>CM053336.1:16317009-17769509 GCA_028583605.1 Dastarcus helophoroides | reverse complement strand
TTCTTCTTCTCTGTTCTCTTTCTCTATTCTTTCATCTTCCCTTCTATTATCGTTTCTTATTTTCTCTTTTGGGATGTGCTAAAGCTATATGGCTTCTCTAAGACTTGAGCTGGTCTTCTCTTGTATCATACTTTTCTTGTATTTCGTTTTGTTGCCTCTCTTTTATTTTCTTCTCCTTGTTTCTTTCGTTTTGTTTTGTGTTTTTGTATATTTCTTTTTTTTTACATTTCTCTTCTTTTTCATCCTCTAAGTGATGCTGAAGCTAGATTGCTTCTTTGAGAATTAAGCGTCGTTAGAGTAGAATGTCTCTTGTGCTTTTTTTCTTTTGTTCCCTTCTATTCCTTCCTTTCCGTTCTCTTTCTGTATTCTTTCATGTTTCCATCTATTCTCGTTTCTTACTTTTTCTTCTTTAAGCTTCTGTTTTTTTTTTCTTTTGGGAGGTGCTAATGTTAGATGGCTTCCCCCTGACTGAGCTGATCATCAAAGCAGATTTTCTCTTGTACTTTTCTTTTATTTTCTTTTGTTTCCTCTCTTCTATTTTCTTCTTCCTGTTCTGTTCGTTTTCTTTTGTGTTCTTGTATCTTTCTTTTTGTTTACATTTCTTTTCTTTTTTCTCTTCTGAGCTGTACTAAAGCTAGATGACTTCCTCGTGACGTTGTGATCAAAATAGAATTTCTCCTATGCTTTTTTCATTTTGTTCTCTTCTATTTCTTCCCTTTCGTTTTCTTTCTTCTATACTCTTCTCTTCCCTGTTATTCTCGTATCTTTATTTCTCTTCTTTATATTTTTCTTCTTTTTTTCTGACTGTGCTAAAGCTAGATGGCTTTCAGAAGATTTGTTGTCCTCAAAGCAAAATTTTTCTTTTGTCCCTTTTGTTCCATTCTCTTCCTCTGGTTCTCTTGTCTTCGCTTTTATCGTATCTTTATTTTTCTTATTTACAGTTGTCTTCTCTTCTAGGTTGTATGGCATCCTCGAGACTTAAGGCTATCGTCAAAGCTGAATTCCTCTTCTGCTTTTCTTTTTTTTTTGTTTTTTTCTGTTCTATTTTCTTTTGTTCCATTGTCTTTTTCCTGTTCCATTTGTCTTCCCGTCTGTCGTTATATTTTCAGTTTTTGTGTTCTAGGCTGTGGTAAAGCTAGATAACTTGCTCGAGACTTTTGATTGTCGTTCACAACAGCATGTCTCTTGTCCTTTTTTTCTATTTTATTCGCTTCTATTCCATTCTCTTTTCCTCTTCTCTTCCATTCTTTCTTTTCATGCTCCATTCGTCCTCTCTTCTGTTTTTTGATGAGAGATTGAGGACAGAGAGAGAAAAAAAGGGAGACAGAATAGACAATGAGGACAGGAAGGAACAAAGGAGAAAAAGGAGAGAGAGAGGAGTAAAAGAGAGAGAGAGAGATAGAGGGGGGAGAGAGAAAGGGGGAGACAGGGAGAGAGAGAGAGAGAGAAGAAGAGAAAAGAGAAGAGAAATAGTGAGAGAGGAGAGAGAGAGAAAGAGAGGGGAGAGAAAAGAGAGGAAAGAGAGAGAGCAGAGAGGGAGAAGCGAGAGAGAGAGAGAAGCGAGAGAGAGAGTGAGAGAGATAGAGGGAGGGAAAGAGAGAGAAAGAGAGAAGGAGAGAGAGAGGGGGAAAGAGAGAAGGAGAGAGAGAAGAAAGAAAGAAAGATAGAAAGAACAGAGATAGAGAGAAGAAGAGGAGAAAGAGAAAAGAAAGAGATTATAATTATCATCATCATCATCACCCTTTCCCCTGTGAATTGTTTCTGCGTCTACCGCTGTTGAGCTACATAGAATTCATGTTGAAATTTGACAACTATTCTTACGCTAATAACGCAATCAGTTGGGACGTCAAAATGTGGTCCATCTGACAAACTCCAGGAAAACAAAGATGTTTTTAAACCCGAAGAAAAATTTGCAGCTCTTAATTTTAATCAATGGGTAAAGAAATAATTGAGTGAGTAATTAAGTAGTGATGAATAGAAGGCATATTTACGAGACATATCTGCATTGAAAGGTTTCGAGTGGAACTTGAGGAAGGTTAGTGAAGTTCCTTTAAGACGAACGATTCCAAAGGATGTTTATGCGTTTTATTGGCTGAGGTTATTTTTCACGGTTATCTACATGCATCCATTTGAAATGCGGCGAAATTTATAGCTTGCACTATTTACGTTACATTTTCTGTTCTCGATTCCGTAAAGTGGGTCGTGGAGTTTGAACGCGCGATATTTTTAAAGGCTTCGTTTTGCAATGGCGGATTATGCACGACAAGCTTGTAACAATTTCAGATTGATTGATGATCGGTGGAATAAAATTGAATAATACTTTTACCACGACGACAAAAAATATTTACGTTACGTCAAAATATAATGCTTCCAGAATTGGACCCCGTCAGAGGGCTACTTCAAGTGTTCGAGGTTTCTCCTACCATCGTAGAAAGCTTTTTCAGGAACAGAACAAAGCTTTTTTGAAATTATGACTTCAATTCGTTGATATTTAAAAAAAGATCGAATTCAATCTTTAAATTTCAAGAAAAAGTTAATAATTCCAAATTTAGGGTTGCAATTTCAATTTTCCTCAAAATTTTAACTTGTTTCTTGACATTTAAAATGTTGATCTTTTTCTGGAAATTTTAAGTTAAAATTTTTTTTAATTTCAACTTTAAATTCACATTTTCGACTATTAATACAAACTTCCTTCCTAGAATCTTGAACAAAAAATAGAAGTTACCATCTTCTGCTCTTTTGAATTTGGGTTTCTTATTGCTGTGGGCCTAAAAGGCCTATAAATGCTTTTATATGTATTTTTCTTGTATTTTTCATTTTTCTTCCTTGTTGTCTCTTGTTCCGAAGAAACTCCCTATGAAGATGGAAGAAGTATATCCATTAATGATTCTGGCAGCTATATCGCGTCCTGTAAAAACGTTCTATAATGTGTAATGGGGGTTAAAAGCTACATTAATACGACTCAAAATCAGTTGGTGGTGATGTTTCAAAATTTATTTCTGATAAACCAATCATTGAAGATCACATAGCGATAAAATTCTTCTAAATGGTCTAAAAATGGTATTCTTCATTAACTATATTTTGAACTTTATTGAAACATTTTTGGAAGTATGCGTCAGTAGAAATTGAAAAAGAAAAATGTTGGCAACAGAGTAATATCTTTTTTTTTTGTTACAGTTAATTTTCAGCGGTGAATACACAAAGGCTATGAACAAAGACTGGCATGGTCAACACTTTTGCTGCTGGCAATGCGACGAGAGTTTGACCGGACAACGTTACGTCCTCAGGGATGATCATCCGTACTGCGTCTCCTGTTACGAATCTGTGTTCGCGAATGCTTGTGAGAAGTGTAGCAGAATTATTGGAATTGACTCTAAGGTGAGGAAAGTTGTGGAATTTTGGAAATTAGGTACTACTTGGTTATTTTTTTTATAGGATTTATCATACAAGGATAAACACTGGCACGAGGCATGCTTCCTATGCACCACCTGTGGTGAATCACTAGTCGACAAGCAATTTGGTTCGAAGGGCGACAGAATCTACTGCGGGCGCTGTTATGACAACCAATTCGCATCGCGATGCGACGGTTGCAATGAAATCTTCAGAGCTGGTGAGTAGTTTTCAATCTTATTCCCAGTTTTTTACGCTCCAACTCCACCACACTAAGTCGACAGCGTGGAACTGTTTTTAATTGTACGAGATATTGGTGTTTCGAAGTACCAATGCCCCAAGGGTCATTCCTTGGAGAGTACTTTTTAAAAGTTTCAAAGAGGGCAGGGTAAATACCCCCTGGTTCACGAATTGCGTTTAGATTCTCCTGTTGAAACATATTGCGGTAGAAGTTCCCAACGTTTTTGCTTCGATAAATTATCTGATCACCGTCATTTAAAAATCTTTTTTTAGAAATCTTTCCAAATTTTGAAATTTTTCTTGATTCCTTGATCCTCTGGAAGATTTGTAGGAAACATTAGGGATCTGAAGGTTTTAAAGAAGCTACAATTTATTTAATTACTGTTTTGTTACTGCTTATTTTGTTTCAACTACTTGGACATTTATTTAAAAGTTTGACATTTTTTTTTAATTTCGACTTTTTATATTTTTGGTGGGACGGACTGGTTCTTGGTTGTCTTCAAAAATTGAAATCTTGTCTCCTGAAACCAAGAAACATTAAACAACACAACAATGGTTGCTCTAACGCGTTTCGATAGCCAAGCTGTCATCTTTGGAGAGGTACTGTAACTGAAATCAAGAAAGATTAAAAAACAACAATGGTTGCTCTAACGCGTTTTGATAGCCAAGTTGTCATTTTTAGAGAGATACTTTATCTTTCTGAAGATGATAGCTTGGCTATCGAAAGAAGTTAAAACAACCATTTTTCTGTTTTTTCATCTTTCTTGGTTTCAGGGGACAAGGATTGTATTTCAATTTTCGACTTTTTATGAAAAATTCTACTTTTTTTTTGGAATTTTGGCTTGAACTGGAAATTTAGATTTTTTGTGTAGATTTGTGTGTAGATTTTTTGAAACATTTTTAATTTCCTGCAAATTTTCTCGAAATTTCGATTTTTTTTAACATTCTACTAAATTTCGATGTTTTTCTCGAATTTGTTTAACCTTTTTTCTGAGAATTTCTATTTTTTCTCGAAGTTTTGAGTTTTTTTCGGAATCTGGACTTTTTCCAAAATTTCGACCTTTAAAAGTGTGAAATTTTTTTTTCAAAATTTCGACCCTGTTTCCAAATTTCGACCTTTTTCAAAATTTTGACTTTTTTTAAAAAAACAACTATTTGATTTTTTAGAAAACTATTTTTTTATTCAAAAATTTCGCTTTTTTTTCCTTTCCGTTTTGATCAGTATTTTTTGGCTTGCATTTGAAAAATTCGTCTTTTTCTTTAAATTACTTTTGTGAAAAGTTAGATTTTATTTAAATTTCCACTTTTTGTTCAAAATTTCGGCTGTTGACTATCAAAATTTCTATTTTTTTCTCAAAGTTTTGATTTTTTTAGGAACTTTGATCTTTTTTAAAATGTTGATCTTTTTCCAAAATTGGTACCATTTTTGAAAATTTTAATTTTTTTTTAAATTGTTGACTTAAATTCAAAACTTCGAATTTTTATAAATGCACATTCTCGAAAAATTCCCGGTTTCTTGAAATATTTGAATTTTTTTTACGAAGTTTTTGATTCATTTTTGAAACTTTCTATATTTTTTATTCAAGGATTGTATTTCAATTTTCGACTTTTTATGAAAAATCTACTTTTTTTTGTATTTTTGGCCTTTTTGTAAATTTGACTCTCATTTGAAAAATTCGACAGTTTTTGAAAATTTCGACTTTTTTTGAAAAGTTGCTTTAATTTCAAAATTTCGACTTTTTTCAAAGTTTTGACCTTTTTTCAGAATTTATATTTTTTTTCTCTAGGTTTTTAGTTTTTTTAGAACTAGGACCTTTTTCAAAATTTCGATCTTATTCCAGAATATAGTTTTTTTTAATTTCGCCCTTTTTTCAAATTCTGACTTTCAACATTTTGACCATTTCTCCGAATTTTGATTTTTTTTAAAAATAATCTAATTTTTTATTCAAAAATTTCGATTTTTTTTCTCCTACGTTTAATTGTTGTAAATTTGAATTTTATTAGACAAAGTTGTCTTTTTTTGGAAATTACTACTGTTTGAAAATGGATTTCTTTAAAATTTCCATTTTTTTTAAATTTCCAGCTTTTACCATCAAAATTTCGATTTTTTCTCGAAGTTTTAAGTTATTTTTCAAAATCTCGACGTTTTATCGAAATTTCGACTGTTTTGAAGACTTCGACGAATTTTACTAGAATTCGAAAGCTTTCTGAACATTTTGAGTTTTTTTAAACTTACTGTATTTTTATTCAAAAATTTCAATGTTTTTCTCGAATTTTTGACTTTTATTTGAAAAATTTCATTTCATTGAAAATTTCAACTTTGTTTAAATTTTTATCATTTTTGCCGCATTTCTACTCTCTCGCAATTCTGAATTTGTTATGTAATTTTTTTTAAATTTCTTTCACAATTTCGAGTGTTATTTTTGAACATTTTGACTTTTGTTACGGGAAAAGTTTTAATATTTTTTATTTAAAAATCTTGATTTTTTTTTCTTCTAATTTTGAGTTAGTAAATTTGAGTTTTATTTAAAAAATTCGATTATTTTTGGAAATTTGGACTCTAAAAAAATTGGACATTCTCAAAATTTCCACTTTTTTGAAAATTTCAATCTTTTTATTTCAAATTTTCGAAATTAGGAGCGTATTAAAATTATAAATCTTTTTCCAAAATTTTGACCTTTTTTCAAGATTTCGACCTATTTTGACTTGAATTCGACACTTCGAATTTTTGTAAATGCGGCCTTAAAAAAATTCGCAGTTACTTGAAAATTTGGAATTTTTTTCTCGAAGTTTTTAATATTTTTTAAACTTTCTACTAATTTGTATTAAAAAATTTCAATGTTTTTTGTGTAAAATCTTTTATTTTGGTGAAACGGACTGTTCTTGGTTATCTTCAAAAATTGAAATACAAATCTTGTCCCCTGAAACCAAGAAAGATTAAGAAACAACGAAGGTTGCTCTAACGCGATTCGACAGCCAAGCTATCATCTTCAGAGAGATACTGAATCTCTCTGAAGATGATAGCTTGGCTGTCGAAAAGCGTTGGATCAACCTTTGTTGTGTTTTTCAATATTTCTTTGTTTCAGGGGACAAGATTTGTATTTCAACTTTTATTTGAAAATTAACCTTTTCCAAAAGTTGAATTTTTTCAAAATTTTGACTCTTGAGATTTTTAAAAAGTTTTACCTTCCACCACCACAATTTCAACTTTTTTCTCGAAATTTTTAGTTTTTTCAGAACCAAGACCTTTTCAAAATTTCGATTTTACAGAACTTCGAGTTCTTTTAAAAATTTAGCCCTTTCTTCAAACTCAAGCCTTTTTTCAAACTCAAGCCTTTTTTCAAACTCAAGCTTTTTTTCAAACTCAAACCTTTTTTCAAAATTTCGACCATTTCTCGAGATTTTTGTTTGGAAAATCTAATTTTTTGTATTCAGAAATTTAGATTTTTTTGTACTGCTTTTAACCGATGTAAATTTGAATTTTATTTGAAAGATGGACTTTATTTGGAAATTATTACTTTTTTGAAAAATTGATTTTTTCAGAATTCTCACTCTTTTTGAAAATTTCCAGCTTTTGCCATCAAAATTTCGATTTTTTTTCTCGAATTTTTGAGTTTTTTTTTTTAATTTCGACCTTTTATCGAGATTTCGACTGTTTTTGAAAATTTTGGCGTTTCAAAATTTTTACTCGAATTCGAAAGTTCTTGAAAAATTCGATTTTTTTTTGAAATTTTTGGTCTTTTTAAAACTTTCTTTTATATTCCTATTTATTCTTATTCAAAAGGGTCGTTGGTTTTTTTTTTTTTGAATTTTTGACTTTTATCTGAAAAACTTACATTTTAGTGAAAATATCGAATTTTAAACATTTTTGACCTTTTTTGCGCATTTCTACTTTTTCTCGAAATTCTGAGTTTTTTTAGAGTATGGAATTTTTTCAAAATTTTTTCCGGAATTTCGAGTTTTTTTTGTGAAAGTTTTCATTTTTTAAACATTTTGACTTTCTCGAAGTTTTTATTTCTTTTGAAAATTTCAAATTTGTTTTATTCAACAATTTCTTTTTTTCCTCCCAATTTTTATTTAGGTACATTTCAATGTTATTTAAAAAATTCTACTTTTTTTTGTAAATTTAGGCTCTTGAAAAATCAGATATTTTCTAAATTTTCTTATTTTGAAAATTTCGACCTTTTATCTCAAAATTTCGATTTTTTCTGAAAGTTGGATTTTTTGTTAAATTTTAAAGTTTCAACGTGTTTATAAAATTTCGAATTATGTTGAAAATTTTGACTTATTTTGAAAAATTCGACTTATTTTGAAAAAATCGACTTATTTTAAAAATTCGATTTTTTTTCAAAATTTTGATTCTAATTTGAAATTTCAAATTCTGTAAACGCGATCTTTTAAAAAATTTTTAATTTCCTGAAAACTTTGATTTTTTTCTGAAAGTTTTTGATTTTCTTTTGAAACTATCTACTGTTTATTCAAAAATTTCGATTTTTTTTCTCGAATTTTTTACTTTCATATAAAAAATTTCATTTCAAATTTTTTCAGAATTTCGACTTTTTTAAAATGTTGATCTTTTTTCAGAATTTCCACTTTTTTTTCTTTGAAAAAATCGACCTTGTATTATCACATTTTCTACTTTTTCTTAAAGTTTTGATTTTTTCAGAACATGGACTTTTTTCAAAATTACGGCTTTTTTTCAAAATTTCGACCTTTTTTCAAAATTTGGATTTTTTGGTTGAAAATTTCGACCTTCTTTCAGAATGTTCACTTTTTTCAAAATTTTGAGTTTCTAAAAGATTACGATTTGATTTTTTGAAATTTCTGATTTTTTTATTCAAAAATTTTGATTAATAAATTTGTCTTTTATTTGAAAAATTTGAATTTTTTTTTGGAAATGACATCAACCTTTCTTCATCATTTTTGCTTTTTTTTTTGAAAATTTCGACCTTCGTTCAAAATTGTGACTTTTTTTCGAAGTTTTGATTCTTTTTGGAAAATGTCTAAATTTTTTTTATTCAAAAACTTGGATTGTGTCCCCAAACTTTGCCTTTTATTTGAATAATTTGACTTTTTTGAAATTTTAAAAAAATCCACTTTTTTTTGAAAATTTCCACCTTTTATCGTTAAAATTTCGATTTTTTTTTCCAAGTTATGAGTTTTTTAAACTTGAACTTTTTTGAAAATTTCGATCCTTTTTGAAAATCTCGACTTTTTTTGAAAATTGCGACTTATTTTGAAGACTTTGACTTTTTTCAAAATCTTGATTTGAACTAAAAACTACAAGTTTTTATAAATGCAATTTTTTGAGAAATTCGCAGTTTCTTGGAAATTTAACATTTTTTTTCTCGAAGTGTTGATTTTTTTAACTTTCTATTAATTTTTATTCAACAATTTAGATTGTTTGTCGAATTTTGGACTTTTTCTCGAAGATATCATTTTTATTTTGGAAAATTTCGATTTTTTTTTACAAAGAAACTGCTATTGTGTCTCAAAGTTTTGACTTTTATTTGAAAAATTCGTCTTTTTTTTTAATTGCGACTTATTTTGAAGATTTGGACTTTTTTTTTCAAACTCTTGACGAACTAAAAACTTCAATTTTTATAAATGCAACTTTTTAAAAATTCGCAGTATCCTGGAAATTTAGAATTTTTTTTCTCGAAGTGTTTTTTTTTAACTTTCTATTAATTTTTGTTCAGAAATTTAGATTTTTTTAATCGAATATTTGAGTTTTATGTAATCTTGACTTTTTCTCGAAGATATGATTTTTATTTTGGAAAATTTCGATTTTTTTTTATTAAGAAACTTCTCTTGTATGTCAGTTTTGACTTTTATTTGAAAAATTCGTCTTTTTTTTTAATTGCGACTTATTTTAAGGATTTTTACTGTTTTTTCAAACTCTTGACCTGAATTAAAAACTTCAAATTTTTATAAATGCAACTGTTTAAAAAATTCACAGTTTCCTGGAAATTTAGATGTTTTTTCTCCAAGTGTTGTTTTTTTTTAATTTTCTATTAATTTTTGTTCAGAAATTTAGATTTTTTTTTATCGAATTTTTGGGTTTTATGTAATCTTGACTTTTTCTCGAAGATTTGATTTTTATTTTGGAGAATTTCGATTTTTTTTATTAAGAAACACCTATTGTCTCAAAGTTTTGACTGTTATTTGAAAAATTCGTAATTTTTTTTAAATTGCGACTTATTTTGAAGCTTTTGACTTTTTTTTTCAAAATCTTAACTTGAATTAAAAACTTTAAATTTTTATAAATGCAACTGTATGAAAAATTCACAGTTTCCTGGAAATTTACAATTTTTTTCTCGAAGTGTTGATTTTTTAAAAACTTTCTATTAATTTTTATTCAGAAATTTTGATTTTTTTATCGAATTTTTGAGTTTTATGTAATTTTAACTGTTCTCGAAGATTTCATTTTTATTTTGGAAAATTTCAATTTTTTAGTAAGAAACTGCTGTCGTGTCCCAAAATTTTGACTTTTATTGGAAAAATTCTTCTTTTTTTGAAAATTGCGACTTATTTTGAAGATAAGATTTTTATTTTGGAAAATTTCGTTTTTTTTTATTAAGAAACTTCTATTATATCCCAAAGTTTGGACTTTTATTTGAAAAATTCGTCTTTTTTTTTTAATTGCGACTTATTTTAAAGATTTTTACTGCTTTTTCAAACTCTTGACTTGAATTAAATATTTCAAATTTTTATAAATGCAACTGTTTAGAAAATTCGCAGTTTCCTGGAAATTTAGAAATTTTTTTCTCGAAGTGTTGTTTTTTTTAACTTTCTATTAATTTTTATTCAGAAATTTTGATTTTTTTTATCGAATTTTTGAGTTTTATGTAATCTTGACTTTTTCTCGAAGATTTGATTTTTATTTTGAAGAATTTAGATTTTTTTTTGTTAAGAAACTCCTATTGTCTTAAAGTTTTGACTGTTATTTGAAAAATTTGTATTTTTTTTTAAATTGCGATTTATTTTGAAGATTTTGACTTTATTTTCAAACTCTTGACTTGAATTAAAAACTTCAAATTTTTATAAATGCGACTGTTTAAAAAATTCGCAGTTTCCTGGAAATTTAGAATTTTTTTTCTCGACGTGTTGGTTTTTGTAACTTTCTATTAATTTTTATTCAATAATTTAGATATTTTATCGAATTTTTGACTTTATGTAATTTTGATTTTTCTCGAAGATTTCATTTTTATTTTGGAACATTTCGATTTTTTACTCAGAAACTTCTATTGTGTTAAAGTTTTGACTTTTATTTGAAAAATTCGTCTTTTTTTGAAAATTCTTGACTTTTTTGAAAAGTTGGATTTTATTTTAAATTTCGACTTTTTTCGGAAATTACACTTTTTTTTATTAGTCGGACTTCATTACACTTTCCACTTTGTTCGAAGATTAGAGTTTTTTCAGAACCCCATTCGATTTTGCTTGAAAATTTCGGCCTTTTTTAAAAATTTCGCTTTTGTTTGAAAATTTCGGTCTTTTTTCAACATTTCGCTTTTGTTTGAAAATTTCGGTCTTTTTTCAACATTTCGCTTTTGTTTGAAAATTTCGCCCTTTTTTTAAATTTCTAACTTTTTTTGAAATTCGAAGTCGAGTACTAAGCTTCAAATTTTTGCAAATTCGATTTTTTCAAAAATTCAACTTTTCGTGAAAATTTCTGGCTTTTCAAACTGTCTTAAATTTTGAACGAATTCAATAAAACGAATCAATTTTAAGGAAATTTCAATTGTAATAAGAGTGAGGATTGTTCAAATTTAAAATCTAAACAGAAATTTTGAGAAAGAGGACACTTTTGAGTAAAATTTAAACATCAGTATCTCTCTGATGATGACAGCTTGGCTGTCGAAACGCGTTAGAGTAACCTTTGTTATGTTTTTTAATATTTATTGATTTTAGGGGACAAGTTCTGTATTTCAATTTTTAAAATTTAAATAAAACAAAAAAAACTTGACCTTTAACATGCGAGAAAAAGAGGTTATTTAATGATAGCTTAACGCGCCCCCATTCTTCCCTCAGGGCATTTGCCCCTTCCTTCTCCCGTTAGGTATAAGATTCGATGTACTTGTTACTGAAAAGAGTTGTAAAAAATTGAATTAAGCTGGTAACCAAGGCGAATACCTTAAAAGGTAAATCTGGTCTATTAACACATAATACCATGCGTACGCTATGAATTCATTTTAGTCATCTTTCGCTGGAGACCATATGGTCTGTAAGATAATAAAATGAGTAAATAATGAATCGATTTTACTCATTTCTGTTAAATCTCGATATAACCTGCTTTATACGTTTAAAGGTGCCCGACTTTGTGAATCATTAATTAGTAACGCTCACTTTTAATAAATTGAAATTACGCTGTTATCGTATCATTGTTTGCATTGTTGTCAGCTTGATATTCCCTATTATTTCTTACCTTGTAGTAAGTCACCAATATCACTGCAACAAAAGCTAACCATTCCGGTTATTTTAGAATGTTTGTATTTTAGAATGTTTAAATCACTTCTGAAAAAGTATAACCTACGAAGGAAGATTATAAAGTTACTAGGTACTCGAGGTATCTAAGAGGTAGATCAATTCCCTGATATGTTATGTTTTTAAAATTTGATTCAAAAAAACTGTTTATGTGTAAGCATTCCACATGGAGCGAAATGGATCGAATTAATTAAAATGGATCGAAAATTTCAATTTGATTAACGAAATTGGTCAAAAGTAACATTTCTATAGAAGAGTATTTGCTACAAAATTTTTTTAAGACTACTTGCTACAACATTTTTTTGAGGGGAACTGCACGGATGGTAATTTTTTTTTGGATTTGGGGTGGATTAACTGAAATTGGTCCAGCAAATTTGGGCCCATGGCCCCCATATAGACGTGAGTATTCGTTTCAATGGAGAATTCTTTTCTGAAGAAACAGCTTTATTCTTCCATAGCTAGGGGTGTGTAGACAGGGCTCGATTCAGAAAAAGGTATCTCGTGCTGTGTTAGGCTTGTTGTCTCAAGTGCTATTTTGACTCGTTTAGTGGAAAAAATGAGTTGGAGCGTTATTTGAATACGAGATAGCGGCGCGCCAATTTATTTATAGGCGTGAGTAAGAAAATTTATTTTCCATTTCACATTAGCAGAAGCTTTCTAAATGTTAAATATTTATTTACATCGCGGCGCGATAAAATATCACTAATTATTTATGTTTCTGTTGTTTATGGCATTTTTATTAATAAATGAATTAATTGTATAATAATTCATGCTGTTCTAATTGAAAACAAACCCATAATATTCTAAGAGATAAAAGATAAAAATTCTTTGTTAAACAACAGTATTTACACGTTTACGTATTATTTATTTAGTTCGTTAAATCAATTATTACATGTAGTTATTGCGCGCCATAAAATACAGAAGATGACTAGGTTGTTGAAAGGACTTGTAAACAGGAAATACATCTGGAAGATATGTCAATTTTAAAGCCGTGTCACACCTATTATGGACATCTTTAGAAGAGTGTAATTATTCAATTTATCTTTGACACCACTTTTGGCACTTAACTACGCTTTAGACATGTTTACATTACTTTATGAATGTTTTTACTTGGTTTACGAAAATTGTTATGACAATACTAATCGGAAGGTCACTGATTTGGAACGTGTAATACAATATTTGTAAAATTACGCTTTAGTGCTTTATTCAAGGTTTATTTAAAATCGTTTTTGGGCCAAATTCACATAAAACGCTGCTGTAGGTCCTCAATCAATTTCATTTTATTCTGTCGTTCGCGAATCTTGATACAAAAAGCCCCTACAACTGTAACCACTGAATACTGTTACATGTTTCAATAGAACGTGTTTTTTTGGTTAGTGTAATATTCAGGTGTTGAACAAATAATAAATACACGTTATACCGCTAATGTAATCATTAATTATTGTACTTGAAACGAACTCCTGCTTTTTATTGCATCATGTCTATTTTGGCGAGTGTTCTAAACGTATAAGTTTAACCATTTGTTCCGTAGGCGGAATTATAATATTGGAAATCATTACACCTTCAATTTTGTAATTACTCTCTGTCTGATCTAAACGGATGTTATTTTGTAAGAAGGTCTAATCGGAAACTTAGTTTTTATCGCCAAATTCAGCGCACCACATGTCAAAATTAACCGAAGAAGAGCAAATAGATGTAAAAAAACAGTATTTTTCGAACAGATCAACGACTAACCATGGACGAATAATTACAAACTTGGAAATGTCCGAATACTGAATCCCATATTGAATGAATCACAATGGGGGTGCGCTTATATTTATAGCTTAATATCTGGTTCTGGAGCTTCCCCTTCGGGAAACGTTTAGTTTCTAGTAGAAACATTTTTTGTCATGGTCCGGCTATTTTTATGCTTCCGTTTCTTGACCCACTTCATGATTTTTTAGCTTTTGTTTTCCTTCTCAAAATTTCGACCACATTTTGGGGTTAGAAGTGAAAATTTCGTCCTTTCCTTCTAGGATTTTTTAATTTCCTCAAAATTTCGACTTTGATTCTAAAATTTTCTTCGAAATTCCGAGATGAAGTTTCAAAGTTCGACCTCTTTTAATTTTAAAACTGAACCATGCTGAGTTTCTCTTAATATTTCGTTACTTTTTGAAACTTTTTCGAGTACATTTAATTCTTTATATTTTTCTAGGCTATTTTTACGCTTCCGTTTCGTGACCCACTTCATGATTTTTTAACTGTCGTTTTTCTTCTCAAAATTTCGACCACACTTGGAGGTTAGAAGTCAAAATTTCGTCTTTTCCTTCTAGGATTTTTTAATTTCCTCAAAATTTCGACTTTGATTCTAAAATTTTCTTCGAAATTCCGAGATGAAGTTGCAAAGTTCGACCTCTTTTAATTTTAAAACTGAACCATGCTGAGTTACTCTTAACATTTCGTTACTTTCTGAAACTTTTTCGAGTATATTTAATTCTTTATATTTTTCTAGGCTATTTTTACGCTTCCGTTTCGTGACCCACTTCATGATTTTTTAACTGTCGTTTTTCTTCTCAAAATTTCGACCACATTGGAGGTTAGAAGTCAAAATTTCGTCTTTTCCTTCTAGGATTTTTTAATTTTCTCAAAATTTCGACTTTGATCCTAAAATTTTGCTCCGAAATTCTGAGATGAAGTTTTAAAGTTCGACTTCTTTAATTTTAAAACTGAACCATGCTGAGTTACTTTTAACATTTCGTTACTTTCTGAAACTTTTTCTTCATATTTTTCTTGGTTATTTTTATGCTTCCGTTTCGTGACCCACTTCACTTTTAATTGTCGTTTTTATTCTCGAAATTTCGATTGCATTTTGCAGGTTAGAAGTCAAAATTTCGTCTGTTCCTTCCAGAATTTTTTAATTTTCTCAAAATTTCGACTTTGATTCTAAAATTTTGCTTGAAATCCCGAGATGAAGTTTCAAAGTTGGAGCTCTTTCAATTTTAAAACTGAACCATGCTGAGTTACACTTAACATTTCGTTACTTTCTGAAACTTTTTCGAGTATATTTAATTCTTTATATTTTTCTAGGCTATTGTTATGCTTCCGTCTCGTGACCCACTTCATAATTTTTTAACTGTCGTTTTTCTTCTCAAAATTTCGACCACATTGGAGGTTAGAAGTCAAAATTTCGTCTTTTCCTTTTAGGATTTTTTAATTTTCTCAAGATTTCGGATGATTCGAAAATTTTTCCTCCAAATTCCGAGATGAAGTTTCAAAGTTCAACCTCTTTAATTTTAAAACTGAACTAGCCGAGTTTCTCTTAACATTTAGTTACTTTCTGAAACTTTTTCTTCATATTTTTCTTGGTTATTTTTATGCTTCCGTTTCGTGACCCACTTCACTTTTAATTGTCGTTTTTATTCTCGAAATTTCGATTGCATTTTGCAGGTTAGAAGTCAAAATTTCGTCTTTTACTTCAAAATTTCGACTTTGATCCTAAAATTCTGCTTCGAAATCCCGAGTTGAATTTTCAAAGTTTAACCCTTTTAATTTTAAGACTGAATTTTATTCTTCATGCTGACTTTCTCTTAACATTGAAACGTTTTCAAGTGCATTTAATTCCCTATATGTTTTTTAAAAGTCCAAAAAAAAAGTTGCCAAAATTTCAAGGTAACATATTGAATGTTTCAACACTATAGCGAAAAACAGAAATTTTGAAAATAAAGTCAAACTTTTAAAAGGAAACATGAAATAGTAAAACTTTTCAAAAAAATTCCCAATTTAAACTTATATTACTTAACCTAAATTTCTGACTTTTTTTTAAAGATATTTCGACTTTAGAAATCAAAAGGTTTATTTCACAACTTTTAATTCAACTTAAAATGTTATTTTCTTTCTATTTTTTCCAATGCAAACTTTAATTTTGTTTGCAATTTCTGAACTGAAACTCGTCTTTTTCTCAAAGTCAAGTTTTGTTAGAATTTTTTTCAAACTTGAAATTAATTGACACTGATTTTGTACAAACTTTTCGTAAAAACTTAAAAATTTTTAAACTTAAGATTCAACTTTAAAACGGACTTTTTTCTTGAAATGTAGAAATAAGAAGTTATAATTGGTTTTTTTTTCTAGAACTTTTATTTCGCCCAATTTCCATTTTAGTTAAAAAGGTGAAAAAGTCGATGTCTAGTTAAAAATGGAAATTTCAAAATACGAGCTTAAACGTAGAAAATTAACTTTTTTATTGTGAATCCAATTTTTCAATGATCAATATTCCGAATTTAAATCTTTAATATTAAATTTCTCTAAATAAACCAGCAATTTTGAGAAAAATAACAAAATTTGAAATTTTCAAATAATTAATACCTTTTAAAAGGAGTCAAAATTTAAAAAAAAGTGAAAATCCTCAATATAAATCATACCTTAAAAAAGTTGGAATTTTGAAAACAATTTTAAAATTAGCCAAAATTTTGAAAATCAGTAGAAGTTTAGAAACAAGTGGTTCCAGCAAAAAAAGGTATACATTTTGAAAATAAAAGTAGACATTTTGAAATGCTGAAATTTTCAAAAAGGCATAATTTTCAGAAAAAGTTGAAATGTGATAAACGTTGAAATTCCGAAAAGTCGAATTTAAACAAAGTAGAATTGTTTGAAATCAACAATTGCAAAAAGTAAATTTCGAGAATGCGAAAATGTAGAAAGAAGGTAGAAATTCTTTGCGGAAATTTTCAAAAAACTCAAAGTTTTTAAAAAAGTCAAAATTTTGGTAATTATTCAAATTTGAAAACAAAAATAAGAATTTTGAAATGTCAATATTTTTAAAGTTACATTTACAAAAAAGTCAATATTTCAAAAAAAGTAAAAAATTTGGAGTAAAAATTTTGAAAAGAAGTTGAAATGTTAATAAAAAAGACAATTTGAAAAAAATTGAAGTTTTGAAATGTCGATTTTTTGTAATAAATCAATATTTATAAAAAAGTCATAACTTAAATAAAAATTAGGCAAATTTGAAGTAAAAATTTTAAAAAGAAGTTGAATTGTTAATAAAAAAGACAATTTGAAAAAAATTGAAGTTTTGAAACGTCGATTTTTTGTAATAAATCAATATTTATAAAAAGGTCTAACTTAAATAAAAAGTAGAAAAATTTGAAGTAAAAATTTTGAAAAAAAGTCGAAATGTAAATAAAAATGAGAATTTGAAAAAAGTGGAGATTTTGAAATGTCGATTTTTTGTAATAAATCGATATTTATGAAAAGGTTAAAACTTCGATAAAAAGTAGAAAAATTTGAAGTAAAAATTTTGAGAAAAAGTCGAAATGTTAATAAAAATGATAATTTGAAAAAAGTGGAGATTTTGAAATGTGGATTTTTTGTAATAAATCGATATGTAGGATCAAAATTTCGATAAAAATGCGAATATTTGATATCGAAATATTTACAAAAAAGTAGAACTTTAGAAATAATGGAAATTCTGAAATGCCAAAATTTAAAACTCAAATTTTCAAAAAGTCGAAATTTTCAAAAAAAGGCGTAATTTTTATAAAAACCAAATTTTTCAGAAAACATTAAAAATAGTGAGAAAGTCGTCATTTCGAGAAAAAACGGGATTATTTTTTTAAAAATCCACCTTTTGAAATAAGTCATTAAAAAAAATTTCAAAACCTTTTCAATAGCTACAAAAAATTTGCAATTTCAAGATAAAGTACGAAATTTAGAAAGTAACTCGAATTTTTCAAAAATAAGGCGAAAAATTCAAAAAAAAAAAGTTAAAACAGTCAGAATTTCTAAACAAAAACGTGGAAATCCTCAATATAAATCATACTTTAAAAAAGTCGGAATATTCGTAAAAAATCGAAATTTTTAAAATTGGCCAAGCTTTTGAAAAAGAGTGGTTTTGAAAAAGTGGAAATTTTGAAAATAAAAGTAGATATTTTGAAATGCTGGAATTTTCAAAAAGTCAAAATTTTCAGAAAAGTTGAAATTTGAGAAACGTTAAAATACTCAAAAAGTCGAAATTAAACAAAGTAGAATTTTCTGAAATCAACAATTGCAAAAAGAAAATTTCGAAAATGCCAAAATGTAGAAAAAAAGTGAACATTCTTTGTTGAAATTTTTAAAAAGTCAAAATTTTGACTTTTTTCAAAATTTTGAAATATTCAAATTTGAAAACAAAAATGAGAACTTTCAAATGTCGATTTTTTTAAAAGTTCGATTTGCAAAAAGGTCAAAGTTTCGAGAAAAAGCAGAATATTCGAAGTAAAAATTTTGAGAAAAAGTCGAAATGTTAATAAAAATGATAATTTGACAAAAGGGAGATTTTGAAATGTCGATCGATTTCTTACAATAAATCGATATTTGTAAAAAGATCAAAAACGGCCAAGAAAAAGTAGAAAAATTTGAAGTAAAAATTTTGAAAAAAAGTCGAAATGTAAATAAAAATGAGAATTTGAAAAAAGTGGAGATTTTGAAATGTCGATTTTTTGTAATAAATCGATATTTATGAAAAGGTTAAAACTTCGATAAAAAGTAGAAAAATTTGAAGTAACAATTTTGAGAAAAAGTCGAAATATTAATAAAAATGATGATTTGAAGAAAGTAGGGATTTTGAAATGTCGATTTTTTGTAATAAATCTATATTTATAAAAAGGTCAAAATTTCGGTAAAAAGTCGAAAATTTGATATCGAAATATTTACAAAAAAGTAGAACTTTAGAAATAATGGAAATTCTGAAATGCCAAAATTTAAAACTCAAATTTTCAAAAAGTCGAAATTTTCAAAAAAAGGCATAATTTTCAAAAAAAGGCGTAGTTGTTATAAAAATCAAATTTTTCAGAAAAAAGTAAAAATAATGTCAGAAAGTCGTCATTTTGAGAAAAAATAGAATTATTTAAAAAAGTCCACCTTTCGAAAAAAGTCGAAATTTTCACTAAAAAATGTTGATTAATTTTATCTAACTTTCTGCGACCCAGGTTTTAAAAGCTACAAAAAATTCGCAATTTCAAGACAAAGTACAAAATTTAGAAAATAACTCGAATTTTCCAACAGTATACTGAAAAATTCGAAATAAGTCAAAATTTTTAATCGAAATTTTCAAAATAAATAAAATGGGATTTTGAAAAAAAGCCGAAATTTTGAAAATGGTGGAAGTGTTCAAAATAAGTCCAAAAATGGCAAAAAAGTTGAAATTTTGAAATAAGTAGAGAAGTACCTAAATTGAACAAAAATTTTAAGAAAATCGAACATTTTGAAAAATGTGAAAACTTTGAAAAAAAATGGAAACTGAAAAAAAGTGTAAATTTTGAAAAATGTTTAAATGTGGAAGTTACAAAAAACTTGAAATTTTCGATGATAAAGCCAGAAACATGTAAATTTTTTTTTAAAGTTCCTTTTTTTCAATTCGAAATTTTAAAAAAAGCAGAATTCTTTTTGGGTTTTTTATAAAGTCGAAATTCTTAAATAGATCGAGGTTTTCAGTCAGTCAGAATTTTAAAAAAAGTAATAATTTTGAAGAAGATTAAGATTTGCAGTAGGTCAAAATTTTAAAATGTCTAAACATTCAAAAGAAATCGAAAAATTCAGAAAAGAAGAAGAAAAATTTAAATTTACAGAAAATCATTTTAGAAATCAGTTTTCGAAATAAAAAAAAATGGTGAGACGTGAAATAGTACTAACCCTGTATATCGAAAATCTGAAAAAAAAGTTGATTTTGTCATAGCTTGAAAACGCTGGCTGAATCTAATTTCTGGAAAAAAATACGAAGAATTTCGTGGAACCTTGCATCTGTCAAATATTTTATAAAAATCCAATTATCTTAAAAACTATAAATTTTAGGAACAATGTTTATTAATCAAAGTGGCCTTAAAATATTAAGTTAAACCCAAAAATGAAAAAATATATAGGATGTCTCATTTAAAATAACGAAGTTGGTGTCAACTTCCGGTATAACAGGAAATACTAGAACTTTACAAATATTTTAGTTGTCTTGGTCCTATCATCTTTGCTAAGTTGCCAAATTTTCAAATGTTTTAGATGAGTGCTTTGCTAGATATCGTTCGCAGCGATTCCCGGTGGGACACACTGTATATATTTTTTTTTCGTGGTCCTGTACCGGGTCGCGATCCACTTATTTGGGAAACGCTGTTCTAGTAGATTTGAGACACTAGGTCTAAGACGCAACTTAACGAAAAACTGTCCAAAATTAAAGAGAATTTTCAGATTTGTTAAATTAGTGCATCAATTTGTTTTGTTTTAATTTGTTTCCGGTTTTAATTAAGAACGTTGTACTGTTGATCAAATATACGTTCTCATTTATAAAATTAGTTTGGATAAACGCAGCTTTAAAGAGTTTGTGCAGGTTGCAGAATGATGTTTTATTCAAACTCGTTGATATGATCAGATATATATTGATTCGCAGCTATATGACGTTGCCGTCGCTGTCAGATTTTGTGTTTATTTATATAGAAAATAGAGAACGGTCATTGACTCTTTTTGGACAAAATATTACTTTGGGAGTATCTGGAACAATTTTCCGGGATAAAACGTATCCTATTAACGACCCCGCTTTGCAAGGTACGTCTGTAGCAATTTTCGTCAAAATCCCTTCAGTAACTGAGCTCTGAAAAACGGATAAACAAACATACTTTCGAGGGTGCACCATAATCCTGTTACACCCGATATATTAGTATAAATAAAAATGGGAATGGCCTGTTTATAAAGAAAACGACAGCTTTCCACATTTTTTTCGTTAATGCAGCAAGTGCATTTCTAACTCATCTGGCTGATTTGCCACCGTTGTAAATTGTGGCATTGCAGTGCTAGGCTCCGATAAACTACGACAACAAATCTATTATTTAAATGTGCGAAGTTGAAAAAGAAGGCAACAAAGTCAAGGATATGTATTTATATATAGTTAAGATATTCGTGACAAGGAAATATTAGGTTTCCGCATGCAAAGTAAAACAATAATCGTACCTTTCCCTGTCCCTTCCCGGACGCGAAAATAATACATTGCTAACGCTCATCGGCGATTGTCTATCAGAAAAAGTGGCGCGAAAATCATTTAAATTATAATGCACTTAACGTTTTAATTTAAATGATTTTTAACTGCTGTAAGTTAACATTTATAACATTAGATTGGATGAACGCAATAAATCAATTTAATCAGTTATATACAGCTTTAAAGAGTTTGTGCAGATTACAGAATTATGTTTTGTTCAAATTCGTTGAGATGATCATGTGCATATTTAAATGCCTAGCGCAGTGGTTCCCAACCTTTTTCTGTTAGCGATACACTTGAGGATTAGTTAAAATTTTGGGATGCATGAAAACTTTTGCCTTTGGTTAGCTAAATTTAAACCATCTTAAATGAAACCCTGAAAAAAATACATTTAAATTTTGTGGAATTTTTGTTGCTGTTTGGAACAACACAGCAACCTTTTCTTACATTTTTTGTTAAGAAATTCCCTAGTCCCTTTATAATTTTTTTCAACAACGTTTAATATTCTTTTTTTCAAACTTCAATGAATGAATTAAAAAAATAAAATAGAAATAGCAATTATTATCAAAATGTTGAAGTCTAAATTACTGAAAAATAAAGCTAATTAATTAACAAAAACGTTCGTAAAGTTTCAACTTTTTATATAAATTTTAAAGGTTTTACTGAAATCTCGAAAAAAAAGTAGGGTATCCGATTTCGCCAAAATGTCGATATTGAAGAGAAAAATTTTACCTCAATTTTGACTTTAATTTTTGATTTTTTTTCTTAAAATATTAAAGTAAAGATTTTCTTATTTAATTCTACTACAGATTTCGCAATTTTGTTATGAAATGTCAATTTTTTCTCGACGTTTCCTTTTTGTAGAGAAGTTTCAGAAACTTGAATGCTATTCCAAAGTCAAATTTATAAAATTGAAGTGGGCATTTTGAGGTTATTTTTATATAAATTTCGATCTCTTTTTTCGAAATTTTGACTACTGTATTTCTAGTTACACTCGAAACTTCCAAAAAATTTATTTTGTTTTATAAAAATCTCTAAAGTTCAATTTCTTTTTCTAGAAAGTTCAATTTCTTTTTCTAGAAATTTTGAAGAATAAAACTGAATATTCCAGTGTTTACCAAAATGTCGACTTGAAAATTATTTAATATAAATTTTAAACTAAAAAGTTCAAAAATTTTCTATAATTTCAAGTTCGTCTCTTATTTTTGATTTTTTTCTTAATATTTTATATTAAAACTCATATTTATTTCTATAAATTCCGAGCTTAAAGTTGAAAAGTTGAGAAAAAAATCAGAAAGTCAGAAATTCGAAAAAAAAATTAAATTTTTGATCCACATTTCGGGTTTAAAAAAAATTTGATGATGATTTTTAATAATTGATACACAAATGTTGCTTTTGTAAAAGTTTGTATTTTTTTCTCAAAATTGTGCCTCTCGCATTTTTACAAAAAAACGACTTTTGTTTAAATTTATAGGCAAAAAGTCCAAATTTCTCCAAATTTCGACTATTTTCACTTTTTTTTAAAGAAATTCCAAAATAAAGTTTTAAAACATTTTTGTTGAAATTTCGATTTCCACTTTTCCCTAAATTGTCAAAATTTTCATTAGAAAAAAATTCCAAAGCTACTAAGCAATTTCAAGATAAAGTTCGAAATTTAGAAAATAACTCGAAATTTTCAAATTAATTAAAATGAAATTTTAAAAAAATAAGCGGAAATTTTGAAACACGTGGAAATTTTCAAAATAAGTCTAAAAATGGCGAATAACTTAGAAATTTTGAAATAAGCAGAGAAATTCCTAAACTTAAAATAAAAAAACAACATTTTGAAAAAAGTGTAAAATTTGCAAAATTTTTAAATGTCGAAATTTCAAAAAAATTGAAATTTGCAATAAAAAACTAGAAACGTGAACATTTTCTAAAAATTTTCCTTTTTTCAATTTGAAATTTTCCTTAATTCTTTAAAAAGTTTCTGTAAAATTTAAAAAAATGCACACGATTTTAGAAAAAAGATTCGATTTAAAAAAAAACGAAAATTTTCAGTCAAAATTTTCAAAAAAGCGGCCATTCTTAAAAAAATAGAAAATATAAAAATGTTTAAATTTTTAAACAAGTCAAAATTTTAAAAACTGCTTAAAATGTTGAAAAAGATCAAAATTTTGAAATATAGAAACTTTCCAAACAGTTAAATTTTTAAAAATTTGAAATTTTGAAGAAAAAAAACGACATTTTCAAAATAAATAAAAGTTTAAAAAGAAAGCAGTTTTCAAAAAGGCATAATTTTTATAAAAATCAAATTTTCAGAAAAAAATAAAAATAATGTCAGAAAGTCGTCCTTTCGAGGAAAAACAGAATTATTTTAAAAAGTTCACCTTTCGAAAAAAAGTCGAAATTTTCATTAGAAAAAAGATAAAGTTCGAAATTTAGAAAATAACTCGAATTTTTCAAAAATAAAGCGAAAAAGCCTAAAAAAAGGTCAAAATTTTGATTCGAAATTTCCAAATTAAATAAAATGAAATTTAGAAAAAAAGCGGAAATTTTGAAACACGTGAAAATGTTCAAAATAAGTCTAAAAATGGCAAAAAAATTGAAAATTTTGAAATAAGCAGAGAAATTCCCGAACTAAACAAAATAAAAATAATCAACATTTTGAAAAAAATTGAAAATTTTGAAAGTGTAAAATTTGCAAAATTTTTAAATGTCGAAATTTCAAAAAACTTTAAATTTGCAATAAAAAAAGTAGAAACGTTAAAATTTTTTAAAAAGTTTCCTTTTTTCAATTTGAACTTTTAAAAAAGCGGAATTCCTTAAACATTTTTGAAATTAAGTATTTAGGTATTTCTCAAAACACTCATGTAAAATTTAAAAAAATACACACGATTTTAGAAAAAGAATTCGATATTAAAAAATTATAAGTCAAAATTTTCAAAAAAATGGCCATTCTTAAAAAAGTGGAAAGTATAAAAATGTTTAAATTTTCAAACAAAAGTCAAAATCTTAAAAACTGCTTAAAATTTTGAAAAAGATCAAAATTTTGAAATATAGAAACTTTCCAAACAGTTGAATTTTTAAAAATGTTGAAATTTTGAAAAAAAACGACATTTTCAAAATAAATAAATGGTTAAAAATGAAACAAAGTTTTCAAAAAAATCCAAATTTTGAAAACAATTCGAAATTTTGAAAAATAGGCGTAATTTAGAAGTCAAAATTTTGAAAAAGTCGCAAATGTAAAAAAATACTTGAACAAGTTAAAAAGGTTACAGTGGTGATGAAGTTGAAAATTTTGAAATCATAATATTTATATGTAATTATTTTAAAAAAATGTTTAGAAAAAAGTCTAATTTCCATGGTAAGCTAGAATAAACAAAAATTAAGGTTTCAAAAAACTCAAAATGTTAAAGAAAAATGTCAATATTCACAAAGTCGACATTTAAAAAAAATCGTGAATTTGAAAAAATTCGTTAAAAATTAGCAAATTTTAAAAAGTTGAAATTTTGAAAAATAACCTAAAAATTCAAAACGAATTAAAATTTTGAAAGAAGTCGAGATTTAAAATAAATTGAGTCAAATTTTCAAAAAAAGTAGAAATTTTGAAAATTTAAAAGTTTTTGATAATTGCAAATTTAAAAAATGGAAATTTTGAAAAAATCTCGAAATGTTTGAAAAATTAAGATTCCCAAAAAAAACTGAGATTTTGAAAAAAAATGTCCTTATTTTAAAAATGTATAAGTTTTAAAAAAATTTAAAAAGAATCATATATTAAAAGATTTCAAAAAATGTACATTTCAAAAAAGTCTTAATTTAAAGAAAAGGAAATTTTCAAATAAAATCGTAATTTTAAGATGGTTGGAGTTTAAAAAAATGGCCAAAGCATTCAAAATCAAAATTTTGAAAGAATTAGTTTTCAAAAAAAATCAAATGTTGAAAAAAAGTTACTTTTAAAAAAAATCCAATATTTGAAAAGTCGAAATTTTTAAAAAGTCTTGCTTTCCTAATACTACATTTTCAAAAAAAAGAAATTTAAAAAATGTAAAATTTTCGAAAAAATCGAAATTTTGAAAAGTTGAAATTTTCAAAAATAAGAAATTTTTGAAACATCTAAAACATAAAAAACCAGAATTTTCAAAAATAGTAAAAATTTTGAAACAGTTAAAATTTGGAAACTAAGTTGAAATTTTTAAAGAGCCAAAACAGGGAGTCGACATTTTGTAAGAAAAAGTCTGAATTTTTAAATAGAATTGAAATTTTGAAAAAAATTTAATTCTTTAACAAACCTGACATTATCAAAACTTCTTATTGTTAAGTTTTTAAAAAAATCTGAAATTTTCGAAAAATAAAAGTTTTAAAAAATGTAGATATTGTTAAAAAGGCGAAATTTTAAAAACTAAACATTTAAAAAACCGAGATTTTGAAAAAAGTCGAAATTTTGATAAAAAATGTCGTCATTTTAAAATGAAGTCGAAATTTAAAAAAATACGTATCCTATTAACGATACTGCCTTGCAAGATACGTCTATATCAATTTTCGTCAAAATCGCTCCAGTAATTGGGCCACGAAAAGCAGACAAACAGACAGACAAACACTTATGCTATCTTATTAGGTAGCATATCCTATCCGAATCCTAAAAATACGAAAGTGTTTGTAGCTATTGCTACAAGATGTGTTTGTTGTATGCCGCATTTAATGTAAAAGTCAGTTATGCGGTTTCTCAGACACCCCGTTAAGTGCGAATAAAAACAAGTCGACCTCATTTCAATACACTTTTCAACCAATTACTTAAAACATTATTCCCATGGCCGACTTGTAATTACACATTACGTTCGCGGCCTTTAAAAAGCATCTCCTCGTTCGCCGATTAAACCGTAAACCCACACGTATATCAATGATGATGATTCACATCGGCCAAAGTCATCGAGTCTTTGGATCGACCCACGTTTTGTCGTCGAGCGACAAGAGGTGCCCGACCACCGAGTGGTTCGTTGTGCGGAAGACTTCTTGGAGCCCCGTGGGTCGCCGCAGCCGGTGTCTGTGCAGAGGCTGACTAAACCGACCTTTTAGCGTCGAATCATCACCGTTTGTTTGTATGTTCGCGAACGAGAACTCCCTGGGAGATCGCATCGAAGCGCACCGCGTAGACGGTCTACCGAACGAGGACTCCAGTCCTCTGGAAAACATGCTAGAGTATCGAACCTCGGTCTGACTCGCGCGTTTTGTTTGGTTTTTTTTTGCGTAGTAGTAGAACGGAGAGAGTGAGGTGATTGTGCCTTTTCAACACTAATACTAACTACAAAGATGGTTAGATTTGTTTCCTGAATTGACATCACCTTTGGAATTCTTAAGCTGATTTCCTAATTTAGCGAAATGGTACATTTCTGTGGACTTAATTATTATTATTATTTCGCTATTAATTAACACCACAATTGTTAATCAAAAGCTTATTTCAAAATTCCAGTATTTTGCGTTGGCTCTTTGCGAGGAAATTTCATTTCGAATTTTTTTTTTTGAAACCGTTTTTTGTTGTTCTTTCTTGAAATTTCGATTTAATTTCGAAATAATTTCGACTTAAATATCGAATTTTGGGAACACATTTTTTACTTGCGATGTTTTTAGAATTTGACGCTCTACATTTGAAAACTCGTAATTTAAAAAAAAACCTTGAAAACTCGTAATTTAAAAAAAAACCTTACGATTTTTTTCCAAATTTCGACTTGTAACCCGAGATAAATGCTGCCGAAAAATTCTGAATTTTCTTTATATTTTCTACATTTTTGTATACATTTTGAGTTTTGTCTCGAAATTTCTAGTTGAAAATAGTGAAACTTTGGAAAAAAGTTGATTACAGAGAAAAAAATATTTGAAATTTTAAAATTTGTTCTTCGAATTTTGACTTTTGTTAAAATTCCAGTTTAACTCGAAATTAAAGGTGTCTGTGAGGGGATTAAATTGAAAACATTTTTTTAAATTCTTTGCGAAATTTATCGAAATTTCGTCCTCTTTTTAATTGCATTATTTTGAAAACTTACATTTTCTCAGAATTTCAACTTTTGTTAGAAACCGCGACTTTTTTGAAAAAAATCAACTTTTTGTTTGAAGATTTTTGAAAATCATTAGTCTTTTAAAGACTTTCAAATTTTTTGATAATTGTGACTCATTTTTTTAAAATAGATCTTTTTCAAAATTCCTACTTTTCACTTTTTGAAAGAATTCTACTTTTTTAAAAGTCTTTTTCAAAAAGTTCGACCTTCTTGAAAATTTGGATATTTTTTTTAAATTTTATTAAATGCAGATCAGACTTTTTTTGAAAATTTTGACGTTTTCATGTTTTTCCTCTTTAAAAATTTATACTTTTTGAAAATTTCAGCTGTATATCGATATTTTGACCTATTCTGAAAATTTCGATTTTTTAAATTTCAACTTTTTTCGAAATTTTAACTTTTATTTAAAAACTTCTATCTTTTAAGAATTTTCACTTTTTCTCCAAATTTTAACATTTTTATATCGAAATTTCTGCTTTTTAAAAAAAAGTGTCGAAATAAAAGTATCGAAATATCAAGAAATAAAATCAAAACGTCAACTCAGAATTTCGAATTTCACTTCAAAAAAATGTTTTTTTTTTTACTTTTTGAAGACTTTTAACAGTTGTTGATAATTTTGACTTTTTTAAATGGACTTTTTTCAACATTCCTACTTTTTAAAAATTCCGACTCTGAAAGAATTCCACTTTTTTAAAAGTTTTCTTTCGAAAATTTCGACTTTTCTGAAAATGTTGTCATTTTTTTTAATTTTTTTGAAATTCAGACTTTCTCGAAAATGTTGACGTTTCCAAATTTCTACTCTTTAAAAACTTTTACTTTTCTGAAAATTTCAACTGTATTTCGATATTTGGACCGATATTGAAAATTTCGAGATTTTTAAATTTCAACTTTTTTCGAAATTTTAACTTTTATTTGAAAATTTCCATCTTTTTGTCTAAATTCTAACATTTCTATACTTAAATTTCCTGTCAAAGTAAAAGTATCAAAATATCAAGAAAAAAAAATTAAAACGTCAACTCAGAATTTCGAATTTCACTTCAAAAGAAGGGTTTTTTAAACTTTGTTGAAGACTTTAAAGTTTGTTAATAATTTTAACTCTTTTTTTTCAAATAATCTTTTTCAACATTCCTACTTTCTTAAAATTCCGACTTTTTGAAAGAATTCCTCTTTTTTAAAGGTTTTCTTTGGAAAATTTCGACTTTTCTGAAAATGTTGTCTTTTTTTTGATTTTTTTTAAATTAAGACTTTCTCAAAAATGTTAACGTTTTCAAAATTGTCCTCTTTAAAAACTTTTACTTTTTTGAATATTTTAGCTGTACATCGATATTTGGACCTATGTTGAAAATTTCGATATTTTTGTATCCAAATTTCTGTTTTTTTAGAAAAGTGTCGAAATAAAAGTATCAAAATATTAAGAAAAACAAAGAGTCAAAACGTCAACTCAGAATTTCGAATTTCACTTCAAAAAAATGGTTTTTTTAACTTTTTGAAGATTTTAAAATTTGTTGATAATTTTGACTCCAACCTTTTTCAATATTCCTACTTTTTAAAATTTCGACCTTTTTAAAGAATTCCACTTTTTTAAAAGTTTTATTTTGAAAATTTCGACTTTTCTGAAAATGTTGTCATTTTTTTAATTTTTTGGAATTTCAGACTTTCGCGACGATTTTGACGTTTTTAAATTTCTCCTCTTAAAAAACTTTTACTTTTTACTTTTTTCTTTTTAAATTGGCCTTTTTCAAAATTCCTACTCTTTTAAAATTCCACTTTTTTTAAAAGTTGTTTTTTCGAAAATTTAAAAAGTTTTTGAAAACTTACCTTTTTGAAACTTTTGATGTTTTGAAATCACAACATTCTTAGAACTTTTACTTTTTTGAAAAATTCGGCTTATTTTTGGAAATTTCAATTTTTTTTGAAATTTCACCTTTTTTTGAACAATTCTGCTTTCTTAAAAGTGTCAAATAAAAAAGTGTCAAAATATTAAGAAAAAAATCAAAACGACAACTTTTTTGGAAGGTTCGCCCTTTTTTTTTAGAAATTTTGACCTATTTTGTTAAATTTCAATTTTTGTTGTTAAAATTAACTTTTTTTGAACAATTCTACTTTCTTAAAAAAATGTCAAAATAAAATAGTGTCAAAATAAAATAGTGTCAAAATATAAAGAAAAAATTTCAATACGTCAACTCAAAATTTCGAATATAATTTTGAGAAAAGTTATTTATTTAAAATTTTTTTGAATATTAGACTTTTCAAAAATATTGATGTTTTGAAATGAGTACTTTTTTGAAAGTTTTACTTTTTTTAAAAAATTCGACTTTTTTTTTAAATTTGAACATTTTGAAATTCGATTTTTTTTATTTCAATTTTTTTGAAATATTAACTTTTTTTGGACAATTCTACTTTATTAAAGAAGTGTGAAAATAAGAGTGACTTACAATATTCAGAAAAAATTCAAAATGTCAACTAAAAATTTCGAATATAATTTCGACAAGTTTTTTTTTGAAAATTTTGACATTTTTTTGAACATTTAGACCTTTTCGAAAATATTGATGATTTGAAATTACAACTTTTTTAAAATTGTTCATTTTTTTTTGAAAAATTTGGCTTTTCTCAAAATGTGGACTTATTTTGAAAATTTCGATTTTTTTAAATTTCAATATTTTTTGAAATGTTACCCTTCTTCGAGCAATTTTGCTTTAATAAGAAATGTGTCAAATACAAAAGTGTCATAATATTAAGAAAAAAAATCAAAACGTCAATTCAAAATTTCAAATTTGATTTTTTTGATAATTTCAACTTCCTTGAAAATTTTGAAATTGTTTTGAAAATTCAGACCTTTTTCGAAATTTTGGATATTTGAAAATCATCACTTTTTTAAAACTTAAAATTAATAAATAATAATAATAAAAATAATATTTTAAAAATGTCGATTGTTTTTTATTTCATTTTTTGCAATTTAACTCTTTTTGAATATTATTATTAAAAAAAGTGTCAAAATAAGAAAGGGTCAAAATATTGAGAATACAATTCAATATGTCAGATTTTTAAAAATGTTGACTTTTTTGAAAATTTAGACTTTTCGAAAATATTAATGTTTTGAATTTACTACTTTTTTAAAACTTACTTTTTTGGAAAATTTGGCTTTTTATAGAAATTCTGACCTATTTTGAAAATTTTAATTTTCTTTTGAAATTTTAACTTCTAACTCTTTGTTGAAGAAGTGTCAAAATAAAAAGTGACACAATGTCAAGTAAAAATTTAAAACTTTAACTCAAAATTTCGAATATAATTTCGAGAATAGTTTTTTTTGAAAATTTTGACATTTTTTGAAAATTTAGACCTTTTCAAAAAATATTTATGTTTTAAAATTGCTTCTTTAAAACTTTTTTGAAAAATTTGGCTTTTTCTCGAAATGTGGACCTATTATTTAAAAATTTCGATTTTCTTAATTTCATTTTTTTTTTAATTTAACTTCTTTCCGACAATTCTACTTTATTAAAGAAGTATGAAAATATTTTCGAAAAATATTGGTGTTCTGAAATTGCTTTTTTAAAACTTCTACTTTTTGAAAAATTAGGATTTTTCTCTAAATTTAGACCTATCTTGAACATTTCGATTTCTTTTTAATTCAATTTTTGTTTAAAATTTTAATTTCTTTTGAACAACTCTGTTTTTTTGAAAATTTTGATATTTTTTTAAAATTTAGACTATTTCCGAAAATATTGATGTTTTCAAATCACTACTGTTTTAAAACTTTTCTTTTTTTGAAAAATTCGCTTTTTTCTCAAAATTTGGATTTATTTTGAAAATTTCGATTTTCTTATATTTCGATCTTTTTTGAAATCTTAACTTTTTTTTTCAATAATTCAACTTTATTTAAAAAATGGCAAAATAAAGAAAGTGTTAAAATATTAAGGAAAGAAATTGAAAACTTCGACTGAAAATGTCGAATATAACTTCGACATGTTTTTTTGAAAATTTAGATTTTTTTTCGAAAATTTTAATGCTCTGCTTTCTTGAAACCTTTACTTTGTTAAAAATTCTTCTACTTCTCGAAATTGGAATCTATTTTGAAAATTTCGATTTTTTAAATTTTATTTTTTCCAAATTTTAACTTTTCTGAAAAATTCAACTTTTTTGAAAAATTTTACCTTTTTGAAAAATTACAGCTTTGAAAATTTCGATTTCTTAAACTCTATTTTTTCCCAATTTTAACTTTTTTGAAAATGTCTACTATTTTGAAAAATTCTACTTATTTGAAATATTCTACTTTTTTGAAAAATTACACCTTTTTGAAAAAATTCACTTTTTCTATAAATGTCAGTTTTTTTTCTACCTAAATTTCTACTTTAAAAAAAAAAGAGTAAACATAATCTGTCAACTCAAAATCAAAGAATAAAATTGACGTTCCAAAGTTAAAATCGAACTTTGAAACACCAATTTTATTCTCTACATTTCAAATGGAAAGTCGAAATGTCCAGAAAGCATCGAAGACCCTTAAAGTCGAAATTTTCAGTTGCAGGAAATATTTTGAAAAAAAAAACAGTTGAAGTTAAGATCGAAATACAGGAAAAATAATCGAGTGAAAAATTTTCATTGAATTGAATTTTTTTCTAAATTAATGTTGAAATATCGAGAAAAAAATGTAATACTTCAATTTAATGATCGCGATATGCAGGGGCGGATCCAATTTTTTTTCTTGGGGGTTGCGGGAGGGGACAAAGGTTAAACGGGAAGCTATGATAAGCTCTGTAGGTTTCTGGATTTTCATTTGGCCATTGTAGGACGTCTGGAGGTGGGATAGGACACGTGCCCCCGTGCCCCTGGATCCGTCTACATGTTGCCGTCAAGTAAAATATACATTTTCATGATTTCCCAGTTCAGGTCTGGAAAATTCCGTAAATATTTCATGTTGACGGCAACATATGTTCATCAAATTTCTTCCTGAAGGTTGAATTTTTATCGAATCACGTTAGAGCGTCGATGTGGATGGATTACTTTGAAGATTCGTATTCACCTCAATGTAAATAAACAAATTCAGCAAAATATTATCGTCACAATAAACTGGTTAAACCCTTGAAAATTGGGCTTATCGATTCGAATCATAAAACTAATCTATGAAAATATATTTTCTAAGGTTTCAAAGGTGATAAAAATAGGAATTAAATCATCCTGATAATTTTTTTTTAGTTAAATACGTTCGCGCGTATTACGAAGTAATCAAACGAGAATCGTTATTCGATGTGATATATCCTGTGATCTTATATTTAAATAAAAAGTGATAAAAATGGCCGAAACCCTCAGTGATCAAATGAACAAAAAACTCAATTTACAAACGAAAACAGTTGGCGAAGAACGAATAAAAAAAGCGAAAGAGCGAAACGAAGATGTCGCGATTTTGTCCATGGAATTGCCAGGCGAAAAGAAGAAGTTTTCGTGCGCATTAGGGGATGAGTGTCTTATGGGGGATCCAACGAATCTGCCCCTAGGTTTGTCCTTGTTTAGTGTTGTTTTTTTTTCGTAGGCTAGTGGGGCGCGTAGTTCCTTTCTAAGATTTTGCAATGTTTCCAGTTTTTTCTACAGTAGGTAATATTTTTAATTTCATTTTAATTATATTGTGGGCTACAGTTCAGTCTATTGAGTGTTAATATAATTTCATTTTTTTTAAGTCCGGGGGCTCGTAAAATAAACTGTTATATAATTTTTTCTATATTTGATGCTCCCGCTCGTAAAATCGATGTTTTTATTTATAATTAAGCCTAATTTATTTTCCAAATAAAACAAATCATTTTATAAATAGCATCAAGATGTTACAATTAAATTTGGCCCAATTTATTTATTTAATGCCGTGTATATTTTATGTACCTGGTGAGTTTCAGATTATGCAAATATTTAAAATGAACTTTCATAAATTTGCATAATTTAAATACGTGTGGTGTACACAGTCATCCTGTCAGAATTTTACCGGCTTTTTTAAATGGTGTCTCCTTGTTTGGTGATCTTGGTTTTAACTAATCAAACCGGTAGGAATTTGTAAAATCCCGCAGGAATTTGTAACCTCCAGCAGGAATTTACAACATCCAGCAGGAATTTATAAATTGTACTTCGTGGATATGCAGTAAAATGATAACGTTACCACTTAACGCGACTTCGTCAGCTAATTTGAAGAAATAACTGCAATGCAATCGAATGCAATTTTCCAAATAATTTGCAATAATAAAATTTGAATTTAATGTTCAGTTCAAATTGCAGTTGTTAACGTAAAATTACTGAAATCGATAATACAGACGCTTACCTTTATGGTAATAGTTCGGGAACTAAGAAGAGAGGTCATTATCAAAATAAAGGTTACAGAGTTGACATTCAACTTTCTCTATGATTATTTACATCGTGTATAAAGGTTGTTTAATTTTTGTGGATGCAAGTTTGGTATAAAAAGTAGTCTATAAACTGTTTCGCATCGTAAGGAATGTTTATACTAATTTTCTTCAAAATCGCTTCAGTAATTGAACCGTGAAGAACGGACAAACAACAGACAAACACACTTTCGCTGATGCTTATCTATTAAGCAGATATTTAAGGCATCAAATATCCCCACAAACTTTAAACCTATTGTCATTGAAATTGAGGATTGAGGAACGAATTCGTCACCTTTTATTTAGTTTATTATTGCGATATATTTTTATTAAAATTAAATGGCTTTTGCTATCTCAGTAATTGAGTCATAATCGTTGAAGTATAATGAAATAATTCCAATTTCAAGCAATTCGTTAAGTGATTAAATTCTCACTTTGTAACGAAACGAGTTGTTTTTTTTTACTTTATCTGTAATTCTACTTGGAATTTAGGTTTATACTGCAAAAGCCATTAAATTGATTGCAATTATTTTCCGCTATCCTCAACATCGATTCGTAATCGAGTATATGTTATTCTATCTATCACTTTGTGGCTAACATACACAGAAATGTTGACATTGGTAATTGGATGGTACACGGATGTGAAACTGCTACAACCTAGTTAATGTCATTACATCTAATTGCGAATTATGGCAGTAGTTCTTCATAGAAGCTAAAGAATCACAGTTTTCCTTCCAAAATGAAAAAGTATATGGCAGGGGTCGACAACCTGCGGCCCGCGCGCCGCATGCGGTCCTTTGCAACCGTTTGCGCGGCCCTCCAAAGTACCAATATAATTTTAGGAAAAATCAACAAGCTTAGAGCGTGAGCACTATTTAAGTTACATTTGAATATGCGGCCTACATAAAAAAAATATTTTGAAAATGGCCCGCCGTTCGAAGCAGGTTGCCGACCCCTGGTATATGCTGTACTCTGTAATCAAAAGGGTACAGCGAAACGTTCGTTATTCTAAGATTTTTTCTTTGAAAAACTTTTTCTCAGAATTCCCAGATCAACTTGTTGCTTTTGCCGAAGTTTATAATAAAAAAACGTTTAGTTTTTTATTTTTAGAAATTTGAAGTTTATGTCGAAATTTTGTCTTAATAAATTTCGATTTTCTCTCGAACTTTCAATTTTATTTCGATTTGAATTCAGTCACTCTTATTTCAAAAATTTTTCCCCAAGATTTCAAAATTTTTCTTCTTGAAACTTTAATTCGAAAAATTCGAAATTGAACAATTGAAAAACGTTTTTAGTAAAATTTCAATGATCTTTTAATTTCTTCTTTTAAACAAAGTTTCTGCTTTTTTATTTCTGGAAATTTGAAGTTTAAATTCGAATTTTTTTTCGATAAATTTCAATTTTCTCTCGATATTTCGATATTCTTTCGATATTTCGATTTTCTCTCGAAATTTCGATGTTATTTCGTGTTATATCAAATAATTTTTAGTTGAAAAAATTTGATTTTTCCTCGAGGCGATCAGATTAAAATTGTTTCTTTTAAAATTTTACTCGAAAAATGTCGACTAAATTCGAAATTAAACAATTTAAAAATTCATGTTTTGATAAAATTTTGAATTTGATCTTTCAATTTCCTCTTTTAAACAAAATTTATACTTTTTTATTTCTGGAAATTTGCAGTTTAAATTCTAAATTTTTTCGATATTTTTCGATTTTCTGTCAAAATTTCGATTTTCTCTCGAAATTTCGATCTTATTTCGGTTTATATCCAATCACTTTTAATTGAAAAAAAATAGAAGTTCTCAGATTAAAATTGTTCTCCTAAAACTTTAACTCGAAAAATTTCGACACAATTTCGAAATTAAACAATTTAAACATTCACGTTTTTGGTAAAATCTCAAATTTGATCTTTCAATTTTCTATTTAAACAATATTTCTCTTTTTTATTTCCGGAGATTTAAAGTATAAATTAGAAATTGTTTTCCATAAATTTGTTTGTTCTCTTGAAATTTCGATTTTTTTGCGATTTAAATCCAATTACGTTTAATTGAAAAAAATTTGAATTTTCCTCGAGGCATTCAAATTAAAATTTTTCCTCCTAAAATTTCGACAAAAATTCGAAATTAAACAATTCAAATATTTTATATTTTTGTTAATGTTTCAAATTTGATCTTTCAATTTCTTCTTTTAAACAAAATTTCTCTTTTTTATTTCCGGCAATTTAAAGTTTCAGTTCGAAATTTTTTCGATACATCTCGATATTTTTCGGAAATTTCGATTTTTCCTCGAAATTTCGATTTTATTTGGGTTTAAATTCAATTAATTTTAATTGAAAAAATTCGATTTTTCACATTAAAATTGTTCCTGCTAAAACTTTAACTCGAAAAATTTCGACAAAAGTTCGAAATTAAACAATTTAAAAATCATGTTTTTGGTAAAATTTCAAATTTTATCTTTTAATTTTTTCTTTTTAACATAATTTCTGCTTTTTTATTTCGGGAGATTTAAAGTATAAATTAGAATTTTTTTTCCATAAATTTGATCTCTTGAAATTTCGATTTTATGGCGATTTAAATCCAAAAAAATTTAAATAATCCTCTAGGCGTTTAAATTAAAAATTTTCCTCGTAAAATTTCGACAAAAGTTCGAAATTAAACTATTCAAATTTTTTATATTTTTGTTAAAATTTCAAATTTGAACTTTCAATTTTCTCTTTTAAACAAAATTTCTTCTTTTTTGTTTCTGGAAATTGGAATAGATTCGAAATTTTTTTCGATAAATTTCGATTTTCTCTCGAAATTTCGATTTTACGTCGGTTTGTATCCGATTACTTTTGATTGAAAAAACTCGACTTTTTCTCAAGCCTTTCTTATCAAAATTGTTCCTCCTAAAACTTTTCGGAAAATTTCGAGAAAAATTCGAAATTCAACATTTTAAAAATTCACGTTTTTGGTAAAATTTCAAATTTGATTTTTTAAATTCGTCTTTTAAACAAACTTCTCTTGACTTTTCTCTCTCTCTCTCTCTCTCTCTCTCTCTCTCTCTCTTTTCTCTCTCTTTTCTCTCTCTTTTCTCTCTCTTTTCTCTCTCTCTCTCTCTCTCTTTCTCTCTCTCTCTCTCTCTCTCTCTCTCTCTCTTTCTCTCTCTTTCTCTCTTTCTCTCTCTCTCTTTCTCTCTTTCTCTCTCTCTTTCTCTCTTTCTCTCTCTCTTTCTCTCTTTCTCTCTTTCTCTCTTTCTCTCTCTCTCTCTCTCTCTCTCTCTCTCTCTCTCTCTCTCTCTCTCTCTCTCTCTCTCTATCTCTCTCTCTCTCTCCTCTCTCTCTTTCTCTCTCCTCTCTCTCTTTCTCTCTCTTTCTCTCTCTTTCTCTCTCTCCTCCCCTCCCCCCCCTCTCTCTCTCCTCTCCCCCCCTCTCTCTCGCCTCTCTTTCTCTCTCAATGGTTGGTCAACAATGGTTGCTATAATGCGTTCCGATAGCCAAGCTATCATCTTCAGAGATATCTCTCCGGGTTTTTTAAACTTTCTTGGTTTCAGGGGACAAGATTTGTATTTCAATTTTCCAAATGTATTACTTTTAAAAATGATAAGTTTAAAACTTTTTTTCGATATATTCTTTTTCTTTCTAACTATTTTTAATTCGAAAAATTTTAACAAAAAATCATTTAAAATAGAAACTTCATCGTTTTATTAATTTCAAGTTTAATATCGAAATTTCATCTTTAAAAATCTGGAATTTTAGAGAATACTACCAAATATTTTCATTTAGGTTGGAAATTTACTTATAACTTCGATATTTCTAAAAAAAATAATATTAATGTTGAGGTTTTTCTTAAAATTTTAAATTAAGTGGTTCAAATCACTAAAATCGGCCAAAAGCGTCAAAAAATGGCACCCCCATCGCCCTCACTAGATTCCCCTGAAATTGGGAGTATTTCACAAGATTGACGTTTCCTAACAAATTGATAGGAGTTGAAATTTCCGGAGTCAAATTTAACAAAATCGAAATTTTTAAAACAAGATAAATATTAAGAAAAGTGTCGTAATTTTGAAAGAAAAAAAAATGATTATTGACAAAAGAGTCCAAAAAGTAGAATTTTGAGAATAAAGTCGAAATTTCGAAAAAGACGAATATAATTTAAAGAAAAAAAATCGAAATTTCCATGTATCGCATTTTGAGATAAAAATAGAAAAGGGCAAACCATAAGAAACGAACCAAAATTTCTGGAAAATGAAATTTTAAAATATTAAAAATCTTCCAGAAAGCCCCAATCTTAAGAAAATAACGAAATTTCGGGAAAACAGTCGAAATATTCAGGAAACAATCGAAATTTCGAGAAAAAACTACGAAATGGAAAAAATTTCGAAATTTCGAGGAGAAAATAAAGTTTTAAGATAAAGTTGTAATTTTGAGAATAGTCGCTTATGAAAAAAACGAATTTTGAAAAAAAAATCAAAATTTTAAGAAAAGGGCGAAATTTGAGGCAAAATGTTCGGATTTCCAGCAACATACAAGATCGGATTTTGAGATAAAATCCAATTTTCTAATAAAGACAGATTTTGAGAAAATATCGAATTAATTAAATTTTCTTAAGCTGCAAAACTTATAAAAGTAGATATTTAAAAAAATATATCCAATTTTCAAAATTAAACTCGTAAAGGTCCACATTTCAAGATTCCAAGAGAAAAAAAATGAAATGTATTGTTAGGGGCTTATCGGTTCGATTGATTACACGTGATGGATTATATCCACTTTATTACTGAACTCAACTTGGATCACCACAATTGAACAGTTAACTCACTTATTATTGACTCCTACTAACTCACTAATTACACTGATTCTGACTGACTCGAGGGAAAGCTGACCTCCTTTTATAGTTTTGGCCCCCGGCTTCTAGAACTTTTCGGCAGATAAGGCTTACCGTTCCCAAAATTTCTGGAACGCTTATCTGCCATTTGTTTCGTTATCGCGGCGGCTTTCCCCTTATCAGATCCTTCTAGAAACTTTTTTAATTTACTAAATTATACAATTCTATTCTAAATTCTATTCCATCTATTTACATTGCGTTACAGTATTTAAAATTTTAACAGAAAATGCCAACTTTTGCGAAAAAGATCAATTTCTGGAAAAAACAAATTTTTGAAATAAAGTCGAAATTTTATGAAGAGTTAAAAATTCATGAAAAGTTAAATTTTCGAAAAAAAAAAAATTCCTCTAAGTTTAGATAGCAGAAAATTATCAGAATTATTTTTGCCGACTCCAAGAGCGAAAATATAAACGAATTTTCAATTCACGAAATTTCGAATTTTGGAACAAATAATTATCAAAAGGTCAACAAAGTACGTTTAAGCTCTGAATTTGGAAGAATTGGAAAACGGGAAAAACCCTCTTTCACAAAAGACAATTTTCTCTAGAAAGTTTTAAAGTCGAAATTCACAGAAAAGTTAAGCGTCGCATTTTGAGATAAAAATAAAAATATCGAAAAAAGAGCAAACCATAAGAAACCAGTCGAAATATTTGAAAAATCAAATTTTCAAATATTTAAAATCTTCAGAAAAACCCGATGTTAAGAAAAAATGAAATTTCGAAAAAAAAAACAGTCGAAAATTCGAGAAAAACTACAAAATGGAGAAAAAGATTAAAATTTTTCGGAGAAAGTAAAATTTTAAGAAAAACTCACAATTTTGAGAATAGTCGAACGAATTTTGAAAAAATCAAAATTTTAAGAAAAAGACGAATTTCGAGGAAAAGTATTTAGATTTCCATGAACATATAAGATCGGATTTTAAGATAAAACTAAATTTTCGAAAAAAATTTTGAGAAAAATATCGAATTTTTTAAATTTCTTAAGCTGCGAAACTAGATATCAAAAAAAATATCCAGTTTTCAAAATTAAACTCGAAACATAAACGGCCACATTCTAAGATTCCAAGAAAAACAATTGAAATGTATTTAAAATCGAATTTTAACAGAAAATGCCAAATTCTGCGAAAAAAAATAAATTCCAGGAAAAACTAATTTTTGAAATAAAGTCGAAATTTGAGGAAAAGTCAAAATTTCGAGAAAAAAAATATCCTTGCCAGTTTAGATGGTAGAAAATTATCAGAATTTTTTTTTGACTCCAAGAGCGCAATTATAACCGGATTTTTAATTTACGAAATTTCGAATTTTGGTACAAATAATTTTCAGAACAAAAATAAAGAAAATTACGTCTAAGCCCAAAATTTGAAAGACAATATTTAGGGAAGGACGAGAAAAAGGGAAAACCCAAAATTCTTTTTTCACGAAAGACGATTTCTCTAAAAATTTCTGGTAGTCGAAATTTCCAGTTTTTTTTTAGTACAATCCACTCGCAGAGGACAATCCTATTATAGTTAGCATTTCGAACTTTTTAAAAAAGCGAAATTTCGACATTCACTCTCAATATTCTCGATTTTTTAAATGACATTTTAATTATGGACCCCAAATTCTTCTAAATTCTTTAAAAAAAATCTAATTTTTATGATTAAAGCCAACATTTAAAAACAGATAAAAGATTAGAATTTTGGGAAATCAGAATTTCGAAAAAAAAAAAATCAAAAAGTCGAGGCATCGACTTAACCCGAATATGTGCCTGTTTTTCTCTTAATTTCGCCTTTGGAAACTCTCAAAAGTTTATGTTTTACTAAAAAAAGCAAGATTGGACGTTTAAATTTCCGAAAAAGTAAAAATTCAAAAATAACAAGAAATTTCCCTTTTTTCCAAATTTTGACTTTTACGCTCGAAACTTCTAAATTTCCAAAAACGGTCGAAATCTAGCGGTAAGCGTCAACATTTCGAGATAAATTCGAAATTGTGACAGTTTGTTTTGATTTATGTTGGGTTTTTTGACATTTCGACTTTTAAAACTCTCAAAAGTTTATGTTTTAGTTAAAAAGCAAAGATTGAAGTTTAAATTTCCGAAAGAGTAAAAATTCAAAAATAACAAGAAATTTCCGTTTTTTCCAAATTTTGACTTCTAAGCTCGAAACTTCTAAATTTCCAAAAACGGTCGAAATCTAGAGGTAAGCGTCAACATTTCGAAATAAATTCGAAATTGTGACAGTTTGTTTTGATTTATTTTGGGTTTTTTGACATTTCGACTTTTAAAACTCTCAAAAGTTTATGTTTTAGTTAAAAAGCAAAGATTGAAGTTTAAATTTCCGAAATAGTAAAAATTCAAAAATAACAAGAGATTTCCCTTTTTTCCAAATTTTGACTTTTACGCTCGAATCTTCTAAATTTCCAAAAGCGGTCGAAATCTAGAGGTAAGCGTCAACATTTCGAAATAAATTCGAAATTGTGACAGTTTGTTTTGATTTATTTTGGGTTTTTTGACATTTCGACTTTTAAAACTCTCAAAAGTTTATGTTTTAGTAAAAAAAGCAAAGATTGGACGTTGGACGGAAAGAGTAAAAATTCAAAAATTACTAGAAAATTGCGGTTTTTTCCAAATTTTGACTTTTAAGCTCGAAACTTCTAAATTTCCGAAAACGGTCGAAATCTATAGGTAAGCGTCAACATTTCGAAATAAATTCAAAATTGTGACAATATGTTTTGATTTATTTTGGGTTTTTTGACATTTTTCTCTAAATTTCGACTTATGAAACTCTCAAAAGTTTATGTTTTAGTAAAAAAGCCAAGATTGAAAGTTTAAATCTCGGAAAGAGTAAAAATTCAAAAATAACTAGAAAATTCCTTTTTTTTCAAATTTGGACTTTTAAACTCGAAATTTAAAAATTTTTAAAAACAGTCGAAATGAGAGGAAAGCTTTAAAATTTCGAGATAAATTCGATATTGTGACAATTTGTTTTAAATTATTTTGGGTCTTTTGACATTTTTCTCTAAATTTCGACTTATGAAACTCTCAAAAGTTTATGTTTTAGTAAAAAAGCCAAGATTGAAAGTTTAAATCTCGGAAAGAGTAGAAATTCAAAAATAACTAGAAAATTCCGTTTTTTCCAAATTTTGACTTTCAAGCTTGAAACTTCAAAGTTTTTAAAAACGGTCGAAATCTTAAGGAAAACGTCAAAATTTCCAGATAAATTTGAAATTGTGACAATTTGTTTTGTAATATTTTGACTTTTTTGACATTTTGCTCAAATTTTGAGTTTAAACTGACAATTTTCATTTTTTCTATATTTTCGACTTTAAACTCGAAATGTTGACTTTTTTTCTACTTTAACGTCAACCGTTTGATCCTTTTTTACTAAATTTCGTGTTATAAATTGTCTTGAAATATTGCGATTGTTTTTAAAGAAATTATTACGCGTTATTGGTTCATTTTTATAACATTTATTTAACCGAACAACTGAATCACCTATTCGTATAACCGCAATTTAGAACTGATTAACTTGGAGTGGATTTCACACATACTAGAATATTCGATATTTCTAAATCTTGAACGTCCATTTACGTACCTCCTTTATAGCCCTAATTGCTTCTAGACATTAGACAGCTGTCTTAAAACTATGAGTAATTTCTCCGGCTGTGGGTCTCCAGATAGTTTCTAATAATCTAGTAAACAACTTTTAATTTCACAGTTGGTTGCAATATCTTTAAAAGGTGGCGATTTGTATAGTTTTTCTTGAACCCATAAATGATGGAGCGTGCTCTGACTTTCTACTTTATCAGCAGTACTAACTTTCTTAATTGTTACAGGAACGAAGAAGATGGAATACAAGACGAGACAATGGCACGAGAAATGCTTCTGTTGTTGCGTGTGTAAGGTGCCCATTGGCACCCAAAGTTTCATTCCCAGGGAACAAGAAATCTATTGCGCAAAGTGTTATGAAGAAAAATTCGCAACTCGCTGCATCAAATGCAATAAGGTATTTCATAGTAGCATTCGCGAGACGACTTCTATTTGCCTTTGCTTTGAAATCTGCAGATCCAGAAGTGCCGATAGCTCGGGGTAGCCATATTAAGTCGAAAAAAGTAAATGTATAATTGGTTACAAAAGATTTTATTGGTAGTATTTGTCAAGGTTAAGATACTTAGACTTTGTCCAGCCGAGGGCGCTTGTATTTGGTGGATCTTGCATAGCAACACCCACCACATACAACCCATGACACAATCCATGCACAAGAATTTAAATTTACTTCACTCTGCATTAGAATTCTTGTCCTAGCAACGCTTTGCTAGGTGGCAGTGTTTCAACTGTTAGTAGTTCAGCTACCTATGATTCCACTATACACGCCTGGAGGGCTGCATGAATTTGCAGTCTAGGTTGTATTCTACTTTCATTCACTAGAGTGACTTTTGTAACCTTCACTATAGTTATAGTGTACATCTTGTTTTAGTCTAAATCTAGTTTTAATATTTTTTAAAAACCTGCAGATTGAAAGAAAGGGGAATTTTTTTAATTTTGAATCTAATTTGCAGAAAGGGACAGCCAAAAAATCTATTAAACTGAAACCAAATTTAATTTCAAAATCCTCCAATTCTTCTTCGAAAAACTAGGTTTCGGATAAATGACGGAAAACTCAAGATTTGAGTTAAATGATTGATTTGAATTAAATGAACCATCAAAATGCTGAATCAATTCAAAACTAACTTGAAAATTTTCTTGTGTTTTTCTTAAGAATCTTTAAATTTGGATGCCCAGATGGTCAATAACTTTCAAAACTTTGAAATTGTTATGTTTATATTTACAAAATTTAGAAATTTGTAGGAATAGAAAACAAATCAAAATCAATCTAAAACTCAGGAAAATCTTCAGATTTTTCCCCAAAAAAACTGTAAAAGTTTTAATGAGGAAGTTACCGAATCTAAAATTAAGTTGGTCTTGAGTCCTTTTAAAAATCTAATTAAATACAGAAATAATCAGCGAAAATTAATCAAAATGACTGTAAAAAATTAAAAATTCTTAAAGGTTTCTTTTTAAACCGAAACATTCAAAGGATCAGTTGAAATACATCTAAAGTTGATAAAATTTTTAAAACTTTCTCTAAAAATGGATGATACAATGACTAAAGTCAATCCAAAAATTGTCTCACTGAAAATCTAGAGTAAAAATTGATATACAAATCATGTCCCCTGCAACCAAGAAAGATTAAAAAATGCCACAGTTTTTGATAGCTCAGCTATCATCTTCAGAGAGATATTCAAGAAGATGACCAAGGACAAGTCCTTTCCACAAAAAAATAAATAAATTAGAGCAATCCAGATGTTCTCGTACTTTTTGAGCAAGCTCTAAAGTATAAAAAAAAGTATATATTCTAAAAAGTATACTTTCTAGGTAATCACCAGCGGCGGTGTAACTTACAAGAACGAGCCATGGCACAGGGAGTGCTTCACTTGCACCCACTGCTCCAAAAGCTTGGCCGGCGAGCGCTTCACGAGCCGCGACGAGAAGCCGTATTGCGCCGAATGCTTCGGCGAGCTCTTCGCGAAACGCTGCTTCGCATGTAACAAGCCAATCACCGGCATCGGAGGCACCAAATTCATCTCATTCGAAGACAGGCATTGGCACAACGATTGCTTCTTCTGCGCGCAATGCAGGACGAGCTTAGTGGGTCGCGGCTTCATCACCGATCAAGACGACATCATTTGCCCCGAATGCGCTAAGCAGAGATTGATGTAAAAAGGCCATCGAAGGTCGTTAACATTGTCGGTTTGAAATTTCACTAAATTTTATGTTCCTTGAGGTGCCATATTTTATCAGGATGGCGACAATGTTAAAATTCTGTTTGGGTAAAGATAATTCCTTCATAGCACACTTGTTTTTCACACATCACACGACACTAAAAATTTTAAAACATATTAACACGTTACACTAAAACACATGATAAAAAAAGAGCAAAACACCAAAAAAAATGGAAATTCTTCGTTAATTTTATTTTTTATTGACCAGTAAAATTGCCTTATTGTGTAATGCTAACTTACTTTGGGATAACCGAAATAAAATTCTAAATTCTCGCAAAAGGTTGCCTTACCTTATATATAGTTTATAATCTCTTTGTTATAGTTGTAGGTATATTATGAGACCCATTGTGTATATTTACTTCATTATTATTAATATATTTGTAGATACAAAAGCTTTGGAGCATTTATTATTAAAATATGAACAAGAGAGCAATTTGGTGCTATTAAGTAGTGTTTAGACATACATACATCGTTATTTTATTTTAAGTCAATAATTTTAATGTTGCAAAATATAGTTTAAATGTTATGAGAAGCTTCAGTTGTTAATTAACCTTATAGATTTATTTAAATGTCTAACACGAGTTGTACACAAGATTGGCGATTAAAAGTGGTTATGTTAACAACATTTTTTTTATATATTGTGTAATATAGCATTGTATCTCCTATTACACCAAGATGTCGTTGAATATTTTGGATTGTTACGTTTTATTACGCTTTTTTAATTAAACTGAGCTTTTGCTTTAGGGAGAAATTGTTATATTTTATTCCTTAAATAATAAAATATGTAAAAAGTACATTTTATTTATTTTCCAAACAAATGTCTAATTTAGAAGTAGCTTTTGTTAGCTGCTTCTAAATTAGACATTGCTTTTGTAGACAATATGAGAAAAATTTAATTCTTAACAAAAGATTGCTAATATATTTGGATTTCTACTTCGAATGTAAGGGAAAATCTTTTTTAGTCATCAACTTACATTTTCATCTGTAGAATTGTTTCCCTTTGGTATGGTTGCCATTTGCGTTGCGTTTTTGCCCCCTTCCCCTTCAGGCCCGAATTCAATAAGTCTGGAGCCCGATTAGATATTTTGGGGGCCTTCTATTAAATATTTAAATTTGAAATATTGAAATATCTGGACATGTCGAATTAAAACTTGACTATTATTTTAAATTTACCAGTTTACAGTGACGGCTGGTGCTAATAAAATTTGGAGGTTGCAAAGAGACATTTGCAAAAATGTGCCGAAACTGGAAATTTTAAATTAAGTTGGAGGAATTAAGAGATATTTAGGATTTTAAATTGATATGTTATACATACAGGATCGGCCAGTACACTATTTCGGTCTGCTTGCCAATGAGAACGACAAAGCAAACTTCTGATATGAGGCAAGACGGAAAGAGAAACTAAATCGGCAGAGATGCCACATGGTAATTCATTTATGTGTATCTCCTTCATTATGACCGGGATAAATCGCTTCAGCGCTTCTTCGATTCAACAATTGGGAGAATGATAAGGGTACATGTGTAGCGCACATGTCACCTGGCATCGATTGGCATTATTTCTACATGGACTTACGACTGGACCGAATCTGCATTAAATAAATCATCCTCTAGTAATCCGTCCGTCGCGGGCGTAAGGAGCATACAACTCATACGGGCGGCACTATCGAGGAGGCGGCAATAGGCATGTAGTCGGGGATTTAATCCAAATTAAAAATACTTCAAAATCGAATTTTCCGAACTTTTAAACTCAAATATTTCATATTGTTCCTTAAATTGTGACAGTAATCCGAAAATGTTAGTCAAAAATTCGCGGAAAAAACCGAAGTTTCTAGTTTTTTCAGTTAACACTCAAAAAAAAGTAGAACTTCAAAAAAAATTTTAAAATCTCTTGAACAAAAAACGAAGTTTTGAGTTTATGCCAACAATTTAAGAGAAAAAGTAAAAATTTAAAATAAGAACTCGAAATTTTGTGAAAAAAAAATTTGTAAAATTTTAAAAATAAAGGAAAAATCTCCCCAAAAAGACAAACTAGCTTATAAATTTAGTTTTCTTGAAGATAATAAAAAAGTATAAATTTAATACTTAGAATTTAGGAAATAACTTCCAGAAATTTTTAGCAAAATGTTTGGATGAAACTCGACAAAAAAGTAAAACATTAAAAAAAAATATTTTAAAAATGTTCGGCACTTTGAGAATAAAATTGAAGATTAATCGCGAGTCCAACCGCTACGTTGATACACGCTTCGCTATCGGCAAAAAAAAGTGTTTTCATTAATTTTACATAAAATAGGCCGTTTGTTAATTTATAAGGTTTATAAAAATGTGTAAATTCGAAGTCTGGTAATTCGTTAATTGTTAAACAAAAGCTACTAACTAAATTCCTTATGTGGAGATCTTATGGCAAGATTAAGTTGTATACTAATAGGAAAACTTGCAATGTTTTTAACTGTCATAACATTATAATTTAGATATTAAATATACTATCTCAACTATTAAGAAATTTAATTTTTTTTAGGTTTTTCATGGTTTAAAAAATTAATAATTACCAGATTGATTATAACAATTATAAATATCGCAAAATTACAATAATATTAAGTATAGTTGCCATAAAACCTTAGCGAAGGAAAAAAAACATATTAGCAACTTTAATAATTATTATTCTACTTGGAATTCTAAACGAAAAATCTAAAACTTTATGTAAATCATTTTTTCCAGCAGATTTTTTTTCTTTTACAGTTTTAGATGATTTGGTCAATTTGTGAAATTTTTGAATTAATATTTAATAACATAATAAAAAAGAATTTTACTTGCTTTGTTTTTGAAATAATTGCGAAAAACTGGACTGTTTTTTTCAAATCTTTAATTGTTAATAACAGCGGCAATTGTTTATGTGTCGATATTTAGATCCAGAAATTCGGACTTTTTTCTCAAAATAAAAAACTATAAATTTCCAGAAAAGATAAAACTTCGAAGAAAATAATTAAAATTAAGCAACATTAGTCGAATAATGTTGTATAAAATTTTACTTTTTTCTTTGAAATTTGAAGTCTTAATTTCAGATTTTAAAACTGATATTTATCGAATTTAAATACAAACTTTAGTTGCTATTTCTGCAACTTTGAATTTATAAAGGGATCATTTTGTAAAGAAAGAAAAAATCTGAGAAAAATACACCATTCGTTGAAAATTCAAATATGTTTAAACAAATTTCTGGAGTTGAGAAATTTGAGTTTAGACTGAAAATTTTAACAAAAAAAGTGTAATTTTCGAGAAAGCATACTTTTTTAAAATATAAATATTCTAGACATTACGAGTTTTTTCTGAAATTTTATAAGTTATTTAAATTTAAAGATTTTTATTTTTTGACTTAAAATTTTGACCTTTAATTCAAATTTCTAGAAAAAAAAGGTTGAATTTTGAAGTCAAAATTTAAACTTTGCATTTCTTAAAATACAAACTCCAAATTAAAAACAAAACAATAATATTACATTTCAATCAAGAAAACACTCAACATTTAGACATTTTTTGGGGGGAAATTGTGAACTTTTTTTGGAAATTCTTTTTTTTTTCTCGAAATTTGAACATTAAATTAAAAATGAATTATGAATTTTCGACTTTAAAGACGAATTTTTTTCAATTTTGAAACTCAATATTTCAATGTTGTTGCAATTTTAAAATTGCGACAAATATGAGAAAGTGTTACTTTAAAAATGTGAGAAAAAATTTGAAATTTTGACAGAAAAGTTTCTGAAAAAATCAAAATTTTGGAAAAATTTTAAATCTTATAAAAATAAAAAACCAGAGATTTAGAGTTAAAACTATTATAATTTTAATATTTTGAGAATACATTTCAAATTCTTTAAGGCACTTTTACTTTCTTATAAAATTCCTAATTAGTTACTTCAAATTTTATTTATTTATTTTTTTACTTCAATTTTATATTTCAAAGTCTATTTTTTACATTAAATTCAAACTTTTAATCTTGTTCGTGAAATTCGTTAAGAATGGTTTCTGAAATTTCGATTTTCAATTCGAATTTCCGAATTTTAAGTCAAACTTTCAAAAATAAGTTAGATTTTTGAATTCAATCATTTTTTTAAATGAAAATTAAAATTTTAAGTTTAAATGATTGTCTTGACATTTTAAGAAAAAAAAAAATGAGATTGCGAAAAAAGTCTACACTTTAAGGTCATAATTTTAGAAAAGAGTAGAATTTCGAATATAAACTCGAAATGCGGACGCATGGGTTCTCATAATTTGATAAGAGATTCGGTCGAACAGTATTAAATTTATTGAATCGTCCAACAATTTCCACTCTTAACCATCTTCTTACAGAATTCAAGTAATTAATTTGTCTTTACACATCCAGCTGACCGAAATTATGATGTATTGGCCAACTCGGGATGTTATTGTTATTCGATTCAGAAGAAAAAGTGCTAATTATTAAGTGGTATTTAACCTCCCAGAGCGGTGAAGAAGTCGTTGGGCGATTCGCTTTTTCCTACGACGATCGACCAATACCTGATGCAAAGACGGTGTTAAATATCGTCCACAAATTTGAAAAATCGGGATGCATAATAGGTTGTAATAACAAGTGTTGTTTGGACCTGAATGTGACAGGCCATTATCCGACGAAAGAATGGCTAAGGAGTTAGCTGTATTGCATTTGTCGAAGCAAAATGAACCTTGTTCTAGTGAACAGATCGCAGAAGAAGTTAATGTGCCATCGCGAACAGTGCGAAATAGAAATGGGTACAACTGTTATAAAGTTTCTGAAACCCAAGAAATATTTCCTGAAGATCGATACAAACGTCTTGAGTTTTGTGAGTCTATGAGAGAAAAAGTTGATGTCGATGGACATTTCTTAACCCACGTACAAGAAAGACCATGTAATTTAGACCATTTACGGGATCGTATAATATTTCTCCTGAGATGTCGGCACGCGTAAGAACTGAATTTTACGACAGATTAGGTTATTGCGAAACACCAGGAGGGAACATTTTTGAACCACTTATTACATAAGCATTTTTTCTTCCATTTTTTTGTTGAATCATTTTTTAAGTTTTCAGTTTAGATTGTCATCACAACGGCTGATTATTTTTACACAGAGTTCATTTATCTTTTAGAATTTTTGTTTTATTTTTCGTGAGACCCGGTTGATTAAAGAAAACAAAATCGTAAAGTATCTGCAATTATTTTCATACTTTTTAGGGTGTGAAAATAATTGTAGAATCAATTAATAGGTAAAGATGTATTTTCCATTTAAAACGACACTCTTTTATCGAGCTCCGATAAGGTTCTGATGCAATATCTACAAGACAGGTGTGCAGTTTACAGCGAATGCGTGGTCATGATTTGATAAGCGCGTCTATCGAGCAATATATTGAAACAGTGTAAATCATACCATCCTTCTCTTTCCTTACAAAATTTTGATATGTTCCTTGTTCTTTACACGTTACAGCAGACCGAAATCGTGTACTGGCCCGTAGTGTATATAGTATATTGTTAAAATTCTCCTTTTTTTTATTCGCAAAAAACAGAAAGGAAAAGAAGAGGAAGCCATACGACGGACGATCTTTGGCAGCTCCAAATTTATCAATAACTTTTTACTGAAGTCGAGTATTCCTTGAATTAAGTCTTTTTCTTCATCGTTAATGTGGACAATCTTTCTTGGCATAATGTATTTTTTTTTTAAAGTATTCTTTCCACACTGGAGAAGCACCAGCAGAAGCCATTGGGATAGTTATCAGGATTTTTAAAAGATTTAGAGTTTCACTAAGCTCACTGTTTTCTGAATAGAGTACAAGTAAACCAAAAGCCGATTAAAACTTTTCTGTTTCGTAAATTACAGATAATTCAGTTCTTAGTTTTTGTAAATTAAAAAATTGATAAACCTCAGCGGTTCCTTTAAAATTCTTTTCGGGAAAACTGATTCTATGTTGGTTAAACGTTTCAGAAAAAAATAAGACTGCTGCAATTAAATGGCCAGTGAAGCTAAATCATTCTTTAGCTTAACAGATAACAATGTCAGGTACTTCTTTAGCTTCGCGAACTATTTCTGTTAAAACTTCGCTTTTTACAAAACACGATCTGCACAATATTTAAGTCTGGAATAAGTCACCCACGTCGCTTAATTTCCAGTTTTTTCGACATAGATCGGTTACAGAATGGCTGTGTAATTAAACTTTGCACTCGCAACAGTGACCGATGACAGATTATCAGTGGCGGCTCGCGTATATGCACTTAGGAACGGCAGCACCCCCAATTCAGTTTTCGAGTTATTTCTCAAAATGTTGGTCTTTTTTAAAAACTTTTCCTTAACACTTTTTTTATAGAAATTTCAAGTTTTCTCTGATTTCTTTTATAGAAATTTCATCTTTCTAAAATCTATTTCATTTCTAATGTTGATAAAAAACGCATTTTCAAAAATTAATTTTTCTAAATCTTTTGATAAAGAAATTAATATTTCGAGAAAGAATTGAAATTTTGAAAAAAAAAGGTTAAATTTCTCTAAAAGTGTCAAAATTTTGAGAAACTAATGAAAATTTCAAGAAAAAATCTAAATCATTTTGTTATTTCTATGAAAAAAATAATACCAAATCTTCCCGTTTTTACCTGATTTTGCAATTTCTACTATATCGAAGAAAAATTTTTATTTTTTTCTAATATTTTGATTTTTTTTTGTTGGGAAAGTTTTCATTTTCCTAAATATATTATACCAATAAATTTTCTCGAAATTACTTTTCCAGAAAATTTTGTTCTTAAAATTTTTCTGGAAATTTCAACTTCTAATTTTTTATGTTCCTCTAATTTACTTTAAAAATGTTAGGTTTTCCATGGCATTTTGACATTTTAAAGTTTATTTTATAATTTTGACTAACAACTTTTAACAAAAAATCCCGACATTTCTGTAAAAATGTCAAAGTTTTGGAAAGAAACCAAATAATGTTAGGAAAATTTTCCATTACTTCACATTTGATAGTTTTCTTTAAAAAAACTAATAACCGATGGATTATTTTCCTAAAATTTCGACTTTTATGTACAGATATTTCAAATTTTTTCTCGAAATTTTAATTTTCTTTCTACGAAAATTGGAATCTTTTAAAATTTTGACCTATTTCAGAATTTTGACTTTATTCGAAAATTTCCACTTTTGTTAAGAATTTCGTTCGTATGTTGCTAGAAATTTTGATATTTTGTGAGAATTTCGGCACTTCTGACATTTTCGATTTAATTGCAAAATGTCAACCTCAAAAACTTCCGCATTTTACAATTTATTTTTTGAAATTTGACCGTTTTTCAAATATTTGATTTGTTCTCCCAATTTTAACTTTTTTTGCCAATTTAGTCATCTACAAAAATATTACTGTTTTGAAAACCTACGGCTTTATTAAATATTTACTTTTTGTGGAAATTTAAAGTTTTTTTAAGTGTTAAATCTTTTAAAATTTTGACCTTTTTGAAAGTTTTGATATTTTTTTCCGGTTAATTTCATCTAGTCTGATGTGGCATTTTTTCCAAATTTTGGAAAATTTCGATTTACCAAAATTTGGAAAATTTCGATTTTCCAACATGTGGAAAATTTTGATTTTTGATGATTTTCATTTTTATTAAAAATTCCAGTTTAAAATTTTCGATCTTTTTTCGAAGTTTTGATTTTTCTTTTGAAAGCTAGAACTTATTTTCGAAATTTCGGCTCTTTTTTTAAATTTCGACTTTTATTTGAAAAATTCTCTTTAATTTCAATTTTTTTTTAAATTTGGACCTTTTTTAAAATGTTGTCCTGATTTAAAAATTAAGACCCTTTTTAAAAATTTCGACTTTTTTTAAAACATTTTACAGTTTTTTCAAAATGTTAACTATCGAAATTTTCAATTTTTTTTTGAAAATTTCGACATTTCAAAATTTTGTCTTGTTGAGCCAAAATTATTTTCTAAATTAAAATTCAGTAATACCCTTTGTTGTCCCCTTAGGACTTAAAAATGCGTCTTGTTTCGACATTTTTTTTCAGGTTTTCGAAAATTTGGACTTTTTAAATGTTGCCTTGTTCGGACAAAATTGTTTTTCAAAACCCAATTTTTGGCTTGTAAAAGAAAATATTAAATTTTAATGTTCAGTTAAATATCCTTTTTCACCCTGCTTGGGGTTAAAATTTTTAAAATCGCTTAAGTACTTGTTTAGTGATTGCTTTCATGTATTCTTTGTATAGAAATTTTAACAAAAAATATTTAGAAAAAAACCATGAAGTTTCTCCAAAAATACCAACATTTTGGGAAAAAAACGAAGAAATTAAAAAAAAGTTATTTTCAATTTTGACAAAAATATTGAATTTAAAAAAAAATGAACCTTCTAAATTTCAACTTTTTGCGATTTGATATTTCGCTAAAAAAAAAAAACTTACTACTAATATGGAACCGAAGAAAATTCTGAATCGAAATTTCCAATTTTTCTAGAACTGTTATATTTATTTGTTAAATTTATTCCCGGAATTGTCAAGTCCGTCAAATTTCCTTAAAAAATAGATTAAAATTTATAGATTAAGCTCAAAATTTGAAGAAGAAGCAGACAAAATTAATTGTCAAAAATATTTTCAAAATTTCGACTTGAAGTAGGAATCATTGAAATTTTCAAAAATGAGTTAACATTTCTAGAAAAGTCGAAATTTCGAAATTAAAAATAGTCAAAATCTTTTAAAATATTAATTGACAATTTAATGTTCTAATTTAAATTTTTTCTAGTAATTTTGAAGTTACCAGAGAAGCTTCAAAAATCAAATATTTCAGCTTGAAGTCGATCCTTTGTAATTAAAATTCACATTTTTGGAATTTATTTGTAATTGAACTGCAATCGAAATTTGTTTCAAAACTTGGAACAATTTTAAAAATAGAATTTTTTTTTACTATTTCTTTAATTTTGAGTTTTAATTCGACATTTTTCTTAAAAAGTTTATATTTAAAAAGAAAAAAATATCGTTTTAAAAAATATATATTTCAAGCTCAGGAAACTTTCTAAAAAACCAGACAAAATTCATTATTTAATCACAAAATTCCAATTTTTTCTCGAAATTTTGCATTTTCGAATTTTCCTAAAGTTGAGATTTCTATTGAAGATTCATTGGGAAGCAACAGAGGTGTTTATGTTATTAATTTTTTGAACTCATTTGCTTTTACACAATTTTAACAGAAACGCCGTCGCAGCACCCCCTCTAGTTTTAGCTACTAGGTGGTTTATGTTATTAATTTTTTGAACTCATTTGCTTTTACACAATTTTAACAGAAACGCCGTCGCAGCACCCCCTCTAGTTTTAGCTACTAGCCGCCACTGCAGATTATAATAGCGAATCAATATTTGGTTTGCACCCACAAGTACAACCTAATGCTTGCTTATGGGCAAGTATTTTAAGCGAGCAAAATATGAGTTAAGGCGCAGGTACATATGTGTAAAGCAAAGTTTGCAGTCTAGCCTGCAAACTTTGCAAACCATGGACTCAATAATGTGGTCAAACCCTTACGAATCGGCGGAATCCGCTATAGTCAGCAGTATGTTTGGTAACCATAAATCTGTTATCAATAAATAAAATAAACAATATAAAGAACAATTTACTTTCTTTTTTATCCCAGCGTCTTTTTGGAGGTTGCGCAAACCTGCAAACCTTAGCACTGGCCGCCACTGCCAGTTTAATTTTTTTCTATTTATTCTTCTAAAATCTTATAAGAACTTAAATTTCTAAAAGATGTTTATTTTATAAATCCAGAGTTATCGAAACTTCACATTTTTTACTAAACATTTCCACCTTCAAATATTCAACTTTTTTCCCTAAATTTATAGTGAAATTTGAATTAGTTATTACAATTTAATCAGCTAATACAGTCAAGGAGTCTTTAAGGGTTAAACCCAAAGGTTTAGTTTGGAATACTTTAAAAAAAATTAATAATGGAATATTAAAATTAACAATCAACATTTCGAGAAAAAATTTACAAATCAAATTTGAACTTTTCCTTTGAAATTTTTGGGAAAAAATAAGAGATAAAATTTTAAGTTTAATGTGGACATTTCGAGACATTGGAGTTGAAATTTCGATGTAAGGTCTAAATTATAGTAGAAGTTTTGAAAATATAGTCGAAGTTCTGAGAAAAAGTTCTTCGAGATTTAACTTTTCATTTAATTTTTTTTAAAAGTACAAATTTCGAGTTTAGAATTTCCTTCCCAAAATCGAATTAAATAGCAAAATCTTGAAATCAAAGTTGCAATTCTAAAAAATCCTTTTTTTGAAGACAACTTAACAGTGGCGGACTAAGCCAGTCAGAGACCCGGGGCGCAAAGCTGAATTAGGCCCCCCAGCTTTAAAAAAATGTAGTTTTACAAGCTTTTTATTTAGTTCATATTTGTATGTATAAATAAGTGTTTATGTTTATAAATCTGGCAAGTGAAATTTAAATTCGACTTAAATGATTTAGGCTAAATAAAGATACATACCTACAATGTGGAATGGATATGGGCGAGAAAAATAAAATACGAATCGATAGACAAAAAAAATCAGATAAAATAAATCAAAGATAGATTTTTTATTTTTTGTAGCGTCCTATATGTGTTTTCGTGCCTTCAATTTACTGAACTCCTCAATAACTTCTATGAAATCGATTTCTTTTGAAATTTTTCTTTCTATTGAAAGCACGGCTAGATTAACCAGTCGCTCTTGACCCATTGTAGATCGAAGATAATTTTTAATTAGTTTAAGTTTCGAAAAACTCCTCTCGCATGATGCAACCGAGATGCAAATGGTCAAGAAGTATTGAAGTATAAGCGATATACAGGCTAACGATTCACTGAAGTCCCATTTTATTATAAATTGAAGGATTTCTTGGGCTCTCCATTTGGCAGCAACGTCCATACTCGTATCGGTGGCTTTTACATGCCTGCGGTACCTTTTTATTTCTTGGGAAACTTACTCCTTGTCAAATTCACCATAAATTTGTATCAGATTGTCAACTGCTACAGCCAGAGCGTTATCTGAAGCTTCTGGCATAAACTTTGTTTCAATAATTTGGAAAATATTATTGATTTGTTCCATGGTTTGCGCCACCTCCAAAAAAAAAGAGCCGGGATAAAAAATAAAGTAATTGTTGTTTACTTTATTTATTAATATAACAGATTTATCGTTACCAAACATGACTATAGCGGATTCCCCCGGTTCGTTAGAAATTGGCGAGGTTGTTAGGTCCATGGTTTGCAGAGTTTGCAAGCTAGACTGCAAACTTTGCTTTCCACATATGCACCTGCGCCTTAACTCATATTTTGTTCATTTAAATACTTGCCCATAAGCAAGCATTAGGTTGCACTTGTGGATGCAAACCAAATATCAACTCGCTATTTTAATTTTTTGTCGGTCAATGTTGTGAGCCGTGAAACACAAATAAAAATGAATTCAGTGCAAAGTTTAATTGCACAACCATTCTGTAACTGATCTGTGTCGGAAAAAGTGGAAATTAAGCGACTTGGACGACCTATTCCAGACTTAAATATTGGGCAGGCGATGTTTAGTAAAAAGCGAAGTTTTAACAGACTATGTAGTTCGCGAAGCTAAAGTACTATGCAATATTATTATCCACCAAGCTAAAGAACAATTCCGCTTCACTTGCCATTTAATTGCGGCAACCTTATTTTTTTCTGAAAAATTTAATCAATATAGAACCGCTTTTCCCGAAAAGAATTTTAAAGAAACCACTAAGGTATATCCATTTTTTAATGTACAAAAACTAAGAACTGAAATAACTGTAATTTACGAAATAGAAAGGTTGAAATCGACTTCTGGTTTACTTATACTCTATAACATTATTTTAGAAATCGGTGGTTTAGTAAAATTTTTAGTGAAACTCTAAATGCTTTCAAAAATCCTGATAACTATCCCAATGGCTTCTGCTGAAGCAGAGGGTGCTTCTCCACCCTGAAAATAATTAAAAACTTTTTTAAGAAATACATTATGCCAGCAAAAATTGTCCGCATTAACGATGCTTTCCAAAGAAAAGGACTTAATCCAAGCAATACCCGACCGCAATCAAAAAGTTATTGATAAATTTGCAGCTGCCAAAGATCATCGTATAGACTTCCACTTCCAATAAGTAAATGTCTGATTTTTGTGAATATTATAACAGGGGAATTTTAATAATATACTATACATGTATAACATATATCATTTAAAATCCTAAATATCTCTTAATTCCAGATTAATTTAAAATTTCCAATTTCGGCACATTTTGGTAAGTGTCTCTTTGCAGCCCCCAACTTTTTTGAGCACCAGCCGCCACTGATCCAGCTTCATGAGCTGATTCACCCGGCATTGTTCTTTTTACCTTCCTTCTCGTTTCTCGATCTTGATGTCCATGTCATTGCATTTTTTTATGCCAAAAGTTACAGCATTGTCTACAATCGTGGTTCGTTCGGTCACTAAATACTCATTCAAGGCATTTAGGTTGGTGACAGGGGCGGCCTTAGCAATTGCGAGGCTCCGGGCGAGTAGATTTTTAAGAGGTCCTCGTCGTAGTCAGAATAGGGCAGGGTAGGGCGCTTCCCCCCCCCCCCCTTAACTCGTGTGGTTAACTAAAATTTATGTTGAACTGAGGAGACTTTCTCTAAAAAATTTCCATTCGACAAAAGTCCTTCTTTAAGCTATTGATATTTTCTGCAAATTCGTTTTTTTTCATAAATTTCTTTGGAAATTTCAAATGTATTCCTAAAATTCGATTTATTTTATCAGAATCCCACCCAACTAAAAATTTCGAATTTTTATCTTAAAATTCATCGTTTTATTTTTCGAAATTCTATCATTTCTCAAAATTAGTTTTTTCCGGAAACATCGACTTCTCTTTAAACTTTGATTTTCTGAAAATTTCGACGACTTTTTTTATCAAGATTTACCCTTTTGCTTAAAACTTGATTGATTTTTTGATGACAATATTTAACTGGAAATTTTTATAATGACTTTTTTAGAAATTTTGTAGAAAAAGAAAAATTCCGAGAAAATTTACTCTGGAATGGGGAAATACAACTTGTTTCTCAAAATTTCGACGATTATTTCAATATTGGACATTTTCTGACTCAGGGTAGGGCAGAAAAGGGCGCATGTCTGCCTCTGATTCAAGCGCTCAAGAGAAAAATCTAGAAATTACATTTTTCTCAAAATTTGTCCTTTTTCCAAAATTTCGACAAAATTTGACTCTTTCTGAAGAATTCCGAGTGTTTACTAAATTTTGACTTTTTTCTCAAAATTTCGATCTTTTTTTTTGTTTTTCAAGGGAAAAAATCGAAATTTCAAAAAAAAACAAATTTAGAAAAATCGAAGCTTTGATATTTTTCTCAAAATCCGCCTTTTTTCGTAAATTGAAAATTATCCTGAAATCCCATCCTGTATGTTCCCGGAAAACTGAATATTTTTCCTGGAAATTCGTATCTTTCTTAAAATGTTGACTTTTTTTTAAGACTCGTTTTTTCCACAAACGGATGGCTATTCTCAAAGTTGCACTTTTTCTTTAAGTTTGATTTTTTTCTGGAAAATTTCGATCTTTGATGCTTCATTTGGTAGTTTTTCTAGAAATGTCGACTGCTTTTCAGAAATTTCGTTTTTTTAATTCCTTTATTTTTATTAACATGAGGTTTTTCTGAAGATTTTGATCATTTGGAATTTGATTTTTTAGAACTTTTAACAGATTTCTTAAAATTTGCCTTTTTCCCGATATTTTTATATCAAAATTCGATATTCAACTTTGCTAAAAATTTTGAATTTCTCTTAAAATTAGTTTAATTTCGTCTTTTCAGAAATTTCAACTTTATTCTCAAAATTCCACTTTTTGGGCTCTTCTTTCGGAAATCATTTTTTCAATCAAAATTGAGCCACTTTTCCGAATATTTGTCTTTTCTTTAAATTTTGACTTTTTTAAATTTGACTAGAAATTTCATCTTCATATTTCGCCTTATTTTCGAAATATTGACTTTAATTTCAAAATGCCATGTTTTAGTTTCTGGAACTTTCTGGACCTTTTCCTCGAAATTGGCTTTTCCTTTAAATTTCAGTTTTCTCGAAATACGTCTGTTTTCTCTAAATTAGGTCGGCATATCGAAAATTAAAAATGTTGCGAAAAATATTTTTGGGTAATTTCGAGAAAAAGATTTCTTGTACATTAATTACTTTATTGAAATTTAAATATTATGTCAAAATTAGGATAAAAAAGTAAACATTTCGAGAAAAGCGTTTTTGGAAATTGCAAATTTTTTCACAATATTTGGTCTTTGGAAATATTTTGGCATATTTAGAAATTTCGAGTTCTTCTGAAAGGTTGGGTTTTTATTCAATTTCGGTTTTCTAAAAAATCCTTTCCCAAAATAGGGTTTTTTCAATAAAATTGGTCACTTTGGAAATTACGACTTTATTCTACATTTTTCTCTCAAATTTGAACTTTCAGTTTTTTAATATTCGTTTTTTTCTGATTTTTTTTTCAAATTTAAATTTCCGAAAATTTCATGTTTCTCAAAAGTTATTCTGGAAATTTTGACTCGTACTAGAAATAGGGATGTTTTATGCTTCTGAAAATTTCCGTTTACAGTGAAAGATTTTTCTCAAAGTTCCAACTTTTTCTGAAAATTACATCTTTTCTTCACAAAATTCCACCTTTAAAAATATAATTTTTTCGAATTTTCAACAATTTTTGAGATTTTTCGAAAGGTTAGAATTTTATTTTAAACACGAATTTCTAAACATTCCAACTTTTTCCCAAAATTCGTTTTTCCTCGTCTCTTTCAAAATTAAAATTTCTCTTGAAAATGTTCACTTTTTTTTAAGAGATTTCAACCTTTTTCTCGACATTTCGACGGTATTTTTTAAAATCGTTATTTTTTTAAATCTTCGAAATTTGGATAGTTTTTAAAGTTTTCCGAAAGGATCGGTTTTTATTTTAGATTCAATTTTCTGACTGTTTTCGCAAAGTTCGACTCTATTTCCAAATTTCTAAGTTAATCTGAAAATTCGATTACTCAGTTCATGTAGTTAAATGAAAATATACATATACTCGGAACGTTTTCCGGTTTTCTTTTTTTATCAATTTTTCAAAATGATTCTTGCCCCTCCCTGAACTAAATCCTGCCTACGCTTATGAATTTCAATGATGATGCTTGACTAGAAATGCAAAGATTTGTTTTGGTGGAACGGACCGGTCCTTGGGTATCTTCAAAAAAATCCTTCTTGGCTTCAGGGGACAATTTTTGTCCTTCAATTTTTAAACACAAAGATATGAAACTATTAATCATGATAAATAAGGTGCATTAATGTCTTAAAAGGATGAGGGATTTAGAAATGATGACGACTGCTGTCAGTGGCGGCTGGTCTTAAAGAGCGCGAGAGCGCGCGCTCCTCGTGAAATGAGCGAACTATTCTTTTTTATTTAATGTAAAAGATTTGGATTTATCTCATTTTTAAGCACAAAGTAATAATATACTAATTAACTAATACTTGTGAGTGACTTGAAATAACGCACGCAAACGTTTTATTTCATTATATTATTTATTATGAGGAAATTGAAATACGTTGGTGCGCGTAGAATTATGCACCTAGCGTGGTTGTCGTGTGATGGCTATCAACGGCCTCAACGGGATACGGAGAAATAAACTACATACACCGCGTTAAAGCTAGCCCGGGGAACGCTGCACCCCGCTTATGCGCTATTGCCAAATGGTGAGTACGAGACAGAGTTTGGAGTGTGTATTTACGGTTTACGATGCAAGATGCGTAGGTGCCGGCTGATCTGATTGCGATTACCGTTGATTGAATATAGTATAGATGGCGGAAGCAATGGAGTAAAAGCGTACGCCATTTTTGGACGCTCAGGAGCTCTGCTTCAGGACGCATCCACCAAAATCAATGATGGTCTTTGCGTCCACTTGATCTTATCCCTGGTCCTCTGCATCCTTTTGTTTAATCTTTTCACCAATAGAGGGACACGGTAATTGCAGGTTCCGACAGCCGTCAGTGATGAGCGGCTGGTGGGGTAGTATTTTGAAATCGTTTGAACTCTTAAGTAATGGGTCACTTCAGCCTTCAGGCAAAATAAAACCTGTTTTATGACTGGGTAGATGGCAAGTCCGACATTATGTTGCTTGAATTAGCCAAAATGCTCTTGTTGGAATAAACAAATCGTTATATTTTTCTTTAACTGAATTCAACTTAAGATTCCTAAAAGAATTTGAAAACAAATTTAAATATTAGTTAATACAATAAACCAGTGTAAAAAGATTATGTATGCGTATTTCTTAAAATTTTTGATAAACTTTTTGTTAAATTAATTTAATTTATATAATTAATTTAATCTCGGAATCTCGACTTTTTCCTTAAAATTTGTAGTTTATGTAAATTCGTTTTTTAAGTTTTTGTTGACTTTTTAATTAATTTATTTATAAAAATTATTACTTTTTCGAAAATATTTTTTATTGTTTAGACAGAATTTTTGGCATTTCAGCATTATATATTTTTTTAAACCGGCATGAATTCTGTTTAAGAAAGAAGCCCTAAGTTTTGGATGTTGCGTATTATTTTTTTCTGACCTTAATATTAAAGACAGCTTCGATAATACCATAATACTACCATAATAATTACTAGAGACCGGATTTTATGTCATGTCCTACTTTTTTACATTTTTCAGCGTTTTTCATGCGTCTTTGCCTTAATTTTAATTTCGTTTGTTTGTTTTTGATTTGGACTATTTTCAAAAAGTGTACTGCCTATTTATCCTTTTCTATTGCTCTATTGGTGTTTCCAAGTACAGCTGTATTTCTAAAGAATTTAAGCAGAAATATGTACTTCATAAAAGAGTATAATTAATCATAATAACAAACTTGAAGCATAAATTTCAACGAAAAGCAATTTTATAATAATTACTGTTATGACTCGCCCAGCCCCTTTTGAAGTTTTGTCCTGCTATTGTGACGCAGGCCAATTGAACTACGTTGTTTATTTATCTTACTTTCTAAGTAAAAACAGATGTTTGGGTAAAATGATAAAATTACTGGAAGGGTGTTCCTTTTCTAAAAGTTGTATTTGAACTGAGAGTATTTATTGCCATCAAGATGCACAAATTTTACAATGGAAAATATTTATAGATATTTGTAGTTGGGAAAAAAGTAATGTTCAAATTGACCAATATCTGTTTTTCTTGTTAATTATGAGTCTTAGAAAAAAACCGAAATAAAATTCTAATTTTAACACGAAAACACTTTGTTTGAGAAAAAAGTTCGCTTTTTGTGAGACTTGAAAAAATCGAAATAATATTCAAATTTTAACGCGAAATTTCTAGTAAAAAGCTAAGATTTTGAGAATTCGAAATTTATAAAAACTGTTTAAAAATCCAAATGTTAGATAAACTTAAAATTTTGATAAAATTTCGAGTATTCGACTTTTTGCTGAGAAACTTTTAAAAAAGGCAAAATTTCAACATTGGGAAATAAAGTCAAAATTTTGAGAAAAATGTTAAAAGTTTGAAAAAAGGAGGAATTTTCAGAACAATTCATTAGATTAAAAAAAAATTGAAATTGAATGAAAAAACGAAATTTTTAAGATAATTGGTAAAATTTTGAAGAAATTTTTAAATTTCTAAAAAAATCTAAACTTTGAAAAATAGATTCATTTGAAAAATGGTCGAAATTTTTTTAAATATTCTGAAATTTAAAAAAAAATGAAAATTAGAAAAGCTAAAAATTTGAAAATAATGATAATTTAAAACACTAGTGAAATGTCAAAATTGTCATAAAGTTGGAATTTAATAAAAATTGATAATTTTGAAAAAAGCTGAAATTTTGAAAAATGTAAAAATTTTCAAAAAAAGTAAAATTTTCAAAAAAAATAAATCTTTAAAAAAAAAGTCGAAATTATTCACAAAAAGTCGAAATTATGCAAACAAATCGTGATATAATAGTCACAATATTGACGTCAAAAACTGCAAAAAGGAAAATGTTTAAAATAGACGAAATTTGGAAAAATATCAATTTTCAAAAAAATATCAAAATTGAAAAAACTGGTGCAGTGCAGTTCTTTAAAAAATTAAAAATTTTTAAAAACAAAACTAAGTAATTCGAAAATTTTGAATAACATTAAAAATTATCAAAAGCCGAAATATTCAAAGAAAATCAAAAAATTTTTGGAAAAAGTATAAAATTTAAAAAGTTGAAATTTCAGTCAATTTTTGGGAAAAAGTTAAGATCTTCAAAAAAAGTTAACTTTTTTAAAAGGTCGAAATTTTAGAAAAATTCGTGATTTTTAAAAAAGTCGAAATTTTGAATAGTTGAAAATTTCAAAGATGTCAAAATTTTGAAAAAAGTGGAAATTTTCATTTCATTTTCATAAAAAGTTAAATTTTCAAAAAAAAAATCAAAATGTTTAAAGAAAGTCTAAATTTTGAATAGTTGGAAAACAAATTTAAAAAAAAAGGCAATTGCCAAGTTTTCCTAATTTAATTTTTTTGCAGCGCTTATGTTGTCAGTTAGCGTTAATTAGGATGAGTCATGACTTTCTACACCAAAGATAAAATGGGACCAAAAAAATGTTTGATTTAATAATTATTATTGCAGTATTATGGTATTATAAGAGTTGTCTTTAATAATAAGGGCGAAAAAAATAATACGCACAGCTTCTTTCTTAAACACAACTCAAGCCGGTTTGAAAACATATACATTCTGAAATTCCAAAAATTCTGTAAACAATAAAAAATAATTTCAAAAAAATAATGATTTTTATAAATAAATTAATTAAAGTCAACAAAGACTTAAAAAACGAATTTACATAAACTACAAATTTTAAGGAAAAAGTTGAGATTTCGAGTTTAAATTAATTATATATCAATTAAATTCATTTACAAAAAGTTTATCAGAAAATATGCATACATAATCCTTTTCCACCGGTTCATTGTTGGATTTATTTAATTTTATTTAAAATTTCTACGACCCAGTTTGGAAATATTTAAATTTTTATTAATGTTTGTTGACAATATTCAAAAACTGTTTTCGAATATTGTCAACAAAGATTAATAAAAATTTAAATATTTCCAAACTGGGTCGTAGAAATTTTAAATTAAATTAATAAACATAATGTTTCCGACCAATAAAAGTCCACCATGAAGAATAAACTTTTGGGGATGTTTAATTGAATTCAGTTAAAGACAAATACAACGATATATTTAGCCAATATTCTAGCTAATTCAAACAACAATTGTAATGCCAGACTTGCCATTTACCCAGTCATAAAACAGGTTTTATTTTGCCTGGTGCTGGAGGCTGGAGTGACCCATTATTTAAGGGTTTCATTCATTGACACATTCTTAAGAGAATTGACTCACATCTGAGAAATGTTGAATATTTCTTTAAAGTAATATAATAATAGGATAAGTACTATTTAATGTTGACCCTAGCAATTGGATGCAAATAGGAGCTAGCTCATTGGAAATTCCCAAAGTAAACTAAGTGCTTCATTCCATGATTTTGATATTATGAACATATTGATAAGATTTATACGCAATCACAATCACAACTGAATCATTAAATGATCCTTTTCGAAGTGCAGACCGTTTTGATTTGCTTGGGACAGAACAGGAGTCAACTTATTTTCATCATATACAGGTTGAATCAAATTTGATTTCCACTACAAGGATCTCGTAAACCATTGGAAATACAAGAAAGCCTAATGGGAAAAGTAGTACAGAATTTACTGTCTAACATTATTCCGCTGAGAAAACAATTGAATTCCAATTCGTCTTGATTTTATTTAGAAAATATTTTATTTAATATGATTTAAATAAATTTCTGTTAAAATTGATTTGTTAAAAGCTCATTAAAGCAAATATATAATAAATACAATTTAATTTTGAATTTGTCACGAAATACAAGGAATATAACATTTAAATGTTGCTAAAAAAAGTCAGGAATGTAATCAAAATTTCAGTAATTTCGTATTTTGCACTGTAACACTGATCAGAACAACAGCCCATCTGTTGCGAATTAGTCGGTCGGTATCGGAATGCAATAATTAAAATAACGGGCATAACCAGGTAAAATATCAAGGGACAATTTGAGTTAAAGAGTAAAAAAGAAAAAATATAAAATGCTCACGACACGTTTCGAGTTGAAAAGTAAAAAATATCTCACTCACGACTTTAATTAAATACCGAAATTTCCAATTTTTTTTTAAAGTTCGTTCGAAAATACAAAATTTCTAGAAAATCCTGATATCGTGATTAAAGCGGAAATATGAAGAGAAGAACAAATTTGTAAATTTACAATTCTAAATTTTGAGAAAAAGTGAGATTTTCCACTCGTTGGAATTACTAGAATAATAAACATTTTGTTAAAAAAAATGTCTCGAATTTTCCAATTTAAAGGTGAGTTATTGTCAAAAATTTTAAAAAAATAAAATTTTGAATCGAAGGAAAAAAGTATCAAGTTCAACTTGAAATTTTGAAAAGTTTTTTTTATAAATTTATTTTTTTGCTTTAAATTTCAAAAATTCAAACTTTAAATTTGCAATAATTGTTCTCTTTTTTCCCTAAAATGTTGACTTCAAATTGAAAATATTTAATTAATAACGAGTTATAAAATAAAATAATAAATCTCGCGATTTTTTATAAATTTAGAGTTATTTCTTAAAATTTTCTATATTCGTTTAGTAGTTATTCTGATTTATTTTATGTTCTTATAAAGTTAAGGTTTTTCTTAACTTCGTCCCATACTGAATCTGTAAATTGCCAGGTAGGCGTGAGTGGAAAAATATGAATCAGTACAGCACCCCATCTGTTGCGAATTAGTCGGTCGGAATAGGAATGGAATGATTAGGATAACGGGTATAACCAGGTAAAATATCAACGGACAATTTGAGTTAAAGAGTAAAAAATCAAAAATATAAAATGCTCACGACACGTTTCAAGTTGAAGAGTAAAAAATATAACGGTCACGACTTTAAATAAAAGTTCGTTCGAAAATACAAGATTTCTAGAAAAATCTGATTTCGTGATTAAAGTGGAAATATGAAGAGAAGAATAAACTTGTAAATTTACAATTCGAAATGTTGAGAAAAAGTTATGATTTTAAAAATAAAAAGAGATTTTCCACAAGTCTATAAAAAGTTGAAATTACTAGAATAATAAACATTTTGTTAAAAAAATGTCTCGAATTTTCCAATTTAAACGCGAATTTAAAAAAAAATAAAATTTTGAATCGAAGGAAAAAAGTAGCAAGTTTAACTTGAAATTTTGAAAACATTTTTGCAAATAAATTTAATTTTTTTACTTTAAATTCTAACTTTAAATTAGCAATTATTATTATTTCTCTTTTTCCTAAAATGTTGACTTCAAATTGAAAATATTTAATTAATAACGAGTTGTAAATTAAAAGGATAAATTTCACGGTTTTTTTTTTAATTTGGAGTTATTTCTTAAAATTTACTGCATTCGTTTAGTAATTTCTAATTTTTCTAAAAATTTGAAAATTTTGAACAGTATATTTCAAAGTTAAAGATGAGAATTTGGCTTAAAAATTCAAAGTTAATAAAATGTCTTAAACTCTATAAGAACAAGGTGTTTTGTCAAAGTTTCATAATTTAAAAGTGTATTCATTGAAGTGAAACTTAAGAAACCTGGGTATAGAAATCAGTCCAATTGCCATCCCATCACGCGGCGACCTTGGATATATCAATAAGAGAAAATAATTATTGTTTGACTTTGGTGTAGATCTTGGATAAATGACCAAAACCATAAAGAACTCTCCTTTCCCCTGCCAAAGTGTAATAGTTTTACTCAGAGGTTTTACTATTGACCACTAGGTACCAGCACTTCCCTAACAACGTTTTGGAGTATGCATAGAGAAAAGTGGTATACGCATTTTGTCATAAGGTATATATATCTAATATGTATTCAATCAACGCGATTACTAATTCTGCCGTTTACAGGCCTAACTGCTAACAGTACCGCTATTCACAAAGAGATAGCAGTACCCATTCTAGGGTCTAATTATTAATTTGTTGATTTCGTTCTAATTATAGCGAAAATAGTCGCTGAATGAACACGCACTACTAGTGATAACATTGACAGTACGCGTAAAAATTTGAAGTGCATGTTTTTCAGTTTCAGTATTTTCCTTTAGATTTAAGATTTAATTATGTGCTTAAAATGAACAGTACCAGTTTTTTATAAAAAAAAAGATTTTAGTTAACTTCCACTGGAAGAAAAAGTAAAAATAAAAGAACTAGGTAGACCTTTGCCAATGTTAAAACTAGAACAGAAGTGTGAAAAAAAAATCTAAAAAAAGAGCGTTTACAAGGCATTTTTCTACGAATACCTATAAGAAGAATAACTGTATATGTGGTTGCGAGGTAACGAATTTGCTGTACTGTTTTCCGTGTGTGTTATTTTACAATCCACCAGGGTTTCCACCGTCAGATTTAAGTTGGGCTAGAACCGGAATAAAAGATTTAACTATTTATTATTAAAAAACATGAGGGATCGCATAGTCATATTAATGCTTGCACAGCGGTCGCTTTACTTGGAAAAGTCAATATTATAGCTGAACTTAATTCTGCTCATAGGCAACATATAATGGAATATAATGAGAAAGTTAGAAAAAATCGCTATATTTTGAAATGAATTATTTCCTGCATGAAATTTTGCAGCGCATTCGAATTAGCATTCAGAGATCATGAAGAAAGTGAACAATCGTGAAATATTTAGGGAACTTGTTGATTTTTCCGCTGAATTAGATGTAACCCTTCAAGAACATTTAAAAACTGCAACCGTTTTTCAGGGAACATCAAAAACCATACAAAATGAAATATTAGATTCTATACTGGCGATTTGCAGAGATGAAATCAGTAAACAAATTAGAGATTCAGAATTTCTGCCTGTTCAATATGACGAAACTACAGACGAAACTAATTGGTGTCAGTTGGTATTGACATTTAGATATGTACGTAATAGTACAATTTGTGAGAACTTTTGGGGATTTAAAAGACTTGAAGACAAATCCGCCAAAGGCATAACAGAATGTATCGAAGAAGAACTGGACCCTTTAATTTTGCAAACACCTCACAAATTAATTGTACAAACTTACGATGGTGCAAATGTCATGAGTGGCTCCATAAATGGAGTGCAGACCTAAATTAAATCAAAATATCCTTATGCCCATTATGTTCACTGTTATGTTCACCAGCTTAATCTTATAATGTAGAACATTCCAAAGTTCGTGTATTTTTTAATAACCTATCAGCGCTATTCCTGCATTTTTTTTTCTAAATTCGTCTAATCCATGTGATGTCTTTAAAGAAATTGTCAAACAGGGATTGCCCAATGTGGCAGGAACTCGGTGGAATCATAATATTAGAACAGTAAATACTGTGTATGAAAACCGGGAAGAGCTAATGAAGTATTTGAAAAAATAGAAGAACGATGTACAAATGGTGCAACTTTAAATGAAGCTTCCGGCTTCAGACGAGCTTTAGAAGGCACAGAATTTATGTCTTGGTTGACATTGTTTCACAAAATTCTTCCACACGTCGACGTTCTTTATAATTAAATTCAATCGAGAAATAAGGACAGTATACAGCTGCAAAAAGGCATAGTTAATTATGAAAACACCATTTCTACCATTAGAAAATGAAAAAGAAAACATTGAGAAATGCGTCAATACAAACTTTCCAAGTAGAAGAAAGAAAAGGAGTGATGATCATTTGCAAAAAAGTGTGTATGCCAAAGAAATCTGTGACGTAATCATAACACAAATGAAGGAGTGATTTTCGTACCGTGGACACATTCTAGCTGCTGAACTATTTAAAAATCAACTATTTAAAAGATTTGCAGCTACTTTTCCAGTTAGTATTTTCGAAACTGTGACTTCTGCTTATCCACACATATCTGCGCTTCGATTGAAAACAGAACTGACAGTTATTTATTCAAGACCGGATTATGTTGATATTATTGGTGCCGTTAATTTATTGTCATTTATGTCAGAAAATAATTTAACTGAAACATTTTCTGAAACAGTAAAATTATTAAATATAATTTTAACAACATCAATGACAACTGCAGAATCAGAACGCTGTTTTTCGACGCTTAAAAGAATTAAAAGTTTCTTACGCTATACTATGAACAATGATCGTTTAAATGCATTAGCGATGATGTCTATCAACAAAAATATGGTGCAGGAGATAAAAAAGTAATAGAACACTTTATTTCCTTAAAAGGTCGTAGGGCGGATTTTATTTATAGAAAATATTTTTTTTTGTGTTTTTGTATAGTTTAATTACAACTTTGTAATAAAATACATTTTATCTTCCAATGTAGTTTTTATTAAAAAATAATATAATTTTATTCCCATGAAAGCAAATAAATTTAATTAAGTAACGTAAAGCGGTAGCGAGGTGTAACCGTACAGAGTGCTTTAAAAAGGCTCAGAAATGTCGATAATGTTTTTTTTGTACTCAATCAATATAATTTAGAGATGATAACCCGAAAATATTTTGTTGTTAGGTGGTAATTAAATTTAATTCGTAAAAATACTATTAAATATCACACCCTGTGTATCACTTTTGTTTCTCCTAAATTTAATACCTTGCTACGGCATCGGAGTCACCTAAACTCTCAACTATTAATATTTTTTGCATCTGCGCACCCCCTGTTAAAAAGTCACCAGCCGCCACTGGCTGCTGTAATATAAAAGCATAATCCGAGTTGACAGCTAAAATGAAACAGGGGAATTTCCCGAATCGTAAACACGTAAGTACTATCAGATTTTGTTTAGCCTTTGTAGTTGGCAGCGCTTGTGGCACTGGTACGAAATTACGTCAATGTGAAAGGGAAGGAAAGGAACATTCACTGGAGCGAATGAGACAGATATCAGCGCGATAACTACCACGCAAGGGAGCAGCAAGTCCAGTTTTATAACGCGCGGTTAAGGCTCGAAATTCAAATGAACATTAGAATTCGTGCTATTGTGCGAGTGCGCGAGGCCCCCTACAAGAGCGAGGCCCCGGGCGGTTGCCCTGCTTGCCACCCCCAAAGGCCGCCACTGTTTGGTGATTCCTGTATCTAGAGTCATTTTGGAGGCTGCAAATATTGTTAAACTAAGTTTACTTCCTCCAGTATAGAAAGCCAGTATTGTATATATTTTAGAAAGGTAAAATCACAAACAGCCGGCGGGAGCAGACTTGCTCCTGATCTTGAATCTGGATTTGCTTTTGTTGAATCTTGAAAATTTTCCAAACTACTCACAATTGCCTCTATGTTTTCTTTTACAACTTTTACTGACTCGTAATGAGCGCTCCAGCGGCTATCCGATATACGTTTTAAATTTTTTCCAGTTTTCGCTTTTCAGGGAAATCTCCTAAAAATCCAAATTTTCGAAAGCCGAATTCCGAAACGAGTCAAAATTATGAAATATTTGTGTTCATTATAATTTAGAGAAAAAAAGTTAAAAAGTTAGAAATTTTAAAAAGAAATCCAATTTAAAAAAATGAAGTTTTCAAAAACAGCTAAGATTTTCAAAGAACAGACCAAAAGCTTGAAAAAAATCGATAGTTCAAGTTTTGGAAATAAATCAAAAATTTTAAAATGCAACGAAATTTTTATAAAATAATCCAACATCTTAACAAGAGTCGATTTGAAAAAAAATCGATATTTTCAGATAAAGACGAAATTTTAAATAAAGTGGAAACTTTTAAAAGTTAAAATTTTGAAAAATGACGATATTTCGAAATTTAGAGAAATTTCGAAATTAAGAAAATTAGGATTTAAAACAAATCAAACTTTTTAAAAATGATGTCAACATTTTGAAACGATACTGTTACAAGTCGACTTTGATAGAATGAAGAAATTTTCAAAAAAAAAAGAGTAAATTTCGAAAAATAACTTTTTGTAATTTTGTTGGCGGTGCGGGGCGCCTTAAATTCGGGCCTGTTTTCCAGGGCCGTGCCGTGCTGTGATGCAAAGAGGCATCAGGTGGCACCGTAAGGGGGCGGCATAAGTAGCTAAATCAAAAAAATAAAATTTGAGCCATTCAAAAATTCAAAATTTTTACACATCGCTTTTCTATATCCGTCTGTGTCCAGGGATGAGCAAATGCAGCACTGAGCGCTGAATGCGGCTTTACGTTGAGTGCGGCTCCCGTTTTTTTTTTATTAATTCAGAACTTCTTTACAACTTTTAATAAAGGTTTAAGCTAAAAATTAGATAAGATGCCAATGTGCATAAAAGAAATTGAAATTACAAAATAAAATTACGATTACTGATTAAGTCCGCAACTTTTTATTGACAAAATTTTGGATTCAAATTGGCGATTCTGCTAAAATAATAAAAAAAAAATTTTTACATAAACACAATTTAAACAAAAAGGTCGACAGAGAAAAAGGTGAACAATCAGGTCTCAATTTAGCAAATAAAAGACGAAAAAAAGAGGTCGTTTGAGAAGAAAACAAAAGTTGAATGCGCAAATACAAAATTTTAAGGGAAGCATAATTTTGGGAATAAAATTGATATTCATGAAACAGAAAAAGAAAAAATAAAAACAGTTCGATAGTTTTTCTTATAAATGTCGAGTTTTTTCGAAATTTTCATTTTTTCTCAACATTCTGGGTTTACATTGTAAAATCCTTATTATTTTTGAAACTAAAAGGGAAATTTCGAAAAAAAAATCGAAATTTTAAAGATGTCTAAAAATTTTGAAATGGAAGATCGACAAATCAGAATCCGATAAATTTCGAGAACATAGTTTATATTTCGAAAGTCATAAATTAAAGCCTAAAGTCAAAATTTTCGGAAAACGTTTAAATTACAACTTAAAAATTAAAATTCAGAGAAAAATAAATCAAAATTTCGGAAAACCTAATAACTTACGTAAATTGAAAAATAAATTTTATTCATTACAAAAGACTATTTCAGAAATTTGGAGAAAAACGTCTAACATCTTGATATTGAAGTCAAAATTTTAAATAAAAATGTAACAACCAAAAAATCCAATTTTTTTTTCTCTAGGAAATATTTTTAGAAACATTTAGGAAACTTCAAGTTTCAAATTGCAATTTTATATGTGATAAAGTATAAAAATAAATTTTAAATGTGATAATCGGAACTAAAAATTGCATAACAAAAGACCGTTTCCAAAATTTCAAAAGAAGAAATCTACATGTTGATGTTGATATCCAAATCAAAATTTTGGAAAGCCATATAAAAAATTTTGGAAAGACATGTAAAAACCCAAAGTACGAACTTTTTATTTCGAGGAAAAGTGAAATTTTAAGGGAAACATTCTTAAATTCTTGAGATTATAAAGAAATGAAATTCAAAAATATTTCGTCATTTTTGTTGTTGTAAAAATTCCTATTTTACGATTTCAGTTTTTATTAATTTCGTAAATATAAAATTGTTTTGAAAAAAATCTAAATTTAAAAACAGTTCTCGAACCTCAGAGAAAAAGTCGAAATTTCAAATTCAAAGCACGAATTTGAGGAAAAAAATCCAATTTGAAATTGCTTCAGGGAAGTCATAATTTTGACACACATAAAATTGCATATTTTAATCGAAGTTTTTAAATAATTGCTAGCTATGTGCTGACAGCTCTGTTTTCAAGTTAGAATAATTAACTTCTGATTTTAATGTTATTTGTTTTTTAAACATAATTGACAGTTATTTTGTTTTAAAGAAAAAACTTTTATGGGGCGACATTTCGAAGAATTGCATCATACTGAAAAAATCTACCGCACGCCCCTGCTATTCCCCTTCCTCATCCTCTCATCAACGTCCCTGCAAAAAGGTCTAAAGCGATAGATTTCGTGTTCAGTAGAGTTAAGAAATCATCTAAACTCAGGGTTACTTTAGTCGTCACTTTTCCCGTTCCATTGGGACCTTCACCGAAATCATAGAAAACATTCTGTGACTTCCTACAGGTCTGTGATAAAAGAATAAAAAAGTATGCCTAGCAACACAGTGTTTGACAAAATTAATATTTTATAAGTCATTAAATGTATATACTTTTAGTTAATTTTACGTATTTAAAGTTATAGAAATTCATCAACATGACTGTAAGTAAGCAGAACTTTTTAAATTACATTTACCACCGCTCTCATCACCAATACTCTATGATGACTGAATGGTTTGCATGTATTTTATCGACTCGTTTTAAATTGAAACTACTCCGGGGAGACATTCCCTTAACATATCAAAAGATTCTCTCTATGCAATGTTTTTAAACCTAATTACTTGTAAGAAATACAGTTTAGACTTTATAAACAATGTAGACTATTTATGATTCTCTATTTTTCAATAATTCGAAATTAGTAAACAATGATAGGGTAACTGAATCATAAGATTTAGACAATTTTTCAGAGTTATTCTACTTAATGGGGACAATATTAAACCATTGGATGTAATGGTTTCTATGTGACATTAGAATTTGATTTGTGGGGTTAGAGTAATTTTTCTTTATGGAGTAATTGAATAATAATTGTATAACTCGAATCATCGTCAACTTTGCTCTTTTTTTTTACGAAATAACATAACTTCGATTGGTCACCAATCGCAGTAAAAATAACAATTTCAAATATACTTTTACATAATTTATTTCATGTATGTAATTACTCCAGACATATTTACTTCTTGTAAACAACGTGACTGTATTTTTACTTGGTTAAACATATTTCACATTTACACGATCGATTCACTGTCGTCCATTTTTTTTGTTTTAAATAGTTTAATTGAATCAAGAATAAATAAAACTGGATCAAAGCTACATAAAAATATAAAAGCACAAGATAATGAAGCAAAATCATTCTTTATTTTATTATAACTAGGGATGCAACGATATATCGGTCGACCGATATTATCGATTATATCGAAGCAAAAATATCGATATTTATATCGATATTATAATCTCGTCGATGTGATATTATCGATATTATAATCTCGTCGATATGATATTACCGATATTGCCCGATAGTCGATAACAATTGTCCAATTGTCGTCAATGATGGATATAAATTTGGAGATCGAGGACCTCTTTTTTAGGTCACCAAAAATAATTTGCCCGAAATACGTAGAAATTTAAACACTGGAGCCTGTTTATAAATATTTTTGTACATTTCCAAAATATCGATTATCGATAAAAAAATGTTCGATATTTGTATCCTAGGGATGATCGATATTAGAAAAACATCGATATTGACATCAATATTAACATCTGTTAAAAAGTATCGATGTACAATGAATATCGAAAGAAAAATATCGATATCAGAAAACATCGATGTTTTAGATTAAAAAAAATCCATTTTATTATAAGATATACATATAGTAAGCGACGTAAGCAAATTCATGGTAGATTGTTGGGTTACATTATTGCAAAAGTTTGAGTTTACTGGACAGACATAGATTACAATATAGGGTACATTTACTATACCTGTTATTTCGTTTTCGAAGTTTCATTACAAAAAAAAAATTAACTTTTACTAACACTCGCTCCCACTTTATTCTTAGATAAGAAAAAAAGTTGACCCTGGCTTGAAATTGGCAGTTTTTTATTTTGTTAGTTTTAATTTGGTTACATCGATCAGCGACATCTAGTGTAAATTGGATGAAGGTGAAATAATACTGTTACGGGCTTATCGGTTCGATTGATTACACATATCGAATAAGACCCACTTTATTACTGAACTCAACTTGGATCACCACAATTGACAATTAACTCACTTATTATTGACTTCTACTAACTCACTTATTACACTGACTCTAACTGACTGACTCGAGGGAAAGCTGACCGCCTTTTTATAGTTTTGGCCCCCGGCTTCCAGAATTCTCGGCAGATAAGGCTTATCGTTTGCCGAAATTTCTGGAATACTTATCTGCCGTTTGTTTCGTTATCGCGGCCGCTTTCCCCTTATCAGAACCTTCTAGAAACCTTTTTTTATTTACTAAATTATACAATTCTATTCTAAATTATATTACATCTATTTACATTGCGTTACACTGCCTCCCCCTTAGGAATGATCGTCCCGATCAATTCCAATCAGTCACTTCGCCACTAAATTTTCATAGTCTGTTCAGATGTACCACTTTCATTTTACTCCTGGAGCTACGCTGGATCCTGTATACCATGTCGTTGATCCTCTTCAGCACTTTGTACGGCCCTTCCCAAGATGGCGTAAACTTCGGCGAAACTCCTTTCGCTGAGGATTGTATAGCCATACCAGTTCGCCTTCATTGAAACGACCATGGTTGGCATTTATGTCATACCTTGTCTTCATCTGGTCCGTCGCCAAGTTAATCTTCGTCCGCACAAGGGCATGCGTCTCCAATATCGCTTCCCTCAAGTCGTCTATGAAACCCATCGTCTGCCTGGGGATCTCCCTTGGTGATCCAATCACCAAGTCACACGGAAGCCGCGGTTCCCTCCCGAAGATCACTTTTGCCGGAGTCTGACTTGTAGTTTCATGAGTTGCCGCGCGATAGGCCATCAGAAACAGTGGTAGATGTCGATCCCAGTCTGTCTGATGTTTGGAAACGACCTTCGAAAGATGTTCCTCTAAGGCCCTGTTAAATCTCTCCACCATTCCGTCAGACTGTGGATGAAGAGGTGTCGTTCGAGTTTTCTTTATTCCAAGAAGACGACACACCTCTTGGAAAACCCCCGATTCAAAGTTCCTTCCCTGGTCCGAGTGTATTTCCAAGGAAACACCAAATCGACAGATGAAGTTGTCCACAAGAACCCTTGCGACTGTGGTGGCTTCCTGGTTCGGGATGGCATAAGCTTCAGGCCATTTACTGAAATAATCCCTTGGCCACCAGGATGTACTTTTTTCCATCGTCTGAAGCTGGGAATGGTCCTGCCACATCGATTGCAATTCTTTCAAATGGATCTCCCACATTATATTGCTTCAGGGCCCCTTTGGTTCTCGTACGAGGACTCTTGGATGCAGTACAGGTGACACATTTCCGACACCACCGCTCGACGTCCTCCCTGCAGTTAACCCAATAGAACCGTTTTCGAACCTTCTCCAGGGTCTTGTTCATCCCTAGGTGTTCACCAGAGGTCCCATTGTGCACCTCCCACAAGACCTATGGAATCTTCTCCTGAGGCACCACCAACTGCAAGTTGACGTGCTTTCCATCAGTGCTTTCCCATGCTCTCTTCAGTACCCTGTCCTCGACCTGGAAGGATTTCCATTGAGCCCACAAATTCTTAAGAGCTGGACTTCTGTCGGAAACCTCTTGCCATTCCGGTCTGTCTCTAGCTTCTTTCCATTCCAATATGGATCTGATATCAGCGTCGCTCCTCTGTAGCTTCCGAAGACCTTCAACAGTCCATTCGCCTTCTGGCTGAACAGACGTTACCCTTATATTCACCAAACAAGAGCCGAATGATCTGTCCTGATGAGGAATTCTTGCCCATACAAGTACTTGTGGAAGTGTTCCACGGCCTTCACTATCGCAAGAAGTTCCTTCCTGGTGGCGCAATAGTTCCTCTCTGGCTTCGTCAGGATCTTGCTGTAATATTTGATAACTCTTTCTTCACCGCCTTGAACTTGGGACAGCACAGCCCCAATGCCGACGTTGCTGGCATCAGTGTCTAACACGAACTTCCCCTCTCGCTGAGGATGAGTCAAGATAGGACTTGTACACAAGGCGGACTTCACTTTTCGAAAAGCGGTATCACAATCGGGAGTCCAGATATAAGGCATTCTTCCTTCAGTTAGTCGGTGTAACGGCGCAGCGATGATGGCGAAGTCTTTCACAAATCTCCTGTAATAGGTGCATAACCCAAGAAACTTCCTTAGTTCATGTTTATCTTTGGGTTTTAGCCAGTCACGGATTGCTTGAGTATCGTGTGCCACAGTAACCTTGACTCCTGGGTCCACTGTTGCCTGTACATTTCTTCCATCTACGCTGGCTGGCACTACCAAACTTTCCATGGTCCTCTTTATCTGTTTGATGGAAAGAGTTTTGGGGGCTCGTTGCTCGACACCAGCCAGTGAGTGCCCCTTCCCACTGGCTGATTTTAGTTTTCCTGCTGTGGGGCTTGTCGACTTCTTGGGGCCGACCTGCAGTCTTTCTTGAAATGCCCCAGTTTGCCACAGTTGTAACATGTGCTTCTATTGGATCTACCTTTAAGAGCTCCCACCAGTTCTTGGATGCTCCCATCCATTTTTTTCATGCTTACGTTCATTTCCCTTATATTAGCGTTTATGTTTCCGTCTATTTTCTTTAAGCTAGCGCTTATGTTCTCGAGATCAGGGTCATTCGTAACCTCTTCGATGTCGGATTTCCTTATTCTGCGTGATGCCCCTGGCTCTGAAACCCTGTAAGCAGCTTCGACCTCCAAAGCTCTAATCAGTGCCTCCCTTGATGTACGGAAGTTTGACAAGCGCATCACTTTCTGAACTTCCGGGTCTCTTATTCCTTCTATGAAGATTCTAACTGCGTGGAGTTCCAGAAAATCGGTTGTTGCTGTTGGATAGGCGATGTACGCCAATCTTCTAACGTCAGTCTCGAATTCTTGCAGCGTTTCTCCACTTTTCTGTCTTCTTACTAGCAGCTGCGACTGGACAACTTGCTGCAAATGTTGGTCCCCAAATCTCAGCTCTAAAGCCCTAACTAGATCTTCATAATTGGCTTGTTCGTGTTCAGATAGAGTACGAAGTAGTTCCAGAGCTTTTCCGTGCAGGCATACCACCAATGAGGTCGCCTTTTCGCCTTCCGTCCACCGATTGGCCCTGGCAGCAGCTTCGAACTGTATTCTGCAGGCCTGAAAAGATATTTTTCCGTCATAGGTCGGAGGTTTTACCTTTTGGGAAGAACTAGCAGGTGCACTTTCGGATTCATGTTGTGTGCTTTGTCCACTTAGCAACTTTTTCATGTTAATTTTTATGTTGCTGATCTCCATCTTTGTTGCTGTTGAATTTTTCCTTTACTTCCCCAATTTCTTCCCTAACTTCGCCAATCTCTTCTTGCATTTCTTCTCGCATTTCTGTAATTTGTTTTTTCACTTCTTCTTTCATTTTTTCAGTTATATTTGCTAGTAGACTATGCAATTTTTGTTTTTCTGCATTTCTTTTCTGATCTTCTCTTCTTTTTCTTGTCGCCTTCGTTCTTCCTCCTGTTCTTTTTCTTGTCGTCTTTCTTCTTTGTCTTGTCGTCTTCGTTCTTCCTCCTGTTCTATTTTCTTGTCGTCTTCGTTCTTCCTCTTGTCGTCTTCGTTCTTCCTCCTGTTATTTTTCTTGTCGTCTTCGTTCTTCCTCTTGTCGTCTTCGTTCTTCCGCCTGTTCTTTTTCTTGTCGTCTTCGTTATTCCTCTTGTTCTTTTTCTCGTCGCCTTTCTTCTGCTTGGTCTTTAAACATTGCTAATAACGCTTGCATTTGTTGTTCCATTTTGGCCGATTTTAATCTCGTATCCATAAAGCGTATCTGAATGTTCAAGATTTTACTTGACGCGCCTCGTATAACTATTTAACAGTTTAAAACGTCCGAGATAAAGTCAACTACTACTTTATTACTGAATTCAACTTGGATCACCACAATTGACAATTAACTCACTTATTATTGACTTCTACTAACTCTTTTATTACACTGACTCTAACTGACTGACTCGAGGGAAAGCTGACCGCCTTTTTATAGTTTTGGCCCCCGGCTTCCAGAATTCTCGGCAGATAAGGCTTATCGTTTGCCGAAATTTCTGGAATGCTTATCTGCCGTTTGTTTCGTTATCGCGGTCGCTTTCCCCTTATCAGAACCTTCTAGAAACTTTTTTTATTTACTAAATTATACAATTCTATTCTAAATTCTATTACATCTATTTACATTGCGTTACAATACTAATAACAACATTAATCAGCAACATTTGTTAAACCTAATCCCCTAGATGGCCTAGACCTAGACTTAGAGAGTATCGATATCAATATTCCGCTTTTATTCTCAGAACATCGATGTGTCAATATTATCGAAAACTTAACATCGATATTAAAACATCGATATTTTTCCACTAAACATCGATGTTCATTCACCATCGATGAATATCGATCATCCCTATTGCATCCCTAATTATAACATAGATCGGCGCCACACACGCACGGACCTCTGAATAGGTTTCCGAATTCGGAATTCGTTCGCCGGCGTCTCATAAAAACGCGTTCATTTGGGTGCCCGAATCCCGATTCCAGATTCGGAAATTTAATGCCGGCACACGCGCCTAGGGATTCAACATCATTCAAAAAACCATCGATGTTTGAAAATCGATATTTTTTTCAGAGAAACATCGATGTCTCACATATCGGTATTCGATATCGATACATCCATGTTTTTCCGATGTTTTTTAAATATTTCGAATTTAAGAAGACAAAATTAGGAAAGTGTAGAAATGACATCAATTTAAAAAGACATTTTTTTAGAGTTTAATGGAAATTTCGACTTTTTTCTCGCAATTTCATGGCTAAAGTTGAAATTTCCACTTTACCTCGAAATTTCTACGTTTTTTTCGAAAAGGCCGCTTTTTCTCGAAATTTCGCCTTTAATCCCGAAATTTCGACTTTTTTTCTAGAAATTCCGAGATTAAAATCAAAATTTTGACTTTGATCTCAAAATTTCCACCATAAGTGTACAGGAAACTTAGGTTAGGCCAAGAAAGCTAGGGATATCGATCTGAGATCGATCAAGGTCGATTTTTTAGATCGATCTCAAATATAAGGTCGATCTAATGAACGATTCAAAAATCCTGAGAATCGGATCGATATACCCGACATGCAGGTCACTGTAAATTTAATGACAAACATTTTTTATGTAAGTGTAATTATGTCGTTATGTTATTCTCCACTTCCATCTACTAGCAATAGCTACGTTAATAAGCCAACAGATGGCAGCATTAACATTTGTTTTCATTCATTACGTTGTTGACCGAATAGGAAACATAACTGTTGCTCTATCATTGTTTGTAGGGATGTCGATCTGAGATCGATTAATCGAAAGATCGATTTTTTCAACTCTCAAGATTGATTTTTTAGATCTATCTCAAATACACGATCGATCTAATGAACGATTCAAAAATCCTAAGAATCGGATAGATGTAGCTCACTGTAAATTTAATGACAACATTTTTTAATTTTTTATATAAGTGTATTTATGTCGTCCACTTTCATCTACTAGCAATAGCTACGTTAATAAGCCAACAGAGGGCAGCATTAATATTTTTTTTTATTCATTATGTCGTTGACTGTATAGAAAAAGTAACTGTGGTGCAGTGTTACCATATATTTGAAGGTAAAATTTCGTGCATACGCAGTTAAAATTACCCTATATTCACAAAAATTACCCTACGTTATTTTATTACCTGTTACCCGTCTTAAAAACTTTTATTTAGTGGTTGAACACGTTACACACGTTTTAATAAATACTCTACAAAACTTGAAAAAAGTGTATTTACTTTTTTTTAAAGTAAAAGTTATAAACGCGTAGCAAGGACAACAGTTTGAAAAACATTATCACAGAATGTTGACTTTTTCTCCTCTAAATCTCGAGATTAAAGTCAAAATTTCGACTTTAATGTGAAAACTTCGAAAAAAAAATTCGAAATTTGGTGTTTAAAGTCGAAATTTCTAGAAAAAAGTTGAAATTTCATGAAATTTCACGAAATTTAATGAAATGTTACAAAGGCGTAGAAAGGACATCGATAAAAAAAATGTTGTTTTTAGAAATTTTACTTTTTTCTCAGACTTCGACTTTTTTCTCGAATTTAGACTTTTTTCTCAAAATTACGACGTTTTTTTGGAAATTTTAACTTTTTTCTGGAAATTTCAACTTTTTCGAAATGTTACAAAGGTGTAGAAAAGACATCGATTTAAAAAAATGTTATTTTAATAAATTTCAACTTTTTTTCCCAAATTTCGATTTGAAGCTCGAAATGTCGACTTTTTTTCGAAATTTCGATTTTTTGCTCAAATTTCGACTTTATTCCTCAAAATTTTTTTTTTTCTCAAATTTTAATTTTTTCTCGAAATTTCGCCATTTTTCTCGAAATTTCGACTTATTTCTCGATATTTTGACCTTAATGTTGAAATTTCGACATTTGTCTCAAAATTTCGACTTAATACTCAAAATGTCAACCTTTTTTTATCGAAATTTCGACTATTTTCGTAAATTTCGACTTTTTTTTCTCGAAATTTCGACTTTTTTTCGCAAATTTCGACTTTTTTCTCAAATATCGACATTTTTCTCGAAATTTTAATCTTAATATCGAAATTTCGACATTTTTCTCCAAATTTCGACTTTTTTCTCGAAATTTTAACTTTTTTCTCAAATTTTAATTTTTTCTCGATATTTTGACCTTAATATCGAGATTTCGACATTTCTGTCGAAATTTCGACTTAATACTCAAAATGTCAACCTTTTTATATCGAAATTTCGACTATTTTCGTAAATTTCGACTTTTTTTCTCGAAATTTCGTCTTTTTTCGCAAATTTCGACGTTATTCTCAAATTTCGACTTTTTTCTGGAAATTTCGACCTTAGTCTGAAAAGTTCGACTTTTTTCTCGAAATTTCGTTTTTCAATTTTCGACTTTTTTCTCGAAATTTTAACCTTAATATCGAAATTTCGACGTTTTTCTCGAAATTTCAACTTTAAACTCAAAATGTCGATTATTTTTCTAGAAATTTCGACTTTTTTCTCGAAATTTCGATTTTTTGCTTAAATTTTGACTTTATTTCTCGAAATTTCGCCCTTTTTCTCGAAATTTCGTTTTTTTTCTCAAATTTCGACTTTTTTCTCGAAATTTTGACCTTATATCGAAATTTTGAAATTTCTCTCGAAATTTCGACCTAATACTCAAAATTTCGACTTTTTTTTGTATCGAAATTTCGACTATTTTCGCAAATTTCGACTTTTTTTCTCGAAATATTTCGAAATTTCGACGTTATTCTCAAATTTCGACTTTTTTCTCGAAATTTCGACCTTAATCTGAAAAGTTCGACTTTTTTCTCAAAATTTCGTTTTTTTTTTCAATTTTCGACTTTTTTCTCAAATATCGACTTTTTTCTCCAAATTTTAAACTTAATATCGAAATTTCGACATTTTTCCTGAAATTTCGATTTTAAACTCAAAATGTCGACTATTTTTCTAGAAATTTCGACTTTTTTTCTCAAATTTCGACTTTTTTCTCGGAATTTTGACCTAAGTTTTTCTCAATCTTCGACTTTTTTTCTCCAAATTTCGATTTTTTTCTTGAAATTTCGCCTTTTTTCTCGAAATTTCAACTTTCATCTCTCAATTTCTAAAAAAAAAGATCAAAATTTGCTAATTCAAAATAGCAATTATTGAACGCACCCTACCACCAACTGTCAAGATTGTTGGGAAAGAGGAGTGGTGGGACCAAACTGTCATCTGCCTAATTTGACCATATAGTATAGAAATTTCGACTTATTCTCGAAATTTCGAAAACAAATTTGACATTAAAGTCGAAATTCCGAGATTAAAGTCGAAATTTTGAGATTAAAGTCGAAATTTTGACATTAGTTTCAGAATTTTAAGAAAAAAGTAGAAATGTCAAGAAAAAAGTCGAATTTTCGAGAAAAAAGTCGAAATTTCGAGTGTAAAGTAGAAATTTCGAGTTTAAAGCCGAAATTTAGAGAAAAAAAGTCGAAATTTCAAAAAATAAAATCGAAATTTTGACAAAAAAAGTCGAAATCCCTAAAAAAAATTTTTTATAATCAGTGTCATTTTTACGCTTTTGTAAAATGTCGAAATTTCTGAATATAATTTTTTTTAATCAATGTTTTCCTACGCTTTTGTAAAATGTCGACCTTGAACTCAAAATTACGACTTTTTTCTCGAAAATTTTACTTCATGCATACATGTGTTAAGAAAGTCGAAATTTTGGGTAATAAAAAATTAAAATCACTGAACGTACCCTACTGCTAAGTGTCAATATTAAATTGTAAAAGGGTTAGTGCTTAGAATATAGTCTTATATTCTAAGGGTTAGTGAGGCTAAACTGTCATCTGCCTAACCTAACCATAGACTAAGAAATTTCGACTTATCTCGAAAATTTCGTGAAAAATAGTTGAAATTTCAAGATTAAAGTCGAAATTTCGACTTTATCTATGAAATTTTCTTAAAAAAATTCGAAATTTGGAGAGTAAAGAAGAAATTTCCACTTTAATCTCGTAATTTCCAGTTTAAAATTCATATTTCTAAATATATTTTTATAAATGAATGCATTTTCTACATCTTCCTAAAAAAAAAAAACAAAATACACAAATAAAAAACAAAGCAGAAAATAAAGATGTATCGGATCTTTCTAATCAGGAATAAATCATTAAAATATAAATATTAGTGTTTAAAATCCAAGAAAAAACTTTCAAAATTAAATTAAATTTAAATTTGGACATAATGGTGGCGCCATTTGTTTAAGCTTTGCGTTGCCCATAAATTTTTGCGTAATTTGCATTTTTGAATGCCTTGTCACAATATTTTAACCTTTGTATCACTTACAGTTGGTATTTTTGATATAGGAGATATGACGCCAATACATCATTATCATTCAATTTTTCTTTTATTAGAAATGTTTAAAAATTTCACCAACAAAGCGATTAATCGGAAATCGATCTTTCAGCACGTAATTTAATCGGGAATCAATTCTTTTGCGTACGATTTGAATTGATTCAAAAATCGATAATTTTAAAAAGAAATCGACATCCCTAAAGACTTCTTGGGTTAGGCATACAATATTGGCAGATGGTAGTAGGGTTTGTTCAGTTATTACAATTTTTAATAATCACAATTTCGACTTTTTTCTTCTTGAAATGTCAATGAGACTTAAGTCGAAATTTTGAGTTTAATCTTAGCATTTCGGGAAAAAAGTTGACATTTCGAAGTAAAAGTCAAAATTTCGAGCAAAAACTTGAAAATTCGTCTTTAAATTCGAAGTTTCTAATATTTATTTTTTTAAATTGATGGCTTTTCTACGCCTAATGGTTTTAATTATTTTTTATGAAATTATTTTCATTTATTCATTCATTATTTTCGTTCTGAATTTAAACCTGTATTTTTTTATTTATTTTTCCGTTTATTTGTTCCTCCAATTTGTTGTAGTAAACTCAAAATCTACGTTTTTTGAACCGAAAATTACGTTTGGAGATTAACGTTTTCAAAAAAAGTAGACATTTTGAGATTATAGCCCTACATTTTAAAGTTAAACTTAAAACATTAAGAATTCCCACTTTAATCTCAAATGTTTATAAAAAATGCTCGATAAAAATTCAAGGTTAAATACCGGAAATAAAGGAAAAGCTCAAATTTCGGGAGAAACTAACATTTATAAAAATGAAATGGTTTAATGCAAAATTTTGGAATTTTGAAAAATATACGAATTTTAAAAATGTAAAAATATTTAAAGTAGCCAAAACGTTGAAAAAGACTTGAAATTTTAAGGAACCTCGAAAATTGAAAAAAAATCTAAATTTTGAAAAATTCTGAAATTTTCATAAAAAATTTAGGTTTTTCAGGAAAAGTCGAAATTTTGATAAAACTGTTATTAAAGAAGTCAAGCAAAATTTTGTAAAAATGCCAAAGTATAAAACTAGGAATTTAAAAAAGTTTTAAGTCGCACTAATTAAAACAAAAAAAAATTCAAATTTAAAAAAAAAAATTTAAATTTTCGAAAAAGTCAAAATTTTAAGAGAGGAATTTTGATTAGAAATTTTAATATTCAAAATTTAGAAAAATATCGACCTTTTCATATAAAGTCAAAATTTCCAATAAAAAAATATCCAAAATTGTGGAAATTCTGAAAAAGTAGTAAAAAATTAAGACGAACTTTTGAAAGAGATTTGAGAAAAATCAATTTTCAGAAAAAGGCAAAGTTTTTGAAGTCTTGCTAATTTTATTTGAAGATGAATTGTAATTTTGACCAAAGTAAAGAATTTTAAAAAATGGTGAAATTTTGAAAAATGGCCAAAAGGACGAAATTTGGAAATGATGCTCAAAATTGAAAAATATCGAAATGTTTAAAAAAAAAGTCGATAATTTTTAAGAAAATTGGAACATTTCAAAAGATGCTTTTCAAGAAAAATTCAAATTTTTTTATCAAAAACGAAATTTTCAAAAGAGCCAAAGTTTTTTAAAAGTGGTTCTAATTTAACCTAAAAAAATGTAATTCTGAAAAAGTAGGAAATAAAAAAAAATCGAAATCTTAAGAAATGGCCAAACATTTTTAAAATAGGTAAAATTTTGAAGAAATATTTTGAAAAAATCTGAATTTTTAAAAAAATTGAAATTTTAAAATAATCAAAATTTTATAGAAAACTGACAATTTAAAAAACATTGAAGTTTTCAAAAAAATTCTAAAGCCTTAATCAAAAAGTGAAATCTTTAGAAAATTACTAATTTTGGAATCTTCAAAAATAAAGAGATTTTAAAAATGTCGAAATTTTTAAAGAAGTCAGAATTTTGGAAAAGAAATAACATTTTGAATAAATTAAAATACAAAATTTTAAAAAATGTTGAAATTTCTTTAAAATATTAAAATTTTCAAAAAAAAATTCCAGAATTTCAAAAACAATTCGAAATTTAAAAAAACTCGAATGTTTAAAAAAGTCGGTTAATTTTGCAAAATTGCGAAACTTTTAAAATTCGTTTATTTTTCAAAATTACAAAATCTTGCATTAAACCAAATTTTTCCAAAATTTGAAAGTTTTCTTCAGATCTAGAATTTAACCTTCAATTTTTATCTAAACTTGGAGTATTTTTTTATAAACATTTGAGTTTAAGATGGGAATTTTTAAAATTTTGGGTTTAACTTTTAAATATAGGGCCGCAATTCAAAAATGTCTACTTTTTTTTGAAAATGTTAAGCTTCAAACGTAATTTTTGAGTTTACTATTAATATTTTGAGGAAAAAAAATATAAGTTCAAATTCGGAAGGAAAATAATTGTCGTCTTATAAAAAATAGTTAAAGAAATTAGGCGTAGAAAGACCATCAATTAAAAAAAAATGTTTTAGAAACTTTGAGTTTAAAAGCGAATTTTCGAGTTTCTCTCGAATTTCGGCTTTAAGCTAGAAATTTGGAGAACATAGTTGAAATTTTGGTTACTAAAAATTGAAATAACTGAACGCGCCCTACTACCATCTGTCAATATTGTATCCTAACCTAAGTTTCGTGTATACTTATGCTCGAAATTTCGAAATTAAAGTCGAAATTTTGACTTTAATCTCTAGAATTTCTAGAAAAAAGTCGAAATTTCGAGATCAAAGACGAAAATTCGAGAAAACGGTCGTATTTTCGAGAAAAAAAGTCGAAATTTTGGGATTAGAGTCGAAATTTCAACTTTAATCTCCGAATTTCAAGAAAAAAGTCGAAATTTCAATTAAACTCGAAATTTCTAAAACAAATTCTTTTTAAATTCCTTCTACACTTAGCTAATTTTGACTCGCAATAAAATATTTAAAAAATATAAGAAAAAATCAATGTATCGATACCGAATGCCAATGTTTCAGATATCGATGTTTCATTGAAGAAAATATCGATGTTCAAACATCAATGCTTTTTTGAACGATGTTGCATCCCGAACCATATATCGGTCGACCGATATTATCGATTATATCAAAGCAAAAAATATTGATATTTATATCGGTATCTTCGTCGATATATTATAGATATTGCCGATAGCCGATACAAGTCGTCGTCAATGATAGGCATCGGCATTACAGAAATATGGAGATCGAAGACCAAAAATAACACGCCCGAAGTACGTGGAAATTTCAAAGTGGGGACCGTTTAAACATTTTTTTGTTAATTTCCAATATATTGACTATCGATAAAAAAATTTCGATATTATCGATTATCAATATTTATATCGATATTTTTATCAATATTAAAATTATCTTGCATCCCTAATTACATGCGCGTATGCAGCTGGCCTAACCATCCATGCGTATGCGCTTTTAAATTATTTTAAATATATTATCTGTGGTACTAAATGTTTTAAAGATATATTAATTATTTTCTTGGCTTTAGTACCTTGTCCTTGTCATGTAATTTGAAAGAATCAATAACGCTTTTAAATTACCACTTTGCCCTTTTCGCCCTGTCTTGCAAACGCCACTGGTGAACAATCCGTCTATGTAGGCGTTTTCGTAGATCAAACGTACTTAATATTTATATTTGCAATGTTGGCATCATATGAGTCATTTCCCATTTTGAAATATTTACCTTAAAACGTAACTATAGTTACACCGATAACATTTTAAAAATCTGTTCTTCTTTTTTAATAAAGTTTTTTTAATTAAAACGTTCCCAAGGTGACATCCCTTCAAGAAATTAATCTAGTATAATTGACATGCGCAGTTGGCTACACTGAAAACATACTTTTGTTCAAAATTTCATGTTGGTAAAGTCAGGGTTAACCTGAAACTTTCTTTTACAGGCCTGCCGTTCAACAATTAAAATGTCCACAAATAATATAGAAAATGAGGTAACATCTTTCGCATTATTTTAATATCCCACGCGCGATTTAACCGCCATCCGAACGTTGTTGACCCGGTAACCCCAAAAATTTTCGTACATTTCGATCTGCCATATTGTCAACTAAAAAAATTGATTGTTTTTGTAATTTTTTGGCAGAAGTCAAATTATCGAATCGTTTCATTAGCCAGCGGATATAATGCTTTTTTTGTAGAACGAAAAAAATGACCAAATCAACGAGGAAGTAGTAGACATACCATCCATGGATTTCTCCATTAAACATCCATTGCAAAACGGCTGGACGCTTTGGTATTATGAAAATGACAGGTCCCAAACTTGGGAGAAAAACCTGAAGGAAATCGCCTCGTTTCAGACGGTGGAGGATTTTTGGAGGTAAAGCGAGGATGTTTGCTTTGACCTTCGTGGGTAGATTTTAATGTTTTTGCAGTTTATACAACCATATCAAACCAGCTAGTGAATTGAGGCAGGGTAACGATTATTCCTTGTTTAAGAAGGGAATTAGGCCCATGTGGGAGGATGAAGCCAACAAACGGGGCGGACGTTGGCTTATAAATTTAGAGAAAAAGCAAAGGAACAACGAATTAGATAGATACTGGTTGGATATTGTAAGTTTTATCATTGATTGATGATTCATGTGAAAGTACAAATGATTTACAGATATTATGCCTAATTGGAGAAGCATTTGAAAATTCAGATGATGTCTGTGGTGCCGTAGTTAATATTAGAGGGAAAGGTGACAAAATAGGTACGTTAATGGATATTTTGGGGAATTTTTAAAACATTTAGGTGCGTATTGCAGGGGTCTGGACTGCAGATGCAAATAACGCAACAGCAGTCTTAGAAATTGGGCGCAAAATCAAGGAGCGATTGCATATACCTCAGAGGACCATTTTAGGTTATCAATCTCACCATGACTCGATAGCTAAAGCCGGCTCTGTCACCAAGAATTCTTATACTGTTTAATGTTGTCGTACTGATTTAGTCCCCTTGTTAAATCCTTTTCTTTTTGTAATAACTAGTATTGGTAACTTTCATTTATTATATTAGTTCAGAGAATATTTATTTTGTTTTTTTTTAAGAACGGTTGTGACCATGGACAACTGTATGCATATTTATGTACTCTCAAATTGTTTATAACAATTTATAACATTGAAAATCTATATATGCTTGTATTTATATGGTGGAAAAAATAAAATTATGCAAAATTAATTTTTACATCTGTAAAACTAATAAAGGAAATTTGATTTTCGAGTTGCTTCAGTAGTTTTTTGTATAAATAAGTTTACTGTTATTTTGACTTCTGTTACAATTTTGTGCCGTTTTCATAAATTGTTTGTGTGAAATAACTTACTTAGGTAAGTGTATTGATTAAAATACATTTTCTATTTAACTATTTGGGACTATTCCATCTGAGGTGGCATTTGGATAATCCACCCTCCACTGTATTATATGATTGATTAAAAAAACTAAAAAAAAAATGCTTCTTTAAATGTTAGGAGTAAAAAATTATTTTGTTTTTTCTAAATTATATCAATTTTTTCTTACAAAATTTTAATTTATAAATACACATTTTTCTTGAAACTTCAGTTTTAAATTCAAAATACCCATCCTTTCCTTGAATTCTCACATTATATTTCGATTTTTTCATGGAAGTCTAACTCAAAATTTAGACCTTTCACAAACTTTAATTCCATCTTTTTTTAAATTTCAAATTAGATTTTAAATTTTGATATATTCTTGAAATTTCTTGTTAAAGCACTATTTTTTTACTTAAATATTACATATGTTATACAAAAAAACCAGAATTTTAAAGAAATTGGAATTTTCAGAATAATTAAAACTTCGAAAAAAGACAAAATTTTCAAAATTAAGTTAATATTTCGTGAAAAAGTTGAAATTTTTTGAGTTGAGCAAGAGAATTGAAAAAAGTTGTGGGTTTTTTAAGACTTTCGACGTTCAAAATTTCGAATTTTTCTTTTAATTCTGTCTTAAAAAATGTTTTTTTTTTAATTTTGGCTCTTAAAAATCTAGACTTTATTTTCGATAATTTTGACACCTTTTAAAAACCTTAATTATTAAAAATTCCGACATTTTTTTCCAAATTTCCTCTCCGGAAATTCTCACTTTATTAAAATTTGATCTCTTTAAATTTATTTTATTTAACATACCTCTTTTAAATTTCGAAAAATTTCTACCATTTTGAAAACTTAGGATTTATTGTTTGAAAATTCATTTATTTAAAAGATGTTTGGCTATTTCTCAAAAATTCGATTTTTTTTTAAATCCTGACTCAATTACATTTTCATTGACTTTGTTGAAAATTTCGTTTTTTTTTATCAAAAACATGAAAATTTCAGCATCTTTTAAAATTTTTCAATTTTCTCGAAAATTTGAACCTTTTCAATTTTCGAACAATAAAAAAATTAGTTTTTTTTTAAATCGCAGGATTTTTACAAGACTGACCGACATTTTTAATTCTTTTTCAAAATTTCGCTCTTTTGACGTTTTCGACTTTCAATATTCATTATTTGAAAAATTAAATACAAATTTTTTTCAAAACTTTTTTTTTTGAAAATTTTTACTTTTTATGAAAATTTCAAAATAAGTCGAATTTCTAAAGAAAGTGGAAATTATCCACAAAGTCAAAATTTTAAACAATTTCGAAACTTTCATAACTAAATAAACTTGCAAAAAACGTTAAGGATTAAAAAATCAACATTTTGAAAAATTACCAAATTTTCGAAAAAAAAAAACAATTTGAGAAAAGTCTGAAATTTAAAAAATATTAGAAATTGAGAAGAAATGTTGAGATTTAAAAAAAAGAATTTTCAGTAAAATCTAAAAAGCCAAATTTTTGAAAAGTTCAAATTTCGAAAACAACTCGTAATTATCAAAAATGTCCAAATTTTTGTTAGTTAAAACTTTGAGAGAAAAATTGTAAAGTCACAAATCTTAAAAAGAAATTCAATCAAAAGGAAAAATATCGAAGTTTTTTAAAACAAGCCAAAATGTTGAAAAAATTGACAGTTCATATTTTCGAAATAATTGAAGAACTTTAAAATGCAACAAACTTTTGCAAAATAATCCAAAATTTTAACAAGGGTCGATTTAAAAAATCAATATTTTCAGATAAAGGCGAAATTTTAAAGAAGGTGGACATTTAAACAATCAAAATTTTGAAAAATAACATATCGAAATGTTTCCAAATTTTCATAGAAAATTAGGATTAAAAAAATCAATCTTTTGAAAAGTAATGTCAACCTTTTAAAAAGATACTACTAAAAGTCGATCTTTTCAAAAAATGAAGGATTTTGATAAAATGAAGAAATTTCCAAAAAAACTTAGAAAGTATGACATTTGATAAATAATCCGAATTTAAAAAGTGATCAACATTGAAGGAATGTGGATATTTGAAAAAATGAAACATTTTCAGTTAAATTTTGAAAAAAGCCTAAATGAAAATTATGAAAAAATTCTAAACTTTCAAAAAATCTAGGAAAGTCAAAATGTTGAGAGAGAAAATGTTTGTTATTAAAATTAAAAAAATCATTGAGAGTCAAAATTTTTGATTGACTATTTTTTAGAAAGATTGAAATTTTGAAAAAATGTCGAAATTTTCAAAAAAATTAATTAAAAAGCTGTCACCACTTTGAAATAAGTTGAAATTTATTTAAAAAAACTGAGAACTTAAAAAGCAGCAAAAGTATCAAACAAAAAATTCGAAATTTTGCAAAATAGTTCAAAATGTCAAAAAAGTCGACATTTTAAGAAAATGTCGCTATTAAAACAACTCGAAAGTTTCGAATAAAGTCGAAATTTTAAAGAAATTTTTAATAAAATTTCAAAGTTTTCAAAAAAGGTGAAAATTTTCGAAAAAGTCGAAATTTAAAAATTGGTTAAATTTAAAAAGAGTGAGTTTTTTTGGAGTGGAAATTTGATAAAAACGTCGGAATTTTCAAAAAGCCAAGTTTTTCAAAAGTTATGAAAATTTTAAAAAACAAAATGTACATTTTCAAAAACCCAAAATAGATTAAAAAGGTCAAAATTTTGAAAGTCGAAAGTCTTAAAAAACCCAAATTTTGACAAGAAGTAGAAAATTTTTTGAACAAAGTCTAAATTTTAAAATAGAATCGAAATTTTGAAAAAATACAATTTTTAAAAAATAAGACATTTTAAAAAATCTTCGATGTCAGTCTTTCAAAAACATCTAGGATTTTAGAAAGAGAAAGATTTAAAAAAAGTCGATATTTTCAGATAAAGGCGACATTTAAACAATTAAAATTTTGAAAAATGACATTTCGAAATGTTTCCAAATATTCATAGAAAATTAAGATTAAAAAAATCAATCTTTTGAAAAGTAATATCAACCTTTTAAAAAGATACTGCTAAAAGTCGACCTTTTCAAAATATTGCAGGATTTTGATAAAATGAAGAAATTATCAAAAAAGCTTAAAAAATATGAAATTTTGATAAATAATCCGAATTTCAAAAATGATCAAAATTGTGAAGGAATATGGAGACTTGAAAAAATGGAATATTTTCAGTTAAATTTTGAAAAAAAGCCTAAACGAAAATTATCAAAAAATTCTCAACTTTCAAAAATCTAGAAAAGAAAAAATGTTGAAAAAAAAATGTTTGCTGTTAAAATTAAAAAAAAAGGTAAATCTCATTGAAAGAGTCAAAATTATTGACTATTTTTTAGAAAGATTGAAATTGTGAAAAACTGTCAAATTTTCAAAAAAAATTGAAATTAAAAAAAAAGCTGTCGCTACTTTGAAATAAGTCGAAGTTTAATAAAAAAAACTGAAAACTTAAAAAGCAGCAAAAGTATCAAAAAAAAAATTCGAAATTTTGCAAAATAGTTCAAAATGTCAAAAAAGTCGACATTTTTAGAAAATGTCGCTATTAAAACAACTCGAAAGTTTCGAATAAAGTCGAAATTTTAAAGAAATTTTTAATAAAAATCTAAAGTTTTCAAAAAAAGGTAAAAATTTCGAAAAAGTAGAAATTTAAAAACTGGTTAAATTTTAAAAAAAGTAAGATTTTTTGAAGTGGAAATTTGATAAAAGAATTTTCAAAAAGCCAAGTTTGTCAAACGTTATAAACATTTTAAAAAACAAAATGTGCCAAAATTAAAAAAAAAACAGAAAAATAGATTAAAAAGGTCAAAATTCTGAAAGTCAAAAGTCTTAAAAAAACCCAAGTTTTGACGAGAAGTAGAACATTTTCTGAACAGTCTAAATTTTGAAATAGAATCGAAATATTGAAAAAATACAATTTTTTAAAAAATAAGACATTTTGAAAAATCTTCGGTGTCAGTCTTTCAAAAAAATCTTTTGGAAAGAGAAAGATTTAAAAAAAAGTCGATATTATCAGAAAAGGCAAAATTTTCCGAGTCGAAATTTTCAAAAAAGCAAAATTTTGAAAAAAGTTTTAGATAGTTGAAAATTGTGTGAAAAAAATTTTAAAGCGAAAGTTTTAAAAAAGTCGAAATTTTTATAAAAAAAACATTCAAAACTTGGAAATAAAATAGGATTATTAGAAAAACTTGACATTTCGATTTTTTCAGAGAGATTGAGATTTCAATAATTTGAAATAAAAAAAACTGAAATGTTTAAAAAGTGAAATTTTTGAAAAAGGTGAAAATCGAAATTTTCAGTAGAGTGAAAATTTTCAAAATAGGCAAAATTTTGAAGAGTCGAAATTTTAAAAGTCAAAACTGAAAAAAGTCGAAATTTTGGATAGTTGAAAATTGTGTGAAAAAAATTTTAAAGCGAAAGTTTTGAAAAAGTCGAAATTTTGATAAAACATTCAAAACTTGGAAATAAAGTCGGATTATTTGAAAAACTCGACATTTCGATTTTTTCAGAGAGATTGAGATTTCAAAAATTTTAAATCAAAAAAACTGAAATGTTTAAAAAGTGATATTTTTCAAAAAGGTGAAAATCGACATTTTCATTAGAGTGGAAATGTTCAAAATAGGCAAAATTTTGAAAAAAGTTGAAATTTTCGTTAAAGTTGAAATTTTGATGAGGCGAAATTTTAGAAGTTCAAACTTTGGAAAAAGTCGAAATCTTAGAAAAAGACTAAATTTAAAAAGGTAAAAAGTTAAAAAAGGCGATATTTAAAAAATTATTTATTTCAACAAATTATGGAATAGTGAATGGGATCGGCTGACATATCAGTTAGTTCTTAAATAGGTAAGATTTTTTGAACTTACTTCATCGAAAAAATATATCAAACCGTCGATACATCGGAATGAAAGTATCGATACAAAATATCGATGTTTTTGATACATCGTGTATAGGGATGCAAGATAATTTTAATATCGATTGACAGCCGGCAAATATCGATAATCGATAATATCGAACATTTTCTTATCAATAATCGATATTTTGGAAATGAAGACAAAAATTTGTAAACGGGGCTTCACTCCTAGAAATGTCTACATATTTTGGGCACATTATTTTTGTTAGAAAAAAAAGGTTCTCGATCTCCATATTTCTATCCATTATTGGCGACAATTGGACGATTGGTATCGGCTATCGTGAAATATCGATAATATCATATCGACGATGTTATAATATCGATATTTTTGCTTCGATATTATCGATCAGTCAATATCTCGTTGCATCCCCACCGTGGACATGGAGCAAGAGACTATATAGTTTTTTTGACATAGATACCAGATGCTCGGGGAATACCCTTTGGTAATAGACGGAAGTTCGAAAGTCCGATTTACATTATTTACAGAAATAGATTTATAAACTAAAAGGTTAGCCGTAAGTGTCTAATGTTATAAAAAATGTAGATCGTGGTGTTCTCTTATGTAAGTGTTTATTTAAACAAAAACTATCTAATTACTAACCCCAAACTGAGAAAGATGAACAAAAAAAAAACTGGAAAATTTGTGAAGCTTGCACCATGATTTCAATGTTATGCTTGCTTTATTTGCTTTGTTATAATTAACCGTATTTAACAAGTTCCCAAAATTTTTCGTTTAGTTATTGTTGTGATTTTTTGGTACTTTGACGTAACGTCAAAAGAAATTTGATGTGTATTGATCAAGTAAGAAACGTGCACACACCAAATTATGGCAACACTCTAGATGGAAAAACTAGTACATATTATTTATTGAATGATTTATTTAAAAAAATGCTAAAACTAATCCTAGGTTATACGTCCTATTTACTTAAATCTGATCATACGAGTATCATTATTTTCCAATCTAGATTTCATTTTATAAAATAAGCTCGTCATAGAGTAGTATTCTGTGCTAAGATGACTAGTGCAACTTGTTTTGTGAGTATAGCAAAAGAATGAAGTGCCTGATATTATAAATAAAACTCAATTGTACAACATTCCAAATATTTAATTCATTTAATACATTATTTAAAAATGCATAATCAAATCTAACAATGTATTCAACTAAAAATTGGTTTAGGGTAGATGCGCCAGTAACAGGCCACTCATAAGTAAATGGCCACCACAATATTATTTGTATCAGACGAACGTATTTATTGAAATATACCTTTTTTCCAATCAGCGTTGCCTAGTAGAAATGTACATGTTTTTCTATTCAAGTAGTCTACTCCATTTAATGGTAAAAAAATTATGAAAGATTAAATTATGAGTCAGACTACTAGACTGCTTTCTAAAGTGACTGGCTACTGGCACAATTACACTTATTGTTGAAGTTTCAAAATTAAAACGTTTAAATTGTAAAGTTATAAAACGAAGTCGCAACAAACATAATAAATACAAAAATGTATGAAAATGGTAAAAATATATATAATATACAAAAAGTGTGCTTAACAAGAGAGCACAAAATTTAATATTCTACACGACCTCAGTTACTGTATAAATCAAAAATTCTTTCAACTTTTTTCCTGAGATCCTTCCTTCGGGCTTTCTCCAAAGCATTACACAAGTCTGTTCGAAATGTTCTCATGTCACAGTTCCTCCGAAAATGATCTAAAACTTTATAAATACGATCCTTACTAGGATGTATGGCTTCTAGATTGTCAATTATGCCTTCAGGGATATTAAGATTTCGTGCAAAATCCGTCCACTTCTGGCCTATATCTTCCGCAATTAAATCTATTACTTTTTTCTGGCATGCTGTATATGTAAATGTGTTGGTACCTACAGGATGGGTCCCTAAATCGAATTTGTTAATTAAATCATTAGCTCTTCAATAACATAGAACATAGTTACCTGTTCTGACTTCTTCAGTGTAAATAATTTTGTAGAATTTTTGTTTTACGTCAATGCAATGATGACAATCAAGTTCAAGGAGAAATTCATTTCTCGATACGACCGTGAGAACATCTCTCTTATCAAGTACATTTGCTAAGTCTTCTAAATTTTTAATTTTGTCTAAAGTTCTGTTGGAATCAACATCCTTTTCAAATCGTACCTTTAATTCGTTTAAATCCTCCGATGATATATTTTTCCAGACCTTGATAGGGAGAGTCATTTTGACCGAGAATACTTATCACTTAGAATATAATATTCTAAAACTTATCAAATATGCAACATTCAATATACACGTAATCTCATTTGCAACTTCCTATTGCAATTTATGAACTTCGATAAACATAACCTGCATCCTGCATCAAAACAGCTGATATTGCATAAATTAATCTCTAATTAATAATGAAAGAAGCTTAGAATCTAAGGAATGAAGAGATTATGTTTAAAAAAATATTAACTTACGAAATGCTTTTAAAAAGATCGGTTATTAAAATAGTTTTAAAGATATTTTCAGTTTCAACACAATATTTTGTAGTTTTAATTAGAGCTTGGATTTCAAGTAGATCAAATTACCGTAGAAGATATATGGTTTAGCAAGCAGTCGTGGCCGAGCGGTTAAGGCGTCTGACTAGAAATCAGATTCCCTCTGGGAGCGTAGGTTCGAATCCTACCGACTGCGTGAGACTTACTTTTTATTACCAATCACAAAACTAACAATAATATTCCTTTCTATTCACTATTTTTTTTCGCGTTTAACACATCTAACTACCGAATACCTAAAAGCTGCTTAAGAAAGCTGCTTAAGAAAGCAGCTCTGATAAGAATCAAAGCTCTTAAAGGCTGCTTTCTTATCAAAATTAATATACTGTTGTCGTTGATTGAATACTATATTCACGCTGTTGTCGTTGATTGAATACTATATTCACGCTGTTGTAGTTCATTTTAGATAAATGTGCATCAGAGTAGACCGTGACGTATTAAATCAACCTTTAAATAAGTTACTAAAAAAATCACCAGAACTAAAGCTCTCTTCACGTGTAAATCTTTTTATGATTAATGTGTTGCCTATATTTCAGGGTTTTTTTTAGCAGAAATAATCTGATTAAATATTTTCCATGCTGTTTTTATTAACATTTTTTCGCGAAATTTCGACTCGTTTCTCAAAATGTTGACTTTTTTCTCAAAATGCCGACTTTTTTCTCAAAATGTAGACTTTTTCTCAAAATTTCGACCTTAATCGCGAAACTTCGACTTTAATCTTGAAAATTCGACATTTTTCTCGTATTTTCGACTATTTATCTTAAAATTTCGAGATTAGAGTCAAAATACTGAATTTGACCAAGAAATTTTGATTTTTTTGCTCTAAATTTTGAAATTAAAGTCGACATATCTATACTCTATGGTTAAGTTAGGCAGATGACACTTGCGTCCCATCGCTTTCCTTTCCCAACAGTATTGACAGTTGGCAGTAGGGTGCGTTCAGTGATTTCTATTTTTAATTACCAAAATTTCGTCTTTTTTTTCTCGTAATTCCGAAATTAAAATTGAAATTTCGATTTTAATATCGAAATTTCAATTTTAAAGTCGAAATTTTGAGTTTAAAGTCGAATGGCGAGAATAAAGTCGAATTACGAGATTAAAGTCGAAATTTCGAGAAAAAAGTCGAAATTTCGGGATTAAAGTTGAAATCCGTAGGTTGAAGTCGAAACTTCGAGTTTAAAGTCGAAATTCGAGATTAAAGCCGATATTTTAAGAAAAAACAGTCGAAAATTCGAGAAAAAGGTTTGGATTTCTAAAATAGCGAATATTTTTTCACAATTTCGATTTGTTTTTCAAAATGTTGACTTTTTTCTTAAAATGCCGACTTTTTTTTCAAAATGTCAACTTTTTTCTTAAAATTTCGACCTTAATCCCGAAACTTCGACTTTAATCTTGAAAATTCGACTTTATCTCGAAATTTCGTCCGAAATTAAAATTGATATTTCGATTTTAATATCGACGTTTCGATTTTAAAGTCGATATTTTGAGTTTAAAGTCGAATTAAGAGATTGAAGTCGAATTACGAGATTAAAGTCGAAATTTCGAGAAAAAAGTTGAAATTTCGGGATTAAAGTCGAAATCCGTAGACTGACTTTTTTCTCAAAATGCCGACTGTTTTCTCAAAACTTCGACTTTTTTCAAAAATTTGACCTTAATCGCGAAACTTTGACTTTAATCTTGAAAATTCGACTTTTTTTTCTAAATTTCGACTATTTTCTTAAAATTAGGAGATTAAAGTTGAATTACGAGTTTAAAGTCGAAATTTCGAGATTGAAGCCAAAATTTCAAGAAAAAAAGTCGAAATTTCGAGAAAAAAGTTTGGATTTCTAAAATAGCGAATATTTTTTCACAACTTCGACTTTTCCGGTAATTTCTATTTGTTCAAAATAAGTACTTTCCGAGAACTTCATTTTTTTTTAATTTGACACCGAATTAATTTTTCCAAATTTCAACTTTTTTTTTTAAGTTTCGACTGTTCCGAAAATTTGTACTTTTTTGAAAATTTCGATTTTTTGAAAATTTCAATTTTTTTGAAAATTTCGATTTGCCAGTTTACTTTTTTTTCTAATATTTACTTTTTTAAAAATTCTAACTTTTTTGAAAATTTTGACATTTTTTCAGCATTTCTACTCTATAAATGCACAGACCAATAGGTTTTGAACATTTATTAGATTCGAGGTTTGGAAACCAAACACCGGTTTCGATCTTGTTAGATCTCTTCAGCTTGGTATATCCAACTCGAATGCTAATAAATGTTCCGACAAGTAAGTACTAAAACATTCACAGGCGTCAAGCGAGTGATTCTTTAGTACTACCACCTATTGGTCCATAGAGAAACTATGGCCATCGCCAACAATGTCGTATGCAAGAAGAATGCAACCTAGACTACAAATTCATGCAGCTCTCCAGGCGTGCCACCTAGCGAAGCGGTTGCTCTCTAGGAGAGTTCCCAGAAGACAAGGATTCTATAATGCACAGACCAGAGACTAAATAGACTGAACCTAACGTGGTAAGCAGTGAAGCCAGTTGAAAGCCTGGCGAAAGCCTAGCTCCATCTAGCTCGCAATGCCCTCTTATTATTTGACAGACCTTTGCGAAGATAACATCGGTTTTTTTTAAAGAAAATGGGATGTAAATATGGGGAAGTGTATTGTGGATCATTGTTGAAACCTCAGTGAACACATTAGTGAAGGAAAATCAAGAGTTTCATTCTTTGGGTAGGTAAAAATAAAATATATAAATATTCAATTATCGGCGTGCGCGCGTTGCCATTTCACTGCAATCATGACGTTTTTACAGCACCGGCTTAACAATATTGTACACAGGCGTCGCGTATTGAAAGAAAATTATTTTACTATTAAACCAAGATGTCTTTGAAAATAGTTCTCCTGAACTTTTACCAAAAACCACTTATAAAAATTATCCTATTGGTCCAAAAGCCCCTAATTCTAAAGTTTCATCTAAATCGTTAGAACCGTCACGCGGCAAGTTTCGTATTTGTAAATTTTACTTAATCCGACCATATCAAAGAGTAGTGGAATGCACCTCCCCACTTCCCCGGATTTTAGCTTCAACTGTACGCATGAGACAACATTGAAACGTTCAGTCTATTTAGTCTCTGGCACAGACCAATAGGTAACCTAACCTAACCTATTACAAACGAACGAACGAACGAACGAACCAACGAACGAACGAACCAACGAACCAACGAACCAACGAACGAACGAACCAACCAACCAACGAACCAACGAACCAACGAACCAAAGAAATAACGAACCAACGAACAAACAAACAAACAAATTTGCCAAAAAAAACGAAATTTCGAGAAAAAAGTCGAAATTTGCGAAAAAAGTTGAAATTTCGATATAAGGTCAAAATTTCGAGAAAAAAGTCGAAATTTGAGAAAAAAAGTCGAAATTTTGAGTTTAAGGTCGAAATTTCGAGAAAAATATCGAAAGTTTAATATTAAGGTCAAAATTCCGAGAAAAAAGTCGAAATTTAAGAAAAAAGTCGAAATTTCGAGAAAAAAGTCGAAATTTGAGAAAAAAAGTCGAAATTTTGAGTTTAAGGTCAAAATTTCGAGAAAAATATCGAAAGTTTAATATTAAAGTCAAAATTTCGAGAAAAAAGTCGAAATTTTGAGAAAAAAAAGTCGAAATTTAAGAAAAAACTCGAAATTTAAGAAAAAAGTCGAAATTTCGAGAAAAAGTGGAAATTTCGAGCTTAAAATTTAAACTTGAGAAAAAGGCTCAAAATTTTGAGTTTAAAGTCGAAATTTCAAAAAGGACAAAATTTTGAAAAAGTCCAAATTTTTAAGAAAATCGGAAAATTTCAAAAGTTGCTGAAATATTTTAAAAAAATTAATTTTTTTTTAATAAAAACTGAAATTTTGAAAAAGGCAAAAATGTTTGTACAGTCGTTTTAGTTTAATTTAAAAAATGTAACTTTGAAAATTAGCATTTCCAAAAACAAAAATTCGAAATTTTTTAACCAGACAAAATTTTTGAAAATAAGTGCAATTTTGAAAGGATTTTGTAATTTGAAAAAATCTAAATTAAAATTTTGCAAATAGTCAAAATTAAAAAAAAATAATCGATAATTTAAAAAATTCCGAAATTTTCGAAAAAAATTCGAAATTTTCTATACAACAACGAAATCTTCAATAAGGAAGTTTAAAAAATAAAGGAATCTTTAAAATGTTAAGAACACTTAAAAAAGAAATAAAATTAAAATTTAAATAAATTATAGCTCAAAATTTTGAAATCTACAGAAATTTAAATTTTCCAAAAAAATTTACAATTTTTAAAGAAAAAGATCGAAATTTTGAAAAAAGCTAAAATATTTTAAAAAAGTCAGACTAGATTTTGTTAAAATGCCAAATTAAAAAAAAAATCGGAATTTAAAAAAAAGCGAAGTGTTGAAGAAATATCGAGTTTTGAACATTTTTGATGAATTCGAAATTTTCAAAAGAATTCGAAATTTTTATAAAACGAAATTTTGAAGAAATTCGAAATTTTCGAAAAAATCGAAATTTTGAAAAACACGAATTTTGAGAAAATAATCGAAATTTTGAAAAATATCGACATTTTCAAAAAAAGTTCAGTTAAAATTTTCAGTAAACAGGCAAGATTTATAAAAAATGTAATATTTTGAAAAATTCGAATTTTGTAAAAAAGTTTTTAAAACCGAAGTTTTGAAGATTACAAAAATCTAAAATTTATAAACAAAAAATTTGGAAGTTTGGTATAATAAAAAATTTTAAGAAAAATTTCTTGATTGAGGAAAATTTGAAATTACAAAAATATGCGATTTTCAAAAAAGCACGAAACACGTACTCAGAATTTTTACTTAAAAATTGACGACTAGAAAATTTGTAATATGGAAGTTCGAGCCGAAATTTTGAGAATTCTGTTTCGGTTTTTTTTTGTGAATTTTTAGTTTGACTCGAAAATTGGTCTATTTCTAAAAATGTTTATCATTTTTCTAAAAATTTCAACTTTTTTTTTAGAGGTTTTGAATGAAAATACAAAATAAAAGATTAAAAATTCGAACAAAGTTAATTTGTGTAAAAAAAAAAGTTGTTTTACAAGAACTGAAAATTTGAAGTTTAAACTAAAAATTTTGATAAAGATAAGAATTATCTTTATGCCTGAAAATTTAAAATAACAAATACTGAATAAATAATAAATAATTGTGAATTTAAAATCGAAAATTTAACAAATTCAGTTAATGTTTTCACCGGTGTGAAGACAGCGGCCAAAACCCAGCAGCCACTTTTACGAGGTTAACCGAACGTCAATGGGCGTGCGGGTGTCGCGATATGAGTGGCCGGCCGACAACTAGCATGCAGGCAGAAAATAATCCGTCGTAGCGGCCAAAATATTAGCAGCGTTAGGCGACCATTGCATTAAAGTAAATATCTCTAAATTATATAAAAATTCATATATACCAAACGCGTTGCCCTAACCAAATAAAATTTTAACATTTTGTTCACAAAAACATGGGAATTCATTTCGTACAAGCTCATCAACTAACGCCGGGATCCTCAGGGTGAAATGCACCCCTATATACGAATTATATAAAAATTCAAATCATAACTACAGCCTGGACCTAACCAAATAGGATTTTGGCATTATATTCAGGAAAATATAGGAAATTAATTGTAGAAAGCTGATCGACTGACGGCGGGATCTTCAGGGTGAAATGTACCCCTAACTATAAATTCTAAAAAAATTCAAATCATCACTACAGCCTAGACCTAACCAAATAAGATTTTGGCATTTTATTCAGAAAGATATAGAAAAGCAACTGTAAAAAGTTGATCGACTGACGGCGGGATCTTCGGGGTGAAATGTACCCCTAACTATAAATTCTAAAAAAATTCAAATCATCACTACAGCCTAGACCTAACCAAATAAGATTTTGGCATTTGATTCAGCAAGATATATAAAAGCGACTGTGAAAAGCAGATCGACTGACGGCGGGATCTTCGGGGTGAAATGTACCCCTATCTATCAATTATAAAAATATTCAAATCATAACTACAGCCTGGACCTAACCAAATAGGATTTTGGCATTATATTCAGGAAAATATAGGAAATTAATTGTAGAAAGCTGATCGACTGACGGCGGGATCTTCGGGGTGAAATGTACCCCTATCTATCAATTATAAAAAAATTCAAATCATAACTACAGCCTGGATCTAATCAAATAGGATTTTGGCATTATATTCAGAAAAATATAGGAAATTATTTGTAGAAAGCTGATCGACTGACGGCGGGATCTTCAGGGTGAAATGTACCCCTCAACTATAAATTCTAAAAGAATTCAAATCATCACTACAGCCTAGAACTAACCAAATAAGATTTTGGCATTTGATTCAGAAAGATATAGAACAGCAACTGTAAAAAGCTGATTGACTGACGGCGGGATCTTCGGGGTGAAATGTACCCCTATCTATCAATTATAAAAAAATTCAAATCATAACTACAGCCTGGACCTAACCAAATAGGATTTTGGCATTATATTCAGGAAAATATAGGAAATTATTTGTAGAAAGCTGATCGACTGACGGCGGGATCTTCAGGGTGAAATGTACCCCTAACTATAAATTCTAAGAAAATTCAAATCTTCACTACAGCCTAGACCTAACCAAATAAGATTTTGGCATTTGATTCAGAAAGATATAGAAAAGCAACTGAAAATAGCTGATCCGCTGACGGCCGGATCTTCGGGGTGGAATGTACCCCTATCTATAAATTTAAAAAAAATTCAAATCATAACTACAGCCTGGACCTAACCAAATAAGACTTTGGCATTCTATTGGGCAAAATATGGGAAATTAACTATAAAAAGCTGATCGACTGACGGCGGGATCTTCGGGGTGAAATGTACCCCTATCTATCAATTATAAAAAAATTCAAATCATAACTGCAGTCTGTAGGACTGCCAAAATAGGATTTTGGCATTATATTCAGGAAAATATAGGAAATTAATTGTAGAAAGCTGATCGACTCACGGCGGGATCTTCAGGGTGAAATGTACCCCTAACTAGGATAGGGATACATTTCACCCCGAGGATCCCGCCGTCAGTTGATCAACTTTGTACAATTAATTTCCTATATTTTTCTGAATATAATGCCAAAATCTTATTTGGTTAGGCCCAGGCTATAGTAATGATTTGACTTTTTTTAGAATTTATAGTTAGGGGTACATTTCACTCCGAAGATCCCGCCGTCAGTCGATCAGGTTTTTATAGTTAATTTCCCATATTTTTCCGAATAGAATGCCAAAGTCTTATTTGGTTAGGTCCAGGCTGTAGTTTTGAAATTTTTTAGAATTTCGAGATAGGGGTACATTTCACCCCGAAGATCCCGCCGTCACCAAATAAGACTTTTATAGTTAATTTTTCATCTTTTTCTGAATAGAGTATTAAAATCTTATTTGGTTAGGTCCAGGCTGTAGTTTTGATTGGAATTTTATTTAAATTTATATATAGGGGTACATTTCACCCCGAAGATCTCGCCGTCAGTCAATCAGCTTTTTATAATTAATTTCCTATATTTTCCCGAACAGAATGCCAAAATCTTATTTGGTTAGGCCCAGGGTATAGTAATGATCTGACTTTCTTTAGAATTTATAGTTAGGGGTACATTTCGCCCCGAAGATCCCGCCGTCAGTCAATCAGCTTTTTACAATTGCTTTTCTATATCTTTCTGAATAAAATGCCATAATCTTATTTGGTTAGGTCTAGGCTGTAGTGATGATTTGAATTTTCTTAGAATTTATAGTTAGGGGTACATTTCACCCTGAAGATCCCGCCGTCAGTTTAACAGCTTTCTATAATTAATTTCCTATATTTTCCTGAATATAATTCCAAAATCCTATTTGGTTAGGTCCAGGCTGTAGTTATGATTTGAATTTTTTTATAATTGATAGATAGGGGTACATTTCACCCCGAAGATCCCGCCGTCGGTCGATCAGCTTTTTATAGTTAATTTCCCATATTTTTCCGAATAGAATGCCAAAGTCTTATTTGGTTAGGTCCAGGCTGTAGTTATGATTTGAATTTTTTTTAAATTTAAAGTTAGGGGTACATTTCACCCCGAAGATCCCGCCGTCAGTCGATCAGCTTTTTACAGTTGTTTTTCTATATCTTTCTGAATCAAATGCCAAAATCTTATTTGGTTAGGTCTAGGCTGTAGTGATGATTTGAATTCTTTTAGAATTTATAGTTAGGGGTACATTTCACCCTGAAGATCCCGCCGTCAGTCGATCAGCTTTCTATAAATAATTTCCTATATTTTCCTGAATATAATGCCAAAATCCTATTTGGTTAGGTCCAGGCTGTAGTTATGATTTGAATTTTTTTATAATTGATAGATAGGGGTACATTTCACCCCGAAGATCCCGCCGTCAGTCAATCAGCTTTTTACAGTTGCTTTTCTATATCTTTCTGAATCAAATGCCAAAATCTTATCTAATTAGTTCTAGGCTGTAGTGATGATTTGAATTCTTTTAGAATATATAGTTAGGGGTACATTTCACCCTGAAGATCCCGCCGTCAGTCGATCAGCTTTCTACAAATAATTTCCTTTATTTTTCTGAATATAATGCCAAAATCCTATTTGATTAGATCCAGGCTGTAGTTATGATTTGAATTTTTTTATAATTGATAGTTAGGGGTACATTTCACCCCGAAGATCCCGCCGTCAGTCGATCAGCTTTCTACAATTAATTTCCTATATTTTCCTGAATATAATGCCAAAATCCTATTTGGTTAGATCCAGACTGTAGTTATGATTTGAATATTTTTATAATTGATAGATAGGGGTACATTTCACCCCGAAGATCCCGCCGTCAGTCGATCTGCTTTTCACAGTCGCTTTTATATATCTTGCTGAATCAAATGCCAAAATCTTATTTGGTTAGGTCTAGGCTGTAGTGATGATTTGAATTTTTTTAGAATTTATAGTTAGGGGTACATTTCACCCCGAAGATCCCGCCGTCAGTCGATCAGCTTTTTACAGTTGCTTTTCTATATCTTTCTGAATAAAATGCCAAAATCTTATTTGGTTAGGTCTAGGCTGTAGTGATGATTTGAATTTTTTTAGAATTTATAGTTAGGGGTACATTTCACCCTGAAGATCCCGCCGTCAGTCGATCAGCTTTCTACAATTAATTTCCTATATTTTCCTGAATATAATGCCAAAATCCTATTTGGTTAGGTCCAGGCTGTAGTTATGATTTGAATTTTTATATAATTCGTATATAGGGGTGCATTTCACCCTGAGGATCCCGGCGTTAGTTGATGAGCTTGTACGAATTGAATTCCCATGTTTTTGTGAACAAAATGTTAAAGTTTTATTTGGTTAGGGCAACGCGTTTGTATATATGAATTTTTATATAATTTAGAGATATTTACTTTAATGCAATGGTCGCCTAACGCTGCTAATATTTTGGCCGCCACGACGGATTATTTTCTGCCTGCATGCTAGTTGCCGGCCGGCAACTCATATCGCGATACCCGCACGCCCATGGACGTTCGGTTAACCTCGTAAAAGTGGCTGCTGGGTTTTGGCCGCTGTCTTCACACCGGCAATGTTTTCGAGTTTAATACTTGAAAAACTTTTCTTAAAATTTTCATTTTTCTTTCAAAATTGGGCTTTTATAGGTTGCGAAATTAATATTACCTAAACTATGAATTTTCAAATAATTGCAATTTATGTCTGCGGCATACAAATTTAAAATTAATTTGTTAAATATACACTGCTGCCATCGGGTGATTAGTTATAAAATTGTGTGGTCGTTTGCCCCATCAATTCAGATGGAGCTACTTCTGTCGCGATGCGATATATCGATTTTTCAAACATCGTATTTAAACTGAATGATGTATCGATATTTTTTATACTTTACCATCGATGTTTACAAGCGATTCATCGGTGTTTTTAAAACATCGAACTATCGTTTGCATCCCTAGTACTGATGCCGCCAGCCATTGAGAGCCATACCATTTCATTAGAAATCCACTAGATCAAAAATGATCCCAACCATCAATCACTGGATAAATTTGTGTTAATTAATTTATTTAAATTGCTTTTATTAACATTGAGATTCTTAGGCGGTTTTCTCTTTAAGAGTTTTTTTAAATACAAATAAGATGGAAACTTTTACAACCTTCAATAATAGTAGTGTTAAAAATATGAAAATTAGTAATACGTCGAGCAAATAATACTGATGCCAAGCTAAATCTGCCCCTTTACTTCGTAATTGTGGGGCTCCCTTATGTCGTATAACGTAATCGACCCAATAAACTGCCGTCTCGAGCGGACTTTGGGGCCTATCCCTAAACAACGCAGAAAGCTTTTTTGCATTATCACGATATCTGCAATGTCAAATTCAGTTAAACTTGATTACAAACTAATGATCGACAAACCTTCGATTATTTAATAACTCTGTCAGGGTGGAACGGAATACTTCCTCTCTAAAATCGTGGTAGTCCACACGTAACGCAATTCCTTTGCTTTCAAATTGTCGAATATTCAATTCTTGATCGGCAAATAAGGGGATACCGAGCAAAGGTACCCCGCAATATACAGCTTCCTGGCTTCCCATGAGCCCCCCGTGAGTGATAAATAGCGCAACTTTCGGGTGGCCTGTAACGAATTTGATAATCCTCAAATTTAAATTGTGATGTAAAAGACTCACACAATATTTCCAATTGGGGCATCCAAGGTTCCAGATGAACGTTTTCGGGTATGTCGATCTCTTTTGGGAACTTTTGTCTGCTTCCCTTCCATAGGATTTTGAAGGGAAGTCTTTTAAATACGTTGCATATGGCTCGTAGTTTATCCAGCGGAAAAGATTCGGCAAGAACCATGGAACCGGTGGAAAAGTAAATGATTTCTTGATCACCTTTTAATAAATTTTCGAAGTGCTAAAACTTACGAAGGTAAATGTGGTTCAGTAGGAAAATGGGGAAATTTTGTACCTGTGGTAATGGTCCTGGTTTTTTAATGTGTAAACCTCCAACTTCGACGAAGTTAGGTACCACTGGTCGAGCTTGATTGATACTGAAGTGGCTATTTACTAATATTAAGCTTACGTTTTGAGCCAAGATATTTAGGTGAGGAACTTGAGAACCAAAGTGTTTTTTAATTACATCATTTGATGGAAACAGCGAGTAATACAAGTACCTACAACAGAACGAATTCTGTAAGTTATATGGTCCTCATTTACTTTTAACGTATTCCTAGACTAGGGGTTGTCAAACCGCGGCCCGTGAGCCGCATGCGGCTCTTTTAAAAGAAAAGTGCGGCTCTTTAAATTCCCTTAATAAAATAAGTAAATAAAAGCTGAAGCGGACAGACACTCAGACACTCCATTAAATAAGTGACATACAGAAGTCGAAATTTCCAAAAACACTTTTCTAGGAATTTTAACGTTTTACTAAAATTTTGACAAAAACTTATGATTTCAAGAAGTAATTTTCCGAAATATTTGATTGATTTGTATTAACATTTTGAAAAAACACATGAAATTTGAAATTTCTAGAAAAAGACCAACTTGGGGAGTCGAAATTTCTAAAAAATATATTTCTCATGATTTCTACTTTTTTATTTGTAAATTTTCTAAAACCTTGGGATTTCGTGAAAAAAAGGTGAATTACTTTTTGTGTGAAAAAAAATCTAAATTTTCAGCAACGGCAAACATCAAATTTTGAAATAAAAGCTGAAATTTCCAGAAAATTTTGAGAGAGAGATTTCGAAAAAATTGAGACAAAGAAAGAGACGTCGAAAAATTGAGAAAAAGGAACAGATTTCAAAAAAATTGAAAAAAAGGAATTTATCAAAAGTTCTCAATGAAAGGTAAAATTTTAGAAAAAAGAACGTAGAATTTCGAGAATAGATTGAAACCCAGGACAAATCAAAAATCTGAAATTTTAAGACAATTTTGAATTTTTGAAATATGGTAAAATTTCAAAAAGAAAATTTGTGAAAATTAATTGAAAGATTAGAAAAAATTGTCGATCTCTAAAAAAGTTAAAGTTTTCCGGTAAAGAAGAAAAAACTAATTTTAGGAAGAATTTCATGGAAAAACTTTGGTGAATTTCCACTACGTTCCAAAAAAAATGTACTTGATTAGGAATTAAAAGGTTTTTGTAAATTTCAACTTTTTTGAAAATTTGATCTTTTGTTAAAATGTCAACTTATATTAAAGTTCTCCTTTAAAAAATTTAAATATTTCTGAAAATTTTGACTAATATCTTTTAGAAATTTCGTTCCTTTTTGAATGTTACTTTTTTTTTTTAAATTTTCGGGTTTTTGGAATTCTTTAAATTTCAAAATTTCCACTCTTCTTCAGAATTTCTAATTTTTTCATTATTTTGAATTTTTTATCGAAATTTTGACTTATTCTCAAATATTTGAGTTATTTTGACATTTTTCACTTTTTTTGTGAATTTCCACTACCTTTCAAAAAAATTGACTTTATTAAAAATTTAAACTTTTTGTAAGTTTGAATGCTTTTGAAAATTTGTTCTTTTGTTAAATTGTCATCTTTTATTAATGTTTTCTTTTGAAAAATTCGCATTTTTTTAAACATTTTGACAAATTCTACCTTTTAAAAATGTCGTCTCTTTTTGAATATTTTGACCTTTTTTGAAAATATCGACTTTTCTTTTAAATACTTTAGATTTCATGACTTCCACTTTTCTCCTGAATTTTTACTTTTTCTTAAATAGTGACTATTTCTCGAAATTTTGACTTGTCAAAATTTTAACTTATTTTGATAATTTTCACATTTTTTTGGAAATTTCCTCTGCTTTTCTAACACATGACTTGATTGAAAATCTAAACATTTTTGTAAATTAAAATTTTTTTGAAAATTTGCTTATTTGTTAAAATGTCAACTTTTATTAAAGTTTTCTTTTAAAAAATTCAATTTTTCTGATAATTTTGACAAATTTTATCTTATTCTTTATGGTGAACTCTTATTGACCGGAAACATTATGTTTATTAATTTTATTTAACATTTCTTCAGCCCAGTTTGGAATATTGTCAAAAAACAATCAAAATTTAAATATTTCCAAACTGGACCGAAGAAATTTTAAATAAAATTAATAAACAAAATTTTATCTTTTAAATGTTTCGACCTTTTTGAAAATGAAATTGTAATTTCAACTCTTTGAAAATTTGCTCTTTTTTTAAAATGTTGACTTTTATTTAAGTTTTGCTTTGAAAGATTCAAATTTTGCTGAAATTGTTGACAAATTTTATCTTTGACAAATCTCGTTTCTTTTTGAATTTTCGGACCTTTTTTGAAATTTGCGACCCTTTTTTTGAAATTCTTTAACTTCAAAATTTTCGCTATTCTCCAGAATTTCTACTCTTTTTTTTTCAAAATTTTGACTTTCTCAAACTTTGGCCTTTTTCTCCAAAATTTTGATTTATTTTCGACAGTTTTCATTATTTTTTTGTTAATTTCCACCACTTTTCAATAAAAAATTTGATAACTATGTAAATTTCAACTTTTTGAAAATTTTCCCTTTCCTTTGAAATGTCGACTGTTATTATAGTTTTCTGTTGAAAAATTCAAACTTCTCTGAAAATTTTGGCAAATTTTATTTTTTTAAAATTCCGTCTATTTTTGAATATTTCGAACTTTTTTGAAAATTTCGGCTTTTTTTAAATTCTTCAGATTTAAAAATTTCCAGAATTTCTACTATTTCTTTCAAAATGTTTACTTTTTCTAGTAATTTTGATATTTTCTCGACTTTTTGACCTTTCTCAAAAGTTTGACATATTTTAACAATTGTTAAATGTCTACTACTTTAAAAAAATGATTTGATTGAAAATTGAAACATTTTTGCAAATTTCAACATATTTGAAAATTTGCTTTTTTTAAAATATCGACTTTTATTAAAGATTTCGTTTGAAAGATTCAAATTTTTCTGAAAATTTTGACAAATTTTATCTGTGACAAATTTCGTTTCTTTTCGAATTTTCTGACCTTTTTTGAAAATTGCGACCCTTTTTTGAAATTCTTTAGACTTCAAAATTTTCGCTTTTCTCCAGGATTTCTAATCTTTTTTTTTTCAAAATTTTCACTTTCTCAAACTTTGAACTTTTTCTCAAAAATTTTGATTTATTTTCGACAGTTTTTATTTTTCTTTGTTAATTTCTATCACTTTTCAAAAAAAAATTGATAATTATGTAAATTTCAACTTTTTGAAAATTTTTCCTTTCCTTTGAAATATCGACTTTTATTATAGTTTTCTGTTGAAAAATTCAAATTTTCCTGAAAATTTTGGCAAATTTTATCTTTTAAAAATTTCATCCATTTTTGAATATTTCGACCTTTTTTGAAAATTTCGTTTTTTTTTAAATTCTTCAGATTTAAAAATTTCCAGAATTTCTACTATTTCTTTCAAAATGTTTACTTTTTCTCGTAATTTTGATATTTTCTCGACTTTTTGACCTTTCTCAAAAGTTTGACTTATTTTGACAATTGTTAAATGTCTACTACTTTAAAAAAATGATTTGATTGAAAATTGAAACATTTTTGTAATTTCAACTCTTTTGAAAATTTGCTCTTTTTTTTTAAATGTCGACTTTTATTTAAGTGTTGCTTTGAAAGATTCAAATTTTTCTGAAAATTTTGACAAATTTATCTTTGACAAATTTCGTTTCTTTTTGAATTATCAGACCTTTTTTGAAAATTGCGACCCTTTTATTTGAAATTCTTTAGACTTCAAAATTTTCGCTTTTCTCCAGAATTTCTACCCTTTATTTTTAAATTTTGACTTTCTCAAATTTTGGACCTTTTCTCCAAAATTTTGATTTATTTTTGACAGTTTTTATTATTTTTTTGTTAATTTCTACCACTTTTCCAGAAAAAAAATTGATAATTATGTAAATTTTAACTTTTTAAAAATTTTCTTTTTCTTTTAGAATATTTACTTTTGTTATAGTTTTCTGTTGAAAAATTCAAATTTTCCTGAAAATGTTGGAAAATTTTATCTTCCAAAAGTGCCGTCCATTTTTGAATATTTCGACCTTTTTTGAAAATTTCGGTTTTTATTAAATTCTTCAGATTTAAAAATTTTCAGAATTTCTACTATTTCTTTCAAAATGTTTACTTTTTCTCGTAATTTTGATATTGTCTCGACTTTTTGACCTTTCTCAAAATTTTGACTTATTTTGACAATTTTCACTTTTTTTCGAAACTTCCACTACGTTCCAAAAAAAATTGACCTGATTAGGAATTTAAAGATTTTTGTAAATTTCAATTTTCTTGAAAATTTGCTCTTTTGGTAAAATGTCAACTTTTATTAAAGTTTTCCTTTGAAAAATTCAAATATTTCTAAAAATTTTGACTATATTTAAAAATTTGGTTACTTTTTGAAAGTTTCGCTCTTTTTAAAAAAATTTCGGGTTTTTGGAATTCTTTAGATTTCAAAATTTCCACTCTTCTTAAAAAAAAGTAAAAATTTCCAGAATTTCTACTATTTCTTCCAAAATGTTTACTTTTTCTCCTAATTTTGATATTTTCTCGACTTTTTGACATTTCTCATAATTTTGACTTATTTTGACAATTTTCACTTTTTTTCGAAATTTCCACTACGTTCCAAAACAAATTGACCTGATTAGGAATTTAAAGATTTTTGTAAATTTGCTCTTTTGTTAAAATGTCAAGTTTTATTAAAGTTTTTCTTTGAAAATTCAAATATTTCTACAAATTTTGACTAATTTCGTTTAAAAATTTCGTTTCTTTTTGAATGTTTTGTCCTTTTTTGAAAATTTTCGGGTTTTTGGAATTCTTAAGATTTCAAAATTTCCACTCTTCTTCAAAAAAAAAGTAAAAATTTTCAGAATTTCTACTATTTCTTTCAAAATGTTTACTTTTTCTCATAATTTTGACATTTTTTCGACTTTTTGATCTTTCTCAAAATTTTGACTTATTTTAACAATTGTCACTTTTTTTCTAACTTTCCACTACTTTTAAAAAAAAATCGATTTGATTGAAAATTTAAACTCGTAAATTTCAAGTTTTTTGAAAATTTCGACTTCAAATTTTTTCAAAATGTTTCACTTTTTTTATAGTTGTTTACTTCTTTTCAAAAATCATTATTTATATCGACATTATTGAAAATTTAAAGTTTTTTTGGACGACTTTTCGAGAATTTCGCGTTTTTTCAAAATATCTACCTTATTTTGAAAGTGTCGACCATTTTTACAAAATTTAGACTTTTTTTTAGAAATTTTACTCTTTTTTTCAAAAAATTGACTATATTTTGGAAATTTTATTTCTATACTCAAAATTTCGACCTTTAAAATTCATAATTTTTCGAAGTTTCCCTTTTTTCAGTATATTTCCAATTCTGCTTTTTTTATCTAAAATTTTGAGTTTAAACTCGTTTCGCATTTTCGTCAATATTCGATTTAATCATTCTTTCAAAATTTTGAGTTTCAGTAATTTAGTTTTTTCTATATTTTGGCTTTAAATTTGTGAGATTTTCCAGGAATTTTGAATTGTTTTTTAAAAAATTTACCTAAAATTCGGGCGTGTCTTCGAATTTAGATTTCCCCTCGGATATTGAATCTTGATTTGAACTTGAAAAGTTTATATTTCTTCCTACAATTTAAATTTAAAAATTTCTAAATTTTTTTATAAATTTCAATTGTTTCCTATAAATTTCGACTCAAATTGTCTGAATTAATTTTTTTCTTTCTAAAATTTGGACTTTAAGTGAAAATTTTGTAAAATTGAAAATTACCAAAAAAAAAAATACTTGAAAGTACAAATTTAAAATCTAAATTTCAATGTTATACTCAAAATTTAGCTAAAAGTTATGACTCGAAAACTTTATTTTGAGTTTTTCTGCGGATTATGAATAGTTTTTTGAAAATGCGACTCTAATTTCGTGTGTGTTTACGAAATATTTAAATTTTTTCTCGAATATTGAATCTCGATTTGGATTTGAAATGTTTATATTTTTTCCCAAATTTTAAATTAAAAAATTCCTGAATAGTTTTATAAATTTTTTTCGATGTATTTTTATTCCAACTGTCTAGATTAATTTTTTTATTTCTAACATTTTAATTTTTATCTCGACATTTTTAACTTAAATTTAAAATTTCCCTAAAAATACTTTAAATCACAGATTTAAAATCAAAATTTCGATATTACACGTTAAAAGTTAAGAGTTAAAAACTTGATTTTGAGTTATTCTACCGATTTTGAATTGTTTTTTAAAAATTTGACTTGCGATGTTACACTCAACATTTCGTTAAAAGTTGTGAGTTAAAAACATGATTTTAAGTTTTTCTAGGAATTTTGAACTATTTTTTGAAAATTCGACCTAAATTTCGTATGTTTCCGAAACATTTAGATTTCACATCGAAAATTGAATCTCGATTTGATTTTGAAATGTTTATATTTTTTCTCAATTTTTAAATTCAGAAATTTCTAACTATTTTTTAATAAATTTCAAATTTTATCTATAAATTGCGACTCTGTCTAGATTAATTTTTTTCTCTCTAAAATTTTGACTTTTGACTTGAAACTTTGATTCTAATGCACAGGCCAATAGGTTTGAACATTTATTAGATTCGAATCTAATAAATGTTCAAACCTATTGGTCTGTGCCCAAGAATCCTTGTCTTCTGGGAAATTGTTCCTAGGGAACAACCGTTTCGATAGGTGGCAGTGTTTCAACTGTTGGTAGTTCAGCTACCTATGATTCACTACACACGCCTCGAGGGCTGCATGAATTTGTTGTCTAGGTTGCATTCTACTTGCATTCGAAACTTTGACCTAAAATTTCAACAAAAAACACTTGAAATTACAAATTTAAAATCGAAATTTTACATTTCATTTCGAAACGATGCTACACACAAAATTTTGGTAAAAGTTATGAATCAAAAACTTTTTGAGCCTGAAATAATAACATTAATTTTACTTAATTTCTATTCAATTCTCGACAAAAGTACGAAGAAATGGAAAGTGCAATTTGTTGGGAAAATTTGAAATTCCGGATGTAGCATTTCAAAATTTTAAATGTGAACTTGAAATCTCTTTAAACTTTGAAACTGAAGTCTAACCTGATAATAATTCAAAGTAATGGACACATTCGTTGTAGTTGCTTGTTATTTTTTATATTTTATGTGTTTTAAAATGTTATTAAATTGTTGAGAAAGTATGGACAGGAATAATGATAGTATTTAACTAGTTCTGGAGGGGCCAATTCAGCTTTTGGGGTAGCCCCCTCTAAATGCGCCCATTGGGTAGATTTTTAAAAAGTACAAATTTTGATACAAAACATTGGTGCCATGTGTGTTGCCTACCAATTAGTTAAGTTTTCTAAGTAATAATATTATTCTGATTGAAGTCTTTTAGGGTCTTCGTAGGTCAATAATTTATAGACAACATTTCGAACTTCTGAACAAATTAAGCAGTTTCAAAAAGTTCTACCAATAATTCTAATCCTGGCAGCTTTTGCCTTCAATACTTACGACAATTTCGACTCCACATATTTTAAAGTGTTTAGGAACCTCTCGTATAAGTTCATCTCGCCCGAATAAGCGGAAAAATACGTCGGTATATAAGCAGGGTTATCGGGGTTCCCTATCCGGCTGCCCCCCCATGGAAAATCCACGCTGCTCGTAAGCCCGATTGTGGGTATTCCGAAATGATGCCCAAAAACAAAATCGCAATCGGTTCCGAAAATTTCCGCCAAGAGCAAGTCGTACTTTTCCTTGGAATTTTTCAACTCGTTAAACACCTCAGTCGAGAAAAAGGACTTGCACATTTCCAGTCCACCATCCCGCAGAATAAAGGGTAGAATGTTCGGTTGGGTCGCCTCTTCCACAGTTAAGTTATTCTGATAAGTCGGCACGGTCCCAGCCAAGCTAATATCATTATATCTGGAATTGTTTACGTGATACTTTCGTTACTTGAATATATTTCAGTCAACGCTTTTGGATAATGCTTACCCTTTTGGTGGGTTTTTGGAAGGAAAATGACTGACTACGTCCACCGTGTGTCCTTTTTCTACCAATCCTTCAATTAAGATCTTGTACATTTTGAAATGGCTGTAGGCAGGCATTGAAAAAATTGCAAGAATTTTTGCATTTTCCACCAATTTAGGGGAAATAAAGAGAACAATTAAGAGTAGATACACTTGTCTTGGGAACCGCATGATGTACCACTGAATGATTTAGGGAAAAAATCGAGCTACATAATTTTAATATAAAAGATAAAAATGAGCAAAATAATGGAAGTAATTAGATAGACGTAATTAGTTATTACTTGATAACTGATAAGGCTCTTTGCGAGGCTAACGTGTTTGGAAGAATTTCAAGTGCGTTAAGTGATAACATCGTCTAATAGATTTTTGGAACCCGAAAATAGTGGAGATTTAGCATGACATGACAAAATATGTTTAAAAGTTAATTGTAGTGTCCTTTTAACGATGGCAATGTCTCTTAAAAAAGTAGAGGTTGCAGCTTTAACAATGTTATGAAAAAAAATGCTTCGGATCTTTTTGATGATAAATTTGACGGTCATTAGCATTTTTCAGCTGCAACAATTAAGACTAAATTATATTTTAGTTGTGAGGCATTTTTTCTATAACATTAAAAATAAAGTTCTGATTCTGAAACCATGGTGCTACACAAAAACCTTCACGTACTACACAAAAGCCCTCGCACGTTATTTTTTCGTAATCTTATGAAGAAAAAGGATTTTGATTGACTTTCGCCCCCTCTCTACCGATTTATCTACAATAGAAGTATTGCAATTCTTACAAATATTTAAAATTATGCAATGCTAGGGATAGGATAATAAAAACCAGTGGCGTATTCGTCATGGAGCCTACGGAAGCATAACTTCCCTTGCTAAAATGATTTTTTTTACAAAATCAGAGCCCTTTCGGCTCATTTTTTCTTAAACTTTTTAAACTAACCATTCTTCGGTCCTACGTTCCTAAAACTTTGACGTACTTGTCGAAATTTGAACCGTAATTTTTTTTTACAAATATTGAAGTAGAAGTAATGTTTTTTCCACATTTTTTTAAAGATTTTCTTCGTTTCTAGAAATATAGACTATTTTCTCAAAATCCTTAATTAAATTTTAATTCAGATTGTATAGCTTTATCTTAAAACTCGATTTTTCTGTAGAGTTAGAATTCTTTTGGAAATTTCGACTTTTTTCGTAAACTTTCTAACTTTCAACATTCTTACTTCTTTCTTAGTTTAATAAAATGTCTAATTACCTTTTGAAATTTCAGCCATTACCTGAAAATTTATTGTAGTAGTTGTTTTTGATAGTTTTTTAAATTTTCCGTCACTTAAATATTTGAAATAAAAAAAAACTTAGAATGTGGATATTTTTTCGAAATTCTTAGCCTAAATACACGGATTCTCTAACTTTGTCTTTAAATTCTACTTTTCTACGATTCTTTCAAGATTTTGACTTTTTACTAAAAACTTTTTTCCTAGCTTTTGATCTTTTCTTAAAATTTCAGCTGAGATCTCGCTTTTTTGAATTTGTTTTATTTAGGAGTTTAAAAATTTCATGCATAAAGTAGCATATCCCATTTTAAAATGGTTAAAGCTTTTCAAGATACCGAGTTAATATTGAAATTGCAAAATTGTTCACATTTATTTCAATATTTTAATTTTTTGTTGCATTATAGCGTTAATTTAAAATTTTTTACTTTTGTATCGAGACTTCATGTCCTAATTCTAAACTAGTCGTCTTTTGTATCGAGCCTTCATGTCTTAATTCTAAATTACACCCTTTCTTTCTCTAATTTTTCTGTTACAAGTAAATTTTTTAAATAAATCTCTTTTTACAAAATCTCTTTTTACAAAATTTTGACTTTTTTCACAAACTTTGTAACTGAAATTGATTACTTTATTTGGTCCCGAAATTCCAATTACTGTTTTTCGATATTTTTTTTTTACTAAAACTATTTTTTACAAATTTTTTGCTTTTCACAAAATTTTCACCTTTTTTACAAGCTTTGTAGCTAAAATTGGATTTTTGGTATTTGGTTCCAAAATTTCAGTTTTGTTCTGAAAAATTTAAGTTTGGAAGTGAATATTACTTTCAAAAGTGTTACTTTTCTCTTAAAATTTAAGTTTGATTTAAGAATTTCGAACGTTTGCTTTAAATATTTACTTTAATCTCGAAAGGGTTTAAATTTCGAAGTTCCAAGTTTAAACCTAGAACTACTGCAGTGCAACTGAATGAATGAAATTTGAATTTATTTTTAATTGAAATTGTAAGCTCGTAACGTAATATTATTGAAATCGATAATACAGATGCCCGCTTTCATGTTGAGGACCTAGAAAGAGAGATCGCTGTGAAAATAAAGAATTCAGAGTTGGCACTCTTATCCTTCTCTATAAGAAGACGACATCATCCAACCGACAAACGAGGAGGAAGTCCAAAGCGTTCTGCGCAAGCTAAACGTCAAAAAGGCTCCAACTCCAGACGGAATTCCAGACCAAGCTCTGAAGTCTCTTCCGGAACAAGCTGTCAAATACTTTGGAGCAATAGTCAATTCCATGTTTAACTACCGGTGTTTTCCCACAAGATGGAAGACTGCAAACGTTATCTTCATTCCTAACCCAGGTAAGTATGGGGAATTTTTCCAAAATTACAGGCCAATCAGTCTCTTATCCAACTTGGGTAAGGTGTCGGAAAATATTTTGAGGAAGCGTCTGCAGAATATCATCAATGCGACACCATTCCTAAGGAACAATTTGGGTTCCAACCTATGCACTCTACCTCAGACCAGCTGCTGAGAGTGGTTGAAATAATCACTTAACGCATGAACTGGAACCAGGTAGTTGGAGCTATTTCTTTAGATATCTTCAAGGCATTTGACACAGTTTGGCACAAAGGACTAGTCTACAAGATGCACCAGTTTGGAATACCTCTAACGATGGTTCAAATGGTAAGCTCGTTCCTGGACCAGCGCTCATTCAGAGCAAAGGTGGGACAGGAACTATCAAACCAGTTTAGGCTACAGTATGGGGTGCCTCAAGGCTCTGCCTTGTCACCTCTGCTGTATTCTCTGTTCACAGCGGACATCCCGAGAACCAATCCAACAATCGACCACACCTTATTGGCAACTTATGCAGAAGACACAGCTTTGGTGGCGTACTCTTTCAGTCCAGAGTTGGTCACCAGACGACTTCAGGAGGCAACAGATAGTCTACTAGATTACTTCGGTCAATGGAGAATCCAAGTCAACGCAGACAAGACCCAAGCAGTCTTCTTCACCCGAAGAAGACTCCAACCATATGGAGATGTTAATGTTCATGGGCAAAACGTCGACTGGAGACTTCAGGCAAAGTATCTAGGTGTAATTCTGGATAAAAGAATTACATTTCAGGTACACATCGATTATGCAGTGTCCAAAGCCAAAATGCTGAATGGAAAATCTTCTTAAATTGACAATTTTTTTCAATATCTCGTAGTCACGTTGAAATATCGAGCCCAAATATACCTAAATTTTGTTCATATGTCGAGGTGATAACTCTTTGAAAATATTACTATAGGTTTCTATTTGGGGGGGGGGGGGGGCACTTCGCCATACTTATCCTGCTAGACCCTAAAAAAAACTGAGGACTGTACTTGAATTCGTTTTTTTTATACAATATTGTAACGCAATGTAAATAGATGAAATAGGATTTAGAATAGAATTGTAGAATTTAGTAAATAAAACAAAGTTTCTAGAAGGATCTGATAAGGGGAAAGCGGCCGCGATAACGAAACAAATGGCAGATAAGCGTTCCAGAAATTTCGGCAAACGATAAGCCTTATCTGCCGAAAAGTTCTAGAAGCCGGAGGCCAAAACTATAAAAGGCAGTCAGCTTTCCCTCGAGTCAGTCAGTTACAGTGTAATTAGTGAGTTAGTAGAAGTCAATAATAAGTGAGTTAATTGTTCAGTTGTAGTGATCCAAGTTGAGTTCAGTAATAAAGTGGGTATTATTCGTTAAGTGTAATCAATTCGAACCGATAAGCCCATAACAATATAATTGTAAGTTCTTTTGAAATTTTAATCTTTTTATCGTCATTCCAAGCATAGTCTTTTAATTTCCCCCTTAACCTTATTCTATATGGAATACGATGTTTTCGAAATTTCACATTTTTTCTGAAAATTTGGAAATTTAAGGAGAAAATTACAATTTTTCACAATATTTGTGAGAAATCACAGTTTAGGGTGTGTCCCTAAGTTCTAAAGTAGACTGAAGTAGATTACAAGAGTCTATTTTGTTCTCAAACTTGTTACTTCGATACTCCAAATTCGAAATATTTAGATTTCAACAGGAATTTTGAGAGAGAAGGTGCTCCAGTTTAAGAAATCTAAAAAAACTTCGGCACAGTATCCAAATTTCGAGCGAAATAGATCGAATTTTGGCATTTTAATTCTAAATTTCGAAAAAAGCTTTGGAATTTGAGTTATTATTTTACGTCAACAAAAAAATTCTACAAAAAAGTAACGAAATTCTAACTTCTAATTTCAACTTAAAAAAATTGAAATTTTCAGATTATAAATAAAATGTTGAGAGGAATGTCGAAGTTTTTGGAACTTTTTTCTGTTTAGGCTGGGAATTTTGAGACAAAAGTCCAAATTTCTGGAAAACTAGAAACATTTTTCATTTCATAAAGGATCACGATCATGCGTTTCCCAGCTTTCATCGAGAAAGTGCCACTGAATTATAGGTCGCACAATAATTGTTGTTGTAAGGAACTGTTGGTTGCAAAGTTCTTGAGGGTACAAACCAACTTGGGGTGTACTAGGGATGTAACGAATGTTGGTTTTCCCACATTCGTGAATGCGAATACGAATATTCATGTCCAAGATTTGCGAATGCGAATGCAAATGTTGTCATTTTCATTAATACTTAGACAATTTTGTGGGGAAATTTTCAAAATAAATCTAATTTGGAAAAAAACAGTTTCTAAAAACATTTCTCCCATAATTTTTATTTTCATTTATATTTTGACAAAATTTCGATATTTACAAGAAATCATTTGCCCTAACTTCTTAAAAATATTATTCTCCAAATTTTTATACTGTAGCCAAATGTAAATTATTGAATTTAGTACGTAAGAAAATTTTCTAGAAAGATCTGATAAGGGGAAAGCGGCCGCAATAATGAAGCAAACGGCAGATAAGCGTTCCAGACATTTCGGCAAACGATAAGCCTTATCTGCGAGATTTTCCTGGAAACTGGAAGCCAAAACTATATAAGGCTGTCGCCTTTCCTCCGAGTCAGTGAGTCAGTTAGAGTCAGTCAGTGTAATTAGTGAGTTAGTAGTTAGAAGTAAAAAAGTGAGTTCATTATTCAGTTGTAGTATTACGAGTTTAATTTGCTAATAAAGTGGGTATTATTCAATTCACGTGTTAATAATCAATTCAAACCGATAAGCCCGTAACAATATTTTTATTAAAATTTCAGTCCACTTTTAGAAAAATAAAAGAGATTTGAGAAAAAGTCAAATTTTGGATAAAAAACTCAATTTTAAGAAGATATTTCCAGAAACATAAGACATTTACTTGAAGCTTGGAGACATTTTCGGACAGATGACATTTCTAGAAGAAGGTCGGAATTTCTAAAAAAATATTCAAAATTTTTAATACAGTTCAATTTTGAGAGAAACAGTAGAATTTCGAGTATACATATATTTGTAATTTAGAAAAAGACGAATTATAATAAAAACCCCAATTTGGGATAAAGTCAGAATTTTCAAGAAATTAAATTTAAAATAAAACCCTGCCATTTTGAAACCACTTGAAAAATATCGAAATTTCGAGAAAAGCACGATTTTTGACGTAAAAACCGAAAATTTCAAGAACCCAACACATTTTGAAAAAATAATTAAAATTTCGAGAAAAAATCAACAATTTGAGAAAAACATCCAGATTTTGCGAAAAACATCGAAATTTAGTAAAAATTCGAGATTTTCCAGAGTCAAGTTTTGTCGAAACTTCGAAAAAAGGGGCAAATTTTGGGAAAAATGTGAAAAAAGGCGAAATTTCAAAAAAACAAATCGACATTTGAAAAAACGAGTCGAAATTTCTCGACTGTCCGAGTGAAGAACAAGCTCCTCCCCCCCCCCCCTAACCCATTGCGACGTTAGAAAATATCCATTGTTGAGATAAACGTTGAAATTTTGAGAAACAGGTTAAACTTTTGTGAAATTTCCCTCTTTTAACAAAAATTTATAATTTTCAAAAAATATTCTTTAAAACTGTCAGATAAATGTTATTGTAAAAATATATACTTTTTTATCATAAGATATTCCAAAAAGGGAAGTTTGATAAACAGGACTAAATTTGTAGAAGTCTAATTTGAAAAATTTATCGAATTTTCAGAAATGAAGAAATAAAAAAAACGACGAATTTTGAGAAGAAAATTCGAGATTTTGACATGGACGGATTTTGATAAAATAATTTTGTAAAATAAATCCGAAATTCCAAAAGAAAATGAGAAAGTTTGTGAAAAAACTTGAATTTGGAGAAAAAGGTTGAAATTTCGAGAAAATGTTGAAAATTTCAAGGAAAGGACCAATTTTCAGGAAATTTTCGGAAAAGATGCTTGCAGTTGGGAATATAAATTTTCCAAATTCTGTATAAACAAAGAGAGAGCAAGCGTTCCCCACCCTTGCCTACTGTAGCTAGCTACTAGAAAAAGAAAACGAGGAGATTCAAAAATACTATTTATTAGGCAGAACTGGATAAGGCTCCGTGGACCCCAGCCTTAGCAGTTGGGTTGTTTTTTCATTAATAAATAAATAATGTCCCGTATTATTGCCAAGTACATTCGCATGATTTTTTACGAATGCGAATATTAAAAATTAGGCGAATATTCGCGAATGCGAATATATGTTACATCACATGTACCTCACATAGTTTGTCATAAGAAAAACAATATAAGCGATACATAAAAAGTTTAAATAATTCTTGTTGTAAGGAATTATCCTGTTGGTTGTAAAGTTCTAGAAGGTAGGAACCAACTTGGCGTGTACCACATATAGTTTGATGTAAAAAAAGCAATAGAAACGATACATAAAAAGTTTAAATAATTCTTGTTGTAAGCATTTATCCTGTTGATTGCAAAGTTCCCGAGGGTACGAACCAAGTTGACGTGTACCACACATAGTTTGATATAAAAAAAGCAATAGAAGCGATGCATAAAAAGTTTATTGGAGGCAGTACCCGCTTATAACGAAGATATAGTTGTAAAAGCGTAAAGGAGTAAAGGTATGGCGATGTCAGGTATCAGAAGCAGTTGTTTTAATGTCTTTATTACCCCAAGATGTCTTATCGACAGCATGAGGTCGGCATCTTTGATGTATAATATTTACCACACTTCGGTTTCATCATAAGAGAAATTATTCATCTTTCGGTTAAGTTGTAGCGTTAGGTTATAGTTTTATGATTAAATTAAAGTTTAGAGCTGTCGTTAAGACAGGAAAGGATATGCGAATTTTATTTCCCGTGTATGATCACCTATCTCATTAACTATCAAGATCCATCCACGTCTATCCACTGTGGTACTTCGATATTTTCTGAACAAAACGTAATTTAAAAAATTAATGCACGTATTTTTTTTGCCACCAGCTTCCAAAATGATCTCATAAAATATCCAACCGGTTATTAGTCGTTCACTGGTCAGGTTTTCGTATAATATAAAGTTCAAACAGAGGAGTCTTATAAATATAGAAGCAGCGGGTAATTGTATGGATACTAGAGTTAGGTGATAATTAGTTCGACATACAATTCTACGTAGGATCTGTGACCATTACTGTTGCAGTGGTTGTACATACATTCTTTGCCGCCAACATGCCTCAGTGTTATGATTTCTCGTTGTCTCTATTGTAAACACTTTGATTATACAAAAAAATCTCTGAAAAATTCAAAAAACTCTATCATACAATAATTCACAAAACGTTAACTGTCGTTAACATTTGAATTATAACTAAATCGGGGGCAAATCTCTAGAACTTGATTGAATAATGTTCTAGGGTGAGAATTGACATCAAGGTTAATTTATTTGGTAACTAGCTTCTAAAAAAATTGGACCCAAATTAAACTCGGGATGACATCAGCATGTTCAATATTATTGTGTTCAAAATATCCTCTTTAGTTATTGTATGTGTATGATTAATTTTTAAATTATTTAATGGGGTATTCGCATTCTACATTTCGAAGGCAGTGTCGCCTGACTGGTGCTGTTAGCTTTTAAAATATTTGTTTGAGATAAATTTCTGTTTAATATTTTAGAGATTACAGAATATTTCAATTTTACAATGCTTGGGTAACAGCCTCAGTAGGATCTATAAAACCCTTTTTTTGCGTAAGTATACAGACAGAGGATTATATCTTTAGTGGACCACCCACCCATAGGCAAATTCTTTTATAGAACAAAAAAAAGTGGATACATCAGCATGAGACATTTATAAAACTGATTATTCAGTTTTTCGCTTTATATTATTATTTTAATTACTTTATACAGTATTCTTTACCCTTCTCATTTTATGCTTAAAAATCCCCTAAAACTTTGAACTGAAGTTCGAAAGACGACCAATTTATTTTGACTGAATTTTATATGTCAATTCTCAAAATTCATCTTTTTTCTTTCTTTTTTCTTTCCAATTTTAACTTAATTATGAAAATTTCTCCTAAAATATTAAACTATAAACTTAAAATTTCGTCTATTTTGAGTCTTTTCGAGAAATCTCAGTTTGAAATTCAAAATTTCGAGTTTTAAGCTTTCCAATTTTTAAAAAGCATAAAATGAGTGAAGGTAAAGAATTTTTAGAAAATACTATATACAGTATTCTTTACCCTTCTCATTTTATGCTTAAAATTCCTCGGTTGTCCTCAAAATGTTTATTTATTTCCTAAAACTTTGAACTGAAGTTCGAAACGTCCAATTTATTTTGACTGAATTTTATATGTCAATTCTCAAAATTCATCTTTTTTCTTTCTTTTTTCTTTCCAATTTTAACTTAATTATGAAAATTTCTCCTAAAATATTAGACTATAAACTTAAAATTTCGTCTATTTTAAGTCTTTTCGAGAAATCTCAGTTTGAAATTCAAAATTTGGAATTTTAAGCTTTCCAGTTTTTAAAAAGCATAAAATGAGTGAAGGTAAAGAATTTTTAGAAAATAGTGTATACAGTATTCTTTTTCTTTTGTAGGCAAATTCTTTTATAGAACAAAAATGGGTGGCATACATCAACACGTAACATTTATAAAATTGATTATCCAATTTTTTTTGTAGAACAAAAAAGGGTGGCATACATCAGTTCGTAACATTTATAAAATTAATTATCCAGTTTTTCGCTGTTGTTGCAGCAGCGTTCAAAAGTATTTTGTTGACAAACCAATCACAGATAAAATGAACGAATTGTATAAATACAAATTCCAAGTTTTTTTTTTCAAATTTGAGACATTTATTTCTAGTTTTCTAGAGAATTTTCATAATTGCTTCCATTTGAACCTTAGTCCTGAAAATTCTGTTATTTTTCTCGAAGTTTCCTAATAAGCTTTTTACATAAAGCCAGAATTTTTTTTTCAAACTTTGGCTTTAAAATTTTGACTTCAAAATTTGCACTTTATACTTCAAATTTTGAACTCTTCTCCTGAAGGTTCTTTGATAGTTTTACGAAAATTTGATATATCTAAAAGTGTCTACAATTTTTTATCGAGATTACGAATTTAAACCGAAAATTTTGTTTCTATAAGTTGAGAATATATCCCGAAATTACAGTTTTTTTCTCAATATTTTAGACTTAAATCGGATATTGTTTCATTATCCCTAAAATTTCGAAAATTGCGATTTTTTTTTGTACATTTTATAGTTTCCCTCGAATTATTGTTGTCAACAATTTTCATTCAAACTTTCTGTCTAAAATATTAACTATAAATTTAAAATTTCGACTATTTTGAGTCTTTTTGAGAAATCTCAATTTGAAATTCAAAATTTCGAGTCTTAAGCTTTCCAATCTTTAAAAAGCATAAAATGAGTGAAGCTAAAGAATTTTTAGAAATTACTTTATACAGTATTCTTTACCCTTCTCATTTTATGCTTAAAATTCCTCGGTTGTCCTCAAAATGTTTATTTATTTCCTAAAACTTTGAACTGAAGTTCGAAACGTCCAATTTATTTTGACTGAATTTTATATGTCAATTCTCAAAATTCATCTTTTTTCTTTCTTTTTTCTTTCCAATTTAACTTAATTATGAAAATTTCTCCTAAAATATTAGATTTTAAACTTAAAATTTCGTCTATTTTGAGTCTTTTCGAGAAATCTCAGTTTGAAATTCAAAATTTCGAATTTTAAGCTTTCCAGTTGTTAAAAAGCATAAAATGAGTGAAGGTAAAGAATTTTTAGAAAATAGTATATACAGTTTTACTCTTACTCATTTTATGCTTAAAATTCCTCGGTTGTCCTCAAAATGTTTATTTATTTCGTAAAATTTTGAATTGAAGTTCGAAACGTCCAATTTATTTTGGCTGAATTTTATATGTCAATTCTCAAAATTCATCTTTTTTCTTTCTTTTTTCTTTTCAATTTTAACTTAATTATGAAAATTTCCCTTTTAAGTTAAATCTTGCGATATTCAAAAAGGAGTTTCATTTTAATTTCAAAATTTTGAGTTTAAACTCAAAAACTTATAAATTTGATTTTATAATTTAACTTTAAATGCTCAATTTCAAGTTTTTTATTTAATAAATAATGGCTCTTATTGTGGGCGCTTTTTTTTAAAAAAGTCGGTCTAAAATTTGCAATTTTTACTTTTTGAAACTGTTGAAACTTTGTAGTGTTTTCTTTGATTTCATTTAAAAATATTTTTACGATCTTATTTCAAAATTAGGACGTCTTTTTTATATTTCCGAATTTTTTCAGAATCATCAACATTTTTGCTTGAAAATTTTGACTTCAAAACTTCGACTTTTTACTCCCCCAACATTGTTCAAAATTCATTGAAAAACCTGACTTTTTTAAAATTTCAAATTGTGTTAATTAACTTTTAAAAAATCTCGACTTTCTTCGGGTATTCGACTCTTTAAAATTCCACGTTTCTTTAAAATTGGATGTTTTTTTAAAATTTTGGACTATTTTTCAAAATTTCCGACTATTTTTCAAAATTTCGACTGTTTTAAAATTACGAAATTTATTTTTGGTGGAACGGACTGGTCCTTGGTTATCTTCAAAAATTGAAATAAAAAACTTGTCCCCTGAAACCAAGAAAGATTAAAAAACACAACAAAGGTTGCTTTAACACGTTTCGACAGCCAACCTATCATCCAAGTATCTCTCTGAAGATGATAGCTTGGCTGTCGAAACGCGTTAGAGCAACCTTTCTTGGTTTAAGGGGACAAGTTTCGTATTTCAATTTTTGAAGATAACCAAGGACCAGTCCGTTCCACCAAAATTTTTGTGAAACGTTTTTCTTTAATGAATGGAACTTTTTTTGAAATTGTGCCTTTTTCCTGAAAATTCAACTTAAACCTCAAAAGTTTAAACCTAACCACTTCACTTTGAGAAAAAAAGTTGAAAATGTCCAGAGAAGCTTAAAATTAATAAACATTATTTCTGTTAATGAGAAATTATGAGAAAAATTCGAATATTTCAGGAAAAACTAGATTTTTTTTTACTATAAGCTTTTAAGTTTGTAAATGTCAATTTTAAAGTCTGAATTTTGATTTTTTTTTAATAAATAATGTTTTCATTTTGATACACAATTTTTAAGAAACCTTAATTTTTTTAGAAGTTTTAGATTAAAACGATTTTTTTTATAAATTTAAATTTTATTCACGGCCTCAGTAACTTCAAATTTTAAAAATCAAAAATACCAGATCTTTTTTAAAATCTGTCAAATTTTAAGTTTTCTGTCAAAATGTTCAACTTGAAATTTAAACTTTTACTTTTTTCCGAAAATTTCAACTTTAAAATCAAAATATCGACTTTATTTCGACTTTATTTTAAACAGTCGAGTTTTCATGAAATTTTGTGAAGTTGAAATCTTTTGATTTGACCTTCTGAGGTCAAAACCTCAAAAAAAATTTTTTTTAATTTTTCTCCCTAATCGAAAAATTTCAACTTTAATAGGTATATTTCGGTCTTCATTATTTAGGTAATTTGACTTTAATCAGGAAATTTCGAATATAAACTCGATCTTTTAACTTGCATATCAAATTTTTGACTTTAATCGCCTAGTTTATTAATTTTATTTAACATTTCTGAAACCAAGAAAGATTAAAAAACACAATAAAGGTTGATCTAACGCGTTTCGACAGCCAAGCTATAATCTTTAGAGAGATTCAGTATCTCTCTGAAGATGATATCTTGGCTGTCGAAACGCGTTAGAGTAACCTTTGTTGTTTCTTAATCTTTCTTGGTTTCAGGGGACAAGATTTGTATTTCAATTTTTGAAAATAACCAAGGACCAGTCCGTTCCACCGAAAATATTAATTCTTCATTTGAAGTTTTATTTATCATTAAAATTTGGGTACCACTTTATATCAAAGTAGGCTTAACAAATTTTTCTAGAAGGGGTGGGTCCCAATAAAAAATAGATTTTTATATTTCAAAGAGAAATTCCCCAGAATAAGTGAAGTAATAGTAATAGTAGTAGTACCTTAAATTAAACAAAATTATTAAAAGACTCGTTGTTTAAAGAAAAATTAAATGTTTTGAAAAAATCAGCATGCAGATGCTTCAAGAATTTACTTGGAAATTTTTTGGTTTACCATAAAAGTGACATCTATAGATATTTGGTCAAAAAACTTTTGTTGGAGTATACAACTTTGGGTTGCAACATGGGAATCAAGATTCATTTTTGAGACACATATCTTGACTTTATTGCTCCGAATTAGGAAGCTCTGGGGGACTCTAAGTGATAAGAACTGATAAAAGTTTCATGTGGACATTCCAATGATGGAAAAACTTTATCAGGACAGATTAAACTCAAAGGTGTTGATAGACTACCACTGCTTAATCAAGAGGAACCAATTAAAAGCCAAAAACACAAAGATTATAACTTTAATGTGCATTTCTGGAGATCCATCATTTTTCTAACATTTACCAAACAAATGTCCTTGGTGATAAAAATTTTAAAACTGCTTATTTTAAATAACAACAACTAACACTATTAAAAAATACAAAAGAAGTTCATGTGACATGACAAAACTTCAATTTTGTTGACCAGTGCTTTCAAAATTTTGACTTCCAAAAATTTTAAATTTGTTGTCTCTTACAAAAATCGATTTTTTTAATTACTTTGTTTTTTAACTTCTTTGGCTTTCGTGGCTTGCAGTTTTTTACATTCTATTACTCATCTTTCTAATAGCTAAATAATACTGTGTTAATATTGGAGCATTTGGTAACTCGAATCAACATGATGGTAGCGGCAACCCCCTCTCAAAAATTGTCCCAGGCGCCTAAAGAAGTTTTCACTTCAAAAAAAAGATCGAAATGGATCTAGACGAAAAACAAAAAGCAATTGAAATTTATAATAATTTAATATAATTTGCTAATTTTCATATCACCACATTACTCAAAAACAACAATTTATGCAGTCTTCAGCTTATCCTTGTTGGTAACGAGTTTGTATAAGAGTTTAATGCCTTTCCCAATCACGTACAACACGACGAAAACGATGCAAGCAACATCCAACAAAAAATACTGATACCACGCCAAATCAGCACCTTTAGACCTCAAATGAGGCGCCCCATTATGTCTTATAACATACTCCAACCAATAAATCGCAGCTTCGAGCGCACTCTGAGGTCGATCCTTGAATCTTTTCGAGACTATTCTCGCGTTCGCAAGATATCTGAAACATAAATCTCGCAAATAATACTTGACACTTATTAAAATTATTACTTTGGGTTGCCCAGGAGTTCTTTTAGGGCCGTCGACAATTTTTCCTTCGAAATTTCCGCATAGCCAACCCTAAGCGCCAAACCCATGGCTTGGGATTGCCGAATGTTGAGCTCTTGATCGGCAAAGAGAGGTATACCGAGCCTGGGCACGCCGCAGTGGATCGCTTCCTGACTGCCCATGAGTCCCCCGTGAGTTATGAATAGTTTTGTGTTGGGATGACCTATATATAAATGAGGCTAAAGCTTGGGTAATAAAGTATTTTAATGTAGCTGCAGAGGAGAAAGTTCTTTTATTTTTGAATGAAGGGATAATTGAAAGAAGATTGATTTCTAATCCTATTCATATTCTTATTCAAGATAGATGGTAAAATATTTAATTACTTCTATTTTTTAATTTTGGGGAATGAACTGGTCCTTGGTTATCTTCAAAAATTGAAATACAAATCTTGTCTCCTGAAACCAAGAGAGATTAAAAAATACAACAATGGTTGCTCTAACGCGTTTCGATAGCCTAGCTATCATCCTCAGAGTATCTCTCTGAAGAGGATAGCTTGGCTATTGAAACGCGTTAGAGCAGCCATTGTTGTGTTCGCCAAGCTATTGTTGTATTAGCCAAGCTATTTTCAGAAATACAATATCTCTCTGAAGATGATAGCTAAGCTATTGAAATGCGTTAGAGCAACCATTGTTGTCTTTTTTAATCTCTCTTCAGAGAGTAGCTCTCTGAAGATAATAGCTTGACTATCGAAATGCGTTAGAGCAACGATTGTTGTGGTTTTTAATCTTTCTTGGCTTCAGGGGACAAGACCTGTATTTCAATTTTTATTTATTTCCATTTATTATCATCTTCAGAGAGATCCTCTCTAAGATGATAGCTTGGCTACCGAAACGCGTTAAAGCAACCATCGTTGTGTTTTTGAATCTTTCTTGGTTTTAGGGGACCAAGATTTGTATTTCAGTTTTTCTATTTCTTAAGGTTATTTTCATCCAGTTTAATAAAATATCCAAATTGCTTAAATAAATCAAAATATTTTTTGGCGGAACGGACTGGTCCTTATCTTTAAAAATTGATACGAAACAAGTATTTCTCTAGCGAGTTCGCTAGAGCAAGTATTCTTGGTTTTTTTTAAATCTTTCTTGGTTTCAGTGGACCAGATTATTGACTTTCTAAAAAATCGTTTTGAATTTTAAAATATTTAGTTTGAAATATTTAATTAGAACACTCCTTCCTAATTCGAAATTATCGACATCTTTTTTTCACAATTGTAGAGTGGAAATACCAAAGGGGCTAAGTACTAAATAAGAAGTGTGTAGTTGTTAAAGTAAAACGTCATATTATGATGTATTACTTATTATCTTAATTAATTAATTTTTAAGTTAGTAGCCAAATAAGGATTAGCACTTGGTACTTTTGTTGGGATATTGGCAATGACATTTAGTACCCATTTAAGGCAAAAACTGAAAAACAAATTCTTAAATTGTTGGCACTTACCCCCTTTGGTATTTTCACTCTAGAATTAATGTTCAGGAAAGCTATCTTGTGATAACTTTCAGCTATCTTGTGATAACTTTCAGCAGACGAAATACGTACCGTTATGGGTACGTAGTTCATTTGGTGCATTGGTTCTCTCAAGTTACTAACTAATCCATCAAACTAATAAATAAATCTATGAAACTGAACAGTTGCTTACATAAAATGTCAAGTTGGGGCATCCAAGGTTCAAAATGAACATTATCAGGGATAATCAACTCTTTGGGGAATTTTTCTCTGGTCGCTTTCCACAATATCTTGTAAGGAATTTCCTTGAAGGCATCGCACAAAGCTTGGAGTTTGTGTAATGGAAAAGTTTCTGTTAACATCATAGATCCAGTCGAAAAGTATACTATGCCAGTCTCATGTTGCATTATTTCTTCGAAATGCTAGAATATTCGTAACAAAGTAAATTAAATAAAGTAAAATTAAACTAAACAAGTTCCCCACAGGCGAGGGGGATCCGTTTAAATCTAATGTATCCAATTTGGACGACCAACATCCACGGTTTCGCAACACGGTTTCGCTCAAGATATAACAAGTTGGAATCGCAATGTATCATAGGCGTAGTGAGAATAGGTCAAGGTGGGGCACTTGCTCCCTTACCTGGCTCCTGAAGCCGCCGAAATTTTACATTCAATTTTAAATTTTCTTTTCAAAATTCGTACTTTGGAATGTCGACATTTTTTGATAAGCGCAATTTTTTTCACATTTGGTGAATTTTCACAAAATTCGTCCTTTTAATTTATGGATGGCAAATGTAGGCTTTCTCTGGAAAATTCCAAATTTTACTAAATTTTGACGTTTTATTCAGTTATTTTCAAAATCCATTTCTGCCTTTGCGGTTCTGTTACGTTAATCTTTTTTCGAAATGTCGCTACTTTTCTCAGAATCCGGCTTCTTTTTTATAAATTTTGACTTTACTTCAAATATAATCCTTTATGTTCCCGAAAATCTCAATTTATTTCGTCGAAGTTCTCTTTATCTCAGAATTTCAATTTTTTTACCAAAATTTGTCTCTGTAAGCAATTATTTTTAAAATTAAGATCATTTTCCCAAAATTTAACCTTCTCTGCAAACCTTCCATTTTTTTCGTTAGATTTCGTCTTTCATTTCGACATTTTCTGTAGATTATCATTACTATTTTTGTAAAAGTTTTTATTTGTTAATGTTGACTTTACTCGCAAAATACGACTTTGTTTCTTAACACTCTCTGATTTTGAATCTTCTCTCAATTTCGTTTCAATTGAAATTTCAAACCAATTTCTCAAAATTTCGCCTGTTTTTAGAAAATCCAGAAAAAGTGGAAATTACGATTTTGAAATTAAAATGATGTAATCTCATTTAAAATTTTTATTTTAAATTAAAAAGTTTCATTCTAAAGTCAAAAATTCAAAAAATTGCTAAAATTTATTTTATATTCCCTAGTTGCAGTGGCGTCCAGTGTCTTTTATAAATGAGGATGCTGATCGAGAAAAAAACAGCAAAAATCAAGTTTTTAGGGTACAAAGCCAAATCGCTTTAAATAAATAATTTTGAATTCGATATATTCACAAAATCCTATTATTTTATATTATCAAATAAAAAAACTACCTAACGAAATTAAAATTAAGGGATATATCGTGCAGTCCTCCTCATTTTGCAAACGCATATCGCCATTCGTGAAAATTTAATAAAAGTTAAACTAGTTTCGAAATTAAAGTCAATATTTCTAGAAAAAAGAGGAAATTTCGATTTTGAAATAAAAATGATGGGACCTCATTTAAAATTTTTATTTAAAATTAAAAAGTTTCATTCTAAAGTTGAAAATTCAAAACATTACTAAAAATTATTTTAAAAAATCCAAATTTTTAAACTTCAACCAAAATTTTGAGGGAAAGCGTTTGAATTTTGAGAAATACTAGAAAATGAAATGCATTCCTGATTAATTCAAAATTTAGATTTCAATGATACTACAGTATTACAAAGAAGTATAATTTTCCAGTTTAAACAAGGGTGTTCCCAAATGTTCAGTCGCTTGTGCGTCTGTTAGAATTTGGTGGCCGTAAATTATTTTTTTCTGATCAAATATGGAGAAATATTTGTTAATTTTGATTTTATTTGCAAAATTCTACTTTGTTTCCTGACACTCTCTAAAAGATTTCGAATCTCCTCTCAATTTCGATGAAGTTTCACTTAAACCGATTTTTCAAAATTTCGCCTATTTATCCAAATCCCTTTATTTTTCCTAACATTGGAATTTTTCTGTAAAATTCAATTTTCTAGAATCTAACTTTCCAAAAATTTTGACTGTTTTCTTAGAGCGTGCTTTTTTCTCGAAATTTTCATTTTTATCCTAAAATTCGATATTTAGTTTTCTAGAAGTTTCGACTTTTTGCTTGAAATTCGTCTTTTTACCGAAATCATGACTATTTCTTAAAATAAGTCTTTTTCCTAAAATATTCCTTTTCATCAGAAATTCGAAATTTCATTTTCAAAATTCCTTTTTTTTTTGAAATGTGCTTTCAAAAATTGTTTTTTTTTGTCAAATTTTCGTCATTTTTCTTAATATTCGTTTTCCATTTTTTTTCTCAAGGTTTCGTCTTTTATTTCGACACTCATCTTTTTCTATAGATTAGCATTACTATTTTTGTAAAAGTTTTCATTTGTTAATTTTGACTTTACTCGCAAAATTCGACTTTGTTTCTTGACACTCTCTGATTTCGAATCTCCTCTCAATATCGATGACGTTTCACTTGAAATTTCAAACCAATTTCTCAAAATTTCGCCTATTTCTAGAAATTCCTTTATTTTTCCTAATATTGGAATTTTTCTGAAAAATTCAATCTTCTAGAGTGTAACTTTTCAATAATTTTGACTGTTTTCGATGACATTTCACTTGAAATTTCAAACCAATTTCTCAAAATTTCGCCTATTTCTAGAAATTCCTTTATTTTTCCTAATATTGGAATTTTTCTGAAAAATTCAATCTTCTAGAGTGTAACTTTCCAAAAATTTTGACTGTTTTCTTAGAGTGTGCTCTTTTTCTCGAAATTTTCATTTTTATTTTAAAATTCGATATATAATATTTCTAGAAGTTTCGACTTTTTGCTTGTAATTCGTCTTTTTACCAAAATTATGACTATTTCTTAAAATTAGTTTTTTTTTCTGAAATTTTCCCTTTCATCAAAAATTTGAAATTTCGCCTTCATTCTCAAAATTTCTTTTTTTAATGTTCTTTCAAAAATCGTTTTTTTTTTCAAATTTCCGTTATTTTTCTTAATATTCGTTTTCCATTTTTTTTTTCTCAAAGTTTCGTCTTTTATTTCGACACTCATCCTTTTCTATAGATTATCATTACTATTTTTATAACAGTTTTTATTTGTTAATTTTGACTTTACTCGCAAAATTTGACTTTGTTTCTTGACACTCTTTGATTTCGAATCTCCTCTCAATTTCGATGACGTTTCACTTGAAATTTCAAATCAATTTCTTAAAATTTCGCTTATTTCTAGAAATCCCTTTATTTTTCCTAATATTGGAATTTTTCCGAAAAATTTAATCTTCTAGAATCTAACTTTCCAAAAATTTTGATTGTTTTCTTAGAGTGTGCCTTTTTCTCGAAATTTTCATTTTTATCTTAAAATTCGATAATTAATATTTCTATAAGCTTCGACTTTTTGCTTGAAATTCGTCTTTTTACCGAAATCATGACTATTTCTTAAAATTAGTCTTTTTCCTAAAATATTCCTTTTCATCAAAAATTCGAAATTTCGCTTTCATTAGCAAAATTTCTTTTTTTTTTTTGGAATGTTCTTTCAAAAATCGTTTTTTTTGTCAAATTTCCGTTATTTTTCTTAATATTCGTTTTTTTCGAAATTCTGCTATTTTTCTTAATATTCGTCTTTTTCTGAATATTTCGACTTTTTATATTAAACTTTTCTAAAGTTCTTCCATCTTGCATCCTAAAATTTGTGTTATTTTTGAAATTTCGACTTTTATGTCGCGATATTTCATGTTTCTAGATATGTAGACTTTTTCCTCGAAATTGGTTTTTCTTTGAAATTTAAACTTTCCTAAAATTCATTTATATTCTCTAAATTCGATCAGAATGTTAATAAAAAAGGAAAAATGTCGAGAAAAATATTTCTGTGTTCAGAGAAAAAATTGAACTTCTTTACCAAAAAAATATTATGTCAACATTTAAATAAAAATGTGAAAATTCCGAAAAAACTATTTTTGGCATATTGCGATTTTTTTTAAACTCGACCTTTTTCGAAAACTGCAATTGTTTTTCACAAAATTCGATCTTTGAACATTTTGACTCTTTTTCGATTTTAAACATTTTTCAACTTTTTTCAAAACGAAATATAATTTTCTAAAAATTGTGATTTTTCTGTAAATTCGTCCTTTCTTAATATTCCTCTTTTTTGAATATTTTGACTTTTTAAATTAAACTTTCCAAAAGTTTCGTCTTGTATCTCAAAATTCGGGTTATTTTCGAAATTTCGACTTTTATGTGACGATAATTCATGTTTCTAGATATTAAGACTTTTTCATTCAAATTGGCTTTTCCTTGAAATTTATGCTTTCCTAAAATTTATTTATGTTTTCTAAATTCGATCAGAATGTTAATAAAAATGCAAAAATGTTGAGAAAAATATTTCTGTGCTTAGAGAAAAAATTGAACTTCTTTACCGAAAAAATAGTACGTCAACATTTAAATAAAAATGTAAAAATTCCGAAAAAACTATTTTTGGCACATTGCGATTTTTTTAAACTCGACCTTTTCCGAAAACTGCAACTATTTTTTCACAAAATTCGACCTTTGAAAATTTTGATTCTTTTCGGCTTTAAACATTATTCAAGTTTTTTCAAAATGAAATTTAATTTTCTAAAAATTGTGATTTTTTTTTGTAAATTCATCTTTTTCGAAGTTACGACTTTATTTTCTGAATTCTACTTTTTCAACTTCCTTCTCTTGGAAATTAGGATATTATCTAGAAATTTTGATTATTTTCTCGAAATTTTGACGATATTTTTAGAAAATAATTTTTCGTAATGTTCGGCTTTTATTGAATTTTTTTGAATTTATTTTTCTGATTTTCCATTTGTTTCTCCAAACTCGACTTTTTCCGAAAACTGCAACTGTTTTTCACAAAATTCGACCTTTGAAAATTTTGCATCTTTTCGATTTTACCACATTTTTTAAGTTTTTTCAAAATTAAATTTGATTTCCCGAAAATTGTGACCTTTTCTGTAAATTCGTCTTTTCGAAATAACGACTTTCTTTTCTGAATTCCACTTTTTCAACTTCCTTCTCTTGAAAATTTGGATATTATCTAGAAACTTTGATCATTTTCTCGAAATTTTGACATTTTTCGAAACTAGTTTTTCTTAATGTTCCGCTTTTATTAAATTTTTTTGAATTTGACTTTCTGATTTTCCACTTGTTTCTCCAAACTCGACCTTTTCCGAAAACTGCAACTGTTTTTCACACTATTCGGCCTTTGAAAATTTTGATTCTTTTCGATTTGACCACAATTTTAAAATTTTTTCAAAACAAAATTTGATTGCCCGAAAATTGTGACCTTTTCTGTAAATTCGTCTTTTCGAAATTAGGACTTTCTTTTCTGAATTCCACTTTTTCAACTTCCTTCTCTTGAAAATTTGGATATTATCTAGAAACTTTGATCATTTTCTCGAAATTTTGACGATATTTTTCAAAACTAGTTTTTCTTAATGTTCGGCTTTTACTGAATTTTTTTGAATTTTAATTTCTGGATTTCCACTTGTTTCTTCAAAGTCATCTTATTCTCGGAATAGCATGTACCTCAAAGTTAGACCTTTTGTTTCTAAAAATTTCTGCCTCCTAATTTCGCATTTTTCTCAAAATTCTATCATTTTTTCAAAATTGGAACGAAATTTTAATAAAATGTTGAGAATAATATTTTTAGAATCTTTTCGAGAAACAGCTTTCTTTAAATTTAGGTTATGTTAAAATTTAAATAAAATAATATATTGGATATTTTAATTTTTTTCATAAAATTTGTCTTTTAGAAATTACAGCAGTTTCGAAATATTCCAAAAAGTTCAGATTTTATTTCAGATTCAATTTTCTGATTTTTTTCTGGAAATTGCGTTCTTTTTCGCAATATAAACTTTAATTTCGAAACTCGATCCCCCAAATTAGTGCAGTTCAGTGAAAATATACAATATACTTAGCCGGAAGATTTTTTGGTTTTGTTCTTTTTGGCAATCATTTCTCAAAATAACTGCTGCCCCCTCCCACCCTCTGAATGAAATCCTGTCTACGCCTATGCAAGGTATCATTCAATCCAATTATTTAAAAGGTAAAAAAATGGTTAAAGAAGAGAAAACCAGATTTAACTATTCGATCATTAAAAATTTCCAAATTTTTAGCAAAAAAAAATTATTTTTTAAAATAATATCAAAATTGCAAGTTTGAAAGCTCACATTTAAAAACAACCAAGAAACGAATCGAGTACCTTAATTTATAACGTTTTCTGTTTGAGGTCGAAAGTTTAGAAAAACAGAGCTGCAATGTTAAGAAAAAAAATGAAAATTAAAAAACCAAATTCAAAAAATTAAAAAACTTCGAAAATTTCGTATTGAACCTAATAAGTTTCGTCTTTTTCTAGAAGCCTCGAGATTAAAAAAATAGTTTTAAAGTGTCAAAAAATTTCGTGTTTAAAAGTCCACAATTTCGAGCAAAAAGTAGACTATTCGGGTTCAACGTCGAAATTTCGACCTTAATTATTGCAATATTTTGAGATTTTTGTTTCCAAAATTTTGATTCCTCAAAATTTTGCTCTTAAACTGGCAAATTTTTTCTTTTTTATGAAATATCAATCAAGCTCAAAATCTATTTAATAATTTTGAAATTCTAACGAGTTTCTGATCTAAAAATAAAAATATCCACAAAAAAGTCGAAGAATGTAGTTAACATCGAAATTTCGATTTTAAAATTGAAAATTTGAGAGAAAACTCGAAGTTATGGGAATTTCGTTGTCATATGTATATGATTTCGAGGCGCTTGTGATCTTAAGCTCAGATAACTTTGAGATTAAATGAGATTAAACACACGTGACCTTGAGGTTGCATGATTTTAAACCCAAGTGACCTTGAATTTACGAGGGTCGAACCCATGTGACTCGAGCTAACCGTGGTCTGGAACACATGCGACCTTAAGCCAACAAAATCCTGAATATTCTCTGACGTTTCGTTAATTCCATTCTTTATGAGTGGCATGAGAGGTTGCATGATTTTAAACCCAAGTGACCTTGAATTTACGAGGGTCGAACCCATGTGACTCGAGCTAACCGTGATCTGGAACACATGCGACCTTAAGCCAACAAAATCCTGAATATTCTCTGCCGTTTGTTAATTCCATTCTTTATGAGTGGCATGAGAGGTTGTATGATTTTAAACCCAAGTGACCTTGAATTTACGAGGGTCGAACCCATGTGACTCGAGCTAACCGTGATCTGGAACACATGCGACCTTAAGCCAACAAAATCCTGAATATTCTCTGACGTTTCGTTAATTCCATTCTTTATGAGTGGCATGAGAGGTTGTATGATTTTAAACCCAAGTGACCTTGAATTTACGAGGGTCGAACCCATGTGACTCGAGCTAACCGTGGTCTGGAACACATGCGACCTTAAGCCAACAAAATCCTGAATATTCTCTGACGTTTCGTTAATTCCATTCTTTATGAGTGGCATGAGAGGTTGTATGATTTTAAACCCAAGTGACCTTGAATTTACGAGGGTCGAACCCATGTGACTCGAGCTAACCGTGATCTTGGAACACATGCGACCTTAAGTCAACATAATCCTGAATATTCTCTGACGTTTGGTTAATTCCCTTCTTTATGAGTGGCATTTTCTTAGTCAGTTGCTTTTTCCTGAACTCGAGTAACCTTGAGCTCACGTGGCCCCGAACTCATATGTTCTTGAGCTCAAGTGACCTTGAATCCAGATAACTTTGGGATCACGTGGCCTTGAAGCTCACATGCTCTTGATCTCATGTGATCTTAAGCTTGTCTTATCTTCAGCTCACATGACTTTGATATTAAGTTACATTAAACACACGTGACCTTGAGATTGCATGACTTTGAACCCAAGTGACCCTGAGTTTAAGGGGTCGAACCCATGTGACCCGAGCTAATCGTGATCTGGAACACAGGCGACCTTGAGCTAACAAAATTCTGTATATTCTCTGTACCTTCTTAGCGAAGTTTGGATAATTCCATTCCTATTAAGTGGCATTTTCTTCGCCAGTTGCTTCTTCCTAAACTCGAGTGATTTTGAGCTCACGTGACCCTAACCTCACTCCACTTTGACCGTACGCCACCTTGACCGTACGCCACCATGACCGTACCCCACTTAACCGTACGCCACCTTAACCGTACGCCACCTTGACCGCACGCCACCATGATCGCACGTGCCCTTTAACTGATGTGACTCTGAACTTACATGGCCTAAAGTTCATGTAACCTCGAACTCATAAAATTTCGAATTTTTCCTTAAAATTTTTTTAAAACAATAGAAACAAATTTCTCGTATTTCTCTGTTATATGTGGGTACACTCTTTTTAAAATTCCCACATACAGCTTGAAATTTAATAAAATTTTGACATCTGAGAAGTCTTGCTGTTTAAATGTTGGCAAAATTTTAATCTTTTTTTTCGATTTTTTATGTGTACAACTTGACTCTTTCACACCATCCGAAAAAGTTAATCTCGAAAAAAACTGCTAGTTCCTAGGATAGGTTTATTCTAAAACTTCAATTTATCCTCAAAAAAAGTATATTATTTTCAATTTTGGTTATTGAATTTAGAGTTGAAGTAAAATATCTTGGTTTAAGTTCGACACTTTGAAAAATAAAAATCGAAATTTTATAAAAAAGGAAATGTGGCAGTTTCTAAAATATCTTTTTTCCCAAACTGTTTTAAAAAATTTAGTTTAAAAAATGTTAAAAATAAAATTATAAATATTTAAAATATTTCTTTGTTGTTGTTTCACTGTTTTTGTTTTAACTAGAATCGAATTTTGAACGACTTTCTTTGGAAAATTAATAAAACTATAAATTAAAAATGTTTCCTTTCAAAAAGATTAAGCATCTCAAGAATATGTTGAAATTTCTAGTTTAAACTAATTTTAAAATTTCAAAAAAGGTCAATTGCGTCCTACTCACTTTCCAAATTTACAAAATACTTTGTACAAGCTTCATTTTTCTCTTTCTATTTTAAGCTTTAATTTCCACTCTAACCTTGAAATTAGTTGGATTATGACAGAGACTCTCGGACGCTGAAGAGTCTCTGGATTGTGATCACTAAAAGACTCAAAATATTGAGGTTGATTGAAATATCTATTAAAAAGAGGAAATTTAGAGGTAAAGGCTGTAAAAACTGAATTAGGAAGAAAAGTACATTTTATAGGGTTCACAATATTTATCTTTAAGTTTAAACTCGAAATCATTGGGAAAAATTTTGATCAACTTCCAAATTTCGAATTCGATCTGGTAATTTTAGGAGCGATCTCAGAAAATTTCAAGTTTTAAGAAACGAAGCTGGACATTATCAAAAAAGCGTGAATTTTCAGAAAAATACCTGAAGTAACAATTTCAGGCTTATTCCGAGAAAGCTCGAATTTCGCTTTGAGATTTTTAATCTCTTCTTTTGTGGCGAAACGGAGAAAAGTCCACTATTGAAGCTAAAGTCTTTAATCGAATTTAATCACGAAATATCGACCTCCAACTTGAAAATTTCTTAACGAAAATGTCCGAATTTCAAAATAAAGATGAAAAAAAAGTCCGATTTTAAAAGTTAAATGTTCGAATTTTGAGTCAAAATTTCCAATTTGAAAGCGAAACGTTGGTCGAAATTTTAAGAAAAATTTTAAGAAAAACGTTTTAAAAGAAAGTAACATGAACTATTTTTTATTGTTCCACTTTTTTATTTTCTATTTCGACTTAAATACATTTAAATATCATAAATTAACCAAAATAATCTAAAACTGGAATTTTGACAAAACTACTCGATATGTCGATATTTTCTGGAGTGCTCCAAAGGCACCCTTTACGAGTTGATTGTATTTAATCTTTAAGTGTGGACAAAGGGTCTCACAAACCCCTTGGGAACTGTGATTTTTGAGAATCAGTACACCGTGGCCGCCTGCTCCTCAGTCTCAGTAGATTCGAATTTAGTCATCAAAAATCCGGTGTAGAAAGAAGTTGTTTCTTCAGTGTGTTTTAGATAAGCTAGACCTATTAAAAATTATGGCGGGGTCTGTGAGATCCCATGTTCAATGTTCAAAGCCATTCTATAAAGAATGCCAATAATTTTAGTAATATTGATCGATGGTTATTTTTTTTCTTAATAGTTTATTTTTTTCTTAATAGTTTAGAGGCAACATTTGTGTTGTTTTTAACTGATTATTAGTAGACATTAAGGGTGCGTTTAAATTAGATACAAGCTAACTTCTCCTAGTTGTGTAGATAAGTCTCGGATAGCTTCTCTCTGACATAAGTGTCAACTATCCTGAGAGAAGCTATCCGAGACTTATCTACTCAGCTAGGAGGAGATAGCTTTTCTCAGAATAGTTGATATTTATGTCAGAGAGAAAATATATTTATGTTAGAGAGAAACATACGCAACAAAGTGTCTAGTGTAAACGCATCGCAAGAAAAATCTACATTTTTTGTGCTTTTGTATAAAAAAAGTTTAACAAAATTAGTCCAATTGATCTCATGTCAAATAAGATTGAAAATTTTATGCTTACGGATGTCTATTAATAATTATAGTTCCCCACTATAAAAGTTAAATTTTTGTACTCTAAATCCTTTCATTTAAGAACTATTTATCTTTTCCCAGCCCCAGTTTGTCAATTTTATTAGTATTTGCAGTTAAAATTTTCTCCCAAATGTAGGAGACTGAGTCTCTGTACCCAGCTAGTGTTATAACAGTGAACTGTCCACACTTGAAGGTTAAAAAATCTCGGGTTTTTCCCGCTAATTCGGGAAATTCGATAATTTTTATAAATCCCCAGTTTTTTTCTTAATTTTTTTCACAAACTGCTCAGTTAAAATTTGATTATTTTTCGTCGATAATTCAACTTCTTTTGTGATTTTAAGAATTTGAAAAGGAGTTAGTTTCAAAGTTTGCCCATGGGTTGCTGAGGGGCGCACGGCGGTCTCAGAAAAACAATAAGTCATAGTAACAGATAACTCACCTGTGATAAAGGTTGTGGTTCTTTAATATGTACCCCGGCGATTTCTATAAAATTCGGTACAACTGGTCTTGCTTGGTTTGTACTGAAGTGACTGTTAACCATCAGCAGGCTCACATTTTTTATTACTTCGTCTAAATCTGGAGCAGTAGGACCAAAAAATTTTCTTACCTCTTTGTTTGAAGGATTCTCTGACATAAATTTATACCTGAAAAAGGACCAAACTGACATGGGGTACTGGTTTTGCTCAGATAAAGTACTTTTTCAACGATATGCCACTAGCACAAAATAAATAACAACCAGAAGGCTAACTCTCATGACCTGACTTGATTTGAGTCCCGTGACCTTCAGGCCCGTCTATGTTGGAAGTGCCAGTGCAGTAGAGATCGCAAGGTTCGAGATTTTAAAGGAATCGAATCCGGTTATATATCCAACTCTTGAACCCTTTTCTTTAGAATTGAAGTATTATATTTCGTTCTACCGATGTTAGTGTAGGATTTAATTCTTGAAAGAAATTCCTAGAATTGCTCAAATATTATCAAATATTATCAAAAATATTATCAAAACATAATAATCAAAATAGTGTGCCCCTAAGTAAAAAAGCTGTTTATAACAAGTTGAGGTTACAGGTTGGCGGCATCGACCACAAAGAGGTAAAGTGAGAGTTAACCTTCTGGTTGTTACTTATTTGTGCCACTAGTATCAACATTCACTACTTATAACAATTACTGCTAATAACAAAAATGTGATGTTATAACCGGTGCTTTGGAAAGATTCTGTATAGGCAAGTACTTGTTAGTTTCCACCGGTTGATATCCACCGGTTTAATTTGCGTTTAATGTAACAGTAGGAACTGAAATTGAATGGGGGCTACTACCATCGGTCAAAGTTTGAAAATCTTGGTTACTGGTCTGAAGTTAGGTTTATTTACTGAGTTTACTTTACACTGATTACATATATCTTCAACGCTGATACTGAACTTTGGTGGCATTGAACCTCAACGAAGATGATAAATTGACATTGGCAACCATTGTAAGATATGCTCTAAGACGAATTTGGAATTGTGGCATTACACTGGAATGGCATCGGTTGGTTTGTACGAATGACATACATCTTCAGTGCTGACATTGAATTTTAACGCTGACATTGAACCTCAATGAAGATGATAAATTGGCATTAATACCCATGGTAAGGTATGCTTTAGGACGAATTTGGAATTGTTACATTACGCTGGAAGTGTACCGGTTAGTTTTCACTTTCCACTAACGACCACAAGTATTTTTTTTTAGAAGTAGTTAAAAAAATGTCGCTACTTACATAAGCTTTGCCTGTATGTAATAAAAAGTATTCATCACCCTCTCTGCCAAGGTCATATCAGCTGAGTAAGGAGAAAAATAAGTTGGTATATACGATGGGTTATCAGGAAGACCAATTCGATCGCTTCCCCATGGTAAATGAACGCTGGACGTAAGCGCAACCATTGGTATATTGAAATGAGGACCGAAGGCCCAAAAGCAGTCGCTCCCGAATAGTTCAACTAAGAGAAGATCATATTTCTTTTTTGTATTTTTTAAGTCTTTCACGACGCTGGAATCGAAGAGAATTTTGCACAAATCAACACCACCTTCGTTTAATAGGAAGCTCGTTCCGCCCCAAACGTTATCAACGGGCATCTGCTCAAGGGTGAGGTTGTTAACGAATATGGGCATCGAACCAGCCAGACTTATGTCCTTGTACCTGCAACAGTAACATCCATTAGAATTATGTTGGGTTGTTTCACTTTAAGTAGGATTTTTTCGACAAAAATAATTCTTTTACGTCATTAGATGTTCACTACATATTTTCGAGAGGACTCAACGCATTAAAGTAGCATTCATGTTTGACTTTTTTGCAGATTTTGGTTTGTTATGTCTTCCTTTAGGCCAGGGGTCGGCAAACCTTTAAACCAAAAGAGCCAGCCGCAATAAAAAAATGGATTTCGTGAATTTCAAAGAGCCACCATTTTTTATTTCTGATTTTACATTTTATTTCAAAATTAAATTGGATACATCAGACAATATATGGGACAAAGAGAGACCGCCTTTGACTCATGTAGTCAAACAAAAATATATTCATAACGAAGGCTTCCACGGTCAGAGTCAGTACAGGATATACTTCTTCCGGGATTGGACCGTGTCAAAGAACTACTAAAAGTGTTCGACGTTTAGCCCACCATCGTAGAAGCCTTCTTCAGGAACAAAGAAAAGAAAAATAAATGAGAGAGGAATATGAGGGAATATGCAAAAAATGAAAGAATGAAAAGGCCAATTTCAAAACATCAGAGCACGGTAACTTAGTATGTCCACCAAACCAGAGCCGAAACTCTTCTGGAGAAGAGTTATTGAGTTACCGTGCTCTGATGTTTTGAAATTGGTCTTTCATTTTTGCATATGCCCCCATATTCCTCGCTCATTTATTTTTCTTTTCTTTGTTGGTGAAGAAGCCTCCTAAGATGGTGGGCGAAACGTCGAACACTTTTAGTAGTTCTTTAACACGGTCCAATCCCGGAAGAAGTATATCTTGTACTAAAAATATATTCAGCCCAAAAGACCTTTTATTTCTCAAAATTTAGACCATTACTTCAAAATTTACCTTTTTTTTTCGACTTTTTTAACTCTTCTCTATATTAGTCTTCTTTTTTAATATCTATTTTGTTCCTAAAATTAGCCTTTTACCCCAAATCTTCCTTTCTTTTCAAAATTCGCCAATTTGGGAAAATGTTTACGTTTTTCTAGTGCGAGTTACTGGAAGATGTTTTAATACAAAAATAAAAATTTGAAGTGATTGGAGAATGCAAATAAAATAAAATCTAGACTGCATAATCATGCAGCCCTCCAGGCGTGTATAGTAAATCATAGGTAGCTCAACTACAAACAGTTGAAACACTGCCACCTAGCGAAGCGGTTGCTTTCTAGGAAAGTTCCCAGAAGACAAGGATTCTAATGCTCATACCAACAGGTCTGGACATTTATTAGATTCGAAGTTTGGAAACCAAAAACCGGTTTCGATCTTGTTAGATCTCTTCAGTGTGGTATATCCAACTCGAAGAAGTTAAGTAAAATAGTTTTTGAAGATTTCAAACTTTTTTTCAAAGTTCCCTTTTTTCGAAATTAAGATATATTCTCAAATGACACTTTTTTCCTAAAATACATTTTTTCGACTTTGTTCCTAATTGTAGCGTGTTTCTAGAGCTTTCTATATTCTTTTTAAAATTGGTCTTTTTGCCAAATTTCGGCATGTTCCCCAGAATTGAATTGCTAAACATTTAAACTTTTATTTATTTTCTACAAATTTGGACTTGTTTCGGTTCTTTTTCGAATGTTTGATCTTTAAAATTTAACATTTTATTGTCCTGCAAACTGCAAATTTTTTAAACGAAACTTATCTACATATTTTCAAAGTGTTTGAATTAATCTCAAAATTCAACTTTCTCTGGGAAACACTTCAACACTTTTCTCGAAATTTCTATATTCTTTTCAAAGTTCGTCCTTTTTTTAAATTAAGCCATTTTGCCCAAATATTGACTTTTACAAAACATTTAAACTTTGGTATATTTTCCACAAATTTGTACTTGGTTCACAAAATTTGGTTTTTTTAATTTTGACTTTTAAAGCTCGACATTTGTTTGTTTCTGCAAGCTGCGATTTTTTCGACGAAATTCGTCAATTTTCAAAATGTTTGACTGAATCTCAAAATTCGATTTTTTGCTTAACATTTGAGGAGGTTCTAAAATATTTCAAAAGAACGGGCCTATTATGAAATAATCGTGGGGGGGGGGCACAATAAGCGATAGCTTTAGTGCTGCAGGGATGACCGACCCCATAGTAATAATAATAATAATAATAACATTTGACCTTTCTTTAAAGTTCAACATCTTTCTCGAAACTGGAAGTTGTATCAATATTGTCTTTACTTTTGAAATTATTTTAACAATTCTATCAAAATTCGAATTTATCTCTTCCCTTTTCTCAAAATTGGGCCTTTTCTGGGAAACTTTGATTTTTTTTAAAGTTCAACTGTTTTCGAAATTTTCTTGGAATTTTCTTTCGAAATTATTTTACCAATTTCCTCAAAATTCGAATTTACCTGAAAATTTGGATTTTTTTAATTCGTCTTCCTCTCTAAATTTCAAACTTATTCTTAAAATTTAACTTTCTCTGGAAAAAGGCAAATTTTTTTTTCTTCGATGAAAAAATTGGGATTTTTCAAAACCTTACAATTTTTTGCACAAAATTTATATTTGTCTAAAAATTTCAGGTTTTAAATTTGTTCTGGGTTTCAATCTATTGTCGAAATTCGACGTTTTGTTTTAGATTTTAACTTTTTTGAAAATTTCGCCAAATTCACTTTTTTCCAAATCTTTTTTTTTCAAAATTCTGTTTTTTCTGAAAATTTAAACTTTTATTCATCCATTTTCAAGTTTAAAAAAGAATTTTTTTCTTAAAATTTGACGTTGTCTGAAAAATGTTGACCTTCTTTCAGAATACAATATTTTTCTCGACACTGGGAGTTTTATCGACATTTTCTTTTCTTTCGAAATTATTTTGCCAATTTTTTCAAAATTCGATTTACCTGAAAATTTTACGTTTTTTTAATTCATCTTGTGCTTAAAATTTCAATTTATTCTTAAAATTTAACTTTCTCTGGAAAAATGCAAATTTTTATTTTCTTCTTCGATGAAAAAACTTGGGATTTTTCGAAATTATATAATTTTTTGCACAAAATTTATATTTGTCAAAAAATTTCAGGTTTTAAATTTGTTCTGGGTTTCAATCTATTGTCGAAATTCGACGTTTTGTTTTAAATTTTATCTTTTTTGAAAATTTCGCCAAATTCACTTTTTTCCAAATCTTTTTTTTTCCAAAATTCTGTTTTTTCTGAAAATTTCAACTTTTATTCATCTATTGTCTCAAATCTCAAAATATAATTTTTTTATAAAATTTGACGTTGCCTGGAAAATTTTGAACTTTCAAAATACAATATTTTTCTTGAAACTAGGAAGTTTTATCGACATTTTCTTTTCTTTCGAAATTATTTTACCAATCTTTTTTCAAAATTCGATTTACTTGAAAATTTGGAGTTTTTTTAATTCGTCTTGTGCTCGAAATTTCAATTTATTCTCAAAATTTAACTTTCTCTGGAAAATGCAAATTTTTATTTTCTTCTTCGATAAAAAACTTGGAATTTTTCGAAATTGTACAATTTTTTGCATAAAATTTGTCTAAACATTTTAGGTTTTAAATTTGTTCTGGGTTTCAATCTATTGTCGAAATTCGACGTTTTGTTTTAAATTTAATCTTTTTTGAAAATTTCGCCAAATTCACTATTTTCCAAATCTTTTTTTTTGAAATTCGGTTTTTTTCTGAAAATTTCTGCCTTTATTCATACATTTTTAAATCTCAAAATATAATGTTTTTTTTTTAAATTTGACGTTGTCTGAAAAATTTTGACCTTTCAAAATACAATATTTTTCTCGAAACTGGAAGTCTTATCGATATTTTCTTTTCTTTCAAAATTATTTTACCAATTTTTTCAAAATTCTATTTATACCTGAAAATTTGGAGTTTTTTTTAATTCGTCTTGTGCTCGAAATTTCAATTTATTCTCAAAATTTAACTCTCTCTGGAAAATTGCAAAATTTTTATTTTTTTCTTTTCTGAAAAACTTTGACTTCTGAAAAGTTCAAATGTTGTTCTTAAGATTTTATTTTTTTACAATTTCTGTTTTCGAAATTTTACAATTTTTTACAAAATTATAATTTGTCCAAACATTTTAGAAATTGAATCTCTTTTAAATGCAGGCTTTTTGAAAATCCCATTTCTTTTGAAGGATTTGGACTTTAAAAGTCATTTTTTTGTTATTTAAATTTTTTAAGTTTGATGGAACGGACTGGTCCTTGGTTATCTTCAAAAATTGAAATACAGAACTTGTCCTCTGAAACCAAGAAAGATAAAAAAAAACAGAACAAACCTTTCTCTAACGCGTTTGGGCACCCAAGCTATCATCTTCAGAGAGGTACTTGTATTTCACTTTTTGAAGATAACCGAGGACCAGTCGGTTCTACCAAAAAAAAAAGCATTTTAGGTTTTTAAATTTGTTCTGTGAATTTCAATCTATTGTCAAAATTCGAAGTTTTTTTCAGAATTATGCTTTTTTTCAGAACTTCTGACAAATTAATTTTTTTTTTGAAATCACTTATTTTCAAGATTAAGCTTTTTCTAAAAATTTCAACTTTTATTTCGAACAAAATTCATCTATTTTTAACTCTCAAAATTTGATTTTTTTCTTAAAATTTGACTTTCTCTGGGTAAGTTTGACCTGGGACCTGAGCTCTGAGACCTGAAACTAAAAATTTTATCGACATTCTCTTTTCTTTCGAAATTATTTTATCAATTTTCTCAAAATTCGTATTTATCAGAAAATTTGGTTTTTTTAAATCGTCTTGTTCTCTTTTTTTTTAAATTTCTGTTTTTTTGCTTTATATCCGCTTCAAACCAAAAGAGCCAGTCGCAATAAAAAAATTTATTTCGTGAATTTCAAAGAGCCACCATTTTTTATTTCTGATTTTACATTTTATTTCAAAATTAAATTGGATACAAGTTTTTAACAAGTTTTTTTTCAGAAATATGCTTTTTTTCAGAACTTCTAACAAATTTTTGTTTTGTTTTTTGAAATCCCTTATTTTCAAAATTAAGCTTTTTCTAAAAATTTCAACTTTTATTTCGAACAAAATTCATCTATTTTTAAATCTCAAAATTTAATTTTTTTCTTAAAATTTGACTTTCTCTGGGAAATTTTGACCTGAGACCTGAGGCCTGAGACCTGAAACTAAAAGTTTCATCGACATTCTCTTTCCTTTCAAAATTATTTTACCAATTTTCTCAAAATTCGAATTTATCAGAAAATTTGGTTTTTTTTAAATCGTCTTGTTCTCGATATTTAAAATTTCTTCTTAACATTTTTTGTTGAAATTTCGACCTTTTCTAAAATTTTGATTTTTTTTTGAAATTTTTCCTAAAATTTGATTTATTTTTCTTCTCTGAAAAACTTCGACTTTTTTAAAGTTCGACAATTTATTTTAAGTTTCTGGTTTATTTTTACAATTTTTCTTTTTGATATTTTGCAATTTTTAAAAAAATTCAAATTTGTCTGAAAATTTCAGGTTTTCAATTTGTTCTGGGTTTCAATCTCTTGTCGAAATTCGACATTTTTTTTCTAAAATTTTAATTTTGTTTGAAAACTTTTGATTAATTAACTTTTTTTGAAATCTCTTCTTTTTCTCAATTTTTTCGAAATCTTTTCCTTTTTTTCAATTTTTTCGAAGTCTTATTATTTTTCTCAATATTTTCGAAATTTATATTTATTTATATATATATATTCTGAAAATTCGGCTCTTTTTGGAAATTTCAGCTTTTATTTCGAACTTTGATATTTGCTGCTTTTGTAAATTTAGATTTTTTTTCTCACAAAAGTAATTTAATTTTTTTTTCACGAAAGTTCAAGGCTGTAGAAAATAAACAAATGGAAAAGTAAAAATCAGTAGAAAAATATTTTTTTTAAATTTCGACCCGCCAAATTGGTCTTTTTCTAGAAATTCCAAATTTCATATATTTTTTCAAAGTGTTAATACAAATCAATCAAAAATGTTGGAAAAATACTTCTTGGAATCATAACTTTTTTGTCAAAATTTAAGTAAAACATAAAAATTCCTAGAAAAGTATTTTTGGAAATTTCGAGTTCTCTAGGTCACTTGTTTAATGAGTACATTTTCTGCGGTTGGTCCTCTCTAGCTTTTATTTAATAAGTTTTGTAGGGACATTTAGAGCAGCAATTGTCTTTTAAAAGAGCCGCGGTTTGCCGACCTCTGTTTTAGGCGATTTAGAACTTTACCAACTTAAGGGGAAAGCATCATCTTCTTAAAGTCCGGGTGTGACGTGCTAATAATCGAAAAAGCGATCAAAATAAATACAGATATATAGTTTAATTGACCCAAAACGTCTACTGGAAACTCATTCCAGGATAGAAAAACCTGAGTCGTGACTTTCAAAAAATCAGAAATATTAATTAATAAACCAGACATATAACTTGTTATCATACAGAGGCAAAGAAACATGATAATCTGATTGCAGTGTAAGAACATGCAATTAATACATACTAATACATACCCCGGCAATGGAGTTTTTCGAGGAAAATGACTGACAACATCGACATTGTGGCCTTTTTCAGCTAACGTTTCCAATATTCTCTTGAACATAACAAAGTGACTGAAACTGGGCAAAGGGAACAAACCCAATATATTGGCATTTTCCACGCCACTGAGCGCTAACAGCAAAATTGAGATGCTTCCTATTAAACGCATCGTCGTCTACTAATTCTAATGCTATATCATTTTATTGAGGCATCAATGTCACGAACTCTATTTATTATCTCAAACAATAGTTTCCAAATGATATGAATACGCGAGCAACTTTGGTAATTAATGGTGTTTAGGATATATTTTTCTAGGGCAATCGTAATTAATAAAATATCAGTAAATTATTGCATGAAGATAGTCGGGATGATGCAGCGTTTTATTGATCTTTTTTATGTGTAATTGAAAAGCAGATAAGCAGAATTATTTCTAAATATTGATAAAGTAGAGGAAGCAGTTGCCTCCAAGATATATACAGGCTGTGTCTTAAAGTCATTGATTTTACAGTTAAAACGTTGACATACAGATACTTTAAGTATCTCTCTGAATATAACAACTTGGCTATCGAACGCGTTAGAGCAACTGTTGTTGTGTTTTTTAATCTTTATTGGTTTCAAGGGACAAAATTTGTATATCAATTTAAAAAAAATTAAAATAAAAATCTCTCTGAAGATGATATGGCTATCGAACCGCGTTAGAGCAACCTTTGTTGTGTTTTTTAATCTTTCTTGGTTTCAGGGAACAAGATTTGTATATCAATTTTTGAAGATAACCAAGGACTAAATTTTTGATGATAACCAAGGACCAATCCATTCCACCAAAAGCTAAAACGTTGGTAATTTATATCTGGAGTGCTGGTCCCCAATTATTAGATACCTTGAGCTCCTGCGACAGTATTGATACTCCCACTTTTTTCCTCTAAAAAGTTGTCTAAGACCACACTGCTTCGAAAGAAATTCGAAATTTTGTAACTAAAAAACTATCTTGATTTTAAAATTGAAATCTCGACTAGTTTTTCCAAAAATTTAGCTTTTGTCCTTTTTCGTTTTCAATCGAGTTTACTCCACAATCCCTTCTATGCTCCATTCAATTAACGGTAATTGAAGTTGTTTGTTCATTACAAGACAAATAGTTACAAAATCCAACAATAGTGAATCTAACGAGCGCCTGCAGGTACCCACCTTTCAGGAAACGAATCGATCCTCGGACCAATAAGGATGCGAGAGGCGTGACCTGAAGATCTTCATCTTGTAGTCTCAAATCTTTAGTCAGGTAATGATAATATGTTAAGACTGGTAATATAACAAGTATTTATCGGATGTGTGTGAAATAATAACAAATAATATATAATAAGCGTTTAATTTACAAAATAGTGCCTTGGTGTTTATCAAATAAACATACATAACTTGTGATTGACACTTCGGCCGCATAAGTGAATTAATTAATAACTTTAATTTCTTGTGAACTTGTGAAATTGCTGAATAAATAAATGCGTTAGAAATTGGATTTAGCTCCCCAGAAGATTTAAGGTAAGTTTCAGGCTCGTTTCAGATTAGACTCCAATAGTAGAGCAAGCGAGAAACTCCGCCTGATTAATGCCACGTATTTATTATCCATTTCACGACGCGCAAAAGAAAAATTACGTCACTTGAACCACTTGAAAGAAAGGAAAATAATAAAGGCTTTTCTATCCCTTGAAAAACTAAAATATACAACATTCTATTTCCCTGATTTGTCCACTTTGTTATTTAGCTAAAAATGTGAAAGTTCTAATTAATTTAATCCAGATTTCGATCAAAATTGAACAGTGTTGCTAATTTATATAAAAGTAGGGTTCGATTGCAACAAAGTAATTTGATTTTTAACCTTTCTTTATTTATATGGGAAATGTTACAGACAAATCCCATTTGTAGAGCTTTTGTGTCGACCTCGTAAAAACAAATAATAAATGTCTAAAAATTAAAATATGTGACTGATGAAAACCGCGACGTTGAAGCATAAAAAAAGGGGATGCAATTGTACCTATTTTCGTATTTATTTAATATTACCCAAATAGGCGAAAAAAAGTTAAATTTATGCTTACGTTAGTTTTTCTTTTAATCAGATTTTTATTAAGATTGAAGGTTATTTATCCAAGTAAAACACATGAACGTGTTAACCAAAACAAATTGTTTACAGACGTATATTCCCTTATTGCACTGTCTTTTATAAATGAGGATGCTGATCGAGAAAAAAAACAGCAAAAATCAAGTTTTTAGGGTACAAAGCCAAATCGCTTTAAATAAATAATTTTGAATTCGATATATTCACAAAATCCTATTATTTTATATTATCAAATAAAAAAACTACCTAACGAACTTAAAATTAAGGGATATATCGTGCAGTCCTCCTCATTTTGCAAACGCATATCGTCATTAGTGAAAATTTAAAAAAAGTTAAACTAGTCCCGAAATTAAAGTCAATGTTTCTAGAAAAAAGTGAAAATTTCGATTTTGAAATCAAAATGATGGGACCTCATTTAAAGTTTTTATTTAAAATTGAAAAGTTTCATTCTAAGGTTAAAAATTCAAAACATTACTAAAAATTATTTTAAAAAAATCCAAATTTTTAAACTTCAACCAAAATTTTGAGGGAAAGCGTTTGAATTTTGAGAAATACTAGAAAATGAAATGCATTCCTAATTAATTCAAAATTTAGATTTCAATGATACTACAGTATTATAAAGAAGTATAATTTTCCAGTTTAAACAAGGGTATCCCCAAATGTTCAGCCGCTTGTGCGTCTGTTAAAATTTGGTGGCCGTAAATTTTTTTTTTCTGATCAAATATGAGGCATATTTGTGAATTTTGACTTTATTCGCAAAATTCAACTGTGTTTCTTGACACTATCGAAAATATTTCGAATCTCCTCTCAAGTTCGATGAAGTTTCACTTAAACCGATTTTTCAAAATCTCGCTTATTTATCCAAATTCCTTTATTTTTCCTAACGTTGGGGTTTTTCTGAAAATTCAATCTTCTTGAATCTAACTTTCCAAAAATTTTGACTGTCTTCTTAGTGTGTGTTTTTTTCTCGAAATTTTCATTTTTATCTTAAAATTCGATATTTAATATTTCTGGAAGTTTCGCATTTTTGCTTGAAATTCGTCTTTTTTACCGAAATCATGACTATTTCTTAAAATTAGTCTTTTTCCTAAAATATTCCTTTTCATCAAAAATTTGAAATTTCGCCTTCATTCTCTAAATTCCTTTTTGTTTGAACTGTTCTTTCAAAAATCGTTTTTTTCATATTTTCGTTATTTTTCTTAATATTCGTTTTCCATTTTTTTTCTCAAGGTTTTGTCTTTTATTTCGACATTAATATTTTTCTATACATTAGCATTACTATTTTTGTAAAAGTTTTTATTTGTTAATTTTGACTTTACTCGCAAAATTCAACTTTGTTTCTTGACACTCTCTGAAATATTTCGAATCTTCTCTCAATTTCAATGACGTTTACTTGAAATTTTAAACCCATTTCTCAAAATCTCGCCTATTTCTAGAAATTCCTTTATTTTTCCCAACATTGGACTTTTTCTGAAAAATTCAATCTTCTAGAATCTAACTTTTCAAAAATGTTGACTGTTTTCTTAGGGCGCGCTTTTTTCTCGAAATTTCCATTTTTATCTTAAAATTCGATATTTAATATTTCTAGAAGTTTCGACTTTCTGCTTGAAATTTGTCTTTTTACCGAAATCATGATTATTTCTTAAAATTAGTCTTTTTCCTAAAATATTCCTTTTCATCAAAAATTCGAACTTTCGCCTTCATTCTCAAAATTCCTTTTTTTTTTGAAATGTTCTTTCAAAAATCGTTTTGTTTTTCAAATTTCCTTTAGTTTTCTTGATATTCGTTTTTTTTGAAATTCTGCTATTTTTCTTAATATTTGTCTTTTTCTGAATATTTCGACTTTTTAAATTAAACTTTCCAAAAATTTCATCTTGTATCTCAAAATTCGCGTTATTTTCGAAATTTTGAGTTTTATGTCGCGATATTTCATGTTTCTAGGATTATAGACTTTTTCCTCGAAATTGACTTTTTTTTTTGAAATTTACACTTTCCTAAAATTCATTTATGTTCTCTAAAATCGATCAGAATGTTAATAAAAAAGCAAACATGTAGAGAAAAATATTTCTGTGTTTAGAGAAACAATTGAACTTCTTTACCGAAAAAATATTATGTCAACATTTTTTGCGATTTTTTTAAACTCGACCTTTTTTGAAAACTGCAACTGTTTTGCACAAAATTCGACCTTTGAAAATTTTGTTTCTTTTCGATTTTACTACATTTTTCAAGTTTTTTCAAAATGAAATTTGATTTCCCGAAAATTGTGACCATTTCTTTAAATTCGTCCTTTTCGAAATTATGATTTTATGTTCTGAATTCTACTTTTTCAACTTCCTTTTCTTGGAAATTAGGATATTATTAGAAATTCTGATTATTTTCTCGAAATTTTGACGATATTTTTAGAAAATAATTTTTCGTAATGTTCGGCTTTTATTGAATTTTTTTGACCTTGACTCATTTCGATCTTAAACATTTTTCAAGTTTTTTCAAAACGAAATTTAATTTTCTAAAAATTGTGATTTTTCTGTAAATTCGTCCTTTCTTAATATTTGTCTTTTTCTGAATATTTCGACTTTTTAAATTAAACTTTCCAAAAATTTCATCTTGTATCTCAAAATTCGCGTTATTTTCGAAATTTTGAGTTTTATGTCGCGATATTTCATGTTTCTGGATATGTACTCTTTCCTCAAAATTGGCTTTTCTTTGAAAGTTATACTTTCCTAAAATTCATTTATGTTCTCTAAATTCGATCAGAATGTTAATAAAAAAGCGAAAACGTTGAGAAAAATATTTCTGTATTTAGAGAAAAAATTGAACTTCTTTACCGAAAAAATATTATCTCAACATTTAAATAAAAATGTAAAAATTCCGAAAAAACTATGTTTGGCACATTGCGATTTTTTTTCAACTCGACCTCTTTCGAAAACACCAACTGTTTTTCACAAAATTCGACCTTTGAAAATATTGACTCTTTTTCGATTTTAAACATTTTTCAACTTTTTTCAAAATGAAATTTAATTTTCTAACATTGTGATTTTTCTGTAAATTCGTATTTTCTTAATATTAGTCTTTTTTTGAAAATTTCGACATTTTAAATTAAATTTTCTAAAAGTCGCATCTTGTATCTCAAAATTCGCGTTATTTTCGAAATTTCGACTTTTATGTCGCGATATTTCATGTTTCTAGAATTGCAGACTTTTTCCTCGAAATTGGCTTTTTCTTGAAATTTACACTTTCCTAAAATTCATTTATGTTCTGTAAATTCGATCAGAATGTTAATAAAAATGCAAAAACGTTAAAAAAAATATTTCTGTGTTTACAGAAAAAATTGAATTTCCTTACCGAAAAAATATTGTCAACATTTAAATAAAAATTTAAAAATTCCGAAAAAACTATTTTTGGCACATTGCGATTTTTTTTTAACTCGACCTTTTCCGAAAACTGTTTTTCACAAAATTCGACCTTTGAAAATGTTGACTCTTTTCGGCTTTAAACATTATTCAAGTTTTTTCAAAATGAAATTTAATTTTCTAAAAATTGTGATTTTTTTTTGTAAATTCATCTTTTTCGAAGTTACGACTTTATTTTCTGAATTCTACTTTTTCAACTTCCTTCTTTTGGAAATTAGGAGATTATTAGAAATTCTGATTATTTTCTCGAAATTTTGACGATATTTTTAGAAAATAATTTTTCTTAATGTTTGACTTTTATTGAATTTTTTTGAATTTGACTTTTTGAATTTCCACTTGTTTCTTCAAATTCATCTTATTCTCGGAATACATGTACCTCAAAGTTCGACGTTTTGTTTCTAAAAATTTCTGCCACCTGATTTCGAATTTTTCTCAAAATTCTGGCACTTTTTCAAAATTGGAACAAAATTTTAATAAATGTTGAAGGTAATATTTTTAGAATATTTTCGAGAAAAAGCTTTCTTGGAAATTTAGGTTATGTTACAATTTAAATAAAATAAAATTCTGAGAGAAATATTTTTGAATAATTCAATTTTTTTCACATAGTTTGTCTTTTAGAAATTATAGCTTTTTCGAAATATTTTGAAAGGTTCAGATTTTATTTTAGATTCATCTGACTTTTCTCTGGAAATTGCGCTCTTTTTCGAAATATAAACTTTAATTTCGAAATTCGATCCCCCAAATTAGTGCAGTTCAGTGAAAATATACAATATACTTAGGCGGAAGATTTTCTGGTTTTGTTTTGCGAATCAATTCTCAAAATAATTGCTGGCCCTCTCTGAATGAAATCTTGTCTACGCCCATCGAAGTTATCAAATTATTCAAAAAGACAAAAAATGATCAAAGAAAAGAAAGCCATATTCTACTATTCGATCAATTTTTTATATCGGATTCAGTCTTATGACTTTTTTCTGCAAATTTTGCTCTTTTTCGAAATCTAAACTAACAAGTTCGTGTAGTTCAGTGAAAATATGCAATAAACTTAGCCGAAAAATTTTCTGGTTTTGTTTTTTTTACCAATCAATTCTCAAAATAATCGCTGCCTCTTTCTGAAGGAAATCCTGTCTACGTCTATGTCAAGAGAATTTGTATTTTGAATTTAAATACGATAAACTTAGCCAGAAGATTTTCTGGTTTTGATTTTTTTTTGCCAATCGGGTCTCAAAATAATTTCTGCCCCCCTCTGAACAAAATCCTGTCTAAGCCATGTCAAGGCAATTTGTATTTTGATTTAATTCGATTATTTTTGTTAGATTTTGATTTCAGGATTTACTGTTCCTAGTTATTCGTTTAAAAACTCAAAATTTTGGTTTTTTGTTTCTACAAAAGTGCAATTAATCTCTTTACTAAACAACATTGACAATTCGTTTTTTTAATTTTTAATTACCAGAATTTCTATATTTTTCTTGTAGTTTCGAGATTAAAGAAGTTCAGATTTCGAGAGAAAATCGAATTTTCGAATATATAGTAAAAATTTTGCGATTAAAGTTGAAATTTCGATTTTTCTCTCGGAATTTGCAAAGAAAGCCGAAATTTCAAGTTTAAAGTCGAAATTTGGAGTTTAAAGTCGAAATTTCGAGAATAAAGTCCAAATGTCGAGATTCTGTCGAAATTTTGAGTTTAAATTCAAAATTTTCAAGACCAAAGTCAAAATTCTAGAAAGAAGTCGAAATTTCAAGAAAAAATCGAAATTTTGAGAAAAATGTCGAAATTAAAAAAAAATTAATCGACGCCGGCAACATTTAAAGCTATTTGAAAAAATTAAATTTAAATACATTAAACTTAGCCGAAAGATTTTTTGGTTTAGATTTTTTTTTGCCAATCGAGTCTCAAAATAATTTCTGCCCCCCTCTGAACAAAATCCCGTCTAAGCCCATGTCAAGGCAATTTGTATTTTGATTTAATTCGATTATTTTTGTTACGATTTTGATTTCAGAGTTTATTGTTCCTCATTATTCGTTTAGAAACTCAAAATTTCGGTTTTTTGTTTCTAATCTCCTTACTAACCAATATTGACAATTCTTTTTTCCAATTTTTAATTACCAGAATTTTTATATTTTTCTTGTAATTTCGAGATTGAAGAAGTCCAAATTTCGAGAAAATAGTCGAATTTTCGAATTTAAAGTAAAACATTTGCGATTAAAGTCGAAATTTTGATTTTAACCTCGAAATTTGCAAAGAAAGCCGAAATTTCAAGCTTAAAGTCGAAATTTGAAGTTTAAAGTCGAAATTTCGAGATTAAAATACAAATGTCGAGATTTAGGTCGAAATTTCGAGTTTCAAATCCAAATTCTTAAGACCAAAGTCGAAATTCTAGAAAGAAGTCGAAATTTCGAGAAAAAATCGAAATTTTGAGAAAAATGTCGAAATTAAAAAAAAATTACTCGACGCCTTCAACATCGACGCCGGCAACATTTAAAGCTATTTGAAAAAATTGAATTTAAATACGATAAACTTAGCCGGAAGATTTTCTGGTTTTGATTTTTTTTTGCCAATCGAGTCTCTCTGCCCCCCTCTGAACAAAATCCTGTCTAAGCCCATGTCAAGGCAATTTGTATTTTGATTTAATTCGATTATTTTTGTTACGATTTTGATTTCAGAGTTTACTGTTCCTCATTATTCGTTTAAAAACTCAAAATTTCGGTTTTTTGTTTCTAATCTCCTTACTAAACAATATTGACAATTCTTTTTTTCAATTTTTAATTACCAGAATTTTTATATTTTTCTTGTAATTTCGAGATTGAAGAAGTCCAAATTTCGAGAAAATAGTCGAATTTTCAAATTTAAAGTAAAACATTTGCGATTAAAGTCGAAATTTTGATTTTAACCTCGAAATTTGCAAAGAAAGCCGAAATTTCAAGCTTAAAGTCGAAATTTGAAGTTCAAAGTCAAAATTTCGAGATTAAAATCCAAATGTCGAGATTAAGGTCGAAATTTCGAGTTTAAAATCCAAATTCTGAAGACCAAAGTCGAAATTTTAGAAAGAAGTCGAAATTTCAAGAAAAAATTGAAATTTTGAGAAAAATGTCGAAATTAAAAAAAAATTATTCGACGCCTTCAACATCGACGCCGGCAACATTTAAAGCTATTTGAAAAAATTGAATTTAAATACGATAAACTTAGCCGGAAGATTTTCTGGTTTTGATTTTTTTTTGCCAATCGAGTCTCAAAATAATTTCTGCCCCCCTCTGAACAAAATCCTGTCTAAGCCCATGTCAAGGCAATTTGTATTTTGATTTAATTCGATTATTTTTGTTACGATTTTGATTTCAGGGTTTACTGTTCCTAATTATTCGTTTAAAAACTCAAAATTTCGGTTTTTTGTTTCTACAAAAGTGCAACTTTAATCTCCTTACTAATCAATATTAACAATTCTTTTTTTCAAGTTTTAATTACCAAAATTTTTATATTTTTCTTGTAATTTCGAGATTGAAGAAGTCCAAATTTCGAGAAAATAGTCGAAGATTTGAATTTAAAGTAAAAATCTTGTGATTAAACTTAAAATTTTAATTTTGATCTCGGAATTTGCAAAGAAGGCCGAAATTTGAAGTTTAAGGTCGAAATTTGTGGTTTAAAGTGGAAATTTCGAGATTAAAGCCTAAAAATCGAAATTTCGAGATTAAAGCCCAAATGTCGAGATTTCTGTCGAAATTTCGAGTTTAAATTCAAAATTCTCAAGATCAAAGATCAAAGTCGAAATTCTAGAAAAAAGTCGAAATTTCGAAAAAAAAATCGAAATTTTGAGAAAAAGGTCGAAATTAAAAAAAAATTAATCGACGCCTTCAAAATCGACGCCGGCAACATTTAAAGCTATTTGAAAAAATTGAATTTAAAAATGAATTTTAGAAAGTTATTTCACAATTTCGAGAAAAAATTTCTTGTTTGGTCGTAAAATCGAAAATTTGAGCAACCAAATCAACATTTTTAGAAAAAAAGATTACATTCCGAATTTTGGATCAAAGTTTTAGAGAAAAAATTAGAAATATAAGGTTTCAACTCGAATTTTGTGAAAAAAATTCAAAGTTTCGAAAAAAAAACTTGTATCGAATTTGTATCCAAATGTTCGACTCCAATCTCGAATCACTTGAAGTTAAAAATTAATAAATATATAATTTAACAAAATTAAAATTTCCAAAAAAAATTAAAACTTTTGACTTTCCAAAATTTGAATTTTTTGAAATGTTGGTGTTAAACTTGAAAATAAAAAAATTGACAATTATTTGGATAAAAATATTAAGCTTTAATAATATATTTTCAGAAAAAGTTCACATTTCGTGAGTGACTCAAAATCGATAAAAAATAAAATTGACATTTTAACACAAAATTCTGATAAAAATTCGAAATTTTGAAAAAAGCTCTAAATATACAGGTTGAACCAAATTTTATTTCCATGAGAGGGAACTCAGAAACCATTAGAGATGCAAGAAAGCTTAAACAGGCAAAGTAGTGAAGAATTTAATGTCTAACAATATTCCGGTGAAAAAACAATTGAATTCCAATTCATTTTGATTTTATATAGAAAAAACGGAAAATCTCAATTTTTAATAATCAGCTGTTACTTGTTTATTTGAAGTCCGATCGAAAAAAGTCAAAAACTGTAATTAGTTGTTATTTAATACCTTTTCATTGGGGTACGTTAATTTTTTCTAAATTTAACTTTTTTTGAGAAAATTATACAAACCTTGTCATTTCTTATGGAAACCATGTTGAATTTTTTCATTTTCGAATTCAGCAGATTTTTCTGACTAATTTGATGTATATTATGGCACACTTCAAATATGGCAATGTGGGTTAAATAAAATAGTTTATTATTAAAAAAAAATAAATCCTAGTAGGTAATGCAATCACTATAAATCTTAATAATAAAAATATACTCCCTAAAAAAGTAATAGTTATTATTAAAAAACCAAAAATATTGTAACAAACTGTATAATATTGCACAGTCAAAACTTCTAGACTATTTTTTTTTAAAGAAAAGAGACGTTTTGGGAATATTTTGGGTAATTTATTTTTGCAAAATTTCTTCTTTTGAAAATGCCAAAAGAATTTATTTATTTTCTGAAATGTGGGTACTTCAAACTCGAAATGTTGACTGGTGGTTCCTTTTTTTTGGAAATTTAAATTTTGAAATTGCACTGTTTTTCGAAACAAAGTTTAAACTTTTAAAAAACGTGAACAGTCTGAAAATTTTGAAAAAAGTTTAAACTTTGCGAAATCATTAGAAGTTTCTTTAGTTTGCTTAGCTTCCATGGGAACCACGCCTCTGAATACCCTGCGTGACAAATTTCAACAAAATTCAGGCACTTTCTCCAAATTTTCGTATTTATTCAGTTGCACATGTCGCTTAATAAGAATATATGCATAACTTTTTTCTAATACGTAGTTTGGAAACCAAATACCGGTTTCGATCTTGTTAGATCTCGTCAGTTTGGTATATCCAACTCGAATGCTAACAAATGTTCCGACAAGTAAGTACTAAAAAATTCACAGACATCAAGCGTGTGACTCTTAGTACTACCACCTATTGGTTCTTAGAGAAACTATGGCCATTGCCAACATTGTCGTATGCAAGTAGAATGCAACCTAGACTACAAATTCATGCAGCCCTCCAGGCGTGTATAGTGAATCATAGGTAGCTGAACTACCAACAGTTGAAACACTGCCACCTAGCGAAGCGGCTGCTCTCTAGGAAAAAGTTTCCAGAAGACAAGGATTCTAATGCACAGACCGATGTGGTTATTATGAAAAAAAAATTAAAAAATGAGCACTTAGCTATACATATTCCAATTTTTTTGTTAACTGTTTAACAAAATCCGACGATAAAACTTTTTATTAATATATTTGCAGCATAGAACACAAAAAGCATGATTAAAAACAAATATTAAACAGAAAATAGGTAACATTTTTAACTTTAAATTTTATTTTGGGAAGTAACCACTTTATTTCCAAACTGAACTCGGAACACTACAATTGTAATTCACTTAATTAACTAACTCACTAACTTTTTATTAACAAACCAACTAACACTGTTTAATGAACTAACTTCTGAGGGAAAGCCGACCGCGTTTATATACCTTCCCGGTATTCTAGACTAAATCCATACAGATAAGGCTTATCGTTCGCGCAAATTTTTCGAGCGCTTGCTTTGCTTCATTATCGCGGCCGCTTCCCCTTATCAAATTTGTCTAGGAAAATTCCTTAGGTGCTAAATTGTATAATTACATTTCGTTAAAATAGTTTCATTTCAAAGACATTGGTACCATTTCTCAAGCCTTTTTACACCCGGTGAAACCTCTTTTCTTGCTCATTACTCATGGTTACAAGATTTGAAAGAAAAAAAGGGAAGTGGGAATAGTCCCACAAACAAATTTTGGTCTCGTATCAAATCATATAATAGTAGTCTGTTGTCATCTTTATTCTCCGATAAACCATTATCCGTTGCTGCTTCAGATCGACTAAGGGAACAGCAGATGCAGATTAATTATGCTTTCAAAGCTCTGCGAGTAGGATGCGGAAACAAGGATAGATGGCGATGAACCGCCTTCTTAAACAAGGATAGGTTGTAATTTTTGGGAACATTCCTTTCGGTAACAAGTTCCATAACTTGGAAGTTCTATAGAAGAAAGAGTCTCCGTAGACAGAAGTCCTCACTGTATCAAGCTGGACGGTACAGGAATTTGTTGTCTCCGACTCTCTAGTACGTCTCAAGAATCTTGCCCTTGGGGGATCAATTCTATCAGTTCCTGCGAGCATCTGCCATGATAGCACTTGTAGAAAAGAGACAAATTACCAACTATACGCCTATGCTCTAGTGCAGGGCCCAACCTTTTTGTAGTCTAGAGCACATTCTAAAATATCGGTAGAGTGGCGGGCACCACATATTTTTAATCTACAAACTCCTTCCATAACTTCTCATTTTCCCATAATTTATTTTCTTATATAATTTGTAAATAAATAATAAACATAAATGTTTCAAAATAATAAATTATTATTCAAATTTCATACACACGGAGAAATGTATTTGCAAAACGCAGTGGCGGCTGGTCTTAAAGAGCGCAAGAGCGCGCGCTCATCGTGAAATGAGCGATCTATTCTTTTCTGTTTAATGTAAAAGACTTGGATTTATCACATTTTTAAATACAAAACAATGATATACTAATTAACTAATAATACTTGTGAGTGACTTGGAATAAAGTACGCAAACGTTTGATTCAATTATATTAAATATTATAAGGAAATTTAAATAAGTTGATTCGCGCAGAATTATGCATCTAGCGAGGCTGCCGTGCAATGTCTATCAACGGCCTCCACGGGATACGGAGAAATAAACTACAGAACACCACACTAGCCCGGGGTACGCCGCTCCGCGCTTATGCGCTATTGCCAAATGCTGAGTTTGGAATTTAAACAATTTTGATGAGAAAGTAATGAACACTTTATTTCTTTAAAAGATCGTAGAGCGGATTTTGTTTAAAAAAATATTTTTTTTTTGTTTTTGTAGAGTTTAATTACAACTTTGTAATAAAATATATTTTATTTTTAAATGGAGTTTTCATGAAAAAAAGATATAATTTTATTCCTATGAAAGCAAACAATTTTAATTAAGTAACCTAGAGCCGTAACTACGTACAGCCGAACAGAGTACTTTGAAGAGGCTCAAAAATGTCGATAATTTTTTTTTTGTACTCGATGAAAATAATTTAGAGATGATAACCCAAAACTATTTTGGAGGTTATAAGACGATAATTAAATTTAATTCGTAAAAATACTATTAAATATCACACCTTTTATATCACTTTTGTTTCTCTTAAATTTAATACCTTGTTATGGCAGTGTCACCTAAAACTACTAATATTTTTGCATCTGTGCACCCCCTGTCAAAAAGTCACCAGCCGTCACTGGCAAAACGTAAACAAAGTAAACAAAAAACAAATACAAAGCAAACAATCATAAAGATGCTCATGGGTGAGTCGAGATCTATATCTTGATTTTATTAAGTTCATGTTTGAAAACAATGATTCGCATAAATATGTCGAACCGAAAAAAGATTCAATTTTATATAATATCACAAACATACGAACGTATTTCATAAACCTAGGCACTCAAAAAAATTTAAACTCTAACAAATAAATAAAAATAATTCACATTTTTAATTAATGTTTATGAAAAAATTCTGTCTCTGTCGAATAGTGGCGGGTACATACGAATCGTTCCGCGGGCGCCATGGTGCCCGCGGGCACGAGGTTGGGAACCCCTGCTCTAGTGTTTCAAGAGAATCGGTCAGACTCTCGTCATCAATTAGGCGAATCGCTCTTCTTTGAATTGAATCCAAGAGAGCTAAAGTGTGTTTTAGAGCTGAACTCCAAACATGAGAACAATATTCGAGTGTTGGCCTAGCTTGAGCTTTGTATAGTGTTAATAGCTGATGAGATGTGAAGTACTTTTTAGCTCTAAAAAGAAAGCCTACCTTCTGAGAGGCGGATTTGGCAATGGCGTTCACATAATCGTCCCAAGAGAAGTTAGTGCTCGTACTCACTCCTAAGATAGATAGATTAAATCCCATCGGAAGGATTTTACCGTCCATTAGTATGTTTGTTGCATTATCCCTTGATGTTTTCTTAGAGAAAACCACGGTCTGAGTTTTTGAAGCGTTGAAGTTGACCAAATTATTCTTACCCCATTTCAGAATAATCTCAAGATCCTGATTAATCGTCTGTATCTGCTGTTCCCTTAGTCGATCTAAAGCAGCGATAGATAATGGTTTGTCGGAGAAAAAAGATGACACAAGGTTACTATCATCTGCGCAGCTGTACATAGGATTGAAAGTTGAAGCTAAGAGATCGTTTATGTGTAACAGAAATAGAGTAGGAGACAGAACAGACTTCTGAGGCACCCCCGCGTTAACCACAAAAGTCTCGGATGAGATGCCATCAACGACGACCTGAAGAGATCTGTCAGCGAGAAAATTCGATATCAAATGACAGAGTCCAGAAGGAAGACCATAAAATGTTAATTTTGCGAGAAGAGATCGGTGCCAGACGTAATCTGCCAGACATAATCTATGTATCCTAGGAGTGAATGCGAGCACCAACTTATCTTGGGACGATCATTTGCGCGCCATTGCCAAGCCCGCCTTTCAGAAGCTAGGCTTTCCTTTTAGAGCTAAAGTACTTCACATTTCATCAGTTACTCACATTATACAAAACTCAAGTTAGGCCAGCACTAGAATACTGTTCTTATATTAAGAGTTTAACCCCAAAGCACACTTTAGCTTTATTGGATTCAATTCAAAGAAGAGCGATTCGCCTAATTGATGACGAGAGTTTGACCGATTTTCTCGAAGCACTAGAGCACAGGTGGATGGTTGGTGACTTATCCCTTTTCTACAAGTACTTTTGTGGGAGATGCTCACAGCAACTAATAAGACTGATCCCCCCAAGGGCAAGATTCTTGAGGCATACAAGACAGCCGGAAGCATCAAATATATGCGGTCCAGCTTGACACAGTGAGGACTTCTGTCTACGAAGACTCTTTTTTCTATGGAACTTTCAAGCTATGGAACACGTCACCGAACGGAATTTTTCCCAAAATTTACAACCTATCCTTGTTTAAGAAGGCGGTTCATCGCTATTTATCCTTATTTCCGCATCCTTCTCTCAGTGCTTTGAAGTCATAACGTGGTTACTATTTGCGAGAAGATTGAACTTAAAAAAATCCTGTAACAGCAGGATTTTGTATATGCTTAAACATAATTAAATGCCAACAATAATATAGAACATTTAAAAAAATCTTGATCTTGGCTGAGAACTTTCCTCATAGTTTTCTTCATTCCTGGGTATTGGGCATACCTAATTTTACAGTTTTTCTTCTTTTAGGAGACAAAGCAAGAGTTATAAAATCAGTTTGAGTTATTTGTTTGGCTACGGGAGTAACAATGGAGAACTCTATATTATACTTTATTTAAAAAAAATCCTTGTTTATAAGTCATACAAAAATGGCAGTCATTGTAGTGATCACTGGATTCGCACTAGAGACTCGGTGTTGCAAATAGCATGGACGTTCTGTTTCCATTTAATCAATACACGAGATTAGCATATTATGATACACAAAACGGTTGCTGAATGCGTTAATTATCTTGCAATGAACGCAAAACTTCCCCAAAACATTTCCATTTCATTTCTTTGAGACTTTAGAATGAACCATTCACACAGCTTATTCAGTAAATTTGTTCTAATGCACAGACCAATAGGTTTTAACATTTATTAGATTCGAAGTTTGGAAACCAAATATCGGATTCGATCTTTCGATTCTTTAGTATTTACTTGTCGAAACATTTGTCAGCATTCGAGTTGGATATACCAAACTGACGAGATCTAACAATATCGAAATCGATATTTGGTTTCCAAACTTCGAATCTAATAAATGTTCAAAACTATTGGTCTGTGCATTAGAATCTATGTCTTCTGGGAACTTTTTCCTAGAGAGCAACCCCTTCGCTAGGTGGTAGTGTTTCAACTGTTGGTAGTTCAGCTATCTATGATTTTCACTGCACACGCCTGGATGACTGCCTAAATTTGTAGTCTAGGTTGCATTCTACTTGCATAGCAAATTAATGTACAATTTTTGGCCAATTTTTCGGTATTGCTCTTGGAAAACTCACGCTCACAAATAGTTTATCAAAAATATACTAATACCTAACAAATATATTGTTTTGATAATGATAACTTCTACCAAATACCTAAAAGCGGGTACTTAAAAATCAGTGGCGGCTGGTTTTAAAGAGCACAAGAGCGCGCGCTCCTCGTGAAATGAGCGATCTATTCTTTTCTGTTTAATGTAAAAGACTTGGATTTATCACATTTTTAAACACATAATAATGACATATTAATTAACTAATATTACTTGTGAATGACTTGGAATAAAATACACCAACGTTTGATTCCATTATATATATTAAATATTATAAGGAAATTTAAATAAGTTGGCGCGCGCAGAATTAAGCACGTAGCGAGGGTGCCGTGCGATACCTATGAACGGTCTTCACGGGATACGGAGAAATAAACTACAGAACACCACGTTAAAGCTAGCCCGGGGTACGCCGCTCCGCGCATGTGCGATATTGCCAAATGGTGAGTACGAGTCAGAGTTTGGAGTGTGTATTTATGGTTTATGATGCTAAATGCATAGGTCCCGCTGATCTGATTGCGATTGCTAATTGTGCCGCTTACAGGCCTAACTGCCAATAGTACCGCTATTCACAAAGAGATAGCAGTACCCATTCTAAGGTCTAATTATTCATTTATAGATTTGGATTTAAACAATTTTGATGAGAAAATAATGAAGACTTTATTTCTTTAAAAGATGGCAGAGCGGATTTTGTTTTGAAAAATATTTTTTTTTGTGTTTTTGTAGAGTTTAATTAGAACCTTGTAATAAAATATATTTTATTTTTAAATGCAGTTTTCATGAAATGGAGATTATAAGATGGTAATTAAATTTAATTCGTAAAAATACTATTAAATATCACACCTTTTGTGTTTCTCTTAAATTTAATATCTTGCTATGACACTGAAGTCACCTAAACTCTTAACTAGTAATATTTTTGCATCTGCGCACCCCTGTTAAAAAATCACCAGCCGCCACTGTTAAAAATGTTTCACTCTGTATCTCAGGAACAAGACGTGATAGGATCATGAAATGTTTACTGCGTATATACTGTGCTTAATAGCAATCTATGTTTCATGGGTGCCCATACCTAGTCACGTGATATAGGAATTTATTTATTCATTGAATTAAGTCTGTATCTAATTATGATTACTAAAGAAAAAATCTAAATTAGCTGCTAAACTAGAAGCTAGAAGCTAAACATTCAAATTGTTGTTGCTTGTTATTATTTAAAATTAAAAAAGGTTTTGACTCGAAATTTATGAAAACATTCAACGTTGCAAAAAACTTATAATTTGTGTAAAAAAAACCGAAATTGAGAATTTATATTCAATCTGGAAAACTCTATTGCAAACTTGAAATCTCGATTGCAAACTCGAATATATTTTCCGAGTCCGAGATTCCACTCGCTTAAATTTGTAAATAAATTAAAATTTTGTTTAATTGTATACATGTTTCGACCTAAGTCAAACTATAGAAGCTGAAAATTCGGTTTCGGTTGAAAATCCTTTCATCGGTTTATAGTCAAAATAAAATTAAAATCACTGAAGTTCAAAGAAGGTTTCACCCCTTTACCACATCGGCAATTAAATAAATAATTACGCGATACGTATTTCGCCAGCAGAACTGGCATTTCCAAGCGCACTAATCTAAAAAGATTAACAAAAGATGCATCGACGTCATCTGCATTGAGATTCAAATCGATACTGGCGCTCTTTTGCTTTCTTTCCTATTTCTAATTGTTGTCATCTGGTGCATGCAATTTTGACCTGCCACAAATAGCCTTCAATAAACTGGAGGCCGCCAATGGTCCCTTATCTCCGTTAAGGGTAACTGACCTCTGATTAATATAAATTGTTTCGTATGCATCAAGTTCTCTGCTATTTGTGACCGATCTTAACAATTTTAAATTTTCAATGTTAATTTTGTGTCCTGTACTTATCATATGTAGGGCGACACTTGATTTTTTCTCTCTATTGTATCTAAAATGAGCGATATGTTCTTTAAATCTGGTTTTAATGGATCTCTTGGTCTGCCCAACATATGACAAATTACAATTGTTACAGCTTATTTCGTAAATTCCGGAATTCTCAAGCTTGTCCAATTTATCTTTAGCATTACCCAAATTATTGCGGAGACTGTTATTGGCTGTGTACACTACTTTTCCGTTGTTTTCTTTTGGGACTTTATTAATTTTATTGGTGATATTTGGGTAAAATGGTAATTTCACAACGGTTGTAGGAGTGTTATCTTTAGATTGGTCAAGCTTAGAGCAATCCTTAATTATTTTCTTAAATCTACATTTTCTTAATATGCTGTTTACTATTTCTACGGGGAAACCATTAAAAATTGCAACATCTTTAATGTAAGCTAATTCTTTTGAATATTTGGATTTACTTAGAGGAACATTTAAAAGCCTGTTAATTAAAAAACGTATACTCGCTGATTTCTGTTGTGGACAATGATTAGAATCAGCTGTGATAAAGCGATTTGTATTGGTTTCTTTTCTGCACATATCGAACTCTAAAGTATTTTTATTTCTAATAATCAAAATATCTAAAAACGGGAGAAATCCATTGGTTTCTTTTTTAAATGTAAAGTTAATTGAATTGTATTTTGAGTTTAACTTATCAACGAAATCTTGAACTTTATATTTACTGGTGTCAAAAACTGCAAAAATGTCGTCTACGTATCGTATCCAAATTCGAGGAAAGTTTATTAATTCATTTTTGATTTCAATATTTTTGATATCAATCAGAGGCCAGTTACCCTTAACGGAGATAAAGGATCATTGGCGGCCTCCAGTTTATTGAAGGCTATTTGTGGCAGGTCAAAATTGCATGCACCAGATGTGTTAAACAATTAGAAATAGGAAAGAAAGCAAAATACCACCACTATCGATTTGAATCTCAATGCAGATGACGTCGATGCATCTTTTGCTAATCTTTTTAGATTAGTGCGCTTGAAAATGCCAGTTCTGCTGGCGAAATACGTATCGCGTAATTATTTATTTAATTGCCGATGTGGTAAAGGGGTGAAACCCTCTTTGAACTTAATCACAAGCGACAGTGTTTAGTTCAGTGCTTTAGTAAAATCACTGAGTTTAAGGTAATAAGTTTGAGGAAAGTTGACTTCATGGGTCAATATTTTAAAAGAGACGAACATTTTTAGGAAACGTCAAAATTTGGAATTTCGAATCGAATTTTTAGAGAAAAAAAATGAAAAAGAAGTTATTAAATTTTCGACTTTCGAATTAAAATTAAGAAAAAAAAAAGTCTAAAAAAATAATGAAATCTCAAGAATAAACATAACATTTTGACTGGAGTCATCTCAAAAGTGGATATTTTAAGTTTAGAAAATAAATAAGAGAAGGTAAATATCGAAGATATAATTTCGGATCTTTGACGAAACAGTTCAAATTCCAAATAAACATTCGTAATTTAAAAAATTAATCCTAAATGTTCGAACTTGATTTTCGAATAAAAGGTCAAAATTTCGAAAGTATAATTTCCGAAAAATTAAACAAAATAGTCAGAAATTTGTCAAGTTTAAATATACAAGTTTAAACAAAAAGTAAAAACCAAACTCAGAATTTTAAGAAAAAAGGGAAAATTTCAGAATTTAAAAGAAAAATTTCTGAAAAATGTCGGAATTCTGAGAATAAAATAAAGCAGCAGACTTTTTTTTTCGAAATTCTAAAGAAATAATTACACCAGGAGAGACCCCAAGTTGGAAAAAGAGTCAATTCTCGAAAACAACATAATTTTGTTCTTGGCTAAATCTTAGTGAAAAATATAAAAAAATAAAATTTGAAATGCAACCAGAAAAAACCGTAAAACTAGAAATAAAACAAAATTTACACGATTAAATTAAAGTTGGAATTTCGAAAGCATATTCGAATTTTATAAAAAAATTTAAACGTTGGAGTGTAAACTTTAAAATTTGAGGAAAGCGTTAAAATGATTTTTTTTCAAAATTTAATCTACCCGCAAAGGGTAACCCCATTAGGCTTTCAAAGCACTGCGAGTAGGATGCGGAAACAAAGATAGATGGCGATGAACCGCCTTCTTAAACAAGGATAGGTTGTAATTTTTGGGGAAAATTCCTTTCGTTAACAAGTTCTATAACTTGGAAATTCTATAGAAGAAAGAGTTTCCGTAGACAGAAGTCCTCACTGTGTCAAGCTGAACCGCACAGGAACTTGCTGTCTCCGATTGTCTAGAAGTGCGACATAATTTAAAAGTAACAAAGGTCGCCCTGTGAAGTAACTTTGGTTCGTGTATGATGAGTTTGCATCATTGCATTTTCGCTCTATTAAACACAATTGCCCTCGGCGTGACGAATTTTCAACTTTTTAGGAAAAAATCAAAATATCTGGAAAAGGTCGAAATGGAACAACATTTCTCAAATTCTTCTTCTTTCTAGAATACATAAACGTCTTTAAAATGTGCAACGAATATAAAAAAATCAATTTTGACGTATTTTGAGCACCAGGTTTAGCTGAAACGAAGAGTTTGCATCTAGGGTTATCAGACTGAGAAAGACGCATGGAATGTGTATTTTTTTCTCTGAGATTTAGAAAAGAATTCCTAGAAAATACAAAATCGGCCCGCCGCGGTAATCTGACAAGTGATACCAAAATGCAATAGAAAATTTGACGACCAAAAAAATTCATCACAATCCTACGTTAAATCCGGAATCAAGGTGACCGGGAAACTTTTTTTATACCGGGAAAATCCCGGCCAGTGTCGACCACCTGGCAATCTTGTTGCCCCCCTCCCCCAGAAAATCAAAATTAAATTAGATTTCGTAAATGTATATGTAATACGTAGTTGTTCTTAATATGCGCAACTAATACTAATAAACTTGACGATGTAGACGTATGTTATATTTCTGAGGAGACCAAGAACAATTAGAAACTGGTCAATATTTTTCCAATGGCGACAAATATTTACCGGCAGCTTTCCAAGCCCATTTTAAATTATAATGAATCTGTTGGAATAAATAATTAATGTGCAATAGTATAAGTGAAAAAGCAAATAGAACTTATGAGACAATAATGAGCAAATATATTGTTACAACCTTTTGTTTCTACGACCACCAATAACTAATCGTCTACCCACGTCACTCCAAGGTTCCATCCGATGAGGATCGGAGCCATTAGAAAATTATTAGAATGTATAAGTAATGAGATGAGCAAACATAGACGAATTTTAAGTTGCGTTTCACTTTTTATTGCATTCTGGTTTTATTTGTTTAAAAGTATTACTTCTGCATTAACCTGTCACAAACATGCAATTCGTAACAAAATTCTATTTTCTAAAGCTAACAGAAAATAAAACTATTTACATAAAAATTAGGCCATCAGGATATTTTGGAAGCAACCAATTTGAAACCACTTGAAAAAGAAAATTAATTTAAAACTATTTTTCACAGTTCAAAAAGAGGATTTAGTGGAATGAATGATGACTTAAAACTGCAAATACAAAACCGTTACCTCAATTTTGCATCTAAATAACAGAAGTAGTGACTTTAATTGTAATTCTCGAGTTAGAAAGTAGAGTTTTGGAGTTAAAAAGTAGAGTTTTGTAGTTAAAAAGTAGAGTTTTGAAGTTGGAAATTTTTATCGTATATTTTCTTTATTATCACGCACTATTGATGATAATGGGCTTCATGGGGGTGGATCGATTCCCAGCCTGTAACAATAAGAGGCTTTTGATCCTTTTCCAAAGCTAGCCGGCGATAATAAGAAATTTTCAGTACTTTTTACTGGCATTTGGCTTTTTTTGGAACTTGCCAACAATTCTTTACTGGGATGGAAAGATTCGGTAACAATTTCCCCAAGGTCTTATAAAAATAATGATAAGATATATAAAGTGACAGCTAGTAACTGTTTGCTTTTTTATTAATTAGGTAAATGGCTCAACATATACTCTCAGCTGTAGAATCGGAAATATCCTCAGCAAAATCTAAAGGCGATACGTCTGAGAGAGATGTCCTAGTTACTTTGGATGATAGAGAGCTCTGGGTAAGATTTCAGTGCTTTACAAACGAAATGATTGTCACCAAGAACGGCAGGTAAGTCTTTATGTCACAATTACTCTCAGGAGTCCCAAAATATCTAATGTTTACAGAAGAATGTTCCCCGTTGTTAAAGTCACAGCCAGCGGTTTGGACCCCAAAGCCATGTACACCGTACTCTTGGAATTTGTCCAAATTGATCCACATCGATGGAAGTATGTTAACGGCGAGTGGGTACCAGGTGGTAAAGCCGAGGTCCCTCCATCCAATCCAATATACATTCATCCAGAATCTCCAAATTTTGGAGCCCACTGGATGAAGGAATCGATCAGTTTCGCCAAAGTCAAGCTTACTAATAAATCCAACGGAAACGGACAAATCATGCTGAACTCGCTGCACAAATACGAGCCCAGGGTGCATCTGGTTAAAGTCGGAACTGAACCTAGAAGAGTGATAACGTTTCCGTTTCCGGAGACGCAATTTATAGCGGTGACGGCGTATCAAAATGAGGAGGTGACCTCGCTCAAAATAAAGTACAATCCTTTCGCTAAGGCGTTTTTGGACGCTAAAGAGCGACCTGATAGCATTTACAACCAAAGGGAATATGCCAGCGGATACGCCCAACAGCAAACACAGTATCCACAATGTAAGTATTGTGAACCAGATACTTATTAGTACGAAGTAAAAGCAGATTTTTTGGCACTATTTTCTAACATTGTCCTTATTCCACAGAGCAAAATTTCGCCCTTTTTACTTTCTAGTTTTAGCAGGCAATTCTACTGTTTGTCAGTTTTGTGCAACTGCTTTGTTAATTTCTTTCTTTTCCTTTTAAAAAATTGCAAATTTACCTTTTTATTTGGCTTGGAATTATCTATCAGTTTCGAATTACTCTAAATCGTATCTTGTATTATAGATTTAGACCGTACCTTCGAAATCTGAGCAAAGGTATCACTTTCACTCTATAGTTTGTTTTTTCTTTTGGTAGAATGGACTGGTCCTTGGTTATCTTTAAAAATTGATACAAAAATCTTGTCCCCTGAAACCAACAAGGATTAAAAAACACAACAGTTACTCTCGAAAGTTACTTTCGAAAGCCTAGCTATTATCTTCAGAGAGATAATCTCCGATATATCTCTGAAGATGATAGATTTGCTATCGAAACGCGTTAAAGCAACTGTTGTTGTGTTTTTTATTCCTTTTTGGTTTCAGGGGACAAAATTTGTGTATCAATTTTTCACTCTATGGTCGTCCAAAGCCTCATAATTGCGAAGCTCTAAATTTGAACACTTATGGGTCATGAGGCATGTGATCATGGCCGAGTCTCTCAAGACACTGGAGTTCCATCTGGGTTCCTGTTTTCTAATAGAACTTTCATGGGATATATTTGCAAAAACTAATAGCTTCGAGACTCCCAAAAGCAACATTTTTAAGTTGGAGGCAACAAATTCCTGGGTAGTGTCCAACTTAGTACAGTGAGAACTTCTATCTATCTCTTGTTCTACAGAATTTCTAAACTTTGGAATTAGTCGTTGAGCGGAGTTTTTTTTAGATAATTACAACTTATTCTTCTTTAAAAAGGCAGTTTATCTATTTTCATTTTCTTGTGGATTGTACTTAAAAAAATTAATCAAAATGAGGACCACACATCACACATTAATATTTCTATTTCTCCAAATAATCACAAATATAACTTGATTTATTTCTTGTTTAATTCATAATCTCCATAACTTAATTCTAAAAAAATTCTAATGTGAAACCTAGGTGTACCTTTTGCTAATAAAATATTTCATTTTTCCCCTTAGGTACATCATAGTTTCTTGAGCACCTACTCCGGTGTCAAATTTACTCTAAGAAGATTAAATAGGTCATCCCCTTACCTTACGATGTTGTTTAACATAATTTTCATAACTTAATCCTAAAAAAGTCAAATATGGATCCGTAGGTTTACCTTTTGCTAATAAAATATTTCATTTTTCCACTTAGGTACATCATGGTTTCTTCAGCACCAATCCATCTATCCCCAGGTATCGAATTCGCCTCTAAGAAAATCAAATAGGTCATCCCCTTACCCTACGATCTTGTTTAACATAATTTTCATAACTTAATCCTAAAAAAATCAAATATGGAATCGTACGTTTACCTTTTGCTAACAAAATATTTCATTTTTTCACTTAGGTACATCATTGTTCCTTCAGCACCAACCCATCTATCCCCAGGTGTCGAATTCGCCTCTAAGAAGATCAAATAGGTCATCCCCTTACCCTACGATCTTGTTTAACATAATTTTTATAACTAAATCCTAAAAAAATCAAATATGGAATCGTAGGTTTACCTTTTGTTAATAAAATATTTCATTTTTCCACTTAGGTACATCATGGTTCCTTCAGCACCAACCCATCTATCCCCAGGTGTCGAATTCGCCTCTAAAAAGATCAAATAGGTCATCCTCTTACCCTACGATCTCGTTTAACATAATTTTCATAACTTAATCCTAAAAAATCAAATATGGAATCGTAGGTTTACCTTTTGCTAACAAAATATTTCATTTTTCCACTTAGGTACATCGTGGTTCCTTCAGCACCAACCCATCTATCCCCAGGTGTCGAATTCGCTTCTAAGAAGATCAAATAGGTCATCCCCTTACCCTATGACCTTGTTTAACATAATTTTCATAACTTAATCCTAAAAAATCAAATATGGAATCGTAGGTTTACCTTTTGCTAACAAAATATTTCATTTTTCCACTTAGGTACATCGTGGTTCCTTCAGCACCAACCCATCTATCCCCCGGTGTCGAATTCGCCTCTAAGAAGATCAAATAGATCATCTCCTTACCCTACGATCCAGCGATCTAGATCAACTTCAGTCTCCCCTCCAGCTTCTGGTAGGTTCCAACTTCAAGCTTGCCCATGACATTAAAATTTATTTGGTAAATTTTTTCAGAGTACACTCCCCCGGATCACGTCCAACAATCACCAAATTACAACTCCCCCACAACCTACGCCAGCTGGTCGACGATACCGGCCCAAACACCGACGACAATTGTGGCGCCCGCCATCAATTGTTGGCCGTTGTCATCGACGTCTGCCTGCGCCGTAAGAACGTACCAACACGCACCCATCAGCAACTTAACAAACCCAGTTCCGTATCAAGCTTATTATAATCAAGAAGCGTGCGGACACTATCAAAATCCGGAGTATATTTCGGTGGTTAATAGTGATGTAACTTATACGCAGTTAGGGGGCGGTGAAGGCGGCACTACTCCAGTTTTGTATCACGGGGAGGTTGTTACGTTGGAGAAACAGGATTATGAGATCACATCGGGGCACAGTCAGCCCGAATCTCCGGTTTCGAATTCCAGTACTTCGACGAGGAACGAATGGGTGCCACAGACTCATATGTAAATATTGGATGGATGGCGGTGGTATTTAAGGAATTTATTACAAATCAGCTGGTACATTTCAAAGAGAGTACCTAATTCCGTCCTACGTAACTTAATTTTAATTTATACGAAGCAAAACTTATTGCTGCTAAAAATAAAGAAATATTTCACTTGAAATTGAAGTTATTTTTCTTTTGCGCCAGATAAAATCAAATCAAATGAGGAATATGGCGAAAGCTGATTTTAAACTAATAATTGGACGACTTTTTGTAGAAAAAAAAGCCGCCTAGCTTAATTAGTCAATCGAATATTTTCAAATGGAGGCTTTTTCCAGAAATTTCTCCAAAGTTCGTTCTTATCCTGAAATTTCGACATTTTTCTGGAAATATCGACTTTTTTTCTCAAAATTCGCCTTTTTCGCAATATTTGTCTTATGAAATTTTGAATCTATTTTTAAAATTCTCTGATTAAAATCTGACTGTCTCAAAATTTTGAATATTTATCTCAAAATTCCTTAATTTTTTTAAAACTATATAATTCCTTAAAATTGTTTCTGAATATTTCAACCAAATTTCTACATTTTTTAATTTGTTTATCAGTTAAGTATTTAGCGAATCTTTTTACAAAAAGGTAAAAATTTTAAGAAATGTTTTTTCGAATATTTTGAATTTTTTTAAAAGAGGCTAAAATTCCAAGAATATTTTTTAAAAAAAATTTCAACTGTTTTTTTTTTAATCCAACTTTCTAGGAATTTAAACTAGCTTCTCAAAATTGTGACATTTATCCTAATATTGAACATGGTAAGGTGCTCGTCTCCCCCTGAGTTTAGCAGTCAAAATAAATTAAACCTTCAGCCGTTCCAAAACCGCCCATTTTTCGGAATTTCAACTTTTTCTGTAATTTTCGCAGGGCTTCGAACTGAACCGAAAACCGGAAACCGAAAAAAAACCGTTATTTCTGTCAGAACGAAAGCCGAAGCTGAACCAAAAAGAAAATACCGGTTTATTTCGGTTCAACGCAGATTCTAAAGTCCACAGTTGACAAAATCCCTGAAAGCTTGAAAATGTCTAAAAAGAATTCGAAACTTTGATAAAAGATAGTAGAGAGATTTGACTTTTTTTTTTCGAAATGTTCACATTTGTCTTAAAGTGTCATATTTAAGTCGCCATTTTTGTGTTCTTTTTTTCTAAAATTTCGACTTAAATATGAAATGTAATCTTTTTCCAAAAATCATGACTTTTTTGATATTTACGCCTTAATTTCTAAATTAGAATGTTTAAAAGACCTTTTATTCATAATTACTAAAAATAGTTAAAATCTGGAGAAATTTTTATTTATGAAAAAATGGTTTGTTCGAACTTTGATCATTCATTGAATCGAAATTTAGATTTGTTCCTAGAACAAATTGTTCCCCCTAAATTTGAATGTTTTCCTCGAAGTATTGAATTGAAACACGACATTAAAAAAATATCAAGTTTTAACTCACACTTTTAAAAAGGTGGTCAAAATTTAAAAAAACTAAATTTATGTAAAAAAAATTTAAATGTTTCATTTTAATCATAACAATTTAACTTTGAACTCGATTGTTCGGGTATCTTCTCGAAACTTAAAGACTCTAGTATAAGTCGGAATTTTGCAACTTAAAATTTTAAAATTGTTATTTTTTCCTGAAAATTTCACTTCAAATTTAAATGTAGATTTTTTTTAGAAATATTAACTTCGTTTTATATATTACTTTTCTAAACATTTTTTTTTAACTTAAAAAGTTTTAACATTATTTATAATTGGTATAAACTCAAAATTTTGAAATCTAGCATTTTTAATTTAAAATTCTATTTATTCCAAAAGTTAGAGTACAAGCTTACAATTTCTACATTTTCTAAAAAAATGACTTTGTACTCGAAATTTCAACCTAAATCGAAATTTTAAATTTTAATTTGAATTTTTTTCTTAAATTTCAGGTCCATTTTGAAATTTGAACTTTTGTTTCGAGATTACTCGAAAAATTAAAAAGGAATCACTCGGAGCTGGACCAAAAACCGAAAACCGGAAAAATCGTTGTTTTTGTCGGAACAAAAATCGAAACTGAACCGTTATAATTTTTTTTCCAGAACAAAAACCGAAAACCGGAAAAAAATAATAACGGTTTGAAGCCCTGACATTTCGTAATGTAATCTCGCTTTTGTTTCATAATTTGTCTTTTTTTTTGAAATTTGTGATTTCTTTTCCTAGAAATTCGACTTTTCTTCGAAATTTCTATATTTTTCTTCAACCCCATCGATTTTTGAAATTTCAAGTTTATTACAAAATCCAATAGGTTATATTGGCAAATTTAGCTTCTTCTCGAATGTCTGTTTTTTTTTAAATTTAGGGTTTTTTAAAATTCCTCTCTTTATGATGGCTATCCTCAAAATTTGATTATTTTCTCAAAATTTTATTTTCTGTGTAAAATTTACATTTTTTTTTTGAAATTTTGTCCTTTTTCTCGAAATGTGTCTTTTTTTTCGCAATTTTGGCCTATTTTTGTAAATTGCTTTTTTTTAGTTTTCATTCTATTCGCAATATTCAACTCTTTTCTTTAAATGTGATTTCTTCTCGAAAATTTTAAGCTTGTTTCCCAATTTTAAAGTTTTTTCAAGTTTTGCGAGTGTTCTCAAAATTTCGTTATTTTTAGAAATCCCGTTATTAAACTTAACGCCTAATTTTTTCTGAAAATTTCTTCCTTTTTAAATTTTCGGAGATTTTCCTTAAAGTTTGACTTTTTCTCGAAATTTTCATGTTAATTTCAAAATCAGATATTTAAGTTTTCGAGAAATGACCAGTTTTCATAAGAAATTCATCTTTTTTCTCCGAAATTTCAAAAGTTGTATGTTTATTTCGAAATCTGATACTTAAATTTCTGGAAATGACCAATTTCATTAGAAATTCGTCTTTTTTTCGAAATTTAGATTTTTTCTTGACATTTCGAATGGTTTTCAAAATTTTGTCACTTTTGTTGAAACCGGTTATCTTTTCGAAATTTCGACTTTATCTCAAAAATCAGATTACTTGTTTCTGGAAATTTTATCATTTTCCTCCATATTTGTCTTTTTTAAAAAATTTTGATTTTTCGTTTAAAATTCATCAGCTGTATGTTATCAAAATTTGACTATCCTCTCAAAATTTGACTTTCTGTACGAAAATTCCATTTTTTTTTTCAAAATTTGTCTTTTCCCTCAAAATTCGTCTTTTCTCAAAATTTTGACCTTTTGTTTAAAGGTCATTGAACATGTATTCTCAAAATTTGACTATTTTCTCAAAATTTGACTTTTTGTACGAAAATTGCATTTTTTCACAAAATTTATCTTTTCCCTCAAAATTCGTCTTTTGCTCAAAATTTTGACCTCTTGTTTAAAGGTCATCGAACATGTATTCTCAAAATTTGACTTTCAGTAGGAAAATTTTATTTTTTTCTCGAAATTTGTCATTTCCCTCAAAATTCGTCTTTTTCTTGAAATTTCGACCAGTTTTTCGAATTTCGTTTTGCTTTTTTAAATTCGTCTTTATTTAAATTTCTTGAAATTGACTTGCTTTGGAAAATTTTGAGAACTTTTCTTGAAGTTTCGCTTATTTTGGTAAGTTCTTTATCTTTTTTAAAAGTGGGTTTTTTTTTCTTAAAATTTCGACTTTTAGAATCCAAATTTCCAGAAAATTTGACTCCTAAAGTTTGGCCTTTTCTAGAAATTTGAATTTCTTTTTCAATTTTTGACTTTCAATAATGCCTAGAAATTTCGACATTTTCCTCGAAATTTAGTTTTTTGTCCAAATGTTGAACTTTTTCCTTAAAATTAATACCTTTTTTCTAAGATTCGTCCTTTTTTTTAAATTTACACTATTTTATTTTCAATTTTTTTTTTAATTTCAACGTTATTTACATCATTTATCTTTTTTCTTTAAGTGTAAATTTTTCTGGAAAATTTCCGGTTTTTTCTAAATTTTTAATTTTTAACTCTTCTCAAAATTTTGTAATTGTTTAGTAATTCCTTTATTTTACTGAACGCTGGAATTTCTCTAAAAGTTTCTACCTTCTAGAATCTAAATTTTGAGAGTTTTTTAATGTTTTCTTAAAATTTGACTTTTTCTCGAAATTTTCATGTTTATCTCAAAATCGGGTATTTAGGTTTTCTGGAAATGACCAATTTTCATTAAAAAGTCATCTTTTTTCTTCGAAATATCAAAATGTCTGGGTTTATCTCAAAATTTGATAACTAAGTTTTTCTTCGAAATTTCGCTCTTTGTTTCGAAATTTCGACCTCTTTTTCGAGATTTCAAATTGATTTCAAAATTCATTTTTGTTTTTGAAAATTTAGATTTTTTCTTCAAAATATCGTCATTGTTGTTTAAATCCTTTGCGAGTGGTTTAAATATAAGAAAAATCCATTATTTTTTCGAAATTTGGACTTTATCTCAAAAATCAGATTATTTGTGTTTGTGGATCTTATTATTTTGCTCGATATTTGTCTTTTTCGCAAAGTTTTGACCTTTTTTTTAAAGTTCATCGAATATGTATTCCCGAAATTTGATTATTTGTTCAAAATTTGATTTCCGTACGATAATTTTTCAAAATTTGTCTGTTTCCTAAAATTTGTCGTTTTCTTTAAATTTCGACAATTCTTTCGAATTTTGTTTTGCTTTTTTAAATTCGTCTTTATTTACATTTCTTAAAATTTACTTGCTTTGGAAAATTTTGACAACTACTTTTTGTGAAGTTTCTCCTTTTTTGTAAGTTCTTTATCTTTTTTAAAAGTGGGTTTTTTTCCCAAAATTTCGACCTTTAGAATATAATTTGAACTGTTAAAGTTTAGCCTTTTCTAGAAATTTTTATCTCAATTTTATGTTCTCAATAATGCCTAGAAATTTCGACCTTTTCCTCGAAATTTAGTTTTTTGTTGAAATTTTGAACTTTTCCCTTAAAATTAGCACCCTTTTTCCAAGATTAGTCCGTTTCTCGAAATTTAAAATTCGACTTCTTTTTCGGAATTTACACTATTTTATTTTCAATTTTTTTAAATTTCCACTTTATTCACAACATTTATCTTTTTTCTTTAAGTGTGAATTCTAGAAATTACCAATTTTTTCTCAATTTTTAATTTTAAACTGTTTTCTCTAAATTTCCTATTTGTTTAGAATTCCTTTATTTTACCTAACGCTGAATTTTTTCTGAAAATGTGTGCCTTCTGAAATCTAAAAGTTTTCTTAAAGTTTGATTTGTTCTTAAAATTTGCATGTTTATATCAAAATCTGATATTTAAGTTTTCTGGAAATGACCAATTTTCTTTAGAAATTCATCTTTTTTTTTCTTGAAATTTCGATCTTTTTGTCGAAATTTCAAATTATTTTCAAAATTCATTTTTGTTTTTGGAAATTTAGTTTTTTTCTTCAAAATTTAATTATTTTTGTAGAAATTCATTATTTTTTTGAAATTTCGACTTTATATCATAAGTCAGATTTTTTGTGTTTTTGAATCTCATCTTTTTCTTCGATAATCGTCTTTTTTTCAAAATTTTGAACTTTTGTTTAAAGTTCACCCATTTTGTACTCTCAAAATTTGGCTATTTTCTCAAAAATTGACTTTCCGTACGAACAGTTTATTTTTTCTTCAAAATTTATCTTTTTCTTCAAAATTTGTCTTTTTCTTAGAATTTCGACCATTTTTTTGCATTTCGTTTTGCTTTTTTAAATTTGTCTTTATTTACATTTCTTAAAATTGACTTGCTTTGGAAAATTTTGACAACTTTTCTTGAAATTTCGGTTTTCCTAGTAAGTGTAAAAGGAAATGAGTTTTTTCTCAAAATTTTGAATTATACAATCTAAATTTCGAAAAATTTGGATTCTTAAAGTTTGGCTTTTTCTAAAAATTTTCGTTTCTATCTCAATTTTCAATAATGCCTAGAAATTTCGACTTTTTTCTCGAAATTTAGTTTTTTGTCGAAATTTTCACCTTTTCCTTAAAATAAGTACCTTTTTCCTAAAATTCGTCATATTCTCAAAATTCAAAATTCGTCTTTTTTTGAAATTTCAACTATTTTTTTTCAAATTATTTTTTTAATTTCCACTTTATTCGCAACATTTAACTTTTGTCTTTAAATGTGATTTTTCAATTTTTAAATTTCAACTCTTTTCTCAAAATTTTGTTAGCAATTCCGTTATTTTTCTCAACGCTGGATTTTTTACCTTCTAAAATCTGAATTTTTAAAGAGTTTAAATTTTCCTAAAGTTCGACTCTTTCTAGAAATTTTCATGTTTATCTCAAAATCAGTTATTTAATTTTGGGTGAACGAACTGGTCTTTATCTTAAAAATTAAAATACAAATCTTGTCCCCTGAAACCAACAATGAGTATCTCCATGAAGATGATAGCTTGGCTACGCATTAGAGCAAACTTAGTTGTGTTTTTTTATACTTTCTTGGTTTCAGGGGGTAAAATTTGTATTTTAATCAGATATTTAAGTTCTCTGGAAATATCTAAAAAAATCTGACTTTTTTCTTCGAAATTCCGATTTTTTCCTCGAAATTTCAAATTGTTTTTAAAATTTATTTTTGTTTTTCAAAATTTAGATTTTTTGTTGAAAATTTCGACATTTCATTCGATCGAACGGACTGGTCCTTGGTTATCTTTGTATTTCAATTTTTTTTGAATTTTTTTTTTTCTAAATTTCGACTTTATCTCAAAAATTAGATTCCTTGTCGTTCTAGAAATGTCATCATTTTGTTCGATATTCGTTTTTTTTTCAAAATTTTGATTTTTGTTTAAAATTCATGTGCTGTCTATTCTTAACATTTGACTATTTTTTCAAAATTTGACTCTTCGTATGAAAATTCAATTTTTTTGCTCAAAATTTGCCTGTTCCCTAAAAATTCGTCTTTTTCTTGAAATTTCAAACATTTTTTCAGATTTTGTTTTTATTTTTTATTTTAGTATTCATTTACATTTCTTAAAATTAACTTGATCTAAAAGATTTCGACAGCTCTTCTTGAAGTTTCGCTGTTTTTAACAACTTTATTATTTTCCCTAAGATTGGGTTTCTTCCTCAAAATTTCGATCTTTCAGAATATAAATTTTCAAAAATTTGGATTCCTAAAGCTTGGCTTTTTCCCAAAATCTTGATTTCTGTCTCCATTTCCGATTTTGAATAATGCCTAGAAATTTTCACCTTTTTCTCGAAATTTAGCGTTTTCTCGAAATTTAGACCTTTTTTCTTCAAATAAGTACCCGTTTCCCAAAATTTGACCTTTTCTCAAAATTCGTCTTTGTCAACATTTTTAATTCATTTCCAAAATTCTACTTCTTGGTTTATTCTTTCAAAAATCGTATCTTTTTTAATTCCGCCACTTTTCTTACGTTGTCCCAAAATACGCCTTATTTTTGAAATTTCGTCTTTTATCTCAAAAATAGGATCTTTATCTTTCTAGAAATGTCGATTTTTTCCTCGAATCTAACTTTTTTTATACAATAATGTAAAAATTTTTATTTTACAAAAAAATATAAATTTTCATTAGATATGTTTATTTTTGATTAAGTATAAATATTTATATTCTGTTTATTAATTTTATTTAACATTTCTGCGACCTAGTTTGGAAATATTTAAATTTTTAATAATGAAAGTTGACAATATTCTGAAAAATTGAAATATGAATCTTGTTCCCTGAAACCAAGAAAGATTAAATAACACAACAAAGGCTACTCTAACGCATTTCGATAGCCAAGCTATCATCTTCGGTATCTCTCTGAAGATGATAGCTTGGCTATCGAAGCGCGTTAGAGAAACCTTTGTTGTGTTTTTTAATCTTTCTTGGTTTCAAGGGACAAGATTTGTATTTCAATTTTTGAAGATAACCAAGGACCAGTCCGTTCCACCAAAAAAGAATATTCTGAAACATACTTTAAGTTAAGATATTTTATTGGTCAATATCTATTTACATATACTGGTAAATTGTAAATTAGTGGCAAACTTTAACTATCAATTTATCAACAACTATTTTTTTTTGGGGTTGGCGCCATTCTGCAAAATGTCTTTCAATTAGAAGAAGTTTTTTGGAGAAAATTGGGCGTGTTAAAGTCTGTTTGGATCTTTGTAATTTTTATTATTTCACTCAGATGACATTAAAGTAATAATGAGAAATCCCCAGCACCATACTCTGAGTCTTCACGCTTCCTAACATTCTTCAGAGTTTAAATTTTGCCTAAATATTTGTTGGGCTGCAAGTAGAATGTAACCTAGATACCTGGACTGCAGTATGTATCCCTCTAAGCGTATATAGTCAATTAAAACTAGCCGAACTAACAACAGTTAAACCACAAATGCTTGGCAAAGTGGTTGCTCTCTAGGAAGGTCCCAGAAGACTAGATTCTAATGCAAGAGCTATTGGTGTGTGTCAAACTTATTTGTTTAAACATTTATCAGATCTGGAATTTGGAAACCAAAGATTGGTTTTAATCTTAATAGATCTCGTCAGTTTGGCATATTTAACTCGAATCCTAACAAATGTTCCAGCAAGTAAATACTTACTGTATTAGAATTTGTTGGGCTTATACCGAGAATCTTCTTGGAGTATATTTCATATCTTTTGGGCCATTAAAATCTTTGAAAGTGGTAGATAATATTTCACTTTTGTTTACATAACATAATATAAGATTTTTGAAGGATGATGTGCATCTTTAGGCTGCTTAGTGTCCTTGAAATTTTAAAATTTTTACTTAGAAATTATTGACGTACTAAGTCGAAATTTGTTGTAGTATTGAAGTATCGTTAAAAAATCTCTCAAGATTGAAATGTTTAATATTTTATGAAAAAATTGTTGAAATGATAACGAGCTTCCTGAAATGTAATATAGTGGTCTTGAGGTTCCAAAATTTCGAATAATTTAATTATAAATTGCTTTAATGAGGAATTAAGGAAATTGCTTGTCTTCAATTTAAAATATTTTAGTTACTTTGAAAATCTTTCATCTGAAAGTCGTTAAAATAACTAGAAGCTTCGTGAAGGATATTTTGTCAGGGAGCATTGTGAGACTTTGTATTACATCCTATACTAACTCTGGTCATGGAAGCCTTTGTTATCATTTTAAGACTTTAATGTTTCAAATATCTTACCTATAAATTGTGCTTATGAAAGTTTCTTGAATGTTATTGAATAAAATTTAATCCAATGAAGATATTTAAAATTACTATCATTTTACCTAGAAATCATTGTACAAACTTTAAAAGGATACTGTGGTCCTTGAACTTACAAGCTCAGTAGAGGTTCCACCTTTCTTCTACATCGCCATCCTCTGTCAAACTTGCATCCCAATCATACTAATGGAACTGCTAAGATTTCATTCGATACCGATCTAAGTACCTGTTATAAAATGTTTTTTTAAGTATCGATTTGAATCTCAATGCAGATGACGTCGATGTATCTTTTGCTAATCTTTTTAGATTAGTACGCTTGAAAATGCGAGTTTTGTTGGCGAAATACGTATCGCGTAATTATTTATCTAATTGCCGATGTGGTAAAGGGGTGAAACCTTCTTTGGACTTAAGGGACCTAATTTGAAAATGAGTACCAATCTAAACATTTATTAAAAAATATATACAAATAAAACATTCAAAATATAATACATGTTCATTTCACATTATAAGAAAATAGTTGGTCCCTATACAAAATAAATATAAATTAATTATTCTTAGGTAAGTAAATGATTTTACTAACATAAGGCAACAATATATCATATGTAGTCTCCAGTCAGCAATAAAAATCAGAACTAAAAGAGAGCAAAGATTTGACGGAAGACAATAGGTTTCAATATCCTTAAGTTACAAAAAAATTTAGAAAATCAATTCTGTTGGCACCGGGTAGATTAACATTCATCCATTAAAACACCGATTATTTGTACCTTCAAACATGTGTCCCATCCAACGAATGTATTTTGCTTATTTTACTTTTATGATCACCTTCAATTTGCACCTTAGTTTCTCTCTTGATCAGAGGGGACTTTAGAGAAAATTTCGAATTTCGAAAATGCTTCGGCGAATGCACCGGCACGACATTGGCCGCCTTGATCTTGTAGCTGTCCGTTTCACTAACCATGTTCAAGTCAGTTTTCTTCTCTGTCATATACGGGGAGGATCTTTCGGTTTTCGAACCTTTCATGATGATAGGGGAGGAATTTCTGCTTTTTCCAAACATAGCCGGCTCGGAGAGAAGACGCGGCACCGATTTGAAGAGAGGACCATCCGAATGACAAGGGGCTGAAACTGGAGTATGGGGCGCAGATTGGGAAACTGTCGTTTTTGGTGGATTGGTTGTAACTTTCTCCGTGTCGATGGATTTGTAAGATTTTAGATTTTCGAGGGTACCCCCAACTGAACCTAACTGTCGCATGTTGGGTTGAGATCTGGGAAAGAAACTTGGGGCTTTATCAGGATTGTTATTAATGATTAGATTACCTTGCGTGCATATTGCGTTGGTTGGCTCGAGTGGTGTTTCTTCTAACTGGGAAAGCTGGTGTCTTGTGCGTTATTCTCATAGAGCTGTAATTGATTATCTTCTTACCAGGTTCTATTTTTTGTTGAGTTCTCGCTCTTCCAAGAACTGAGTTACCTGTTAACAGTTTTGGTGATTTTAATCCTTGAAAGTTTTTATTGGTTTTTATTTATTGTAAAATTAGTTGTGCTAATCAAGGATTTGGTAATCATAGCGTTATCAACAACATATTTTCTGTTGCTACGTTAGATTGTTGTGGTTTGATTTTTTGTCCCCTAATCTTAACTTACATTCCCAAATGTTTTAAATTAAATCTCTTTTACTATTATTGCTATTTTCTTTTTTAATTTCTATAGACTTTTTAGTTTTTCGCTTGAATGATGAAATTGATCATTGTAACAAGATTCACTTGACTTGAAAAGTAAAAATTGATGCCACAGAAACACCAATGAAAGTAAATCTATGATAAATGCCAAAAAATCCAAATTTATCAGTATTTATTAAAAAAATAAGATTTTTAACAAATTACTCACGTGCATTTACTGTATGTTTTCTCCTGGTTTGAGCTACAGCGTAAACCACCGCTGCCAAGCTGCTATAGTGACTCGGTTGTCTTTGGAACGTGGGTGGTTTAGCTTGTTGTTTACCAAGAACAAAAAATGTCTCCATTTGACCTTTACCTTTGACTTCAATAATACCCCTTCTTTTGATTTCATACCCCTTTTCGCCTAAAATCTGAGAACACACTCATACTCGTTATTGCATATGAAATAGTTGTTCACCTACATCAGCTGTGGGTTTTGGAACTTGAATTTGTCCAATGATCCCCGTGGAATCCATACGAGACGCCTCGTTAACCGTATTGCCCCATATGTCAAAAACTGGTTTCCTGGCACCTATCACACCGCAAACCAGAGGTCCACAGGATACTCCAATCCTAAGGCCGAAATTGTTGAAGGAATCCTTATTGATTTCCTCCAGCTTGTGTTTCATACAAATGGCGAAATCGATGAGGGCACCCAAGTGGTCGGATTTATTCGTATTTTCCGTCTAGGATTCAGAAAGGTAAAATATGGCCAATGATTTGAAAAAAAAATTACCTCATGGGTGGGGTTCAGACCAGAGGCGGCCATATAGGTAGCGGTGGCGCTCACGGTTTTGATTTTTTCTATAGCACTGAAGCGAGGTTCGTCTAATAATTCATCGAAGTCAGCTGCAAGAAAATGTTGCCAAATAAAATCTGCGTAATAAAATACAAAGAATCCTAATTAAAATATGAATCCATATCATTGAGGATGACGAGTGTTGGATTAAAATAAAATCATAACGCTGATTTTCTTTAAAAAAAAATTAAATGCGGTAGACAGGTTAAAACCAAAGGCTGGTTTCTACCTTATTCGGTGTCGTCCTCTCGTTAGTTTTACCTATTCAGGTTCAATCTGAGAAATGCTCTTACACCGGAGCTTTCGCACATCAGGTTTTCCTGGACTGGATCGCATCAGAATGCTATTTGAAATATTCGACAATTCGCTCACCGCCTCAGACCAATTAAAAATAAAAAAAACTTGCTCTTGAACCTTTCTTTTGACACTTCCACCCCTCGTTGTAAAGTCATACGTTTTTTAATATATGATTCTTGCTTTTCTTTGAAAATGTGATTTTTATTACAGTACTAATGAATCTACCCCATGAGTGAAGTCAAGGGAGGACTTAGCCTCCAAATGCCGAATTGGTCCTCCCTCCAAACTATTTGACTATTGTCACATTTACATACTTTTGAATCTTTTAAACAGATAGAATATAAAAAGTAGAGTCGCGCGTTCTCCATGAAAACTAGGAAAACACAGCTTTCATTGCAAAATGAAAAAGTGCCTGCTGTAGTTAGGTTACGTAAAAGAACACTAGACTTAGTACAACTATTCTTTTTTCTAGCATTTTCCCATTTTTTCTCTCAAAAATGTATACTTTTTCTGCCCTTTACATTAAAAACTTGATTGATTTTTTGTGTCTTCAGTTTTCTTTGGAAATGTCTGAAAATTCTTACTTCTTTTCCTTATGCTTTGAAGGCATAATAGGGTTATCTTCTGCGAGTGGATCGAACATAAAAAAATCTAAACTTTTTCAAATATTTCAACCATAATCAGAAAATTTTGCAAAAAATTCTGCAAATGTTGGGTTTTGGAAGTTAAAATTTGGTTCTTTTTTTAGAATACATAATTTTTTTTAATATTTCAATTTCATTCTAAAAATTTCGACTTTTTTTCGAAATCTCGAGTTTCAATTTTAAATTAACATTTATTTCTTAAGCCTCCAAATTTTAAATCCTTTTTTCAAACTTTTTTCTTGTTTTTCAACCATGCGATTTATCTATTTATTAAAATATCAATGCCAAAATCAAAATTTCGATTATGTTGCTGTTGTTAAAATTAAAATTTCGATTAGTTTTGGTGGAACGGATTGGTCCTTGGTTATCTTCAAAAATTGAAATACAAATCTTGTCCCTGAAACCAAGAAAGATTAAAAAACACAACAGAGGTTGCTCTAACGCGTTTCGATAGCTAAACTATCATCTTCAGAGAGGGAACAAGATTTGTATTTCAATTTTCGATTAGTTTGTTTAAAATTTCTGCCTAAAACTTGAAATTACGAATTTGTTAAAGAAGCATGGACTTCCAAAGTCGGACAATAAGGAAAATATTAGAACATTTTAATTTTAAAAATAAATTTTGAAATTAAATTAGAAATTTTAGAATTAAGTTGGTTTCGAAAGAAAACTTGAAATTGTAGGTTTTTTGCCAACATTTCTAATTTAAACAGTTAATTTTTACATGCTTACTTTAAATTTTTAATTAATTTAGACTTTGTTCTGAAAAAATTGACTTTCATCCTGAAATTTTTGAATTTGAAAATCAAAAATTCGTTTTTTACACTTTTTGATTACAAAATTTCAACTTTACTTTCCAAATTGCATCTTCTTTTTCCAAACTTCGAGTTTAAATGCGAAATTTGTTCCCTTTTTTTAAATGTTTTTGTTAAGATGCGATTTTTTATAAGTTCTAATTTTTCCAAAATTTCGACTTTTTCTCAAACTTGCTGTCTAAAATTGGTTTTGTATCATTTTTCTGAAATTTCGTTTTCAAAATAGTCTTCGATTTTTTTTGTCGAAACTGGCGTCTTGCCAGAAAATTTGAAAGTTCGTTTTTTTCCTTATTTTATACGAGGTGATTTTTTTAGTTAGGAGATAACCTTTATATGGAGTGTCACTTATTATAAAAACAAACTGATTTTGTTAATGGATTGTTTTCTTTTGAGGAAATTTTGATTGTTTGCTTAAAATTCGTCTTTTTGTAAAATTTTTATTGGAAAAGCGTCTTTTGTCTAATCTTTTTTCGCATTCTTTTGAATCAAGTCTTCAAATTCGAATTTCTTTTCAAAATTCATGTTTCTTTCCAAAATTTTAGATTTATTGATAAAATGTAATTTTTTTTCTCAAAATTTGACTTTCTGCGAACTCCTCATTTTTTCTACACATTTTTAATTTATTCTCCAAATTCAATCTTTCTTTTAAGAATTTTACTTTTTTTAGAAGTTTCCAAGTTTTTCTATAGAGTTCAACTTTTTTCCAGAAATATTGACTCTTTTCGTACATAATTCTACGATTTTTCCGAATTGGGGCAAAAACTTGACAATGGCCCCCGTTAATGTTCAAAATACCTTTGAAGAATAAGCATTTGCGAATTTGGCGCCCCCTTCAACTAGCACCCGGGACAAATGTCCCTATTTGCTCCGGATTTTGAGGCTGCCTTTTGTTTCTTAAAGTTGGCCTTTTTCTTAAAATTTATATTTTTATTTCAGAATTCGATATTTTTATGTGTGCGGAAATTTCGATTTTTTTTTTCGAAATTCGTCTTTTTTTGAAATTTCGACATTTTCTCGATATTCGATTTTTTCTCAAAACTCACTTTCTCGTTTGAAAATTCGAATTCAATTTTAAAATTCGATTTCCTTTTTCCAAAAGACTCTTCTTTCACTATTTACCTCATAATTCATCGTTTTTATTAACGAAATTTATCCATTCTAATTTTCTGGAGATTTCGACTTCTTTCATGACATTTGACTTTTCGCGAAATTTTGATCTCGAATTTCAATCTTTTGTTTCTGGACATTTTGACTTTTTCCTCGAAATTCGCCTGTTTCTCAAAGTTTCCATTTTACTCCAAAAGTCGTCTATTTTTCTTCAAATTTCGATATTTTCGACATTCGGTTGTTTTCCCAAAATTTTCTTTTCTTTTTTTATTTTGAAATTTTGAATAGAAACCTCAAAATTTGACTCCACTAGGTAGACTATTTACCTCAAAATTTGTCTTTTTTCTATTCAAAATGCATTCTCATAATGTTGCCTTTTTTGAAAATTTTAACATTTTTAGAAACTCACCTTCCGGCAATTTCGATCTTTATGTTTCTAGAAATTACAGCTTTTCCCCGAAATTCCTCTGTTTCTCAAAGTTTTCATTTTTAACTTCAAAATTCGTCTTTTTTTGTTGAAATTTCGATATATTTTTTTGTCGACCTTTGATTCTTTTCTCCAAATTTAGCTTCTCTTTTAAAATTTGAAATGTATCTCTTATTTTCCAAAATTTTATTTTTAGGAAAATTAAAACTCGTTGTTTTTATTTTCAAAATTTCTCCATTCTTTTCAAAATTTGACTTTTTTTGAAAATTTTTAACAATTTTAGAATCTAAAATTTCGACTTCTTTCATAAAATTTGAATTTTCGAAAAATCTCAATCTCAAATTCGATCTTTAATGTTTGTAGAAATTTTGACTTCATCGTCGAAATTCATCTTTTTCTTTAAGCTTCCATTTGTATTTTAAAATTCGTCCTTTTTATTTTCGAAATGTCTCCATTCTTTTCAAAATTTGGCTTTTTTTGAAAATTTTAACAATGTTAGAATCTGATCTTCCGAACATTGGAATTTAGACATTTTTCGATATTCAATTATTTTTTAAAATTCAGCTTTTTTTGTAAAATTTCGAATTTAATCGAAACATTTCGAATTTAATCGTAAAATTCAACTTTTTCTTTTTTCAATACACCACTCTTACCGACTCGACCTCAAAATTCGTCGTTTTTATTTTCGAAATTTCTCCTTTCTTTTCAAAATATGGCTTTTTCTGAAAATTTTAGCATTTTTAGAATCTGAGCTTCCGGAAATGTCGACTTCCTTTATAAAATTTGACTTTTTGCGAAATCTGAATCCAGAAGTTCCATCTTTTATGTTTCTAAAAATGTTAACTTTTCGTCTTTTTCTCAAAGCTTCCATTTTTATTTCAAAATTCCTCTTTTTTTTGTAGAAACGTTGATATTTTTTTTTCGATATTTGATTTAATCTCGAAATTTAACTTTTCATTTGAAATTTCGAGTTTTTCTTGAAATTCAAACTAATTTTTCTCGAAATTTGACTTTTACATTACGACCTCAAAATTCGTCGTTATTATTCGAAATTTCCCCATTCTTCTCAAAATATGGCTTTTTCTGGAAATTTTACCATTTTTAGAATCTGACCTTCCAGAAAATTCGACTTCTTTCATAAAATTTGACTTTTTGCGAAATCTCGATCTCGAAATTCCATCTTTTATGTTTGTAGAAATTTTAACTTTTCTTCAAAATTCGTCTTTATCTCAAAGCTTCCATTTTTATTTTAAAATCCGTTTTTTTTTGTCGAAATTTCGATATTTTTTTTCGATATTCGATTTAGTCTCGAAATAGAGCTTTTCTTTTGAAATTTCGAGTTTAATATTGAAATTCAAATTTTTTTTTCTCAAAATTTGACTTTTACGTTACGATCTTGAAATTCGTCATTTTTATTTTCGAAATTTCCCCATTCTTCTCAAAATATGGCTCTTTCTGGAAATTTTACCATTTTTAGAATTCTGACTTTCCAGAAATTTCGACTTCTTTCATAAAATTCGACTTTTTCTGAAATCTCGATCTCGAAATTCAATCTTTTATGTTGCTAGAAATTTTGAATTTTCCTAAAAATTCGCCATTTTTTAAAGCTTCTATTTTTACTTCAAAATTTGTCTGTTTTGTTTAAAATTTTCACATTTTTATTAACATTCGATTTTTGCTCGCAATTCATCTTCTCTTTTGAAATTTTGAATGAAATCTAAAATTTAATTTTTTTCTGAAAATCTAACTTAACTCGAAATTCTTTTTTTTTAGACATTTTGAATTTTTGTTTTTAAGTTCCACGTTATCTCAATATTCGCCTCTTGCAAACATTTTGTTATTACTTTATCCTCAAAATGAAAATTTCAACAGATTTAGAATCGAATTTTGACCTGTAACATAAAGTTTGTCTTTTTCTCGAAATCTCAATTTCAAAATTTGATAATATATAATAATATCGTCCAAGAGCCAAGTTTCTGGAAATTTCAACTTTTTTTCGAAATTCATGCTTTTCCAGACGTTTTGACTTTCTATCTTTAAGACTGAAAGAACTAATTTTAAATTAGTTCTTTCAGAAAGTTTGACTTTTCCATAATATTTGTCTGTTTAAAAAAAAATTTGATTTTATTTTAAAAATGAAAATCTCAACATTTTTACAATATCACCTTCTGGAAATTTCAGCTTGTTTTGGCTTGAATTCGACTAATCTATTTAGTAAAACTCTAACATTGGCTGACAGATGACAGCCTAAACGGGTGGCTCTACAAGAATGAAATTTTGCACACGAATATTACGTACAAGGCGGGTCAGCACTAAGAAAGGATTTTTCAAAATTTAACTTCTAAGGGCCTAAAAATAGGCATTGAAATCCTAAAAAAGGTAGACACACCACTGTATTTAAAGTAACGTGTATGCGTTAATCATATACTTAAGATAAAGTATATGTCGTTACTCATCACTTTGAGTCGGCACGGCGCGGCGGTATTTACTTTGCTTATCGCATTTCTAGAATGGCCATGCGGCGATAAAATTGAGAGTCTTTATTCTGCTACAGAACGAAAAATGTTGATAATACATGGCGTGGTTTTAACCACAATTTATTTAGAGATGATCATTTGATATTCAACATGCCACACTTCTTAGAGCCTTTGAGGCTTCTTCGGCAATAAATTATCTTTAATGTGGCCCCGATTTTCATTATTAAAGTAGCACAGCTTTTCAACTATTATTAATATTTATTTAAAAAAAAACTATTTTAGGTTATACATTGAAAAAATCACAAAAAAAAACAAAGTTAATTACCACAACAGACATTTACCTATTATTTCGTTTAGTAGTCTAATACATTCGACTCCCTTGTTGACGTCCTCTGAATAAAATTCGGTGAAATTTGGTATGCTAGCAAACAAAACCCCAACTCCAGCCCTATACTGTGCATATAATTCCTGAAACGTCTAACTTGAAACACCCAATTTAATCAAATAAGTGCAATTACCTCGCTTCTGTCGTTACACAAAAAATGTTTAGCTACGTGATCCGGTAAAATATTCTTCAGCAACTGAGTGTTGTTGTGGCGAGTTTCCTGCATGTCTTGTAATTCACGTTCCGCCTGCTGCTTCCACAAAAAATCCAGCCTTGAAGTCACTTCAACAAGTCTGGCATGATAGGCGACCATTAAGAAGAATACTGTCAACAGAATCAACATTTGGACCGTCAGGGAAGGAGTCAGAAGTTTGGACCTAGAAAAGTATCTTGTTAATCCCATATTTCTATTTTGGGGTATACTTACGAATGCTCTTTACTTGAGTTGTCTTGCCTGAAATGAAAACACTTTGATATTATTTTGTTGCATAAAGTATTTTAAAGTGAAGTTGGGAGTTGATCTGAAACTGAAACACTTATTTTTAAGTGAAACGGACTTGTCCTTGGTTATCTTCAAAAATTGGCATACAAATTTTGTCCCCTAAAACCAAGAAAGGTTAAAAGACACAACAAAAATTGTTCTAATGCGTTTTAATAGCCAAGCTGTCATCTTCAAAGAGATACTAGTATCTCTTGACTTAGAGCAACTGTTGTTGTGTTTTTTAATCTTTCTTGGTTTCAGGGTACAAAATTTGTATATCAATTTTCGAAAAAATAATATTTCTGAAAACTTTTTTCTTTAGACGAGTGTTTGCTCACTTCAGTGTAGTGAAACAGGGAATAACGTTGTTATCCTTTAAAGTAACAGTTTTAAAGTATTTAAATGTCAAAACGTTCAGTTTTAGGAACCTCATTTAGTGAAGAAGCCATTTACTGCACATGTACAATAACTTCTTTGAATGTAATTTAGCTTCGTTCGGGGCCACTGCTTTGTTTCCAAATTGAATATGACTTTGGTTTAATTTGGTTGGAAACGACTTCATTATTTTTAAAAATATTTTTCAAATTTTACTAATAATCTTGCTAACAATTCTGGAGACTTAAGATAAGAAAGCATGAAATAATTTTAAAATAGCGTTGTGATTGAAATTTCTTAGATCACATAGGAAATCATCATCATCTTATTTAACTGAACGTCAAGTTGATTTAAACTGCATCCCTTCAGCAGGTTAGTTCCTCTTTTTTTTTAAGTTTGATATTCATAGCTTTAACAATGGTGTGTTCATGGAAGCAAGGGAACTACAGCTTCCCCTGCAAAATAAAAAAAGCAAGGGAACTACAGCTTCCCCTGCAAAATAAAAAAATACATAACCAGGGATATTTTTCCATATTTTAAACCCTATTTTTCACGCAACGTTTACGACCAATGTTTATTTCAAAATTTCAGATTTTACTTCAAATTTTGAGGAAGTGTCGAAATCTAGAGATCAAATTTTAAATCTTAAGAAAAATGAGTCAATATTTTTAAAAATATTATACATATAAAATCTTCGGAAAAGGTAAAATATGATTTCGAAAAAGAATTCAAAATGTTGACATACGTTTTCTTAAAACTTCGCCTTCTTGTACGCATTTTGAAGTTTCGTGGAATTTATCATCATATATTCGATGTTTAACGTAAAAATTTCGTGATTAAAAGGGTAATTTTGAAAATGTTACATAATTTCGAGGTTTGTTTTTACAAATTTTGACCGTCACAAAATTCTTGATTTTTTAATTTCGAGTTTTATTTCAGTAAAGTCTTTTTAGTTTAGTGTTAGTTAAGAAAAGTCTTTTTAGTTTAGTGTTAGTTCAGAAAGTCTTTTCAGTTTAGTGTTAGTTCGGAAAAATTTAAATATAGGGAGAACAAAGTCCAAAGTTTTAAAAAACTACCAGTGAGTTAAAATTAAAAAACTGAACTCAGTAATAAAGACTTCCCAAAATGTCGACTCTTTTAAAGAAATTCGAAACTTTCGAACAAAAAAGTGGAATATTTAATACATGTCCCTGCTTAAACTTCAAATTTTAGTTATTTAAACAGGGTATTTGAGAAAAAGGTTGAAATTTAGAATTAATGTCTAAATTAGTGGAAAAAAGCAATAATTTCTGGCAAAAATCTAAGTTCTGTATTTTGAAATTTTGCGAAAAAAAAAACAGAAAAATCACAAAGCAACTTTAAATTAAAAAATTCGGAAAAAATTTTGAAGAAAGTCTAAACTATTAAGAAAAACTATATAAATTTCAATGTTTTTTTTTAGACAATTTAAAGTTTTTGTTAAAAATTTAGCGAAGAAACGTTGAGGGTTTTTCTTCGAAACTTTTACAATCCTTTCACTATCCTCTCGAGAACCCCATGTTTCAAATTGCAATTTTTATTTTCATTTGATAAAAATATTAAATTTCGGTAAGGAAGAGTCAAAATATTTTAAAAATGTCCAAATTTTAAGCCAAAGTTTAAACACTAAATTTATTAAAAACAGTTTTTCTCAAAATTTTGACTTTATCGTTTCATTTCTTTAGATGCTTTGAATACCTGAACAAAGAGTAGAATATTTAAAAATTCGAGCTTAAACTTGGCATTTTTAAATTTGAAAAGTTGTAAAAAGTTTTATAAATCAAGTTTTTTATGAAATTTGAAGTTTTTAATCAAAATGTAGGGAACAAATGTCGAGGTTTATTTCTTCGAAACTTTTACTGCCTTCTCACGATCCTCACGTTTAAAATTGAAATTTTTATTTTGCTTTATAAAAAAAGTCTAAATGTTGGTACGTAAAGACAAGTCAAAATATTTTTAACCCAAAATTTAAAAACTAAATTTAATAAAGGCAGTTTTTCTAAAAATTTAACTTTAATCTTCCACTTTTTTAGATGTTTTAAAAATCTGAACAAAGAGTCGAATATTCAAAAATTCGAGCTTAAACTTGGCATTTTTAAATTTGCAAAGTTGTAAAAAGTTATACAAGTCAACTTTTTCTGGAAATTTGGGGTTTTCGATCAAAAATTAGCGAACAAATGTCGAGGAATTTTTCTTTGAAACTTTCAGTGCCTTCTCAAGATCCCCAAGTTTAAAATTGATGCTATGATTTTCCTTTATAAAAAAAAGTCTAAATTTCAGTAAGAAAAAGTCAAAATATTTTAAAAATGCCCAAATTTTAAGCCGAACTTTTAAAACTAAATTTATTAAAAACTGTTTTTCTCAAAATTTTAATTTTATTCTTTTACTTCTTTAGATGCTTTGAATACCTGAACAAAGAGTCGAATATTCAAAAATCCGAGCTTAAACTTGGTATCTTTAAAATTCAAAAAGTTGTAGAAAGTTTTATCAATTAAGTTTTTTTTCGAAATTTGAGGTTCTTGCTCAAAATTTAGGGAACAGATTTTGAGGGTTTTTTCTTCGAAACTTTCACTGCCCTCTCAAGATCTCCAAGTTTAAAATTGAAGGTTTTATTTTCCTTTATAAAGCAAAAGTCTAAATTTCAGTAAGGAAAAGTCAAAATATTTTAAAAATGTCCAAATTTTAAGCCAAACTTTAAAAACTAAATTTATTAAAAACAGTTTTTCTCAAAATTTTGATTTTATTCTTTCACTTCTTTAGATGATTTGAATACCTGAACAAAGAGTTAAATATTTAAAAATTTGAGCTTAAATTTGGCATTTTCAAATTCGAAAAGTAGTAGAAAGTTTTATACATCAAGTTTTCCCGAAATTTGAGGTTTTTGATCAAAATGTAGGGAACAAATATCGAGGGTTTTATCTTCGAAACTTTCACTGTCTTCTCAAGATCCCCAAGTTTAAAATTGAAGGTTTTATTTTCCTTTATAAAAAAAGTCCAAATTTCAGTAAGGAAAAGTCAAAATATTTTTAAAGTGCCCAAATTTTAACCCAAAGTTTAAAAACGAAAATTATTAAAAACAGTTTTTGCAAAAATTTGATTTTATTCTTTCACTTTTTTAGATGTTTTGAATACTCGAACAAAGAGTCGGATATTCAAAAATTCGAGCTTACACTTAACATTTTTAAATTCGAAAAGTTGTAGAAAGTTTTATAAATTAGGTTTTCCCCGAATTTTAAGTTTTTTGATCAAAATTTGGGAAACAAATATCCAGGGTTATTTCTTCGAATCTTTCACTGTCTCCTCAATATCCCCAAGTTTAAAATTGAAAGTTTTATTTTGCTTTATAAAAAAAAGTTTACATTTCGTTTAGGAGAAGTCTAAATATTTTAAAAATGTCCAAATTTTAAGCCAAAGTTTAAAAACAAAATTTAATAAAAACAGTTTTTTCTAAAAATTTGATTTCAATCTTTCATTTCTTTAGAGGTTTTGAATATTTGAATAAAGAGTCAAATATTCAAAAATTCGAGCTTGTACTTGGCATTTTTAAATTCGAAAAGTAGTAGAAAGTTTTATAAAATAAATTTTTCCCGAAATTTGAGGTTTTTGATCGAAATTTAGGGAACAAATGTCCAAACTTTCACTGTCTTCCCAAGATCAGCAAGTTTAAAATTGAAAGTTTTATTTTCCTTTATAAAAAAAGGTCTAAATATCGCTAAAGAAAAGACAAAATATTTTAAAAATACCCAAATTTAAACCCAAAGTTTAAAAACTAAATTTAATAAAAACATTTTTTTTCAAAAAATTGATTTTAATCTTTCACTTTTTTAGATGTTTTGAAAATCTGAACAAAGAGTCGAATATTTAAATCAAGCTTAAATTTCAAAAAGTTGTGGAAATTTTTATAAATCAAATTTTTTTCGAAATTTGGGGTGGAACGGACTGGTTCTTGGTTATCTTCTAAAATTGAAATACAAAACTTGTCCCCTGAAACCAAGAAAGATTAAAAAACACAACAAAGGTTGCTCTAATGCGTTTCTACAGCCAAGCTGTCATTTTCAGAGAGATACTGTACAGTATCTCTCTGAAGATGATAGATACTGTACAGTATCTCTCTGAAGATGATAGCTTGGCCGTCGAAACGCGTTAGAGCGACCTTTGGTGTGTTTCTTAATCTTTCTTGGTTTTAGGGGACAAGTTTTGTATTTCAATTTAATTTTATTTCAATTTAAACTTGACATTTTTAAATTCGAAAAGTGGTAGAAAGTTATTCAAGTCAACTTTTTCTAGAAATTTAAGGCTTTTGATCAGAAATTAGGTAACAAATGTCAAGGGTTTTTTCTTCTCTTTTCACTATCTTCTCAAGATCCCCAAGTTTAATATTGATGATTTTATTTTCCTTTATAAAAAAGTCTAAATTTCAATAAGTAAAAGTCAAAATATTTTATAAATGCCCAAATTTGAAGCCAAAGTTTAAAAACTAAATTTAATAAAAGCAGTTTTTCTAAAAATTTGATTTTAATCTTTCATCTTTTTAGATGTTTTAAATATCTAAATAAAGATTCGAATATTTAAAAATTCGAGCTTAAAATTGGTAACTTTAAATTCAAAAAGTTGTAGAAAGTTTTATAAATTAAGTTTTTTTTCGAAGTTTGAGGTTTTTGATTAAAATTTATAGAACAAATGTGAAGGGTTTTTTCTTCGAAACTTTCACTGTCTTCTCAAGATCCCCAAGTTTAAAATTAAAGGTTTTATTTTCCTTTATAAAAAAAAGTCTAAATTTTAGTAATGAAAAGTTAAAATATTGTAAAAATGTCCAAATTTTAAGCCAAATTTCAAAAAAAAAATTTACTAAAAACAGTTTTTTTCAAAATTTTGATTTTATTCTTTCACTTCTTTAGAAGCTTTGAATACCTGAACAAAAAGTCGAATATTCAAAGCCTAAACTTGGTATTTTTAAATTCGAAAAGTTATAGAAAGTTTTATAAATTAATGTTTCCCGAAATTTGAGTTCTGTCGATGGTTTTTTCTTCGAAACTTTCACTGTCTTCTCAAGATCCCCAAGTTTAATATTGATGATTTTATTTTCCTTTATAAAAAAGTCTAAATTTCAATAAGTAAAAGTCAAAATATTTTATAAATGCCCAAATTTGAAGCCAAAGTTTAAAAACTAAATTTAATAAAAGCAGTTTTTCTAAAAATTTGATTTTAATCTTTCATCTTTTTAGATGTTTTAAATATCTAAACGAAGAGTCAAATATTCAAAAATTTGATCTTGAACTTGGTATTTTTAAGTTCGCAAAGTTGTAGAAAGTTATACAAGTCAACTTTTTCTAAAATTTGAAGTTTTTGTTCAAAAATTAGGGAACAAATGTCGAGGAATTTTGCTTCGAAACTTTCACTACCTTCTCAAGATCCCCAAGTTTAAAATTGATGCTATTGTTTTCCTTTATAAAAGGAAAGTCTAAATTTCAGTAAGGAAAAGTCAAAATATTTTAAAAATACCCAAATTTGAAGCCAAAGTTTAAAAACTAAATTTAATAAAAACCGTTTTTCTAAAAATTTCATTTTAATCTTTCACTTTTTTAGATGTTTTAAAAATCTGAACAAAGAGTCGAATATTCAAAAATTCGAGCTTAAACTTGGCATTTTTAAATTTGCAAAGTTGTAAAAAGTTATACAAGTCAACTTTTTCTGGAAATTTGGGGTTTTCGATCAAAAATTAGCGAACAAATGTCGAGGAATTTTTCTTTGAAACTTTCAGTGCCTTCTCAAGATCCCCAAGTTTAAAATTGATGCTATGATTTTCCTTTATAAAAAAAAGTCTAAATTTCAGTAAGAAAAAGTCAAAATATTTTAAAAATGCCCAAATTTTAAGCCGAACTTTTAAAACTAAATTTATTAAAAACTGTTTTTCTAAAAATTTGATTTTAATCTTTCACTCCTTTAGATGTTTTGAATATTTAAACAAGGAGTCGAATATTCAAAAATTCGAGCCTAAACTTGACATATTTAAATTCAAAAAGTTGTAGACAGTTATATAAATTAAATTTTTCCCAAAATTTGACATTTTTGATCAAAATTTAGGAAACAAATGTCGAAGGTTTTTTCTTCCAAACTTTCACTGCCTTCTCAAGATCCCCAAGTTTAAAATTGATGCTTTTATTTTCCTTTATCAAAAGAAAGTCTAAATTTTAGTAAGAAAAAGTCAAAATATTTTAAAAATGCCCAATTTGAAGCCAAAATTTAAAAACTAAATTTAATAAAGGCAGTTTTTCTAAAAATTTAACTTTAATCTTCCACTTTTTTAGATGTTTTAAAAATCTGAACAAAGAGTCGAATATTCAAAAATTCGAGCTTAAACTTGGCATTTTTAAATTTGCAAAGTTGTAAAAAGTTTTATAAATTAAATTTTTCCCGAAATTTGAGGTTTTTGATTAAAATTTAGGGAACAAATGTCGAGGGATTTTTCTTCCAAACTTTCACTGTCTTCTCAAGAGCCCCAAGTTTAAAATTGATGCTATTGTTTTCCTTTATAAAAAGAAAGTCTAAATTTCAGTAAGGAAAAGTCAAAATATTTTAAAAATACCCAAATTTGAAGCCAAAGTTTAAAAACTAAATTTAATAAAAACCATTTTTCTAAAAATTTGATTTTAATCTTTCACTCCTTTAGATGTTTTGAATATTTGAACAAAGAGTCGAATATTGAAAAATTCGAGCTTAACTTGACATTTTTAAATTTGAAAAGTTGTAGAAAGTTGTATAAATCAAGTTTTTTTCGAAATATCTTTTCTCAAAATTTCCATGAAAAATAAATACTTTGAAATATAGATTTAAATAAATTGTGTGATTAGAGTTAAAAAATCGTAATTAAAAGTCAAAATTTTATAACTAAAATCGAAATTTCGTAACTTCGGTCAAAATTTCAATAATGTCAACCATTTTTTTCGAAGTTTGAACTCGAATTCAAAATATTTTGAGGAAAAAGTTGAATTATCAAAACTAAAGCCAAAATATCAAAAAAAGCCCCTTGACGGTTAAAATTTATAAAAAAAAATTAGAATTTTAATTACAATCCTAATAATTTCAGAACAAATCGACATCAGAAGAAAGGATTTCTGAACTCGTAAACAAACCCTGAATTTTCGAGTTTAAAAATGTTCAGATTTTGCGTAAATCTTCAAATCTAAAAGACAAAATTTCGAGTAGAAATCCCTAGAAAAATCAATTTTGGAATTAAATTGAAAAATTCGCAGTTAAAGTAAACAGTTTAAAATGAAATCGGAGTTTATTAAAAAATGTTTCTTTTTCAAACTACGACTTTTCTAGAAATTTTGTTCTTTTAGAAAAAGTCAAAGTTGCAAAATTTCATTCAAATTTCGAACCGCACTTGCCATTTTTAAACTTAAAAATTTGTAAGAATCTGTTTACAAAATTCAAGTTTTTATGGAATTCTCATTTATAAAATTTGTTTTAGATTTTTCATACAATTCCATTTTTTATTCTCAAAATACAAACTTTGGGCTTGACATTTTTAAATTTCAATTATAAACCTAATAATTTCAAAACAAATCGATATTAGAGAAAAGGATTTCTGAACGGTTAAACAAACCTTGAATTTTCGAGTTTAAAGATGCTCAGATTTTGCCTAAATCTTCAAATTTTCAAGACAAAATTTCGAGTAGAAATCCCTAGAAAATTCAATTTTGAAATTAAATTGAAAAATCCACAGTTAAAGTAGAAAGTTTGAAATGAAACCGAAATTTATTAGAAAATGTTTTTTTTTTCAAAATTACGACTTATCTAGAAATTTTCCCTTTTTAGCAAAAAGTTGAATATGCAAAATTTCATTCAAAATTCGAACCGTACTTGCCATTTTAAAACTCAAAAATTTGTAAAAATCTGTTTACAAAATTCAAGTTTTTATGGAATTCTCATTTATAAAATTCGTTTTAGATTTTTCATACAATTCCATTTTTTATTCTCAAAATACAAACTTTGGGCTTAACATTTTTAAATTTCAATTATAAACCCAACAATTTCAGAACAAATCGATATTAGATAAAAGGATTTCTGAACTCTTAAACAAACCTTGAATTTTCGACTTTAAAGATGTTCAGATTTTAAGTAAATCTTCAAATTTCCGAGACAAAATTTGGAGCAGGAATCGCTAGAAAATTCAATTTTGGAATTAAATTAAAAAATCACAGTTAAAGTAGACAGATTGAAATGCAACCTGAATTTATTAAATTTATGTTTTCAAAATTACGACTTTTCTAGAAATTTTGCATTTTTAGCAAAAAGTTAAATATGCAAAATTTTATTCCAATCCCGAACCGCACTTGACATTTTTAAACTCGAAAATCTGTAAAAATATGTTTACAAAATTCAAGTTTTTATGGAATTCTTATTTATAAAATTCGTTTTAAATTTTTCATACAATTTCATTTTTTATCCTCAAAATACAAACTTTGGGCTTAACATTTTTAAACTGGAAAATTCAAAAATTTTTTTCAGTAGAATTTAAACTTGAATTCAAAATTTGAAATAAAAAAGTAGAAATATCGAGAAAGGCATTGAAAATTCGAGAAAAAAAACCAATATTTCGAGCTTAAACTTGAAATTTGGGAAATTTTTGATAAATTATTAAAAAAAATCACAAAATTTCAAGCTTAACCTCGAAATATTGGTTTTTTTTCAAAGATTTCCAATTTTACAATCTCACAGCTTTGACTTTTTTTTTAAATTGTAAGCTTCAAAGAAAATTTTGAATGTAGAAGTCGAAACATTGTTTTGGTGCAACGGACTAGACCTTGGTTATCTTCAAAAATGGATGAGATGATAGCTTGGCTATCAAAACGCGTTGGAGCAACCTTTGTTGTGTTTTCTAATTCTTTCTTGGTTTCAGGAGACAAGATTTGTATTTCAATTTTCGAAACATTGTATTCGAATGCGAGTTGAAATATAAATTTTGAGATTTATGGTGAAATTCGAAACTTTAAGAACTTCTTTATTGACATTTCAAACCCTTACTTGTCAATGATGCAGTAATGCGAAACCTGGTCCGGTGTTAGCAAATATTTATCGAAACATTGTGGAATTTTTAATATATGTTGCTTTTTAATCGTTAATAAAGTTTAGTAGTTATGAACTTTATTTAAAAATATTAAGTTTTTTGAGAAAATCTAAGTATTAGCTTAGAATTTTATTTTTTCTTAAAATTTCGGTTAAAAACTCGAAATGAAGTTTTTTAATTTTGACTCGATTTCTCAAAATTTTAGCTTTGATAGCAAAGTTTTGATTGTTTTGGTTTTTTAAATTAAAATTTGAAATTTAGAGGTTTATTTCGAAATTTTATGTTAAATATTAATGTTGTTACCAAAATTTTAATTTTTTTAGCAATTACATGAACTCGAAAATTCAAGAATATTTTTGCTAGAAGTTTTGAAATTTTTTCACTATATTTCTTTAGTTTAATCTTCAAAAATATATTTTTTACTATTTCAAGTTAAGTCTTGAATTCGTTTTACTAAATTCGAGTTTTTAAAGCTTAAAAATGAAAGTTGATAATTGGATGTTTAAAAATAAAATTGGAGCAATTTCTGGAATTTTCGATTTTTGTGTCTTCTGACTGATTTTGGTGAAACGGACTGGTCTTTGGTTATCCTCAAAAATTGAAATACAAATTTTGTTCCCTGAAACCAAGAAAGATTAAAAACATAACAAAGGTTCCTCTAACGCGCTTCGATAGCCAAACTATCATCTTTAGAGAGATACTGGAGCTCATATCTCTGAAGATGATAGCTTGGCTATCAAAACGCGTTAAAGCAACCTTTGTTGTGTTTTTTTAATCTCTGTTGGTTTCAGGGGACAATACTTGCATTTCAATTCTTCTGACTGAATCAAAATTTCGACCTTTTACTAAAAAAATTTCGAATTTAATTTAGTAATTTTGAAGAATTTTCTTTTATTTTAATTAAGTTGGGCAGTCTTAGTTTGTAATATCAAAATAAAAAGGAAATAGCCCTTTTTGGGCTCATTAGAGTTAGCTGCAAAGTATTAATTGTATTTACAATATTTAGTATTTCTTTCTCGATTAGTTTTCCCATTTATAAAAGGCACGTCACGTCAGTGAGCTTTAAAATATTCAAATCAAATCACAACTTTAAAAAAAGTTAACTACAACGCTTTTGTAGCTTGCAGCACTTATAATAACCTTTCCGAAAGCAATACTTACTGAAAAAGAGGGCTACATGGATACAAAATCAAAAAAGTGTACACCCCCACCAAAGCCAGTGCGAGAAAAAGCTTAATGAGGTAATATAATTTTAAAGCAGTCGCTAGAGCAATCAGGCACAGCACCCAAGTAAAAACGATGTATTCCGGATGGGAAAACTCCATTATATTGCCCTTCTTTGTCTCTGAAGTCATGGTACTTGTATTTTCTAAATCATCATAAACAACATTTCTTTTTCTTCTAAATTTTGGTATTGGTACAACTTGTGGTATTACTCCCGAATTAACTTCAACAAAATTTTGTTTAGTCCTATAAATGCTGCTATTGATTTTCGCCAATTTATCATTAATGTTATTGATCAAAACAGCTGACTGGTTACTCAGTTTTGTTAAATTTTTGGCGTCTTGTATAATCTCTTTAATGGCAGCCTCCCTCAAGTTGCTATCATCTTGTTTGCAGTTGCCCTCGCAACTACTCGGGGCGTAATGTATAGTGATATTGTTGTTAACTTTAAGTGATAAATTCAGAACTATTTCTCGCTGGTAGTAGTTTTGGGTTAGCGCTTCTTGTCGATAAGTTGGGATTTCCAACTTCTGGTGTTTGTCAGCCTTGGGGAGGGACATTTCCGTCAAACTGATGGAACTGCTGATCGACATGATGATGACGACGCCGCAAATGAAGGCGGTTCTGGATCGTCGATTTTGAACAAGTGTGGACGACATCTTTTGAAGATATTGGGGTAGCTGTTTGAATTCTTCGGCCATCACCAGTACGCTGGTGGAGGTTAAAAGTAGGGTTGTTAGCGTGAGGGATGTTATCACTATGACGCCCCTGAAAAAATACTTTTTTGATTGGGAAATCAGCAAATACCGGTACTTACATTTGGAGGATGATTGCTTGACAGACTACGATGAAGATCCAAATTATGAAACAGCACATCATGTTGGATTTGAACATATCTTCTCGAAGTTGACTGAACTGAAGCAAAATTATAAATTACAAGGCTTTAATATTTGATAATTCTACAGAAATTAGGTCATTCGTTGAACGAAACAGAATTATTTCAATTTGGTTTTAGTCATTTTAAATTCAAATTTTATAACTGACTAGTAAAGTAAAATTTCGAAACTCAACAACGCATTAATTCTTACGGGATTAGTTCATTTCTAGGAACTACTGACTGAACAACTGTTCGACGTTTCGCCCGCCACTGAAGGAGACTTCTTCAGGTACAAGGAAGATAATCAGATTCCTTCTTCGGGTACAAGGGAGAAAATCAGGTTCAAGACAGAAGAGCATGATAACTCATTATGTAAACCGTAGCAGAAGCGAAACGCTTGCGAACTGAAAGTGGCACAATATAGAACTCATTTTGCTTTCTTTTCGCATTGGTAACTGAATATGGTTTCTCTTGTTAGTTCCCAACGTAAGCGGGCTAAATGTGGAACACTTTCAGTAGTTCCTTGACATGATCAAGTCCCGTTTGAGCTTCTACCAGATTACCCCAGCCTACAAATTGGGAAAACTCTTCATGGTAGACTCTTATTGATCGGAAAAATTACGCTTATTTAACATTTCTGCGACCCAATTTGGAAATATTTCAAAAACGTTTCAGAATATTGTCAACATTCTTTACAAAAATTTCATTACAAACTGGTTCGTACAAATGTTAACTAAAATTAATAAACATTAAGGTAAATTGTACGAAACACCAACCTGATATTCAATATCTTCTTCCAAGAATCGCAGAGTCCAAGGACTAACGTTGGCGCTCCTCATCCTCTTATTGCTTTCAATCTCGATGCTGTGGTCCAGCATATCATCAACTTGTTCGATTGTTGCGTGAAATGTGGACCCTCTCTTCTTGAAGATAGCATCGTTCGTTAGGTCGTATTTAGACTTGGAATAAGGTATGTTGAGTGATTCCAAATCATCATTTAGGTCTCCCGATAGAGTGTGTCGAAGCTAAAACTTAAATATTTAGCAAATTCGATAAAACATGAACAAAGACCTACATTTTCGAAGGGAATCTCCGGCGTCCAGTCTGTAGTATTTTCGTCTTCGATTGCGCTATGTTGGATGCCACTATCGCTTCTCTCCCTTGATGGTGGCATAGGCGGGGAGGCTGGCGTTGATGGAGTTTTTGGGGAGCTTGCGCCGCTTTGTTCATCGTCGCCCCAGAGCTTATTCGAGAATATGCTAAAAACAATCGCTGATGTTTTCTAGTTGTAATATCTAAAGGAGCATTTTGGAATGGTACAGAGCAAAGAATGCCTTTCATGGAGAAAACTAGGTGCTGCAGCCCAAACTAGGATAAGTATTGATTGAAAAAATTCGCTTCTGCCAACGTTGAGGACGGTGATTAAAAATTCTAATCTACTTCATAAATCTCTAAGCACTGATTGACAGACAACGCACTGGTAACTCTAGGAACATGAAATTTTGCGTAGGCGTTCCTACATAATACGTAGGTGAGCATTAACATAGGATTTTTCAAATTTCAAACTCCAAGGTGGCAAAAATGAGCACTAAAAACCACCTAAAGTTTACGCAACGAATTGTACACAAGATTGTATTTAAAGTTGCCTATATGCGTTGGGAGCCGGCTTCGTTGACGAATCTGTCCCCATACGAATTTATCCAATTTTTTGAAATTACTCACTGCGTTTTTTGTGGTTTTACGAGTAAACTTTTAAACATTTAAGTTTTAAACTCAAAATTTTGGTTTTAATTTGGCAATTCTTATATTTAAATCGAAATGTAAAGAAACATCTTTTTAAACAGAAATGACAGAGTTTATAATCATAATTTTCTGCACAAAATCATTTGAGTAATTTCGAAGTTTTAACTTTTTTCTAAATATTTTCGCCTGAAACATTTAGTTGTTAATTTACCTAAATTAAACGTTTTTTTCAAACTCCCAATAATTTCTAAAGTTTCAAGAAGCAGTTTTTAGCAGCAGATGAAAATTTCGACTTTAAAAGAGATTAAATTCTAAGCTTCGTCAAAAAGAGTCAAAATTTCAACAACAAAATTTTTAGAAATGATTTGCATTTTTTTTCAGAAATTTCAGTGTTTTTCCAGTTTTAAATTTAAAGTGACGATCTCTAATGTCTATTCTTAATTATTTGTTTAAAAACAAAAAGTTAAGAATAAATCGACATTTAAGAACAAAACTAAAAAAATGAAAACAAATTCAATGATTTTTTTTAAAGTATGGGAAATGAAACATCAAATTTTTGATTTTTTTATTCCAAATTTCGAACTTCTCCGAATTTTTACAAATCTAGACTTTTTCTAGAATTTGACGATTACGACTTTTAAAAAAGTTTGTTTCATAACAGAAGTTTGCAGCTCCGGAAAACGAAATAAAAAATATAAAAATTCGGAGAAGGTAGAAATTTTGAATAAAAAAATATTTTATAATAAAAAGCGCCATTTTGGATTTTCCAATTATTTTCTTGCAATTTCAATGTTTCAACTTTGAGAAATTGTAGTTGCAAAATTGCAACTACAATTCAAAAATTTGATATTAACGTGAAAATGCCAGATAAATCATCGAAGATAAATTGTATTATATAAAAAATCTCGAAAGAAGTTTAAAGTGGAAATCTCAGATTTAAAGTTAAAATATCTAAACTAAAGTCGAAATGCAGGAATGAAAGTCAAAAAAACTTTTCAATTTCTATAAGATTGTTTCTAGAAATTTCAAAAGCAAAATTTGGAAATAAAGCCGAGAAATAACGTCGAAAAATAAAGGTCCTCCATATCTCGAGTTAAACATCGTAATTTCCAAATGAAAGTCGAAATTTCGTTAATTTTTTTCAAAAATTCCAATTTAAATCTAAAACTCGAAAATTCTTCTAAATTTCGTTTAGTTTTTCAACTGTTCAGTTTAACCTTGACAAATATTTATTTTTAAACTGTCAGCTTTAAAACTGAAATTTAATTCAAGTTTGGAACTCGTTTTATATAATTCGTTTCAAAATTTTAGAAACTGGCAATTTAAAAAGTAAGATTCTTCAAAAATGAATTAAAATTTCCAGAAGCGGAAGAATTTTTAAAACAGTCGAAATAAAGTTTTAAAAAAGTAACATTTTGAACAAATTTTGAAAATCTCCGATATTTTCTTCACATTTTCTTGAAATTTCGAAATAATAAAAGGAATTTCGAAAAATTTTGGTGGAACAGACTTGCCCTTGATTGTCTTTAAAAATGGATATACAAATCTTGTCCTATGAAATATAGTATCTTTCTAAAGATGACAGCTTGGCTATCGAAACGCCTTAGAACAACTTGTTGTATTTTTTAATTTTTTTCTGGTTTCAGGGGTCAAGAGTTATACAGGGTGTTACAAAAGTCCGGGCCGCTACTTCAGGAGCATATTCTACACATTAAAATATGAAAATGTTAAAATACATTTTTTTCTTTAAATTGCTTCCTAACGGAGATATGACCATTTAAAGATGGCGCCCCTAAAGTGGTTTTTTTACTACAAAAAGTTAACGGTTAGTAGCAAAGTCATGAAATTGGGCAAGCAGTTAAAGAATTGGATTAGGCATATTCTCATGTAACATATTTTTTAAATAAGCAGTAGCGTGGTGTGTAGGGGGTTGCCCGCAATTATTTTTTGCCGTAACTTTTTTGTATTGCAATATTTCGACACAAAAGTGCCAGAATCGTAAAAAGCAACATTTTTTATACAAAAAAGGAACTCTTTCTCAAAGTCGCTAAAAGTAACCGTTTCCGAGAAAAATGCGTTTAAACAAAATTGTTGCATTTATTAGAATTCGTTTTGCAAATTTCTAATTTATCCACTACTAACTGCATTGATATAAAAATAGTACAAAATTAAGAAAAAAAAATCAAAGCAAGTGTTCGAAATTACTACCCCCTGCAGCAATACATTGCTCGGCTCGTCTTCTAAGGGAACTCCTTACTCTTTCGCAAATGCCTGGTGTATTGTGAATCTGGTTGAACCCATTTTTAATTCGTTCACGAAGATCATTGATATTGTCAACTGGTGTGGAGTAGACGATCTGCTTTAGATGTCCCCATAAGTAGAAATCGAGTGGGTTGAGGTCAGGAGACCTAGCTGGCCATGGTATCGGACCTCCTCGACCTATCCATCGTTGATGATAGTTGTTATTCAAAAATTCCCTAGCAACTGCACTAAAATGGGCAGGTGCCCCATCGTGCATTATCCACATTCGCTGTCTTGTTATGAGTGAAACATTTTCAAGTAACACGGGTAACTCTGTTTGCAAAAAATGTCTATATGATGCTCCTGTTAACTTATGAGGTAAAAAAAACGGTCCAATTATAGAGTCCCCTATTATTCCTCCCTAAATGTTAAGTGAAAAATGTTGCTGATGTCTCGACTGAATAACTGCATTGGGATTTTCAACTTGCCAATGATGCCTGTTGTGAAAGTTAAGTATCCCGTTTCTGGTAAAACCCGCTTCGTCCGTAAATAATATGAGCGATGGAAAGTTCTCATTTTCAGCGATCTTATGCAATAGTCAGTTGCAAAATTCTATTCTTGGAGGATAATCAGCAGCAAGTAACCCTTGCACTCTTTGAAAATGATAGGGGTAAAATTGGTAAAATTTCAAAATTCGCCAGATAGTTACGTGATTTACTCCTTCGGCTAAAGCAAGTTGTCTAGTGCTGACACATGGATCTTCTTCAACTCGCTGAAGCACACGCTCCTCTAAATTAGGAAAACGTTCAGCATAAAGCCGTCTTGCTTCAGCACGATTACAATTTGCAAGCCCGTACATTAAATGCATATCGGCCATTTCTTGATTTGAATAGTCCATTTTATCAAAATAATGAAAAGTTAAAAAACTACTACACTTACTATTGACAACAAAAACTGCTAAAGTTTACAGCTTACGACCAAATTTTATCAGTGACACAACGTCAATCTCTGGCAGATATTGTCAAGTACAATTGTTTTCTTTACGATCAGTTTGCATGACCAACTTATTTTTTCTTATACAAATTAGTTAGAATTTCGAAGACGGGATAGGATTATTTAAACGCCTTTTTCTCGGAAACGGTTACTTTTAGCGACTTTGAGAAAGAGTTCCTTTTTTGTATAAAAAATGTTGCTTTTTACGATTATGGCACTTTTGTGTCGAAATATTGCAATACAAAAAAGTTACGGCAAAAAATAATCGCGGGCATACCCCCTACACACCACGCTACTGCTTATTTAAAAAATATGTTACATGAGAATATGCCTAATCCAATTCTTTAACTGCTTGCCCAATTTCATGACTTTGCTACTAACCGTTGACTTTTTGTAGTAAAAAAACCACTTTAGGGGCGCCATCTTTAAATGGTCATATCTCCGTTAGGAGGCAATTTAAAGAAAAAAATGTATTTTAACATTTTCATATTTTAATGTGTAGAATATGCTCCTGAAGTAGCGGCCCGGACTTTTGTAACACCCTGTATATCAAATTCGAAAAATGTTCAGGTTCTGGAAAAAAGTTATAACTTCAAGAAAAAGTCAAAATTTGGATCATATAGTGTCAAAAATTATAAAAAAAAGTGTAAATTCTGAGAAAAGTTAAGAAATTTCAAAAAATCGGACTTTCGAAACAAAACAAATTATCAGAGGAGTGAGAATTTTTAAATTAAAATTGAATTTTTTAAATAAAAGTTCTATTTAGTACATAAAAGTTAAAACTTTCGGAAAAAGTCAAAATATTTGAAAAAGAAGGCTAGATTTTCTATAAAAATTCAAAATTTCGAGAAATAGTCAACATTTTGAACAAAAGTGGAAATTTTCAAAAAAATGAATATTTTTTTTAAATGTGGAGGTTTTCAAAATAACAACATTTCAACATAATCAGATTTATAAAAAAAATTTTGAAAAAAAATCAAAATTTGAAAAAATAGTAAATATTTTGAAAAAGTGTAGAGATTTTCAAAAAAACAATATTTTCATATAATCAGATTTATATAAAAAATCAAAATTTTTAAAAAGTCAAAATTTTGAGAGAAAATTAAAAATTTGTGTTAAGATTTTCAAAAAATTCGAAAATAAATCAAACACTTTTACAAAGAGGAAATGTGAAAGGTTTAAAATTTATAAAATAAGTCAAAAAAAAAAGTGGAAATTAAAAATTAAAAAATTTGAAATTCAACGTTTTGAAGTGTTTAAAGACGTGTTTAAGAAAGACGAAATTTTTAATAAAAATCGAAATGCAGATTTAAAAAAAAGCGCCATTATCTTAAAATTTGGAGAAAAAGCTCCCCGAAAAAATGTTGAATACAGAAATCAAACACTTTAAAGAGTCATTGCGTTCAAAGGTGAAAACTTTTACCAAATTCAGATATAAAAAATTGAAGTATTTTTAAAAAGTCGAATTTAAAAATTGTTAGATTTGGAAAAAATTGAAAATTTAAGTCAAAATTTTAAAAAATGCATACACTCCCAAAACAAGATGAGAATTTAAAGAAATGGTCAACATTTTCAAAAATATGGCCAAAAATTTTAGAAAATTTAAAATTTTTTAAAAAATCGAAACTTTGAGATAAAGTAAATATTCAAAAGAAATTTAACATTTTGAAGAGAATACTTTCCAAAATTTAAATTTTCAAAAAACAAAATTTGTAATAAAGACAAAAATTACCCAAAAAAGTAGTTTCCAAAAAAAAAATCAAAATATAGTAAGAGCCAGAATTTTGGAGAGGTTGGGGTTTATAAAAAATTAAATTTCGAAAAAAGTTAAAATTCTCACAACTAAGGAAAAATTTCGAGAAAAAAGTTGAAAATAAGCTGCTCCAACGTGAAAAGGTTGATATTTTGAAAAAAGTGTATATTTTAAAATGTCGAAATTGTCAAAATAAGCAGAACAATAAAAATCTAATGCTTCAAAAAAATTCGAAATTTTGAAAAAGGGGATCAAAGGATCCTTCCTTGTTTTTCACGCAGACGAAGGCTAGTAATAAATAAAATATTACCTAGTTCTCTCAATGGAATTCCCTGAACTAAAAAAGGAACAAGGGATAGGTTTGGGTACAGTCATCAAATATTGTTCTAATTTATTTATAGTGCAGAAAGTGATCTCTTTTTCAAAGAAGAAAGTAAACCTTAGAAGCAGCCAAGCAACCAGTATATAAGAATTCCATTCCAGATTCTGAGTTTTTAATTTAGGGCTTATAACTAGGGCTATAACTGGCATGTCTCAAAAGAAACCTCAATTTCGGATCAACAGCACATTAGATTTGACATTCAGGCAGTAACGCCAGGCCTTCCAATATACAGAAACCCAAGACTAGCGTTACACCTTAACTTACTAAAGTCCGAAATCCCTGATCAATCACCAATAATTGATACAGTGGAAGATCAATCCATGGAACCTCATAATTAGATCGTATGAGAACAGTTGCTTTGTGAAACAAAAAGTTGCAAATAGAAAAGGGCCTTGGTGGAACTCAGTCAAATGAAAATTGAAACAAGACGACTCTTTAATAGAGCCAAACACGACAATGAAAGGAGCGACAAAAAGACTCTAACTGAGTATAATAAAGAGCTGAGAAAGTCTAAAAGCTGGCGACAATTTTGTGAGGGGATTAATGACTTGCCCCAGACCATGCGCCTACAGAAGATCCTGTCAAAAGACCACTCAAATTCAATTGGGCTGCTTCAGAAATCTGATAGCAGCTACACTGAAAGCAGGAAAGAAAGCGTTGACTTGCTTCTACATACCCACTTCCCCTGCTGCTTTGAAAGCAAAAATATCCACGATAGCGCTCGGTCAGAAGAGCGTATACATTGCTTCACTGGCCCAATAAAAAGCTTATCAGGAAAAATGTTCACTAAAAGAAATATACGATGGGCCATAAATTTTTTAAGCCCTACAAATCACCAGGTGAAGACGGAATATTCCCAACTCTGCTGCAAGAGGGCCCAACGGAGCTTATGTCTTCACTAACTCAACTATTTAGAGCTAACATTGCCTGAGGTACATTCCTCAAACCTGGAGGGACGTTACTGTGGTTTTCATCTCAAAGGTTGGAAGACGATCAAACGCCCAGCCTAAATCTTATAGTCCTATTAGCCTAAGCTCATTTCTCCTCAAAACAATAGAGAAAATCATAGATTTTTACATTAAAAGCAATTAGAAGAATTAGAAGCAAGGTCCCAATACAGGCAGCATTTCACAACAACCAATTTGCTTGAAATACAAATCTTGTTCCCTGCAACCAAGAAAGATTAAAAAACACAACAAAGGTTTTTTTGTAAATCTTTCTTGGTTTCAGGAGACAAGATTTGTATTTCAATTTTTGAAGATAACCAAGGACCAGCCCTCTGCACCAAAAGCAATTTGCTTGTTAATCAGGGAAATCCACCAAAACGGCTTTACGTAACCTCATAAAGAGGATTAAAAAGGCACTCACTGCAAAAGAAATTGCTCTTTGTGCATTCATCGATATAGAGGGTACCTTGGACAACACCTCGTACGAATCCATAAAAAGAGCTGCACCAAACCAGGGCTTTGAAACAACAACAGCCGAGTGGATACAATCCATGCTTAGACGAAGAAGAATATCAAAGCAAATTTGGGAGGAGACTCAGGAACGGTGGCTGCGGTAAAGGGCTTTCCTCAAGGAGGAGCATTATCGCCCCTACTATCGTCTATTGTGTGGACGATCTTCTAAAATTCCACAGCTCAGGCTTTGAAACGTAGGGATATGCAAATGACATTGTCGTCACTGCAAAGGGAAAGCATTACAGAGTTATATCAAACCTGATGCAAACCGCCCTAAATATCATCAACAGTTTGTGCTGGAAGGAAAACCTGAGTCAACCCAAGCAACACAGTTATCATTTCATTCACTAAGAGAATAAGATGAAAGAATGAGAAGAAGTTTTATTAATAGCTCCCATCATGAACGGAGTACAAATTGCATTCTCAAGTGAGACAAAATACCAAACTTAATGCTACACCAGAAACTTACTTGGAACACACACCTGACAAAGGTAGTCGAACGTGTAACAGTGGTAAATTGGATTTGGCGTAGACTCTTTGGAAAAACCTAGGGACTGAACCCCAAAATGATCTAATGGTCTTACCTGACAGTTGTCAGACCACTGGTTGCGTACACCTCGTTAGTATGGTGGCCAAAAGCAAAAGAAAAGACTGAGGATAAACTTGCAAAAGTACCACATTAAGCATGTTTCGAAATTACAGGAGCATTGAAAACCTGTCCAACTGCAGCTCTGGAAGTCATGATGAATTCTCCCCTTTACATCTACAGGTAAAGAAGGGGGCGATTCTAGGGGCTTTAAGACTGGTTCAGGCAGTAGATCTGAAGGAAGGAGACTTTATCAGACACATGAGTATTTTCAAAGAATTTGTGTCAACCGCAACGATAAAATTGGTTGATACAATACAAATCAGGTTGCAGTTCGAACACTCATTTGAAGTGATGGTAAATGATCGCCATATGAGTGGGATGGTCCAAAAATTTAAACTACCACAAGGATCACTTATCTGGTACACGGATGGGTAAAAAAGCAGCAGAAGGATTTGGGGTCGGCGTATATGGCCCAAGATATAGGCTAACAAAAGCCTTAGGTCAAACGCCCACAATCTTCCAGGCAGAAGTACATGCGTTAGAACTATGCGCCCGGGAATGTCTATCGAAGGACTTAAGAGGAACAAGGATCTATATCTGTTCAGACAGTCAAGCGGCGCCCAAAGCTCTGAGTAGCTTTAATATCAAGTCCATGCTAGGTGGGACTGTCTATAACTAATAAAACAGTGCTCGCAACAAGGTAACCTTAATGTGGGTGCCAGCACACATTATTGAAGGAAATGAGATCTCCGATCGCCTAGCCAGAGAAGCATCTCCATTTCTTGGACCAGAACCTTTCCTTGGTGTAGCAAAATGCCATATAAGAAATAAAGTTCACAAATGGGAAGAGAAACAAAAAGAATCCCATTTCAGGGCAAAACCATGAGAAAAAGTTCATCACATATTCGCACCCCAAGACGAAGGAACTTCTCGACGTCAGTAAACCGGAGCAAACCGATGCCATATAAGAAATGAAGCCCACGAATGGAAAGAGAAACAAAAAGAATCCCATGTCACGACAAAACCATGCGAAAAAGTTCATTACATATTCGCACACCAAGGCGAAGGAACTTCTCGACGTCAGTAAACCGGAGCAAACCGATGCCATATAAGAAATGAAGCCCACGAATGGAAAGAGAAACAAAAAGAATCCCATGTCAGGACAAAACCATGTGAAAAAGTTCATCACCTATTCGCACACCAAGACGAAGGAACTTCTTGATGTCAACAAATCGGAGTTAAGGTTAATAACAGGACTTCTCACAGGGCACTGCACGCTAAGGTCCCATCTTAAAAAGATAGGCAAAGCGAAGTTAGTGACTTGCCGCTTCTGCAACGAAGGTAATGAAACTGCAGACACTTAATTTGCGCGTGCGAAGCATTGTTTTACAGAAGACTACTTTACCTGGAACAGGTATAAGCTACACCCGCAGAGATAAGTAAAATTTCTCCTAGGAAAATCCTAGGCTTTTACAAAAGGTTGGGAATTTGGGGTTTATCACAATAGATCTTTAAGGTTGCAGTGATGAGAGAAATGTATATATCCTGCTCGACCCATATCATATCTAATCTGCTCTAATCTAGGGTCAAAAATTAAGCTCCAAGGCCTAATGATTGAAATGTCTTTGGTTATTGATTTAGCGTCTAAGTTTCATTGAGAAACCGAAGAACGTTTCTTGGATACACCTCTTCCAGGTGGACACACCAGATTGGAATTTTCCTAACGTTTTGAATTATACTAGGTATTTACCAGAAAAACCAAATTATGCTATACTGACAACGATTTTTTTATTAAAAAAACCAAATTTTCCTTAATCATTCTTATCTTCTCATTTTACAACAATTGGCGTAAAAGAAAATTCTACTTGTAGAATGTATGGAGAGGAAGAAGAGACTCCTTTATAAATATTATGCGAAGGTCCGACTCTGGCAAGGGATAGATCCAGCTTTGGGAATGCTCTGACTGAACCAAAGACAATAGTGGAGACACCCATAAAGGAGGTTCTGGAATTTTTCAAAAGAACGGGTCTATTATGACATAATCGATAGTTTCAGTGCTGCAGGGATGACCGACCCGATAGTAATAATGATAATAATAATAATAATCATAATCATTTCTTTTTTTTGTCAAGGGGTTTCGCTAGTGGTCATTTTTTTACCTTGGTCTCGAGGCCAATCTCTTCCTGCTCCTCATGGGCTCGACTTGTTTAATAAGGTACGTAGTGACGTTGTGTTCCTTCAAATAGGAATCTCTCTCTTGGCCATTTCCAGGTTCCACTTCATAGGCCCCATTTAGACACTGATACGTAGCTTCACTGATGTGGACTCGACTAAAATAGTTTCCTTTAGTTAATGAAAACCGTATTGTTCATTTGTCTTACTCTTCTTGTCCACCAGATTCCATATGATTCGCTAGTCTAACATCGTATGACCATATGTCGAATTGCCACTTTCTCAACCCTAGAACGCCACAGAGCACCGATCCTGAATGAATTCCTATTCTCATTTTTAGGTCCACCTGAAATGAAAAATTTGATATTTAGGTGAAAGTGCTCTACAAATTTTCATTATCAATAAAAATTTCAGTGAAATTGTTCTCATCTAGATTTGAGGGCTGAATACACAAAATTTAGTCGACATTGAACTTGAAATGTTAACTTTTAAAAAAATCGAATTTTAATGGTAAAATGTTAACTTTAATCGTATTATTTTGAAGGTTTTTGGATCTTAAAATTCACATTCATCTACGCCGCTGCCTTGAATACTCATAATTTCCCCGCTGTTTTATTTAAATTATAAATAAACACATGGATGAGATGTATTAGATAAGTAGGTCATTACAATTTGTCGATGAGTGTTATCGTTATTAGAAAAATAGGAGATTACTGAGTTATTTAATTTACACAAATTCGCTGCTTTGATCGCCCTTTGTATAATTTTTTAATTGTAAACATTTCTGGTAAGTTGAAAAATTAATTTCTTTACGTAACTCATATACCATAATGCAAAGAAATAAGAAAGTGAATTTTACAACCGAATTTCCTTAACATTCTAAAAACGACAAGGTCACCACCAAATGACATCATTTCTTGCAGAGACTAATTTCTTGGCTAGATCAAGTTGTTACACGTTCATAATTATTACGTTTTTGGACAAACCTATTAATTACTATTACTATCACTCCTTTAAAAGTTGAAAACAAAGAGATTATATTGCGTGAGGGAATATTTAACAAGTCTTTCAAGACGTGCTATTAAAGAACTTTTTTTGATACATCCTGTAATAATAATCCTGGCAAAATAAAATTTAAATTAAAAAAAAAACATTGAAAAAGTTTGTAATAAAACGACTTACGTTCACGTTAGTAAATCAATAAATAATTATACGCAGCTGTTAACATTCTAAACCCAGGATTAGAGAATTCGATCCCAGTCCTTATTACTAATCCCGGGATTTCGGGATTATGTTTGGTCAATCCCGAGATTATTTCGGTATTGAGAGTTACGAATAAAAGAGAAGAAAATTTTATAGAAGTTAGCTTTTTAATTAACAAATCAAAATTTAGACAGCAATCAACGTATTCAAAATTTAGACAAAAATCAATGTATTTTCCTCACTCTTCTAACTAATCAAGCCAACTAGACTTTTAAAATCTTTCACTGTTTATGTCATAATTAAAGCCCGGAACTTATGGCATTTGCCATTTGATGCCATAATTAGCATTTTTATCCATAAGGTTATTTTGCCATTTTTGGTGTTATTGCCATTTTTGCCTTATGTTATGAAAAAAAAACGATTTAAATTCCATCAATTAAAATTTTATAATAATTATAATTCTCATAACTGATCTTTATTTGATTAATGAGTCTTTAATATCTGGTTCATTAACCACGGTGTAGGCAGAATTTGCTTCAGGGGGAGGCATTAATTATCTTGAAATATCGATGCACAAATAAGACATAATTTGTAAAAAACCTTTCAGTTGTGTATTTGTAAACATTTAACTACATTATATTTTCATTCAATTACATAAACTGGGGGTAGAAATTTCGAAAAATAGCTAAACAGTTGGAAAATCGATTTTGAAATAGAAATCGAAACTTACCGAATATTTTAAAAAATGTCGAAATTTTAAAAACAAAAGTTCAAAATTTCCAAAAGTAGAATTTTGTAAAAAAGACAGCATTTGAAAAAAAAATCAAACTCCAACTTCCAAAAATCAGAATTTTTACCTTATTCAAATTTTGACAATCTTGAAATTTACATGAAGTCTTTCTCAGAATTGTGAACTTTATATTAAAATGTCGATATAATTTTGGAAAAATAAACGAATTTTAAGAAGGTGTTATTTGGAGAAAAAAATCTACTTTCGAGTTCAAATTTCCATAAACATAATTTTGAAGTACAATCAAAATTTCTAAAATTAGACGAATTAGGCAAACTAAGCTAAAACTTCCAAAGGTCGAATTTCAAGTAAATTTTGAGAGAAAGCTAAATAAGAATGAAAATAATTTGAAAAAATAAACCATTTTTAAAAAATATAGTCGAAATTTAGAAAAAAAGGGTGACATTTTCAAGAAGAAAACCAGTTTTGGGAAAAAAAATTAAAAAATCAAAATTAAACTAACAAATTAATATTTCGGAAATATAGAAAAACCTCAAAAATTCGGAAAATATCAAAATTTCTAAAAGTCAAGTTTTGTGAAAATGATATAATTTCATACAATATTTTTTCTCGGAAAAAAATCGAAATTTCGGAAACATCGAATTTTTAAATTACAACCTGAAATCTCGAGAATAATGCCGATCGACACGACACGACACAACACGACACGAGCTGAAATTTCGAGAAAGTCAAATTTAAAAAGGTCAAACTTTTCAGAAAAAAAACCATACATTAAGGAAAATGGCGAAATTTTGAAAACGAGCGAAGTTTGGAAGAAAAGTCGAAAAAGTATAATTTTGAGAATAAAGTCGAAATTTATAGAAATACTTTTTTTAGAAAAAGGCGAATTTCGGGAAAATGACTTATTTTACGAAAAGATAGTTCGAGGAAAAACTAAATATGGAATTTGTGTTGAAAATTTGAATCTTATGAAATCAAGGATTCTAATGCACAGACCAATAGGTTTGAACATTTATTAGATTCGAAGTTTGGAAACCAAAGACCGGTTTCGATCTTGTTAGATCTCTTCAGTTTGGTATATCCAACTAGAATGCTAACAAATGTTCCGACACATAAGAACTAAAGAATTCACGGCCATCAAGCGTGTGACTCTTAGTACTACCACCTATTGGTCCATAGAGAAAATATAGTCATCGCCAACAATGTCGTATGCAAGTAGAATGCAACCTAGACTAGAAATTCATGCAGCCCTCCCAGACGTGAATAGTGAATCATAAGGTAGCTGAACTACCAACAGTTGAAACACTGCCATTTAGCGAAGTGATTGCTCTCTAGGAAAAAGTTCCCAGAAGACAAGGATTCTAATGCACAGACCAATAGGTTTGAACATTTATTAAATTCGAAGTTTGGAAACCAAAAACCGGTTTCGATCTTGTTAGATCCCGTCAGTTTGGTATATCCAACTCGAATGCTAACAAATGTTCCGACACGTAAGAACTAAAGAATTCACGGACGTCAAGCGTGTGACTCTTAGTACTACCACTTATTGGTCCATAGAGAAACTATATCCATCGCCAACAATGTCGTATGCAAGTAGAATGCAACCTAGAATACAAATTCATGCAGCCCTTCAGGTGTGTATAGTGAATCATAGGTAGCTGAACTACCAACAGTTGAAACACTGCCACCTAGCGAAGCGGTTGCTCTCTAGGAAAAATTTCCCAGAAGACAAGGATTCTAATGCACAGAAATTTGTAGTCTAGGTTGCATTCTACTTGCATATCTTATGAAATCAGTAAAAATTTCTGATAAGTCAAATTCGAAAAAAGTTTGAACCTTCAGAAAAAGCCCAATATTGAAAATATAACGGAATTTCGAGGAGAAATCGAAATACCAAGAAAAAGACAAAACTTCGAAAAAAAGGTCACCTTTTTCAGAAAAAATTTATTAAAAGTAATTAAGAAAAAAAACATCGATTTAAGTCGAAAAAAAGACGCATTTTGAAAAAAATAGTCGAAATTTCGAAGAAAAGTAACATTTCAAAATAAATGAATATTTGCATTTGTCAAATTTTTTGAGAAATTATTTAAGAGTGTAAATAAAATTGTTTGCAATTTTTATCTTTTTAGAAAAATTCATTTTTGAAAAATATGAAAGTTCTCAAACAAATATTGTTCGCAAAATTTTGATAAAAAGACAAACTTTGATAAGTAAGTTGAAATTTGAGGAAAGCTCTGTTAAAAAAAATCGAAGTTTTCAGAAAAAGATAATTTGAAAATAAAAACAACGAATTTTGAGACAAAAATTGAACATTTTTAGAAAATTAGATTTTCCTTTAAAAAAATCACAATTTCGAAAACGACAAATATAAAGAAAGAGGGAAATTTTGGGATAAAATAAATCTAAGGGAAAAATTCAAAATTTTAAGGAAAAGACAAATTTCAAGGAAATACTAAGGTTTCTAAATCTGGAAAGAGATAAAAATCAAAATTTCACGAAGAAGGCAAAAAAATACTGAAAATTTCCAAAAAGTCAGGTTCTAAGAGCCCAGTGTTAATAAATACAACAGAATTTCAAAAAAAATCAACATTTCGAGAAAAAGCTCGACATTATAAAAAAAAATACTTAAAACTGAAAAAAAATCCAGAATTGTTCACAAAAAGTCAAACTTCAATATAAAGAGTCGAATTTCGCGAATAAACTCAAAATTTGGAAAAAAAGACCAATAATTAAAAAAAACTCGAAATTTGGGAAAAAAGGACTTTTGATCAAAAAGTCGCTATTTTCAAAATAGAATTGAGATTTTTCAGCGAATGTCTGATTTTAAGAAAATTTGAACTTTTAAAAAAAAGCAATTTTTGCCTTTTTACAGAACTTCCAAAAATTATTTTTCAAAATCTCCCAATCAATATTTTTCTCCAAATCTTTGTCTCTTTATCAAAATATCGACCAAATTTAAAAAAAATCACATTTTGGTTAATAAGGCGAAAGTTGCAGAAATTAGAATTATGAAAGAGTCGAAATTTTCACAAAAAAAAACAAATTTTGAGAGATGGCGAAAATTTGAAAAAGAACTGACGAATTTAAAGATAAAAATTCAAAATTTTGAGGAAAAAAGACGACAAGTTTTAGGAATACATTTGAAATGAAAAAAACGAATTTTTTAAAAGAAGTCTAAATTTCGCGAAAAATGTCGAAATTTGAAGGCAAAAATTAAAGAATCAGCTGAAAATATTCCGGAAAGTTAGATTCTACTTACAGAAGAAGTCCGACTTAGGAGAAATAATCGAGAAAAAGATTGAATTTTGGAAAGAAATTAAAATTTTAATTTGAAAAAAGTCGAATTTTGCGAATAGAATTATAATTTTGGAAGAAAAGACGAATCTTGACAAAAGTAATTCTTTCGAGAAAAAGGCGAATTTGGAGGAAAAATTTGCCATTTTGACATAGAATGGAAATTTCGCAGAGAAAACCAAATTTGAGAGTAAAGTTTAAATTTTTTGAAAGATAATTTTCTCGCGGGTAATATTTTTTATAAGAATACAATATATTTCCAAAACTCGAAATATTTTTTAAAGATTTTTACTTTTTCATCAAAAGATCAACCAAATTTGAAAAAAAAAGCTAAATTTTAAGAAATCCGAGGAGTCTCATTTTAAAAATGGTCGAAATTTTCAGAAAAATCTGAATTTTGAGAAACGACCAACTTTCGAACAAAAAACGACGAATTTTAAAATAAAAATTCAAAAATTTCAGAGTCAGATTTTAAGGAAAAAAATCGAATTCCAGGAATATATTGTTTTTTAAATTTTTTTTTGGTTTCAGGGGACAATATTTGTATTTCAATTTTTGAAGATAACCGAGGAACAGTCCGTTCCACAAAAAAATATACATGAAACTTAAAATAGAAACGAATTTGTTGGAAAAACTCGAAACCTTGAGGAAAAAACGAATTTTGAAATATAAAAATAACATTGCTATGAGAGAAAGGTCTTTTTCCATATACAAATAAACCTATGATAATAAAAAATTATAAATGCCATTTTATACGTTTTTGCTGCAATTTTCGTCTATTTTATTTGCCATTTATGACGCCACAACTTTACTTTTTTACTGCCACAACTTCCGGGCTAAAGTTATAATTATTCTTTTTCAACATCTCTTTAAACTTACATGAATTAAAAAAAACCTTTATGTGGCTGACTATGAAAATAAACTTTGAAAATTAACAAAATTCCCTTTTAAGATAAAATGATAACTTTCATATAACTCCTCACAGGAGCTAACAAAAAGCAAAAAGTATTCACATTTTTATTAAATATAAGGAAAACTAAATTAATAGGAACATTCCAATTTAAATTAGGAAAATATGATCTGAGAAATAATAATAATAATAATAACACTTCCGTCACCTAACTTTGTATTTTAAAATAAAATAAAAAGTTTTATTTCAAGCATGCATAGCAACCTCGGTGTGTTAATTTATGGTACTTGCTTGGAATAAACTTTGTATTTTATATTAAAAAGATAAGCTATGTACAATGTGATGTCAATCCCGAAAATCCCGGGATAAGAAAAATTTAATCCCGAAAATGTCGGTACTGAATAGTTGTCGCGATCCCGGGATCCCGGGATCAAATCCTCTACCCAGGATACAATGTGACAATGCTAAATGAAATTGCATTCATTTTCCAAGTGGCGTTTACAAAAAATCTATTTTTTTAATAAAACATTCTCATGGTAGGGTTACAACACCATTCACTTTCTAATTGTTCTGTCTAATTTACAATGTGACTTATTATGCAGATTCTTCGATGGGCGAAATTCCGGAATTATCAGATGAAGTTATTCAGGAAGTAGTGGGGCGAAAACTTCATACCAAAAATGTAAAAGTTGTGGAAAGTCACCTACAACCAATGGACGAAAAAATCGGACTTCTGGCCGAACACAGAATCCTCAATTTAAAAATCCAAAAACAGGAAGGCAAGCCAATCGAAAATTTATCCTTCTTTGTCAAAATATTCCCATCTGTTCCATTATCGGCGGAATTTGCCACCAAAACTGGAGCCTTCGATAAAGAGTGTTTCACGTTTGAACTCTTCTCAAAAATATCCAACAGTTTACTAGAGGAATGCTCCCCGATATGCTACAACTTTAACAACACCCGTTTAATCATGGAAAATTTGTTATCGGAAGGATTCCGAAATGTTGACAAAACCAAGACGTTGGATATCGCCAGCGTTAGAGTGGTTTTGGACGCTTTGGCTAAACTCCATGCTTGTACCCTGATGCACGAAGAAGAACAATTCAGGGTGTCCAACAAACCATATCGCTTGATTGACGACTATAGAAACCGCTTGAAAGAATCGTTTTTTATTCCGGATGAACCGATAGTGGCGAAAGCAGCTGAAGCTTCCATACGATGCGTGTTAGAAGAAATTGAACTTTTCGATTTTCCCAAGAGGTTACCATCTGGGAAAAACTTCCAAGCGGTCGCCGAGAAAGTATGTCGCAATATTTATAATTACGTTAACCCTTCAGACACGCATAGAAACGTGATCACGCATGGGGACTTATGGGCGACGAATTTTCTCATAAAATATAAAAATGATAAACCAGCGGCTTGTAAACTTGTTGATTTTCAATGCGCAAGGTATACGCCTCCAGCTCAGGATGTTCTAGCTTTATTCTTTCAGACGACATCTAGGGATTTTAGGAGGAAATATATGTTTAATTTAATAGGGGAGTATTACGCTTTTTTGGAGAGGTATATGAAATTGGGAGGGTTTAAACTGGAATCTGTGATGTCATTGAAGGATTTTATATCAAGCTGTGAACAAGAAAAAGCTTTTGCCGTTGTGCAAGCCGCTTTACATTATCCTTTGGTGTTGGTAAATAGTAAGGATCTGGAACAGTACTTGAGAAATCCGTTTAACCATACGACTGCTTTGGAAGAGAATAGGATACATTTGGTTTTAGCGTTTAAAGATAAAGACGAACATTATAAACAAAGACTAATTGAATCTGTTCAAGAATTGTATGATCTATGTAGTTTTATGTAAAAAATAATAAATTTTATGTATTTTATTAGTTTGGATATCCTCATTTAAACCAGGTTTAAGAAGTACGATTGCCAAAGTTTTTTCACTTTTCGTAGAAAAAAACATTAAACTCTAGAGTGAAGATAATGCAAAAATATGTCAGATGTATTTACAAGGGTTTTTCGTTTTCGCGTTCTGATTTGTTGATCATATTAATCTATTTAAAAAAGTGAGCTAAGCTAAAATCGATTTTTTATAATTTATACTAAAAGATGGGGGCAACTTTTTCATCAACGGATCAAATAAAATGTTCGTATTCTGACACGGACCAAAATAGATCAAAATGTTAACCTCAAACTTTAGACGTTTACTTTAAACCATTGAATGTAAAACTTTTTTGGTTCCTAGCGCCTTTAATTTTTATTGTTTTTTAATATAATAACTTTTTTCCAAATTTGTCTATTTTTTAGAATTTTAACTTTATTTTTTATTATTTATTTATTTTAAAATGTTGATCTTTTTTATAAATGGAATTTTTTCAAAACCTGACTAACACTTGGAAATGTAAACCTTTTTCTAAATTTTGACTTTTGCTCGGAATTTTAATTTTTTGACTTTCCTTTCAAAATTTATCTTTTTTCGAAGCTTTTATTTATCTAGAAATTAGGCGATCTCAAAAATCGATCTTTTTGAATTCCAATTCTTGAGCATTCCGTTTTGTTTCCTCAATTGCGTCATTCTATCAAAATTTCGACTTTTCTCTCAAGAATGTTTTTAACAAAATGTATATTTATGCAATGGAACAGTATACGCCGATAGCTGCGTTGTTAAGGGGAAGCTTAACCATTAATATGCGAACTCTGGAGACCAGGCCCCCTCCAGTTTCAATTTAGCATTGCTGCATTAATGCGGGGCTCTGATGCAGTCGACTGAATATTTCCCTAGCTACTCGTGGTAACCTTATGAAACATAGTAACCTAAACTCAAAGGCTGGTGATACGCCTCAAGAATCGCAAAACACTGAAGGAATGGGGACAAGCTCACAAGCAAGCTGGGAAGTCCCTAAAACCATCGAAGACGTCCTCTTAGCCTCAAGCGATAGTGAGTTATCGGCATCCAAAAGGTTTTTAAAGGCGGTAAACGACTTAAAGCTTAAAGAACGCCGTAAAGAACTCCCTGGAGCGGCGAGAAAAAGATTCAAATGGTTCCTCAAGAAGGGAAACTCCCCAGAGGAAGCTAAGAAATTGGCAAAAGAGCCAATGGAGAAGAAGGAGACGAGTAAGGGGCCAAAAAGGCTCCGCTCTGATGGCTCCACTCCAACAACGGGCCCAAGAGGCAAAAACAAAGGGAAGAGAAAGGAGCTCAACCGGAGCCCTCCACCGAGATACCAAAGGCTGGTATGTCCTACAGTCAGCTGGCTGGAAGTGTTAAGGTAGGTATTCTTCCTAAAGACTATCCAAAGGACCGACTGTCCAATGAGCAACTCGAGGCTCTCCAGTCGGAAATCCTGGGAGTAATTCGGAGAGACCGAAGGAGCAAACCAAGCCACAGTTCTTAGGAGCTGCCTTCAAGCCGGATTTCTTGGTTCTCACCTGTGCAGATAAAGCCTCTTCAGAGTGGCTATTTCGTACAGTGGGAACTCTGAAATCCTGGAAAGGGGCTATGTTAAGGGCAGTAGAGGAAAGCAAGATTCCTCGCCCACAAATCATGGTGGGAAACTACCCTAATAGCGCGGAAAGCCCCAGCGAACAAATTCTGGAACAGCTAATGGGACAGAACAAAAATTTGAGCACATAGGACTGAAGAATACTTCATCGAGTAAACGTCCAGACATCTGTTCAACTTACAATTTCGGGGGACACACTGTCCTACAAAAGACTGGAAAAGGCTAACTTCCGAGTCTTTTACCAGTTCGGTCAGCTAACGCTAAGGCCGTCTGGAAGGGCAAAGAAGGAAAGCCTGCCGAAAGAAAAGGGCAGCTCGCGGGATGTCGTACCGGGGGGATCTGGCCCACAGGAAGCAAGTTTCTCAAGGGCCGCAACTGTCGAAGCGGCAGCTGCAAAAGCCGCCACAAGTTCTGGGAACACGGGTCACGCCAAACCTCAGTCCCAGAAAGTGTCTTTGAGCAAAGGCTTAAAACAGCCTAGCAAAAAGTCATTAAAGGGTACAAAAGAAAAAGAGGACCCCAAGGACGCGGAACGGAGGCCCGTAAACAAATAAAGAAACGGGCAAAATACGATGCTTACAAATAAACCTACATCACACAAAAGCAGCCTCCGATGTGCTCAGCTGTAGGTTTATATGTCAACAAATGGACACAGCGCTCCTCCAAGAGCCTTGGTCATATAGAGGACAAATCAAAGGACTCTCCAGCAAATCATGTAAGGTAATACTTGATAACCTGCATGAACATCTACGCTTCGCTATATTAATAAGTGGAAAAATCTTATTTGTTCCTTTTCCAGAGTTCATTACCAGGGGCTTAGTTGCAGGATTTATGGTGGTGCCCACTATGAGAGGTATGCAGGAGGTAGTTATTGCCTCAGCATACTTCCCGGGAGACAAAATAGTGACATCAACAGAGGACGTCAAACGACTCATTAGTTACTGCAAAATGAGGAACAAACAACTCATAATTGGATGTGATGCCAATTTCCACCATATTTTATGGGGCAGCACAGACACAAACAAAAGAGGTGAGTACCTTGTGGAATATTTTTTCACTAGTGGCATAGACATTATTAACACTGGTAATACTCCCACCTTTGCTAACATCGTCCGACAAGAGGTACTAGACCTAACCCTCGCGAGCACGACAATTAGTAATCATATAAAGAACTGGTATGTTTCAGATGAAACCTCAATGCCGGACCATAGACATATCCGGTTCGATATAGAGGCTGAAATAAATGTCTTCAGTGAATACAGAAACCCCAAATTAACCGATTGGGATCTATAAAGGACCAAATTTAAATCGGAAATTAATGATCTCAACTACTTAATTGAAACGGTTGATGATTTACAATTTTATGCTAACGAAGTGAGAGCTCTCATAATAAACAGTTATGAGCACAACTGTTCAGTAAAACCAAGGGTTATAAATAAATCAACACCCTGGTGGAACAGGACGCTCAGCAAATTAGGACCTGAAACGAGAAAACTGTTCAATAAGGCTAAACGCATCAATAACTGGAGCAAATACAAAAAAAGCCTTAACAGAATACAACAAAGAGCTTAGAAGATCTAAAACGAAATCATGGAGAAGCTTTTGTGAGATGATTAAAGATTTGCCCCAGTGAATGCGACTCCAGAGAATCCTATCCAAAGATCACTCGAATGGAATAGAAATTCTCCAACACCAAGACGGAAGTTACACCAAGAACTGCCTGGAAAGTGTAAGGTTGCTTATACGAACTCACTTTCCGGGATCTACAGAAATTGGAAATACTCACAACAGTGCTGCGTTTGCTGGGGGCCATTTAAGCCCCTACAATCGAGTAAAAAGCCTGGCAAGGAAAATATTTACAAAAAATAAGATAAAATGGACAGTGAATTCCTTCGAGCCCTATAAATTACCAGGAGAAGATTAAATCTTTCCAACCCTACTACAACACGGGATAAAAGAACTTATAAATCCACTAGCTGCAATTTTCAAAGCTAGTTACACGTTAAGCTACATTCCAATAAGCTGGGGAGACGTAAATGTGGTCTATATACCAAAGGCAGGCAAACGATCGTCTGCTCAGCCTAAATCATATAGACCCATTAGTCTAACGTCATTTTTTCTTAAAACAATGGAGAAAATTATGAACTAACACATTAGAAGCGAAGTACTGTCAAAGAATCCGCTTCATGATAATTAATTTGCCTTTTAAGAAGGCAAATCCACAGAGACAGCCTTACACAATCTTGTCAAAAAGATAGAAAGTGCACACTCAAACAAAGAAATAGCTCTTTGTTGATTTATAAGCATAGAGGGTGCATTTGATAACACCTCATATGAATCCATAAAAGCTGCAGCTATCAAAAAAGGTTTTGAGAAACCTACCATCGACTGGATTGTCTCCATCTTAGATGGTAGGAGGATCAAAGCAACCTTAGGCAGTGATTCAGTCACAGTGAGCGCAGCAAAGGGTTGTTCTTAAGGAGGTGTTTTATCTCCACTGCTGTGGTCCATCGTAGTTGATGACCTCCTAAATATATTGCATTACTCGGGCGCTAAAGCACTAGGTTATGCAGATGATATTACTGTCATTATCAGGGGCAAAAACGATAAAATCCTGTCGGATTTAATACAAAAAGCCCTGAACACCATTAATAACTGGTGTTCAAACCAAGGGTTAAATGTAAACCCAAATAAAACAATTATAATTCCTTTCACGAAGAGAAGGAAGCTAAATCTAACAGCTCCCACTATGAATGGAGTTCTACTCAACTTCTCAAGTGAGACTAAATATCTAGGAATAGTCCTAGACCAAAAGCTCACCTGGAATCCTTATTTTACTATCAAGCGAGCCACGACAGCGTTCTGGACATGCCGCAGATTGTTCAGCAAAACCTGGGGTCTGAAACCGAAAATGATCTATTGGTCATATAGAATGATAATTACGCCCCTGATCACATACGCTTCTTTAGTATGGTGGCCAAAAATAAGGAAAAAACAGCACAAAACCAACTGAACATAGTTCAAAGGTATGCATGTCTGGGCATATCAGGCGCAATGAACACCTGCCCAACAGCAGCAATGGAGGCAATGCTAGATCTAACTCCTCTTCACCTGAAGGGGGAAGCGATCAAAGGAGCCTCAAAATTACTGCAATTAAAACAATTTAAAGAAAGAGACTTTGCTGGTCACATGGAAATCTTCAAGGAATGTAGACCGGTGATTTTAGCAAATTCAATTGATTACATGCAACCCAGGTACGAATTTGATCATTTCTTTGAGGTGGACTTAGATAGCCACACTGACGCTTAATCAGTACCTGCAGAAAAACACAAATTATCCATCTGGTTTACAGATGGATCAAAGACGGGACATGGGACTGGAGTGGGAATTTATGGCCCTAACAATAGATTTTCTAAAGCCTTGGGAAAAGAACCAACTGTCTTTCAAACTGAAATACATGCAATAGAACTCTGCGCCTACAAGTGTCTTCGAAGAAGCCTGAAAGGAACAAAGATCTACATTAATTCTGATAGCCAAGCAGCAATAAAGGCTCTCAGCAGCTGCCTTGTCAAATCCAAACTAGTTTGGGACTGTCAACAAACGTTAAAGCAACTGGCTAAACACAACAGGATCAGCCTTAAGTGGGTGCCATGGCACAAAGGAATACAAGGAAATGCTGCGGACCAACTCGCTAGAGAAGGATCTGCATCATTATTTCTTGGACCTGAACCGGCTTTTGGTTTTTCTAAAAGTCAAATTAACAATGAGGTCAAAAAATGGAAAACAAAGTCAAAAACCTTCCACTGGAGATTATATCCAGGACTACGGCAGGCGAAAAGATTCATATAAGGAACGCTTGAAACGACAAAGATCTATTTAGAACTCAGCAAATCCGAATTGAGGATCTTGACTGACCTCTTAACAGGACATTGCTCTATGAGGTACCACCTCAAGAAAATGGGTCAGGCTGAAACAGACCTATGTCGCTTTTGCGCAGAAGCTGCGGATACTGCAGAACATGTGCTATGCAAGTGCGATCCGCTTGCACGCAAAAGGCACGTCCAACTTGGATGGGCGTCCTTAGACCCCTCAGACAGATGTGGAAAAACTCAATCTCAGGTCCATAATAAACTTCTACAAGAGTTTGAACCTGAGAACGACATAGATCATGGTATGCACAAAAGATCTCCTTAGGTCGAGGTGCGGGGTGGACGAAGGGAAACATGAGACGACCCATATGTAATCTAATCTATGCAATTGTGACTTTTTCATCGAAATTAGTCGTTTCATCAAAAATTCGAGTTTTTTCTCAATTCTTTTTTTAAGGTGTGATTTTATCCCCACAATTCGACCTTTTTTTGTAGAGAAATTTCGTCTTTTTATAAATATTGGGTTTTTTTTGGAAATTCGAAAATATTTTTCTAATTTTGACATTTTTAAAAGTAGTTTTTCTTGAAACTGCATTTTACTTCCGAAATTCGTCTATTTTTTTAAATTTCTGACTTCATTTAAAAAATTTAGCTTTTTCTCACAAATTTACTTTCTATGAATGAAATATTCGAATTTCGCTATGAATTTTGTTTAGAATTTGTCTTTATTTATTTTATCAAAGTTAGGCTTTTCCTGAAACTGCTGACCAATTTCATTTTTTTCTGTTCCTGGATTTTATCTCGACATTCGACTTCTTCTCCAAATTACTTTTTTTTTAAAATTAGATCCAGATTTTATTAAAAAGGATAACGACGTAAAATTTCAACTTTTTTCATTCAAAATTTAACCTTTTTGTATCTAAAATTTTGACTTTTGCTTCGAAATTCGTCTTTTAATTGAAATGTGAACTTTTATTTTAATGTTTGTACTGTTTTTTAAATTCGCTTTCTTCTTCAAATTTGACTTGCTGTGAGACATTACAACTTTGTTTAAAGTTTGGTCTTTTTCTGAATATTTAGAGTTTTTTAAAATTATGCTTTACTCGAAATTTCAATTGTTTTTCAAAATTCCTTTTTTTTTCAAACTTTCAATTTCGTTTTTAGAATTTCAGTTTTTTCAAAAAGTTTCACTTTCTTTTAGAAAATCGGACTCTTTTCTCAAAAAATTGTTCCTTTACTTGTAATTGCGACTTTAGTAAAATTTGTCTTTTTTTAGTTTATTATTTTTACGAAAATTTGGCTTTATTAATGGAAATGTTGATTTTTCCTTTAAAATTAGACATTTTTGTTTTCTGGAAACGGTGCCAGTTTTTCAATAAATAAATTTTTAATTTAATAAATAGCCAATGTCATTAGAGTTTAAATTCACCTGACCGTGAATTTTTAAGAAAAAGAAGAGATTTTAAAAATAAAATTTTAAATTTATGATGAAAATCGAATTCTCGTAACTGGATAAGTTGTTACTTAATCAATTTATAACAATCATTTTACACGTTTAACTTTTTTATTTAACCCTGAAATAGGTACTGTGGCGTCTGAGAGAGAATCTTATAGTAGGCCACGTAATTTCCATAATCACTCGAATTGCAAAAGTAAAGAAATTATTAAGTCATTTCAATTTAATTAAACATTTTACAAAGGCTTAGATTTTTAAGATAAAATGATCCAATCACCTTACGCCACTTGTTAGGCACACTTGTTTATTACAAAAAAACAATATTATCATCAACTGATGCAACGTTATTACAAAATTTAGCCATCAAAAGCCTAATACATATATGCCTAAGCTTTAATAGTTTATTTTTGGATTCTAGAATGACGTTTCAGTTGATTTTTTAGCGACGGAAGTTACCTAACATATCAATGTTTAAATTTTAAATCAGTCTCGTGAATGCTACGCCTTCTTATATTTACCAAACTTCAACAGATATAAGGCCCACAATTTTCCACAGACGCAATCGTTTCAAAAATGTCCAAAGTTGAGCTACTCACTGCTGAAGAGTGCGCCGAGGCAGCGTCTGCCTTGTTAAATAGAACAGTAACAGTGCACAGTTTCACCGTTAAACCATACTCGAAAAAAACCGATGGGTTCCTGGGTGAACACTATCTCGTAACTGTGGAAGTTTCGGATGAAGTGCAAGAAAAAACGAAAGTTCAATTCTTCGCAAAAGCGTGCTCGACAAAAAATAGTCTACAAGGTATGTACTCCACCAGCATCCACTCATTTCAAAACGAGATATCCACATATGGAATACTTTTCGAAGAGTACAAGAAAATAGTTCCGAATTTTGACAGGAATTTCGCCCCCAAATACTACTGGAGTAGCAAAAATGACCTTCTTCTATTAGAAGATTTGAAGGTCAAAGGTTATAGGTTAGCAGTCAAACCCTATGTGAATCTATTGGATTTAAATCATATCAGATTAGTATTGACTAATTTGGCAAAATACCACGCGGCTAGCTTAACTTACGAGGAATTAAAAACAAAAGAAAACGGCGGAAGATACAAAATAGTAGACAAGATTCTTGAATTACGAGAACCACTATATCAAAAAGATGATACATTTTTAGGTTATAAATGGTTTAAAGCTTGTATTAAAGGATTATTGGGAATAATAGATCTCTTACCTACGTCTGTCCTACCACCTACCGAATTTAAGGAAAAACTAATTAATCTTGCCAATGCCTCCATAGAAAAAATGCAACCAAGCAAAAAATTTCGCAACGCCATTTGCCACGGTGACTTGTGGTCTAATAACATTATGTTCAAGTACCACGAAAATCGCCCCATCGATTGCAAAATAATAGATTTTGAGCTTCAACATTATCTACCGCCAGCGCAGGACGTTCTTCATTTTATCTTCGAGACGACCAATCGAGAGATGAGGCAGCATCACTTGCACGATCTACTGAGATACTACTACGCCCAATTAAAACAGCAATTGGCAGGCGCATCAACAGATATCGAAAAAGTCTTGCCAATGGGGGAATTTTGGGAAAGCGTCGTCTATTTTCTTCCGCAGGTAAAACTGGAAGTAGCAAATTCTTACACGTTGATCACGACAGGGCAGCACTTTCATAATCAGCTTTTAAAAGATCCGCGGCTTTATGAAGAGTTTTTCTTCAAGGACAGAACAAAGCCGGCGGTTGAGTTTTACCAAACCAATTCACATTTCCGTTACTGTTTAACAGAAATCCTAGAGGAGTTGGGGGAGGCGTTGAAATATCCACGGATTTCTCGAGAGGATTGTTATGAGATTATGGAGGAGTATCTGGGGACGACATACTATCGATTTAGGTCTTTTGATGTTAGATCCATTGATGAAGTTCTAGGGTATTTGGGTAATTACTTTAAAATCCGAATCGATTACGTATTTGAGGATGAGGAACGCACTTTGGATGCCTTTTTAAAGGCAATGCCAACGAGTAAAGCTTCGACGGCTTTCCTTCAAGATACGGGTTGTTTTGATAAAGAAGTTTTCTTCTACGAGACTGTGGTAGCATTGGGTGACTCACTAGAGATGGGAATTTTAAACGAATGTATCCCAAAGTGTTTTTTGTTGCGTAGTAACGATATGGTAATTTTTGAGGACTTGTCTGCGAAAGATTACAAAGTGCAACCAACTCACTTAATTATGGATTATCAACATTTGTTAGTAGGAGCACGAGTGCTGGCCAAGTTTCATGCAAGTATGTTACTAATAGAGGAAAAGATGAGTAAAGTTTTTAATCAAAAATATCGACTAGTGGATCATTATCCTGATGGTGTTAAAGAGACTTTATTCTTTAGAGATTACACTAGCGATGCTGGACGATTTACTGATGTTGCTCTAAATGGTATCACATTCTGCATTGAAAAGTATTCGCATTTGTTTCCGGATTATTGCGGTCGAAGCTTCAAAGAATTTTGGAAAGATAGACGAAATTATATTTATGAAATTGGTAACTTGGCAAAGACATTTCGTAGTATTTTATGTCATGGTGATCTTTGGGCTAGTAACATCATGTTTAAATATCAAGAAGACCAGCCGATTGATTGTTGTTTAATAGATTATCAACAGATGAGATATGCACCACCAGTACACGATTTATTGTGTCTTTTATATTTAAATACTGATAGGATGACTAGAGCGAAATGTACTGAAAAAATTATTGAAAATTATTATAGAGAATTAACGAATTATATCGAGAATTATGGTTATTCCATTGAAAAGGTGTACCCCAAGGATCAATTCATGGACAGTTTACAACAAATGAAATTCCATACGATTATAATGACAGCCATTTATTACCCTTTCATAATGAGTTCATCCGAAGACCGAAGTGTTTTTTTAAATAATGATGAAATAAGTCACAAAACTTTCTATGAAGACCGCACTGAATATCTAGAGGAAATGCTTAAGAAATCGGAGAGATACAGAAACAGAGTCATAGAAACTTTATTAGATCTTTATGGTTATTTTAAGGAACAAGTTCGAAATTAAATTTTTTTTAATAAAAATTGTGTTAAAAGTACAAATACTTCTATTGAAACAAACAAATTTAATCCCTTTTCCTTGTAATAACTTTGATGCAGTTGAAATACTACCTTGATTTAGTTAGTTTTTTTCATTAACATTTACGTAGTCTGTTTGGAAAAAATAATAATCGTTACTTAAGATATTTTTCGCTCGAAGCTATAATATATTTCGATATTACAGCTATAAATTCGAAAAAGAAGCCAATATTTCGAGGTTAAATTCGAAATTTTGGATCAAGGGTTGAAATACAAATCTTGTCCCCTAAAACCAAGAAAAATTAAAAAACACAAAAGAGGTTGGTCTAACGCGTTTCGATAGCCAAGCTATCATCTTTAGAGAGTATCTCTCTCTCTCTTTCTCTCTCTCTCTCTCTCTTTCTCTCTCTCTCTCTTCTCTCTCTCTCTCTCTCTCTCTTCTCTCTCTCTCTCTTTCTCTCTCTCTCTCTCTCTCTTTCTCTCTCTCTCTCTCCCTCTTTCTCTCTCTCTTTCTCTCTCTCTCTCTCTCCCTCTTCCTCTCCCTCACCCTCTCCCTCTCCCTCTCCCTCTCCCTCACCCTCTCCCCCTCTCTCTCTCTCTCTCTATCTCTCTCTCTCTCTCTCTCTCTCTCTCTCTCTCTCTCTCTCTCTCTCTCTCTCTCTCTCTCTCTCTCTCTCTCTCTCTCTCTCTCTCTCTCTCTCTCTCTCTCGCCAAGAACCTCCGTTCCACCAAGATCAAGGGTTTTCGAACTTACTACCAATTTTTCTTAAAAGAGCTTACCTTAACATAAAAAGAGTAAATTTTCTACTTAAAAAATGTCAGTTTTAAATTTCGATAAAAATCGTTAAAATTAAACTTGTATAAATGACATTTAAGCTTTAATAGGAAAATTCAAAATCTATAAAAAAGAGTCTGAAATTTTAAAATTTAGAAACGTCAAGTTTAAGCTCAAAATTTGCTAAAAATCCCAAATATTTCACTTTCATTGAAAAATTGGAAACTACTAAAATATTCGAAATTTTGAGGGAATTTGTTTTTAATAATCTCGTCAAAATTTTGAATTTGTCTCGAAATTTAGACTTTCTAAAAAATGTTAGGTTTTCTTCTGAAATTTCAACTGATTTTCCAGAAGATTCGAGTTGAAGAACTTATCAAAAAAAATAAATAAATGAAAAATAAAGAAGTAACATAACTAGAGCAGTCAAAATTTTGAAACAAAAAACTTTTTACCACGAAGTTTATTTCAAAGATGTCCCAATAATTCTATCTTAATTTAAAAATATTGGCTTTAGACTCAAATACTCGAATTCTGAAAATTTCGACCAAAATGTTCTAAAAAAACACAAATTTTTTAGGGTTTTAGGTTTTCGCGAATTTTTTCGCAATATTTCTAACTCAAACTTGCAATTCCCATCTAAGTTTTCGGCTTTTAAAACAAAATTGATTTTTTCCAGAAATTATGACTTTTTCGAGTTTAAATTCGAACAAAGAAATGAAAATTATACGCTTTTGCTTGGAATTTTGATAAAATTAGAATACTTGACTTTTTGCGTTCAACATTTCTGGCTAAGATTGAAATTGCAAGATTAAAAGTCAAAATTTTAAAAAGGTATATAATAAATTCAGTTTACTTAATGAAACTTTGACCGACTGAAGACTCGACATTTAAATTTTTTTTAGAATTCATATTTTTTCTGGAGATTTTTAATTAAAACTCGAAATAAAAAAATGAAATTTTAGGTTTAAACTCGAAACTTTGCAATGAAAATCTAAACTTAAAATGAATAAAAATTATGGAAGAAAAATCCAAATATAAGTTATAAACACAAATGTTCTAAAAAAAATTTAATTCAACTATATGATTTCAACATATCTCTCTCAAGATGATAGCTTGGCGTTAGAGCAAACTTTGTTGTGTTTTTTAATCTTTCTTGGTTTCAGGGAACAAGTTTTGTATTTTAATTTTTGAAGATAACCAAGGATCAGTCCGTTCCATCAAAAAAAACATATGATTTTACGAAAAATGTTCAAATTTTTAATTTAAAGTCGAAATTTTAGGAAAAAAGTATAAGCCTTCTAATTTTAGCTAAGAAGTTTTTCAAAAAATCGAAACCTTGTCAAGTTTTATTAAAAATGTCAGTTTTGGTACAAAAATCCGAGGAAAGGAAAAAATGTTGAGTTTAAACCCAAAGTTTTCATTAAAAAAATTCCAAATTTTTAAGTTACGAAATCAATATTTTACGAAAAAGTGAAGTTTTTTCTAAGAGACATGATTCAGAAATAAAAATCAAATTTTGATCTTGTACTCAAAAAAAATCTGGAAAGAAATTTACAATTTCGAAAGTAAAATCTTGTGAAAAGTTAACGCTTTTTAGAAACACCAAACTTTAGGATAAATGTGTAAAAACGGATATATAAAATAAATCTCTTTAATAAATGTCTAACACTAACAGACAGACAACGCACAGTCTAAACGAGTGGATCTAGGAGCATAAAATTTTACACAGTTGTACACCGTAATACGTAGGTGAGCAATAAGAAAGGATTTTTCAAAATTCAGCCTCTAAGACAGTAAAAATGGGCATTGACCGCTAGGCTGCTTTTACGTAATTAATAATGGATAAGATTGTATTTAAAGTTGCCTATACCCATTATCTCATTGATTTCATTTTGTTCAGTGGCGGCTCGTAGCCAAAACTAATGGGAGTGCTGCTTAGCGTTTTAAAATTTTTGAGATTTCGACATTTTCAGAACGTTACCTTTCGAAAATTTTAGATTTCTTTGAAAACTTGACAATGACAACTTTTGATAATGACGCGTTTTTTGAAAAGTTGGATTTTTTTTCCAAATTTTGACTGTATTGCAAAATTTAGATTTTTTTCTTGTATTTTCGACCTTATTTTAAGTATTGACTTTTCTAAAAACCTGTGAATGCTTTTAAAAATTTCCGTATTTTCGTAAATATTTAGACTTTTCGGTGTTCTCTTTTTTTTTAAAGTTAGTTATTACTTTTTTTATTTAATTTTTACCATTTAATAATTCTTTTTTTTCTGAAAATGTAAATTTTTTCAAAACTGGACATTTGACTATTCAAATTTTTGACTTTTTTCTAAATTTTATCCTCGTTTATATTTTTTTTGGAAAATTATAATTTTTATATTGAAAATTTCGATTTTTAATAATTTCGCTGGTTTTTATTTAAATGTTAACTATTTTTCAAAATTTTAACTTTTTTTGCAAAGTTTCGATTATTTTTGTTGAAAATTTCGCTCCTTCTTAATTTTCGCAATTCTTTCAAAATTTCGAGTTTTTTGAAAATTTTAAAATTTTATGAAATGTTCGACATTTTTTCAAAATTTTAAAAAAAAAATGCATTTTATGTACAAATTTTTGAATTTTAATCACAAAAAACTAGCTTCAGCTGGAATATTTGATTTTTGAAATTTCCCTGGAACTTCAAAATTACTAGAAAAAAATTAAATTAGAGCAGTAAATTGTTAATGAATTTTTTTCAACATTTTTATTCATTAAAATTTCCAAATTTTGTGACTCTTCTAGAAATGTTGACTCTTTTTATCAAAAATTTCAATAATTTCCACTTTAAAGGTCGAAATTAGAATATTTTTGACAATTAATTCATTTCAAAAATCTTTTTTCTTTAATTCCGAAAATGTTAGTTTTTTTTTAAAATGTTTACAAATAAAAAATTTCAACTTTTTCTAGCAATATGATCTTCTTTTTCTTGAAATTTTGAGTTTAATCTTTAAATTTCGATCTTTTTTTTATCGAAATTTGAATTCTAAATTCGAACTTTAGAATTTCAAGAATAAATTTAACATTTCTAGAAAGATTGGAAATTCCGATTCAGAATTTTCTTTGGTCCTATAGTAGTTGTAATTTTTTAAAGAAATATCAAATTGTAAAAAAGGTTGAAATTTACAAGGTCCATTTTTTCTTGAAATTTTAATATTTTTCCCAAAGTTTTCTTATTTTTATGCAGATTTGAAGTTTATTTTTCCTAAATTTATACTTAAGAATTTTCAGTTTCTTAGTAAAATTACAAAATAAAATGAACTCTTAAATATTAAAATTTTGTTAAAAAACTGTTAAGTTTTTAAAACAAATAAGAGAGCAATCAAAATTTCTACAAGAAAAAATATTTTAAAGACAATATCTCCAGAAAGAGTCAAAATTTCTGAAAAAAATCTTTGTATAAAATGTTGAGAAAACACAAATTTCATAGGAAAAAATAAGCAGAATTTCTTAGAGAAAAAATCGAAATTTGAAAAAAAAATTGATATATCTTTACAAATGTCGACATTTTTTGTTTTTCCCAAAATGTTGAAATTTTTATGGTGCGTTCAGGGTTTTTTCCAAACATTTTTTGTCAAAATTACAAAATAAAATAAACTTTAAATTGTCAAAGTGTCGTGAAAAAACTTGACATTTTTAAAGCAAATTAGAGGAATATATAGAAAAATCTGGAAAAGTTTGAATTTCTAGAAGAAATTTTAAGAACAACACTTTTAGGAAAAATGTCAATTTCGAGAAAATTTCTTTTTATCAAATATTTAGCAAAAATGGAAACTTTGCAGAAAAAATCAAAATTTTCTAAATAAATCGAAATATCTAAAAAAAGACTTAAAATTTTCATACAAAATGAGATTTGAGGTACATATTCGAAGATACCGCATTAACTTATTTTTTAGAGAAATGTAAAATGCGAGATGGGTTAAATTTAAATTTTTCTTGAAATTGTAATTATTTTCTCAAAATGTTGACATTTTCAAAAAAATTTGAATTTTTTTCTTAACATTTTAATTCTTGCTCGAAATATTGATTTCTTTCTCAATACTTTTACAAAAATTAGTTTTTAAAAATGTGATTCTGATCAAAATTAAAAATAAAATATGTTTTTAAATATCGCAACTTCGTGAAAGAAACCTAAAACTTCTATAAAAGAAAATCAGAGAAAATTTAAAATTTCTACAAAAAATCGTGCAGTGAAAAGTGTTCAAAAAATTTTGAGAAAAAAACTTGTAAGCGAAATTGGGGCTGCTGCAGTTCCACAGTGCTTATACACCAGCCGCCACTGATTTTGTTTAAGTTTTTGTTAATAATAGTCAGCTATCAAAAATGTTGAAAGTTCTGAAAATAGTTGAAGTGTCAAAGAAAAGTTAAAATTTTGAAGCAGTCCAAAATTTTAAAGTCAAATTTTTGGACTACTTCAAAATTTCAGTCAAAATTTTCAAAAAAGTGGCGGAATTTTAAAAAACTTTAAAATCTTCATAAATAGTTTTAAACAAAAGTTAGAAATTTTAGAAATAAAGTAAACATTTTTAAAAAAGTTGAAATTTTGAAACATTTTCAAAAATAGTTAAAACTTTCCAAGAATATCGAGATTTAAAAACTCGGAATCCCAAAAAATCTTAAATTTTCTGAGAGTGGAATATTGGAGAAAAGCTTAAATTATCAGAAAAGTCGAAATTTTCATGGAAAGTCAAACTTCCAAAAGAAAATTGGGATTTTAAAAAAGAATTCGATATTTTGAAAAAATGCCAAAATTTTGACATTTTCAATAATTTTCGAGATTTAAAAAAAAGGCAAAATTTTGGAAAAATGTCAACATTTGAAACAAATTGTCGAATTTCTAATGAAACTATCAAAAAAGATGAATATTTTGGATATTGGATAAAAATCAAAATTAGCAGAAAATTCCTAATTATTAAGAAAATTGAAATTTTGGAAATAGAAAGTTTTGGAAAAAGTCAAAATTTTGGATAATTCAAATTTAAAGAAAAGTCAGTTTTTTTTAAGTGGAAGATTCGAGTGGAATTTTTCAAAAAAATATATTAAATAAAATTTTGAAAAAATATCGAACTTTTCAAAAACGTCAAGTTTTTAAAAAAGAGTCGAAATCTTGAAAAAAAATGTCGACGTTTTGAAAAGAAGACGAAATTTTTTGAAAAATTCAAAATTTTGCGAAATAGTCGAAGATTTTAAAAAAGTTTTAAACAATGTCTTACTTAAAAAAAACAAAAGTTTTAAATAAAGGATCGAAAGATTGCAAAAATGTCCATATTTTGAAAATAGTCGAAATTAAAAAAATAGTAGAAATTTTCAATTTTTTTTTAAACTGGTAAAAATTCTATAAACAATTATAATTTTCCAAAAAAATCCAATTACATGAAATATTGAAAAAATTACAAAGTCTAAAATTTTTTTAAATCCAACTTCAAAAAATTCTACATATTTAGAAAAACACCAGAAGGTTGAAATCTTTACGAAAAGGTGAAAATTTTTAAGTCTACACACACCTTTGCAAAAGTCAAAACTTAAAAATAATAAGAAAGAGATTTTGAGAAAAAATGTCTAAATTTTGCATTAAAATCGAAATTAAAAAAAATCTAACCTTTAAAAAAAAAAAAAATCTACAATTTTCGAAAGGTAACATTTTAAAAATGTTCAAGTTATCAGAAAAATTGAAATTTTCAGTCAAAATTTTGAAAAGTTCAAATTTTGAAAAAATCGAAATTTTGAATTAAGTTGAAATTTTGAAAAGATAAAAAATTTGAGAGACATGTAACCATTCAAAAGCTTCGACATTTTCACCAAAATATAAAACTTTTAACAAATTAATATTTTCAAAATCAAATTTAGTAGAATTTTTTTAAACAAAGTCGAACTTTTAAAAAGACTCGAAACGAGATTTAAAAATGCGAAAATTTAAACAAAAAATTTTTAATTTTGTAAAAATTTCGATATTATTTATTTAACACGTTAAAAGAAAGCACTGGCCGTGACAATAATGAGTGGAATCGGGTTCATATCAGCTAGTGATATAATAAAATAAATATTATAAAAGTTACGTAATGAGTCAACATTTCAAGTCCACTTTTAAAATTTCAACTTAAATTGCAAAATCTCGGCTTTAAACTGGACTATTTTTCCTTTCTTAAAATGTTAACATTGAAGTTCCAAATGTCTAGAACAAATTAAAAATGTCTAGATTTTAGTAAAAATGTTTACAAAAAAGAACTGAGTTTAAAATAGAAATTTAAATATACATATTTTAAAAATACATAAACAAGTATGAACAAATTTCTCGAAAAACCAAAGAGAAAAATTAAGATTTAACACGAAAACCTAATATTTAATCTCTAGAAGAATATTCATATTTTGAGAACATTGAAAACGTCTTCAAAGAAAAAAACCAAGTTAGGACGTCTAGATTTAAAATTTATAAAAAAATTAAATTTTCAGGTTAGTCAAAATTTTGCGAGGTCAGGAAAGAAATTAACATTTTCATTTTAAACGAAACACTTATTTTCAAAACAAGTTTCAATTTTCCACAAGAACACAAAATTTGGAGATCTGAAATTTCAAGTTCAAAATTTAAATTAAAAAAAAAGCTTTCGCCCTTAACTTCAAATCAAAATTATGAGCTCAAAATCTACTTTGACCTAATCTTAGTTTTTTTTCAACTCATAAAAAATTTATTAATTTAATATTTTAAAGTGGATACAGGTTATACTCCTTCCGAGATTGGACCGTGTCAAAGAACTACTAAAAGTGTTCGACGTTTTGCCTACCATCGTAGGGGGCTTCTTTAGAAACAAAGAAAAGAAACAATAAATAAAAAAGGAAATATAAGGGAATATGCAAAAATGAAAGAATTAAAAGGCCAATTTCAAAACATCAGAGCACGGTAACTCAGTATGTCCACCATATCAATAGACGAAACTCTTCTGAATTGAAAATTGGTACAAAGGATAAGAAAGTTTAGACAGAAGAGCACAGTAACCCAGTATGGCCACCATACCAGAGGCGAAACTCTTCTGATGGTGGGCAAAACGTCGAATACTTTTAGTAGTTCTTTGACACGGCCCAATCTCGGAAGAAGTATATCCTGGACTGACTCTGGCCGTGGAAGCCTTCGTTCTCATATTTTAAAGTGGAACCTTCAAAGCGGCATCCTTGCAATCTTTACTGCCTCTTATCTATACAAGGACCAGCAAAACTTCTCAAATGTTGCTTGCTTTTCAATATTTTTGGGAGACTTTGGCGAAAATAAAGCAAAGTAGAAACCATTACAGCTTTTTATTTTCATAAAATTCAATCAAGTCTAACATAACTTCTGAGAGTCTTTCCTTAAAAATCTCATCTTTTCTCCAAGCCTCCGTCAGAAACTCGCTTTTATCCATAAAGAAATAGGTTCTTGCAACCTCCGGGTTCTTGAGTAACTTACTAACCATTTCTGGACCGAGCGTGATGCATTGTAGATGAGTAGTAGCTTGAGTAAGCGCAAATTGCTTATAATACTCGCAACTTTCCAAAAATTCTTCCCATTTCAGTACCCCCGTGATATCTACATCGTAAAAACTTAAACTTTTTTCTAACTGATTATAGTAAAAACCAAGAAAATGATCAAAGTACTGCTCTCGAAGATTTCGCCTTACATTTAGATGCATAAAAGCCATAAAATCTTGAGCCAGAGGACCGTACCTGTAAGTTTGAAAGTCCACAATTTTGCAGTTGATCGGTTGATCCCCTTGATATTTCACCATCAGGTTCTTCGACCAAGCGTCCGCGTGACAAATTGTGTTTCTGTACTTGGTGGATGGTGCGACAAAATGCTTTTGCATATTACAACCTTCCAGAATAAGCGATTTCGTTACTTCTTTGTCCGAGCTGATTAGACCTTCCGCGTGCATTATGTCAACAATAGTTCTATGCCCATATTTACACGCTGACATAAGCTGGTAAGAAGTAAAATTTTTTCTGTAGAACGCCTCCGAGAGCTGATCCTGAAAATCATCTGTTAAACGATAGTGTTGTCCTCTTTTAACACTCTCTAATTCTTCCAGGATTAAACAACTGGCGTGCAATTTTGCTAAGCTTATTAAACATATTTCAACAGTTTCCAAATTTATGTCTCTTCTAGAAGCTAAGGTTTTGTACTGTAGGTGTTTTAAGTCTTCAAAGACGATCATGTCATGTTTATTTTCGAATACGCAGCTTGCCAAAACGTCTTCTAGTACATCAATGTTGTTGTCGAGAAGTTTTTTTTGATATGTAGTATAGAAATGGCTTTCTTTAAAACTGGCTCTAACTTCTTTAGCGAACCACTGAAGCGATGGGTCCCTGGGAACTCGCTTAATGAAATAGTTCAACTCATTGGGCCCATCGTAATTTACCATAAGTTTCAGTTGTAAATGTTCCCCTAAGAAACCATTCACTTCTCCACATTGCTTAACCTCAAATGAGTCAAGATCGTAGTTTGTAGACTTGAGGGTATTTTTCGCAATTTCAAAACAATCTTCTTTAGTCACGACATCTGTTAACACCATGTCTTCAAGCATCTTCATAATTGTTATCATTTTCTGCCTGTATTTGGGTTGACTGCCAAAAAGTTCTTTAACCGCTGATGATCTATCATCAAAGATAACTCGCACGTGTTCTTGTTCGTTTTCCAAATGACAAAACTCCTTTTTATCGTTTAATGAAAGCGTTTCATTTAATGCAAAGTACATTTTAATATGAGGCATCACTAACTTACAAGTATAAAGGAAGTCGGTCTTTGGCAAAACCTCATCAACTTCGATCCCGTAATTCTTAAGTTTGAACGTCAACTGTCGATAGTAAAACTCCAAATATTCCCCCAGATACTCCTTCCTGTTTTCCTCGGTTGTTGCATCAAAAATAAAGTAGAGAACATCAAAGCTTGGATAATTATAAGTGACCAGTTGAAAGTCCAGTAGTCGACAGTCGAGTAGTTCATGATTTCGATACTGAAACATAACATTATTGGACCACAAATCAGAATGAGTTAACACTTTCTTCAAGTTTAAATGTTCGTGCGGCTTTGTAAACATTTTCATGAAATATTCTTCCAGTTTCGTTTTGAAGCTCTGCCTATCGAGTGAACACTCTGGTATCAAGTCCACAGCAGCTAATAAACCTTTGAAGGCGGAATTTAAAAATTTGAACATTGGGCTATTTTGGTCGTTTCTAAACAGAGTCTCTTTGACTAGTGCATCGTATTCAGACATATCAAATTTTCGTTTATTTTCTTTCGATTTTATAACCTCGTACGCTAGGGATGTTCCATGAAATTTGGCGATGGCATTAAGCGTGAATTTAACATGTTTGACATCCATGTGTCTTCCCTGGAACATTCGATAACCTAGAGCGTTCAGATCTTCGAAAACAACGACTTTATTTTGCTTGTAATAGTACATACTAGGCGAGAATTTTATAGGAGTGTGTAGAGTTCTGTTGTAGTCTTCGAAAATTTGATAACTCATGTACTCCTTATTAAATGAATCGGATGATATGAGGAAGTCGGCCATAAGATTATTCTTACCGTCAGCTGGGAATTCTTTAACGAAGAAACTGTCACACTTGCTGCCACTTTCAGTTTCGAATGTGATTCGTAACTTCTGGGGGTTGGACAATAAGCCACTGCTGGCATCTTCGCCAGTTTGTTCAAAATTTAGGATCTTGAAAGTGCTTCCGTATTTTTTTCGAAGAATTTCACAGCATATTTCATTGGTAAACATTGTTGAAAGACACTGATTGGGAATTTGCAAAATAATCACCGTTTCACCGTTTATGTTCACTTTTTATTGAGCAGATAATGTGCAATCGAAATTCTTTGTCTAATTGATATTTCGTTACTAAGTTTTTACGGAATCTGAATTACGAATATTTGTTTTGTTATCATTCTTAAATAGAATTTTTAGTTTTTATCGCTTATTTGAGGTGTCGTGAGCTATTGTTCTTAATACCAATTATTAACAATTTTACGAAACTGTACCATACAACACGTAAGATAAACTGAGAGCGCACTGCAATATAAATTTATCCTTGAAGCATTTAAATGATGCTTTTTTGTTGGCATTGCTTTCTAATTGCAATAAAGTATTTAAGCATATTAAATTTCATATAAACTAGTCAGAGTACAATTTGTTGGAAATACGAGTTATTCTTCTTCATTCGTCAATTTTTTTTGAAAATGTAGATTTTATTCATAACTACTAAACTTTATTAAAGATAAAAACGCAACAAAATTTAAAAATTCGACAAGGTTTTGATAAATATTTGCTAACACCGGACCAGGTTTCGCATTACTGCATCATCGTTTAATAGTTATGAATATTAAAGAAGTAAGTAAGGGTTGGAAACGTCAATCAGGCACGTAGCCAGGGGGGGGGGTCCAAAGGGTCCGGACCCTCCCCGAAATGAATATTCTCCAAAAAATTTACGATGATACGAATTGAAATATCAGTAGAAAAACGGCTGATTGTATATTTAAGCCTGGAAATAATTTTCGAAATTGCCAACTATTGAGCTTATGATAAGCATAATAGCCATGTAGACATTTTAATAAAAATTGGCAATGAGCTCAAGCCTTCCCAATACATGCACCAACCCTTTTACAATTTAATATTGACACTTAGCAGTAGGGTACGTTCAGTAATTTCAATTTTTTATTATCTCAAATTTCGACTTTCTCGACATATGTATGCATGGAGTAGAATTTTCGAGAAGAAAGTCGAAATTTTGAGTTTAAAGTCGACATTTTACAAAAGCATAGGAAGGCATTGATTAAAAAAAATTATATTCAGAAATTTCGACATTTTACAAAGGCGTAAAAGGGACACTGATTATAAAAAAAAATGCTTAGGGATTTCGACTTTTTTTTGTCAAAAATCGGTTTTTTTTAAATTTTGACTTTGTTCTCGAAATTTCGGCTTTAAACTCGAAATTTCGACTTAACACTCGAAATTTCGATTTTTTTTTCAAAAATTCGACTTTTTTCTTGACATTTCTACTTTCTTCTTAAAATTCCGAGACTAATGTCGAAATTTCGACTTTAATATCGAAATTTTTTTCGAATAAGTCAAAATTTCTACACTATAATCAAATTAGGTAAATGACAGTTGCGTCCCACCCCTCCTCTTTCCCAACAATCTTGACGGTTTGTAGTAAGGTGCGTTCAATAATTGCTATTTTTAGTTAGCAAATTTTGATCTTTTTTTTAGAAATTTCGAGATAAAAGTTGAAAATTTGCGAAAAAAATCGAAACTTCGTGATTAAGATGAAAATTTTGAAAAAAAAGTCGGAATTTGAAAAAAAAAGTCGAAATTTCAAGAAAAAGGTAGAAATTTCGAGAAAAAAGTCGAAGTTTGAGAAAAACGTAAGTCGAAATTTCGAGAAAAAAGTCGAAACTAGAAAAAAAAGTCGAAATTTCCAGAAAAATAGTAGACATTTTGAGTTTAAAGCCGAAATTTCGAGAAAAATGTTGAAATTTCGATATTAAGGTTAACATTTCGAGAAAAGAGTCGATATTTGAGAAAAAATTTTAAAATTGAGAAAAAAAAACGAAATTTCGAGAAAAAAGTTGAACTTTGCGAAAAAAAATCGAAATTTTGATAAAGAAAGGTCGAAATTTCGATTAAAAAAAGGTCAAAATTTTAAGTATAAAGTCGAAATTTTGAGAGAAATGTCAAAATTTCTATATTAAAGTCAACATTTTAAGAAGAAAGTCGATATTTGAGAAAAAAGTCGAAAATTGAGAAAAAAAACGAAATTTCGAGAAAAAAGTCGAACTTTTCAGATTAACGTCGAAATTTCGAGAAAACAGTCGAAATTTCGAGAAAAGTCGAATTTTCTAGAAAAAAAGTCGAAGTTTGAGAAAAACGTAAGTCGAAATTCCGAGAAAAAAGTCGAAATTTGAGAAAAAAGTCGAAATTTCTAGAAAAATAGTAGACATTTTGAGTTTAAAGCCGAAATTTCGAGAAAAATGTCGAAATTTCGATATTAAGGTTAAAATTTCGAGAAAAAAGTCGATATTTGAGAAAAAAGTCTAAAATTGAGAAAAAAAAACGAAATTTCGAGAAAAAAGTCGAACTTTGCGAAAAAAAATCGAAATTTTGATAAAGAAAGGTCGAAATTTCGATAAAAGAAGGTCAAAATTTTGAGTATAAAGTCGAAATTTTGAGAGAAATGTCAAAATTTTTATATTAAGGTCAAAATTTTAAGAAAAAAGTCGATATTTGAGAAAAAAGTCGAAAATTGAGAAAAAAAACGAATTTTCGAGAAAAAAGTCGAACTTTTCAGATTAAAGTCGAAATTTCGAGAAAACAGTCGAAATTTCGAGAAAAGTCGAATTTTCTAGAAAAAAAGTCGAACTTTGAGAAAAACGTAAGTGAAAATTCCGAGAAAAAAGTCTAAATTTGAGAAAAAAGTCGAAATTTCTAGAAAAATAGTCGACATTTTGAGTTTAACGCGTAAATTTCGAGAAAAATGTTGAAATTTCGATATTAACGCTAAAATTTCGAGAAAAAAGTCGATATTTGAGAAAAAAGTCTAAAATTGAGAAAAAAAAAACGAAATTTCTAGAAAAAAGTCGAACTTTTCAGATTAAGGCCGAAATTTCGACAAAAAAGTCGAAATTTGAAAATAACGTGGAAATTTCGACTTTTTGTCGAAATATTTCGAGCAAAAATTCGAAATTTGAGAAGAACGTCGAAATTTCAAGAAAAAGTAGAAATTTCGAAATATTTCGAGCAAAAAGACGAAATTTCGAGAAAAAAAGTCGAGATTTGCGAAAAAAGTCGAAATTTCGATAAAAAAGGTCGAAATTTTGAGTATAAAGTCGAAATTTTGAGAGAAATGTCGAAATTTCGATATTAAGGCCAAAATTTCGAGAAAGAAGTCGAAATTTGAGAAAAAAAAAACGAAATTTCGAGAAAACGGCAAAATTTCGAGAAAAAAATCAAATTTTGAGAAAAAAGTCAACATTTCGAGAAAAAAGTCGAAATTTTGAGAAATAACTCGAAATTTAAGAAAAAAATCTAAATTTCGAGAAAAAAATCGAAATTTCGAGCTTAAAATCGAAATTTGAGAAAAAAAAGTTGAAATTTCTTAAAATGACATTTTTTTAATCGATGTCTTTTCTACGCCTGTGTAACATTTCGAAAAAGTGGAAATTTCCAGAAAAAAGTCAAAATTTCCAAAAAGAGTCTAAATTTGAGAAAAAAGTCGAAGTTTGAGAAAAAAGTCGAAATTTCTAAACACAACATTTTTTTTAAATCGATGTCCTTTCTACGCCTTTGTAAGATTTTCGATTTAAAAATTGACATTTCAACTTTTTTTTTAGAAATTTCGCCTTTAAATACCAAATTTCGACGTTTTTTTTTTCGAAATTTTCACATTAAAGTCGAAATTTTGACTTTAATCTCGGGATTTAAAGAAGAAAAAGTTAACATTCCGTGATAATTTTTTTTCAAATTGATGTTCTTTCTACTCTCTTGTAATTTTTACTTCAAAAAAAAGTCGATTCTTGATCAGTGATAAGTTAAATACGTAAACTCGAAATAGATATTGGGAAATTTTTCTTTGGTAAGTTTTACGTTTTTATTTATCAAATTTATATAATGTTAAGGTCACTAGATTTTATTCTTCACTTTTACTAATTACCAAAATGAAAAAAAAATAAAATAAAAGAAACGAATACGTAAAAGTAATTGATGTATGTTCTTATATTTTTTGAAGATCGGGGGGGGGGAGTTGGACCCCGCCCGAATGAAAATCCTGGCTACGTGCCTGACGTCAATTATAGATTTTATTTTGAAAATTTTAAATTTTCGATTTTGTAGTTATCCAAATATTTTCATTTCAAGCAAGCGTACAAATTTTAATCTTAAACTTTGATTATAACTTAATTTTAACCTTAAAAATGTCTTCTACTAAAAATTTCTACTTTTATCACAAAGTTTTGAAATTAATTTTTCAATAAAAATTTCGACATTCCATGCAAAATTTGAGCTTTTTCCAACGTTAATTCCAAATTTTTTTGACTTCTTTTAAGTTTAAGATTAACAACGAAACGTTGCACTTTTATTCGAAATTTTAAGTAAAAATTTCAAGAGTTTCTCAAAAGTCGGATTTTCCAATATTTTCACTAAAAATCACCAACATCTTGAGAAGTAGTATTTCACGAATTTCTTGTTATTATCTTGCTTTTTCTTTTTCTTGTTTTTGTCTTGTTCTTGCTGCAAGAGCTGCAAGAAGAAGATAAGAAATTTGTGATCAAGAACAGTTCTTCCAGCAAAATCGAGATTTCTTGTCAATAAATTAGCAAGAAGTAAGATTTCTTGCTTCTTTTAATATTTTCTTATCTTGTTCTTGCTTCAAGAACAAAATAAGTAATTTGTGAGCAAGAATAATTCTTAGCAAAAGCAAGCTTTCTTATTAAGAAATTAGCAAGAAGTAAGATTTTTGCTTTTTTCAATATTTTCTTGTCTTGTTTTTGCAGCAAGAACAAGATAAGTATTTTGTGAGCAAGAACAGTTTTAGCAAAAGCAAGATTCATTGTCAATAAATTAGCAAGAAGTAAGATTTCTTGCTTTTTTTAATATTTTTTTATAACAAGCGATGCTGCAGAAGTGTTTTTTAAAATCTTCTTGAATACGCATTCCCTTTACAAGTAAAAAAATCTGAGGCCTTCCTCAAATATCGAACAAAAAATAATAATTATAAACTTCCACAAAACTCAAAATCAAGAAACAAGTTCAATGTTGATTTTTTTCTCAAATTGACACCATTTAAGTATCACGAAATTAAAAAATAATGTTTCCTTAGGTTTTAATATTCTCCCAAAAAGGTTAAGTGTTTCTTCATTTTTATTCTTGAAATTTCAATTTTAATCTCGATATCGGGGGCGGCCTTAGCCATTGCGAGGCTCCGGGCGGCTAGATCTTTGCGAGGCCCTTGTCTTTGTGGAATTAGTTTTAACATAAGAGCAGCTAGAATAGGGCAGAATAAAGCGCTTGCTCCCCCTCCCCCGGCTCCTGCAGTTAAAGACAAATTTATATTCAACTGAGAAGACTTTCTCTAAACAACTTTTATTCGACAAAATTCGTCCTTCTTTAAGCTATTGACCTTTTCTCCAAATTTCGACTTATTTCTCAAAATTCGTTTTTTTTTCTCATAAATTTCTTTCGAAATTTCAAATTTATTCCTAAAATTCGATTTCTTTCATCAGAATCCGACTTTAGTCGAAATTTCGAATTTATCTCAAAATTCATCGTTTTATTTTTCGAAATTCTACCATTTCTCAAAATTTGTTTTTTCCAAAAACTTCGGCTGTTCTCTTAATTTTGATTTTCTTAAAATTTTTACGTGTTTATCAGGATTTACCTTTTTCCTCAAAAATTGATCGATTTTTTGATAAAAATATTGATCTCTATTTACAGATAAAATTTTCTCGAAATTTTTGTCTTTTTACAAAATTTCTAAAAAGACAAAAATTTCGAGAAAATTTTTCCTGGAAAGGTTTATAACTGAAATACAACTTGCTTCTCAAAATTTCTACGTTGATCTCAATATTGGACATTTTCTAACTTAGGATGTCTGCCTCTGATTCAAGAGGTCAAGAGAAAATTCTAGAAATTACATTTTTCTTAAAATTTGTCCTTTTTTCAAAATTTCGACAAAATTTGACTCTCTTTGCAGAATTTCGAGTGTTTATTAAATTTAGACTCTTTTTCAAAACTTCAATATTTTTTTTTTTGATCTTCAACGGAAAAAATCGAAATTTCTAGAAAAAAGAATTTAAAAAAATCGAAACTTGGATATTTTTCTCAAAATCCGTCTTTTTGCGTAATTTAAAATTTATCCTAAAATCCCATCCTGTATTTTCTCGGAAATCTGAATATTTTTCCTGGAAATTCGTATCTCTTAAAATTTTGACTTTTTTTTCAAGATTCGTTTTTTTCATAAACGGCTATTTTCAAAATTATACTTGTTCTTTAAGTTTGAATTTTTTCTGGAAAATTTCGATCTTTGATGCTTCATTTGGTAGTTTTTCTATAATTGTCGACTGTTTTTCAGAGATTTCTTTTTTTTTAAATTCTTTTATTTTTATTTATATCAGGTTTTTCTGAAGATTTTAATCTTTTAGAATTTGATTTTTCAGAAATTTTGAAAGGTTTCTTAAAATTTGCATTTTCCTAGATATTTTTATATCAAAATTCGATATTCAACTTTGCTATAAATTTGGGGAATTTTTCCCTTAAAATTAGTTTAAATTCATCTTTTTCGAAATTTCTCAAAAATTCTACTTTTTGGACTCTTCTTTCGGAAATCATTTTTTCTACCAAATTCTGCCACTTTTCTGAATACTTGTCTTATTTTAAAATTTTGACTTTTTTTAAATTTGACTTCAGAAATTTCAACTTCATATTTCGCCTTATTTTCGAAATTTTGGCTTTGATTTCAAAATGCGATGTTTTAGTTTCTGAAACTTTTGGACTTTTTCCTCGAAATTGGCTTTTCCTTTAAATTTCAGTTTTCTCGAAATTCGGCTGTTTTCTTTAAATTAGGTCAGCATGTTATCGAAAATTAAAAATGTTGAGGAAAAAATTTTTGGGTAATTTCGAGAAAAATATTTCTTGTACATTCAACTGAAATTTAAATATTATGTCAAAATTGGAATAAAAAAGTAAACATTTCGAGAAGAGTGTTTTTGGAAATTGCGAAGTTTTTCACAAAGGTCAAACATTTGGAAATATTTTGGCATTTTTAGAATTTTCAGCATTTTTCGGGTTCTTCCGAAAAGTTGGGTTTTTATTCAATTCTGGTTTTCTAAAAAATCCCTTTCCGAATGATTTTTTCTTAAAATTCATCGCTTTCGAAAGTATGACTTTATTCTACTTTTTTCCCTCAAAATGAAACTTTCATTTTTTTAATATTCGGTTTTTTCTGATTTTTTTTTTAAATTTAAATTTCAGAAAATTTTCTGTTTCTCAAAATTTGTCTTATTATGGAAATTTTGACTTGTACTTCAAATAGGAATGTTCTATGTGTTTGGAAATATTTCGAAAAGTTATTTATCAATTTTAAACACAATTTTCCAAACATTCCAACTTTTTCCCAAAATTCTTTTTTCCTTGAAATTCGCCTCTCTCAGAATTAAACTTTCTTTTTCTTGACATTTCGACGGTATTTTTCAAAAATCGTTATTTTTCGAAATCTTCGAAATTTCGATAGTTTTCGAAAAGTTTTCCGAAAAGTTTGGGTTTTATTTTATATTCAATTTTCTGATTGTTTTCGCAAAGTTCAGTTCTACTTCCAAATTTTAAAGTTAATCAGGAAATTCGATTTCTCAGTACATGTAGTTAAATAAAAATATACATATACTCAAACGGAACATTTTCCGGTTTTCTTTTTTTACCAATTTTTTGAATTAATTCTTGCCCCTTCCTGAACGAAATCCTGCCTACGCCCATGACTTTTAATGATGCTGCTTGACGAAAAATTGAAAGATTTAAATAAATAAATTTAGACTTTTAAGATTGTTTATTCGAAATTAGGAAAAATTAATAAACACAAAGATAACAAATTATTAACCATGATAAATTTAGGTGCATTAATGCCTTAAAAGAATCAGGGATTTAGAAATGATGATGGCTGCTCTAATTAATATAAAAGCATAACTCGATCACAGTTGACAAGTGAAATGAAACACGGGAATTCCCCGAATCGTAAACACGAAGAAAATGGAGTACTATCAGGTTTTGTTCAGACCTTGCTAGTTGGTGGTAATTGTGACACTGGTACGAAATTTCGTCAATGTGATGAGAAGGAAAGACATATTCAGTGGAGTGAATAAGACAGATATTAGCGCGATAACTACCACGCAAGAGAGCAGCTAGTTGAGTTTTATAATGCACGGCGTGAGGCGCGAAATTCAAATGAGCATTAGAATTAGTACTATTGCGCGAGTGCGCGTGGCCCACTGCAAGAGCGAGGCCCTGGGCGGTTTGCCTCTGCTCGCCACCCCCAAAGGCCGCCTCTGTTCGATATTTGATTTTTTAATTAACAACAATTTTAATTTTAACCACAGAATTTTGACTTTCATTTAAAAATCTTTATATTTTTACTTACTTTTTCTCAAAACCCATTCACTGCTGATTCAAAAATGTATGAAAACTACAGGTGCTCAATGTATTTTATGCTATTGAAAGAGTTAAATTGGTTTATATGTATATACCATGGGTAATTTTTTTTCGGTTAAAGCGAACTCTAATGGTTTTGATAGAATTGTTAAACGTCCTTGGTAAAAATTCGGAATAACACTTTTTGAGAAACATTTTATTCTTCAGGAACAAATTTTTCCCTTTAAAACGGCTCTATCGACTTGTATAAAACTTGGTAACTAAGGTTTTTTGGTTCAAAAAAATGATACAGATAGATATCACCATTTTAAGGGACATCTTGCTTCTTGAGGAAAAAATTTTTATCGCAGAAACGGTTGTATCGATTTTCGATGAAATTTGGTAAATAAGGGTTTTTTGGTTTAGGAAAACAATAAGTATATAAATTTGGAATCGCATTTTGTCAGGGACATTGTTTGGCCTCCAGGAACAATTTTTATTTCCGAAAGGGCTTATCGATTCCGACGAAACTTGGTAATTGGAGGATTTCCGTGTCAAGAAAATGATCTAGACGGATTCAATTTTAGTAAAATTTCGGTATCGCTATTTTTAGGAAACTTAGTTTTCTTGAGGGACATATATATATATATATATATATATATATAATATATATATATATATATATATATCTGAAACGATTCCCTCGTATGTTCTATCGATTTCGACCAAAGTTGGTAACCAAGTCCTGATGATGCACAGGCCAATAGGTTTGAGCATTTATCAAATTCAGAGTTTGGAAACCAAAGACCGGTTTCGATCGTATTAGATCTCCTCAGTTTTGTATATCCAACACGAATGCTAACAAATGCTCCGGCAAATATGTACTATAGATTCAACGACTTCTAAGTACTACCACCTATTAGTTCATAGAAGAATCTGTGGTCAACTCCCAACAAGTGTCGTATGCAAATAGACAGTAAAGATAATAGCAGTATACAGCCCAGCTTTTGTCGGAATTGTCCGCAGTTTCTTCTATGAACTAATAGGTGGTAGTATTAGGAGTCATATGGAGAATGTCCGTTGAATCTATAGGAACCAATCGGTGGCGGTACTTAGGAATCACAAAAAGGATATTTGTTGGTTTTATAGTATACAGGGTCCGCCATTAGTGCGTGGCGGAGAATAGCTCCTAAGCCTGAGAAGATATCAAAATAAAATTTTATCCAGTGACGTACATATACTTGGAGTACATTTTAAAATCATATACAGAGTGTTGATATAAACTTACTTTTTTTAAAAATAGAACACCCTATATATCCCCAAAAAAGGACAAAGGAATCTGGCTAACAACTATCGCCCTATATCTTTGTTGCCCGTTATTATCTAAAGTAATGGAAAATGTTATCAACATCGGGATTCTCAAATATCTGGAGGAGAATAGAATCATCTCGAACAGGCAATACGGTTTTAGACAACAACGCTCGACTGGCAATCTACTGGCATATATTACTCATGTCTGTAACTCAGCTATGGAGAAACATGATGAGACTAGGATTGTGGCATTGATATCTCAAAGGCTTTCGACATAGTCCGGCACCAATCTCTTCTCGCCAAATTAACATGTTATGGTCTTCCTCCTAAACTCTGTCATTTGATATCCAATTTTCTCGCTGACAGATCTCTTCAGCTCGTCGTCGATGGCATCTCATCCGAGACATTTACGATTAATGCAGGAGCGCCTCAGTGGTCTGTCCTGTGTCCTAGTTAGCTTCTGTTACACCTAAACGATCTTTTAGCTTCAACTTTCAATCCTATATGCAGCTAAGCAGGTGATAGTAGCCTTGTGTCATCTTTTTTCTCCGACAAACCATTATCCATCGCTGCTTCAGATCCACTAAGAGAACACCAGATACAGATGATTAATTAAAATCTTGAAGTTATTCTGGAATGGGGTAAGAAAAATCTGGTTCCTTTCAACGCTTCAAAAACTCAGGCCGCGGTTTTTCTCTAAGAAAACATCAAGGGATAATGCAACAAACATACTAATGGACGGTAAAATCTTCCCAATGGAATCTAAACCGTCCATCCTAGGAGTAAAGGCGAGCATTAACTTCTCATGGGATGATCATGTGCGCGCTATTGCAAAGTCCGCTTCTCAGAAGCTAGGTATTCTTTTTAGAGCTAAAAAGTACTGCAACATCTCATCAGCTACTCACACTATACAAAGCTTAAGTTAGGCCAACACTAGAATACTGTTCTCATATTTGGAGTTCAGCTCCAAAACACACTTTAGCTCTTTTTGATTCAATTCAAAGAAGAGCGATTCACCTAATTGATGACGAGAGTTTGATCGATTCTCTCGAAACATTCGAGCAAAGGCGGATGGTTGGTGACTTGTAACTTTTTTAGAAGTACTATCATGGGGGATGCTCGCAGGAACTAATAGGATTGATCCCCCCAAGGGCAAGATTCTTGAGACATACAAGACAATCAAATACAGTAAATTCCTCTGCGGTCCAGCTTGACACAGTGAGGACGTTCCGGAGACTCTTTTTTCTATAGAACTTCCAACTTTTCTATGGAACTTGTTACCGAACGGAATATTCCCCAAAAATTACAACCTATCCTTGTCTAAGAAGGCGGTTCATCGCCATCTATCCTTGTTTCCGCATCCTACCCGCGGTGCTTTGAAGGCATAATAGGGTTATCCTTTGCGAGTGCATTGAACATAGAAAAAAACACTTAAACATTTCGATTGTAATCTTAAATATTGTTTACAAATTAGTTAATTGATAAATATAAAAATTCATTAGCAGCATTGAGAAAAAAGCAAAATAAAAAAAGGTTTAGTTTATAAAATCATTTTTTTGTTTATTCCTCGCACCTTCAAGTTGTTTATGTTTTTCTAGATACTTGATGTTTTAGTTATTATTACTACAGATTCTATATTATAAACCCCATCCAATTCAATAAATTAAAGCTTCAAATCCAAAATATCAATTTTTGAACCACAAAAAAAATTGTTTACTCACCTGCGTTTTATGACGAACATCTCTAATCGCCTTTATCATATGAAGACCCATTTCAACACAGCAATGAGCGTGGTCTGAACGTGCCTCTGGTAAGCCAGAAACACAATAGTAGCAATCACCTAGAAGTTTAATTCGCAAGCAGTGGTTTTCCTACGAACAGAAAAATTATTTGTTATGTAAAATAAATCACAGATTGATTCTTAAAAATACATCTTTCTCCGCAATAAATCCCTGACATGAAATCAATTATTTATAAGTACACCGTAACATGAAAATTTCAGTGCGAAAACCCTAAAAAATATTAAGCGAAGAAAGAGAAAATTATTGCCCTAAATTATTAACCAGGACTCTAAAAAGGATGGAGGTTGAAAGGTTGATTATTTGCGCAATAAAATGCTTTTGGGAGTTTACTTTTTAAAGCTCTGAGGTAAATAATTTCACAATCGTGAACTTTTGTGCCTACTGAATTGTCCACAAACTTTTTTTTTCACAAAAAGTTATTCTCTTCCGCTAAGGTTATGCTTTTATTTGAAATTTTTCACCAACGAGCCAAATAAAATTTTCGTAGGCTGGATAGATCAAAAATCGTTGCTAAAACGAACAAAAACCTCGCACCCTGCGATTTGTTTTGTTCAATTTGTATATCAAAATTTCAGTTTTTTTTTTAAATTTTAATGTTATTCTGAAAAGTCGAGCTTTTTTTAAAATGTAACTTTTTCTTTAAAACCTAATTATCTCTTTGTTCTGAATTTCAAAATTTTCCCGAAATTTTCGTTTATTCTTATTTCGATTTTCTTTCAAAATCCATCTTTTTCAAAGTTTTAATTTTTCTAGAAATTCGGCTATTTCTGAGAGTGAACTTTTTAAATTTCAATTCCTAAAAATTTTGTTTTGTTTCTTAAATTTTGTTACTCTTCCAAAATTTCAACTTTTCTCTTACCACGATAGACTTATATTGGTATGATGAGATTTTGGCTCAAACTCATCCGTGCGCGCAGGTTGACGTTATCTGCGAAGCAAATATGCGATGCAAAACTTTGCTAACTTGCTAACATACCTACATTTTGGCAAATATCTCCGTTATTTATCAAACGATTTAAAAAAACTTTTTTTTGGTGCATTCAGTATAAAATAATCTATTAATTGAGGTATTGCAAGAAGTACTTCGCTATTTGAAATTTTAAAGTTGCAGTTGCTAGCTCTTAGGGATGTGGGGTTGAAAAATATATGTTTAAGTGGCAATTTAGAAATAAAAATCGACCTGTCCCACATTTTTTTTAAATATGTTAGTTGGCGGTTTTATAAAATTTATTCTTTATTTCGGGAAGCACTGTATAATGTAAACATCTTGGCTTTTGCATCGCGTACTATTTGATGTTTTATCCCACAACTTTCTTAACATTTCAATTTTAAAGTTAACATTTCGATCCTAGAGCCAAACTTTCAACTTTGTCCTTGAAATTTAAATTGATTGAATTTGAAATTTTTGAATAAAAATCAAGCATTATATATTCGCAAAAAATTTGACTGACACAAACAATGAAAATTTTGCTTCACAATTATTACATTTATTTTTGTATTTATGGTAGTTCCATACTTTCTGGACATAATAAAAACGTAACCAAGATAGAATAATAAATTATGAAATGAGAGCAAATGAAATAACTAGATTAAGACATAAATTCAATAACGGGATTAATAAAATAATAAATAATAATAACGAATAGAATTTTTATTTTCAAAATGCTTGAATATGTTCACCTTCATATTACTGAAAAAAGTTCACCATTCACTACGATGATATATCAAGTAACTTCCCTGACTTAATCACGTTTAATTTTCTAGTTTTCTAGTTAAAAAATACGGTATAAAGAAGTAGCGCTGTTATTAACTTTTAAATAACTTTGAATCAAGATTATCCTTCAGTTGAAGCGGTAGAATTTTTGATATTTTTTTCGTAGAGCTTCGTATCTTTGGGGCTTCCTAGAGTGTGATTAACATGAGTACAACTTTGAAAAATACATTAATACAATCTTCGTTCTTTTATGACAACACTCGTACTGAATAACTTATAAAAGCTGAATCCTCAAAAGTGAGTTTGATTAAAAACAAGACGACAAAAATCACCACAGTCAAAGCCTAGTTGCTAATGAACTAATAAATTAAAATACATGCAAACAACCAACGCTCCATAAAGCTACTTTTATAAAAAGAACGAATAATAAAGAAACAAATTAACGTCTGATTGCAACATCCAAATTGTTAATTTAAATTTCAAAGCTATCTAAGTAGCATGTAATTTAAAGTGATTTAGAATGCAAATATTTATAAAGCAAAAGAAAAATTAAATCATAAATCTTATAAAAATATCGAAAGCACTTACAGATGCCAATTTGTCGAACCGAGCGAACAAATCGTTCAAGATCCTTACTAATTCTTGCGCTGTACACCTGCTCGCCAAAGCTGCAAAAGTAATCTGGACTCGATCATTTCCCCACAAATCGAATTTTCATTACCTGTGAAGCCTTTGATGTCCGCAAAAAGAATACTGACATTTTCGTACCGATGAATGTAGATTTTATGAAATTGGTTCGGCTGAAACATCCCAGCGCCACCCTTTTCTTCTTTTTCTATATCTCTTATCATTTCCTTGGCGACGAAATCGGGTAGAACTAAAGCAGGAAAATAACAAATAACAAAATCTATGTTTAAAAATACGACCGAAAGGTTAACAATCCGATGTGCATCAAACAAATAAGTTGGCCATTATATTTTTGCAAATCGGGAGCATCTTTTGCGATTCTCTTTACCTGATAATAGCAGCTTTTCCTGTTTGTCGTTTTCATGTTGCGTCCTGTATCTGGTCTCCATCGAACGGTGCGTTTCCAGAAACGCTTTTCTTTGGCTTCGATCAGTCAAATATTTTGTGTACATGCCGGCGAAGTTCACCGCAATATACAATAAGGTGTTAGCTGTTATTTGCCTTACATTGTGCCCCGTGTCGTCGGCAGACCCCTGCAATATATTCTACGTCGAATTTTCGTTCATTTTACATAATAAAGAAACGACAAGCCATCGGGGAAAATGAAATTTTCTATATTGGGGAAACTCGGTTACTTTGATTTGTGTTGACACAACGGTATTGAATTGGGAATTGGTTTTTATGAAAAAATGAGGTTGTGAAAATTATCTGCCTATTAAATATAGATTGACATTTGTAAATTCGAATTTGCATAAACAGAATCAATATAACGATATAGTTAGATTTTAAGCGGTAAAGGAATATTATTCAATTTTAGTTTTAGCGGCAGCCCCCTAATGGAATAATAATTTTGCTTCAATTCAATTACCAGTGTTCTGTAATTAACGTATTACGCTTATAGAGGTCTTTATTTCAATTTTAAATGACGACGTATTCGCCATTAGTATTTTTGATGTACTAGTTTGTTATCATATTTTGTTTTTTGTTCTTGAATGATGATAGTGACGTTTTAAGTTATTCCTTCTCCGGGTAGAATCCCGGAAGACGTATCTTTTGCAATCAAAGCCTTTGGTAACTCAGTTTATTTTTATAATTTGGAAATCCCTATTTTTCTAGAATTCTGTTGCTCTTACCTTCGAAGGATAAAAAAGCTCGACGGAGATTGCGATGATGTGTCCAATCGAAGATAAACAGCCGGCAATCATGCACCAACGCAACGGCAACGGAAGCATGGCATAAGGTACAAACACCGTAAACAAAACATACCAAACCAAGTCAATCCTGCTCTGGAAACCAATTACTTTGCCGCAAAAACCTGCAACAGAAATCAATTCTCTGTAAGTCAACATTTTTTATTAGGTCAACATTTTTTATTAGGTCAAAATTTTCGGGCAAAAACTCACTTTGTATAGAAAGAAGAAGCCATGTACATACGGCAGCCCAATGAAGATAATTATTAGCGAAACACCTCCACCAACCCAAGAGACAGATAGCTATGTTTATGGAAATACAGAAGCCGGAAGAGATAACAGAGTCTCGAAAGTCTATACTTACGGCGTCTTGATCAGGCTTGTAACAAACAATTATTAAGACCACCTGTAACAGTGTAACAAATTATCTTACTAAATTGGTTAAAAAATTGAGCTTCATTATGTGTTACACCAGTCGCATTTGTCTGATCATGTCTAAAGAACTACAAACAATTGTAATTGATCTGACTGTTTTTTAACAAATGAAATTTGGTGTGGTTTATTCGGATTATGAAAGCAGATTTATATCTAAAGTGATTGTTATACAAATCTTGTTTCCTGAAACCAAGAAAGATGAAAAAACACAGCAAAAGTTTCCATAGCTAAGCTATCCTCCTCAGAAGGATACGAAGATACGTGAAGTATCTCTCTGTAGATTGGCTATCAAAACGCGTTAAGGCAACTCTTGTGTTTTTAATCTTTCTTGGTTTCAGGGAACAAGATTTGTATGGCAATCTTTGATGGTGACCAAGGACCAGTTCGTTCCACCAAAACCTAAAGGATTGATTTCTGATAAATTTGCTGTTATCTGTAGTGGCATGTTGACTTTGAATGAACAAAGATTTAGACCGGAGGAGGGAGGGATATGATAAGAGAGATGAAACTTAGAAAGTGTCTATTTTAACACTTCGTTTTGCTTCAAATGAAGGTTTTGTTTAGCTCTTCGATCCTCTGACATATCCAAGTGATGATGTACAACTTGGAAAATTGCGCATAATATGAAGAAAAAATGATACTGGAAAAGAAAAGTGTTTCTGATGAACTTTCATTTTCCATTAAAATTTTGACCACCAAACAATTATTCAGACGGATCGATTTTATTCGAATACGTAAGATTATATGACGTAAACTGTAATGCAACAGGAAATGATAACGGCGATACGCTGTTTAGATTCTGATGAAGCTTCTGATTAGTTTTTAGTGTCTCTAGCATAACAAATCAGTAAGGTATAGCATAGAAAAATGTACCATGTGAAGACAATATTATAATGGAAAAAGAAAATATTACTGATGAACTTTCTTTTCTCATTGAAACTTTAACCACCAAATGATTATTAAGAGGAATCGATTGTGCCCAAATACGCAAGATTATAATTACGCAGCGATATGCTGTTTAGTTTCAGATCTAGTTCCTGGTTAGTTTTTAAGGCATCTAGCGTAACCAATCCATAAGATGTGGCTTAGAAAAATGTATCATATGAAGACAAACTTTTGATGGATAAAGAACATATTACTGATGAACTCTCGTCTTCCATTAAAATTTTGACCATCAAATCGTTGTTCCATTATTAAAGTGGGTTATCTGTATTCAAATATGTAACATTTTGAAGGCATTCTGCTCTTTACTTTAAAAATGAAGCTTCTGATTAGTTTATAGAGTCTCTAGCATAATTATTCAATTGCGCACAGCTTAGAAAAATGTTTCACATGAAAGCAAAATTGTTATGGAAAAAACAAATATTATTGATGAACTTTCGTTTTTCATCAAAATTTTGACCACCAAATTGTTTTTTCATTATTAAAATAAATTAATTTTACCCAAATATGTAAGATTATGAAAGCATTTTACTCTTTACTTTAAAAATGAAGCTTCTGATTAGTTTCTAGAGTCTCTAGTATAATCATTCAATCACATACAGCTCACAAAAATGTTACACATGAAGGCAAAATTATAATGGAAAAAGAAAATATTACTGATGAACTTTCGTTTTCCATTGAAATGTTGACCACCAAAATCGTTATTTCATTATTAAAATGGATTAGTTGTTTTTTTTTTGTTTAATCCACTCGCAAAGGGTAACCCAATTATGCTTTCAAAGCACTGCGAATAGGATGCAGAAACAAGGATAGATGGCGATGAACCGCCTTCTTATAGATAATGGTTTTTCGGAGAAAAAAGATGACACAAGGTTACTATCATCTGCGTAGCTGTATATAGGATTGGAAGTTGAAGCTAAGAGATCGTTTATGTGTAACAGAAATAGAGTAGGAGACAGAACAGGCCCCTAAGGCACCCCTGCGTTAATCGCAAATGTCTCGGATGAGATGCCATCAACGACGACCTGAAGAGATCTGTCACCGAGACAATTGGATATCAAATGTACCCAAATATGTAAGATTAAGAAGACGTTCTACTCTTTACTTTAAAAATAAAGCTTCTGATTAGTTTCTAGAGTCTCTGGCATAATCATTCAATTACGTACAACTCACAGAAATGTTCCACATGAAGACAAAGTTATAGTGGAAAAAGAAAATATTGCTGATAAACTTTCGTTTTGCATTAAAATTTTGACCAGCAAATCGTTGTTTCATTATTAAAATGAATTAATTGTACCCAAATATGTAAGACTATGAAGGCGTTCTGCTCTTTATTTGAAAAATGAAGCTTCTGATTAGTTTCTAGAGTCTCTAGCATATTATTTGATTACGTACAGCTTAGAAAAATGTTCCACATTAAGGCAAAATTATTATGGAAAAAGAAAATAGTACTGATGAACTTTCGTTCTCCATTGAAATTTTGACCACCAAATCGTTATTTCATTATTAAAATGGATTAATTGTACCCAAATATGTAAGATTATAAAGGCGTTCTGCTCTTTACTTAAAAAATGAAGCTTCTGATTAGTTTCTAGAGTCTCTAGCATAATTATTTAATTACGTACAGCTTAGAAAAATGTTCCACATGAAGACAAAGTTATAGTGAAAAAGAAAATATTGCTGATGGACTTTCATTTTCCATTGAAATTTTGACTACCAAATCGTTATTTCATTATTAAAATGGATTAGTTTTACCCAAATATGTAAGATTATAAAAGCGTTCTACTCTTTACTTTAAAAATGAAGCTTCTGACTAGTTTCTAGAGTCTCTAACATAATCATCCAATTACGTACAGCTCACAAAAATGTTCCACATGAAGGTAAAATTATAGTGGAAAAAGAAAATATTACCGATGAACTTTCGTTTTTCATTAAAATTTTGACCACCAAATCGTTATTTCATTATTAAAATGGATTAATTGTACTCAGACACGTAATATTATGAAGGCGATCTGCTGTTTACTTTAGAAATGAAGCTTCTGATTAGCTTCTGGAGTCTCTGGCATAATCATTCAACTACGCACAGCTTAGAAAAATGTTCCACATGAAGACAAAGTTATAGTGGAAAAAGAAAATATTACTGATGAACTTTCGTTTTTCATTAAAATTTGGATCACCAAATCGTTATTCCATTATTAAAATGGATTATCTGTACCCAACTATGTAAGATTATGAAGGAGTTCTACTCTTTACTTTAAAAATGAAGCTTCTGATTAGTTTCTAGACTCTCTTGCATAATCATACAATTACGTATAGCTCACAAAAATGTTCCACATGAAGGCGAAATTATTATGAAAAAAGAAAGCATTACTGACGAACTTTCGTTTTCCATTGAAATATTGACCACCAAATAGTTATTGCATTATTAAAATGGATCAATTGTACCTAAATATGTAAGATAATGAGGCGTTCTACCCTTTATTTTAAAAATGAAGCTTCTGATTAATTTCTAGAGTCTCTAGGATAATCATTCAATTACGTGCAGCTCACAAAAATGTTCCACATGAAGGCAAAATTATAATGGGAAAAGAAAATATTACTGATGAACTTTCGTTTTCCATTGAAATATTGACCACCAAAATCGTTATTTTATTATTAAAATGGATTAGTTGTACCCAAATATGTAAGATTATGAAAGCCTTCTACCCTTTACTTAAAAATGAAGCTCCTCATTAGTTTCCAGAGTATCTAGCATAATCATTTAATTACGTACATCTTAGGAAAATGTTTCACATGAAGGCAAAATTATAGTGGGAAAAGAAATATTACTGATGGACTTTCGTTTTCCACTGAAATTTTGACCACCAAAATCGTAATTTTATTATTAAAATGGATTAATTGTACCCAAATATGTAAGATTATAAGAGTGTTCTACTCTTTACTTTAAAAATGAAGCTTATGATTAGTTTCTACAGTCCCTAGCATAATCATTCAATTACGCACAGCTTAGAAAAATGTTCCACATGAAGGCAAAATTATTATGGAAAAAGAAAATATTACTGATGAACTTTCTTTCTCCATTAAAATTTTAACCACCAAATCGTTATTTCATTATTAAAGTGGATTAATTGTACCCAAATACGTAATACTATGAAGGCGATCTGCTGTTTACTTTAGAAATGAAGCTTCTGATTAGTTTCTGGAGTCTTTGGCATTATCATTCGATTACGCACAGCTTAGAAAAATGTTCCACATGAAGGCAAAGTTATAGTGGAAAAAGAAAATATTACTGATGAACTTTCATTTTCCATTGAAATATTGACCACTAATATCGCTATTTCGTTATGAAAATGAATTAGTTGTACCCAAATATGTAAGATTATAAAAGCGTTCTACTCTTTACTTTAAAAATGAAGCTTCTGATTAGTTTCTAGAGTCTCTAGCATTATCATTCGATTACGCACAGCTTAGAAAAATGTTCCACATGAAGGCAAAATTATAGTGGGAAAAGAAAATATTACTGATAAACTAGGGTTTTCCACTGAAATCTTGACCACCAAATCGTTATTTTATTATTAAAATGGACTAGTTGCACCCAAATATATAAGATTATGAAAGCGTTCTACTCTTTACTTTAAAAATGAAGCTTCTGATTAGTTTCTAGAGTCTCTAGGATAATCATTCAATTACGTACAGCTCACAAAAATGTTCCACATGAAGGCAAAATTATAGTGGAAAAAGAAAATATTACTGATGAACTTTCGTTCTCCATTGAAATTTTGACCACCAAAATCGTTATTTTATTATTAAAATGGATTAATTGTACCCAAATATGTAAGATTATGAAGACGTTCTAATTTTTACTTTAAAAATGAAGCTTCTGATTAGTTTCTAGGGTCCCTAGCATTCAATTACGCCCAGCTTAGAAAAATGTTCCACATGAAGGCAAAATTATTATGGAAAAAGAAAATATTACTGATAAACTTTCGTTTTCCATTAAAATTTTGACCACCAAATCGTTATTTCATTATTAAAATGGATTAATTGTACCCAAATATGTAAGGTTATTAAGACGATCTGCTCTTAACTTTAAAAATAAACCTTCTGTTAAATTTCTAGAGTCTCTACCACAAAGATTCAATAACATACAGCTTAGAAAAACGTTGCACATGAAGGCTATATCAGAGTGGAAAAAGAAAATATTTCTGATGAACCTTTCTTTTTTGTTGAAATGTTGACCACCAAAAGCAGGTGCCTAATAAGAATGATCTGTTTTGATTGAATACAAAAGACTACCATGAAGATATCCTATTCAGTTTCAGACGAAGCATCTCATTAGTCCTTAGAATCTGTAGCGTATTCAACAGGTTAAGTGCATTTTTCCAAGTATAAAGATAAAATTATTATGGAAAAACCAAATCTTATTGATAAATTTTCATTTCCCACCAAAATTTTAATCTCCAAGAGAACCTCTGAATATTTAAGGTGAATCGACTTAACGGAATACACAAAATCTTGACAACATAATACTGGTTTACGAATGCCTATTTTAAAAAGGCACGATCTGATTTTCCAAATTTCGCAAAAAGATTAATCATGCTTAGATAAAAGAGCAGATTAAAATAACTGCATAACTTTTCCAGTTTACAGATTCGTTGAATAACAACTCTCAATGACATTGTAATTTCTCGGTAAACTTCTAAGTTGAATTCTACTCTAGTTGTTTACAGTTTCATTCTTTTATCGATTCCATTATTTATTCCGGAGTGTTTGCGATGGAATTGTTTGCGACTAGTATTATGGCGGGACTTACCTTAAGTAATAAGTCAACAATGTTGACAATTATTAAAGCTTTCTGTCTTTGTCGATGGGAATATCTTAAATAAGCCAACTCCAAGTGCTTGCAGTGAAAACTGTTCGTTAAACTGGGCCAGTAAATCCCTTTGTACATTAATCCACGTTTGAATACCGTAGCAAAATCCACTAAAATGTAATTACCTAACTTGTTAAGATTTTTTTAAATATAAATACTTACCATGGTTCAATTTAAAAGAGTCATCGTCCTCCACATACATAGAGATGTCTTGCTGCACGCATTTGCTGTACATGTCCAGTAACTCCTCATTTTTGTCATTGCGAAATCTAAAGGAATCGTTTCGACCAGCATAGTTGTTTAGAGGCTCTTTGTGATCCTAAATTGGTTAAAGAGAGCTCAACACTCAATGTACAAAATAGTTAAAGCTAGATCCACATCAATAAAAAATTGTGCCGGGCGTTGTATCTTGGAATTTAAAAAAGAATGTTTTTCACTTATTTTGTTATGTAAATAGTTATTTTGTATGTTATACTCTTGAATCGGTTTGTGTGCATCCTAAACTCTTGAAATACTTTTTTTTTAGTGAAACGGACTTGTTCTTGGTTATCTTCAAAAATTGATATACAACTCTTATTTCCTGAAACCAAGAAAAGTTAAAAAATATAACAGAAGTTGTTTCGGTAGCCAAGCTATCCCTCTGAAGACTATAGCTTGACTATTGAAACGTGTCAGAACAACTTTTGTAGTATTTTTAATCTTTGTTGGTCTCAGGGGACAGGATTTGTATATCAATTCTTTAAATACTGTTCAAAACCTTAAATATAACCTAACTTTTGTGCCAAATGCAACGCACAACAATTTTTATTGATGTGGATCCAGGTTAGGTGAAAGAAGCAGGCATCTAAAGTGTGGATTCTCAACAACAACCGCACGCTGTGAAATTGAGAAGAGGAGAAACAAATCAAGATCGAAATTCTGGATCTTAACACATGAATGAAATAATTGGAGGAAGAAGCGAAGAAGTTGCCTTCTTAGCACACCAGTGCTAACAATAAAGGAGTAAATCAAGCAACAATTTAGGTCTTTTTAAGACGGACGCTTAAAAAAGAACCAAATGAAAACCAAAATCTTGTATTTTCAATTGAATTGTGTGTTGAATAAATAGTAGTTGAGAAGATAATTGAGTATATCTCTGAAGATGATAGATTGGCTATCGAAACGCGTTAGAGCAACCTTTGTTGTGTTTCTTAATCTTTCTTGGTTTCAGGGGACAAGATTTGTATTTGAATTTTTGAAGATAACCAAGGCCCAGTCCGTTCAATATTTGAGAAGATAATGAAAATCAGAAGACAATTTTAGATTTATGTCGTAGGTGGTTAAACGAAAAAGCAAATAAGACCATCAACCAAAATTTTGTATTTTCAGTACATAATAAAAATGGTTTAAAGAAATCTAATAAGAAGCAAAATTATGGATTCTGAAAATAGACGGTTAAAAGAAAAAGCAAATAAGAACCATCAACCAAAATTTTGTATTTTCAGTACATAATAAAAATGGTTTAAAGAAATCAAATAAGAAGCAAAATTCTGAATTCTGAACATAGATGGTTAAAAGAAAAAGCAAATAAGAACCATCAACCAAAATTTTGTATTTTCAATACATAATAAAAATGGTTTAAAGAAATCAAATAAGAAGCAAAATTCTGAATTCTGAACATAGATGGTTAAAAGAAAAAGCAAATAAGAACCATCAACCAAAATTTTGTATTTTCAATACATAACTAAAATGGTTTAAAGAAATCAAATAAGAAGCGAAATTCTGGATTCTGAACATGGACGGTTAAAATAAAAAGCAATTTAGAACCAAAGTTTCATTTTAATATTAATAGTTAAAAGAAGAAACAATTCTGGAACAACTTTCTGGATTTTATAGCACTACAGCTTCTTTAGATTACATCGAAGCAGAACTTAGATGCTTTTTACACATTTTCTAATTTAAAAGTTTAGCAAACTAAGAAAAAATCAAATAACTGTACAAATTATTCCATGAACTTAGTTTTAGTTGTGCTTAGTATTAGAAGTTCTTTCTAACACTTCTTCTTTTGTTCTTGCTAACAGCTGAAATTCTCCTTAGCAAATTGGTTAAATTAAAATAGGAAGATCGTGGCAGAGAGTAGTGATGGGTAAATTTTAATCGAAACTAGAATATCATCAGTAAAACAAAAGAAAATATATACCAGGAAAATGAAAATATATGGAAGGAAAAAACAAACAGTGTCTCCAATGAAGTAAAGAAGTCAACTTCGTCACCATTCTCAAACGAAACTGGATCAGGGGAAGACATCATCAGACGTAATTTGAATCTATTTGTGAATCCCTAAATAACACTAGTTGTAAGTTGTGTAAACCAGCGTAATTAAACAATTTGGAGATAGCTTAAAAACAAAACGGGTTCATAGATATTATAACGGATGAAGTGTATGATATTAAGAGCGAAAAGAAGAAAAAACACCAGAATCAACCACGTAACACAATAAATCTTCTCCTTTTTTCCTGTTGTGGGGGCTTCTCTTTAGTTGCTGAACAATCTAAACAATTCTGTTTAAAAAATGAACAGATTCATAGTTATCATAATGGATAAAGTATGTGGCCCGAAAGGAAGAAAAAACATCAGAATCAATCACCCAACACAATAAATCTTCTCTTTCCTTTAGGATGAATCAGGAACTGGAGCTAAATAAACAGAAAGGTCAATCTTCAGTAAGACAAGATACGAATCATCTTAAAGAAACTTGGTGCGAAAAGATGACAACAGTAAGATTTGTTCAATTTTAGTGTGGAGTTAGCAAATGATTAGAAGATGATTGATGTGACTAAGATGCCTTACGAGGAAACTCGAGATAGACTATCAACGAGAGAAAGTGCCCCATTTCTAAATGGAGATTCTACGAACTACCCCATCACCAAATGGAGATTCTACGAACTACCTCATCTCCAAATGGGGATTTCACGTTATTAGAAGAAACATTTGGTGCCCTGCCATTACTCCAATTAGAAACACAAATCAATTAGATACATTTAGTGTCCCTAAATGCTCTTGCCTCGATTTGGAAGACGTGAAAGAAGAATGCATTCTTGTCAGAATTTCTTCGAAGCGCAGTTTAGAAGCTGCTTCTACTGCTCTATCAGAGAAGAAACAAAAGGATATAAATGGAACTTGAATCCAGTTTCAGTCTTCATATAGAGAAACTACTTATTTCTGGAAGATTTGGACTCTACTCACCTTGGTATTTAGAGCCTGTTCCATGTTTTTGATGCCATTGGATATCGGATTCTTCGACTCCATCAAAGAGAAGGCGATGTCTGCGAAGTGAGGTGCCGGGTTGTTGTCGTTGGAGATCTTTCTAATTGCATTGGCCCACAAGGATTTGGCCTGACATTTGTTTGGTCTGAAAAAAGAAGTTTTCAAATTTAATAATTGATTAGTTAGAAAGTAAGTCAATTGTTCTCAGAAGGTAGATTCCAGTTTGAAAACTCAAAATTCATTTTCGCATAAAAAACCACGCTAATCTTTAGACTAAAATTAGGTGCATTAGGTGCTTCTTTGAAACTTTCTGCATATTTTTTATATTTGGAAATGTTTTGTAAAGTTTTAGCATTTTCTTGATATTTTTGGAAATTAATTTTTTATTGTGGAAGATCACTTAGTTTTTGAACAATCTAACTAGTCTTTGTTTGGTGAATTACGAATTACGTCGGTCTATTATTCTTTTTGGAGTTTTCCCAAAGGTGTGTACTGCATCTGCATTCGCAATATTATACATAATGTTGCATGTAGGTTTTCTTAAAGTTAATATAAAATGTATTTCATGGCGTTGTGTTGTAACAAAGCCCAAGAGAAATAACTATGTCTGCTGTAAAGGGCGTAGGTGTTTTGAATAAAGAATTTCCGACGTTTATAAATAATTCCTTGTTATTTTGTAGCCATTTAACCTTCTTAATATATTAACAGTATTTTTGAAGCTGAAATATTTCAACTAAAAGCTTCTTCCATTCTTTCCTTTAATTAATAGAGTATATATAAATTACCAACCTTTTTAAAAATTGTGTAAAATATATCCAAACATTTTTAAATATTCACTAGAAATCTGCTAATCCAAAAGCAACACATTTTACCACGGATCACTTCACGTTCCATTATCAAACAAAAACTGAACATCTACCATTACTAAAACCAGTGCAGGGTCAGGAAGAACCCTTCAGTATTAATGGATCTATATTGATAACACACTATTACAAAGCTTATCGGAAAATTTGTTTACATAACAATAATGCTTTTTAGGAACATCGTTCATGTAAATAAAAGCTTATCTAGAAAACCTCAAATAATAACATATTTAATTAAGCTGCCCTAACCCACATTTTTCTTGCATTATTAGATATTTTGCTCTTTAAAATAATAATATTGGTCTGATAGAATAATTTTATATAACGGAAAGAAAAAACTAAAAAAAATACCCTAAAAGATATCCATTAAAGTACTCTACATTCTAGTAAGAATTTCACTAAAATCAGTTTAGCAGTTTCTGAGATTATCCCGGACAAAACACCAGTCGACAGACAGACAGACTACTTGGGCGCTTCAATCTGTTAATATAGATTCAGCTTTGAATTATACATACTCAGTTCAAGGATATTTCTACGAAATATGTAGTTTTCTCGTAACCTAATGTTAAAAGAGAGCTTCGATAGAAATTGTTGCGAAATTTTCTCGAGTCGTTCGAAGCTTCCGTTAATTCCGGTAAAATTAACAAAGGACCTTTGAAATACTTTTACTCTTGACTTTGACGGATGCGAAACTTGAGTTGCCTGGAGAAATCTGAAGAAGTTACGATTAATTTCACGAGAAACAATTGTGGAAATCGGTTGTTTGTCGACGAATATGTTTATTTTAATTTTCCCGGCGAAATTTCAAGGGGAAACGTAATTATTTATATAAATAAACGAAAATAACGCGGGAGATGCCGTCGAGTTGTTTAATTAAGATCCACGGACCAGCTAGAATTTTAATGAAAATGTTAGGTCTACCTGAAAACTTTATCCCTAACTTGTGAAGCTTGACGCGCGTGAAGGGTAAAATTTAAATTTTCTCTCATACGGAAATTGCTAAAAGAAAACAAAATTAAATTGAAAATATCGTATTATTTTAGTATAATCACATGGATCCACTTATCAATTTGAAACTATGGATTATAACTCAGGTCAAAACATATTTGTGACTATAAAACGAACTTGTTCACCCTCTGAACGCAATTAATAAGAAAAGTATGCCATTTGGAAGCACCCAACACACGCTTTAAACTCTCAAAATGTAATTAGAAAATTAGAAGTCGGGCTCAGGGATGTGAAACTGAAAGGGTGACTTTCAGCACAACTTCTACGTTAGAAATGTGTAGCTTTATTGTAAGTTTCATTGGCCCTTGATATGCTGCGAATATGTCCCACATGAAAAATTTGAGTGTCCAAAAATAACAAAAAATTTAGAATTATTAGATATTTCGGGGTTTTACAAATAATTCAGTAATTATATAATTGTACAGAAATTCCGATATTCGAACTAAATTTCCCCAGTTTTAAAAACCATACTCATCCTTGACGTCAACACTGATCTAACTACAACACTAATCTATTAAATCATTTTGTTTAATTAAAGCTGAATATCCTTTGAAGCAAAAAATCTTTTGCGATATTAAATGTTAAATCCCAACTTCCTATAATTTAATCTAGTCTGCTCCTTCTCATTTATCTAATTTACTTGAAGCAGAAAATCCCCTCAAAGATCAACAAGAAGTTTTTACTTCCAACCAAAGCGACGGTATAAGCGAGAGGATCTAAATTCAATCGAGTCGGTAATCCCACAAAAGCGATAAATGAGGTGGGTCGTGGACGTAAAATGCTCAACGTAAAGACAAGAGAGACCATAAGTGCGACCCCTTTTTATCTATCAAGAGTTCGAACTCGACGATACAAGTCCACTTGTGCACGAATTGCTCATATTTTCGATGCCGATAATGAAACCTATCCTCATCGACCTAATTTTGCCCTCTTAATTAGATTTCCGTTTTCTCCCTAAATATTAAACAGTCTAATAGCTAACTAATTATCGTTTACGTCTCGGCATAGTTTATTTTGATTTTAGTTGCAGCATAAACTGTAGTTATTCTGGAAAATGTCAGACGCTCCTCAGATATTTGTAACAAATAATTAAGAAGAAGGAAAATTGAATTATTGATGACTCGAAAAATATATTAAGTTAGGTCAGGTTGGGCTTAGTTAGGTTAGGTTAGGTTTAGTTAGGCTAAGTTAAGTTAGGTTAAGTAAGGCTAAGTTGGGTTAGGTTAGGTTAGCTTAGGTCAGTTTAGGTTAGTTTAGGTTAGGTAAGGTTAGGTAAGATTAGGTAAGGTTAGGTTAGACTAGGTTGAATTAGATTAGGTTAGGTTAGCTTAGGTTAGGTTAGATTAGGTTAGGTTACGTTAGGTTACCTTAGGTTTCGTTAGATTACGTTAAGTTAGGTTAGGTTAAGTTAGGTTAGGTTAGGTTAGGTTAGGTTAGGTTAGGTTAGGTTAGGTTAGGTTAGGTTAGGTTAGGTTAGGTTAGCTTAGCTTAGGTTAGGTTAGGTTAGATTAGGTTTGGTTAGGTTAGGTTACGTTAGGTTACGTTAGATTACCTTAGGTTACGTTAGATTAGGTTAGGTTAGGTTAGGTTAGGTTAGGTTAGGTTAGGTTAGGTTTCGTTAGGTTAGGTTAGGTTAGGTTAGGTTTCGTTAGGTTAGGTTAGGTTGGGTTAGGTTAGGTTAGGTTAGGTTAGGTTAGATTAGGTTAGGTTAAATTAGATTAGGTTAGGTTAAATTAGATTAGGTTAGGTTAGATTAGATTAGGTTAGGTTAGGTTAGGTTACGTTAGGTTATCTTAGGTTACGTTAGATTACGTTAGGTTAGGTCATGTTAAGTTAGGTAAGGTTAGGTTAGGTTAGGTTAGGTTAGGTTAGGTTAGGTTAGGTTAGGTTAGGTTAGGTTAGGTTAGGTTAGGTTAGCTAAGGTTAGGCTACGTTAGGTTAGGTTAGGTTAGGTTAGGTTAGGTAAGGTTAGGCTACGTTAGGTTAGGTTAGGTTAGGTTAGGTTAGGTTAGATTAGGTTAGGTTAGATTAGGTTAGGTTAGATTAGATTAAGTTAGGTTAAATTAGGTTAGGTTAAATTAGGTTAGGTTAGGTTAGGTTAGGTTAAGGGGGGTTAATTAAGGTTAGATTAGGATAGGTTATTAAATCTTTAAGCATTGCCTAACAGAAAACGTACAGCCTAAACCGCTGGGTTTTGTAATCTCATATTTAATGTATGTGTTCGCCGTGAGACGTAGGTGAGCACTAAGAAAAGATTTCTCAAAATTCAGCCTCGCGGGTGGTAAAAATTGGCATTAAAAACCACCTACAATGTATGCAATGACACAGGCGATTGTATTTGACGTTGCCTATATGCGTTGAGATCTGACATTGTTGATGTATCTGTCTTTACACGAATTTATAGAAAATTTTTTAAGGTGATCAAATCTTCACTTCTGAAAATTGAAATTTTAAACTCGATTTAATTTTAGTTTAACACTTCTTATATTTAAATTGAAATGAAATTTTGAATTTTGAAATGTCAAAATTTCGACTTCATTTCTAATTTTCGTCTTTGAAGTCAAAAAAACAATTTTATAAAAATGCAAAACTCTTTTTTTCACTTTAATTTCTCGAAATTTCAAAAAATTTCTACACATCATCGAAAATTTGAATAGATTTCCTTTTAAAGTTTCAAGTTTTTTTGGGACATTTCCAGGTAAAGCATGAAATTTTTAATTTACTGAAAATAAACCTTTTTCTCAAACATCAAAGTTTCGAGTGTAGATGGAAATTTGACTTTAAAATTTTTAGATTAAATTCTTAGCTGCGAGAAGAAAGGGTCGAAATTCCAACAAAATAATGGAATATTTTTTAAAAATGTTTCGGATTTGTTCTAAAAATTTGGATGTTTTCCTAGTTTTAAATTTGAAGTAAGGATATCTAAAGTTTTCTTTTTTTTTAATTTCGATTTAAAAAACAAAAATTTAAATAACGTCCTGAAACTGAAAAAATTGAATGATATAAATAATTAGTTAATTATATAATAATAATAAAATTTTTTTCAACATTCGAAAAAAAATCCTCAAATTTTAGATTTTTCTATTCAAAATGTTCACCTTCTTAGAGTTTTTTTTATTTCGATTTCCGAATTGAAAGCTTCTGTTAGGAATCAATTTATTTGAAAAAGCCACAAATGCAAAATTATTTTTACAAATCTCATCCTTTTGGATTTTGTAATTATTTTATTAGAATTGTAATCTTTACCTGAAAAATTTGGTAATAACGTTAAAATGCCATATAACACATTGACAAAAAATTATATAATAAAAAAAGGATTCTTCAAAGAAGCTTAAAGTTAAAATTTTATATTTAAAGTAAAAATTTCTATACTACAAGGATTAAGGTCAGAAAAAATTTTGTATTTCTATAAAAATGTTTTCTGCAATTTTGAATTCAAAGACAAAATTTGAAAACAAATTCGAAATTACCAGAAGAAACTTCAAAATGTGTACAAAAAATGTTGCCCTATATCTCAATTTAAACATAATAATTTCTAAATTAAAGCAGAAATTTTGCATTATACTTCTTTTCAAAATTTCTTTTTAAATTTTAAACTAAAAAATTCTCCAAATTTCAATTTTTGTTGAAATTTTTCAATTGAAACTTGAAAAATATTTCTGATTAAAATGTGAACTTTAAAATTTAATATATTTAAGTCTCAAATTACTTTTATTAACATATGTTCTAAACTTTAAAAATTTGCAACATAGGCAATCAGATTCTTCAAAAAAAATTTAGATCGTTAAGAGTTGGCGAATTTTTTAAAAAGTCGAAGATTTAAAAATTCGTAATTTCGAGAAAAAATATCAACAATTTCAAATACATTTTGAGAAAATGTCGAAGTTTTCACAAAAAGTCAAAATTTCGAAAAAGTCGAAATTCTGTAAAAAGTTCTGAAAAAAATTTAATTTTTCATAAAAGTAAAATTTAAAAAAAAAGATCGAATCTATTTAGTACAATTTTGATCGAACGCACTGGTCTTTTGTTATCTTCAAAAATTGAAATACAAATGTTGTCCCCTGAAACCAAGAAAGATTAAAAAACACAACAAAGTTCTTGATTTCAGGGGACAAAATATATAGTGCAATTTATTACATAAACGTCGAAACTTCGAGGAAAAGTTGAAGTTTTGAAAAAAGTCGAAACTTCGAAAAAAGTCATAACTTTGAGAAAAAAACGAAATTTTAATAATAAAAGGTCAAAATTTTAAAAAAAAGTGAAAATTTTGTAATTTTTAAAAAAATTTAATTTTTCAAAAAAGTGAAAATTTTCAACAAAAGGTCGAGTTTTTTTAGTCCAATTTATTATACAAAAGTCGAAATTTCGAGCGGAAGTTGAAATTTTTGAAATAAAAGTGAAAATATCGGAAAAGACAAAATTCTGTAAAAAATTCCGAAAAAAATTCAATGTTTCAAAAAGATAAAATTTTTAAAAAATAGTCGAATTTATTTAGTGCAATTTTGGTGGAATGGACTGGTCCTTGGTTATCTTCAAAAATTGAAATACAAATCTTGTCCCATGAAACCAAGAAATATTAAAAAACACAACAAAGGTTATTCTAACCTTTGTTGTGTTTTTGAATCTTTCTTGGTTTCAGGGGGCAAGATTTGTAGTGCAATTTACTACATAAAAGTCAAAACTTCGAAGAAAAGTTGAAGTTTTTTGTTGAAAAAGAGGCAAAATTTCGAAAAAAGTCATAACTGTGAAAAAAAGACGACATTTTAATGATAATAGGTCAAAGTTTTCAAAAAAATGAAAATTTTGTCTATAGTTTATTAAAAAATTTCATTTTTCATAAAAGTGAACATTTTCAAAACAAAGGTCGAGTTTTTTATTCCAATTTATTATATAAAAGTCGAAACTTGGAGCGAACGTTGAAATTGTTGAGAAAAAAAAGTCAAAATATCGAAAAAGTCGAAATTCTGTAAAAAGTTCTGAAAAAAATTCAATTTTTGAAAAAAGTAAAATTTAAAAAAAAAAGGTGGAATTTATTTAGTGCAATTTTAGTGAAATGGACTGGTCCCTGGTTATCGTCAAAAATTGTAATACAAATCTTGTCTCCTGAAATCAAGAAAAATTAAAAAACACAACAAAATTTTGTTGTGTTTTTTAATCTTTCTTGGTTTCAGGAGACAAGATTTGTGGTGCAATTTACTACATACATATCGAAATTTCGAGAAAAGATGAAGTTTTTTTTGAAAAAAAGTCTAAATTTCTAAAAAAGTCACAACTTTGAGAAAAATAAGAAATTTTAATGATAATAGGTCAAAGTTTTCAAAATAGTGAAAATTCTGTAAATAGTTTTTTAAAAATTTTAATTTTTCATAAAAGTGAAAATTTTCAAAATAAGGGTCGAGGTTTTTTTGTCCAATTTATTATATAAAAGTCGAGCGGAAGTTGAAAATTTTGAAAAAAAAAGTCAAAATATCGAAAAAGTCGAAATTCTGTAAAAAGTTCTGAAAAAAATTCAATTTTTCAAAAAAATAAAATTTAAAAAAAATGGTCGACTTTATGTAGTGCAATTTTGGTGGAATGGACTGGTCCTTGGTTATCTTCCAAAATTTAAATACAAATCTTGTCCCATGAAACCAAGAAAGATTAAAAGACACAACAAAGGTTACTCTAAACTTTGTTGTGTTTTTTAATCTTTCTTGGTTTCAGGGGACAAGATTTGTAGTGCAATTTATTACATAAAAGTTGAAACTTCAATGTAAAGTTGAAGTTTTTTGAAAAAAAGTCGAAATTTCGAAAAAAGCCATAACTTTGAGAAAAAGACGAAATTTTAATGATAAAAGGTCAAAGTTTTCAAAAAAGTGAAAATTCTCTAAATGGTTTTGAAAAAAATTAAATTTTTCCAAAAAGTGACAAATTTTTTAATAAAAGTCGAGTATTTTTAGTCCAATTTATTATATAAAAGTCGAAATTTCGAACGGAAGTTGAAATTTTTGAAAAAAAAAAGTCGAAATATTTAGCAAAAGTCAAAACTTTGCGAAATAGTCAGTGGATATTTTGAAAAATTGTGAAGATTTTCAATAAAACAATATTTCAACAGAAACAGATTTATAAAAAAATGATTGTTTTGAAAAGAGTTGAAATTTTGAGAAAATTGTATGCCAAAATTTTGAAATAATTTGAATCTAAATCAAATTCTTGCTTGAAGAAAGACGAAATGTGATAGAAAATTTACAAAATAAGTTTAAATGTAAAAAAAGTGAAAAGTAAAAATAATGGAAAACTTGAAATTCGAAATTTTCTAAACATAAAGTTGAAATATTAAAAAAGATGTTTAAAAAAGTTAAAATTTTCTGCAGAAATCGAAAAATTAAATTTTTTAAAACAAAGGTTGCCATTTTCGGTGGTTAAAATTTTGAGAAGAGAAAAAGACGAATTTTTTAAAAAAAAGTCGAATTTTTAAAAGAATCAAACATTTCAAGTGAGTCATTATTTGCAAAGGTCGAACTTTAAAAAAAATCAATTTTTAAAAAGAAATTAACTGTTTTGAAAACATCGAATTTAAAAATTGTGAGATTTGCAAATAAACAATTCAAATTTCAAGTCAAAATTTTAAAATAGGTGTTCACATTCTTCATAACAAGATGGAAATTTCGAAACAGGATCGAAATTTTAAAAATATGGTCAAAAACTTGAAAAATCGTTCCAGAAACTCTAAACTTCGAGATTAAATCAAAATCTTCAAAAAAATATAAATTTTTAGAAGTAAAGTTCTAAAAACTTAAAATTTCTTAAAATGAAAATTATTAACAAAGGCAAAAATTTCCAAAAATGAATAGTTTTCATTGCCTTCGATCCTTGTTTCCGCATCCTACTTGCAGTCTTTTAAAGACATAATGGGGTTACCCTTTGCCCGTACATTAAACTTAAATGAAAGCACCTCTAAAGAAAGTCAAAATGTCGAGTTTAAAGGATAAATTAGAAAAATCAACAATTTTGAAGAAAAAAGCCACAATAGTATAAAAACAAGAGATCTACATTTTTAAATAAAAAATTACAATTATTAGGATAAGATCAATTTTTATATTTATATATTTATATTATCAAATTTTAAAGTAAAAATTTCTTGGAAAAAAATAAAGTTTTTAAAAGTAAATGCTAGAAAACAGTTAAAAGGTTAAGACAAAAAGATGAAACTTGGAAAAACAATTAAAAAGGAGATGTGACGCTTTGAAAAGAGGAAGAACTTAACTAACTAACTAACTAATAATGCGATAAATTATTCATTCAAATTCCATATGCAGGCTCGCCGCGTGCCCCCTTTAAATTCAGTTAAAATCAACAAAATTTCGATAATAAGACGAATTTTCCATAAACACACTAAATTATAAGCAGAAAAATAAATAAGAAGTTAGTGAGAATTTATGCTGAGAAGTTAAGAAATTCGACATTTAAAAACAAATCGAAAAGTTCAAAAAATTTCGAATTTCAGAATTTAATTATTTCAAGTTTAAACTCTGAATTTCGAGTCAGGATTTCCAGAAATATTAAAATATTGAATGTTTTTATGAAAATTTTGATTTTTGACTTTTTTGTTACATTTTCAAGATTTGTAAATGAATACTTCAAATATTAATGTGGAAAGGGAAAAAAGTATCAAGATAAAGAAATATAACATTTTTAAAATGTTCAATCTCCATTAAAACTGATTTTTTTCACAAAACTTTCAATTTTTTTTTAATTTAACATTTAACGTATTCAACATTCTGACTTCAAACTCCAAATTTTGATATTGAACTCGAAAATAAATTCGACTTTTCGAATAATTCGATTTTATATCGAAATTTAATTTTTCGAAATTAAATTCCGAATTACGAGATTCATTTCTTATGACGTAATTATCTATCCTTGTTTCCGCATCCTTCCCACGGCATAATAGGGTTATCCTTTGTGAGTGGATTGAACATAAAAAAAATAAATAAATAAAGACAAAAATTACCAAAAAAGGTAAAAAGTGTCAAAAAAAATAATCCAAATATAGACAAAAAGCCAGAACTTTAAAGATAGAATTTTAAAATAGTCAAACTTTCGAATTTCGAAAAAAGTTGAAATTTTGTTAGTCGAACGAAAAAGTACCGATATATTGAAGAAAGTAGATGTCGAAATTTTCAAAATAAATCAAACAATACGAATCGAATTCTTCAACAAAAAATTTGAAATTTTCAAAAAGGAAACTTTCTGTTCTATCATGCAGACAAAGGAGCTGATATCAGCTAGTACAACAACAAATATTAAAATGACTGATAGTAACTCTTATCAGCGACTTCGTCAGCGATGTTTAATAGATAACTGCAAGTGCAACTGAATGGAAATTAATACAATTTTACATTTAAATAGAATTTGAAATTAATTTACAGTTCAAATTACAAGTGGGTAACGTAATATTGTTGAAATCGCTAATGCAGATACCTACTTTTATGGTAATAATTCGGGGACCAAAGAAGAGAGGACGCTGTTAAAATAAACATCACAGAGTTGATACTCTTGCATTTCTCTTTGATTACTTACATCGTATAAAAAACTTTCTAGATATAAGTTTGGAATAAAAATTAGGCTACTAACTATTCCGCATCGTAGAGAATTTCTGTACCAATTTTCGTTAAAATCGCTTCAGTAATCAAGCTGTGAAAAGCGAACAAACAAACAGACAGGCCCACTTTCGCATTTAAATATTATTAAGGATTAAAAATATCGATCAATTTAAATTAAACTAAACAAATAACCTTATATGCATTTTCATGGTTTTAATGGAACGCCAGGGTTATAAATAAGGTGAAATCTACATTGTAGCTCTAAAAAAAGTATATTTTTAATAAACTACTAGCTTCGTGATATATGGTGGTATAAAACGCCGACTTTTCAGAAATAAAAGCCAAACATAATGGATATTTATTGCACCCTCAGACGTTGTTTGTGCAATTTTTGTTTCCGGTTTTAAATGAAATTGCTAAAGGGAGCAACACACGACATTTCGTAAACAAGGTATCATTTCAAAAAGGCCATATTGAATACCGTATTGGAATTTTCCCCGGATAAAATGCAAATCACATTTACGTGTTCGCATATGTTACAAACTGATATATTAAGATTCGGTTCGCCTACGAGATTCCCCCATGGCTTTAAAATGATTTTATTTTAAAGTAATAAGCTTACGACGATTTCGTACCCATTTGGATTATACAAACATGTCGTTTGAATAAAAAAATAACAAATGAGCATTTCACAATGGTGGCATCGTCACAAAAAATCGCGATAACGAAAAATTTAAACTGAAAGTGGTATCTCGAATTTATACAAACACGACAATGCGGGCAAATTTGGCTTTTTGCGGCCCCAGTCAAAGATGCCGATGTCCCAATTTACAAATCTGCATGTTATTCAATTGAAACTACAAAGCCTCTTTTGAACCAAATACACGGGGAGAGAAAGAGTGGATTTGGGACAATCCCCATCGAAAGAAACTTGACATAAAACCAATTTATTCCAAAGGAGGAAAAATAACGTAGAGGCCTTTTTTCCGTCAACCCAAATTTATCCATATGACAAACATTTCAAAGGATGCTAATTTAAGCGGGTTCGTCAAATATGCGATAAAGTGTCCGTTAGAAATGAAATTTCACGAAAGTAACTGGTGTGGGTAAAAGGCGAAAAGAATAAGGGAATGTGACAAGAATCGACAAATACCTAAAGGAAATTGTTTTATAAAGTGGAATGTTAAAGAGTTCTTTTTTAAATTCGTTGGTCCTGTGGAAACTTTCTGCCCAGACTTATTTTACAACGACGTATTTTACTGAAATTACAGGAGAGATAATTAGCTAGTATTATTAGATTTCTCTAAGACAAATATTACGTTAACTCCAACACATTCTATCAAGGGGTTGCTTATGTAAGAGTTGTTTTATTCGAAAATACCCCACGGGGATAATTAGCCGAAGCTTTTAATAAAATGAGGTTAATTACCCATAGTGCAAAGGTATGGATGTACTATAAAGGCAAAAATCCATTTATCAATAAAAGTTTAAAAAGGACAACGGTAAATGTCACGTCGTGTAATCAGTCCACGCCCAAGTTTTCTACGTAGACGACACTCCGGCACATAATCCCCCATTTATCTTGCCACCCGCTCGGACCAGACTACAAACCTTAATCTACACTTTATTTAAGTTAGCTGTAGGTGACTTGGAAGCGTTTTCCGGGCAACCGATAAATGAGTTTTCTGAACCTAGATAAATAGGGTTTTTTCAATTGCTTTCATCTCTAGTTTACACCGAAGGATGTCTTTAACCGATGGGGCGCCTAATTCTTTCTAAAGTGACTATTAAAAATAAATAATTTACTATTTCACTGATGGTATATTATCCTTGAGGGATCAGGTGAATGTACGATCCCCTTTTAAAATATAAGTCTTATGTCTAGTACACAATGCAACTAAATTGCGGAACTTGTGTCTATAGACAAAGCTCTACGATTGTCTATAAAGAAATGGGATTCTAATGCACAGACCAATAGGTTTAAACATTTATTAGATTCGAAGTTTGGAAACCAAATACCAGACTTCGAATCTAATAAATGTTCAAACCTATTGGTCTGTGCATTAGAATACTTGTCTTCTGGGAACTTTCCTAGAGAGCAACCGCTTCGCTAAGTGGCAGTGTTTCAACTGTTGGAAGTTCAGCTACCTATGATTCACTATACACGCATGAATTTGTAGTATTGGTTGCATTCTACTTGCATATAAAGAAATGAGAGACAAATCACTTGTTCCACAACTCCCCATGAACAGGCAGCAATTTCACAGATCACTGTCTCACTTTTTACGGTGTTTAGGAAACTAGTTTAGTTGAATTGCGTAGATGTGGACGCCTGACAAAGTCCCTAAACCATTTTGAGATTTGTTCTATTTACGCACAAAATTCTCGATTTGTCTATAGACAGTAGCACTACTTTGTCTGCGAGTGTGTACTGCCTTTAGAAGAATTATCCAAAAAAAATCTGAAAACTAGAACAGGCCCTACTCTAACACCATCATGATCCGCTTTGAACATAACTTTTTTTTGAGAAACGAGTCTAGTATTTTGATCTATAATTAGAAATTTCATTAAAAAGATTCGAAAGCTGTGGCTTACTTCCACAAAACTGGAAAAAAAATCAGCATTTCAAGACTGAAATTAAAATAAAAAAATTAATAAAAACATCCAGTTGAAGCACCAAATTTTGGGTGAAAAAAACCAAATAGATTCAAATTAAGTTAAACCTAGAAATTTTGAAGTTACGAGTTAAAGTCGTTTGGATGAAAATGGAATTTTCGAGTTACATAACAATGTTGACTCAAATTTCGAGAAGAATTTCTATTTGAAATGTTTAATCTGTGCTTTCCTTTCAGTAGGGTAGTGCCGATGGTGCGGTCGCTCTAGACCCCAGGAAATAAAGGGGCACCGAAATGATTAACATGGATCACGAAGCTGATTTGTAGTGGAAAAGGTTTACTGTTTTTTTTTTGTAGTTGTGAAATATATGATGGAGGTAAGGATCTTTTCTTAAGTCGTCAAAATTAGTTAGGGCAGGAAAACTACTTTTTTATATTTTTTTAGTTGGAAAAATAACAAAATCAAACCGTCTGAAGCTCTAAGATCAGAGCACTAGTGGAAAAGATACTTAAAAATCGCTATTTTAAAGTTTCTGTCGTTGAAACCGCAAAAAAATCCTATAGGGGAAAGGGGGCAGAATCAACCATTTTTTATTCAATGTGCCATTTTTGAAGTTGTATTAGAAAACTCTGGTAACTCTGGGCTGGGTAGTATTCTATAAACCTTTATTTAAAAGACTGGCTAACTTTCAGCGATTTAAAGGTAATTTTAGTACCAGCAATGAGTGTTTAAAAAAAACTTTAGAAATAGTTCAAACGCCCCCACTAGCGGGGTACATTCAACCAAATGATGGGGTAATTTCCACCATGAGATATAAATACATATTTTTTTATACAGTCAAACAATATGTCTTTAGATGAAATGTCACCAGCTGGAAATCACATTCTATTATGGAGCTAAATATCTTTAACCGGATTTTTAAACGTACACTCATCAAACTTCAAAATCAATTTTTTTTCCATAATTTATAATCATCGTAAATAATATAATACTCCGGTAAAAGAGAAAGTTACATCATGGGACGGAAACCACGCTAAGATTGTCAGAACACACTAAGCCAGTGGTTGAAATTGTCCCATCCAACGCTGGTCCAATCTGCCCCATGTTAAATTTTTGAAAAAATATTTTTTTTCCCACTATCTATAATTTTACGCTTGGGGTACTATAAATAAATATTAGCAATCTACCATTTAACATATATCGAATGCAGCCCGTTACAGATCAAATTTAGAAAATTCGTCTGAAAAAATTGAAAATCAAAAAATTAACTTAAAATCTGATTTTTGCTCAATTTTGTTTAAACTCTAAAAAATGAACATGTAGAGTAATGTAACTTCCCTGGTGAGTGTTCTGACATATGGAAAGCTACATAGGAGCCTTACGAAGCTAAATTTAAATCAAGGTGTCCTTTAAAAGGGCATGGTTGAATGTGCCCCAAGGTTGAATCTGTCCCCCTTTCCCCTACCATAAAAAACGGCATCCCACAGGGATCGGTATGGCTCCACTCTTACTTAGCTTGTACACTAGTGATATAGTTGCCACTGAATCTGTAAAGTTCAACTACGCCGACCACCTAGCGATGGTAACTCAGAGCAATACATTCGAAGAAGGTGATTAGACACTTACCAGGGATCTGAAAAAGCTAGAACTATGTTATAGGAAGTGGAAGCCCTGCCAACCATGGGAAAACGGAAGTCAGCACATTCCCCCTCAATAACAGAATGACAAATAAAGAACTAAACGTGAAATTCCGGAATAAAAGACAACGCCATAACCAATACCCCAAATACTTAGGCGTGACAGTCGATAGATCCCCACATTCAAAAAACAGCTCGAACTATCAGGACAAGAAATAACATAATCAGGAAACTGGCCAGGGTGTCCGATGCAAACACCCTGCAAACTGCGGCGCAATCCCTCGTGTATCCAGTCGCCGAATACTACCCTCCTGAATGGTCCAGGAGCAACCACCTCAACCGAAGATGTTCATCTAAATGAGGCAATAAGGATAGTGACTAAAACCCTTAAATATACATCAATCACGTGGCTGCCAGTACTCGCTAACATAGCACCACCCACATATGTAATATGGCCAGTTCCTCGTTTCTTATGGGAAAGACTTCTCTTTTTCGCTGACCTTCACACGCATTAATGAGTCGCAATGCGCAGCTGTTACAAATCATCTGTGCATGGCCAAAATCAGCTGTGCACGGCCAAACATAAACACCCGTTTACCCACGCGTAGCGATTGGTTCATTTCGTTCAATTCATGCGCAATACTCTCCATTTATCCATGTTCCATCTTTATCGGATTCGGTTACAACAAACTCGCGAAGAGAATAGGCAGCTGGCCATATAGAAGTATTACATATATGGCACCACCCAACCTACCATGCCAACAAGCGTCAGCGCGTGAATGGGCTAACATCTAGAGTCCATCATCCCTCAGAGATTTACCAATCCACGAAACACTGAATAACCTGCCACATTCCAGGCTAAAATTTAGAAAACCAATCTGGGAAAACAACCACAATCTCGCCTCAGAAAGCTATAATTTAAAAAAAGAATGGAGAGCTCAATGGATATCCTAGCACGATCGAGTGACAGAGGGAAGGCTAGATCTGACCACCAGTCCCCCAAGAATGAACCTCTCAAGAAAGATCTGGAGCTCCCTCAACCGGATAAGTACTGGCCAATTTGAAATATAAAATACAAAAAGGTTCCTTTCTTAAATTCTGAATTTGTTCCAGAAATCTTGGTTTTCATCCCAATATTTCTGCTTTTTATTAAAAATAAAGTGAAGTTACAAATATTAAGGAAGAAAAATTGAAATACCGGAAAAAACCTAATATTTAATAAAATCTTAAAATATTGAAAGTTTTATCGAATTTTCTACTTCTTGGTAAAAATTTTTAGATCAAAATTTATTATTTTTCGATTTTTTTTTTAATTTTTACGCAATTGTCGATTTTGAGTCTTTTGCGTTAAATAGCACTTTCGTGTTTAAATTTGGAATTTTTGCTGTTTCTAGAGCACTAGACTTTTATTCAAATTTTAAATCTGCTACTAACGAGAATTTCAAAATTAAAAAGTTCGAAAATTTAACATTCAGCTCGTACTTTAAAAGGAAATTCGAAATTTAAAACAAAACGAATCTATTGGAGACTAAAATCGGCATTTCCAAAAAAAATCTAAACCTTGAAGAGAGGCATTATGCCAAAAATCAAAAAAAAAGTAAGACATCCCGTGACAAAAGCAACTCTGAATAAATGGGGAATGATAGATAGTGCCCTATACGACTGCGGGGCCCCGGAAGAGTCGCTAAGCCACATCTTACAAGATTGTCGCCTGGAAGGACTTCATCAACGCAATTGCAGCAGCAATTAACTGACTGGAGTCGATGGACATGCAACTATGAAAGGAAAGAATTTTACATCTTTAAATTTTCCACCTTTACTAAATGACAACAACAATATTGCTACTACCTCCAAGGAAAATGCTAACATGTTAGCCTTAGTGTTTGCTGAAAATTCCAATCTTGATTCTCGAAACGTAGAATCTCCTATTCTTCCTAAGATTGGCACTTCCATGCCTGAAGTTGTTTTCAGACAACGCACAATCAGGAAGATTCTCCTGGAGCTCGACCTCGACACATAGAAAGCTTCTGGCCTTGATGGTGTCCCCGCTATTATTCTTAAGAAGTGTGCTCCATAGTTGACTCCTATCCTAAGCAAATCTATTAGGGTGCAGCCTTACCCCAAAAGGGGAAAAAGGAATCTGGCTAACAACTAGCGCCCTATATCCTTGTTGCCCGTTATATCTAGTGATGGAAAAGGTTATCAACATCGAAATTCTCAAATATCTGGAGGAGAATAGAATCATCTCGGACAGGCAATGCGGTTTCAGACAATAACGCTCAACTGGCAGTCCACTGGCATATTTTACTCATACCTGTAACTCAGCTATGGAAAAATACGGTAAGGCTAGGATTTTGGTATTGGATATCTCAAAGATCTTCGACAGAGTCCGGGACCGATGTCTTTTCGCCAAATTAACATCCTATGGTCTTCTTCCTAGGCTCAGTTTTCTCGGCGACCAATTTCTTCAGGTAGTCGTCGATGGCATCTCATCCGAGACATTTTAAATTAATGCCGGGGTGCCTCAGGGGTCTCTCATGTCTCCTACTCTATTTCTGTTACACATAAATGATTTCTTGGCTTCAATTTCCAATTCTATATACAGTTTCGCAGATGATAGTAGTCTGGTATCATCTTTTTTCTCCGACAAACCATTATCCGTCACTGCTTCAGATCGACTAAGGGAACAGCAGATAGAGATTATTAATCGAGATCTCGAAATCATTCTGGAATGGGATAGGAAAAATCTAGTCGACTTCAACGCCTCAAAAACTCAGGCCGCGGTTTTCTCTAAGAAAACATAAAGGGATAGTAATCCAACTAACATACTCATGGATGGTAAATCCTCCCGATGAGATTTAATCTGTTTAATCTAGGAGTGAATGTGAGCACTAACTTCTCTTGAGACGATCATCAGAGCGCCATTGCCAAATTCGCCTCTCTGAAGCTAGGCTTTCTTTTTAGAGCTAAAAAGTACTTCACATCTCATCAGTTACAGTATACAAGGCTCAAGTTATACAAACACTAGAACACTGTTCTCATGTTTGGAGTTCAGCCCCAAAGCAAACTTTAGCTCTCTTGGATTTAATTTAAAGAAGAGCGATTCACCTAATTGATGACGAGAGCTTGACTGATTCTCTTGAAACACTAGAGCACAGGCGTATGGTTGGTCACTTGTCTCTTTTCTACAAGTACTATCATGGAAGATGCTCGCAGGAACTAATAGGATTGATCCCCCCAAGGGCAAGATTCTTGAGGCATACAAGACAGTCAGAGGTAACAAATTTCTGTGCAGTCCAGTTTGACAAAGTGAGGACTTCTGAAGAGCGATTCGCCTCATTGATGACGAGAGTTTGATCGATTCTCTCGAAACACTAGAGCACAGGCGTATGGTTGCTGACTTGTCTCTTTAATACAAGCACCATCATGGAAGATACCCGCAGGAACTAATAGGATTGATCCCCCTAAGGGCAAGCTTCTTGAGGCATACAAGACAGTCGGAGACACCAAATTCCTGTGCAGTTTGACACAGTGAGGACTTCTGCCTACGGAGACTCTTTTTTCTATAGAACTTCCAAGTTATGGAACTTGTTACCGAAAGGAATTTTCCCCAAAAACTAATACCTATCCTTGTTTAAGAAGGCGGTTCATCGCCATCTATCTTTGTTGCCGCATCCTACTCACAGGGCTTTAAAAGCATAATGGGGTTACCCTTTGCGAGTGGATTAAACTTAAAAAAAAACCCTTGGACTTATGTGTCTTCGAGTTAATGTGATCTTGAACTAGAGTAATATAGACTAATACAATCTTGAACGCAGGTAAGTTTTAACTTGAATATTAAGCTATCATGACCTCAACTGACCTTAAATTTTCGCGACCTTGAACTTATGTTACTTTGAGTTAATGTGACCTTGAACACACGCGACCTTAGACTAACATAATCCTGAACATAGGTGACTTTGAACTTACCTGATTTTGAGTTCACATGACCTCTAACTTACTTGACCTAACCTACGTGACTCTCAGATCACGTGGCCTTGAGTTCACGTGATCTTGGACTCGTGTGATCCAAGGCTTGTATTATCTTGGACTCATGCAAGCTTATGCTAATGTGACATTTAATCGTTAATTCAAGTGAATTTGTGATTTTGACCAAAGGAGACCTTGATGCTTCTCCTCGCGTGATCCTGAACGTATTATGTGAATTTGGTCGTGTGTCATTTAATGTCATCTTAGTGCGTTTACACTAGACACTTTATTCCGTATACTTATCTCTGACATAAAATATATTTTCTCTCTGACCTCTTTATTCCGTACATTTTTCTCTGACATAAGTGTCAACTATCCTCAGAGAAGCTATCCGAGACTTATCTACACAACTGAAAGGATAAAAGGATAGGGATAAGGACTCAGGATAGTTGACATTTATGTCAGAGAAAAATGTACGCAATAAAGTGTCTTACCTAAACGCACTCTTAGACTCTCGTAACCTTGTCTTGGTGAACTTTTGAGATCCAGAAAGTAAAGACAATTTCATTTTAAGAAAATATTTTTCAAATTTTAAGACTTTCTTGTAGAAATTGTGGGTGTTTGAGGAACAAACTAGAAATTTTTAGTTTCTAGTTCAATTGAGAGAGTAATGTCAAAATATTTAAAAGGTGCATGCATTTATATTTGCTGAAATTTCAGAAGAGAAATTGAAATTTATGAAAAAAAGTCTCCTGTTTTATTGCATTCAAACAATGACAAACTTAAAACTTTGGATAATTTTGATTTCCAAATTAGCAACAGTAACAAAATAAAATACTTGAAGATACCATGTTAATGTTTTACCTGACCCGAGAATTTAGTTAAACCCCCCCTTCCCCTCCTTCCTTCTCAAAAAAGCTGTCTACTCAATTGAATAGAGATATTTATATTGTTCTCCCTTACAATTCAGATCATCAATTTTTCGAGTAAAATATGGAATTTAAGAAAAAACCTTTTGAATTGCTATATTACATTTGCCCGGTTGAGCCTTGTCCTAAATTTTAACAGTGCGCTGCCACAATAAAAAATTTAGACAAAAAGCATCTTCGATTCGGACATTAATTTTTAAAAAGTGGTTAAAATAAAATTTGAATTTTATTTGCTGTAGGACAGCTGGTCCAATAGAAAAATCGATTCAAAACCTAACGAATTTTCAGTTGGATTTGTTAATATAAACATTACCGGTTAGTTTAAAAATCAAATTGGTAAAAACGTCTGTAGAATTGTTGCATTACTAGAACTTTTGTCAAAAACAGATTGCCTTAGGCGGCGAAATTTGTCATTCGATGAGTATATCGCGTTGTTTCAGACGTCCCAGTTGTTTTTAAGCCCCAAGTTCCACACTTCAGGCTTAGGTGGAAATTATATTGATCCGGGATTAGAGCTAACAAACCGTAATGAATTTGGTAAGGCAATGTTGGAACAACGATGTCAATCATTTCCTAAATATAGAACAAGCTGGACATTAATAGACAAATATCTAAATTTATCGATTTCCCATTGATATTAGTCTCGTGGGAATACTACACATTCCACTACTTAATTAAAATAATTCGAACTTTTCTTTCCATATTAGACAAGCTATTTCCTATTAGGAGGAATATGACAAAAAGGATACACACGTTGAGTAATTTTGGTAGAACGGACTGGTCCTTGGTGATCTTCAAACATTGAAATACATTGTCCCCTGGTTTCAGGGCAGAAGATTTATATTTCAAGGGTTGAGTAACATTAAATATTCACTTCGTTTTTCTATATTAAATAAACCCCCAGCGAATCTCACGAGAAGTATTCTATTTGTTAATTAATTAATTCATTTTTTCTGCACTAGCCTCAAAACGCATAATAATTAAAGTAAATTATATCTTAATTTTTTCATGAGTTTCATTCGTTTACATTTAAAAAAATTGCGAGGCTTCAGCATATAGGTCACGTAAGTTTTATTGACCATTTTATAACAAAGGATTTTTATCTGGATACTCGCTTTGTGTTCACGAAAGCTTTAAAGATATCGATAAAGAAATACATCATTAAATTACCACTAAAAAAAGGAACGAATAAGTCACGAATATGCTTCACTTTTGGGCCTTTTTAGGAATCCAGAAAGAATATGCGGTTTTATTGCATTAACAGCCTGATGGACTTCTAACTGCTTTTCTTTATCAAGGTTTACTGCAAACCACTGTTCTAATGCAGGAAAATGTGTAACAATTCTGTTGGGCTTATTTTCAGTAGATAATCAGTTACAATTTTGAGAATAAATAGTTTATACAATAAACAAAATTCGTCCAAAGTTTCCAACTGAAAGTTGTCAATATATTGTGATTTGTTTGTAAAATAAATTTTTGTCCTTTTATAAAATGTTTACATACGAATTTAGACTTTTTTCTAAATTTGACATTTTGATTCGAATTTCCTGAAAATGTCGGCTCTTTAAATTTTTAGTATTACTTCGCAGTTTCTATTCATTTCAGTATGGCAATGATAAAGAAAGTGGTCATTTTTAACAAGAAATTAATTACTGACGATATGGATTTGTGAAGGAAGCACTCCGTGAAGATAAAGCCAATTAATATATATTTGCATCTGCTTTATATTTTTGGTGTCTTTAAATAAGCAAAGTGTGGTTTGCATGTTATCATCTATCATGCAAATCGAGAATTCCTACCTAAGCAATGTTTTATTTCTCAAGATTGCAATGAAGACATTTGATTGTGTCGCAGCTGTCGCTTTATTTAGCGATATCTTGCACGTTGATAAAGGGATTCACACCATTTAGCAGTTGCGCTTATTGTATTTGTAAAATAACTTTATTTTACCTGGCTTAGCAGAAACATACACAAATGATTCTTTTTTTCTGCAAATTTATGGCACAGTAAGCATCTTCGTTCGCATTCTTTTATTGATTGGATTCTGGATTTGGGGTGGGTTGCCCAAAATTATTTAGGCCAGCACTTACACATTGTTTTATAAATAAATAATTAATGTTCGCCTACATTATGCGTATAGATTTGAATCATTTACAAGAACGTCATTAAGGAATAGAGAAATAATGTGATAATAAAGCATATACTTTAGCGTGTAAATTGTTCCAAAAATAACCCATTATCTATCGATAAAATTATCGTCGCCATATGCTGGTAAAAATTTTTTTGAGTGATGTCGATCTTAGTTATTGCAAACAGCTATCGATAATCCATTGTATACTTTCAGTAAAACCTTTTAATTGATGTACATACATGAGCACGTGCTCTAGTAAGTGAACTTCAAAACAATTCTAATATGTATACATCTATTACAGGGTTTTTTAACCTTTAAATACATTCAAACTATCACAAACCCTACAAACTACCCTCCTTTTGAATTTGGATATTCATGATAACTAAAAAAAATTTTATCATCCAAATAATAAGTCTGGCGACCAAAAAATCATCAAGTTTAATGCGCCAAATTCTTCCTTGTCGTCAAGTATGCTATATTTTTAACGATTAAAAACATCCTCATGGACTCAATAGAAACTTCTGTCGTAAAAACAAAAGGTTATCAAGTCCAATTTTCTATACACTTTCTTTTTGAGTGAAGCATCTTCCCATCAGTAAATTCTTGCTTGCCGTACCCATAAATCAGTAACGACTGCAAAAATTTATCATAGACAACCACGGAACCCAGACACTCACGCTATGGACCCCCAGGATCGAAAACCCTGACCTAATTAGTGTACAGAGCCGTAGCGAGGTTAAAATCGACATTTCATAAAAAAGAAAAAATCAGGGTTAAGCTTAAATGTATGAAAAATAAAAATTTCGAATAGGAAATCTGAAATTTTTGATGTTAAGGTTAGAGTATGGTTTGAAAATTTACAACCAACTACTACGACGATAAATAAATTCGACTTTTTTTTCTAAAAATTTCGATTTTCAAACTCTAAATTAGCTCCAACTTCAAACTTATCAAAAAAAAGTAGACATCAGAGATAACGTTTAACTTTTAATATAGAGGTAAAATATATAGGTAAAAAAAATTAAGGTCGAAATTTTGATAACTTTATTAAATTTTTTTGGATGAATGTATTTTTTTAAAACTTCAAGTTTGAATTTTTATTTTCTATTTCCACGGATTCGTAACCCTTTTCCCAACTTTTTCTTTGTCTTGCCCCAATCAATCGTTAATTAGATGTCTACTTGAGCGACGATAATTTTTGAATTCCCAAATATCGTCCAATTGCCCTTCTTGATACGTCATTCACTTGAGCGTTAATTTTTTTAATGGGAAAATTTATATCGCTCAAGTGACATACTCGGGTCTTTCCTTTTGTAGTTTAAATGTCATTGACTGTGCAAATAGAAAAGTGGAATTGTTTTCTACTCGGGATCAACAGTCTTATCCTTTAAAGCGACCTCTTTATAACATTTATATGGGCTTCTTTTATAGAAGTGTTCTTTTATAGAAGTGTTTACATCGTAAACTGTTAAATAGACATTTCGCCTCATAGATTTTAACATTGAATAACCAAACTCCCCACTTTATGATATTTAATATTTTCGATTTTTCACCTACACAGTCACAGTTAAAGTCCTACCATAAAATTTTCAAATAACTAAATTTTGTTGATTTTCAAATTACCTGCTTATAAATTGATGCTAGAACAATATATTTTAGGAACAAATCCCGGATGCCCTTAATAAAAAAATCATAAACTCATGCGAATATTCGTAATACACCTAATTTTACGGCGAGATGCAAAATTAATTTTTAAAGCCCGATTAAACGGAGCGATTGCTACTAAAAATATCCACTTTAAACAGCGCTTAGATTTTATAAATTTTCATCAAACTCTGGCAAACTTATTCAGCTCTTTTTACCTTAGGCTATGCGTTTCGGTTGTATTTTTTTCCAAATAGGCAAAGTTTTAATTACTTTTGTCGTCACTTCAATGAACCGGAACGCGTTGGCTTGTATTTACTGAAAAATTGGTATTCTCTTCAACGCACAACGAACACGTCAACTCGATAAACTTCAGCAAAAGATCCTGATTTCTATTTAAACCGCGACTGCAGTACCTAACGTAATACGTAATTTTTACCAAAATACAAATTTGTTTCCTTTTTTCTTTTAAATTGTTTCTTTTTATCGAATTCCAAAAATTTCCAGATCATACCTAAAAATGTCAAAATCAAATTTTCGAAATTCAAGTCGCAATTGATTTTTTCAGTAATTTGGATTTTTTTTCAAATCTAAATTCGAAATTTTTGCAGGAGTATAGGTACATTTAGAAATAAATGTTATTTAATGAGATAAGTTTTCTTTGAAAGAATCTTTTTTCAAAATTTCAAGTTGTAATTGATTTTTTCAGAAATTTCGATTTTTTCAAATCTAAATTGAACATTTTTGCAGGAATATAGGTACATTTGGATATAAATGTTATTTAATGAGATCAGTTTTCTTTGAAAGAATCATTTTTCAAAATTTCAAGTTATTTTCTCTAATTAACGATTTCTCAATTTTTTATGAACATTTTAACCCTTTCTCCATATTAAAAAAAACAAAATAGTGTAAGCTTTCAAAAACTAATCTGGCATTCTAAATATACTTAAAATTTTGAAAAAAAAGGTACTTACAAACTAAAATTTGAAGTAGATTCTAAAAAAATAAAAATTTTGGAAGAAACTCGATATTTTAAATGACAGACAGTTTTTAAATTATCCCCGAGATTTTAAATTTAATAGCAAAATACCCGTTTTAAATTCAAATATTCGACCTTTTGTTTAAACAAGGAATTGTACAAAAGTCGACGTAAAATAAAACTTGCAAGCTTTAACCTGAAACTTAAAAAAAATTATTATTTAAAATAAAAAAATATATATAAAAGAAATCCCAAAATCCCTTTTTTTAAATAATCTATGCACAAATTTAAATTTTTTCATTTAAAAATTCCAGACTTTTAGAAAAACTCGAAACTTCTAGAATAGAGTTGGTAGTTGAAGAATTTTTAAGAAGTTTAGGGAAATAATTTCCTGTAAATTTCGAAATTATGTCAACATATAAATAAAAATAAAAATTTTATGGATGAAATGTTTTTAAAAATTATTTTTGGTGGAACGGACTGATCTTTGGTTATCTTCAAAAATTGAAATACAAATCTTATCCCCTGAAACCAAGAAAGTTTAGAAAACACAACAAAGGTTGCTCCAATGCGTTTCGATAGCCAATCTATCATCTTCAGAGAGAATATTTCACAAGATTCTGACAAGTATCTGATAAGATCTGTATTTCAATTTTTAAAGATAACCAAGGATCACTCCGTTCCACCAAAACCCTAACTTTAAAGAATCGAATTTTCAATTTCAAATTTGGAAATTTAATTCCAAAAACAATCACAAGTTAATTCAAATGTTAAAAAATGGACCCAAAATTGGCAAAATTTCGACTTTCTTCTTGAAATTTCACAGGAAAAATCCAAAATTTCTATGAAATGAGTTTTTTAATTAAAGTAGGAATATGAAAAGAAAAAGAGAAAATTGAGATTCTAAGCCTAATGGGAAAATTAGGCTCCGAAATTTCGAACTTTTAAATTAAAACATGGATCGAGGAAAGTGACAAATTTCTCGGTACAATTTTGGTTCAAAGGAAAAAAATTGAAAATTAAAAAAGAATTGAAAATATTCATACTTTTGATTGAACGAATAAAAATGTCTGCACTAGAGCCAAAATTCTAGGGAAAAATGAAATTTACGAGTTCCAAATTGGAAAAAGCAAATTTTAGAAAAATATATCCGTAAAAATTCGGTTTTGCCCTTGAAATTTTAACAAAATTTCAATGTTGTAAACTAGGACTTCCGTTGGGACTCCCACTGGTAAATCAGTGGGGCGCGCCCCCCTACGGGATACGAGATAGTAAGAGGGCCCAATGTGTATTCAGGGATATTTTGACTGTTTAAAAATGTAGCTTTTTGAAGGGTTCAATCTGCCCAAAAATTCCATTTTTTTTTCATCATTTAGTTTTCCCCACTTAAAATCCGTACTTATTTCAAATTTTCAATTTTTATCAAAATTTTGACTTTTTCAAAATTTCGACATTATTAAAATGCTAGAGTTCAAAACTTCATCTTTTTTTAAATCTGATTTCGAAAAATGGCAAATTTTTTGTAAAAATTTCAGTTTTTAAGCACTTAGTTTTTTTTTGAAAATGTCGAGCTTTTTGAAAGATGAACGATTTTTCAGAATTAAAACTCTGTTTTGGATTTTTTTAAAATTATCCACTTTTTCTCAAAATTTCGATGATTTTAAGTGTTCAGTGCTTTTTGAAAGGCGAACAGTTTATCACAATTTTTCAGAATTAGGACTTCGTTTTCCAAAATTTGGATTTTTTAAAAGTTACCCATTTTTTCTTAAAATGTCGATGTTTTTAAAAGTTTTGAGTTTTTTAGAATGTTCGACTTTTTTGAAAGATTCGACCTTTTCGAAAATACCAATGTTTGTTTTTTTAATTTTTAAGTTTCAGAGATTCAGAATTTTTTTTATTTTAAACTTTTTTCGATAATCTCAACTTTATTGATAATTTCCAATTTTTAAAATTTCTTTTTAAAATTCTCGACTTTTCTTAATATTTTAACTTTTTTAAAAAGTTTGATTTTAAAATTTCGACTTTTTAAGGTTTTAAAATTTCGATTTTCTTTGTAAATCTTGACTCTTCAAAGAGTCATTTTTTCGATTAAGTTTTTTAAGAAATGTCGACATTATGCAAATTTCGATTTTTTTAATGCTCAACATTTCTTCAAAATGAGGACCTTTTTCAAATTTTCGATTATTTTTAAAAATTTGCACTTTTTTTTTAAATGTTTTTAAAGAATTTTAAAGGTTTAGATATTCAAACTTTTTTGAAAATTTCCATTTTTTTTGGAAAATCTCAACTTTATTGGTAATTTCGATATTTTTTTAAATTTCTTTTTTAAATTTTCGACTTTTTTTGATTTTTTAACTTTTTTTAAAAGTTTGATTTCAAAATTTCGGCTATTTTAAGTTTCAAAATTTTAACTTTCTTTGTAAATCTTGGCTCTTCAAAATGTCGTTTTTTTTTCAATCAAACTTTTACAAAAATGTCGACATTTCGCACCTTTCGATTTGTTTAACGTTCAACATTTCTTCACAATGATGACCTTTTTAAAATTTTTGATTATTTGTGAAAATTTGTACTTTTTTTTTGGAAGGTTCGACCTTTTAGAAAATATCGACGTTTTTTTAAGTTTTAAAGTCTCAGAGATTCAAATTTTTTTTCGAAAATTTCAATTTTTTTTAAATCTCAACTTTATTGATAATTTCGATATTTTTTCAGAATTTCTTTTTTAAATTTTCGACGTTTCTCAATATTTTACATTTTTTTAAAGGTTTGATTTTAAAATTTCGACTTTTTTAAGTTCCAAATTTCGATTTTCTTTGTAAATCTTGACTCCCTAAAATGTCATTTTTTTAATCAAACTTTTAAAAAAATGTTGACATTTTGTAAATTTCGTTTTTTTTCAACGCCCAACATTTCTTCAACATGAGGACCTTTTAAAAATTTTCGACTATACTTATTTAAAAATATCGCCATTTTTCTAAAAAGTCTGAAAGGTTCAGATATTCAGATTTTTTTGAAAAATTCTATTTTTTTTCGAAAATCTTAACGTTATTGCTAGTTTCAATATTTTTTCAAATTTTCTTTTTTAAATCTCTAATTTTTTCAAAATTTTAACTTTTTTAAAAGTTTGTTTTTAAAATTTCGACCTTTTTAAGTTTGAAAATTTCGATTTTTTTTGTAAATCCTGACTCTTCAAAATGTCTCTTTTTTTCAATTAAACTTTTCAGAAATGTCGACATTTTGCAAATTTTAATTTTTTCAAGACTCAATATTTCTTCAAAATCAGGATCATTTTAAAATTTTCGATTATTTCCAAAAATGTATACTTTTTTTGAAAAATTCGACCTTCTCGAAAATATCAACATTTTGTTTAAAATTTTGCAGGTTCAGATATTTAGATTTCTTCTTCAAAATTTTCATTTTTTTCGAAAATCTCAACTTTATTGATAATCTGGATATTTGTTCAATTTTTTTAAAATCTTTGACTTTTCTCAATATTTTAACTTTTTTAAAAAGTTTCATTTAAAAATTTCGACTTTTTGAAGTTTAAAAATTTTTATTTTCTTTGATAATCTCGGCTCTTCAAAACGTCATTTTTTTCAATTAAACTTTTAAAAAATGTCGACATTTGTTAGTCGATTTTTTTTAATTCATATCTGCAAAATAAGAACTTTTTTAAAAGTTCCGATTATTTTTAAAAATTTGTACTTTTTTTTTAAAAATCTTTACTTTTATTGAAAATTTTAAATGTTCATTAAAATTTCGACATTCTTCAAAATTTTAACTCTAAAATCTGTTTTTTCCAAAATTCTAACTTTTATGAAATTTTGGTTTTTCAAAATTTCGATCTTTTTTAAAATTACTGTCCAAATTTTTACTTTCTCCAAAATTTCAAACTTTTTACAAAATTATCAAATCATTAAACTTTTGTTTAAAAAATATCGTTTTTTTTATTTGTCTCGTCATTATTTTGATTTTGTTTATTTAGATTTACTTGACTTTTTCCAAATTTTCCTATTTTTGTTTTTTGATCATTTTTAATATTTCTACTTTGTAAAATTATAAATTTTTTTTTAAACTTCGACTTCTTCGAAAATTTTTAATTTTTTTAAAAAAGTTTCACTTCTTATGAGAATTTCAACATTTTAAAATTGACTTTAGGATTTCTATTTTTTTTTAACTTTTGCCTTCTTTTTGAAAATTTTACTTTTTTTAAATTTCAACCAAAAAAACAAAAAAAACAAATTTCAAATTTTTCGAATTATGTTGCAAATTTTGTAAAAAAAAAGAAAATTTTCTTGAAAATTGTGCCATTTTTTAAGGTTTTAAACTTTTCGGAGAATTTCGATTTTTTTTGAAAATTTCATTTTTTATGAAGTTCTGATTATTCTCAGCATCTCGACTTTCTTAAGAAATATATTTTAATTTTTTTAAAAACAAATTTTTTGAAAATCTTGATTTTTAACAATTTGTATAAAAATGTTGACATTTTTCAAAAATCTGGAATTTTTAAATGAAGAAAATTCAAATTTATATGTAGATTATTAAAAAAAGAAATTTTGGGATACCTTTTTATGTTTTTTTTCCTTTATTTTGAATAATTACATTTTTTTAAGTTCCAGGTTTAAGCTTGCAATTTTAATTTTTATTTTTAAACATTTGGACTCTAAAAGTTCGACTTTTTAAAAAATTTAGTAAATTTTTGAATTAAAAATTTGAGCACTTTTTAAAAATTTTAATTCTAAAATTTTAATTTTCTTCCAATTTTCCAAAATTTTTTTTTTTTTTGAAAATGTTGGCTTTTTAAAATTTCGACCTTTTCTCGAAATAATCTATTTTATCAAATTTTAACTCTTTCCTAAATTTTATACTTTTTTCAAAATTTTTAAATAATTATACCTTTTTTATAAAAAATCTCTATATTTAATTGTCTCGTTTATTGAGTTTTTGATTATTTTCAAATCTTGACTGTTTTTAATTTTTAATGTTTTTTGTTCATTTCGCAATATTTCAATTTTTTACGAATTTTTTTTTAATTCTGGACTTTTTGAAAATTTTGAATTTTTTATTAAAATCTCAATTTCTTATGACAATTTTGATGGTGATAGAAATCTTAGTTCAAAATTTCTACTTTTATAAATGTTCACCTTTTCTTTGAAAATTTCCTTCCTTTAAAAATTTACTATATTTTAAAAAATCATCCATTTTTTGTGAAAAAAATCTTCTTTGAATATTGTGCCATTTCTTAAGGTTTTAAACTTTTCGAAAAATGTCGACCTTTTCTTCAAAATTTCCCTTTTTTTGAAATTTTGACTAGTTTTTAATCCTTCGACATTCTTAAGAATTAAATTCGAATTTTTTTATCAACTTTAATTTTCTTGAAAATCTTGAAAATTTTTTATGAAAATTTTGACTTCAAAATTTCGATTTGCTTTAAAATTCTCGAATTTTTTCAAAATTTTTATTTTTTCAAACATTTAGACTCAAAAATTTAGACTTTTCCAAACATTTGAGGTTTATTGAACATCTCTCCAGATGTTTTAAACTTTCGAATTAAAAATTTGAGCTGTTTCGCAAAATATTGACAATTTTCAAAATGTTGACTTTAAAATTTTAATTTTCTTCTAATTTTGCACAATTTTAGCTCTTTTTGAAAATTTCGACTTTTAAAAATGTTGACCTTTTTTCAAAATTATCTATTTTTCCTAATTTTTACTCTTTCCAAAGTTTTATATTTTTCAAAATTTTTGATTTATTTTGTTTAATAAAATAAATTTTTTTTAATTGTCCCGTTTATTAAATTTTGATTATTTTCAAATCTAGATTTTTTTTTTAATTTTCCATTTTTTAGTTTTTTTGATCATTTTTTAATCTTCCAACTTTTTACGAAATTTTTAAATTCTCGATTTTTTGAGACTGAATTTTGTTTAAAAATTTTAACTTCTTACAAAAATTCCGACATTTATCGAAATTTTACTTCAAAATGTCTACTTTTTAAACTTTCACTTTTATTTTGAAAATTTCGTTTTCTTGAAAAGTTCAGGATGTTTTAAAAATCAATCGATTTTTTCAAAACTTCACTTTTTTTAAATATTAACTATTTTCCAATATTTCCATTTTTTTAGGAATTTGATTCGATTTTTTTAAAAACTTTAATTTTCTTGAATCCTAATTTTTGAAAAAATTTTTATGACAATTTTAACATTTTTCAAAATTTTAACTTATTTCAAAATTTTTGAAATTATTCAAAATTTTAATTCTGTTTGAACATTTAGACTCTAAAATTTCGATTTTTCCACAAATTTGGGGTTTATAAAATGCCCCCCTGATCTGATTTGAGCTATTAAAAAAATAGTTCAAATTTTTGACATTTTTCAAAATTTTGGCTCTAAAATTTTAAGTTCATTGCAATTTTCCAAAATTTTAGCCTTTTTTGAAAATGTTGGCTTTTAAAAATTTATAATAGTTCAAAAGTTTTTTAAAAATATAAAATTTTGAAAAGAGTAAAAATTTCGACCTTTTTCAAAATTATTAATTTTTTCAAATTTTTACTCTCCAAAATTTTAAATTTTTTCAAAATTTTTGAATTATTATACTTTTGTTTAAAAAAATCTTGTTTTCAATTGCCCCGTTTATTGAATTTTGATTATTTTCAAATTTTAATTTTTTAATTTTTTGATCATTTTTCAATATTCCAACTTTTTACGAATTTTTAAAATTCTCGACTTTAATGAAAACTTTGAATTTTCTATACAAATTTTGAAGTAAAATTTCTATAAATGTCGAAATTTTATTTTAAAATTTCTACTATTTTAAATTGTCACCTTTTTTTGAAAATTTCGTTTTCTTTAGAAATTTCAAGATATTTTAGGTCATCTATTTCCAAAATTTTGACAATTTTAAAAAATGTTTCAATTGGTTTTGAAAATGTTGTTTTTAAAAAAATTAGAATTTTGTTGAAAATTGTCCCGCTTTTTTAAGTTTTGACATTTTTCGGAAAAATTCAACATTTTTTTTAAATTTCACTTATCTTGAAATTAGATATAAATTTTTTCAAAACGATTTTTTTTTTTGAAATTTTGACTATTTTTCAATATTTCAACTTTTTGAAATATTAGGTGCAAATTTTTTCAAAACGATTTTATTTCAAAATTTTAACTTTTTATGAAAATTTTAACATTTTTCAAAATTTCAATTTTTTCAAAGTTTTCAAATTTATTCAAAACCTTATTTTTTTTAACTCTTAGACTCCAAAAATTTCTACTTTTTTGAAAATTTGGAAATTTTTGAATATCTCGTCTAATTTTCGATTCAAAAATTTCGAATATTTTTTAAAATTTTACAAATTTTCGACTACTTTAGCTATTTTCAAAATTTTGACTTTTTTTAGCTGTCAGCTTTAATTAGAATTTTCGACTTTAATTGAAAAAAGTTAAAGGAGCGCATGAATATATTATTTATATTCCGGAAGGTGCAACATAAAAAATTAGTTACAAACCAATATGGTTTATAACTAATCTGAAACGACCAAAATTAAACGACTAAAAATATATAATAATATAATATAATCGATTTTTTCTGAAGATTATGAATGTCAGACTTGAAATTTGCTGAAAGTTTTTAATTATTAAAAAAGGATCTTATAAAATAACGATTTTTTTGAAGGAATTGTGAGTCAAAATTTTTAAAGTTCCAAAATTTCACTAAGCTCAAAATTTTACTACAACGATGTTAAACGACTTTTTATTTGATTTTAAAGCTGATTTGCTGGAATTATTTATTTAATTAAATCGAAACGTCAAAATCTGTTGAAAAAATCGAAATTTGGAGACAAATGTATAATTTCAAGGTTAAACACGAAATTTTTTTTAATGTATTATTTTTAATTTTTACTTGTTTTTTATTTTCAAAAACCGAATTTAATCAAGCAATATTTTGATTTTCCCCCAAATTTTTGACTTCAAATTTGATTTTTTCCCCTATCTTTCGACTCTAACGTCAACGTTTTGACCTTTTCAATAAAACTTCAAATTATTTTAAATACTCGACTGATGATTGTTTCACTATAAATACATTATATGATTTTTCATGAAATCGCGGCATTACTTTTGCAATTCTTTACTTTTTTAATTTGGTACAAAATTCTTGTGCAATGGGCGAAATTTTGTAAAAAAAATTCTGGGCTAAAAAATATCTCAAATTAATCTGCTCGCCATGCAAAGTAAATCAAGATATTTTGCCAAAATGTTATGACTTACGAAGTGTTACATCACATTAAAGTTTGGGAAATCCAGATCAAACTAACCCCCCCTTTTAATAGCCGCCCTTGTGCGCCAAACAGCCTACCTAAGCAGCAGCCTTGGTGGGCAAACTCCCCTTTGGACCCGGGGCTGCTTCTATACAAAATATCGGGTTTATTGCGAACTCACATTCAAGGTTTTTTTGAATTAGGGTTTTGAAATTTTGCTCAGTCCATCTTTTCAAAAACAATGAGATGTAAATTCAATATTATCACATGACAACTCTAATTTACATGATTACATGATTACAATAAAGAAGCTTGCAATATTTAAATTATTGATGATAAACGATGCTCAATGAAGATTTTATTAGCAGCTTAATTAAATTTAATTCGAGCACTTCATTGACATCAATACTCTTTTAAATTAACATGGTGCCTTGAAAGAAAACCTCGTGTTATTTAAATTTTTAGATCGAAACACAGATTTATGTAACAGTGATGATGAATTTTATCTGGCGAATATAATAAAAAAAAGTTTTCGATAAAAACGTTTGTGTAAGCGACCGTTCGTTTTCCTTCTCCTTTGCTAATTATGGAATGGGAAACTTTTTTAATTAGACGCAATTAAATACCCCTACGTAAGTAATTTGGAGCAACAAGACCCGACTGAAGCGTTTTAGGAGCATTAAAAGAAAAATCTGACGATTCCATTAGGGGGCATCAGCTACAGTCTACAGTAATCTGTGCTTTTTTATCTCCGGAGAAAGCGAAAAATAAGCAACATATAATGGCGTCGCCGAGCTTTCCCGACAAAAGGAAAATTCGGGGAAATATATACCACTTAAAAGAGCATCGTCGATAAATAAATGTCACTCACCCCGGCTGGTCGATGTTCGATGCATTTTCCTTAGAGCAGGATTCCTCTAAGCTTTTTTTCTCGACGATATTCGCCTCGGTAGACTGGTCTATCATCGTGTCCTTTCCTCGAACGTATTCATCTTCTTGTCAGTTGCGCTGGAAAAAAAATCATAATATTGGGGGCATCGGTATATTATTTTAAATATTTATCATAACTGACAACGTAATCTGCATTCGAGCTCTGCAATATGTTTTGAATAATAATTTCCGATGAAAATAAATCATCGGAATTGTGTGACGTTGGCAGCGTGTATAAGCATAATAAATATAGAATGGATTTAAATTCCTTGATGACTTTTACAGTCCTGAGTACATTTTCCTAACATTTTAGATGATTCCACCTAATAGTTTAGAGCTTTGGATGAGATTTCTTAAGAGTTCTACGTAAATGTTGTTGAGAATTGGGAAAGGTAGGACAGTCTAAAAAACCTTTTTTTACAGGGGGCCAATTACAAGGCTAAAAATTTTGCGTGGGCCGTACGTGAGAAAAATATGAATGCTGGAGAGCTAGCATCCCCTGGTTCATGGAGCAAATTGAAAATTTGTATTTATTCAGTTGGAGGACCTTCCAATTCTTCAGAATTCATCCTTTCCTTGAAACATTTTTTCGAAATTTCTACCTTTTTCTCAAATTTTGTAATTTTTTTACAAATTTTGTAACTTTTTTACAAAATTTGACTTTTCCTTTTAAAATTTTCCATTTATTCATAAAATTTGCCTTCTTTTATCAAACATGACCGTCAAAATTTTGAATTTAAAAGTTCCTCGTTTTTTTTCTGAAATTTCGTAATTTCTCGAAATTCGACTTTTCCTGAAAATTTCGCCTTTTTTTTTGATTCCGAAAATTTCAGCTTGTTTATTAAATTTTGCGTTTTTTGCGAAATCTGGTCGATCTTTTGGCAAGAAGGTATATTTTTTAGAAATTTAAAATTTTTGTGAAAGGACAAAAATTTCTTTGTAAATTTCAACGCTTTTTTAATCCAAATTTCTGGTAGTTTCAACTTATTTGTCAAAATTTCGATGTGTTATCACAATATTTGACATTTTCTGACGCCCGTTGAGGCAAGGTAGGGAGCCTGTCTTCCTCTGACTCGTACAGAGAGTCCAGAGAAAATAAATATTCGATTTTTCTCTTAAAATTTACTCTTTTTCTAAATTTTGAACTTTTCCTAAGATTAAATGCTTTTTCTCAAAATTTAGATCTTTTTTGCAAAATTTGTCTTACAATATCGTCTTTTTCTAGCGGTTTTGACTAGTTTTTTTGACTTTTTTTTAATTTGACTTTCTTTGGACCATTTTTTGTTCATTTCAAAATTTTCTCGAATTTTTTTTCAAATTTCAATATTTTTCTGAACATTTACTAAAAATTGTAAAATTTCGAGGTTAAATACGAACTTTTTTTAAATGTATTATTTTTAATTTTTACTTGTTTTCTCAAAAACCGAGTTTAACTTTGCAATATTTTGAATTTTTCCTGAACTTTCGACTTCAAATTTGATTTTTTCCCCTAACTTTCGACTTAAACCTCAACGTTTTAACCTTTTCAATAAAACTTCCTATTATTTTAAATACTCAACTGATGATTGTTTCACTATAAATACATTATATGATTTTGCATGAAATCCTGATGTTACTTTTGAAAGCCTTTATTTATTTAATTTGGAACAAAATTCTTGATGAAATTTTGTAAAAATATTCGGGGCTAAAACATATCTCAAATTTATCTGCTCGCCATAAAATAAACCAAGATATTTTGCCAAAATATTATGACTTACGAAGTGTTACATCACAGGAAAGTTTGGGACATCCAGATCAAACTAACACCCCCTTTTAATTGTTTGTCAAAATTTCGATGTGTTACCACAATATTTGACATTTTCTGACGCCCGTTGAGGCAAGGTAGGGAGCCTGTCTTCCTTTGAGTCGTCCAAACAGTCCAAAGAAAATAAATATTCGATTTTTTCCTTAAAATTTACTCTTTTTCTGAATTTTGTAGTTTCACTAACATTAAATGCTTTTTCTCAAAATTTAGATCTTTTTTGCAAAATTTGTCTTACAATATCGTCTTTTTCTAGCGGTTTTGACTAGTTTTTTGACTTTTTTTTAATTTGACTTTCTTTGGACCATTTTTTGTCCATTTCAAAATTTTTTCGAATTTTTTTTCAAATTCCGATATTTTTCTGAACATTTACTAAAAATTTCTATTTTTTAGATTATGATTTTTTTAGAAATTCTGACTGGTTTCCAAAAATTTGCCTTTTTCAGGAAATCTTGATTTTTATCTGAATATCCGATAATATTTCAATAAATTTCCCTTTTTTTAAAAAAATTTTGGCTAGATTCCAACTTTATTGATAATTTCGATATTTTTTTTAAATCTCTTTTTTAAATTTTTGACCTTTCTTAATATTTTAACTTTTTTAAAAAAATTTATTTTAAAATTTCGTCTTTTTTAAGTTTCAAAATTTTGATTTTCTTTGTAAATCTTCACTCTTCGAAATGTCATTTTTTTCGATTAAACTTTTTAAAAGATGTCGACATTTTGGAAATTTAGATTTTTTCAATGCTTAACATTTCTTTAAAATGGAGACCTTTTTAAAAGTTTCGATTATTTCAAAAAATTTGTACTTTTTCTTTCAAAAGTTCGACCTTTTCGAAAATATCGATGTTCTTTTTAAAGATTGTAGGAGTTCAGATTCAGATTTTTTCGAAAATCTCGATATTATTTCAATATTTCCTCTTTAAATTCAACATTCTTAAGAATTAAATTCGAGTTTTTTTAACAACTTCAGTATTCTTAAAAAACTTGACAATTTTTTATCAAAATTTTGACTTCAAAATTTCGATTTGTTTTAAAATTTTAGAATTTTTTCAGAATTTTAATTTTTTTGAACATTTAGACTCCAAAATTTAGACTTTTCCAAACATTTGAGGTTTATTGAACATCTCTCCAGATATTTTAAATTTTCGAATTAAAAATTTAAGCTGTTTCGTAAAATGTTGACACTTTTCAAAATGTTGACTTTAAAATTTTAATTTTCTTCCAATTTTTCACAATTTTAGCTCTTTTTGAAAACTTTGGCTTTTAAAAATTTCGACCTTTTTTCAAAATTATCTATTTTTCCAAATTTTTACTCTTTCTAAAATTTTATATTTTTTTAAAATTTTTGATTTATTATACTTGTATTTAATAAAAAATTCTTTTTTTAATTGTCCCGTTTATTGAATTTTGATTATTTTTAAATTCAGATTTTTTTTAATTTTCCATTTTTTAGTTTTTTAATATTACAACTTTTTACGAAATTTTTAAATTCTCGATTTTTTCGAAAACTGACTGGTTTCCAAAAATTTGCCTTTTTCAGGAAATCTTGATTTTTAACTCAATATCCGATATTTAATATTTCAATAAATTTTTTCTTTTTTTTTGGTAAATTCGTCTTTTTTTTAAATTTCAAATTTTTCTAAAATAGTCTTTTACCAAAAATTTACCTTCACCTGTTCCTCAAAATTTGTCGTTTTCGAAATTTCGATTTTGTTTACAAAATCCCACTTTTTGGATTTTTTCAAAAATGGTTTATTTATTTCAAAATTTTGTTATTTTCTTGAATATGTTTCTTTTTCAATAACCTGCGACTTTTACATCAATTGATTTTATGGTTCTGAAAATCTTCACTTTTCTGTTGTTGCGAAAATTATTTTTGGGGATTTCGAGAAAAAAATTTCTTGTAATGATCTCTTTTTTGAAATTTCGAGTTATTTTAAAATTTCTTTGCGTTTTTAGACCCGGGTAGAAGCCTTCAAAAACGATAAATAGAAAAAAAAAATATAGTAGGATGAAACCTATTAGAAAAGGAAGATAATGCATCAAAAATGAAAGAAAAAATAAATTACGGGCGATCTGAGAAGGGAAGGGGTAGGGGGTGAGTTTTTAAGGGTAAACAACGGTTTATCTTGATTTCTGGCAAAACTACAAATCCTATGAAAAAAAGTTAAAAGACAAAGTTGTAGGTAATAAGAAGATCTACAACTTTTGTATCTACACTTTTTAACATAACCTTAAAATTCACGTAAAAAAATTCAAAAAACCAGGTTTATGGTTTTTTATTTTTATCTTTTACAAAAAAAATATTTTTTTCACGAAATTTGATGAAAACTTACCTTTTTATATCCTAAAGACAATGTAATTTTTTTGATTTAAAATACTTATTTTCTCACCTTATTTTGACTCAATATCGAAAAAGCACCCTAATTTTCAATCGAAAAATCTGACGTTAAAATTTTAACTTTTTTAAAAACTCGGTAGACTTTTTGTTCGTTGAAATGTCTACTTTATAATGGTGTAAAAAAATATACATTACTATAGTGAATCTTCTAAGAAAATTCAAAAAAACGAAAAGTACTCCGAATTATTTGTGAGTGCGAATGGATCGACGCACTCTGACGGTATTGTGCATGTCGTCGACGGTGGATTTTTACTGCACAAAGTAATTTGGCAGAAAAATGAAACGGTGGAAGGGATCATGAATAAATATTTGCCCTATGTAGAAAAACATTACGCAGCAAGCAGCTATATCGTTTTTGATGGGTACCCCGAAATTGAAAATTCAATTGCTGTGTCAACAGTACCATCGGTTAATTCAACTAAAAGAGGAGAACGCAGTCGTAGAAAGACCTCAGACAATATTCCAGAGTTCAATTATCAAAACCATACAAAAATACCATTTTTACAAGAAAAATTTTTATCTAACGAGAAAAACAAAGACAAAATAATAAAATCGCTAATGAAAATATTACAGTCACAAGGATTTTCCTGTAAACAAGCAAAAGAAGATGCTGATGCTGACATAATTAAGACCTCGATAGAAATTGCCAGAGATACTAATAAAACTGTCATTGTTGTGGGTCAAGATATTGATCTTTTGGTCCTTTTGAATCAATTAAATTCTAATAATCATGACATTTATTTTCTGAAGCCAGGTCCTGGAAATATAAAAGATCTTTTTTTCACGTCTAATAGTTTCAAATATGAATCCGTCAAAAACATCGTTGCATTTCTGCATTGTTTTTCTGGTTGCGATACAACATCTGGATTTGCCGGAAAAGGAAAGAAAAGTATCGTGAATTCATTAATAGGCGATAAAAATTTATCAAATTTGGCTAATATTTTTTTTAAAAAAGATACAAACAAAGAAGATATAAAAAAATGGACTACAATTAATCAAATCTATTTATAAATATAAAAATGATAATATTACACTAAATCAATTAAGATTTCAAAAATATCAATTAGCAAAAATTAAATCGTCTTTTATATTGGCAAATTTCCCACCCACAGAAGGTGCAGCAGAACAACATTGTTACAGGGCGTATTATCAGCTTCAAACTTGGCTGGGTAACGAACTGACAGCAACAGATTGGGGCTGGAAGCAACATCTACGGGGAATTATGCCCAAATTTACAGAAAAAGAATTAATTCCAGACATATTGCTGAAAACCATTTGCTGCAGCTGTGAAACTGGATGCAACAGTTTAAAATGTGGCTGCCGAAAACATGGTTGAAAATGTACAAATTTATGTTTAAATTGTCATGGTTTTGAAAAATGCGTCAATGTGGTAGAAGAAACCTACAAGGAAGTTAATGATCTAGATAAAATTGTGGATGAAGAACCAGTGCCAACTAGAAATGATGTTGGAGACGAAGACGATGATGGTCTTGAAGACTTCAAAGATCTAGTAGAATCGGAAAGGTGTGCTGAATCTAACGATGAAGAAATACCATCAAAGAGACAAAAACTGATGAATAAGTCATTAAAATTGAAGACAATGTTTTGATAAATAAAAAGATTAATTTTTTATGACATAAATGTAATTAGAATTTAAGAAATAAACTTTTTTTACTAAAAACAATAGCTACAGTCATATTTTTTAGATTAAATCCCCTTAAAATCCAATCTTTAATATTTAAAACAACTATATTTTGTGCAATCTTTATGTTTTTTGGATTTGTAATTTTTTTGTTTATCAATGTAAAATAAAATCTTACGTTTTTCGAGTAATTAAAGTATAAATTTTAACAAATAGCTCAAAATTGTACATAAAGATAAAAAAAAATTTCGAATTGGAGTACTCCGTTTTTTTGAATTTTCTTAGAAGATTTACCACAGTAATGTATATTTTTTTACATCATCAGCAAGTAAATATTTCACCAAACAAAAAGCCCACCGAGTTTTTTGAAAAAGCTAAAATTTTAAGGTAAGATTTTTCGATTGAAAATTAGGGTGCTTTTTCGATATTGAGTCAAAATAAGGTGAAAAAATAAATATTTTAAATCAAAAAATTTATAGCATATTTGGGATATAAAAAGGTAAGTTTTCACCAAGTTTCGTGAAAATTTTTTTTTTTTGTAAAAGATAAAATTAAAAAACCATAAACCTGGTTTTTTGAATTTTTCACGTGAATTTTGAGGTTATGTTAAAAAAGTGTAGATACAAAAGTTGTAGATCTTCTTTTTACCTACAACTTTGCCATTAAATTTTTTCCAAAGGATTTGTAGTTTTGCCAGAAATCGAGATAAACCGTTGTTTACCCTTAAAAACTCACCCCTACCCCTTCCCGACCTCAGATCGCCCGTAATTTATGTTTCCTTTTATTTTTGTTGCATTATCTTCCTTTTCTAACAGGTTTCATTCTACTATAATTTTTTTTGGTTTCAAAAATTATCTACCCTGGACTATTTTGAAACTGTCGAGGTTTACCTCGAGATTCGTCTTTTTCTCCAAGTTTCAATATTTTTCTCAAAATTCATCCTTTTTTGAACTTTCTATGCTTCGTTTATATTTCTAGAAATCTCAAGTTTTTCTTCAAAATTTGACAGTTTTCTCAAATTTTCGCGAAATTTTGATTACTTGCCTAAAATGTTGTTTTCTTTTTATCCTCGAAATTCATTTTTTCTCGAAATTTCGCCGAACATTTTGAAAACTTGAATTTTTTTATATAAATTTTATTCGTATATTTTTTTCCTTAATGTAGATTTTATTTTCTTTTGGAGTAACAGACTGGTCCTTAGTTATCTAGGATAGGGTTGGTATTTGAAAAAAGCCCTAATTTTCAAAAATTGAAATACAAATCTTGTCCCCTGAAACCAAGAATGATTAAAAAATACAATAACAGAGCAAACTTTTTTGTGTATTTTATTCTTTCTTGGTCATTTTTTAGATGTAGATTTTATTCGTAAAATTCTTTTTTCATAAAATTTAATATTCTTTGAAAAAATTTATTATTTTTTCAAACTTATTTACGTTTTGTCGAAACTTTGGCTTATTTTTGAACTCTCTCTTTGACTCCTTTTATCAAAATGGGTCTTTCTCAATACATCGAGTTTTTTAAGATCATAAAAGTTTTGAAAATTTTGATTTTTTTGTGAATTTTGCACATTTCTCGAGTTTGTGAGAAAAGTTAGGTTTTTATTTTCAATATGATTTATTGAAAATTTCAACTTTTTAAATTTTCCTCTTAAAATTGGACCTTTTTTGGAAATTTGAAATGTTTCCTAGAAAGCTCAATATTTTTTTGTAATTTGTAACGTAATTTTCAAAAATGCTGAATTTTTTCTAAGTCTTTGTTTTTTCTGATTTTTTTTAAAATTTTGTTCCCGATAATTTCAACTTGTCCAAAATTCATGTTTGACTTTTAACTCAAAATTCGATTTTATCTGTTTGTGGACATTTCCATTTAAAATGGAATTTTTTCCAAAGATTTAGACTTTTTCACAAAATTCGTTTATTCGTTTTTAAATTGGATCGAAATTTTAATATAAATCCAAACAATCTGAGAAGAATATTTTTAGGAAATCTTGAAAAAAAGATTTCTTGGAAAATTTCAAAAATATGACAAAATTGAAATAAAATACAAATTCTGAAATCATTACTTTTAAAAGTTGCATTTTTTTTTACCTGAATTCGACTTGTTCTGGAAATTACAACTGTTTTTACAAAAATTTATTTTTGGAAATTTCGTCTATTTTACATTTTTATATTTCCACCTTTTCGAAATTTCGACATTTCTTAAAGTCCTTCAAAAGGTCTATTCTTAAGATTGGGCTTTTTTCAAAATTTTGACTTTAATTTGAAAATGAGATGTCCCCAATTTTGTAGTTCTTAAGTAAAAATACACATTACTAAGCCAGAAGGTTGTCTTTTTTACCCTTGAGTTTTTAACAATGATTGTCGTTGTCCCCCTTCCCCCTTAAAGAAAATCTTGCCTACGCTCATGTCCAAGATGAATCGTGGACATTTATGTTCTTTTTTTTAATCAAATTGTTTGACATTTTCTTTTCCCAAATTTTTACGTAAAACAGTAGAGCTTAGGTGGGCCGCAGAAAAATGTTAGGCATGTGACCTGCGGGCCACGTCTTGCTCATCCCCGATCCAGATGATTATCGATTTGTTAAAAAGTTTCGACTATTTTCGAAAAATTCCATTTTTATATTTCAACCTCTTTGGAAAATTGTAACTTTTTCGAAAATTAGATTTTTTTTTTCCATACTTTTCTAAACATTTACTAAAAATTTCTATCTTTTAGATTCTGATTTTTTTAGAAATTCTGAGTGGTTTCCTAAAATTTGCCATTTTCAGGAAATCTTGATTTTTATCTCAATATCCGACATTTAATAGTTCAATAAATTTTTTCTTTTTTTTTTGGTAAATTCATCTTTTTTTTCAAAATTTCAAATTTTTCTGAAATAGTATTCTAAAATTCGCCTGTTCCTCAAAATTTGTCTTTTTCAAAATTTCCATTTTGTTTTCAAAATCCTACTTTTAGGATTTTTTCAAAAATGGTTTATTTATTTCAAAATTTTGTTATTTTCTTAAATATGTTTCTTTTTCGATAAACTACGACTTTTAGATCAAATGGTTTTATGGTTCTGAAAATCTTCTCTTTTGTGTGTTGCGAAAATTATTTTTGGGGATTTTGAGAAAAAGATTTCTTGTAAATTCAATATCTTTACTGAATTTTAAATTTTGAGAGCAATGTTTTTAAATCTTGCAATTTTTCTTTCTCAGAGTTGGACTTTTTTCTGAAAATTGCGTCTTTTCATAAAATTAGATATTTGATCTGTTTTCGAAGTTATAATCTCTTTTTTGAAATTTCAAATTATTTTAAAATTTCTTAGCGTTTTTGAAACTTTCGATGTTTACCTCGAGATTCGTCTTTTTCTCGAAGTTTCAATATTTTTCTCAAAATTCATCCTTTTTTGAACTTTCTATGCTTCGTTTATATTTCTAGAAATCTCAAGTTTTTCTTCAAAATTTGACAGTTTTCTCAAAATTTGGTTTTACCTGCGAAATTTTGATTACTTGCCTAAAATGTTGTTTTCTTTTTATCCTCGAAATTCATTTTTTCTCGGAATTTCGCCGAACATTTTGAAAACTTGAATTTTTTTATATAAATTTTATTCGGAAGTTTTTTTTCCTTAATGTAGATTTTATTTTCTTTTGGAGTAACAGACTGGTCCTTAGTTATCTAGGATAGGGTTGGTATTTGAAAAAAACCCTAATTTTCAAAAATTGAAATACAAATCTTGTCCCCTGAAACCAAGAATGATTAAAAAATACAATAACAGAGCAAACTTTGTTGTGTATTTTATTCTTTCTTGGTCATTTTTTAGATGTAGACTTTATTCGTAAAATTCTTTTTTCTTAAAATTTAATATTCTTTGAAAAAATTTATTATTTTTTCAAACTTATTTACGTTTTGTCGAAACTTCGGCTTATTTTTGAACTCTCTCTTTGACTCCTTTTATTAAAATGGGTCTTTCTCAATACATCGAGTTTTTTAAGATCATAAAAGTTTTGAAAATTTTGATTTTTTTGTGAATTTTGCACATTTCTCGAGTTTGTGAGAAAAGTTAGGTTTTTATTTTCAATATGATTTATTGAAAATTTCAACTTTTTAAATTTTCCTCTTAAAATTGGACCTTCTTTTGGAAATTTGAAATGTTTCCTAGAAAGCTCAATATTTTTTTGTAATTTGTAACGTAATTTTCAAAAATGCTGAATTTTTTCAAAGTCTTTGTTTTTTCTGATTTTTTTTAAAATTTTGTTCCCGATAATTTCAACTTGTCCAAAATTCATGTTTGACTTTTAACTCAAAATTCGATTTTATCTGTTTCTGGACATTTCCATTTAAAATGGAATTTTTTCCAAAGATTTAGACTTTTTCACAAAATTCGTTTATTTGTTTTTAAATTGGATCGAAATTTTAATAGAAATCTAAACAATCTGAGAAGAATATTTTTAGGAAATCTTAGAAAAAATATTTCTTGAAAATTTCAAAAATATGACAAAATTGAAATAAAATAAAAATGTTGAAATCATTATTTTTAAAAGTTGCATTTTTTTTACCTGAATTCTACTTGTTCTGGAAATTACAACTCTTTTCACAAAAATTAATTTTTGGAAATTTCGTCTATTTTACATTTTTACATCTCCACATTTACGAAATTTTGACATTTCTTAGTTCTCCAAAAGGTTTTTTCTTAAGATTGGGTTTTTTTTCAAAATTTTGACTTTAATTTGAAAATGCGATGTCTCCAAATCTGTGGTTTTTAAGTAAAAATATACATTACTAAGCCAGAAAGTTTTCCTTTTTACCCATGAGTTTTTTAGAACCCCCCCCCCCCCCCCCTTAAAGGAAATCTTGCCTACTTTCATGTCCAAGATATTTCATGAATCCTGGAAAGTTATGTTCTATTTTTTTCATCAAATTGTTTGACATTTTCTTTTCCAAAATTTTTACGTAAAACAGTAGAGTTTAGGTGGGTCGCAGAAAAATGTTAGGCGGGCCGCATGTGGCCACGTCTTGCTCATCCCTGGTCTAGTTAACAATGTTTTCCTTGAAAAGTTGACATTTATTAAAAATGCAAGTAGAATACAACCTAGACTATAAATTCGTGCAGCCCTCCAGGCGTGTATAGTGAATCATAGGTAGCTGAACTACCAACAGTTGAAACACTGCCACCTAGCGAAGCGGTTGCTCTCTACGAAAGTTCCCAGAAGACAAAGATTATATAATGCACAGCCCAATAGGTTTGAACATTTATTAGATTCGAAGTTTGGAAACCAAATACCGGTTTCGATCTTGTTATATCTCATCAGATTGGTATATCCAATTGGAATGCTAACAAATGTTCCGATAAGTAAGTACTACGTCTGTGAATTTTTTAGTACTTACTTATCGGAACATTTGTTAGCATTCGAGTTAGATATACCAAACTGACGAGATCTAACAAGATCGAAACCGGTATTTGGTTTCCAAACTTCGAATCTAATAAATGTTCAAACCTATTGGTCTGTGCATTATAGAATTTATTAAAAATGTTGAACTCTAGATGAATTGGCACTAGATTTGCAGGAATAAGCGGAACATAAAAAACTGAAAGCGATAATCTCTAGTCGCCTCGAAGCCCCACTGATTTACAAAAAAACTAGTTCTAAAATAGTTACTTGAGAAACACGAAGAATCATTAGTAAATAATAAATCAGTTACTGGACAAATCTTGAGCTAAATATTTTAATAAGAAGGCAAAATGCGGATTTTCGTTAATAACAACGACGTCGAATAAGCTCGAAAACAAAATCCTCTAAAGCCACTTTTACGCCTTATATTATTTCTTTACAAGAAGCTGCTACGATGAATCCTGATAAGTAAAATACTAAACTGATCTTGAACAGCGAAATTAAATTTTAGCTGCGAGCTTCCGAACGTTGCAGAATTAAATTCCTAATGCAAGAAAACAAAGTTTTCATTGAAAACTATTCTCCTCTCAGACTTTAACGTTTAACTATATCGGTAATTTAATATTTGCCAGACTTCTATGCGTTTAACTCGGTAATTGAATATAATTTCTCTGAAATTGTAATTTAATTTAAAATTAAGCACTTTCGTACGTCACGCTCGAATTGGACGCTTTGAAGTTGATAAGTTTGGAGTACACCAATAAACCCAATCACTTCTAACTAATTCAACCAAAATAAGTGAAAAATACGCCTCGCGGGCACCAAAAAATTTTGGTTTATAGTCGGGTAATAAAATCAATTCTCGGTTTCATACGCTGTACAATTTATCTGCCTCGTTGATCAAATTCGTCAGCAACACAACAAAATCGCAAAACCTCCGACATCACATGGCCGATTCTCTAAATTATTCCGCATAAATTTAACAAGCTCAAGCCGACATCGGTGATGTTCCTTTTCGGTTTGAGCAGGACGATGGCAATTTGGGGCGAGCATCCTTTGATCACGCTGCGTTGTGTTGGAATCGTGCATGAGTAAGTAAACACGGATAGGATTATGGGATTCTCCTCTTATGTCAGTTACCGAAGCGTGATTCTTAGAGACTCGAGTCTGCTAAAATATGCATCTTAGACTTTGTTCCTAATTTGAAAATCAGGATTACCTGAAGTTTTAAGTATAACATCGTTAGAATGCGACCAATTACGAAACTTGTTTTCATAAATTTCGATTTTTTTTCGAAATGTTCCTAATTTCTAAATCAGGATTAGCTAATCAAAAAACGAAGGCAAAGATTAAAAATTTAAACTCGGGATTTTGGGAAGAGAGTTACATTATAACCCGAAAACTCCATCTTCATCAAAATTTTGACTTACATACTCGTAACTTCAAAATTTCGAAACTAAATTCGTTTTGAATGAATTCAGTTTTTTATTTTTCTTAAAATTCTGAGTTTAAAGTGGAAAATTTTTCTTTTTTTTTCGACTTCAACCTTAAAACGATGACTCTTTTTCTTTTGACTTTTGATCGATTTTGACCTTGAACGAAACGAATTATAATTTAAAATACTTGACTGAAAACTTGGTGATTGCTTGAAAAAAAGGACGAGAATTTGTCATTTTGGGATGACCTAAATTGTACAGCTGGTCTTGTTCTAGTTTAAGAAGTTTATTGGATAATTTTTTATGACTTTGACATCAAGTTTTTAAGATAATTCCTTCATGACAGGCTCTAAGGTCATGAGGAAGAAATTGATCCAATTGATCCTTTCTCTCTACATGATTCTTAGTGCAATTTTACTCAATGGTTTCTTGGTTGCTATATTGTTCTGTTCCTATTAAAAACTAGTATTATCTTTAATTCACTAGAGCAGGGGTCGGCAAACTTTTAAGCCAAAAGAGCCATCCGCAATGAAAAAATTAGTTTCGTGAATTTCAAAGAGCCACAAGTTTTTATTTCTGATTTTAAGTTTTATTTCAAAATTAAATCAGATAAATCAGACATGGGGCAGGGAGAGGCCCCTCTGACTCATGTAGTCAAAAGAAAACATATTCAGCCCAAAAAGCCTTTTATTTCTCATAATTTAGAGCTTTATTTCAAAATTTGCCTTTTTTGTAATTCGACTTTTTTAACTCTTCTCTGTATTCGTCTTTTTTTTAAATTTTTTTTGTTATTATTTTTATTTAGACTTTTTTCCCTAAATCTTTCTCTCTTCTCAAAACTCGATAATCTGTGAAAATGTTTACTTTTTTTTAATTCGACTGAAAGATTCGACTTTTTTCTCAAAAATTCATCTTTTGTCGATTTCGTTAAAAAAAAGTAAAAATTTGAAGTAATAATTTGTAGATAATAAATAAAAAAGTTTTTGAAGATTTCCATCTTTTTCTCAAATTTTCTTTGTTCAAAATTTAGATCTATTCTTAAATTTGACTTATTTCCAAAATGAATGAATGTATTTTTTTAACTTTGTTCTAATTTGCGAATTTTTTCTCGAAATTTGTATTCTTTTTCAGTTACGTTCCTTTTCCAAATTTCACCATTACCCCCAAATATTGACTTTTACTGAATATTTAAACCTTTATTTATTTTCTGGAAATTTCGACCTGATTCGCAAAATTAGGTGTTTCTCGAAATTCCCACTTTTAACTGAAAATTCGACGTTTTATTAGGTTTCTGCAAGCTGCGATTTTATCGACGAAATTAACCCATTTTCAGAATGTTTGACTTTATCTAAGAATTTGATTTTGTTCTTAAAATTTGACTTTCTCTGGAAAATTTTAAAATTTAACGCTTCTCTCAAAACTTGAAGTTTTATCCACATCCCCTTTTTATTTAGACATTATTTTACCAATATTCTCAAAATTCGAATTTTTCTGAAAATTTGAAGTTTTTTATTTGTCTTGTTCTCGAAATTTCAAATTTATTCTCAAAATTTAACTTTCTCTGAAAAGTTGCAATTTATTTATTGTCTTCTTCTCCTCTAAAAAACTGCGACTTTTCGACAATTTTTTCTAAGCTTTCAGTTTTTTACAATTTCTCTTTTCGAGATTTTTTTTCACAAAATTCAATTTTGTCTTAAAATTTTAGGTTTTTAAATTTGTTCTGGAATTCAATTTATTGTCAAAATTCGACGTATTTTTTTTTAAGTTTTGCTTTTTTGAGAATTTTAGCAAATTCATATTTTTCGAAATCTATTTTTTTCAAAATTTATTTTACCAATTTTCTCAAAATTGGATTTATCTGAAAATTTGGAGTTTTTTTAAATTCCTCTTGTTTTCTAAATTTCAAATTTATTCTCAAAATTTAATTTTCTCTGGAAAATTGCAAATTTTTATCGAAATTTGGAACTTTTCTTAAGAAAACTTCGACTTTTTTAAAGTCCGACACTTTTTTAAGCTTACAGTTTATTTTTACAATTTCTCTTTTATTTGAAAATTTCAAGTTTTTTAAATTTGTTTTGGGTTTCAATATTGTGGAAATTCGGCATTTTTTTTCTGAAATTTGGCCTTTATTTGAGAACTTTGGACCAATTCATTTTTTTTAAATCACTTTTCCCAATTTTTTTCTAAATCTCTTCCTTTTTCTTAAAATTCGGTTTTTTCTGGGAAATTCTGACGTTTTTTTAAAGTTAAAAACTTTTCTCGAAATTTTCTTGGAATTTTTGTTCGAAATTATTTTACAAATGTTCTCCAAATTCGAATTTATGTAAAAATTTAGATTTTTTTTTAAATCGTCTTGTTCTCGAAATTTCAAATTTATTTTCAAAATTTAACCTTCTCTGGAAAGTTGCAAATTATTTATTTTCTTTTTCTTCTCCAAAAAACTGCGGCTTTTCGACAATTTTTTCTAAGCTTTCAGTTTTTTACAATTTCTCTTTTCGAGATTTTTTTTCACAAAATTCAATTTTGTCTTAAAATTTTAGGTTTTTAAATTTGTTCTGGAATTCAATTTATTGTCAAAATTCGACGTATTTTTTTTTAAGTTTTGCTTTTTTGAGAATTTTAGCAAATTCATATTTTTCGAAATCTATTTTTTTTAAATTCACTTTTTTCCGGAAATATCAACTTTTATTTCGAATGAAATTCATCTATTTTCAAATCTCAAAATTTGATTTTTTTTCTTTATCTGGAAAATTTTTACATGGTTTTTAAAGCTTAACAGTTCTCGAAATTGAAAGTTTCATCAACATTTTCTTTGCTTCCGAATTTAGTTTACCAATTTTCTCAAAATTCGATTTATCTGAAAATTTGGAGTTTTTTAAAATTTCTCTTGTTTTCTAAATTTCAAATTTATTCTCAAAATTTAATTTTGTCTGGAGAATTGCAACTTTTTATCGAAATTTGGAACTTTTCTTAAGAAAACTTCGACTTTTTTAAAGTCCGACACTTTTTTAAGCTTACAGTTTATTTTTACAATTTCTTTTTTATTTGAAAATTTCAAGTTTCTTAAATTTGTTTTGGGTTTTAATTATTGTGGAAATTCGACGTTTTTTTCTGAATTTTTGCCTTTATTTGAGAACTTTGAACAAATTTATTTTTTTAAATCACTTTTCCCAATTTTTTTCTAAATCTCTTCCTTTTTCTTAAAATTCGGTTTTTTCTGGGAAATTCTGACGTTTTTTTAAAGTTACAAACTTATCTGAAAATTTGGAGTTTTTTTAAACTCCTCTTGTTTTCTAAATTTCAAATTTATTCTCAAAATTTAATTTTCTCTGGAAAATTGCATCTTTTTATCGAAATTTGGAACTTTTCTTAAGAAAACTTCAACTTTTTTAAAGCCCGACACTTTTTTAAGCTTACAGTTTATTTTTACAATTTCTCTTTTATTTGAAAATTGCAAGTTTTTTAAATTTGTTTTGGGTTTCAATCTATTGTGGAAATTCGACGTCTTTTTTCTAAAATTTTGCCTTTATTTGAGAACTTTGGACAAATTCATTTTTTTTAAATCACTTTTCCCAATTTTTTTCTAAATCTTTTTCTTTTTCTTAAAATGCGGTTATTTCTGGGAAATTCTGACGTTTTTTTAAAGTTACAAACTTATCTGAAAATTTGGAGTTTTTTTAAATTCCTCTTGTTTTCTAAATTTCAAATTTATTCTCAAAATTTAATTTTCTCTGGAAAATTGCAAATTTTTATCGAAATTTGGAACTTTTCTTAAGAAAACTTCGACTTTTTTAAAGTCCGACACTTTTTTAAGCTTACAGTTTATTTTTACAATTTCTCTTTTATTTGAAAATTTCAAGTTTTTTAAATTTATTTTGGGTTTCAATTATTGTGGAAATTCGACATTTTTTTTCTGAAATTTGGCCTTTATTTGGGAACTTTGGACCAATTCATTTTTTTAAACCACTTTTTCCAATTTTTTTCTAAATCTCTTCCTTTTTCTTAAAATTCGGCTTTTACTGGGCAATTCTGACGTTTTTTAAAGTTAAAAACTTTTCTCGAAATTTTCTTGAAATTTTCTTTCGAAATTATTTTACAAATGTTCTCCAAATTCGAATTTATGTAAAAATTTGGATTTTTTTTAAATCGTCTTGTTCTCGAAATTTCAAATTTATTCTCAAAATTTAACTTCCTCTGGAAAATTGGAAATTTTTTGTTAAAATTTCGAGCTTTTTTCAAGATTTTGACTTTTTCCTTGAAATTTTTCCTAAAATTTAACTTTTTCTTCTTCTCTGAAATACTTTAACTTTTTTAAATTTCAACGATTTTTTGTAAGCTTTCAGTTTATTCTTACAATTTCTCTCTTCGAAATTTTGCAATTTTCAAAAAATTCAAAATTGTCTAAAAATTGAAGGTTTTTAAAATTAGTTTGGGTTTCAATCTATTGCCGAAATTCGACGTTTTTTTTTTCTAAAATTTTGCCTTTTTTCAGAACTTTCGATAAATTCACTGTTTTCGAAATTTCTCCCCTTTTCCGAATTAGATAAATTCATTTTTTTTAAATCTCTTCATTTTTCCCAGTTTTTTCGAAATCTCTTCCTTTTTCTCAAAATTTGGCTTTGTCTGGGAAACTTTGACTTTTTTTTAAAGTTCAATTGTTTTCGAAATTTTCTTTGAATTTTATTTCGAAATTATTTTGCCAATTTTCTCAAAATTCGAATTTACCTGAAAATATGAAGTTTTTTTTAATTCGTCCTGTTCTCGAAATTGCAAATTTATTTTGAAAATTTAGCTTTCAATTTTTTATCGAAACTTCGAGTTGTTCTAAGCTTTTTCCATGAAATTCTTCCTAAAATTAAACTTTTTTCTTGTTCACTGAAAAACTTCCACTTTTTTAGAGATAGACAATTTTCTCTAAGCTTCCAGTTAATTTTTACAATTTCTCTTTTAGATATTTTACTATATTTCAAAAAATTCAAAATATTTTAAACATTTTAGGTTTTTAATTTGTCCTGGGTTTCAATCTATTGTCGAAATTCTACGTTTTTTTTTTTCTAAAATTTTACCTTTTATTGAGAACTTTTGATAAATTCCTTTTTCTTAATTTTTTGAAATTTCCTTTTTCTCAATTTTTTCGAAGTCTCTTTCTTTGTCTCAATTTTTTCGAAATCTCTTTCTCAAAATTCAGCTTTTTCTGGAAATGTCAGTTTTTATTTCGAACTTTGATAATTGCCGTTTCTGAAAATTTAGATTTTTTTTTCTCGCAGAAAGTAATTCACCTTTTTCTCACGAAATCTCAAAGTTTTAGAAAATTTACAAAAAAAAAAGTATAAATCATGAGAAAAATATTTTTTAGAAATTTCGACTCCCCAAGTTGGTTTTTTTTCTAGAAATTTCATGTTTTTTCAAAATGTTAATACAAATCAATCAAAAATTTCCGAATAATACTTCTGGAAATCATAACTTTTTGTCAAAATTTAAGACGTAAAAATTCCTAGAAAAGTATTCTTGGAAATTTTGACTTCTGTAGGTCACTTGTTTAATAAGTGTCTGCGTGTCTGTCCGCTCTAGCTTTTATTTATTTATTTTTTTAGGGGAATTTAAAGAGCCGCAATTTTCTTTTAAAAGAGCCGCATGCGGCTCGCGAGCAGCCGTTTGCCGACCCCTGCCCTAGAGAATAATCCACTGGGATGCATATAGTGTGTTACATCATGGTTAAGTAATAAGCTTGAGATTTCAGCTAAATGCTGGAAGCGCAAACTTTAGATTAGCTTTTTAACTTTTAATAGGAAATTCGTGTTAGTGCTTAAGGAAGTTTAAGGTTAATTTGCATATAATAATGCCGTCACAATTGCATTTTCACCAGGCAACTAACCTCTATAATCAAGTTTAGATAGTCTGCATAATTTTGTGGGCTCAACATTTAACTTACACTAATTTTAATCGGTCCACTATCTCACCCTTTACGTCAACAGCCCATTTCATTTACTCTCAAGTAAAACTTTTACGCTGCTAAGGGTAACATTCTAAAAAAATGTGTAATTCTGTAATTAAGAATTGGGAAAAAAAATGATACGTTAAGGGCATCATTTAAATAAATTGATATTACGCTCTATGAAAATTCAAAATAAATATTCACCTTATAAAGTACTAACTGTAAGAAAAAAGTTAAAAAAAAAGAGGTAACACTCATCCAATCTGTGAAGCAAACTTAATTTGTAAAATAAACAAAAACGAATAATTTACCTGATTGAACAAATAAACTGCCAAAACGGGCGATGTTTCCTTTATCCAAACACCCGAACATTACTAGGCAGTCGATAAGATAATTTCAGTATTGCACGATCGGAATTGTTTGCCGGAACTTGCGGTGTTCTCGTAATTACCGCTGGATGTTCGACCGTGGCTTTCGCGCGTCGATTTTGCTTCCCACTGAGAACAGGAAGAGCTTTGGGGCGGTGAAAGCTGTCGCACATTAGGGCGCTTGCGACTTTATGAGAACTTTGACTTGTGCAATTGCATTTACTTGTTGTTTTTTGAAAGTTTTCCGATGGCGCCCCTTCGGATCCGTCCCGCATATTCAACATTGTTTATCGACTGAAACCAGATCGATTACTTCGTTCGTGTTGTGTGTGATTTATTAATTTTTGCGAGTCTGTTAGTAAAAATTGATGTGTTGAATATTGGTGGTTACTAGTTATGGATTGAAAACCTTACCAACATAATAAATTCAACATAAATAGTAATAAAAATTGATTCCTATTACTGTCGTTACAGTACTTGAGTTGATACGTTTAAGATTTAAGTAATAGAAATTCGAATTCTAAATCCTCTAAACAGATTCGTAACGGATGAAATTGGCTTTCATCCCAGATTTTTAGATTCAATTCAAAGAAGAGCGATTCACCTAATTGATGACGAGAGTCTGACCGATTCTCTCGAAGCACTAGAACACTGGCGTATGGTTGATGATTTGTCTCTTTTCTACAAGTACTATCATGGAAGATGCTCGCAGGAACTAGTAGGATTAATCCCCCAAGGGCATAATTCTTAAGGCGTACTAGACAGTCGGAGGCAGCAAATTCCTGTGCGGTCCAGCTTGAACACAGTGAGGACTTCTGTCTACGGAGCTCTTTTTTCTATAGACCTTTCAAGTTATGGAACTTGTTACCCAAAGGAATTTTCCCCAAAAATTACAACCTATCCTTGTTTAAGAAGACGGTTCATCGCCATCTATCCTTGTTTCCGCATCCTACTCGCAGTGCTTTGAAAGCATAATGGGGTTACCCTTTGCGAGTGGATTAAACTTAAAAAAAAGATGTTTCATTGTGAAGTAGTCTTTTATTCAGTTCAACTATCCACTCAAGCTAGTTGTTCGGGTTTAGTCTACTGCTAGTTCTTCCAAAACAGATTCTGCTCTCCTCTCAGCTGCAGTTTTCACTTTGGTTTCCTTCAATTACCATACTAAGTCTCGATCTATCAAAATTTAAATGAATTTTCTCAACTTCTTAACAACGTAAAAAGTAGTAAACTACATAGAATTATCGTCAGAGGCAATTATCATTGCCAATTTTCTGGAAGTCCCTCTGAACGTGCCCGACATCATTAACAAGCTGACGCGCTGATTGACAAAAGATTTGTAAAGTTGACATTTCTGAATTACAGTGCCATATCTCAAATTTTTTTGTTACAAATTATCACCATCAAACAATGGAACACGAAGACGCAGGTCCATACAATTTCCTCAAAATTTTTAGTCAACTAGACGGTAACTATTATTTCGATGAAAGATCTTCGATGAAATTCCAGGAACCAGATGAACTGTTAACAACTGATCAACATAGTCGAGAAGAAGATTACGAAGAGGCAAAGTGCATAGATAAGAGTTTAGGCGTGAGTTTTCCTAGTCATGACGGAGATTACACTTCGGCTGAAAAGGATATGGACAATTTAACGAATACATCAGATGATATAAATAGTTATTCGATGAGTGCAGGAGACGCTACACTGTCCTTTACAGCATCCAAAGATATAAATTGTGATGACGAAATCAACGACCAGTGGTTTAAAAGTATCGAATCACTAACCAAAACTGGTTCTTCTTTAGACACCCAAATTATAAGAGATAATTATCTTAAATTCGAAAAAGGAATCACTGGCAAACTTAGTGACAGCGAACTAAATGATACAAAATCGAATACAACGTTTGATGTGGAGTCTTGTACCTCCAAATCAATACAAAATGAATTTGTCTTGGCTAAAGATACTCTACCTTCTTCAAGAAAAATTAGTGCGCGCCGAAAATCCGAGTCAGATGTTGTGCCATTCAGAGAACGTGGTCAGTGTTTTACCTTTCTCTTCTCTTCCCCTCTCTTCTCTTGTCTTATTTTCTCTTCTCCTTTCTTCTCATCTCTTCTCATCTCTTTTCATCTCTTCTCTTTGCTTTTCTTCTCTTCTCTTCCCTTCTCTTCTCTTCTCTTCTCTTCTCGTCTCGTCTCTTCTCTTCTCTTCTCTCTCTTCTCTTCTCTTCTCTTCTCTTCTCTTCTCTTCTCTTCTCTTCTCTTCTCTTCTCTTCTCTTCTCTTCTCTTCTCTTCTCTCTTCTCTTCTCTTCTCTTCTTTTCTCTTCTCTTCTCTTCTCTTCTCTTCTCTTCTTTTCTCTTCTCTTCTCTTCTTTTCTCTTTTCTTCTTTTCTCTTTTCTTCTCTTCTCTTCTCTAACTTTGCTTCTCTTCTAGTTTCTTCTCTTCTCTTCTCTTTTCTCCTCTAACTTTGCTTCTCTTCTAGTTTCTTCTCTTTTCTACTCTCCTCTAATCTCCTATCCGCTCCTACCTTCTTATCTCTCTTCTCTTCTCTCTCTTCTCTTCTCTTCTCCTCTCTTCGCTCTTCTCTTCTCTTCTCTTCTCTTCTCTTCTCTTCTCTTCTCTTCTCTTCTCTTCTCTTCTCTTCTCTTCTCTTCTCTTCTCTTCTCTTCTCTTCTCTTCTCTTCTCTTCTCTTCTCTTCTCTTCTATTCTCTTCTCTTCTCTTCTCTTCTCTTCTCTTCTCTTCTCTTCTCTTCTCTTCTCTTCTCTTCTCTTCTCTTCTCTTCTCTTCTCTTCTCTTCTCTTCTCTTCTCTTCTCTTCTCTTCTCTTCTCTTCTCTTCTCTTCTCTTCTCTTCTCTTCTCTTCTCTTCTCTTCTCTTCTCTTCTCTTCTCTTCTCTTCTCTTCTCTTCTCTTCTCTTCTCTTCTCTTCTCTTCTCTTCTCTTCTCTTCTCTTCTCTTCTCTTCTCTTCTCTTCTCTTCTCTTTCTTCCCTTCTCTTCTTTCTCTTTCTTCTCTTCTCTTCTCTTTATTTTCTCTTCTCTTGTCTTCTCTTCTCTTCTCATTTTTTTTCTCTTCTCTTCTATTTCTTCTCTTCTCTTCTTTTCTCTGCTCTTCTCTCCTCTCCTCTTCTCTCCTCTTCTCTTCTCTTCTCTTCTCTTCTCTTCCCTTCGTTCCTTCCCTTCCGTTCCCTTCCCTTTCCTTCCCTTCCCTTCCCTTTCCTTTCCTTTCCTTTCCTTTCCTTCCCTTCCCTTCCCTTCCCTTCTCTTCTATTCTCTTCTCTTTCCTTTTCTTCTCTTCTCTTTTTTTTCTTTTCTTTTCTTCTCTTCTTTTCTCTTCTCTTCTCTTTTCTTCTATTGTTTTCTCTTCTCTTCCATTTACTTCCCTTCTGTTCCCTTTCCTTTCCTTATCTTCCCTTCTCTTATGTAATTTTCTCATCTCTTGTCTTTTCTTCTTGTGTCTTCTGTCGTATTTTCTTGTCTTCTCTTTTCTTCTCATCTCTTTTTTCTCTTCTCTTCTCTTCTCTTCCCTTCCTTTCCCTTCTTTTCTCTTCTCTTCTCCTTCCTTCTCTTTTCTTCTTTTCTCTTCTCTTTCCTTCTCTAACTTTGTTTCTCTTCTAGTTTCTTCTCTTCTCTACTCTCCTCTCCTCTCCTATCTGCTCCTACCTTCTTCTCTTCTCTTCTCTTCTCTTCTTTTATTCTCGTTTCTTCTCTTCTCTTCTCTTCTCTTCTCTTCTCTTCTCTTCTCTTCTCTTCTCTTCTCTTCTCTTCTCTTCTCTTCTCTTCTCTTCTCTTCTCTTCTCTTCGGTTTTCTTCTCTTCTCTTCGCTTCCCTTATCTTGTTTTCTCTTCTCTTCTATTTTCTTCTCTTCTCTTCTCTTCTGTTTTCTTCTCTTCTCTTCGCTTCCCTTCTCTTGTTTTCTCTTCTCTTCTATTTTCTTCTCTTCTCTTCTTTTCTGATTTCTTGTCTTCTCTTATGTTTTCTTACCTTCTCTTGCCCTCTCTTATATTCTCTTCTCTTTTATTTCAATTATCTCCCTATAGATAATATACATACATAATTCGAAAATTTTGAAGAAGTCGTAATTTTGAAAAAGTCGAGATTTTCATAAAATGTAAACAAATTTTCAAAAAAACATTTTCAAAAAAATTAGTTTTTAAAAAGAACCTCAATCTAATTTTTGAAAAAGTTGAAATATCAAAAAATAGTCAGAAATTTTAAGGCACTGAGATTTTCAAAAGAATCAAAATTTTTCGAAAAATTCGAAATATTTTAAAAAGCAAAATTTTAAAAATATTTCGATAATTTTAAAAAATATTCAACTGAAAAATAGTTCAATTTTTAAAAATATATCGAAATTTTTAAAACAGCCAAAAATATTTAAAAAAAGATAAAAATTGGAATAAAAAAAAGAAATTTTAAACTAAAACTGTAGGGACTGTCGAAATTTTTACACAAAATTAAAATTTTCAAAAAATCAGATTTTTTAGAATAATTGGAATTTCTGTAATTTTAAAATGTCGAAATATGTACCTAAAAGTTGCTAAAACACTTAAAAATTAGGAAAATTCTTGAAAAAAAAAGCAACATCTTCAAATGTTGGTACAACGAACTGGTCCTTGGTTACCTTGAAAAATTGAAATACAAACTTGTCCTCTGAAACCAAGAAAGATTAAAAAACACAACAAAGGTTGCTCTAACGCGTTTTGACAGCCAAGCTATCATCTTCAGAGAGATTCTCATTAGAGCAACTTTGTTGTGTTTTTTTTTTTAGTTTCAAGGGACAGCTGGCATCAAATTGACAGTTTTACCTAAATAGGCAAAGCGCACGAGTACCTTAAACCTTCAAATCTTAAATTAGTAAAACTTATTTATTTTTATACAATTTCATTGTTTCCTATGATTTGCCAGAACGTTGATTACCAAATCTTTAATGTATACAATGCAAAATAGACGATGGCTTAGACTATTAGAATTAAAATTTTTTTAAATTCTCAAATTCTTTTGACAATTTCGATTTTTTCCCAAATTTCAACATTTTTTAAAATTTTGATAGTTTTAACATCTCAATTCTTTCTCGAAATTTTGCCTTTTTGAAAATTTTGACATTCAAAATTTTTCTATAAATTTGGAATTTTTTTTGAAAATTTGAACCTTGCACTTTATTAAAATCCAGATTTCTTTGAAAATTCCGCCCCTTTCAAAATTCTTTTACGGGAAGTTTGGAATTTTTTTTTTAGAATTAAAATTAAAAAGTCAAAATTTTCAAAAGAATTTGAAAATTTCGACTTTTTTTTTTAAATTTTGGCATTTTGAAAATTCTGATTTTCATAAATTTCTCTAAATTTGATTCTTTTGAAAATTCGAATCTTTAACTTTCTCGAAATATGGATTTTTTTAAAAATGTCGACTTTTTAATTTCGACTTTAAACATTTCGATTTTTTCTGAAAATGTTGGCTTTTTGAACATTTTGAACTTCAAAATTTTAATATTTTCCTATAAATTTGGAATTATTTTAAAAATTTGTTACATCGATTTTCTCGAAATTCTTTGAATATTTTGCCTCTTTTAAATTTCTATTACAGAAAATTTTGACATTGTCAGATTTGACTATTTTGGAATTTAGAATTTTTTGAAATTTTCAAGCTCTTTTAAAAATTTCTATTTCTTCTAAATTTCGACTTAGTTTCAACATTTCAATTTCTTTTAGAAACTGTTTGAAAATTCTACTTTCAAAATGCTGATATTTCGTAAAAGATTGACTTTCTAATTTTGACTTAGGTTCAACATTTCGATTCTCTCTCTCTCTCTCTCTCTCTCTCTCTCTCTCTCTCTCTCTCTCTCTCTCTCTCTCTCTCTCTCTCTCTCTCTCTCTCTCTCTCTCCGCTCTCTCCGCTCTCTCCGCTCTCACCGCTCTCTCCGCTCTCTCCGCTTTCTCCGCTTTCTCCGCTCTCTCCGCTCTCTCCGCTCTCTCCGCTCTCTCAGCTCTTTCCGCTCTTTTATCTTTTTTGTCTATCTTCTCCTTTTTCCTCTATATCTATCTATAATTCTATATTTACACCCTTTCTCTTCTGAAATCAAGCCCCATTATTTGATGTTAAGAAACTGAAATTTTCAGAACTCAAGAAAAAAGTCGAAATAGATTCCAGCTCAGGTTCAACCGAATATCTCAATATATTGACTATTTCAAAAGCGACAAGTGAAAAAAGTACTTTTTGCGAAAATATATCATCTAGTAATTCAGTGACCAGCTGTTACGAAATAGACGATACTTATCCCTCTTCGTCCCAGCATTCTTTGGTACTTTCAGACGTAATAAGCCACGGTCACAATGCAGACGAAATAGCAGAACTCAAGAGAAGATGCGCTCGACTTGAACAAGCCAATGAAAGCTTAAGGGCACAGTAAGTTGTCTAATCTGTCGATTTCCGCTTTGTGTCATGGCAATAATCGAAAAGGATTTTTGCAGGTTGATCAGGGAAAGGAACAAGTTCGAAAAATTGGAGCAGAAATTAGACTACATTAAGGAAAATCAAGATATGTTTCTAAGTTTGAAGAAAACTTACATGAAATTGAAGAATAACGAAAATACCCGTCGAAAAGCCATCGATACCCAAGAATTGGGTGTGCAAACGGAATCGAAAAATGTAGACGATGAGGACAGACGTTACGTTCAGATTATCACTGGAGATTCAATCATTGTTCAAAGGTGGGAAATTTTTATTGAAATATATTGGAAATTTAAACTCCAAAATTTCATTGCTTTAAATCTTAGAACACTTAAAACACTTAGGTGGTAAACACGTCGTTGAAGACATTTTACCTAATAAGACAGTATTAGTCCACTATTAAAATGTTCGATGATGGAGTTATACCAAAGTACTAAATACTTTGGTCATCCGTGCAGATAAATTCAATGCTTCTTTTGCTAAACAATTAAAATTAGTGGCCAGTTCTTCTACCGAAATAGATATTACTTATTAATTGCCGATGCGATAAACCTTTGGACTTAATGAATCATTCATGAAATGTTATTTTATTTATTTTAATGAAATGTTTGTAAGAATTAATCAATCAATTTGAAATGAAAAAGCGTTCCATTACAAAGTCCAAAATTACTGAGCTGCAATAGATTCAACAAAATTCTTTTTTGTTCAGGAAAGACTATGAGAAAATTATGAGCACCATGGAGGTTTTAAAAGAAGCTATGGCAAGAAGAGAAACATACTGGTCCCTTAACAATGATGTTGTTAGTAAAAATAAAACCGTAATCAACATTCTAGAAAATGAAAATTCCTGTCTACGAAATCTACTCAGCGACAAAGAATATCAATACACCATCACCAAAAAGAAAGAAGAGGAACAGGGTGAACTTTTAAACAAAGAATTAGGATTTCTGCGTGAGATAATCATAAAACTCGATAAAAGTTCTGGGTGCGAATATTTCAACATTTACGTTGTATTTATTACAGTAATATATCGTGTTTCAGGGACCGCAGCTTTAAAACGAAATCACCTCTAAATGACCACGAAAAGGAAATAATTCAACACCTAATGACCAAGTACAACTAAAATTATATCGCGATCAATTTATCAATAAAATGATTTCAGGTATTTGGCAAGAGAAAAGAAGTTTATTAAGCCAACCATGCCAGATAAACCAAGAATCAAAAGATACAATAAATCTAACACGTCAGATAAAGCATTCACAAGCCGAAGTAACCCTACCTTGGACAAAACAAAAAATGAAAACAAGCGTATCTTGAGGATTTTAGATAATGTATTTTCTGCGCGTGTCCATTCAAAATGAATGTGCAAATTATCGTGTATATAAATTTACGTAAATATAAAGGTATTTCCTGACTTATTAGGTTTCTTGTTGAATCTTCGTTTCTGCAGTTCCCTAGTGGTAGGTGGAGTGATACTCTAATCAGGAGAAATGGATTTCTACTACCAATGAGAAACGAAGTAACTAAATATGTCTACTAAACAGCTGCTGAGAGAGAGAAAACAAATAGTCGGAGCTACTCCACTTTCTAGACACATTTCAGTCAAATCTTTGTACATGGCCAATACAGGACTTGCACTATTCTTATTCTATAATCCCTGACTGGTCCTCATGAACATGACCACTAAAAAAGTAGACACAATCAGGACCTTACGATGATGATTAAAAAATCGGCCAAGAGCAAGTCAGGCTCGCACAATGAAGGTTCCATACCAATACTACAGTAAGCAGTCAATAGACCAAATTAAACCGCTGACTGTTGACTAAGTATATTCAATCAACGTCCGTTCTAAAAACAAAGAAAAAATTTAGCCAGCGTGTAACCGTAGTGTAAACAATTTTGCTCCCTGTGTAACCGAAGTTAGTAGATTAAATGGCTGGCAAACTCGTTTTTTTATCAACGGAACGCACCCATCGAAACGTCATAACAAATAAACGTCAATAATGACAGTTCCACAGTAATGGGAGACAAGTTATCAATTTTTGTTTATTTTCTGGAAGTAATTCATTCCTAATTTAAATTGTCACTTTCACGCGTTGAAGAGTTAATACCAAAGTGGTGGATGTGACCCTGTGCTCGATAATTTAGTTTTCAACGGACAGCGAACGCGAACCGGCTTTTTAACTAGGTGGTGCAACTATGCACCTCATTGTAAATATCGATTTTTAACCTGGTGACGTTTAATTTATTAGTGTAAATACGTAAGAAAAACACTTTGTAATTATGGAAGCTGTGCCGCGATTGCCTATGATAAGTTTTGATTGCAAGACTAGCACGGAAAACGCGTCGTTTTGGGCCCCGCTACAGCAGGTAAATTCTCCCATTTTGTGCCCCATCTTCGATTATTTGTGCTATTTATTGGTCATTGAATATGTTGTGTAAATTAATCGGGGAAAGTCGACTAATGAATGTATTTATTTTGAAAATTAATGCGATTTTGGAAGTGAATCATCATAGCAGTCATATGACCTACATGTGAAGTGTAGATATTTTATCTATTACCGATTCATGTATTTTATGAATTTATTTTATTTTTTTATTTATAATTCGTCATCACAGAATACGTAATGTGAAAGTTGAAAGAATTATCTATTTTTAGAAAAAAATAAACAGTAATTGAAAGCTGTTGACTTTATAAAAAAATTTTATTCTCATATTCGTCCGACTGACAGAAGATCTTAAAAAAGTTCTCTCAAACATCTCTTCATGATATCTAAAAAAATTAGGTTATTTAGGTAACATAGAATGTAAATGAGGCATAGATGAAATTAAAAAATGTTATCGATAAAAAATGTAAAAGCATAAATAGCTGCGGCGTTGCCAAATTTGCAGAATTTTCTTCAATATGCAAAATTTTAGCTTCTTACTAACAATTCATAAAATATAAAAATTCTTCTTTTTTTTAAAGACCTATTTGACTGTTTTGCTTCAAATTCAGGCATGATGAAAATATGAAGATTTTTTTTTCTCCTAATTAATCTTCACCTAATTAATCCCAAAAAATTTGAACATTATTAAAATGCAAAACTTTGAACAAAAACTGGAAAGTTTATAAAAATTTATTGGGGCTAACTTGGACATTTATAGAAAGTAATTGAGGCTAGATCTAAAATTTCGTAAAAAGCTCCAAACTTTGAATTTAAATAAAAAGTTTGGGAAAACCGATTATAAATCGAAATAATGACATTTTTTTCAAAATCTGAACTTTCAAATTTTCAATTTGTACCAGATAAGTCGAAGTTGTTTACATGATTCGTTTTTCACTAGTACATCAAAGACTTCTACAATGAAGATCCCGACAGCTACACCAATGAAATCCAAAACATCGAGAGTCTTCGCTCGGCTGCTGTCAGGCCATCAAATGATCTAGCAGGATGCCAGGTTCTCAAAAAGTATTACTGCCAGTTGCATTTTTTGAAAACTAGATTTCCAATGGAAGAAATGCAACCAGCAGCTGTCTATTTCTCTTGGTAACTCTGGTAAACCTTGATAAACGTTTAAGAATAACATTGGTTCCCTTTCTAGGAAGGATCCATATTCAAACTTGGCATGCAGTGTGCCAGATATTCGATTTGAATTAATGTGTATCTTATACAACATTGGAGCTATGCATACCAAATTAGGTTGCCAAGACGTTAGAGTAACACCTGAGGGGATGAAGATGGCTTGCACTCATTTCCAGTGTGCCGCTTGGGCTTTTCAGGTAAATAACAGGATCACTTTCCCTGTTGGATTAAGTTGTCGCTGTTTTTAGACAATTAAAGAAGCCTATTATCAAATGGTTACCTACATATCCTCAATAGAAATGGTGCATTTTATGCAAACTGTGTCCCTAGCGCAAGCCCAAGAGTGTATTTTGGAAAAAAGCATGTTAGACAATAGAAAAGCCACAATAATCGGTAAGATGAAAACTTTCTAGCACTTCGCTTCTAATACGATTTTATTATCATTAGCCAAGGTAGCGGTGCAAGTAGTCGATTATTATCGGCGAGCTCTTCAATTGCTTCATTCCAGCACCGAAGATAGCGATTTTTTGGGAAGCAAAACAAATAAAGAGTGGTTAAAATATCTCTCGTTTAAAGTGGCCTATCATCGATGCATTTCGCTGCTTTTTCAAGGCCAACAGGCCGAAGAGCAACAGAAGATGGGCGAAAGAGTGGCATTTTATCAACTCGCTGGTGAACAATTGGAAGAAGCCAGGAAACTCTCCAACAATCTCACCCATAACAAACAGGTATTGATCTCAATTGGTTCAATATATGTTTAAATCTGATTATGAAACTTAAAAAATTCAATTTTTCTTGCTACACCTGCGTTTTGTTTACAAACTTATTTTGAAAGCAGCCTGAATGAAACGTAGAATTTTGTTCAAATTTCACACTTAATTTTTGGTCCAGATAAGAAACGAATTACGGTTCCTGTTGCATGTAATTAGAATTCTGTCTACATCTAAATCCCAAAATTGGTCTTTTACTCAGTTTGTTTTTATTGAATTTGGGAATTTGGCAACATTTGGTAAGAAAATATCTTTGTTAGGAAATCGCCGAAGCTCTAGCGTTTACTTCAGACGTCGTGGAAGGTAAAAAAAAGGCGGCGAAGAACGAAAATGAGTTCATCTATCACGAGAACGTTCCGACGAAAGAAGCCCTGCAAGAAGTCAAAGGCCACTCCTTAGTTAAGGGAATCCCTTTCAGCGTCACCGACGTGGAGGTTTCCGGGCCCGATTTCTTTGCTCGTCTCGTCCCTATGGAGGCCCACGAAGCTTCATCATTATATAGCGAGAAGAAGGCCCAAATGTTGCGCCAGATTGGTGAACTTGTGGAAACCAAAGATCAAGAGTTGGTTGAGTTCATGTCTTCGCTACAACTGGAAGTCATTACTCAGGTATAAATTCGTTGCCTCAGCTATTCTTTGTATGTTCTCATTAAGATTTCCATGATTAGTCAGTAGGTATGTGTTCGGAGATTGGATCAACTGCTTAAAATATTCCCCAAAGAACCCAAAGAACTACTTTATACTGAAAATGATTCGGTTTAATTACTATTAAATTATGTTACAGATGCGTCAGGCGACAGGAATATCGCAAGATTTGGTGGATAGGGCCGCAGCATTGTCCGCTAAACCTAACGCCATTCAGGACCTAATTGAAGTAATGGGAAAATTATCAAACAGTTACCATGAAGTGGAAGCAATGTTGAATGAAATACAAGAGTTATTGAAGGTGCAAAGCATATTTTGTCTTTATAAAAGCGTTAACAAACATTTTTATCACTTGGGAATTCAACCCATAAAATTTCAAAAATTTAGAGGAAAGCGGAAATTTCTAGAAAAAAGTTGAAAATTTGGAGTTTTTTCAAAATGTTGATTTTTTCTTGAAGTTTTGATATTTTCTTAATATTTCGAGTGGTTCTTTTCTCAAAATTTCAACATTTTTCTCGAAATTTCAATTTCATTTTATAGAATTTTCAGTAACTGTTTCGCCAATTTTCATTTTTTTTCCTCGAATTTTCACCTTTTGGTATTAAAACTTAAAAGAAAAATGTTATGGTTATTTTGACCTTCTTTTCGAAATTTCGACTTGTTTTTAAAAAGGTTGCCCTTTTCAAGAAAGCTCTATATTTTTCAGGAAATATCGACTTTACAGAAAATTTATTTTATAGAAATTTTAAGTCTCTTCGAAATTTCGATTTTCGATCAGTTACATTCATTCAAGGGTTAAATCACTCGTTGCCTTTCAGGAGGAGGAAAAGGGTGAAAAAGAGTACCAAGAGATAATGGGTAAACGCCCCCCTAGCATTATAGCTACCGACCTCTCCAGGGAAGCCGCCAAATACAGAGAGGCCCATAATAAAGCTAACGATTCCAACCAAAATCTTCACAAAGCTATGACAACTCACGTAGCTAACTTAAAAATACTCTCACAGCCTCTGTCGCAGCTTCAGCAGCAGATACCATCAGTTCAACTGCCAGATCGTAAGTCAAAACAAATATTAATCTTCCGATAGTTCTTGAAGGCGATTTAATTGCAGCAAACGTAGATGAGAACGCAGTAAGAGAAATCGAGACACTGCTGTCCAAAGTAGAGGAAATGAGGACCCAAAGAGCTATGCTTTGGGCGCAATTTCGGGAAGCTGTCCACAAAGATGACATAACTGGAGTATTGGTAACGCGCCAGCCCGATCAACCAATAGAGAAACTCTTTCAAGACGAATTGCAGAAGCACCAGAATGTGGTAAGTGTCCAGTCATTTCATTTACTCTTTCGCATCCGTGCTTACTAATATATAAATGCAAAAGTGTGTTTGTCTGTTTGTCCGCTTCAGTGTTGCCAAATCTCGCGAACTTTCTCGATTTCCTACTCCCGCGCATATAGCACGGCATATGTAAATAAAGGCAAAGTTTGACCATGGCGACACAACGACATCGTCATCTAACGACGAGGGTTCATGTATTTTAAAAATCGAAATTTTGAGAAAAATCTAATTTTCCAGAATAGCGAAAATTTTCAAAAAGAGTCCAATTTTTATATTTTTCAAATAAAAATCCAGTTTACTACATAACAGTCGAAACTTCGAGAAAAAGTCGAAATTTTTGAAAAAATGGAAATTTTCACAAAAAATTAAAATTTTTAAAAAAGGTTAAATTCTGAAAAGGTCTTAATGTCTTTAGAAAAACGCCGAAATTTGATAAGAAACGATTCAGATTTTAAGGAAAATGAAAATTCTGAAAAAAGTTCGAAAAAATCGGAATTTTGAGAATAATCCAATTTTTGAAAAATATGGCAATTTTCAAAAAAACAGCCGAATTTTTCAATTTTTCAAATAAAAATGTTATTTACTACATAAAAGTCGAAATTTCGAAAAAAAAGTAAACATTCTTGGAAAATAGTCGACACTTTTATAAAAAATCAGAATATTGACAAAAGTTCAAATTCTGGAAAAAATCACATCTTAAAAAAAGCAGAAAATTGATGACAGAAAGTCAACATCTTCAAAAAAAATAAATATACTAAAAAAAGTTCGAAAATTTAAAAAATCAAAATTGTAAAAAAAATCCAATTTTTCAAAAAAGTGAAAATTTAAAAAAAAGTCGATTTTTTAAAATTTTTAAATAAAAAACCAAATTGCTACGCAAAGGTTAAAACTTCAAGAAAATGTTGAAATTTTTGAAAAAAAGTGAAAATTTTCACAAAAAGGTGAAATTTTAAAAAAAATTTAAATTCTGAAAAGGTCAGAATATCCTAATAAAAGAGCCGAAATTTTGATGACAAAAGGTTAACATTTTCAGAAAAGTGAAAATTCTGAAAAATCGAAATTTTGAAAAAATCCAATTTTTGAAAAACAGGAAATTATCAAAAAAAAGTCGAATTTTTCAAATAAATGTACCATTTACTACATAAAAGTCGAAATTTCGGAAAAAAAAGTAAAAATTCTTGAAAAATAGTCGAAATGTTCATAAAAAATTAAAATTTTGAAAAAAATTTAAATTCTGGAAAAATCATATCTTAAAAAAAAGCCGAAATTTGATGACAAGAGATTAACAAATTCAAACAAAGTAAACATTCTAAAAAAAGTTCGAAAATTTTCAAAATCGAAATTGTGAGGAAATCCTAGTTTTCAAAAGTGAAAATTTTCAAAAAAGTCGATTTTTTTATATTTTCAAATAAAGAACCAAGTTGGTAGATAAACTTCGAAACTTTTTAAAAGAGATCGAAATTTTCAAAAAATGTCAAAACTTTGAGATATAATACAAAATTTGAACAAAAGAGGAAAGTGGTTTCCAATATCAACAGAATCAGGCTTAAAAAAACAAAATTTTTAGAAATAAGTCAAAACTTTGACAATTCAAAATTTTGTATCGAAACTGTGAATTGAAATTTACAAATCAACTTAAATTTTGGAAAAAGTAGAAATTAAAAAAAATGAAAAATTGGAAATTCGAAATTTTCAAAATATTAAGTCGGAATGTTTAAAAAGGTCAAAATTTTCAATAAAAATCGAAGTCAGATTAAAAAATATCGTTATTTTCAGAAAGTCGAAACGAAAAAAAGCTGAAGTTTTGAAAGAAAAGTCGAATTTAAAATGGAAATGTTTTATTAAAATCGGATTTAAAAACATTCAGGTTTGCAAAAAAGTGGAAATTTCGAGCCAAAATTTTAAAAAATGTTGCCAAAATTTTCAGCAACAAGAAGGCAATTTTGAAAAAAGGTCAAAATTTTCAAATAAGCTCAAAAATGTGATAAAAAATATTAAAAATTTAAATTTTGAAAAGTAAATTTTCAAACAAAACGGAAATTATCATAAAAAGTTTTTAAAAAAGAAAATCAAAGTAAACCCTAAAATCATTATTTTAAAGCTGGAATTTTCAAAAAAAAAGCATAAACTTGGAAAAAGGTCGACATTTTCCAAATTAAGTTAAAATTTCGAAAACACTTGAAATTTTGGGAGTCGAATGAGAAAATGTCGACATTCTGAAAAAAGTTGGTATTTTAAAATATCGAAATTTTCAAAATACATAATTCTACATTCCCAGTAAAAATTGAATTCTTCAAAAAAAGTCGGAATTTGAAATTTTCTCAAAAAGGTGACCCAAAAATTCTTGCTCTTCTTTCACGCGGACGAACGCGCGGGGTATCAACTAGTTTTCATATAATTGTTTGTTGTAGATTTCTCTAATTGAACAGAACTCGGCTGCACAAGAAAACATCATGAAAGCTATGGTGGAAGCCTACGCGAAATTCGCCAATTCAAGACGACACCTCCAGGGTATAATCAACAAACGAGCCGCGACGGTCAATTCGTTGATATCTTCCTTTGATAGCTACGAGGATCTGTTGTCGACCGCCAAAAAGGGCATAGATTTTTATATTAAACTCGAAACGAACGTGACAAAGCTACTTCAGCGGATAAAAAGTGCTTGCAAGGTCCAACAGGAAGAACGCGAACAAATGTTGTCCAAAACGTCCGGTTTCAAATCCAAAGAGCCCAGTTTCAAATCCAAAGAGCCGGCAACTGCCCCCGATTCGGGCGCCCCCAAGCTAAAAGATTATTTAGATTCGAGGAAAAAGCTGTCGCAAGTACCCAATGTACCATACGCGCCATCATATGGGGTAACTGATGGGCAGTTGTGGCCGCCTAGCGTACGACCGACGCCTTTAGGCTCCGAAGTCAACGATAAGACGGCGTATGATTCGACCACCGGGCAGTATCAGGTGTTGGGTGGATACCATGGCGCCATTAATGAAAAAGACGTTGATCAGGTGTTGTCTAGTAGAATGAGCACCCTCTTGGGGAATAATAAGCAGCAAAATTACACGGCGACTGCTAATTATGGGTACAGCGTGGGATATCCGGCGAATTATCAGCAGTATTCGTCCGGATATGGCTCTGGTGCCGATTCCAAAAGTACTTTGGCGTCATATGGTGGTACCACCGCTGGCACTATGAATGAGGCGAAGGCCTATGGGGCTAATTTAAGTGGAAGTTATATGCAAAGTTACCCCGCGCCGTTTTCTCAACAAAGTGAGTATTGGACAGTACTGGTTTAAATACTACCTAAAATGTTCCCTTTTTAATTGTTTTTAACTTAAGGCGCAGTCTAGTACTCTAAAATATAGAACTATCGCTAGAATTCAATGAAAATTGGTAATAATATTAAGAAATGTTGGGGAATTCGAGCTTTGGAAGCAAATTTTGTGATTTTTTTCATAATATGTTAGGGGAGGCGAGTGGATGTTAGTCGCCGCCCTCAATTATTTTGTACTTCTCAACTGAGGGAAAGCATTGAAAGTTTGGAAAAAGACGTTTTTAACTGCAATTTTCATTGAAGTTTGCCGGGAAAGTGACTGATATTACTTTTTTACAGGTTCCACTTACGGTACTCCTTCATCGGAAATACCCACGACATTTCCAACCAATCAAACTTCTCAATCATCAGCATCTTATTCAACCTATCAAAACACAACTGCTTTTCCCCAAGGAGGTCAAAGTGTCCCTGGGTTTACTCAACCAGGGAGCACCTCGACTGGTGATTATCAAAGTGTTGTGGGTGGTACTTATGAAAATATAACAGAAGGTGTTTATCAAGATACTACTGGAGCTGCTTATCAAGGTGTTGGCTATCAAACCGGGGTTAATTATCAGACTCCTGCGAATTTTTCGCAAGTTGGCGGTACCGCGCAATCTCTTCAAAATGTGGGCTTTCCTCAGGTTGGCGGCACAGCCCAATCTCTTCAAAATGCGGCGGGCCTTTCCCAAGTTGGTTCTACCTCGCAAACTCTTCAAAATTCTTCGGGCTTTTCTCAAGTTGGTGCTACTTCACAAACTCTTCAAAATGTGGCTGGTTTTTCCCAAGTTGGTGGTACCTCACAAACTCTACAAAACGCTGCGAGCTTTTCTCCAGTTGTTGGTACCGCACGATCGCTTCAAAGTAATGAAATTACTTCACAGTCCGTTGGAGTTGTGAATTATCACAACACTGCTTTGGCACCAAGTCCTGTAGTTGATGGCAGTGCTCAGGGTTTTAATACTTATGGTACGATCCCTCAGAGTTATGCCGGAGTATATTTTCCAAGCAGTCAAGAACAAACCTATATCCCAAATCAGAACGCAGGCTCCCACTCTAGCTTACATAATTATACGGTTACGACAGTTTCAAGCAATAAAGCCAATTCCCAAAATTATACCCAAAGTACTGATTACGCCGTTAGTGTCAGTACCGCACAGTTACCGAGTAATTTTAGTTCCGCGTATCCAGCTTCTGTTTCCGATTATCAAAACATCTCCAGTTATCAAACTCCCGATTATCAAAGTACTTCGCAGTACCCATCGGCAAGCGGCACCTATAACTTGTCAAACGTTTCCGGCGATTCTTCTACTAATATTTCTAGCTCTGCAGCAACCATTACCCAGCAGTACCCCCAGTATTATTCTCAGTACGCTTACGCCCAAGATGGTACACCAATGTATCAAGGTGCGGGGCCTCTGACCCAACAAACACAACAACCATCATCCACATACACCCAAGCAACTCCACCTTACCCTTACAACCCAAATAACACCTCTTCCAGTACCGGAGGTGTCAGCTCTATTCAAAATTACCAAAATCCCGAACAACCAATCAGTGCAACCCCCAATTACACTTACATTTCCAACACGACTGCCGAAAACAACGTCGTTAAACCATCCCCAACCCCTAACAAATCGTCCAATATCGACCTGTTATCCGGCTTGGATTTCTCCATAAATCAAGCTCCATTGATACCCCAACAAAACGCCAAAGAACCCACCAATGACATTCCCAAAGCGGAATCGGCTGCGCCCAAAGCGGAACCAGCGCCCAAAGTAGAGCCATCTGTCGCCCCCCAACCCGTAGAAAGGGTGATAAGTCGCAAATCCTTGGATAACGCCGAAGTTAAAAAATTGTTTGCCCAAGAAATGGATAAATTTGAGAAGTTCGTCGATGTTTTGGGCAACAAAACTTTGAACGGACCTACCAATTTGGACTTGAAGTGGAAGGAAATTCAGGAGAAGCAGGAGGGGGACGGGGCGAAGAAAATTATTTCTGTCGCACGCTGTTACCCAATGAAGAACCGTTTTCCGGATATTTTGCCTTATGATTACTCGCGGGTTGAACTCGTTTCCACAAAGGATGATTATATTAACGCATCGTATGTTAAAGTAAGTATTATACTATTGAACCTAGGGTTTAATTGCAGGGGATCCCAAATTCTCTTATTTGTCTTAGTCAATTTTAGTCTATTTCCTAATATGATTGGACTATGCATCTTCTTTGTGAATTTACGTTATTTTCATTCATGTGGATTGACATTTTCTTCACCAGTTGCTTTTATCATGAAAAATGGATTAAAAGCAACTGGCAAATGGCAATTAATATGAATGAAATGATTGGACTAATCAAACTACAACACTAGCGACAGTATTAATATATTAGGCACTAGATTAGGTTTGATGTGGTAATAAAAGCGGGAATTTTGAAAATATCACCATTCTAAATCCGCTACTGTTCCTGTTTCAATTTACTGAAACAAAAAAAAATTACACATCAGTGGGTTCAACTCTATTTCATGATTTTAATTTTTTACAAAACACCTAGATTCATTTGCGTAGCTAAGAGGAGGCAAGAGTCCACCTTAAAAAATTCATTCATTAGATGCTCACCTTATAGAGCTCACGGCTCACCCTAGAAATATTGAAACATACTCTTCGCCTCCCTAGGACAAAAAATGGTAACTACGTCAATCCCTAGATTACTTTCATAGGAAACAAGTAAAAGTATCGTCGCTAGAAATTTAAATAACTAAAAATTTAAAAACAAATGACCGTACATGATGCGAACTATGCCCCATAATTAAAAACTGTGTTAAAATGGCAAAATTGTCTGTGCACCAGCACAAAACAAACTCTGCACTCAACTGGTTTAATCAGCAACCAGGCAGTTCTATACCATTCCTAGAGTGACGATGAGGGATGAAGGTACAACGCGCTTATGATATTGATGATGAAAATTTGATTGTAGGATATATCGCCTTACGTTCCCACTTTCATAATAACACAAGCCCCCACATCTTCCACGTTGTTGGACTTTTGGACTATGATCAAGGAACAACGAATCGAGTTCGTCATGTGCCTTCTCAGCGATAGTGAGGTAAGCACTGGAATCATACGAGCGTCGCAACAGTGTACCTTGCAGCTTACTATATTTGAAATAGTAGCGTACACACATTGATTCTGCGACCACTTTAAAATTGAGTAAAGCTGCAGCTTATGTTACGCTTTAACCTTAGGCTGTTTCTTCCCTAAAGTTTCCGTCGTTTCAAATAAAATGAGCTTAATGTAATTTTTTAGCTTGACGGCGACATCTACTGGCCCCGGGAAAAGGGTAAAGACCTTTGTGTTTCAAACATGGTGATTTCATTACAAAGTATGATAGTTAAAAATTATTGGACCGAAAGACTGATTTCTATAACGTTACCTGAGAAGCGAGATTCGACAACGATCGTTCACTTACAGTACACTGCTTGGCCTGGCAGGTGATTATTTATATTTTTATAAGGAGTGTGGTAAAAATAAGAAAATTTTCAGCCTTTTTCCTACGTCGCCCGAGCCGTTCGTCATGTATATCAAAGAATGTATAACATTGTACCAGCAGCAGCGATTACATTCCTACCCGATTCTGATACATTGCTTATCTGGTATTGGCAGAAGTGGTTTAGCTTGTCTTTTAATGGCGGCTGTTTTTGATGTCACTAATAGCCCGACGTCCATTCCTGATCTAACTCTGTTGACCAATAAGATATCTGCATTTAGGAAAAATGTGTTACGAGATAGGGAACACCTCAAATTTGCTTATCAGGCATTTTTGAGTTATGTAAAGCTTTTGGTGCAAGGTACTGATTAATTTAAATTGTACATCTATTGTTTTATTGTGCTTTAACGTTTTAGACATTAGAAGGGTATCAATAACGAAGAAAGAAATCGGAGAACTATTACCTCATGACGATAAAACAGCAGTGAAAAAAGAAATTGAAAATGATCCTCTAAATAGCTTGGATCCATTTTGGGCTAGTAAAAAATGAAGTATTTATAGATTATTTACATTCAGTTCAACATTGTATTTTAATATAACTTTATGTATATAAATAACGTATTTAATTAAACATTTTATTTCACGACGTTGCATATTTACTTCTTTGCTACGACTGACAACTTGGATTAAAAGTTGTTAAAATTTTTTTCATCAATTCATGCCAAAAGTTACATTTTCGCTTATGAAAGCTTTGGGAAATTGCAACATTAGGCCTGAATGAATTAATAAGAATATCAGTTGTTAAAATTTCAGATTTAGTCATAATGGCAAGATCAAAGGTAAAATTTCGAGATTAAAGCTGAAACCAAAATTTTGATTTCACCATCTTAAATAAGGAATCAGATTTTGGAGAAAAAATATAGATTCATAAGAAAAATCACAAAGTAAAATCGAACTAATGTGTTAAAAGTTGTGGTATCATTCAGCAGTTGGAGATTTAGAATTAGGGGTTTTCTTTCAGTAGTTTGTTGTGATAGTAGTTCAAATGTATTAAAATCTTGCAGTTGTCAATCACTGATAACCTATTTAGGACGTACGTTAAAAACATTAGAAATGTTGAGGACTTTTTCATTTAAACATCCGATATTTAAGACATAGTGTATCGCCTCTAGTCTATGTTATGTGGTCTCTGGTTTAGGGCAGGATCGGCAAATTGTCCTTTTATGCGAGAGGACCTTTTCCTGCACGAATTAGAATAACATATATTTGATCAGAGCAATTTATATGAATGCTAACAAGTGCCAATTAAAAAATTGAATTACGTTTATGATTTTTATTTAAATTCACGTTTCCTAATATTACGATTTATCACATTTAATTCAATTGCAACACTTGTTTTCACAACAATCTCATTAATAAAATTCATAAAAGGCTACTCCTGTGATGTTGCCAAATTGTAGAATAATTCTGAACTGGTATTATTTAACGTACGTTTTTACGATTAGCCGGTCTAGTTCTATAGCTGAAGTGCTTGACGTCTTTTCCATTAAGTATTCCAGTAGCTAGAACAAAAAGTAAAAACGAACAACTTTAAATCCATTTCAGATAAATGTGCATAAGAGTAAGCCGCGAAGTATTAAATTGACCTTTAGATAAATTACTAGGTTTGGACACTGTCAAAGGGAAGGATTACAAACCTATAAACTATGAAATATTTCTAAATTGTAGTAATTTTTAGTTTATATATTAGGGGTGTGGCATAGCATGTTTTTTCAAAAAATTAGGGAGTCCTATAAGGAGATGCATCGGTAACGTAATTTGTCGAATGAAAATGGGACTGATTTCCACCCACTGACATCAGCGGCCTCTGTTATGTATCACCAGTAAGTATTGCGCGAAAACTGTAAAATGAGAGCTTAGATTATACCTACTGATGGCAGTGGATGTTGATAGTCGTAGGTACAATGTATCCAATCGGTCACATCATTATGCTGTTAATCTTTTCTTGGGCTTTTTCTAGGAAAGCGTGTCTAGAACATCCTTTATTCATCTTTTAGTCAGGGAGAAGCGTTCACCGTTGAAGTTGAAACTACTTCAATCCATTAGGTGTACGTTTTAACTACTCCTTTCGCATTGTTTGACCTACCATAAAATAGAATTCTGTGGTGCATGGTTTGCGGATTAATAGATGGCCTTGCGAACAGTGGAAGGTTTTCAATCCCATTTTAAAAGTACGCCGTAACGCAACCTTACCTTCTAGATAACCATACAAAAAATATTTGTCATTTGTGAACTTAACCAAACTTATTTGTTGCATGACTGATTCTGCATTATATCACTAATTATTTACACACTCACAAACAAGGCAAGTAAATAAACAATAAAGGATAAAAAAGCTGTTGACAGTGACAGTTGTCGATGTATAAAACTACATATATAGTAAGGTTACTAAAGTTACTAGATAAAGTACCAACCGTCTTGTTTGCTTCTATATTGGTAATGGTACCCTGCGACATGACAAAAATAGGCCCTTGCGGTGTGTGTGTAAGGATGCAAGATAATTTCCCCATCATTGGCGACGACTGGTATCGGCTATCGGCCATCATCGATAATATCATCAAAGACAAGATCAAAAATATCGACGATATTTAAATATCGATATTTTTGCTTCGATAATATCGGTCGGCCGATATATTCACAAACCATTATTATTAGTGGTTTGCTGACATATCGTTGCATCCCTAGGTGTGTGCAACCCCTGGTTTGTTCCAGCAAAGTGTTGAAAACATTTTGGCAACATTTAGTTATGTTTGTACTGGAACGGAAAATAAACAAGAATACATATACTCGACGCCATTCAAATTTTTAAGGTTATTGATAGACACAAGTTAAGTTTGACTTTAGAAATGTTTGAAGAAAGTTTGCAAACTTTTCAAGCAGTTGCCAACATAGCGACATTTTAAATGCACTGCTGGAAAAACGAACAAAAGCAAACTCACCCATCGCTGCATTGCTGGAACGACAAATTTCACGTTCGCATGCGCCGAACTATTCCCAAATATGTATTACATATATGACTATTCCAAACATTGCTGGTAGCTTGTAACAAACCTACTAAAAAAATTACCATAACCTTAGATAAAGCATTGAATGATAAATAGTTTCTTTATCACTCAAAGGATATAGTCAAAGCACAGTATAGATATTAGCTTACGCATACAGTAGCGGCAAAGTGTTAAAATTTTGTCACAAATTTTGTTTGCTCATGCGTCAATTTGCACAATCCCGAACATGGCGTCGCAGTAGGGATGATCGATATTCATCGATGGTGAATGAACATCGATGTTTAGTGGAAAAACATCAATGTTTTAATATCGATGGTAAGTTTTCGATAATATTGACACATCGATGTTATGAGAATAAAATCGGAACATCGATATCGATACACTCTAAGTCTAGGGCTAGGCAATCTAGCGTGATTAGGTGTAACAAATGTTGCTGATTAATGTTGCTATTAGTATTATTTCATTTTCACCCAATTTAAACTAGATGTCGCTAATCGATGTAACCAAATTAAAGCCAACAAAATAAACAATTGTCAATTTCAAGCCATGGTCAACTTTTCTTATCTAAGAATAAAGTGGGAGCGTGTGTTAGTAGAACTTAATTTTTTTTAGTAATGAAACTTCAAAAACGAAATAATAGGTATAGTAAATCCACCCTATATTGTACTCTATGTCCGTCCAGTAAACTCAAACTTTTGCAGTAATATAACCCAACAATCTACCATGAATTTGCTTACATCGCTTACTATAAGTATACCTTAGTATACCTTATAATAAAATGGATTGTTTTTTTTTTTACCTAAAACATCGATGTTTTCGGACATCGATATTTTTCTTTCGATATTCATCGTACATCGATACTTTTGAACCGATGTTAATATTGATGTCAATATCGATGTTTTTCTAATATCGATCATCCCTACGTTGCAGTGTTCTATGATAACCAGAAATAAGATCTATGGTCGTTGGGTAACTGAACGTCAGTTGAGAGTTGCCAAGTGTTCGGGAAAATCAGCACTTGAGTGAATGATTTTTATTTTACGTTCATATGTTATTCCTTCATGATAAAAATGTAAGACAATTTATCTACATTTATGGATGTTCTAGAAATTTAATATGGTCAGGGATTGTCATCCGAATTGTGGGATTTTTAAGGAGATTGTTCGCGAATAATGTTTAGGTCATCTGGCAACGCTGGATCAGTTTTATTTAAATGTCAGTCTTTTTATAATTCATTGCGCTAATAAGATGAAACCAAATAAAAGAGAAAAGAGGAGAATTTACACATTCTATTTATGAATGTAACTCGAACAGAAATAATAACTTGATAAAAGCATCTTCTTTTTAATTTCCAACGGACGACAAACGGTAATATTCGGGTAGACCCACTTTGTTTTATTAAAAAAAAACTGTTTTATTACAGTCGCATTAGCCAGTTTTATACAAAAAAATAAACAAGTTGTTTTCTGTAGAAATTATTTTGCCGTTAGTCACAATCTGTGTTTAGTTTTTCTTTGTGTATCCTTTTTTGGACTATTTGTAAAGTAGTAAATTAGAATTTGCACCGTAAAAACTATTGAAATTAATTAATTAAACTTGATGGTTTTGTTTAATAAATAAATTAAAATTTTCGCGGGCGTGCACAATCCACAACTCCACTGAAGGTCAACGATTTTAGCTACTTCAAGATCAAAGGTACCGACACTTCTTATCACTACTGTATGCTTAAGCTAATATCTATACTGTGGTCAAAAACCAGAACTGAAGCTGCCTTCACGCGTAAACATTTTGACTAATGTGTTGCCTATATTTCAGGGGTTATTTTGTAGAACGTGTTTTCCACATTATTTTTGTTAAAATTTTTAACAATTTAATAATTTTGAACAGAAATTGACATAAACTATAACAGAATCATTCATAGAAGCAATTCTTAAAACAACCTACTACAAAACGAAATATTTAATGATATTTGGCTTAGGATTTGGAGAACACAGAACACTGTATTATGAAATGTCACAGTACTGCTGCCACAGGACAATGTCCAAATATTATTAGTTTTTGTTGCCACAACAAAATTACATTTTCAGTGCTTATTCTGATGCACATTTATCTGAAATGTACGAACTGCTGAAATACTGAAATACAATGAAAATACCTCAATTCAAAGAAGACAGACGCACGGTTTATAATCCGTGGACGGAAGCAAGCGGAAGTATAGTCCATTTCAGATAAATGTGCATTAAGGTAGTACTGTCGATACTGCTAGAGTCAAAACTACATCAAAAGTATACATTATGTCGTTTAATTAACGTAGTATTTAGACTAGACAACGTTCCGATAAAATAAAGGGCAGAGGAACTTCTATGACCGAATAATGTCATTACCAAAATTATTTAGTCAAAATAAAAAAATATTTCAATAGAAAAATAAAACAGTTATTTAAAGAAAACATTCGAGAACCGCTACAGTAGATTGAATTGATAAATTAATTAACGGGCACTCCTGAAAAGGTTAACACATAACCTTAAAACAGTTAAACAATGGGATTAGGGATACAACGATATATCGGTCGACCTATATTATCGATAATATCGAAGCAAAAATATCGATATTTATATCGATATTATAATCTCGTCCATATGATATTATCGATATTATAATCTCATCGATATTGCCCCCACGATAGAAATATGGAGATCGAGGACCTTCTTTTTTAGGTCACCAAAAATAATTTGCCCGAAATACGTAGAAATTTCTAACAATGGAGCCTGTTTATAAATTTTTTTGTTCATTTCTAAAATATCGATTCGATATTATCGATTATCGATATTTGTCTGATGTAAAATTTTATATCGATATTACAATTAATTTGCATTCCTAAATGGGATCCATTCTATGGAGACTCGTCGAATATTTATATATAAAAACAACATTGCCATATCTAATAAACTACGGAAAAGTAAGGTAAAAAATAAATTTTTGATACTTATTCGCTAATTATTTCTATCACATGCTTTAAAGCTGTACTCTTTTAATTTTATTTTCCACCGTTTTCTTTTGAACTGAAATCTCAACAGTACTTTTTGTAAAATATGATAAAATCTTTGGTTTCCCATAAGGCTTAATGTTAGAAGCGTAAAATTTCAAATGTCAACAACTTTTTACTGGTTCTCCGTAGCTCTTAAAAAATTTAACTGAATCATTATCTTAATAATCTACCAATCTGGCAAGTTTCATTAAATTCTGAACGGTAGTTCTAAAACTGACGGTATTACCTCGTTGATTGAATAAAGTAGGTATTCAATCAACGATTACCTTAAGAGTAGGCCATAAAGTATTAAATCAACCATTAGATAACTACCTAAAAAAATACCATAACTGAAGCTGTCTTCACGCGTAAATATTTTGGTGATTAATGTGTTGCCTACATTTCAGGGGTTGCCTGGCAGAAACAATCGGACTGAATGTTTGCCATATTGTTTTTATTACCATTACTAACAACTAAACAATAAAATTCGGTAAAAATTGATATAAAATATAAAAGAATTACTCTTAAATCAATCGAAACAAATAAAAATATTTATGGATATTTAGGTTACGATTTTAAGAACACAGAAAACCATTAGGAAATATCATAGCCGTGCCACATGACCAGATCTAAATATTACTAGTTCTTATTGTTGCCACTACAAAATTAGAAATTCAGTGAAAATTTGTCTAAAATGGACTATTCTTATCAAGATTAAAATAATTATCAAATATAATTATAATAATTATCAAGTATAATTATGTAAAATTCCATCAATTGGATGAGTTTTTGAACATACCATGTAAAAAACCGCAAAAATATACTCTGTATTCTTGACTTTAAATTGAACTATTGTTGTTTACCTAAATATTTAATTTGATAACAAAGCGGCAACGTCGCACGTTTGTTATTTTCCGCGCTGCCAACATAACATATCGCAGTTAATGTCGGATATCGAAATATGGTGGACGTGTTTGGGTGTGTTTTATGTTTATAAACGTAGTTACCGTACCGAAAGTGCGTTTCCACAGGATACCAAACAATAACATGAATGTAAGTGGTTAAGTAGCATTGACATATGACTACCTGTTTCGCTTGTTACCGCCTCAGAATGATATTCGGTGAGATCAATGACCAAGGGTGGGAAAAATGGGACAAATTTGATGCTTCTATGGCATACCCGGTCGATCGCTGTTCTTGTCTGTCACACAGTTGACCCCGATAACCCTTGTTCACGGGCAGTTCGTAGACTATTTCGAAAATCGGGGAGGTCTTATTATCAATGTGAATTCTTTAAATTTAGTCTTACTACGAAAACACCCTCGCATTTATCTGTAACTATCGAATTTACTACACCCTTGGATTGAGGAAGAACTATCTCAAAAATGAATCTGGTTGTACTACGTTGAAGACGAAGCAACTACAAGGAATTGTATTAAATATTTAAGTAACATAATCTGAAGTTTTATTGTTTCTTTTTTCCTGTAATTTTACAAATTGCGGGCAACCGAACTCTAGCATAAAGAATTTGCATCAGATTTGTGAAACCTTTGAAATAAAAAATAATAAAAAAATAAAAATCCGGTGTTCAAATAAAAAAGTTGGCTGTTTTATGTTTTTTAACGTATGTCGTAAATAGGTTATTAGCGATTGACAATTGCAAGGTTTTAATTGATTTGAACTACTACTATAACAAACCAAAATCTCAATGATTTTGCATAAAATAATTCGCCTTGAATGAACGAATTTGAGTATCATATTAATTCAAATCAAATTTCGTCAATGAAAATAACTTTCGCGAGGATTTTCTTTTGACTGAGAAAATTCTAAATTCTTTGCGTAAATAAGATGTCAAACTGACAGATCAACCAAAACGATAAGTAATCGCATGCCTTTCAAGAAAGTGGAAGTTTGGAAAACACAAAATTTCTATTGAATTCCTAAAAGTAATTTTAGCTAAAAAAATAAGAAATGTCAAGATGAAATTCAAGATTAAAACGTCAAATGAAAAAAAAAAAGTTGTCGAACTTTCGATTTCAAGGTCCCAAAAATTGTAACTCTTAAACTCAGAACTGCGCGGATAAAAATCAAAATTTTAAAAAACTATAATTTGACAGTAAAAATTATTATTTACTTTATAGCTCCGCAGATAACTCCAGATAACGCAGATAAAGAATCTTTCCCATGTTAACAAACCAAATATATTGGCATGTAATGAAGTAATGGTAATGACAGTAATGAGCAATGCAATAAGGAAACTGCTAGCACTTGTGTTAGCAATCGCTAGCTCTGGTATTCCTAAGTGTCTATGTCTATCTTTGTATGGAAAAGAAATGTTAAATTCCGGATTCCGGAAGAGTTTAATGTACTCGTTGTATACATTTCTTCTAACAACATAAACATTTCGTATCTGCTTACTTGTGACACAGAGTAAAGTGTTTAAGTCAGATAACGTAAATCAAAAATCAGGATGTTAAAATAACAGTAAACTTGGTAATCAAAAGGCAAATCTCTGCGTAATATTAATTTATCCTTCCTGTCGAGCTTTCGAGTTTAATGAGTGTCTCTTTTGTTTACATCTAATTCTGGAATGCTTCCGCTGTGGACCTCATCAAAGCTTACCATCATTCCATAAATAGTTCATTAGCTCTTTTTAAATTCGATGAAAACATCAGATAGATGTCGTCTTCTAATTAAATATTCAATGGGAGAGACTCTTTGACTGTATATTATCTGAGGAGAGACCATAAACGACAATATAAGACACTCATGTTGTACGAGACGTATTTGTTTTTTTATAGAAAATAGAATGCAGTCTGTAAATCTATTTTAGTCTACTTTGGCTGTTGAATTTATTGGAAATACATGTAATGCGGTGTCGGCATAATGAGGATATTGTTGTCAAGCTATACATATGTAAAATTATATCATGATCTTTAATTACAGGAAGGTAGTTCAGTTTGTGACTTGTAGCAACTGAAGGTCACTCTATTATGAAAGTTAATGGTTTTATCCATTCAATAAAAATGGGCCTACTTGTTTCGCGCTGTTGTACGAGGGCTGACAACAAAATTTATGTAATCTTTTTATAAAATAAAAGTTAGCGAAGTCTCAGGCTAAAACTAAAAACTTCGAAACTTTCGAGTTCTAAAGTTGAAATTTCTAGATTCTGGTAATTAAAAAAAGTCCCATTCTTGATGATACTTGCATACGACTTTGTTGGCGATGACCATAGTTTCTCTATGGATCGACCAATAAGTGGTAGTACTAAGAGTCACATGCTTGACGTCTGTGAATTTTTTAGTACTTGTCGGAACATTTGTTAGCATTCGAGTTGGATATACCACACTGACGAGATCTAACAAGATCGAAACCGGTATTTGGTTTCCAAACTTCGATTCTAATAAATGTTCAAACCTATTGGTCTGTGCATTAGAACCCATTCTTGAAGGTTAAAATATGGAAGTTTTCAAAAAAGTCGCATTCTACCTCTAGAAATGTTTGGTATATTCTGAAGCGCTTCAATTACTAGATTAAAATTTGACACTTAGTTCCTTACAATTTGAAAATTTCGAATCACGTTGCAGGTTGCCCTCGTGTGGTATCCATAAAATCCTGGTAAGATAACGATGGACTTGAACAGCAACAGAGGGTCAACAGGACAATTATCAAGTACAGGCAGCATCGGTCCTGGCATGCACCATTCGCTTTCTACACCGGCGGGCGTCGACGCGGGAGCTAAAACACCACCGGCGACACCAAAGAAAGGCGGCAAAATGCTCGCCATGAGAGTGCAAATGCTCGACGACACTGTTACCATTTTTCAAGTACAAGTAAGTGAATTTGAACACCAGCGTGATTCGCTGCCGATCACACGGTCTATTTCTCATCTTTGGAAAATGTTAAATTTTTGGAAGAAACGAAATGAGCAAACTTTTCATAAAAAGTTAAAATTTCCAAGAAGTTGGCTTTTCAAGAAAAATCAAAATTTTGAGAAAGTCGACGTTGTCAGAAAATTCGAAAATTTGAAAAAAATGGTTAAATTCTCAAAGCAATTCCAGATTTTCAAAAACGGTGACATTTTTAAAAGTAGTTTAAAATTTCAGAAATGGTCAAAATGTTGAGAAAATGTCGAGATTTAAAAAAAAATTAAAAATTCTAAAAACGTTATTTTGAAAATGGTCGAATTTTTCATAAAAATTAAAATGCCCAAAAAGAAGTAGATTTTTAAGAAAAATAAAAATTTTGAATAATTTGACATTTTAAAAAAATTCGAGAATTTGAAATAATGGCTAAATTCTTGAAACAATTCAAAATTTTTAAGAACAGAGAAATATTGAAAATTAGTAGTAGAAATATTCGAAATTTTCGAAAATACTAAATACCGAAGAAAAGCCAAAATTGTCAGATTTTGATTGAACGAACTGGTCCTTGGTTATCCGAGTTATCTGAGTCATCTGAAGATGATAGCTTGGCGGTCGAAACGCTTTAGAGCAACCTTTGTTGTGTTTTTAATCTTTCTTGGTTTCAGGAAACAAGATTTGTATTTCAATTTTTAAAATTATCAGAAGTCAACATTTTTAAAGGCAACTGAAATTTTGGATATTTGAAGTTTTCAAGAGTCGATTTTTTTTTTAAAAGCAAACCTTTTGAATGAAAAATTCCATAAAAAAATGACATTTTGAAAAAATATTAAACTTCAATAAAATCGAAATTTTGGAAAAAATTTGACATTTTGAAAATAATTTGACATTTTGAAAATAATTTATATTTGACCAAAAATGCAAAATTTTGAGAAACATTCGACATTCAACCAAATATTGAAAAAAATCCAAAAAAGTCAAAATTTCAAAGAAAGTCGAATGTTTTCTTAAAAAAATCGAAAGTTTGTGAAAATTGTGAAATTTAAAAAAAACGAAAATTGCAAAAAACCAAAAATTTTAAATTAAATTAAGTTTGAATAAAACTGAGAAATAGTTAACATTTTTTAAAAATGTCGAAATTTTGGGGTCGAAATTTGTAAAGAAGAAGAATTTTGAAAAAAAAAAATGAAAACAGTTGGAATTTTTTAAAAACAGTTTAAGATTTTAATAAGTCAAAAATTATGAAGTCGCAATTTTCAAAAAAAGAGTTATAATTTCCAAAAAGATTTTCAAGAAAAATAAAAATTTTGAGAAAGTTTACATTTTTTTTTTCAATTTATTTAACATTTCTTCGTCCCAGTTTGGAAATATTTCAATTTTTATGGTTTGTTGACAATTTTCTAAAATTGTTTAGAAAATTGTCAACAAACCATAAAAATTTAAATATTTCCAAACTGGGCCGAAGAAATGTTAAATAAATTGAAAAAAACATAATATTTCCGGTCAATAAGGGTCTACCATGAAGAATAAAGTTTACATTTTCAAAAAACTGGAGTATTTGAAAAAATGGCCAAAAAGTCAAAATTTTGAGAAATGTAAGATTTAAAAAAAACGAAAAATGTTCAGTCAGATTCTATGAAATTTTCGAAAATACTAAATACTGAAGAAAGGCCAAAATTGTCAGGAAGGTGAAAATTTTAAAAAAGAAATCGAAATTGATAGTTTAAATTTTCAAAAAAGTCGAACCATTTTAAAAAGGGTAAAATTTTTGAATGGAAACATAAAAAATTAAAATTTCAAAAAAATCTCAAAATTAAAATTTTGAAAAAATCTCAAAAAAGACGAAAATTTCAAAAAATGTCGACATTTTGAATAAAAATCAAATCTTAGAATTTTCGGCAAAAAGTGAAAATTTCAAAGGAAGTCGAAATTTTTCCAAACAAAATCGATAGTTTGGAAAAATGGTGAAATTTGGAAAAAATTAAAAAAAAATGAAAATCTGAAAAAATATCAAAAAATTACGTTTCAAAAAAAATTGGAAATTTTGTCGAGATTTTCAAAAACTGTCGAAATTTTATGACCGTAATTTGCAAAAAAAAAGTTGTAATTTTGGTCGAAAATTTTGAAAACGGGTAGGAATTTTCAAAAAAAGTTTACACTTCTGAAAAGTTAAACAGTTTGTAATCAAAATCGTAATTTTGTAAATAGGCGAATTTTTTAAGTTAAATTTTCCAAAAAGAAGTTACGATTTTTAAGAAAAAGCAAAATTCTGAGAGTCGACATTCTAAGAAAAGTTGAAAAAATTGCGAAGTTGCAAAGTAATTTCAAATTTTAACAAAATGAAATTTTGAAAATGAGTACATTTTCAAAAATGTAACATTTTGAAGCATGTTGAGATTTTAAAAATATTTAGAAAATTTAAAAATATGGCAATATTTTCAAAACAATTTGAAATTTATAATTTCCAAAAAGATTTTCAAGAGAAATAAAAATTTTGAGAAAGTTTGCATTTTCAAAAATTTGGAGAATTTGAAAAAATGGCCAAAAAGTCATAATTTTGAGAAATGTAAGATTTAAAAAAAAATGAAAAATGTTCAGTCAGATTCTATGAAATTTTCGAAAATACTAAATACTGAAGAAAGGCCAAAATTGTCAGGAAGGTGAAAATTTTAAAAAAGAAATCGAAATCGATAGTTTAAATTTTCAAAAAAGTCGAACCATTTTAAAAAGGCTAAAATTTTTGAATGGAAACATAAAAAATTAAAATTTTGAAAAAATCTCAAAAAATTAAAATTTTGAAAAATCTCAAAAAATTAAAATTTTGAAAAAATCTCAAAAAATTAAAATTTTGAAAAATCTCAAAAAAGACGAAATTTTCAAAAAATGTCGACATTTTGAAAAAAATCAAATCTTAGAATTTTCAGCAAAAAAGTGAAAATTTGAAATTTTCCCAAACAAATTCGATAGTTTGCAAAAATGATGAAATTTTGGAAAAAATTTCAAAAAAAAAATGAAAATCTAAAAAAATCAAAAAATTACGTTTCAAAAAAATTTGAAATTTTGTCGACATTTTTATGGCCGAAATTTGCAAAAAAAAGTTGTAATTTTGGTCGAAAATTTTGAAAAAGGGTAGGAATTTTCAAAAAAAGTTTACACTTCTGAAAAGTTAAACAGTTTGTAATCAAAATCGCAATTTTGTAAATAGGCGAATTTTTCAAGTTAAATTTTCCAAAAAGAAGTTACGATTTTTTAGAAAAATCAAAATTTTGAGAGTCGACATTCTAAGCAAAACTGAAAAAATTGCGAAGTTGCAAAGTAATTTCAAATTAAAAAAAAAAATGAAATTTTGAAAATTAGTCTACATTTTCAAAAATGTAACATTTTGAAGAATGTTGAGATTTTAAAAATATTTAGAAAATTTGAAAAAATGGCAACAATTTCAAAACAATTTGAAATTTAATAAAAAAAAGGTGAAAATTTGAAAAATAGTTCAAAATTTTAAAAATACTGAAAATTATCGAGACTAAAAATATTTAAATATTTTCAAATAGTCAGAAAAACCCGAAATTTTGAAAGGTATAAATGCGAAATGTGAAAATTGCTAAAAAAAGTCAAAATTAAAAAAAATTCGACATTTTCAAGACAATAAAAATTTCAATTCATGTTTTATTGGCTTTTTCAATAAAACAGGAATAGAAATATTAATACTTCGCAAAGAAAATACAGATATCGCAATAAAAATTGTTGGAAAAGTGAAGACTTGAAAAAATGAAAGCTTTCAAAAAAGTATAAAGTTTGAACAGTTGAAACTTTGAGAAAAAAGCAAGTCTTGAAAAAGTCCAAATTTTGACAAGAAACTTTGAAAATAGTCTAAATTGTAAAATGTGATCGAAATTTTGAAGAAAATCTCACCTTTCGAAAAATTCGACCTTATCAAAACTTTTTAATATCCAGTTTTCAAAAAAACTGAAATTTCGATAAATAAAATTTAAAAAAAAGTCGAATTAGTTGATCGGAAGGGTTGACATTTTCAAGAAAGTCGAAATTTTCAAAAAAGTTAAGTTGAAATTTTGAAAAAAATTTAAAATTGTAAAAAAATTTGAAATTGTAAAGTCCAATTTTGACAAGAAGTCGAAATTATGAAATAGAATCTAAATTTAAAAAATCTTACCTTTCAAAACGTTCGACCTTATCAAAACTCTTTGAGGTCAAGTTCAAAAAAATTTGAAATTTCGAAAAGCAAAATTTAAAAAAATGTTGAATTGGTTAATCAGAAAGGTCGAAATTTTCAAGGAAGTCAAAATTTGGAAAACAGTGAAAAGTTGATCTTTTTCAAAATTTCGTTTAAATATTTTGATATTGATAAACAAAGTCGAAATTTTGAGAAAAATTTAACCATTCTAAAATATCTAAAGTTTCCAAATATTCAAAAAAAATGGAATTTGAAACAAGGATTGAAATCCCTTCTTCTTCCTTTTCTCTTCTCTTCTCTTCAAATCTGTTCTCTTCTGTTCTGTTCTCTTCTCTCCTCTCCTCTTCTCTTCTCCTCTCTTCTCCTCTCTTCTCCTCTCTTCTCCTCTCTTCTCCTTTCTTCTTCTCTCTTCTCCTCTCTTCTCCTTTCTTCTTCTCTCTTCTTCTCTCTTCTCCTCTCTTCTGCTTTCTTCTCCTTTCTTCTTCTCTCTTCTCCTCTCTTCTTCTCTCTTCTCTCTTCTCCTCTCTTCTCCTTCTTTTCTCTCTTTTCTCTCTTCTCTCTTCTCTTCCTCTTATCTTTTCTTCTCTCTTTCTTTTTCTCTCTCTTTCTCTTCTCTCTCCTTCTTCCTTCTCCTTCTCTTCTTCTTCTTCTCTCTTTCTCTTCTCTTCTTCTCTTCTCTTCCTCTTCCTCTTTCTCTTCTTCTTCTCTCTCTCTTCTCTTCTTCTTTCTTCTTCTTTCTTCTCTTCTTCTCTTTTCTCTTCTCTTTCTTCCTTCTTCTCTTCTTCTCTTCTTTTTCTTCTCTTCTTTTCTCTTCTCTTTCTTCTTTCTTCTTCTCTTTTCTCTTCTTCTCTTCTTCTCTTCTTCTCTTCTTCTCTTTTCTTTTTCTTCTTCTTCTTTCTTTCTCTTCTCTTTTTCTTCTTCTTTCTCTTCCTCTTTCTTCTTCTCTTCTTCTTTTCTTTCTTCTTCTTCTCTTCTCTTCTTCTCTTCTCTTCTCTTCTTCTCTCTCTCTTCTCTCTTCTCTCTTCTTCTTCTTTTCTTCTTATCTTCTTCTCTTATTTTCTTCTACTCTTCTTCTCCCTTCTCTCTTTTTCTTCTTCGTCCTTCTTCTCTTGTTCTTCTCTTCTTCTTCGTCCTTCTTCTCTTGTTCTTCTCTTCTTCTTCTTCTCTTCTTCTTCTCTTCTTTTCCTTATTCTTCTCTTCTTCTACTTCTTCTATTCTCTTCTTCTACTTCTTCTATTCTTCTCTTATTTTCTTCTTCTTTTCTTCTCTTCTTTTCTTCTTCTCTTCTTCTCTTCTTCTCTTCTTCTCTTCTTCTTCTCTTCTCTTCTTCTCTTCCTCTATTTTTCTTCTCTTCTTCTCTTCTTCTCTTCTTCTCTTCTTCTCTTCTTCTCTTTTTCTTCTCTTCTTCTTTTCTTTTCTTCTTATCTTCTTCTCTTATTTTCTGCTACTCTTCTTCTCCCTTCTCTCTTCTTCTTCTTCGTCCTTCTTCTCTTGTTCTTATCTTCTTCTTCTCTTCTTCTTCTTTTCTTCTTTTCCTTATTCTTCTCTTCTTCTACTTCTTCTCTTCTTCTATTCTTCTCTTCTTCTTCTCTTTTTTTCTTCTTCTCTTCTTTTCTTCTTCTCTTCTTCTTCTTCTCTTCTTCTCTTCTTCTCTTTTTCTCTTCTTCTCTTTTTCTCTTCTTCTCTTCTTCTCTTCTTCTCTTCTTCTCTTCTTCTCTTCTTCTCTTCTTCTCTTCTTCTCTTCTTCTCTTCTTCTCTTTTTATCTTCTTTTCTTCTTCTCTTCTTCTCTTCTTCTCTTCTTTTTCTCTTCTTCTCCTGTTCTTCTCTTCTTCTCTTCTTCTTCTTCTTATTCTTCTTCTTCGTGTCTTCTTCTTCTTTCTGTGAGGTAGCCTTCTCAATCTGTTCTGGTCTTCAAGCTTCTTGTTCTTCTGATGTCCAAGGAAATTTAAAAAGGCAACATTTTCAAAGTCGAATTTTCTAAAAATCTTAAGGTTTGTGAATGAAATGGTAAGTTTAAAAAGGGTCGAGGTTTTGATAAAAGGCGCTGCCGACGGACGCGAAAACTCAAAACTAGAAAACTAGAAAAATTCAGAAGCAAAGAGCAATAATTGCAATAATTTTTTAAATTTGTTGATAAAATTAACAAATTTGGAGGAAAAAAATAGTGTTTTAACCGCAGTAACACTTATCACCTAAAAATATGGCTACATAAAAAGTTACGTTGAATTAAGGGATACAGGTTTTTGATGATAACTCAAAATTACCTAGAAGTCAAATACAGTTTTGCTTCTAGTGGAGGACTCATTTATTGATAATAAAATATACTTTAAACATTAGGGCATGTTGATAATGCGTGATGGTGACGCGTGAGGGTCACGCGAAATTACAAGTTTACTCCTTATCGTTCAACACGCCTAAAGAAGTTTTCACTTTAAATCACGTCCGAGGTATCTTCGACGGGAAATCCATTACAGGTCGAAATTTTGGAAAAAGGGAAATTTAAAAAGGCAAAAATTTTAAAATTGAAAAGGCGCACATTTCAGAAAGACCGAAATTTTGGAAAAGTGTCGAAATTATAAAAAAATCGTTTCATGTAACACTATAAAGAAAATAGTGGCCGTGACAGTAGTGAGTGGAATCGAGTGACATAGCAGCTAGTAGTTACATAATACTGTTAACACTATAGCATGTTCGTAACGAAAATTGGCGTGATGGTAACTGAAACTATGATTTTGCACCCTATCAAAAATGGCTAAGCGCGCCTTAAGAAGTTTTCACTTCAAAAAATAGATTGTTAACCTAATTTGGAATAAATTTCTCTTTTGTGGACAAAACCTTATGTAAAACAAGATTCAGATAAAGCTGATGGTCGCATGTAGCTAGTAATTCCGCGTCCGAATTATCATAAGGCGCATTAAAATCGTGAATATTACCACCATACCACCATATTAAGAAAAGGTAGTTTCCATTTCAAACTTCGTGGGTTGAATTACCTCACGTGGGCGATCTTATTACGATAACCTTTCCATTTTTACCTTACCAGAAATGCAATTTAATGGGCCAATGTAATGTCCAGCTCTTAAAATTTAAACACTTCTTTAGCTTTTGTATAAAGAGTTACTTGTTAACATCAATTTGTCGTAATTACAAGGCGCCTTAGATGCAAAGATGCAGTTGTTGCAATTAAACTCGTATGTTTTCAGCATTTCAATTACCATTAGGTTAATGTGGGAGGTCAGCAGTCTCCTTTAAACGATTCATTTAATTGTATGATGAACTAATTGAGAATTCTTTTTATGATACGTTAGGCGTAATTGGGTTAATTATTTGCATTTGGAGATGACAACCGACAAATTTATTCAACAGTGGTTTCAGCATTTTTCATGAAATTAAAGTCAGACGAATTAATTTTTTTACGTCGTTGGTCAGGTATGTTAGAAGGCTTATCATAAACAGGTAACCCAGGAAATAACTCAATTTACATATCGCGGCGTGCTTCCATAAACCGGCTTCGTCACTTTGATCCCATTATATTACCTCATTCCATTCAGAAATTCATTTAACTCATCCATAGTCTTAGATTTTAGTAGAAAGAATTGGGGGGATTTTTATTGCGGTGAAGCACGCAAGCAAGATGATTAAAAACCACTTGTTGATGTAAAAGCATTTAATTATTAGTTATTGGAATGTAAATGAAAGTTTCAAATTAAATAACGTCCATAATTTTTCCAATATTTGATGTATGAGTTGCGTGGGTTCAATTGCTTTTATAACAGTTGGTTATAAAATTGAAATAACGGGAATAATGTTTTAAAAAAGCATCTTTAGTGAATAAAGACTTCGAAATTAGCACCAACATTTCCACTGGTCTATAAAATCTCTATATAATTAAAGTTTGTAAGCTAAATTTAAATTAAATTAAATTTTCTCTTCGTTACATTAAAGTCAGAGCTTCAAACTTCAATTTTGAGAAATAAGGCGAACACATTTTAGAAAAAGGTTGAACAATCGAAGGTGTTAAGTTGGAATATAAAAAAAATCGAAATTTCTATTAAAAAACAGTTAAAAAAATTGATTTTTTTTTGATTGAGAAAATAAATTAGGGTCGTTTGCATCGTCAAATAATTATCGTGATTTGGTTTTTTTACAGGCCAAAGCCCTAGGGAGGGTGCTTTTTGATCAAGTTTGTAAACAATTGCACCTTTTGGAAGCTGATTACTTCGGTTTAGAATATTCCGACGTCAATGGAACAAAGGTACGTATATCTGTGAATTTGTGGCCTCTAGTTCCTATTTATTAACAACTAAATAGTAAAACTTTGTTTAACAATGCGTCATCGTTTAAAATATGGTTATAACATTTCGGTTTTTTTTTATATTATATTTACATTACTCAATAGTGAATGTGAATATTACAAAAGGCAAACGTAGATACGATTGTCGCTTCCATGTAATAAAATTTATTTTTAGATTATTTAATAAAGAATTTTCTTTATCAAGGAATTATTTTTAAATAACGATAAGTTGGTATCTTTTGTTGTAATGCTCTAAATCAGTATTTACCAAACATGTTTGGAAACGGGAGAATTTACGTACGATTTACCATCATCAACGTATTTGTAATAAAAAAGTAAGCTTAGTGCATACTTTTCGATGTTTTCGAGTCCAATTATTATTATGGATCATCAATGTTCATCTCTCTCGAGAAAACAGACTAATTTTATGGTCCGTTACTTTTTAAAAATAAATGTTAACCAACTTTTTCTTTTTCAAAAGATAACACTTTGTCCAATTTTTTTTCAATACAATCAAATACGGTACAACTTTCTTATGAGCCTAAGATGCCAAACTGTCCTCGGTAAAAACACCAGACTGTGGTCTGAAAAGACATCAGACCGTCGTTTGCAAAGACATCAGACCGTCTTCTGCAAAGACACCAGAATGGCATCTTCAAAGATACCAGAATGGCGTCTGCAAAGACACCAGAATGGCGTCTGCAAAGACACCAGAATGGCGTCTGCAAAGACACCAGACGGTCGTCTGTATAAAATGTCGTGGAGTAGAAAAAACATTCAATTTTTGATGCAAATCTTTTGAACAATCCGAATAATTCCACTTCTTATGGATGTAGTATTGGTTGGACCTCCAAAAGCCCATCACCAGGCAACTTGGCTTATCCCTCGTCGATCCCCTGTTGTACTTCTGCGTTAAATTCTACACGCCCGACCCGGCCCAGTTAGAAGAAGAGTTCACCCGTTATTTGTTTTGCCTTCAAGTCAAGCGGGATCTAGCTCAAGGATTCATGCAATGTAACGAAAATACGGCGGCTTTAATGGCAAGCTACATAGTCCAAGCTGAATGTGGTGATTTCGTACCCGAAGACTACCCCGACCATACGTATCTGTCTACGTACAAATTCGTACCACATCAAGATCAAGAAATGGAGAGGAAAATCATGGAAAATCACAAAAAACACGTGTATGTATTTACGAATTTGATAGATTTATTTTTCTAGATATTCTTTGTTGATTGGCATATTCGCTTCCGTCCATATTTTCCAGTTACCTTGTTAGGGATTGACAATCTATTTAAAATTACTCCCAATCGGCGATTGCGTTAATTTTCGGTAAAAGTCGGTAAAAGTTCGATAAAAGTGATCTTGAAAAGAAAAAAATTATCAAAAAAAAGTCGAAATTTCCAAAAAAAAAGTTGAAATTTTCAAAAAAACGTTGAAATTTTCAAAAAAAAAGAGTCAAATTTTCAAAAAAAGTCGAAATTTCCAAAAAAAAAGTTGAAATTTTCAAAAAAACGTTGAAATTTTCAAAAAAAAAACGTCGAAATGGTCAAAAAAACGAGGACATTTAAAAAACGTCAAATTTTGAAAAAAACATCAACTTTTTAAAAAAAAACTTAAATTTTTAAAGTTTGACAGCAGAAATCGAATTTACAAAACGGATATATAAAACGAGGAAGTCAAGATTTTGAAACAAGATCGAATTTGTTCTCAAAGTACAAAATTTCAAGAACAGTCGAAATTTTTTAAAATAACCCATATTTTTCAAAAGTCGAAATTTTTAATTAATTCGTTTAAGGTTGATATATAAAACGAGGAAGTCAACATTTTGAAACAAGATCGAATTTGTTCTCAAAGTAGAAAATTTCAAGAACCTTCGAAATTTTATAAAATAATTCATATTTTTCAAAAGTCGAAATTTTTAATTAATTCGTTTAAGGTTTCGGGTTGTTCAACTCCGTGTCTGTCAGCAGAGGTAACTGGAATTTTTGAAGGAGGCAACTGGCGAAGAAATTACCAATCCATATTGAGTTCTAAATGTTGGTTTTGTAGGGGGCAGTCGCCGGCGGAAGCTGATTTGAATCTACTGGAAACGGCGAGGAGATGCGAGTTGTACGGTATCAAGATGCATCCCGCTAAAGATCACGAGAACGTGCCCTTAAATTTGGCCGTCGCACACATGGGGATCTTGGTGTTCCAAAATTATACAAAAATAAACACATTTTCGTGGGCCAAAATTAGGAAAATTTCATTCAAACGGAAAAGATTTTTAATAAAACTTCATCCCGAGGGTTATGTAAGTTCTTATTGAATCGTTGACATAATTTTCAGTCTTTTTTTTTGGGACATTTTGGGTACAATCCGGAAATTTTTTTTGAAATTGTGAATTTATATTCTCAAATTTTAATACGTAACACTGAATTCCAATAAAAAGTCCACTTTCCTAGAGAAAATTAAATTTTTTTAAATAAAAAATTGTTAATTTTTATAAATTCAGTTTTTATGACTTTCAAATTTTCTCGAAATTTCAGTTTACATTCTTTACAGCTGAAAAGTACACTTTTTAAAATGTGGACTGTAAACTCGAAGAATCGACTCGAAACTTTCCAAATTTCCGATTTCAGTTCGAAATTTCGAGAATAAACAGGTATTAAAATCGGAAATTTGGAGAGTAAAATTGGACAAAAGAATCTACAGTTATAAACAACTGCACTTTTTTAAAGAATTCGATTTTGAAAAAAAAATTATTTAATTATTTCGAAAATTGGAAATATCAAACTTGAATGATCAAAAAAATTTGAAATTTGGAGAAAACTACATTACAAATTAATTTCAAGTTTTTCCTGATGTTCCCTTTTTCCCTTGAAGTTTCTACTTCAAAGTTATTTAAAATTTCAACTTCAAAATCAAACCATTGATTTCATTTGGAAAATGTTGCCTATAAAGTCAAAATTTTGTGGTATTGCTTTGAACAAACCGGAAAATCAAAACTTACAAATTACAATTTGGAGAAACTCGAAATCTATTTTAAAAATTTGAAATACAGAACTTGTCCCCTGAAACCAAGAAGGATTAAAAAACACAACGAAGGTTGCTCTCTGTATGTTTTTTAATCTTTCTTGGTTTCAGGGGGCAAGTTCTTTATTTCAATTTTTGAAGATAACCAAGGACCAGTTCGTTCCACCAAAATATTTTAAAAATTTGAAATTCGCGAACCGATATATTAAAAAAACTTTTTTTTTCGTTTAATTGCCAAAAATTAGAAATCCCACCACTGTAAGTGTGAAATCAAAATTAAAGTCGACATTTTTGAGGAGATCAACATTAATTTTGGAATGTAAACGAAATTTCGAGTTTAATTTCCAGAAAAAAATAGGATTTACAAAAGAAATCAAATCAGTTTTATGCATGGTTTGTTTTAGGGGTACTACAAAGATACGGTCGATTTCTTTTTTGAGGGTAGAAACGAGTGTAAGAATTTTTGGAAAAAGTGCGTCGAAAATCATGGTTTCTTTCGATGTTCTTCCGTTAAACACATCTCTAGACATAAAACGAGGGTGTTATCGAGGGGTAGTTCCTTTAGGTTTGTATTTGCACTACAAACAACCACTTGGAATGTCTTCAATTTTTTATGTTTACAGATATAGTGGCAAGACTCAAAAGCAGATAATAGAATTTGTTCGGGATAATTACGTCAAAAGGCAAACATTCCAAAGGTAAGGCATGTTTTTTTTTATTACTTGTATAACACGAAGTAGTTAAGTTGAAAAGCTTTTTGAATTCCTCAGTAAAAGGTAGCAAAACATTTTGAGAATTTTAAACGCCCAGTAGATTACAAGGTGTAACTCAAGTTAGACGCTTTTCAAATAAAATTGGGCCCAATAGACCCCCCCCCCCCAATCGTAGAAATTAAAAGCCTGCAGATTTATTGCTTATTACTTATTTTGTGGACCAGTGTTATGTTCCTATTGGAGCATGGTTGTTGTAGCAATTTTGGTAACCTTATATGCTGTACCCGACGGTTTCTAAAAATTGCAAAAAAATTAAGGGAAGGAGGAAGAAAACAGAATGTGTTGTTGTTTCTATAATACCCCCAGTGTTTCGAGTGTTGGGTGTTGCCTCTGATTGGTGGGTGTTGTGCATGATGGTACATGTTATAATAATGATAATAAAAAAGAAATATTTCAAACTAGTTACTAACGTTTGCAGCATCCTGAATGCTCTAATGAATTCCAGATTAAGTTATTTTATACACTTTCATCAAGGATAATTAATTTTCAAGAATTCTGTTAAAATGTGTAATTAATTGAATGATACAAAAATGTAGGCGAAATTTGAATTATCTTGGAAAAACAAAACGAGAAAAGTTAATTTCGTTGCAACAGGTTCTTATTTTTGTTTGGGTTTTTGGACATTCAAATTGTGCAACTAACAAGTCAAAAAATTTAAAATATTTAAACTTAAAGTCATCTTTAGGCGTATATATGAGAAAAGTTAGTCAAAAACTTCATTATTTTATGTGCAAGTGTCTGAAATATTATTAGAAAATCGGACCACTCTCTATACTTTTTTTAATATTATTTAAATTCTGCTTAAATTGAATTTCTTAAACAAAAGAAAAACGTTTCTGTTAGTACGAACACATCCCATTTAATTAAAAAATGAAAAATAAGAGGTTTTATAGAAACAACATCCTCTATCATTTACCAATGTGCTATAACTCACTATGCTCTGAAGGAAATATTTTTTAAAAAAAGTTAATAAACAGATGCAGCATAGATACTTGTCATTTAGGTACGTGTTAAATGTTAGCTGGGTTTTGTTCTCATTCCTCATTCCTTTTCCTTAGGTCGGCTTCGTTCCGGCATTCCAGCGCTCATTCGAGCGCTTCCAATATGCACACAGCCACCGTCGGGAACAGTATATCGGCCCATCCGTTGCTGCCTCTGGCAGACACCTCTCTTAGCGGTAGGTATCGCATCCCCTCACGTCACGCCAAAAAAAGCGTGTAAAACATAAAATCGAACGATTACAGTGGAAGCATCCAAACTGTCAGCTTCGCTGGGCTCGATGGGTTCAGCGATGACGAGATCAGCAGCAGCATGTCTCCCCCGAGGCACAGCTACGTCTTGGAGCTCGGTGCCAGACACCCGCAGGCCTACCACTACCACCACCAGCAGCAGTACGCTGCCGCACACTCGGACGACGAGCTCGCCGCATTCTCCTCGGACGCAGAGGTCTGCGCGGTCGCCGAGCCCGGTCCGGGACTCGCGCACTCCGCCTGCTCCCACGCTAGACCTCCACCACCAGAGGCAGCCTTACGACAGCTCAGACAAAGCAATTCACACAGGTAGGGCTCGCCTTTTTTATTTCTTGTACTCGATGTTGTATATTCTTAAAATAAGGTGTATGATTTCGTTATTTGCATCTGTGTGAACTTCAATTAGGTTCGAGTGTGTGAACAAGATGCACATTGAAATATTTATGAATTATTCAGATTACTTTTATGTTGCTTGAATATTATTTTGTAAGGACCCTCGATACATAGTACAATTAATTCAGTGTTACCAACCCGACTATAGAGTAAAACTGTATGAAAACGAGAAAAAAACTGTAGAAAACTGTAAACCTCTAAGACAAAAACTGAATCTGCAGTTTTTGTTTAAATTAGTGTTGTGCATTTTGTAAGTGAGAAAATTAAATCGAAAAGAGCAAATTAGATTTTTCCACGTTTTAAAGCCAAAGCTTTTTAAATTTCTCTTCTTCGCATTGTAATGCATTCAAAAAATGTTACCTACACATCTACTCTACTAACTAAAGGAATTAAGGCAACGCTAATTCATTTTATAAATTCATTTTTTGGTCAAGTTTTGATAACAACTAAATTTATAAAACATTCAAGGTGTAATTCAAAATTTCCATTTTACAGTTGGGATTTTAAGTATAGTTTTCAGATGTAAAAGAGGACGGTTGAAGAAAAAAATCATAATTCTGAGGAAAAAAAAATAAAAATTTATAATAAAAATATTTTCGAGTTCAACAACTTTCAACAACTTTTTGCTATAAAATTTCAGAAACACAAAAGTTCGCTTAATTGGAAATTAAATTCCAATTTTGCTCTAAGTCCTAATCCATATAAAAAACTGTTGATTCTTGAGGTTAAACTGAAAACTAGGAAAATTTAAAAAACTGTCGATTCTTGAGATTAAACTGAAAACTAGAAAAATTTAAAAAACTAAATCTACAGTTAGAACTGTAGGGTTGGTCACAGTGAATTAATTAAGCATGTCGGCTATCTAGTCGTTGCTTCTGATGGTAGAAGACCCAAGTTAAAGATTAAATTTATTAAGTTTTCATGTATTATGTGTGTGTGAATTATTTCAATTAATAGTTTAATGAATTTTCTTTTCTTGGTGTTTCATTGAAATAAAATAAAAAATTTATGCTCTTTAAGATCAACCGATACTGTGATTAGAAGAATCTTTTTTTATTATTTTCACAGAAAAACTTTGTAACACCAGAAAAGCATATTAAATGTTTCTTTTTTCCCCATTCTTCCTGCTTATTTCTAATAGTTGCTTATCATAAATGTTGCATGATCGCTGTCAATGTGCCAATCAGCGACCGGTCAAAGGCAATCATTTTTTTACTAACACAGGTACCACCACCATCACCTGCATCATCTCTAATACTGCCCATCCGTTTACAAAGTCGGAGGGATCCCTCGACCACCCTTCTAGCTACTTTAACGATTTATACCGCTCTCAAATCCATGCGCAAAACGACGTAGGCACCCAGGTGCAAACCTATACAAAACCCCCGTATTACCAATCCGCCAACGTGCCGATTAAGCGGAAAATTTGGCAGCGTAGCGCCAGTTGTCGCGATTTGCACGATTACAGTTTCGAAGATTCGGGTCAAGCCAAGCGCCGGCAAAAATCCAAAGTTGTCGACGTCTATTCGAAAGAGCGTACGCTCGAATCCCCTATTACTAGATTCGATGACCACAAAGCTATTTACACCACTTCACGCGATAACAGTCTAGAAATCGAACAGGATATCATAACGGAACAAAAAGTATATTCGAGCAGCTTTCCCGGTACCACAAGCTACTCGCAGGAATCCATGGAAGATCCCGGTAACTACGACCTGAGAGACTCTCAAGAGGACGTCTCGCACGATAGCTATGAATTGATCGAGAAATCCGACGAAGATTTAGACAAATTCTCCAACTTTGGTAAACACAGAAAAAAACAGTTTAACACGAGGAGTATCAGCTTAGATTCTGGCAATTATTTACCGTCTGGTAGCGATTCCGAAGACGATAAACATCACAAATGTAAGAGTAGTTCCGATGTTCCTCAAGATATTTTCATGCTGGAAGATCCCAGGGATTTTCCGAGGGAAATAACACCGAGGAAATCAGACGGCAGCTTCTATAAATATTTCAAAACTGGTTCCCGTACATCGAGTGCGGAATCGAGGAGCGATTACGACAACAAACCGATCGCTAGAGAAATCAGGCGCACTAGATTCGGTCAGCGCAGCTCCAGTCAAGAATCCAAAAGCGATTACGACCATAAAAGAATTCGCAAGAACAAAAGCGCCGAAAATCTAGAATATCACGAGTACTACGACTCGAGAACCTCCAGCATAGAATCCAAAAGCGAATACTATGACGCCCCCTCGAAAATCGAAGAATCTCGTTACGTTAACCACGAGTACGATCGCAAAATGAGTTTTGAACGCAACTACGGGATCCAGAATCATTTCACGGAATCCCCCAAGGATACCTCCCACGTTCACTCGATTAGTTTACAAAATGTCGAAACTGAACTAAACATGCGTGTCAATCGAATGTTGGATCAGAATACAGTACCCAGAACACAAAAACCTCGATCCCAATCGTCCGTAGAACGCGAAAAAGTGACTCATATATGGCCGGAGACCATCGCCGGCGTACCCACAGAAATTAGAGATTGGGGCAAGAGTGCCGAAAAATCTACTGAATCCGAAAGCAATATTTTCAGTTTCGACGAGGACAGAATCCAATCGCTCCAAAGCAGCAGGGATTCCCCAGACCACGACTTCAGCGTAGTCCCGAATATTAACGGAAAACCACCGAAGACTTTCAAGGACGTTTTCGTCGAAATCGAACCGAGAAAAGGTCGGGAACCCTTACCGTTACACCAACCCATCGAACGTACAAAATCAGATCCAAACTCTTTAGCTAGACAACGCCTTAATTCTAGCTCACGTAGATTACTCTTGATGCATCAAAAATCCATAGATTTGACCCCCGCTGAATCCAGCGATGAAGATTATCTTTATAAACAAATCCCAAGCGCCCCACCCATCACAAAATACAAAGGAAGCCATTTTGAGATGCCCACTGCGGAATTTGGTCATTTTGACATATTAAAACGCGAAATTGAAGGACAGAAGACGAAATTTGAGGTCCCCAAGCGACAATTCGAAGAATTGGGTGCCAAAACCCAATCCGATTTCCATAATCTCCCCCCTAAAATAGAAGAAATTTCGTACGTTCTTCACAAACGCCACATTAACGGTGTTTTACCTCTCGATGACAAGGCGAATGAGGTAACCAAAAAACCGAAAAGCCCAATCGATAAACCAAACGGCGAATCGTTTTTATTCACCCAAAACATAGACTTATCGAAAGTAGACCCTGTTACTTTGGAAATCGATAAAACCGAAAAACCGATGCATATATCCAGTCCTAAACGCGATATTACTCATATCGATCCTATCCTGTTGGAAACGCTAAGTTCCAAACTGAGCCAAATCGAAAGCGACTCGCCCACCAGCTCAAAAACAGAAAGTCTCAAACCTCAACAAAAAATCGTACCAATCATACCCAAAGATATGCCTCTTATCGGCAAGGTTAACGAGGAAGAACGCAAAGTAGAAACCAAACCACCGAGACCGAAAGATAAAATTAAAACCGATATCAAGCCCAAACGAATCATCAAACCTAGAATGCAACCGGGCAAAAAGGGCATCAAAACCAATAAGACCAAAGTCAGGATTACATCTTTCAGTTCCGATGACGAATCGTTGGATTCCGACGATGTTTTCGGCAGCGCCGAAGCTACACCCACTCGAATGGAATTTTCACCACCTCAGATGCGCAAGGAAATGGAATCGATTTTAAAATTCGAATCCGAACGAAAGTATCTCCAGTACACCATGTCGTCGACAGAAGTGGAAGGTTCCCCGCCTCAAAGCCGAAAAAAAGTCGAAAAACAAGTCGATAACGGTTTGGATCCCATTCAAACTGAACTCAGGCGCATTTCCGAACGATCTATTTCAATCCCCAGTTCTGAAGATGACTTAAACATCAAAGCAATCGACATGCAACCCGTTTTTATCGAACCTCCGGACGAATTAACCGTCGTACAAGAAGTCGATAAAGAAGATGGCGACAAATCTCAAGATGAAACGTTACGAGAGCATACATTTTCCGATATACTTATAAAAGGCCCCGATATGGCTCTCGAGATGCTAGAGGAGGAAGAACGACTACGAGAGAAGCTTCTATTACAAGCCGAAATAGAAAACGATTTGAAGGATCTAAAAGTCCCGCCGAAGACAAAAATTACCGAAATCCCATCACCATCCTTGAGGAAAAAAGGCCACAGCTCTTTATTATTTGCCCACGCGAGGTTAAATTTATCCGAAGGTTCCGCTTTTACGCTACTCCAGAAACAACAAGCCACCGAATCGCCGGTTCCCGGTCGAAGAGCGATCAGTTTAGACGCCCCGGTAATACCCGTCAGTCGACTACCACCGCTAAATGCGTTTTCGAGCAAAGATGACACCGTAGAAGATGAAGATCATACAACCCCCGCTATGACCGAATCCGAACCGGAAACCGGTAAACCCAGCAAGGAAATTCTAATCGACGGAATACCACCACCAAAGATACCACAAAAACCTAAAATTGCGGAAAAACTTGTAACAAAAATAATAGAAAAAGTACCCAAAATAGAAAAGAGTAATGGTAAAGCGACCGAGAAATCTAAACAGAAGCCGAAACCCGACAAAGAGCGTGACCAAATTGTTCCAGACGTTACGTCTAAGCGGAAACCGACGAAGGCAACGGTTCAAACTAAACCCTACAAAACCAAACCGAAGGCTTCGACCGGTCAAAAAATCGTCTCCAAAGACGCCGCTGAAATCAAAAATGCCGGAAAACCGCCGCCTAGCGTAACAAAAATTAAAATGTTACCACCCGAAGGTGCCAGAAAGGAACCACCCAAATCCCTACAGTTAGATCTGACCGGTTCAGATTTGGAAACGAGCAAGAGGGCGTCGCAAAAAACCGAAAAACCCGATGGGCGGAGGAGCAGCAGTAGAGAGAGAACAAAATCGCAAGACGACAGCGATACAGACATCGCGAAGCGAAAGGAGAAACAACAAATGCTGTACGAAATCGCGATTAAGCAAACGAAAACCCTAAAGAGTCCAGTTAAAGACGCTTTACCCGTGTTCCCGCAAGTAGAAGAAATGGTAAGGGAACGCCACGGGAAACTAGAAATCAGCATTAATACAATCGAAAACCCGACTGTTTCCCTCGAAGAAGCCATCATTATAACCAAGTCGCCTAAAAAGCTGGACAAGAAGATGGATAAGAAGCTCACAAAAAGCCTCGAATTGAATCTCTCCGAGCAAGAAGATGCGACCAAGGTGCAGAGATTGGGCAAAAGCTTGGACTTGGATAATAGGCCCAAAGAGGAGGAACAGTCTCAGTTTACTTTTGAGGTCGCGGAAACAAAAGCTGAGATCGACGAGTCGCGAACACCATTCGATGCCTCGGAAACGAAAACAGAATTACGAGACATTGAAGTATCGAAAGACGAGGCGGCGGTTGCAGTAACTGAGAAGGAGGCAGAAACTAAAACAGTTGACCCATGCGCTATTGAGGATAGACAAGACGCGGTTATACTTGAAGGTACCAGTTTGGACGTCTGGTTATCTGTAGATGAACATAATTCGAAAAATGGCAAACTCGACGACATTAAAATAATACAAAAATCGAATGATTTTTTTGAAGGGGCGTCCGCTGTTAAACCTCCGGATATTATACCGAAATTAGAAGCTAAAAGCTCGTCGGATTCCCAAAGCTTAGAAAAAATGAGCCTCGGAAATAGTTTGGATATAAAATATATCGACGATTCGGGAGATTCGTCGCATAGGTCCGAGGACGCCCAATTAATCAAGGAAATGCAGAAAGCCTCGGATACGGTAAGCAAGTTTCTTCGTCGTAAACTAGAGAAGCGAAAACTTTGCGAAAAAGTGATAGTGAAAGCGGAAGAGTCGATATCAAAAAGCGTGATATCAAAAACCAGCGAGGAATCGTTAACTGAAGTTAGCGAAATTAGAGGCGAGACGCAAGAAATTGACAAAAATTTTCTATCCGTGGATGATAGTTTTAGAGATAACTTGCGGAAACTCAGCATCGAAAGATCCAGATCTGAAGACACCGGTTCTTGGATGACCGTAGAGTGTGACGAATTTGTCGGTACCGAGGAGTCGTTCGAGTACGACGCTCCGGCGGGTTCCCCGGGGAAAGACGAAGATACTCTCGTGGTTGACGTTCAAAATAAATTAGATGTCGCGAAACATAGCAAGCTGGATTTACTAAAGCGGAGTTCGGATCAGTCCAAGTCGAGCGACGGCTCTTGGACTAGCGGGGAAAAAGATTTGAGTCCGAGCAACTTGAAGGAAACGGACGATTCCAGCGCTAGCTGCGCCATAGGTAGAGCCATCGGTTTAAGCCAACCGATCGAATTGTTTACCAGAGATAAAGCATCACCCGATGGTGAAGCCCCTAGGAGTCCCAGAAGCCCGCGAAGTCCGAGAATGTCGGTTTTGGGTCGCACTTTTACCATCGACGAAGGATTTCTGAATTTGCATCAGCGCAAAGAGAAGTCGGATAGTGGAGATGAAGTCTACGAAATTCCTCCAGATATTTTGCCACAACAGGAGAATAATAGAGTGAAAAAACCTTATCCTTTCGAAGAGAAGTGGTCGAATGATTCGGAATTGACTCAACGGTTGCATATACGTATTTCTAAAAAGCTCTCTTCGGGCGACAAGGGTAGTTTATCTTCCGTTGAAGATTCTTACAGTTTGGCAAAACCCTCTCTGTATTCAGTCGAAAAGTTGTCCACGGAATCTAGAAATTCTGTCGATACCGAAAGCAGTTCCGGTAGTTTAGGGGTAGCCGTGCGCGTGGCTAAATCCGGCGATATACCGAAAGAACTGAGTTCTACGTGGAAACCGTTTCCTCTGGATAGTTCTGGCTCTGAAAGCTTTGATGACGGTTTGCTACCACCGGATCAAGATTTGGATAAACAGGAATACTTTCTACGTCGTGATAACTCGGGCGATTTTGCTCAGTTAACCGACGTCTGTTACAAAGATGACGTGACACCAACTAAAGACGACACCGAAATCCCCGAGGATTTGGCCCAGTTTTCCGGAAATTTCTCCTACCCCTGTCTAACGTCAAATATAGGTGAAGGTATCGCCATCAATTTACAAACAGGGTTTCTATCGCGAACGTTATCGCGAATTTCCGAACGAAGCACCAATTCGGAGAAATCCAGCGTAGAAGACGAATCGACGAAGGGTAGCACGCAAAGCGACAGCCTCAATGACGAGTCATTGGCTTCCAGTAATCCTCAGGTTAGTTTAAGCTCGGATCCCCCAAGTAACGCCCACGGCTCGGAAAATGCGAAAAAGTTGCCTTCTAGTAAAAAAGAACGCAGCGAAAAGCAACCGAGTTTCGAGCAAATGCCCCATTTGAGCAACCTCTTGCAAAGACAAATTTCGGACGACCGGCGAACATCGGCGGAAATGGCTGAACTTTCGATGGACGATATCGAAATTATAACTTCCGAACGGGGACTCAAATTAAAACGTCAAGGCTCCGATGATACGATTATAGATGAGGAGTGTTTCGAAGCGGAAAACCGCGATGATAAGAAAGGTTCTAGTAGTCAGGAAAGTGAAGAGTGGCCTTTGCCCGAAATACCGACGCAAGGTCAACGCAATTTGATCGCCATGCATTCCGTGCCCAGTTCCGATACGTCTCAGCAAACGACTCAAGTTTATCAACTTCCTAAGAGTAATATTCCGAAGACTTTCGGCCTGAGGGGCTCGTTGAAAAGCCAGGATTCGGAACAATGGCCCAGTCCTCCTTCCAGCGTTGTAGAGCCACCGATGGTAGGAAACGTGGAAACTTATTATATGAGTCCACCGGAGGAAGCTTGTAAAGTAACCGTAGATTCCAGCACGGTTAGTACTTATGATAACGATTCGAATTCGGACAATGAGAATCGTACCGATGCGGATGGGGATAAAACTCATACGTATGAGAACGTAGCGACCGAACGGGAGAGTATTTCGGAGAGTTTAAGCGTCGAAGTGAGCGGGGTTAAAATTATTCTGCCTGCTGAAAAAGATGATTCCAATTCTGACGGCGATGGCGACAATTTGAACGATGAGGTTTTCACTGATTGTCCCGAAGGTACGAAACACGAATTAAGGCCACCGACGGCGATGAGGAGAAGCACAACTTCTGATGATTCGTCGCATTCCGGCCACAGAGATGCTAGAAGAAGTTCTCCTAGTTCTTACTCTGAAGATGATTGCACTAGCACCAATATCGATGGTACTGTAAGGTACGCACCCAAACCAACTAAATGTACCCATAGTTCACATTCCGAGGACACATCTGTTGCTCTTAGTTTATCGGAGTGGTCTAACAGTACGAACACGGTTAAATTCCCGAATTTATCCAGCAATAGCGGTACTAACAAAAGTAAAAGTGAGGAAAATTCGTTAACTGATATAGCACAATCGATATCGGAGTGGTCTAGTAGTAATAGTACTCTAAAGGCACAACAGAACACTAGCTTACAGTTCCAAAAGTTATCATCTAATACTTCCACCGGAGATAGTACTCTAACTGATCTTATACCAACCATATCCGATTGGTCGAGTTCAGATTCAAAAACTTTGGTTCCGCAGCAGTTTTTCTCGACTAGTAACAACAATAAGATACCAGAGCGCCCAACCATTACCAGACTCGGTTCCAGCATCGATGAAGCAGATCTACTGGCAAACCACGACCAAAAAAGCTTACCTAGTCCTAAAAATATACCATCGGAAGATTTCTCATTTCTATCTCAAGTTAATAAACCTCAAGATTCATCAAAATCATATACGAAATCGACCGAAAGACCAATCACCATACCAGTACCATCAGATACGGAAAAATCGAGTAGTTCCGTCGAACAAAGAACGGTGCATATACAACGTTACGATAAAGATAATAAAAAATACTCCCAAAAACCTCAGTCGAGAAGTTTAGAAAAACCACCTCCCAAGCCGAAATTATCGAAAAATTCCGTTTACTATTCCAGTAGTTTAAGCTCCGAATCTACCCCGATGGCAACATCTTGTCCGATACCTGCCAGTAAAACCGCTACGGTACCGTTAACCCGCAGCCATCGAAAACCCGTCGCCAAAACGATTTTCCAAGCGAAAAGCCCACCGAGCGAAAACGATTCCACCAGCTCTGTGGAATCCCCTAAGAGTAAATCGGAACGGGAGCGAAGGGGCTACAGACGTAGGCGTCAAGCTCAGATGCAACGTAAACAGAAAGCCGAACGGGAACAGCACGCGGACGAATACTATTACGTCGAGCACGATCGGGGATTGACAGAATACAACGAGTACATTCGTACTCACGCGATTTCTGGTCAGTATACCGAGACGATCGAGGAGGGGTATTACCCGGATGTCGATTCGCAGTCCGGGTCCGATATTTACCGGATGGAACGGGACGAGGATGAAAAGTATGAAAGCGCCGAAGGTTTTGACGTGTCGTCAATACCTCCGCCGCTGTTAGAGGACGAACTCGAGAGCAGGCCGACGCACGTTTAAATCGATTTGTTATAGAGAGGAAATGCACCATTTAAATAAAAAGTTTTTGGCGGTTTTTATACTACGTTTGAATTTTTGTGTCGTGTCGTGGTTAAGGTCTAAAACACTGAATACATCCGCGGGTTTTTAATAAAATTCAGAAGAAAGCTTTGGTTTCTTATCAGATTTACTATGTATTTGGTCAGCTGTTGTATCTAAAAAAAATTTGAATTTTGATTAAGATAATATTTTTATAAACAAGGATGGATTTAGTTTAAATTGAATCTTCATGGTAAAAAGGGTTCGTTTACATCGAAATTTTGGGAAAAAGTGATTTCAAACGAATTGAAGTTTTGTTAAAGTGTATATTGTTAATTTTTAGTTTAGTCAATTTCCAGATTATATTAGAAACGCTGAGAATTTTTTAAAATTAATAAATCTTCAAAATTTTCATTCTTTTACAAAATTCCTTTTTTTTCAATTTGAAATTGTTTTTATCATTTAAGTTTCGACTGCAAGCTCTCTTTAGATCTTTCAAATTCTAAACTCACCAAATTCGAAATTTATAAAAAAAATCTCGAATTTTTTGTTTTTAAAATTCTTGAAAGAGTAATAAATTTCAAGACAAACTATAAAATTAATTTTGAAAAATTCGAAACACTAACAAATCGAGCTTAATACGAATTTCGTGTTGATGTTGAATTAAATTTTTTTTTGTAAATTCCCAGTTTTTTTTAATTTATTTTTAAAAAAAGTTTCTTTAAGGTTATTGTCAAAATTTTGAGAAAAAATCAAAATTTCGATTATTTTCGAAGTACTAAAATTGGACTTTTTTAAAATTGAAACTTTTTTCAAAATTTTTACTTTTTTTGAAAAGTTCCACTTTTTTAAGTTTCCACTTCGACTGTTTAGTTACTTATGGCATTTATTCACTCTTTTTATTTTTCAAAATTTCTGTTTTTTTAAATTTGACTGACAATATTTCGATTTTTTTTAATCAAAATTTGGACTATTTTTGGAAGTTTTACATTTCGCATTGTTTTAAACATTTTAAATTCTCGAAAATTTCGTTTTTTAACCTTTGAAGGTTTTCAATTTTTTGGACTGTTGATATTTTTCAGATTCGGTATTTTTAAAAATTAGGACAAGTTATGAAATTTTCAATTTTTTTAATTTCAAATTTGGTTCGGCATTTTTTCAAAATTTTGACTTCCTCGAAATTTTGATTTTTTTTTTGAAAATCCTATCTTCTTTTTGGAAATTTCAACTTTTTATAAAAATTTGACCTATTTTCAAGATAACGATTTTTTTTTAATATCCTCGCCATCTTTTGAAAATTTTTATTTTTTCTGAAAATCTAGGATTTATTAAAACTGGAGTATTTTTAAACGTCCAACTATTTTTCAAAAATTTCGAATTTTTTTGCAAACATTTAAAATGTCGATTTTTTAACGTTTTCGATTATTTTTCGAATTTGTTCCAAAAATTTCAATTTTTTTTGCAATTCTTGATCTTTTATGAAAATTGCGACACTTTTTCAAATTTTTAATTTTTTTTTAAATTCCAACCTAAAAACTTTAAAAAAAAATGCTTGACTTTGTTTTAAAATTTTAAAACTTAACTTTTTCCGAAATTTAAATACTTCAATATCTCGACTTTTGAAAATCTCGATCTACCTGATAATTTTGGTTTTTTTTTTCAATATTGTGGCTTTAAAAATTTTAGCTTTTATTGAAAGTTTGACCGAACATTTCCCAATATATTAAAATTTCAACTTTTTCAAAATTTTGGATTAGTTTGAAAACTTCTCAATTGTTTTCATAATTCTCAAATCTTTTGAATGTGTTGACTTTTTCAAAATGTTGATATATTTTTAATTTCGACTGTAAAATTTAGACTTTTTTTAAAAATTTTTCTCTAAAATTTTGACTTCTTTTAAAAAATCGAAAATTTTTCAAAATTTTGTTCTTATTCTCAAATTGTTCAGTGTTTTGGAATAATTTGTCCATTTTTAAAATTTTTGACCTTTTCTTATTTTCAAATTTTCGATTTTTAAAAAAAAAATCCCACTGTTGAAAATTTCAACTATTTTAAAAATAGTCGAAATAGTCGGAACCATTTAAAATGTTTGAATTTTTCAAACTTGACTTCTTATGCAAATTTGAATTTTTTTCAAAACTGCTTATTCTCAAATTTTTCAGTGTTTTTGAATAATTCGTCTATTTTTGATCTTTTCTTATTTTCAAATTTTCGACTTTTTTTTAAATTCCCAGTTCGTTGAAAATTTCGACTGTTTTTAAATGTTTGAATTTTTCAAAATTTAAAATTTTGTGAATATTAAAAATTTCGATTTCTCAAAATTTTGACATTTTTTTAAACTTCAGTTATTTTCAGAATTTCGACATTTTTTGTAAATTTTCGATCCTTTATTTGAAGATTTTGATTTTTTTTAAGTCGGACATCTTTTTAAAATTTTCTTTGAAATTTTAAACTACTTCAAATTTTTTTAAAAACTTCGACCCTTTTTCAAAATGTCGACATTTTTTGTACAAAAATTTTAATTCTTTTTCAAAAATTGAATTGTTGAAAAGTTTGACGTTTTTTCAAAATTTTATTTATATTTGTTTTGCAAATTTTTAATCAATTCGTCAACTTTTTAAAAGAATATGACTTTTTTTAGATTGAAACTTTCCAGAATTTCAACTTTTTCTAAAATTTTAAGTTTTCAAAATTTCAACTTATTTTAAATTCTCGAAATTTTGACATTTTATCAAAATATTGACTTTTTCATAATTTTGATTTTCTTTTGGAAATTAACTTTCTGTGAAACATTTTTTAAAATTTCGACCTTTTTCTGACAATTCCTTTACCTTTTTTTTTGTTCAATATTTAATTATTTATGTGAAAGTTTTAACATTTTTAAATGTTTGAATTTTTGAAAAGTAAATTTTTTGAAAAGTATGAAAAACTTCAATTTTTCAAAAAAAATTTTTTTGAAAATTTAAACTATTTCGCAAACTTTCAAATTTTTCTAAAAACTTCGACTTCTTTTCAAAATGTCGGACACATTTTTTTTTCAAAATTTTGACTCTAAAATTTAAACAGTTTGACTTTTTCAAAATTTCATTTACATTTGTTTTGCAAATTTTTAATCAAATCGGCAACTTTTTAAAAGAAGGTGACTTTTTTTAGATTCGAACTTTCCAGAATTTCGACTTTTTCCAAAATTTTACTTTTTCAAAATTTCAACTTTTGAAATTTTGAAAATTTCGTCTTTTTTTGAAAATTTGGACTTTTTTTTGAAAATTTGAACTTTTTTGAAAATTTCGAATTTTTTTGAAATTTTGTCTTTTTTGAAAATTTCGACTTTTTTTTTGAAAATTTAAACTATTTCCCAAAATTTCAAATTTTTCTAAAAACTTCGATTTCTTTTTAAAATGTCGACACATTCTTTTTTTAAATTTTGACACTTTTTCTAAAATTGGACTTTAAAAAGTTTGACTTTTTCAAAATTTTATTCAGATTTGTTTTGCAAATTTTCAATCAAATCGACAACTTTTTAAAAAAAATGTGACTTTTTAGATTCGAACTTTCCAGAATTTCGACTTTTTCCAAAATTTTACCTTTCAAAATTTCAACTTTGAAAATTTCGTCTTTTTTTGAAAATTTGGACTTTTTTTGGACATTTCGACTTTTTTTTTAAATTTTGACTTTTTTGAAAATCTCGCATTTTATTGAAAATTTCGACTTTTTTTTTGAAAATTTAAACTATTTCGTAAAATTTCAAATTTTTCCTAAAACTTCGACTTCTTTTCAAAATTTTGACACTTTTTCTAAAATTGGTCTTTTAAAGTTTGACCTTTTCAAAATTTTATTTACATTTGTTTTGCAAATTTTCAATCAAATCGGTAACTTTTTAAAAGAAGGTGACTTTTTTTTAGATTCGAACTTTCCAGAATTTCGACTTTTTCCAAAATTTTACCTTTTCAAAATTTTTAGAAAATCTCGTATTTTATTGAAAATTTCGTCTTTTTTTTGAAAATTTGGACTTGTGAAAATTTGGACTTTTTTGAAAATTTCGACTTTTTTTGAAAGTTTCGTTTTTTTGAACATTTCGACTTTTTTTTAAATTTTGACTTTTTGAAATTGTCTTTTTTGAAAATTTCGCTTTTTATTGAAAATTTCGACTTTTTTTTACAAATTTAAACTATTTCGCAAAATTTCAAATTTTTCTAAAAACTTCGACTTCTTTTCAAAATGTCGCCGCATTTTTTTCCAAAATTTTGACACTTTCTACAATGTGACTTTCAAAAAGTTTGACTTTTTCAAAATTTTATTTACATTTGTTTTGCAAATTTTCAATCAAATCGGCAACTTTTAAAAGGTGCCTTTTTTTAGATTCGAACTTTCTAGAATTACGACTTTTTCCAAATTTTTATCTTTTCAAAATTTTAACTTTTTGAAAATTTCGTCTTTTTTTGAAAATTTGGACTTTTTTTGAAAACTGACTTTTTTTGAAAATTTGGACTTTTTTTAAAAATTTCGACTTTTTAAAAATTTCGACTTTTTTTGAACATTTCGACTTTTTTTTTAATTTTGACTTTAAAATTTTGACTTTTTTGAAAATTTCGACTTTTTTGAACATTTCGACTTTTTATTTAAATTTTGACTTTTTGAAATTTAGTCTTTTTTGATAATTTCGACTTTCATTGAAAATTTCGACTTTTTGTGAAAATTTCTTTTCTTCAATATCTAATTATTTCTGTGAAAATTTTAACATTTTTTTTTAAATTTGGACTTTTTCAACATTTAATTATTAGAAAATTTCAGTTTTTTGAGGTTTTAGTGAAAGTTTTTGAAATCTCGCTATTTTCCAAAATTTTGACAGTTTCAAAATTTTACTTTTTAAAAATTTAGACTTCATTGTGATGATGAGTTAACACATATAGGCAACTTTAAATACAATCTTGTGTATTATTAATTACCTAAAAATCGCCTAACCATTAATGCTCATTTTTACCATCTTAAAGGCTAAATTTTGAAAAATGCTCTCTTAATGCTCACCTACTTATTACTGAGAACACCTGTGTGAAATATCATATTTCTAAACCCACTCGTTTAGGCTGTGCAGTCAGTGCTTAGAGATTTATTAAATGATATTTTCAAGACTAAATTTCAAGAACTCGCAAAATTTTGGTCGAAGTAGCAATAGGCAACCTAAACCCAAACGACCCCCAACACAAATCGAAAAATTTGAAAAAAAACTCGAAAATTGATTTCGAAAAACCCAACATTTATTTCCGAGTTTTACTGTAAATTTGATTGTTTCGTAAAGTTCACCTCAAAAGTGCGAAATTAAAATTTAATTTTCAAATCTTAAACTTCCAGAAAAAATAAATTGGAAAAGTCGAGATTCTTGATCTCGATCAAAAATTTTAGAAAAAATCAAAACATTTAAGTAGTGATTTTTGAAAAAAGTCAAAATTCGCAAAAAAGTTGTTAAGTTGAAGTTTGTTCTACTTTTTATTATCTACTCAATAAAAAAATTTCAATGAATCAACGAATGTTTTTTCATCGATCGAGTTGTCGCCTCTGTCAAGATGGTGCATTTTCTCTAATTTCCCAACATCAAGGGAACGGACAACGAACGCACTCTCACTTTTTCCTTGCGTGTCGATGTTAAATTTCAAAAATGGCGGCAAATCCTTTAGATTTCGCACCAAATTTTGCTCATAATCGCACGGAATCCCAATGTGATTTATTGATGTTTATAAACCTTAAACCGTTTTATTCGAAGCGAGGATCGAGGTGCCAATTTTTTTGAGATGATCGGAATTTTCGAAACTGTCGTTTGATCGAATTTTTGAAACACGGGAGTAATCGAAGCGAGTTTTGCAAATGGGCCAGAGATGCTGCTATATTAGCTTTTTAACATTTTACTGGTGTATGTCTTCTGATTAGCCAAAAGTTCTACTGGTGATTACTTAAGCATTTCACAACTGCCATTTTACTAAGTTCGGTATTCCATAGCTTTATATTTAAAAAAATCTGCGCTAACCAACCAAAGAATAGTTTTTTCTTTTCATTAGGTGTCTCTTTAGTTGGCAAATCATTGATTATTTTTGAAAACAAAACGCACAATAATTGCTGTTAATCGCTAATTAAACTTTTGGCTAATTTTTGCAATCATTTCGTCATCTCTAAGGCACGAAGACTGAAAATAATGTAAATAAAGCTGATTCAACATTGAATCAAATTTATTGTAAATCGTATCTAATTTGTTGAATATTTAATTTGTTTTTATCGGTGATTGTCATAGTTGATTTTTGTCGTTTTAACAGTGGTCACTGATACAAACAAAAGCGTTTATTAATGATTTAATAAAATCAATGTGATAGTTCAGATAATATCAGTTGTTTGGTCTACTTTGTTGTTTCTGAAAGTTACTTACAATTAGATGATTATAGGTTAGTTGTAAATAACGGTGTGTATATGCATATTTTGTGAAAATTTTTCCTAATTAATGGGTCGTAGCCGTGGCTTTTCTCGTCTGATTTTGCGTCTGACGTTTGGAAAGCTATTGGATGCGAAATAAGTTGAGATTATCGATTTGTTGTAAACAATGAAATTCTTTCGATACTTTGAAACGTAAATTTGAGTACAAATTATTTATAATTCGTAAATTCTTATTTTTTTATAATTCGTCGACATACAAGGCCTAAGTATTGTACCTTAGATGATTAAATTGTTTTATTTTAATTTCAAAAGCTGCCAATTAGTAGTTTTGGGTAGATTTATTACGTATTCGGATTCTATGGGTTGTGCCAAATGTAAGGGACCCCAGAAGCATTAATATACCAGCTTCCATTACGTGCCAAATTTATTTTCAAGCCAAGGGTGACTGCATTTCGTTTTTTAACTTGGTTTATTCGATTTAAATTGCTTGATAGTTTATATTTTTGATATCTAAGTTTATTATATTAATGGTGACTCAATTGTGATGGTTTAGTACTTTAATAATTACGAGAGAATCAAAAATTATTTTTATTTATCTATATTTTGCGTGCAAGAAAGATAGTCAATATTGTTGATGGATATAGTACACCTATGAATAAAAAAATTGATTTATGCTGTGAACAATCATTTCTGTACGTTGTTTTTAATGTTACAATACATTTATCTACCTTGTATTATAATACTAGAGTCAGTCATTCATTAAAATAAATCCTTACAATTTGTTTGGACTTGTTCTTTCACTTCCTATGTGGTATAACCAATTTACTGTAAAATTTGTTGTTACTTTTTTTATCGCACCCACATTGGACCAAGGTGAGATCCCCAAAATTGCTTCTATTGTTATAATTTTTTTTTACATTGCAGAATTTTTAGGAACTCATTTTCTTCTAGGTAGTAAATTCTGTGGTGTGTTTTTTTTAGGTACAAATGTATTCATTAAATCAGCGTTTCTCAAATAGTGAGTCGCAACTAGAGGATTTGATCCCGGGATTCTGAATTTCGGGATCCCGAGATCCCGACTACTTTTTAATCTCGAAATTTTCGAGTTTAAGTTTTTTTGAGCCCGGGATTTTCGAGATTGACATCATTTTAAAAAAGTTTTAAAGTAGACTGCATCTATCGAAACGTTCAATGTCAATGTTTTCAGCAAAACTCGTCTATTATTTTAATATAAAATAGAAGAAGATTGATTCCAAACAAGCAACACTGCTTTGGAATTGGTATGCTTGTTTCAAATAAAAATCTTGCATCTTAAACTAAAAGATTTGATGATGAAACACCGGTCGCGGTGTTATTTCTCAGATTAAGGGGGTCAATAGAGTGTGACATCGTGTGTCAAAGGCGAGACGAGTCATATGCTTCGTGGCGTCACAAAGTTCTCACTTTTTTTGAAGAATTTCACCTTTTTAAAAGTTTCAAATATTTTCTAAAATATCGTCTTTCTTGAAAATGTAGACTTTTTGAAAATTTAGATTTCAATTTCGATATTTTATTGAAAAATTCAATTTTAAAAAACTTACATTTTCTAATAATTTCGACATTTTTCGAAAATTTTTTTTTGAAAATTTCTTCATTTTCCTGCTTTAATCTTTTTCTCGAAATTTAAACTTTTTGTGAATACAAACTCCTTCGAAAAAGTTTACTCTTTTCAAAATTTCGATACCTTTACAAATTTTGAAAAAAGTAAATATATCAGAGAATCGATATTCACAAAAAGTTTAAATTTCAAGAAACAGGTTGATACTTTTCTAAAATTTTGACTTATTTGAAAAGAAAGTATTTTCAAGATTTTACTTCTTTTGAAAATTTTGATTTTTTCGAAAATTTAGGCCTGTTTTAAAATATTGAATTTTTAAAGATTTCGAAAATGTCAAGTTTTATATGAGCTGGACTTTTTCCAAAATTTGTACTTTTTGAAGTTTTTCAACTTTTGCAAACTTTCACCTTTTTCCTAAATTTAAAATTTTTTGAAAATTTCTATTTTTTAAATTATAAAAAATTTTGGTTATTCTTAAAAATGTTGACTTTGTCAGTTTTCAGCTCTTAGTTTTTTCACATTACATTTTCTTGAAAATTTGAAGTTTCTTCAGTCAGAATTGCATTTTTTTGGAGAATTTTAATTATTTTTTTTAATCGGGAAATTTTGTTAATATCGAATTTTTTTAAATTTTCGACTATTTGAATTTTTTTAATTCCATTTTAAATTTTTTTTTGAAAATGTCGACAATTTTATTTGAAAATGTCAACAATTTTATTTGAAAATGTCGACAATTTTATTTGAAAATGTCGACAATTTTATTTGAAAATGTTGACTTTATTTGGAAATTTCAAAACTCTTTCAAAATTTGCATTTTTTTAGGTTTCCAATTAAAATTTTCGATTTTCTAAAAAATGGTCTACTTTTTTTCAAAATTTCAGCTATCCAAAATTTTGAATTTTTCGAAAATTTTAACTTCAAAATTTGAACCATTTTTTGAACTTTTCTAATAATTTTGGATTTCTTCAATATGTAGACTCTTAGAAAAATTCGTTTTACTTTGAAAATTTGACCAAACATTTTTCAATTTTTTAAAATCTCGATTTTTTTTTCAAAATCTTGACGATTTCAAAATCTTGACAATTTTTGAAATTTTATTCCACTAATTTCCAAGATTTTAACTTTTTGAATTTTTTTTTTTTAATTTCTTCGAATGTTTAAATTTTTAAAATGTCAATTCTTCAGTGTTGAAATTTTTTTTTGAATTTCGATTATTTTTTAAAAATTTTGGAAATTTTAATTTACCATGAAAATTTTTACATTATTCAAAATTACGATATTTTCGAAAATTTTAACTTTTATTTTTTAGAATTCTCATTGTTTTCAAAATGTTAACCTTTTTTTTTGAAAATTTAAATTTGACTTTTTGTCTTCTTTACATTTTGAATTTTTTCAAAAATTTCGTTTTGTCCAAAGTTGCAATATCTTTCGTTTCGATTTGAAATTCGAACTGTAGACCGTTTTTTGGAAATGTTATTTTAAAACTTGAATCATCCTAATAAATTTTTTATTTTCGTGAAAATTTGTATTTAAAAATTTCTATTTTTTAAATTCAATTCTTTAAACCACAAAATTCAACAATTTTCAATAAATTTCAAGTTTAACTAAATTTCTTCTTCTTCTGAAACTTTTCAGTTCAAGTTCAAAGGTTTTTTTATTTTTTTTTTAAGTCAACGGTAATATTAAAACTGAAAGTGTAAAATCAAAATTTCAACTTTTTTCAAAATTACAAATTTTTTCGAAAATTTCGCCACTTTTTCCAATTTTAGAATTTTTGAAATTGTCGATTTCTTCAATGACTGAATTTTTTTTTTCAAAATACCCATGTTTTTTAAAATCTCAGCTTTTTTCTGGAAATTTGTTACTTTCTACGAAAATGCTGACGCCTTATCTTCGATTTTTCAATATTTGCGCAAATCTAGGTTTTTCCGAAATTTCTACTCCTTTTCACATTGTACTTTTTTGATAATTTCGATTTTTAAATTTCGTATTTTTCAAATTTTGGTTTTTTTTTCGAAAATTTTAATTTGTCCAAAATTTTAACTTTTCAAATGTTTGAGCATTTTAAAAGCTTTTAATTTTTCTTATAATTTTGGTTTTTCTTCAATATTTAATTTTTCAAAAAACTCTGCTTTTTTTAAAAATTTGGAAATTCCAAGTTTACGATTTTTTTTTTATTGAGATTTTCTTTCAAAGCTGCAAATTGGAAAATAGTCTCGATATTTCCAAAAACAATTCCGATTCTGATTCTTCCACTATTTTGTACTTGTTCAAAAATACAAAAGTATTTTTGTACTTTTTCCAAATTTCCATTTTTTTCTTCAAATTCAAATAAAGGATTTTTAAATATAGAAATTTCAAAAAAAGTCGAAATTTTCAATACAAAATTGGCAATGGTGGGAATTTTCTAAAAAGTCGTTTTAGAAAATTCCCACCATTGCACAGTGGGCGATTTCGAGAATTTAACTGGACAAAAATAAGGAACTGCAAATTTTAGTTATGTAGTCAATGAAATGTTGTATTTTGAGGTTTTATAAGTATATGTAACATAATTATTACCTTACTTTTTATACTTTTCAAAAATCGATATTATCTTCAGTCTGAACTAATGGGTTCGACATCTTCAGAGGTAACACTGCTGGAGACTTCTGGGGAGATTAAAAGTTGAAGAACATCCGGCAGGAAAGCACTACTTTTCTTCACTGGTAGGCGTCTTTTGTAATTAGCAGGAAGTTTAGTAAATCTTCATTTGTTTGGATTCTAGATGCTTTTCGAGTGTGATGCTCCCGATAAAATCTGTAATCCTTATTCCTTGCTTCTTGAGCATCTTCTGTAAGTTGTCCAATGGGAAGAATAGAACTTTTAATAACATCAGCGCCATGTATTAAGATTTTGTGTACCGAAGTTGGCATATAAAACCAGTTATAATGTCGTATATACAGCTTTGCTGTGTCAAGTGCGTAATTGTCGAATTTTTGTGCATCTATTTCATGTCCGCTGTTAAGAGTGCTTAAGATAATACCAAAACGATATATGAGATCTTTATCTATCTCTGTAATCCTTGTAGTTGTTTCAGGATCTCTAAAAAATCTGCGGGCTGTATTTCCATCATTACTAGATCCTTGTCCTTGTTTTGGTTTGTCTACTATGAGACCCGTTTCTTTGCGAAAAAGCTGTATTATCTCTTTCTTTCTACGTGCAAGTTCGGTTTTGTCTTCTTTGCTTCTTATCTGCCATTTTTTAATATTGATTCTATATGAAATATGCAGTAAACATTCAAAGAATCTTATATAAGCCTAAAGGGGTGACAGGCCGAAGGAATAGGTTGTAGGATCACTTGTCCTCTGTTTTACAGCTTCTAAGTTATTCATACTCTTTGGAGAAGCCCCACAAATATAACACACCTGTGATGAAGTCTCTGTGATGGTATTGCAAACCTTTCCGTCCACCATTGTCATAATTAAATGATGTTTTATGTGCAATTTCACTCCCTTGATAATCACTTTAGTTGGTTGAAGGGCTTGAATTTGTTCTTCGATATGTCTGATTTCATGTTTTGTAGCTTCTGGTGTTTCCTTTTGGAACTGAAAATGAATTGGTCGGCAATATTTTGTTGAAAACACACGAGGATTTTGCCAAATAATAGTTTTTTCACTATTTTTATAAGACGCGTACAATTGTATAGGGACAAGGGATGTGAGTAATAAGTCAGAGTCTGAAATTCCTTCTTCCGTGAAACGCTGTTTGTATTCACTTTCACCTGTTGTTCCGTCTAATCCCCATTTGTAAATCAGCTCAACATTGTCTAGTGGTAAATCGTTAATATATTGAACTAATACTTCTTCTTGTACATTGATAAGTCTAATTACGGTTAAGTCTAGAAGTTGCTGTAGTTGAACTTCAGCAGATGACTCTGTTACAGTTATACTACTTTTAGGTGGGTAACATTCTGCTTTCGCTCTCTTCACAGCTTCGTAACTTGGATAAATATTAAATCCTTTTTCCTTTGCTCGTTGTCGTAGAAGTATGTATTGGTTTTTCGTCAATTTCAAGTCAACAAAATCATGCCTAAAGCTTCTTCGGGAGTGAAAGTTTCCTTCGCTGCTTGTAAGGAAACTTTATATGCCTTTTTTACTTTAGCTGCTCTCTTTGGGGTGGTTTCTGTTACCTCTTTAATGATTGTTGCAGCATGTCGTTTACCAACAGACCTCATACCCAATCGAGCCGCAAAAGATAACTCGGCTGTGCTATGCGACTGTAATAAATTTTGCACTCTTCTTTTTTTACCTCGTTCGCCGAGTTCACCAAAACTTTTTGATGGGCGACCACGACTACTACCCGCTTCCGGTTTCTCTGGTGCGTGGAATTTTTCAGTGGTAAACTGCAGCTGTGTATTAAGCCAAGCCGGATGCTTATGAAGAAATTTTTGTAAATTTCGAGAACATTGCGACCATTTTTTTTGAAGATCGGAGCAATAAGAAAAAACTTTGGTTAAAATATCTTCTTCTACTGTTTTCTCGGGATTTGACAAATTTAACTTTGAGAGTATAAATTCCTTCAGAAAATTTCTCGAGCGTGCCTTTAACGGATGGATTTCGCCCTTCTCTTTCAAAAATTCAAAAAGTTTTTGCCTGGTGATAACTGTAAATATAAAATATCCGCTGTAGGCGCAACTTAGCGCAAATAGATAAAGCATATTATGAAAAAGGAATGTTTTTTCTATTCTCTGCTTACAAAATCAGAGATACCATTTTTTACCATTTTTTAAATTTCCCTGTATAATTAATATTACTCCTATTTCTTAAGATTTATCGAAAATTCACATAAAAAGATTAGTACATAAATATAAACTTACCAACACTATCACAAGACATTATAATTTGCAGATAAAATGAACAAGTCCAGTTTTTATAAACACAGTATACATTTAGCAGACTTGCTTACAAACACTGCCGCGTAACTGATAAGGAGTCGCATGTGTTTGGAATTCATTCAGAACCCTTAACGAGTGGAAACGATGCGTCATCAAACGGGTGCAGATAGGTTAATAGTTTGTTTACATGTCGCTATACTTAAATATCCCAAATAAGAAAAGAAAAAAAAATATTTTTGTCCAGTTAAATTCTCGAAATCGCCCACTGTGCATTGCCAGTTTTTTATTGAACATTTCGACTTTTTTTGAAATTTTTACATTTAAAAATCCTTTATTTTTCAAAATTGCACTTATTCCGAGAAATTCTATATTCCAAAATTTCAACATTTTTGCAATTATTTGAGTTCTTTTAAGAATTTTTACCTTTTTTCAAATTTGGCTGTTTTGGAAAATTTGATCTATATTGGAAATTTCGATTCAAAATTTTAACTTTTTCTCGAAAGTTTCACTTTATTTTTGAAAAATTCTAAATATTTTTTTTTAATTTCGTACTTTTTGGACATTTCGACTTTTATTGTAGCTTTTGAAAACTTAGAAATTTTCCTAATGAACATTTCCACTTTTTTTCAGAAGATTCTTCTTTTAAATAATTCTGTTTTCTCGAAATGATGACTTTATAAAAAACTTCGTACTTTTTTGAAGAATTCCGCCTTTTGAAAATGTCGAATTAAAAAAAACGACTTTTTCGAAAATTTCCACTGTTGCCAGATTTTTTTGTTGAAAATTTCGACCTTTTTTAAAATTTCGACATTTAAAAATCTTTTATTGTTTAAATTTTGTACTTTTTCCAAAATTCCATTTTTTATCAAAATTTCTTTTTTTAAAATTTCACTTATTTTGGGAAATTCTATACTTTAAAATTTCGACATTTTCGCAATTTGTTGACCTAAAAATTTCTACCCATTTCAAAATTTCGCCTTTTTTGAAAAATTTGATAGATAAAATCAAATCAAAATCAGATTCAGAATTTTGACTTTTTCTGGAAGATTTCACTTTATTTAAAAAAAAATCGAATTATTTTCTAAACTTCGTACTTTTTGTCTTGTCATTTGGACTCTTTATTGTAGCTTTTGAATTTTTTTTTAATTTTTCCTGATGAAAATTGTCTACTTTTTTCAAAGGTGGACTTTTTTTAAATAATTCTGTTTTTTGTCGAAATGATCACTTTATAACAAATTCGGAATTTTTTTAAGAATTCCTCTTTTTGAAAACGTCGAATTAAAAATAAACGACTTTTTAGAAAATTTCCACTGTTGTCAGTTTTTTATTGAAAATTTCGACCTTTTTTAAAATTCCGACCTTTTTTAAAATTTCGACATTTAAAAATCAAATTTGTATTTTTTCCAAAATTCCATTTTTTATCAAAATTTCTTTTTTCAAAATTTCACTTATTTTGGGAAATTCTTCACTTTAAAATTTCAACATTTTCGCAAATTGTTGACTTAAAAATTTCTACCTCTTCCAAAATTTCGCCTTTTTTGAAAAATTTGATAGATAAAATCAAATCAAAATCAAAAATATATTGAAAATTTTAATTCAGAATTTTGACTTTTTCTGGATGATTTCACTTTATTTAAAAAAAACGAATTATTTTCTAAATTTCGTACTTTTTGTCTTGACATTTCGACTTTAGTTGTAGCTTTTGTAATTCTTTTGAATTTTTCCTAATGAAAATTGCCTACTTTTTTCAAAGGTGGACTTTTTTTAAATAATTCGTTTTTTTCTCGAAATGACTAATAAAAAAAATTCCAACTTTTTTGAAGAATTACACCCTTTGAAAATGTCGAATAAAAAAAAACAACTTTTTAGAAAATTTCCACTGTTGCCAGTTTTTTTATTGAAAATTTGTACCTTTTTTGAAATTTCGACATATAAAAATCCTTTATTTTTCAAAATTTGCATTTTTTCCAAATTTCCATTTGTTCCTTCAGAATGGTTTTTTCCAGAATTTTACTTATTTTGGGAAATTTCATGTGTCAAAACTTCGACATTTTCGCAAACTTTTAATTTATTTTAAAAATGTCTCCCTTCTTCAAAATTTCGGCTCTTTTGGAAAATTTTATGTATTTTGAAATTTTCGATTCAAAATTTTGATTTTTTCTCGAAAATTTCACTTTATTTTTGAAAAATTCGAATTATTTTCTAAATTTCGTACTTTTTGGACATTTCAACTTTTATTGTAGCTTTTGAAATTTTTCTAATCAAAATTTCGATTTTTTTTTCAGAAGTTTTCACTTTTTTTTTCGGAATTTTTACTTTCTGTAAAAAGTAGATATTAATATTTTGAAAATTCGAAATGGTGATATTTTTCTCAAAATTGCTGGTTTAAACTCACAGAAATTAAAAATTGAAGGTTGACATTTGGAGCACTGAGAAAAATTGAAATATTGGATTGGATTCACAATAAAAAGTTTAAAAGTTTACGTTTAATCACGTATTTTGAAATTTTAACTAGATCGACTTTTTTAATCAAAATCGAAAGTTTGAGAGAAATTGTGAAAAATTCTAGAAAAAAAACCCCAATTATTTCTAAATTAAAAAAGTCGAAATTTCTATTTAAAGTCGATATCATAGGTTTAAAAAATTTTAAATTTTCACTAAAAGTTTGTAAAAAATCAATGTCAATTACAATTTTGAGAAACATTCTAGCTAAAATTGTCTTTAGGAAAAGACGAGTTTGAGTTTAAACCAGAAGATTCGAAAAGAAATTAAACATTTGTCTTGGAAAAAATGGCATTTTAACTCTAATTAATAAAAACAGCTGAAAATACGTTACGATTTCTAAAGTCAAAATCTTAGAAAAAAGTCGAAATATAAAAAAAAACAAAATTTTAGCTTAAACGTCAAAGATTAGAAGTTTAAATTCGGATTTTTTATAAAAGTTTTACCATTTCATGTTTTCTCTTAAAAGTTTGACATTATTTTCAAAATTCTCTACATTTTTTTTCCAGTTTTGAGTTTGAAGTTTAAAATACCAAGATTTCGACCGAAATTTTGAGAAAAGTTAGCGTCGAATTTTAAGCAATATGAGGAATAAAATCTACTCGAGAAAATATCAGAAAAGTACTCAAACTTTAAAAGATAACCCAGCATGGTGAAAAAATCCAATTTTAAGATTAAAGAGAAATAGGTCGAACTTTAAAACTTCAGCTCGGAAATTCGAGGCAAAATGTTGAGAAAATAAAATTAAAAATTCCAAAAAGACGAAATTTTGACTTCTGCTCTCAAAATGTGGTCGAAATTTTGAGAAAAAAAGAAGTTTTAAGACAGTTAGAGATAGTTTAAAATAGTTAAACAATCTTTTAGTTGGTCACCAAGGAGAAGCATTAAAAAACCGAAAAACGTTTGGGAAACGCTGCATTAGAGAAATGAGAACTTCCACATTTTTAGGTAGAAATACTTATCTAGGACAGAAATGCACAAATTGTTTTTTAAATTTAAAGTAGTTCTGTAAATACCAAAATTGGGACATCACTTTTGCTTTCTTTCATTATTGTTGCTTTTGGTATACGTAAATGTGATGTCTTTTTAAACTATTTCCTATTAGACATATCTTGTGTTCCAATTTGATAACAGCTTTTACAAATAGTGGCCTAAAATTTAATAACCTAACCCGCTTTGCTGTCCACAAGCATTTCGTTTTTATTTTGCTTCAAACAAACGCCGATTTTTAAATTTTAATTATTTTTCAGGGGACAAAGTTTTGGATAAAGTTAACGGTAATGAGCTTTACAACGATAATAACAACTTATTCTCATCATCGACGCCAAACAATCGAACTTTCAACGGTAATTTGGGTGAAATACCCGAAGATGCTACCAGCGGAACATATTCCATTTCCAACGCGGAAAACATCAGCCCGGTACGAAATAAAGTGAAGGAACAGCTGATGAACAGTATTAACGCTAGTACACGAACGAATGGAACGAACACGACGACAATTATAGCCGAAATCGAAGGGGAAGTAAAAAAGAAACCGAAATATGTCGATAAAACGTACTACATCGCCAAAGAATTACTTACCACGGAAATTACCTACAAGAAAGACCTGGACGTCATCAATATCGTAAGTAAAGCTATTTTGAAACAGTTACAAAATTATAGCGCATAAACTGACAATTCGAAAAAAGAAAAAAATACCCAGAGATTAGTTGGAGACTCTTAACATTCCTTTTGTATCCAAATATCCTCCAAATATTCCATAGACCCGTCCAATTGAAAACTTTTGGACAATATCTGATAAAAAGGTTTATGATAAATACTGGAAGAAAAATGTCCAAAATTGGTCGAAATATTGAAAAACAAATCGAAATTTTTGAAAATTTCAAAACTATTAAAACTTTTTAAAAAGTCGAAATTAGGGAACACAGAATTTCCCACTCAGTATTTTTATAATCTTAAAAATTAGGATTTTAAAAAAAGTAGAAATGTTTAAAATATCAAATTTTTCAAAAAATAAACCAAATTAAAAAAACAAAGTAAAGCTACAAAAAAACAAAATTTTGCGAAAAATCGATATTATTAATGAAGATCAAATTTTCCAAATAAAATCGAAGTATTCAAAGAATCGATTCTTCGAGAAAGTTACAATTTTCAAAAAAGTTGAAATAAAAAATGGAAAAAATAGTGGAAACTTTTTAACAAATAGAAAATCACCTGGATCCCCCACTCTCGTATTATTTTGAACTCTCGGTAATTTGAACTCTCGGTAATTTGAACTTTTTCTTTGGTTCCTTGAATTTCAAATTATCGAGAGTCGACTATAATTTCTTTTTATTGATCCGAATTTGATTGAAATTGATTGAATTGCTATTCAATTGTTTGAAATGACTTACCTTTCTTATATTTTTAGTGGTTTAGAGAAGAGGTCGGTAAAGAAGCCCCCGAAGAGTGCTCCATCCTCCTTACTTTAATTAAACCGCTAGCGCAAGCCCACGAGCTTATGGTCAAAGATCTAGAACTCAGACTACAAAATTGGGACCTAAGGGGTGGCCCTAAAGCGTCCTCGGGTAAAATCGCTGATGTGCTACTCGCCCATTTACCTCCAGTTTTACCCGTAAGTTTTATCCGTAACTGATTTCCTGATCAAGCGTTTTGTTCACTTTTACTTTTAGATCTACGAGGAGTATCTAGATGGTCACATGTTAGTTTTAGAGCGGTTGGACTCGGCTTTTAAGCAGAATAGCCGCTTCGAGCAGCTTTATAAAGATTTCGAGTGCCAGAAAGTCTGCTATTTACCTTTGACGACTTTCGTTTTAAAACCATTGCATCGGTTATCCCAGTATCAGGCTCTTCTTCAACGTGGGTAAAGTAATTAGTTGTGTTTCTGATTTGTAAAGCTTCTTTCTAGGGTTATTGAAACATTACGGGCCCAATCATCCGGATAGACCAGATTGTTTAACAGCTAGCGATACGTTGAAAGATTTGATGCAACCAATACGGGAGACTTTGGAGGTTTCCGAAAATATCGCCGCTTTGTGCGAACTGCAGAGGGATATCGTTGGTTTCGAAAAATTGGTTCAACCAGGTCGACGCTTCATAAGACACGGGTGTCTTCTAAAACACTCACGAAAGGGATATCAGCAGAGGATGTTTTTTTTGGTAATTGCATCCGTAATTATCCCCAACAATTGGAATCTATCCTCATCTAAAAGGGCGAGTCATCGCCTCGTGTATCATTATTTTGGCATTCTACTTTCAATCAGGATTGTTAGGAATATGATATTTCGAATCTGGATGCGGATACGCTTATATTGCGAATTTTATATCGGTTGGGGATATGGATATGAAATTATTTGGGATATCAGATATTTTCGGATATCATTTTGGTTACAGATATCTTTAAATTATTTTTGTCAATCAATAATGACTATTTTCGAAAAAATTTCGATAGTAAACAAAAATCGGAAATTTGAATTATTACATATAAAAAAAGTGGGAATTTTTAAAAAAAGTAAGAATTTAAAAAAAGTGGGAACTTTAAAAAAAGTCCAAAATTTAAAAAGTCTGCATTAAAAAGGATACAAAATTTTGAATTATAGAAACTCTTTAAATTTAAAAATAAGCCAGTTTTCAAAAAAAATTCAAATTTTTAAAACAAATTGAAAGTTAAAAAAAAAAGCAAATTTTGGGGTCAATATTTTAAAACAAATTAGAAATTTTAAAAAGTTGCAAGTTGTAAAAATACTCGAAAATATTTAAAAAAAGTTAATATTTTGATAAAGGCTAAAATTTTGAAGTTGTAATTTTCAAAAAAGTCGAAATTTTGAAAAATGTCGCAATTTTCATGAAAAAAATGACATTTTAAAAAAATCATGATTTCCAAAAAAAGGTCGAAATCTTGGAAAAAATCGACATTTTCAAAAAATTCGGGAATTAAAAAAAATGAGAAATTTTCAAAAAGTTGAAATTTTAAAAAATAATCTAAAATTTCATAAGTAATCAAAATTTTGAGAAAAATTGAGATTTAAAAACTGCTCAGTCAAATATTTAATAAAATCCGAAATTTTTAAAGTGAACATTCACGAAAAACCAAAATTGCTAAGCTTTCTACAAAAAAGTTCAGAAAAAATTTTAAAAAATTTAAAAAAATCACGTAATCATAAGCAAAAATGTTAAAAAAATCGACACTTAAAAATCAAAATTTTCTAAAACAGTAAAAAATTTTAAAAAGGTCAATTTTGACAAGAAATCAAATTTTTGCATAAGTCAAATTTAAACAATAAAGATTTAGAAATCTACATTTTCAAAAAACTAAGAATTTTTAAAAAGTAGAAATTTTATTTAAAAAATCGAAATTTTCAGTATAATCGTTATTTTCAACAAAAAATGCTAAACTTTCGAAAAAATACAAGTTTCAAAGTCGAAACTTTCAAAAAAGTAGACATTTTTGGAAACGAATGACGCATAAAAAATCGAAAGTTTTTAAAACAGTGAAAATTTTTTAAAAAACTCAAAATTTGACAAGGAATCAAATTTTTGCATTCTAAATTTTTAAATAAATCGCAATTTTGGAAAAATTCCACTCTAAAAAACTCAACATTGTAAAAAATTTTTGTTGTTAAATTTTCAAAGAAATCTGAAATTCTCGGAAAGAAAGTTTTAAAAAATGTTGAAATGTTTAAAAGGGCAAAATTTTGAAAAGTAAAATATTTGGAAGTCAACATTTAAAAAAAGCCGACATTTTAATAAAAAAAGTTGATATTTTGAAATGATTGAAATACAAAACTTGTCCCCTGAAACCAAGAAAGATTAAAAAACACATCAAAGGTTGCTCTAACGCGTTTCGACAGTCAAGCTATCATCTTCAGAGAGATACTCTGAAGATTTCTTGGTTACAGGGGACAAGTTTTGTATTTCAATTTTTGGAGATAACCAAGGACCAAATAAAAATTTTGAAATGATGTCAAAATTTTGAGAAAAATTCATATCTTTACAAAAAGCCAAATTAAAAAAAAATGGGATATGGAAATTTGCACAAAAAATTCGAAATTTTGGAAAAATGTAATTCAAAAAAATCTATTTACTAACACAGTAAAGAAGGTGATTGGTGGCTGTGGCTGTAGTAAGTAAGATCAGATGACATACCAACCAGTTTGTCTCATAATTTTCGTTGACCGAAAAAAAACGTCTTCTACTGAAATTAGCTAAATTATTTCAAATCAATTAAACAATTATTTCAGTAACAGATTCAGATATTATTTTTATTTCGGATATCTGACAGTTTCGGTTATGATTATGGAACTCCATAACATCCCTACTCTCAATACTCCAAAGGATTCTCTTTGCGAGTAAATTCATAAAAAAATAAATAATAAACTAAGCCAAAAATTGTTTTCAGTTTTCAGATATTTTACTGTACACGTCAAGATCGCAGGCGACACTTCAGTTTAAAGTCCACGGTCATATGCCCCTCAGAGGCGTCCTAATCGAGGAACCAGAAGGAGAATTAGCCAATTATGGTCTTGTGATATACGGTAAAATTATCGGTGCGAAATGTGACAAAATTTTATAACTTTTCTGCACTAGGCGGGAACAGAGCTTTGACGGTCGCTGCCAATAATCGAGAAGAGAAAGAAGGATGGAAGGAAGACCTTAAAGCCGCCCTTCAAGAAGCTCGGGATAAAGCAGACTCTCAAGTCACATATTTGAGCCTTAAAAGTTGTAGTTAGTAGCATTTTGTTTCTAAAAAAAATTGATATACAAATCTTGTCCCCTGAAACCAAGAAAGATTAAAAAACACAACCATTTCTCTGACAACTTGGCTATCGAAACACGTTAGAGAAAATTTTATTGTGATTTTTAATCTTTCTTAGTTTCAGAGAACAAGATTTATGAAGATAACCAAGAACCAATCCATTCCGCCAAAAAAATTTGTTCTTAGTTTAGCAGTAATTCCAAATTTTGCCTTTGAACTCGAAATTGAGATGAACATTCTTGTAGAAATTCTAATTTTTAAATTAAAACCAAAAAAAGTTTGAATTTTCACAAAAAGTCTGAATTTTAAACAATGGTAGAAGTTTTAAAAGAGAACTTTTGAAAAAAATGTTATAATTCTGAAAAAATCATAACTTGAAATTTGATTATAAAAGATTAGAATTAAAAAAAAAATGGAAGCATAACTTTCATTTTTTTTTAATTAGGAGAAATATTCTTGTAGAAATTCTAATTTTTAAATTAAAGCCAAAAAAAAGTTTAAATTTTCACAAAAAGTCTAAATTTTAAACAAAGATAGGAATTTTGAAAAAAGAAGTTAAAAAAAAAAGTTTCAATTCTGAAAAAGTCATAACTTGAAATTTGATGATAGAAGGTTAATATTTTAAAAAAGCGAAGTTATGAAAAAACATCGAAAATATGAAAAATCCAAATTTTGAAAAAATGTGGACAGTGAGAGCAGTTTGGTGATGGAATTAGCAATTCATTTTTTTTTTCTGTCGGTCATGGCACAATATTAAATACATACGGTAACCATGTTTACAATAACTACTGTAAGGAAGACAAAAATTGCGCACTTTATTGCCAAATTTCTCTAAAAATTGCTCAAGTGCATGATCTTTGCTCTCACTTGGCAAGCAGATCAAAAAAATTCAAGATTGAACGTTGAACCTGACCAAACTTGATCTCTAAAGCAGGGTTGTACGTGTCAACGAGTGAAATTGTACAATCGCGTAAAAAGAAAAATATCGCACTTGCGCCTTAAAATCTCCTAATTTGCAACTTTTGTAAAATTCTTGTCGCAAATCATTTCCAAAAGTAACCCAATTTGCGATACATCGCCCAATCTAGGCACAGTGCTCGTACTCGAACGAGAATGTATCTGTAATTGGACGATACCATATCCACTCTACGACAAATTAAAACATTTGTTATATAAATCTAGAAAGGTACTTATTTTGTAATTCAAACTTTTTAATTCCTCAACGATTTGATTGATTATTTTTTGATATATAATAGATATTTGTTGATATTAAAGGACGTTTTCTGTGTTTAGTTTATCGAACAATATTTAAATTTCCAAATGAATAAAATTTGACACTTTCAGGCTCTTCTGATGAAATAATCGACCAGTGCGGTAATGATGTGGCCACACAAACGAGGCCGACGGCGCAACGCAGCAACACTACCGTGCATGTGTGCTGGCACAGAAACACCAGCATCAGCATGAAAGACCAATTGAATGCTGTAGAGGTGAGCGCTGGCTTGAACTGGCTCGAACTGTTTGACATTCATGTCATGGTTATTTTCAGAATCAACTCTCGGGTTATCTTCTTAGAAAGTTCAAAAGTAGCAACGGTTGGCAGAAGTTGTGGGTCGTCTTTACTTCGTTTTGTCTGTTTTTCTACAAAGGTTGCATGGATGAGTTTCCGTTGGCGTCGTTGCCACTTTTGGGTTATACCATAGGTGTGCCTACCCCACAAGATAACATCTTCAAGGATTTTGTTTTTAAATTACAATATAAGAATCATATTTACTTCTTCAGGGCCGAATCCGAATATACATACAATAGGTGGATTGAGGTTATTAATAGCGCTACACAGAGTAAAATAAAGAAAAAGTTGCAAATGTTAAATGAGAACTCCATTGAAAGCTCCCCTGAAAAATAACCTTTTAACAAGTGGAAGACATATTAGACTAATAGTTAATAATCTTGCAGTATTAAGGATATCGAAATAGTCTGTATTAAGTCATTCCCGGATACAAGTGCCTTTGACTTCCATTTTTTTAAATATTTGATATATTTTGTACATAGTTTGTATTATATTTTATAAAAGTATAAATTAGGCAGCTCTTGTAGAAGAAAAGTTATATTTCTTTAATATAATGGAGGATATTTATTTTAATGTCAATTTATTGAAATTATTCGAAAGGAACTTAGTTTTGTTAACATATATATTTTACATTACTCATTAGATATTGTTTAATAAATTTTACATAACAATATATCTTTTATTCTTTCCTATAACCAATCTGAACGAACTATATGAATAATATTTTGTGTCGATATATCTGTTAAACAATATTGCTCAATGTCGTGGTCAGATTTTTAATCTAATGCCTGTATTGAAAGATACGTTTTTTACACTCAGAAAGAATTCTTTCATGGACCCACTGCTTCTTTAATGTTAAAGTCTCGCAACTGACAAAGTCCCAAAAATTTTTTAAAATGTCCATTTTTTGAAAAATTGTATTTTTTCAAAGTTTCAACTTGTCATAAATTGTATTTTTTCAGTTTCGACTTGTCAAAATTTGTATTTTTTCCAAGTTTCGACTTGTCAAAATTTGGGTCTTTTAAGACTGGATTTTAAAAATTTCGCCTTTTTTTTTAAATTGTTTTTTTTTCAATTTTGGCTTTTAAAAATGTACATTTTATTTTCGAAAATGTTGACACCTTTTGAAAACCTTGGCTTTTTGAAAATTCTGACTTCCAAATTTCCACTCTGAAAATTCTTCCTTTCATAAATTCAGCTTTTTTTTTAATTTTGACTTCCAAAAATTTCTACCTTTTTTGAAAACCGGATTTTTTTTTAAATTTCTTTAAAATTTCGACTTTATTCGAAAATTTCTAGTTGTTTAAATGGCGACATTTTCTTGACTTTTAGAACTATTTTGTAGAATTTCAAATTTTTTTGATACTTTCAATGCTTTTTAAAATGTTCCATTTTCTTGCAAATTATTTCAGTGTCGACTTTTTACAGCTTTTTTTTTTAATTTTGACCTTTTTGATAATTTCGACATTTTTTCAAAATTCCAGTCTTTTTGAAAATATTCAGTCAAAAATTTTCATACCATAAAAAATTACTTTTACCTTTTTTTTTTAAATTTAACCAAAATGTGCTGTTTCTCAACATTTTTACCTTGTTTTCTAGTTTTATTGAAAGTTTAGAAAAATTTGATAATTTTAACTTTTCTTCAATATTTGGGCTCTTCGACAATTTCGGCTTTTTTTGAAAAACACATTTCTTCAACATTTTCATTCTTTCAGATTATTTTTCAAAATTTCAAAAAGTTTCTAAAAGTTTTTTGAAAATTTCATTTTATTAAAATTCTTAAATTTTTTGGAAAGGTCGACTTAATTTTCAAAATGTTGCCAGTATTTTTCAAAAGTTTGATTCATTTTAAATCCTAATTTTCTATGAAAATTTCAAAAATTTTGGAAACTTGTGAGTAGAATTTATATTTCTATTGCAAAATTTATCTGGTTAAATACTTGATTTGAAAAAGCAAAAAAAAAATATTATTGAACTTGTTTTTATATTTTTACAATGTTACACAAGGATAACACATGAAAGACGGTTAGTGGCGATCCCACTATGTTAAAGGAGTGGCGATCCCACTCGATGAAATACTAACACCAGAAAGACGGCCAGTGGCGATCCCACTGTGGTAAAGGAATGGCGATCCCATTCCATGATATACTAACACCCCAAAGACGGCTAGTGGCGATCCCACTATGCTAAAGGAGTGGCGATCCTACTCGAAATACTAACATCCCCAAAGACGGCCAGTGGCGATCCCACTGTGCTAAAAGAATGGTGATCCCATTCGATGAAATACAAATACCCGAAAGCCGGCTGGTGGCGATCCCACCATGCTAAAGGAGTGGCGTTCCCACTCGAAACAAAAACAAAAAAACATACATACACACACACCTACAAACGAAACAAAAAAAATTCACACTGTAATCGTGATAAAAATGTGATTATCAAAACAAAAATACTGCCTTTGAATTTTGTACTTCCAGAAAAAAAAGAATAACCTATGGTGCGAGGACGCCCTTTACAGGATGGCCGTGGTAGCGGAATCCTTTACAGGATGGCCGTGGTAGCGGAATCTCCTTAAACACCCTGTATAGTTGCCAAGTGGTGGCAACTTGGCTACGTCAGGACGGGCGAGCTCAGGAAACGCAGCAGGAATGTATCGCGCAGTAGTACCGAACATAAGCCGGAACCGAAGAGCCGTCGCGGTAAATCGGTTGTACCTTAGAAAAGAATAATAGAGTTCTATTCTCTAATATCGACTTTTAGGGGGAAAAATACCCGCTAATTAACCCCCTTTAAAGTTTACATAGATAAATTTAAAAAAAAAGGTCGAAATTTGTAAAAGCTATTATTGAAAAAGTCAAAATATTGGAAAAAGTGCAAAAATTTGAAAAGTGAAAATTTTGAAAAATTTCGAAATTTTAATATAAACATATAACATTTTTAAAAAGAATGAAGGTTTTCAGAAACAAGTAGCAAATTTCAAAAACAGACGAAGCAAAGTTTGAAAAAATCGATTTTTTTTTTAAAATTGAGATTTTTTAAAGTTTAATAAAAAAAATGAAACTGAAAAATCAGGATTTCCAAAAAAATTCGAAACTTTGAAAAAAGTCTGGAATTGAAAAAACAATTCAAAAAAAGTAAAGATTTTCAAAAAAATAAAGATTTTCGAAAAAAATTAAATTTCTGAAATTTCAAAATTTTCTTAAAACTTTGAAATTTTTGGAAAGATCAAATCTTTCAAAAACAAAGTCACATTTTAAAAATGTAAAAATTTTGAAAAACATCGAAGTTTGAGTCAAAAATCTTAAAAAAGTGCAAATTTTGGAAAGCGTCCTAATTTCCAAATAAAATCGTTTAAAGTTTAATACAAAAAATCGAAGTTTTAAATAGAAGCGGAAGTTTTTTATTAAAAGTCAATTTTTGAAAATGTCCAAATTTTAAAAAGTCGTAAATCTTAAATAGGTAAAAATTTGTTTTAAAAAGTAGGAATCTTGAAAAAAGCGAAATCATGAGAGACGCGCCTCGCTGGTTGAGAAAACCTGCTAGATGGCCGAAAACTCTGTAGTAGGGATGAGCATCGAATGTCGATGGTTTGAAAACATCCACATTCGATGTTTTCAAACATGCTTTGAAAACATCGATGTTACGCAAAAAACATCGATGTTTTGTTTCCGATGTTTTGATAACATCGAACTTGATCCAATCGATTTTTTTATATTGTTTCCATTTTTGAAAGAAATCTCACGAAAATGGAGTATTTGCACTAGAAAAATGAATTCTTTAATTTACTAAGAATTTTCGTCTGCACATTATTATTTAAACTGAGAACTAATTGATTTACTTATGTTAATATTACTTAATTTAATTTTTGAGCGCCATCTAATGGTGAGTAGCATTGCCATTACTAAAAAAATGTAGGAAATACTTGTTAATTTGCTAATATTTTTAAATTAATGGCTTACCTGCATCGTAATAAATAAAAAGATGAAAGATTGTGGACGTAAATATAGAAATAACATGTTAATCGCTATTCTGTATAAATTTTAGATTTATTAGCATTTGATTAGACATGGCGCATAGAGTATCGATGTTATATAAACATCGATGTTTTCATTTCGATATATCGTTAACATCGATTGTTGTCATAATTGTACCATCGATGTCACAACATCGATGTTTAGCTAATCGAAGCGCATCCCTACTGTATGGCATTTATATATGTAATACTTCTATATGGCCACCTCACTATTCTCTCCGTGAGTTTATCATGACCAAGTCCGACAAAGATGGAACATTAGTTGTTGGTTAGTTTTGCGCATCGCTGGGAGCGGATTAAAAATAGGGATGTAGATTACTTCTTAAAATAATCGATATTTGCATCGATTCGAATCGTGGGCAAAAGAATCGATTCCCGATTGTGTCCCGAAAGTGCTCAAAGATCGATTTCCGATTAATCGATTTGTTGGTGCAATTTTTATACATTTCTAATAACAGAAAAATTAAATGATAATGATGAATTGGTGTCATTATCCCTATATCAAAAATATCAACTTTAGCTGATACCAAGATAAAAATGTTGTGGCAAAGCATTCAAAAAGGGAAATTTATGGGCAACGCAAAGCTTAAAGCAACTGGCGCCACCATAGAATGTCCGAATTGTGGTTGACAGTTGGGCCCATTTATTATACTCTATGCTTTGTATGTGTTTTGTACACAATGTAAGTTGACCAACTGAGGTTAGTATTTAAAATTGTGATTTTGAGTTTTAATGGATTTTCAGTGTAATTTTAAAATAAATGGATAAAAAAACACGTTCATTCAACACTAAGAAATAAAATGTCAGTGACCAAAGACACTGACAACTGACAGAATAACACTCTATCAGAGCAAACTATGTTGGTGCCACTAGTTGTAATAATTAGCAGTTATGGCTTATTAACGTAGCTATTGCTGGTAGATTAGGTGCAGATCCTTCAATATCACCTAAGAATAACATAACGTAATAAATACATCTACATACATTTTGTTTGCCATTACATGTACATTAACCTGCCTGAAAGGTTAATCGATCCGTTTTTTAGGATTTTTTGATCGATTTACTGGATCGATCTAGAAAATCGACCTCGAGACTTGAAAAAATCGATTTTTCGATTAATCGATCTCAGATCGACATTCGTAATTAAAAACAAATACCTGGAGATATCACACGTTCAAAACATTTAATATAAAAGGAAAGTAAAAATAAACGAATAATAAAACAAAACATTTTATTTACAAACAAGAACGCAAAAATGGTAGAATAAAACCAAATATTTCAAACAGACAAGTTAAATACTCGAATAAAACAAACATTTTACTCACAGACAGTAAGTTAGGTTAGGTAACACTATCATTTTTATTCAAGCAGCAAGTAGACAAATCATTTTTTTCGTATAGAATCATCCTTTGGAAATCTTCATGTAACAGAAAAACGTGCATTGTATTGATTTCACAGACGTGTAAATAGTAATGCAAATTAAATCTATCCATAAAAACAACATTTACTTACATAAAATAAGCTGGTTATCTTGTGGTTTTTTCCTGTTACACAAATAACACGAACGCCATCCCATTTTTCTACCGATATCTGGAAATGCCACATATTCTAAATATTTTAAAAATGGAAATATTTACAATGTAGACCGGTGCTTACATTTGGCCGTACACCGTGCACAGCTGATTTCTAATAATCACGGGATGTACTAAACAACAAGGAGGGATTATAGCTAAAATTAATTTTTTATCAAACAAATGGAAAATGCTTTCACAACAAATTAGGAAAAATCTAAACTCTAAATGGCTTCATTCAAATTCAAACTGTCAAACTGATACAAACCATAGAGAAAATTCAAACTAATAGAGATTTCGTTTTCTTTTATTCTGCATAGATGGCGCCACAAGCACCCGAAATTTAAACACGAACAAATGAAAGCGAATGTAGGGTTCGTGCTGTATGCAGCAAGGTAAACTTCGACGTTGTCGCTATTCAACAAATGTCGAGTATCTAAAGCCAAATCTTTATGCAATTTACTAAATTCCATTTATAAATCAAAATAACGAATTAATTTAAAAGAAAAGCGTGCTATGTAAGACAATATTGTTTAAATTGTAACATAAAATAAGTACAACCTGATGTAAAGCTGTTAAAGGTAATGAATGAGTTGTCTTGAATAAATCACAAAAATTACGTTTACAACTTTTAAATTTCACTTTGAGAGGTTTTTTTCAAACACGTAGACTTATTGTAGGTTAGTAACTATTATGATTTAAATTCCACGCACATAAGCTACTATAAACCGCAGAATTAATGAGATAATTTTTATAATTTATGCCGTTAATTCAATCAACGCTTAATATGCAACATGACTTATTTACAACAACCAGTACTGTCCCTAAAATACGGCATTGTTCCAATTACAAGTTTGTATAGTAAATATTTTAAATAAAATTACTAAATAATGTATTTAGTGATTAATTAGAAGATTTGCGAGTGAAGTTAATTTTTAAGGTTTCAAATTTATTTGAATTCGATTAGTTGTAGAGATCGCAATTTGATTCAAATTGGTATTATATCGAGATGTTTAATGCAACTACAATACCCGTGCATCTTCTTACCGAACGGTATTTCATGAAAATTAAAATGCACAGGATCTTTGGGATATTCGGATAAATGCCATTATTTGTTTGCATTTTCTTGGCAACGCTGTCGGAATGACATGCGCTTAAAGGTGCAAGCAATATTGCCTGTGTATGAAAGTGGACAGCAAAATTGATTGTTTTCAAAGAGAAATGCATTCACCCACTGCTAGTCCTTTTTCTTACATTTGTACCTAATAATTAACCTCTGTAAATGTTGTGATAATTGTGATATGTTAGGTTAGAATCGGTCCGCGAATAACATTCGCGATATTCCCTTTTAATTTTATTGTTTAAATTCGGTACCTGAATCAATTTCACCACCGATGTGTAAAATATATTCATGGAGGGCTAGTTATTTTCTATTTACGAAAATGCCGGCTCGCTATCGTTCGTAGGTGAGTTAGATGTGAGTGGACGTTGAAAATTGCTTTGTTTTGAGGTGTTTTTCATTCATCATTTTGGTTTTGAAAACATCAAGACGCGAATCATAGAGCAATCGTGCATGAAATTATAAGCAAACAATCTTTTTTGATCTCCTGATTTAATGTTTCTAAAAATGCACTTCGAAGTTAAATGAATCACAATTAACAAAAACAGATACTTTTAAGTTTTTATCAGAATTGTGCAGTCAGTTATAAATATTAATGGACTCAGTACGTCAGCGGTTTCCAACCTTTTTGTACCTGCGCCCCCCTTTAAAAAAAAAATTGTTGCGCCCCCTTAATTTCATAAATACTCGACTGATATTATAATTTATTTAATGGGCTATAAAACAATATACAATATTATATTTTGGTTTGTATTCGAAAAAGATATTTTGGAAACAGCTGCATGCCCCCCTTGCAACAGTCTCGCGCCCCACATACATGTTGGAAACCACTGCAGTACGTGGTACTACTTGTAATTCAAAAGATTGTTTAATGTGTTGCATATTTTTTAAAATAAAAAGTATTATATATCATATAAATAAAATAATTAATAGAAACAGAAATATCATTATCACAAATACATTAAATGTATAGTTTCTATCAAAATATTTAATTATCAATATCAATAGCTTTAGTTACGTTAATTATGATTGTGTTGTTCACAAAGGTGCTGCTACTCATAATACAAGGGTTTGTTTAATGTGCTGCATATTTTTTTTTAATAAAAATTATATGTCGTGTAAATAAAATAATTAATAAAACAGAAACATTATGATTGCAAATATTGATAGTTTCTATGAGAATATTTAATTATCAATATCAATAGCTTCAGTTACGTTAATTATAATTGTATTATTTACAAAGGTGCTGCTACTCATAAAACAAGGATTTGTTTAATGTGTTGCATACTCTTTTTAATAAAAAGTATTACATGTCATATAAATAAAAGAATTAATAAAAACAGAAACATTATTATCGCAAATACATTAAATGTATAGTTCTTATCAAAGTATTTAATTATCAATATCAATAGCTTCGTTACGTTAAATAAGATTGTGCTGTTTACAAAGTTGCTGCTACTCATAACACAAAGATTTGTTTAATGTTTCATATTTTTTTCTAAATAAAAAGTTTTATATGTCATATAAATTAAATAATTAATAACAGCAGAAATATCATTATCGTAAATACATTAAATGTATAGTTTCTATCAGAATATTTAATTATCACTATCAACAGCTTCAGTTACGTTAATTATGATTGTGCTATTCACAAAGGTGCTGCTAGTCATAATACACAAGTTTGTTTAATGTGTTGCATATTTTTTTTAATGAAACTATTATATGTTATATAAATAAATTAATTAATAAAAGCAGAAATATCATTATCGCAAATTTATTAAATATATTCTTTCTATGAGAATATTTAATTTTTAGTATCAATAGGTTCAGTTACATTAATTATGATTGTGCTGTTTACAAAGGTGCTGCAACTCATAATACAAATGTTTGTTTATTGTGTTGCATATATTAATAAAAATAGGTATTTACTTTCGCGTCCTATTTTATTTTTACATACAAAATGTTTATAATAGGCCACCACATTTCAGGAATACGTTTTTTAAATGAAAATAAGGCAAATTAAGTCATATTAACATAAAGTTGACTACTTAAGCAGTTATAAGTTCGAAAAATATTTCAGATTTTACAATTTATTTTTTCGTTCTGAAATGTTGTAAAATATTGTTTGGGGTAATAAATACCAATATCTGGTAATTTTTTGCGAAAATTATACAAATCGTTCTAAATCCCTGTCACACTATTATTTTCTTGGGATATATTTTAATACTATAGATTTTTAAAAAATAGTTAGTTATTCTAAAAGATTCAATTTGCTTCGAGAAAGGTATAAGTAATAAGTACTTATTGCATGTCACTAAAGGGCACCATTTTAAAGAAAAGTAAAATTTCGTCTTTAAAAAGAAAATGGATTAAAATCAATGGCGCGTTGTCCATTTCAGACAGAGAAGCGCAACTTACCCTGCAACATGATTTTTTTGTAAACTTCTAATTTCTCTGCAAATATTTACTCTTAAACGTCGTTTAAGCTGAACATTTTTACTTTTTCCCTAAAACTGTGGCTTCGAATTTATTTCTCGAAGTTCTGAATTAAAGTTTTTAAAAATTCGACGGAAATCTCCATATTTCGAACTTCTTATAGAAATTTGGAGTTTGATCATATTGAAACTCAAAATTAAAAAAAAAATAGAATATTTTAGCTCAAAGTGAGATTCTGAAATTAATGTCAATTTTGAGAATATATTGGAAATGGTGATTTAAATTGTAAAATTCCCAATTTAAACTTGCAGTTATTACTATGTACCAAAACATTTTTATTTTTTTCTTAATTCAGTTTTTTTTTTCAAGATTTCGTTTTGATTTCGAAGTTACCACATTTGTTTGAGTTTAGATGTCCTTTTTTTGCTATATGAATGACACTTTTTTCTTATACAGGTAAAATATTGACCTTCATTAGACTTTTTCCTCGAAGTTTCGAATTTAAATACGAAATTCCGTCTCCTTCTAAGTTTTGTCTTAGAATTTTCTTACTACTCGAGTTTTTTTTAGAAATACACCTGGAGTTATCACTTGGAGTGGTCCCCAATTTGCGTCGCTTATAAGTTAATTAAAATCAGGATTAACAATTTACTAAATTTAAATTTAGAAGGATATTACTCCCGATAATTTTTTTCTAGAAGCTTGCAATTCTTGTCTTAGTTTGGACCACTGGTGTGCAACAACTTCGTTAACAAAGACCACTCATGAAAAATGTCGTCAGGCTGAAATCACCTAGATTGTGCCAGTGGTGTGTTCAGTCGTTGGGCCGATTTTTTCGAATTTAATTAAATTCCATATTTTAGTTACGTCCTTTGTTGGACGTGATGAGTTTTGGGCGCATATGCAAGCATCTAGGCGACTATTGATTGACTCATTGACGCTAACACGTAATATACACAGGCATCAGCTAGCGAGAGAGGAAAGCAAATAACTCAGCCAGCGAACAACCCTTTTCTCTCCATTCCCTTCCCCGGAGTCATTCGTTTCAGCGTGATTCCAGCATGTATGCAGTGTTCGATAATTACCTCAGGCTAATTATACACCGGAGCTCTTTTATGCTGGGGCATATCGCGGCGAAATAAAGGAGAGAGCTCTCCTGTTTCCTCGCACTCCCACCTCTACTTTACCTGTTTCTTGGGGAAGAGAAAGGCAATAATTAACCGCTGCGATGTAGCTGATGGAACCGTCTACATGCATGGATAACCCTTTAGCCCTTTCGCAGGGTTTCAAAACCAAATTTGTCGCGATGCGATACGGGGTATTCATGTACGACCCCTTCGTCGCTTTAGCCGGGATAAATTAATATTTAGGAAGTTGTATGGCGAAATTCGCGATATGAGTCGTGGAGCAACACAGCGGGATCTTATGCGCTCCACCCTTCGACTAATTAAACAAACAAGTTGGAGAGCTGAAAAGACTAAGACGGTAATGGCAAGCAAATTCATCTCAGAAGTGGGAAAAGTATAACTTTTTTTTTATTACGAGCCCGTGGGTCGCTAATTTTTAATCATTGGATTTGGAGAGGGGAGGTGATGAGTTAGAAATGGTACCAATATGAACAGATTTTCATTAATATTTTTCACTACTAATATCCTCTATAAAATTTTACATCTGGTGTGGGGCAGAGGAACTTAATGTTAATCCACACAACACAAAAGACAGTTCTTATTCCATTTACAAGGAGAAGGAAGCTGAACCTATAAGCTCCCACTATCAATGGAATATAAATACAATTTTCCGATGAAGTTAAGTACCTAGGGATCTTCCTAGACCAAAAACTAAATTGGAACACTCATTTGGAAAGAATTCTTTCAAAAGCCACAATGGCAGCATGAACTTGTCGTAAACTTGTAGGAAAGAATGGGGGCTGAAACCGAAAATGATATTTTTGGATATACTAAACGGTAGTAAAGTCCATGGTCATCTATGGCTCAATAGTATGGTGGCCAAAAACAGAACAAATTTCTGCGCGAGGTAAATTACACAAATTACAGCGGTTAATTTGCATTGGAATAACCGGAGCTATGGCGTCATGCCTAATAGCTGCAATAGGGGCAATGATAGGCCCGACTCCACTTCACATTTGTGTGAAAAAGGGGCAGAGCTAGTGCCTCAAGACTATTCCAATCGAACAAACTGGAACCGGGTGACTTGCTTGGCCACGTACAGATTCTGGAGAAAATTCCACTGGGAGCCATTGGCGAACCAACAGATCAAATGCCAACAAAACTGGGCTTTGTTGTTCCATACAAAGTGGTTATCGGGGATCGCTAGACATGGAATAGATACAGTGAAAGGTTAGCAAACAACGTATTTGTCTGGTACACAGACAGATCCAAACAAACAAAAAGAGTAGGAATATGGGGTCCTAATTTAAGACTATTTGAACCCCTAGGAAACACACCCACAATTTTCTAAGCAGAACTGCTTGCTATAACTCTGTGCGCAAAAGAGTGCCTTCAAAAAGGCTTTAGAAACGTACAGGTTTGTTTCGTTTCGGATAGCCAGGCCGCATTAAAGACTCTAAAGTCGTTCAGAATTGAGTCAAAAATGGCCTGGGAATGCAAACAGGAACTAATAGGATTAATCCCCCCAAGGGCAAGATTCCTGAGGCGTACTAGACAGTCGGAGACAGCAAATTCCTGTGCGGTCCAGCTTAACACAGTGAGGACTTTTGCCTACGGAGACTCTTTTTCTTTACAGAACTTCCAAGTTATGGAACTTGTTACCAAAAGGAATTGTCCTCAAAAATTACAACCTATCCTTGTTTAAGAAGGCGATTCCTCGCCATCTATCCTTGTCCGCATCCTACTTGCAGTACTTTGAAAGCATAAAGGGGTCACCCTTTGTGAATGGATTAAACTTATAACTTATAAAAAAACAATTCCTAAAGCAACTGGCTGCAAACAAAAAAGTAACTTTGATGTGGGTTCCAGGGCATCAAGGCAAAGAAGGGAACGAAGAGGCAGATAGACTAGCAAAAGGGGCCTCAATCACACCTCTCTTCGGCCCAGAACCATACTGTGGTCTTACAAAAAGCCAAGTAAAAAATGAAATAGATACTTAGGAGTCAAACCAAAGGCTGTCATACTGGAGGAAAACTTCAGGCGCCTAAGACAGTCAAAAAAGTTCATCACTATCTCAACAAAGAAGTCTGAGCAGCTTCTCGAACTTCTCGAACAAGAACGACTTAAGAATAATAACAGGACTTTTCACAGGGCACTTTCCAGTAAAGTATCACCTTAAGAAGATGGGAAAAGTGGATGATGAAAACTGCAGATTCTGTAATGCAGCAACAGAAACAACAGAACACCTGCTATGGGAATGAATGGCTCAGTTCTGTAAACGGCTTAAATTTCTTGAAAGGGTGACCCTGACACCCCAAGAAATAAGAGAAGCAGCTCCTAAAAAGATAATAGAGTATGTAAAAAGTCTTGGACAATCATTAAAAAATTAGAGTCCGCACAAAAGATCCTAATGGGTCGCAGTGCTGAGGGAAGTAAAATGTTCTAAAAAATATTTGTATTAGCAGTTTAGTAGTAATAGGACCATGCTGCAATATTACTTAATTTTTCAAAGAAAGCGTCCATCCCCAGTTTCTACGAGGACGTGTTACTGCCTCCAAGGACTTCTTGATATTTCGAGGGTTGGTTTCGGCGTCGACGTGGGCAAACGAACGTCGGGTCTTGCATACGTATGTCTCGAATATTGTGGAACAAAGGAATACGAGAAACCTAATAGACACTCGGCGATTTCGGGTTTAATTTAATGTATCTATTCAAGTAATTACAAATAACTGTGTAGCAATGGTAAGCTATGCTCCCGCGTTTAACACATTTTGGGATTAGTTCGTCTATCGCAGTGTGTCAGCAAAAAAAGAGCTCGAGTCTGGCGAATTGGAGAAAGTGGGCTGCGAGAGCGGACAGAAATCGATATGCACGGCACAATGCAATTTCGGGGGTTGCGGTTTAGTCTAGTGAAAGCTTCTTACGTCATGAACTTTTTCCAACTACGTGGCGATAAAGTAGAGAGATTAAAGTTGAAATTTCTAGAAAAAAGGTCAAATGTTTGACTTTAAAGCCAAAATATTAGAATTAAAACTAAACATTCTAATTTCAAATTGAAAAATTTGGTCAAAATGGACAAAAATTAAGCTTTAATTTGAAATATTGAGGACATCTCAAAATTTACAAAATGAATTCAATGTTAATTTAACATTTCGATTTTGTAGTTGAAATTTCGATAAAAATGGAAAATTTATAACAAAAGCGCGTTCTGGAGTCTAAAAAAATTTCAGTTTAAATCTAAACATGAAATTTTGTAATAAAAGTGCAAATTTTGTGAAAAACTTTAAAGTTATATAAAAAAAATCGAATGTTAAAGTGAAATTTCGAGATAAGATCAACATGTCTAGTATGAATTTGAAATTTCAGAAAGAACGTATGGATGCGGGTCACATAAAGGTTCTAAAAAAATCCAATATTTCCAGTTTTAAGTCGAAACTGCAGGTTTATGTTCTGAATCTTGATAAAAACTGAAAATTTCGAAAAAACTTACAATTTACATATTAAAGTTTGGGGCTTTCTTTAGAGTCTTTGAATTTATCATGAAATTTCGATTTCGCCTTTGGCATTTCTCGAATTTTCGACCTTTGAACCAGAGATTTTGCTTGAAGTTTGATATGTTTAGAAAGCGTCGATCTTTCGAGATTACAGACGATAACTTTCGAAAAGAATGTCAATATTTTAAAGTTAAGCTCGAAATATTGGGGCTTTTCATTAATAAATCGAGGATTTTTTTCGATATCTCGATTTATTTATTCGAAATTATGTCTTTAATCTTGAATTTTCGAATTTAAAAATTGTGAACTTAAACTCTACATTTTTCTTGAAATACAAATCTTATTTCGTGAAACCAAGAAAGATTAAAAGTCACAACAATAGCTGCTCTAACGTAATGTATCTTTTTTTTGAAAAACTGGAAAAAATAAGCGGTAATGTAATGATTCCCTTTTAAAAGTAATTTATCCAGCTCGGTTATCCGATATATTTGCACATAAAATTAAACAGTTAGTGAGCCTTCCAATTTTAAATACTGATTTTATAACAATAACGTAATATTTCCAATATTAGTTATTTTGGCGAATGCGCCGGAGTTACGATCCTCATTAGTCAAAATTAGCAATTAATTTAAGCAGAAAACTATTAATTAACTCCGTGCTGATAATCTGATAATTAAGTGACCAGATTTCGGGGCCGAGCGCCTGGTTCGAATTGTTTTCGTGATTGGGAAGCTACGGCACACTTCGAACGGTGGTGGCTTTTAGGAACGCTGAAATGCCTCGAACGGTGAAATGGAAAGTGAAGCATCGACCCTGGTTGCGTTGTCAGGACCACGCGGGGACGTCGGGGGGCGAAGGAGCGAAAGCGGCGGCAGAGCTGCTGCAGAGTGCAAGGTGTCTGCGCGACGGCTCGACGTCGCCCCTTCCTGCCCCCCGACTAGTCTGCCTATGTTCTCGCCGCCACAGCCGCCGCCGGGCCAAGGCTGTACATGAACGCTCGCGTGCGTTCTAGAAGGGCCGCCATCGGAAATTCCGAGATGGGATGCTCTGAAAAATAGTTTTTTTAGTCATAAGTCATAACCATAATTATAACTAATTTAAGTCACACTTTTTTAACTAAATTAACTATTTGAAACAGCTTCAAAAAAGTTTTTTTTAAGATGGTAGTTGCAAGATTGGGGATTTCTTTTAAAAGTTTTGCTATTTATGGCACAGTAATGTCGTTTAAATTTGCTTTTCTGAGCAACTTTCGGTAAATGTAATGAATTTAATAAATATCGTCTACTTATGCGAGAAAATAATGAAAGTTTCTTTGGAACGGATTGGTCCTTGGTTATCTTCAAAAATTGAAATACAAATCTTGTCGCCTGATACCAAGAAAGATTAAAAAACACAACAACGGTTTCTCTAACGCGTTTCGATAGCCAGGCTATCATCTTCAGAGAGATACTGCACCTCTCTGAAGATGATAGCGCATTAGAGCAACCTTTGTTGTGTTTTTTAATCTTTATTGGTTTCAGGAAACAAGATTTGTATTTTAATTTTTGAAGATAACCAAGGACCAGTTCGTTCCACCAAAATTTTCAAATGAATGAAAAAAATTACGTAAATCATGGTTACTCCTCCATTCAATTGACGAACTTTTGTTCAGATGGTAAAATATCTAAATTTTTAACTTTTTAATTGAGGTAGTTGGGAAATGTAGAAAAAAAGTGATATTCTGATTAATTCTACCAAAGATAATTGGGGCTTTTTAACTTTCGTCAAGTCAAAGCCCTAATGGTACCTCTTCTTGCATAATGCAACTGAAATGATCGAAATTCAACTCTGAATCGAGATACGGAAATCCATCGCATCTTTCTGAAGATGTATCTCTCTGAAGGTGATAGCTTGGTTAGCGAAACACGTTAGAACAATCTTTGTCGTGTTTTTTAATCTTTCTTGGTTTCAGGGGACAAGATTTGTATTTCAGTTAATGGAAGTTTCGTTTCCAACAAAGGGCTTTTCGTTATCATAGAACGATTTGCATATCTAATAGGTGTTACTGAGGTCTATTATTTAGATGCCACAACAATCATCTGGCGTATTCATTACAAAATGTCTCGTCATTAATATAAGATGAACGTGCTCCATTATATTTAGCTACAGTGATGGTTATTATTAATATTAATTCCCTTAAATTATTCAAACATCTTACTGTCTTGGTAACTTGAACTATTTTAAGGGATCAATAATTTGAACACTTTATAGTGCAGATAACTTCGTATGTTCTGATTTTATCAGAAAAATTCTGAACTACATCCTGCCTTTTCTAGCTTCATATTTACCTGAAGCTGCTTTTTCAGCATTTGTAGACATTAAGTTGAAAAAAAAGGAACAGACTACTGGAAGTGTAACCCCATCTCAGATTAAAATTAACAACTAAGGAACCAAATTATGACGAACTGCAGTGCTGGATTTACATATAAGCTATCCAAGCTATTGCTTCGGGCTCCTACCATCTTAGGAGGCCCCTAAATAGGGTTGAGGACCTTTTTTTTAGTGATCACAATTCTTGAGCTCGTTATAATGTATATATTACATCATGCTTGAGCTCCATCTAAACGTTAAGGAAATTTAGGTGACCAGAAATTCTCGAGGCAGTGTGATGACTTTTTTTTTCGTTCGCAACACTGGCCCCATATCTCAAACAGCTTAGGGCCTCCTCAAGTTCAAATCCGGCCCTGACGATCTGTTATCTCAGGGAAAACTGTTTAATGCTTCTAATTGATTCAAATAAAAGTTATTTTTAGTATAACTTATTTATATTTTATCATGAATACTTTTATGTCTCTTATTATTTTGTGTAGGTACCAAAAAAAGCTAAATATTTTTTTATTGTTAAAAATACACCCATCTTTTTACAGAGGGTACAAAGCGTTACGAAAATTGTACAAATGGTTCAAATATTATGTCAAAAATTTGGGAAACATTGATCGACATCAGCGGTTGGCAAATTTTTTAGGACCGCGGGCCACTTTCAGAAGAAAAAAATTTAAACGGGATGCCGAACTGAAAAAAAAACTTCTGTCTGTCTAATAAAATAGAAGACTAAAAAAGATCCTGGCAACATTATCACCACTAATATTTAATGTAATCATAATTAGATTTGTTCTCGAAAAAGCTGAATTTATAAGAATTCTGTTCTTTAAATTGTCCAAAAATGTTTGTCTCAAGATTTTTACTTATTTCTTAACATGCCAATCTAATTTGAAAAAAGAAACGAATTTGGGAAAGAATGTGGGACAGGCAGGGAAAAGCCAGTCTCAAGAAGAAACATAAAAAACATCGCATTTTGGCAATAAAAGTCAAAATGAGGCGAAATTTGATGTGCAAGTTACAATTTCTGGCAAGCTAAATTAAAAAAAGTCGAAGTCGAGTATTATAAATGGCCCAATTTCGAATTTATAAGAATCTTATTTTTTAAATTGTCCAAAAATGTTTGTTTGTCTCCAGATTTTTACTTATTTCTTAACATTCCAATCCAATTTGAAAAAAGAAACGAATTTGGGAAAGTTCGTCTTAATAAGAAGCATAAAAACCTTTACCATTCTGGCAATAAAAGTCAAAATGAGGCGAAATTTGATGTGCACGTTACAATTTCTGGCAAGTTAAATTAAAAATAGTCGAAGTCGAGTATTATAAATGGCCCAATTTCGAAAAAAAGACTTTTTTTGAAAGAGACTTCCAAAAGTAGATTTTCAGAATAAAGTCGCAATTACGCAAAATAAAACTTGAAGGAAAACGCAAATTTTAGGAAAAAAGATTACTTTTGAGAGGAAAGGTCAAAATTTGGAGAAAAAGACAAATTTCAAGGAAAAAGTCGAAATGACCAAAAATATTAAATATCGAAATTTTGAGACAAAAATCGAAATTTTGAGACAAAAATCGAAATTTAAAAAAAGACAAACTTTAAAAAACTGGTCCAAACTGAAAAATCAGTTATTAAAAGGTCGAAATTTTCAAAAAAATCCCAACGTTAAGAATAAGAACGAAACACAATTTCCAAATAGCGGTTGAAATTTCCAGGTAAAAATTAGAAATTTTTCAGAGAAAGCCAAATTTACAGTTTAGAATTTTGCGAATTATTTAAATTTAAAAAAGACTAATTTTACGAATAAAGCCTCATTAAAATAAAAAATGAATTTTAATAAAGTTGTCGAAATTATAAGAAAAAGATGAATTTCGACGACTAAAGCGAAATTTCGACGACTAAAGCGAAATTTCGACGACAAAAAAGAGTTTTAGAGAAAAAAAATGATATTTCTAGAAAACCAGATTTTGAGGAAAAACTAGAGCTTCTCTGAAACATAAAGGATCAAGTCGAGTTTTCTACAAGACAGATTTTGCGAAAAATTTCGAAATTTCGAAAAAAGACGATTTTCGAGGTAAAACTTGGAAGTTCCAAAAACACAAACGAATTGTTAAAAAAAATCGAAATTTCCAGTAAAAGATCAACATTTTGGGAAAAGGATCAAAATTTAGAGAAAATACTCTAAATTTAGTAAAAAAAAAACTCAAAATATTCCAGGGGAAGTTGAATGTCAAAATTTTGGAAAAAGGGGGAATTTTGGGAAAAAGCCAAAAGTTCTTGAGTGAATACTTATTTTTCGAATGATTGTCTGAGTCAAAAAGCTCCACACCCTGCTTTAGAAAGTGTCTTATGTTGAAATAAATGTGGAAATTTTGAAAAATAAATTGGAACTTGAAGAAACTTGGATTTAAAAAAAAAGTTGCAATTTCTAAAAATTTCCCCCAGTTTTTTACAAAAATTCAAAATGTTCAAAATGATTTTTTAAAATTTCTAGATAAATATTCCTCTCACAATTCTCACTATTTTATGAAAAAAAAAAAAATGGATCAGATTTCAAGGAAAAGGCAAATTTTTTACATCCTGCCTTTTCCAGCTTCATATTTACTTGAAGTTCCTTTTTCCGCATTTGTAGACATTAAGTTGAAAAAAAGGAACAGACCATTGGACGTGTAACCCCATCTCAGATTAAAATTAACAACTAAGGAACCAAATTGTGACGAACTGCAATGCTGCATTTACGTATAAGCTATCCAAGCTATTGCTTCGGGCTCCTCCCATCTTAGGAGGCCCCTAAATAGTGTTAAGGACCTTTTTTTTTGGTGATTACAATTTTTGAGCTCGTGATAATGTATATATTACATCATGCTTGAGCCCCATCGAAACTTTAAGGAAATTTAGGTGACCAGAAATTCTCGAGGCAGTGTGATGACCTTTTTTTTTTCGTTCGCAACACTGGCCCCATATCTCAAAGAGCTTAGGGCCTCCTCAAGTTCAAATCCAGCCCTGACGATATGTCATCTCAGTGAAAACTTTATTTTACAAAAATTCAAAATTATTTTTTAAAATTTCTAGATAAATATTGTTCTCAAAATTGTTACTTTTTTATCAAAGACAGTGGATCAGATTTTAAAGAAAAGGCAAATTTTGATAAACAGGTCGAATTTTTCTACAAATTTTGAATTTGTGAAAAAACACGAATTAGGAAAAAAAAGACGAATTTTGAGAAAAAAGTCGAAATTTGAAGAAAATGTCGAAATTTAGAGAACATGTCGAAATTTGGAGAAAATGTCGAAAGAAGAGAACGAATTTTGAAGAAAAATATTGAAATTTATCTAAAAGTTTCTCGCACTTGAAATTATAGTTAGTTGGTTGCATGCACCAGAAAAAAGCGCCCCCACTGCCCCATTCTAGTTAGTTAGTACGAAAACAAAACAAGGAAATTTAAAAATCATTTCTATTACTTTGGACTGGACAAATTACTGGATTATCATCTCAATAAATGTTGTTAAGAAGGTCAGCCATGGACCTCCGGCACTTATGATGTGGACCCCTCGGGGATTCATGGATGTCAGGTTAAGAAACCCCGACTTAATGTTACGAAATAAACCTCATTTACCATTTTTTCTTAAAGTTTAATCTACTCGCAAAGGGGAACCCCATTATGCCTTCAAAGCACTGCGAGTATGAAGCGGAAAAAAGGATAAATGGCGATGAACCACATTTTTAAACAAAGATAGGTTGTAATTTTTGGGGAAAATTCCTTTCGGTAACAAATTCCATAGTTTGGAAGTTCTATAGAAAAAAGAGTCTCTTGGTTTTAATCTCGATTATATATGTTGAAATTTCAAATGTAGTCGAGATTAAAACCAATTTTTAAGACAAATATAAATTTTTTTTCTCGAAAATTTTCCTTTTGAACCCAAGATTACGTTCGAGGTTTAAAAGTTTTAGCCATAGTCAAAATTTTGAGTTTCGATTCGAAGGAGAATTTTTGAAGTGAAAGCTTCTTTAGGCGCGTTGAACGTATTCGAAGGTAAACGTATGGTTTCGTGTGACCATCACGCGTAACCAATATGCTCCAATGTTAACAGTATGTTTATTGTAACATTATTAATGAATATGAGATTCGTTATTCGTTTCACACAACTACAAGCATCCAAACCACAAATATTAAAAGGTAGTTCAGTTTGACAGCATTTATTTCAAAATATCGTCATTATTCTGACTTGTTCACTAGTGTGGGTTCGAACTACATTAAATCGACACTGTTATTTTCTAGTTTTAAGTTTTCACTTCTGCCGGCAGTCTCCAAGATTGCCTCATTAAAAAAAAAATGAAACTCCTTTTTCAAATTTCATTTTTTATTAGAAATTACTCGTATGTAAATGTGAAAAATAAAGTCCACAATTTGACTAAGACCTTCATTTACAGTTATAAAAAAATTCTCGTATGTCCGGGTATAAAAATTTTCAGTTTGAACTCGGAATTTTAAGAAAATAATTCAAATTCCGAGAAAAACTTGAAGTTTATTAAAAAATTTCCAAATTCACCCTTTAAAAATGTCAAACTTAAATTCGAAATTTGTGGAATTTCAAATATTCAATGTTACTAAAAAATTCAAAATCTGGAATATTCGAAATTTCGATATAAAAGTCCAAATTTCGAAAGACATCTTTTGAAAAATAATTTTGTTTTTTTTTGACTTTTTTTAAAAGGTTTTTCGTTGAAATACAACTGACACAAAAAAGTGTAGAAGCGGGATTTTGAGAAAACAGAAAATTTTGAAAAATGAACTCGAAACTTATGTAAAAAAGTTCTCAAAAGGTCCACTTTAATTTAGAAATATTGACCTTAAACAGGAATATGCGAATTTCTTTTAGAAATTTCGCTTAAAGCTCGAATTTTTTTTAAATGTCCAATCCATGAGCAAAGGATAACTCTATTATGCCTTCAAAGCACCGCGAGTAGGATGCGGAAACAAGGATATAGTCGCTTTTATTAGAAAGTTCTTCTTAACAGATTTAGTATTTTTCGAAATCCTAATTTATTCTCAATTTTCCCAATTTTAACTTACAATTTTTACATTTTCTCTTCTAAAATTTCGACTTCAAACGAAATTTTGACTTTTTTTAGAAATTATGAATTTTTTTCTGAGCATTTCAGACTTTAGTCCCTAAATTTCGATATTTTTTCTCAACTTAAAGTAAAGTAACATCTGGGCATCTTTTATAAAATTATCACTCTTTTAGGCACTTAAATACTGGTTTTTAAATTTTGACTTAGTTTTCGAAATCTTAACTTTTTTCTCAAATTTCCAATTTTAACCTACAACTTTTACATTTTCTCTTCTAAAATTTCGACTTCAAAGCAAATTTTGACTTGTTTTAGAAATTACGACTTTTTTTCTGAACACTTAAGACTTCAGTCCCTAAATTTCGCTTTTTTTTCTCAACTTAAAGTAAAGCAAAATCTGGACTTTTTTTTCGAAATTATCACTATTTTAGGAACTTAAATTCTAGTTTTTAATTTTTTCTTATTTTTCCAAAATTTCTGGTTAAAACCGAGTTTAAAGTTAAATATTAAGAAATTGAAGATTACAAATTTGAAATTTTGATAACAATTGGACTATTTGAGTTTTTGAGCCAAAGTTCATAATTACTGGAACTTGAAAATTGTAAGAATATAGTCCAAATTTTATTAAATAAATTCAGTTTGTTTTTCCGAAGTTTTAACAGATTAGAAATTTGCTTTCTTTTCTTTTGATATTTTTTTCTTGAAAATTGGACTTTCGACATTTCGAATCAAAGCTTCAAATAAAAAAGTTAATATTTTAAATTTAAGTTCAGAAATTTGAAATTAAAATCTAAATTTTGAGATTAAATCAATTACTTTGGGAAAATATTCAGCATGTTTAAATGGAGTGGAAATATTAAAAGGAAAAATTGGAAATTTTTGCTATTTCAATGACTGAATTTAAATTTTCTGGGAAACATTGGAGTGTTGAAATCAAGGACAAATTTTCGAGAAAAAAGTCAAAACTTACAAGTCGAACTTTCAAAAAAAAAAGTAAAATATCTTCACTTGCTTTTTATGCAAAAAGTTGAAATTTTTATGAAAGCTCAAGCTTTATAAAAAATGTTAACGCAAAATTTGAGGAAAAGCGATGAGTTTCAAATCTGAAATTTTGAGAAAATAGTCAAATTTTTAAATTAAAGTCACTATTTTATTTACATGAGAAAAAAATAAAACTCACGTGTTATAAAAAATGATATTTTTACTCAAAAAAAAGGGACAAAACTAGTAATTTCGGGACTAAATCGAAATCTTAGAAAAGAAAAAAGAAAAAAATTATGGTTAACATGCAAAAATTGAAAGTTAAATTGTAACATAAGTTACTATTTATTCTAAAAATGTTAACGTTAATTGCAGAATCTCGGCTATATAAGTATTTTACCTTTTGTCTTCAAATTTTGACTTGCCAAAAATTGAAATACAAATCTTGTCCCCTGAAACCAAGAAAGATTAAAAAACATAACAAAGGTTGCTCTTTTTTTCTTTCTTGGTTTCAGGGGACAAGATTTGTATTTCAATTTTTGAAGATAATCAAGGACCAGTCCGTTGCACCAAAATTTGACTTGCCAGCAAAATTTCTACAAAACAAGTTCGAAATATCGAGATTTCAGTCGAAATTTTGAGAAAGAAGTTGGAGCGAAGTTCCTGTAAAAATTTTAGGAATTCAGCATCATAAAAGAATCAAGTTTTAAAATAAAAGAGCGATAAATGGGTCAAACTCTAGGAACTTCGAGAAAAAAATCCAAATATTGAAATTAAGATTCAAGTTTTATCAAAAAAAAATCAAAAATTCTGAAGGAAACAATGAACGATGTTTTGACTTCTAACCTTAAAATTTCTATAACAATTAAAATATTCAGCTTATGATTGAAAATTTAAAAGGAAGTCGTGGTTTTAGGAAAAAAAAACAATATTCAGGTGAAACGAAGAAAGTTTTGAATGTATAGAACCTAAATATTCGCAAAATCCGTTTGAAATGTTCCCAAATCAGTATTAATAAAAGTTGAAGCGTCTGTCTGTCTGTCGAGTGATATTTTGTCCGGGTTAATCTCGGAAACTGCGTAATCGACTTTAGTGAAACCTTTACTAAAATGTACAGTATTTTAAGGGTTACCTTTTAGGGTATTTTTATTCCAGTAAACCTTTCCTTTTTAGGAATTCAACTGTGCTAACATTTTATTTAAGGTTATGCTACAAAACATAAAAGAGAAACCAATCCTCAAGTTTATGGCTAATACAAGGCGCGCCATCTACTAGCTGGTACTAGAATTAAGGAGCGCGAATCTTTGAACCGGTTCTATTAAAATCAAATTGTAAATTATTTCTTTTTGAAATATGACACTTTTGGTCCTTGCGCAGACAAAACCCGCGCAGGTCACATATAAATTCAATATTGCCGCACTAGACTCAAACTTGAAGCTTTAATTGACATTAGGTGGCATTACGTTGCAGGCACGAAACTCCCCATAAAAGTAGTAGTAATAAACGTAGCAGTCGCTACTTTTGAATTATAGGACAGTGTTTGCGAAAGGCTTGCAGAAAGTCCCCGTCTTCGTACACAAGCTTCAACCCCTAAATTCGAGGTTGAAGCTCTGATTTAATTCGGAGCTTCTACATGTTCTACTTTTCAATTATAGAACAACAGAGCTCGTGCTTGCGCCAGATATCCTTGGAATTTTCAGGATATCACAGATCTTAGCTCTCGGTTTGCTTTCGCTTTCGCTTCACGTTGCCTCACGTCCCCTCGACTACCAGGTTCGTCTGTCATTTCATCCTTTCGCACATGTGACGGTGCAGACCTCCCCCTGTGGCCCCAGTCGACCGCCTCCATCCCCGTTTTACCCCGATGTTCCAGCTTTTATGAGACTGGCGAGGTTTTACTGGTGAAATGTCAGTTATTAGGGAAACGTACTTTATGCAAATGCCTCTGAGCTTTCTTATCTGCTCGTTTTTCCCCCTTAAGCGTCGGCTGCGAAATGCGAAGAGGCTTTTTCTGGGGCAAGTTTTTTAGTTGTTGAAATTCTATTGCTGAGAGTCGGGCGAGCTCGGTTTGCTTTTGACGGAAACTAACTGGGTTTTCCTTGCGTTTATTTTAAGCCTCTTCGCTTTTTGTAAGCAAACTTTTATAGTTTTATTTTCGTTCCCCACTTTTTCGTTAGAGAGATAAATCTACTCAAGAAATCGAGTAACAAATGAGTTTAAGAAGCTGCTTTTTACACGTTGAGGACTCTAGATAGTTAACGTTTGATGCCCAGATTTTTAATTTGCTGAAGAAGCTGAAATATTTTGTACTCTGAAGCCCTAAGGCTTAAGGTCTAAAGCTATTGGTCTTGCAAGTAATTTTCCGGATGTTTTTTTATACTGCCACAACAAAGCTCCAAATTTGAGCTATAACAAAATAGATTCAAGGGAGATTTTTCTAGAATGCGAAATTTCTATCAGATATCTTTGTAAACATATATAGAACTTGTCTGAACTTGAATAAAAGAGCAGCTTGATATTTTTCACTTTTTATAATCATATGATAACAAATATTCAAGATACGCTTCTTTCGAAATGGATCGTATTAAAGAACTACTAAAAGTGTTCGACGTCGGCCATCGTACGTAGCTTTTTCAGAAACAATAAAGGAAAATTACAAAAATACAAGGAAAATAGACAAAAAATGGAAAAACCAAATTCAAAACAGCAGTGCTCATACCAGAGGCGAAACTCTTCTGAAATAAAGATTGTTTAGACAGAAAAGCAAGTTAACCTCAAAGATAGGTAAGACAGAAGAGCACGATAATTCAGTATGTCCACCATATCAGAAGCAAAATTCTTTTGAAATAGACAATCAACAATGACCCAAAGGATAGATAAGACAGAAGAGCATGGTAATTCAGTATTTCCACCACACCAGAAGCAACATGTTTTTGAAATAGACAATCAACAATGGCCCAAAGATAGATAAGACAGAAGAGCACGATAATTCAGTATCTCCACCATACCAGAAGCAAAATTTTTCTGAAATAGACAATCAATAATGGCCCAAATATAGGTAAGATAAAAGAGCACAGTAACTCAGTATGTCCACCATACCAGAAGCAAAATTATTTTGAAATAGACAATTAACAATGGCCCAAAGATAGAGAGGACAAAGGAGCACGGCAACTCAGTATGTCCACCATACGGGAGGCGAAATTTTTCTGAAATAGACAACTAACAATGGCCCAAAGGATAGATAAGACAGAAGAGCACAATAACTCAGTATGTCTACCATACCAGAAGCAAAATTCTTTTGAAATAGACAATCAACAGTGGCCCAAAGGATAGAAAAGATAGAAGAGCACGGTAATTTAGTATGTCCACCATACCGGAAGCAAAATTCTTTTGAAATAGACAATCAACAATGGCCCAAAGATAGATAAGACAGAAGAGCAAGGTAACTCAGTATGTCTATCATACCAGAGGCGAAATTCTTTTAAAATAGACAATCAACAATGGCCCAAAGGATAGATAAGACAGAAGAGCACGATAACTCAGTATGTCCACCATACCAGAAGCAAAATTCTTTTGAAATAGACAATCAACAGTGGCTCAAACGATAGATAAGACAGAAGAGCACGGTAACCCAGTATGTCCACCATACCAGAGGCAAAATTCTTCTAAAATAGACAATCAACAATGGCCCAAAGATAGAGAAGACAGAAGAGCACAGCAACTCAGTATGTCCACCATAACGGAGGCGAAATTTTTCTAACTAACTAACAATGGCCTAAAGAATAGATCGGACAAAAGAGCACGATGCCTCAGTATGTCCACCATATCAGAAGCAAAATTCTTTTGAAATAGACAGTCAACAGGCACCCAAAGGATAGATAAGACAGAAGAGCATGGTAATTCAGTATTTCCACCACACCAGAAGCAACATGTTTTTGAAATAGACAATCAACAATGGCCCAAAGATAGATAAGACAGAAGAGCACGATAATTCAGTATCTCCACCATACCAGAAGCAAAATTTTTCTGAAATAGACAATCAATAATGGCCCAAATATAGGTAAGATAAAAGAGCACAGTAACTCAGTATGTCCACCATACCAGAAGCAAAATTATTTTGAAATAGACAATTAACAATGGCCCAAAGATAGAGAAGACAAAGGAGCACGGCAACTCAGTATGTCCACCATACCAGAAGCAAAATTCTTTTGAAATAGACAATCAACAGTGGCCCAAAGGATAGAAAAGATAGAAGAGCACGGTAATTTAGTATGTCCACCATACCGGAAGCAAAATTCTTTTGAAATAGACAATCAACAATGGCCCAAAGATAGAGAAGACAGAAGAGCAAGGTAACTCAGTATGCCTATCATACCAGAGGCGAAATTCTTTTGAAATAGAGAATCAACAATGCCCCAAAGGATAGATAGGACAGAAGACTACGATAACTCAGTATGTCCACCATACCGGAAGCAAAATTCTTTTGAAACAGACAATCAATAATGGCCCAAAGGATAGAAAAGATAGAAGAGCACGGTAATTTAGTATGTCCACCATACCGGAAGCAAAATTCTTTTGAAATAGACAATCAACAATGGCCCAAAGATAGAGAAGACAGAAGAGCAGTATGTCCACCATACCGGAGGCGAAATTTTTCTGAAATAGATAACTAACAAAGGCCCAAAGGATAGATAAAACAGAAGAGCACATAGCTCAGTATGTTCACCATACCAGAAGCAAAATTCTTTTGAAATAGACAATCAACAGTGGCCCAAACGATAGATAAGACAGAAGAGCACGGTAACTAAGTATGTCCACCATACCAGAGGCGAAATTCTTTTGAAATTGACAATCAACCCCAAAGGATAGATAGGACAGAAGATCACGTTAACTCAGTATGTCCACCATACCAGAAGCGAAACTCTTTTGAAATAGACAATCAACAATGGCCCAAAGGATAGATAAGACAGAAGAGCACGATAACGCAGTATGTCCACCATACCAGAAGCAAAATTCTTTTGAAATAGACAATCAACAGTGGCCCAAACGATAGATAAGACAGAAGAGCACGGTAACTAAGTATGCCCACCATACCAGAGGCGAAATTCTTTTGAAATTGACAATCAACCCCAAAGGATAGATAGGACAGAAGATCACGTTAACTCAGTATGTCCACCATACCAGAAGCGAAACTCTTTTGAAATAGACAATCAACAATGGCCCAAAGGATAGATAAGACAGACGAGCACGATAACGCAGTATGTCCACCATACCAGAAGCAAAATTCTTTTGAAATAGACAATCAACAGTGGCCCAAACGATAGATAAGACAGAAGAGCACGGTAACTAAGTATGCCCACCATACCAGAGGCGAAATTCTTTTGAAATTGACAATCAACCCCAAAGGATAGATAAAACAGAAGACCACGTTAAATCAGTATGTCCACCATACCAGAAGCGAAACTCTTTTTTCTTGATAATCCTCTATAATTCTATATCTTCTTTGGGGCATTATTTTGGCTTGGTTTTTTTTATTGCATTTGTCATCTGCGACTAGTTCTGTTTAAAACTGTAACCAAAATTCAAACTCTAGTTAAAATTTATAACTAGAATTAATTCCATGCGTAACTGAGGAGACCTAAAAAATTTTAGAGCGCCCTTAAAACTCGATATTTAGAGCTTACATTTTTGAGTTTCTGCTCCGGTTGAGCACAGCTTTGGAAATTACTAGGTGGCCTAGAAAAACGAAATTTTGTAGTGAAGCGTGAGAATTGTACAATGAATTATCAAAGACCCGTGTATCGTGTAGTAAGAAGAGAGTACAGTATTGGTGTACATCCAAATTCCAAGAAACTTAAAAAAAAGATAACCTATTCAAACAGAAATCATGCGATAAAAATTGGTGAATATTCTCCACGCATTAATTTCCTGTTATCAACTTTTTGAAGAGACTTTTACACAGCAACATTCGGATGAATTATAACCCTTATCGTTATTAAATAAGTACTCATGCATTGATAAGATACCAACTATACTCGCACATTCTATTTACCGCGTCTATAACAATTGAAGGTCGACGTGTTTATAATTTTTTCGTCGTTCAAAATATTTACCCAGCAATTTTTGAGTGAGAACAGATAAAAATTTGGAAATTGCATTAGACTTAATCGATAAACTAGTGCGTAATAAAAAGTGGCTTTATCAGCGACTTTGATTTTTATTTCCTAATAAACATATAAATAGAATAGTGCGGCTCAGATAAAAATCGAGATTATTTTTTATTTTGTAAACTGGTACGGACCAGATCAAGAATACGGGATCAAGAGCAACTAAAAAGTTATCTGACCACTGGCAATCGGTCGATAAAAGAAATTATTTGTTGGTTCCTGTTGCAGATTATTTCTGATGGAAGCTATCAAACTTTGGTGATCCCAGTAATTTCGAGATGAGCAAAATTTTGGGAATAAAACAAAGGTGTCGCTAGAACTGTGCTTTAGAGGTAGAGGATTTGATCCCGGGATCCTGATTTTCAGGATCGAGCGCTTTTAAATCCCGAAATGTTCGGGAATAAGTTTTTTTGATTCCGGGATTTTCGAGATTGGCATCATTTTAAAAAAAGTTGTAAAATAGATTGCATCTACAGAAAGGCTCAGTACCAATGTTTTCAACAAAATTACTGGTCTATTATTTTAATACAAAATAGAAGAAGTTTTATTCCAAAAAAGTAGCACTGCTGTGGGTTTCTTACGCTTGGTTTGAAATAAAATTGTTGCATCTTGAACTAGGAGGTTTGGTGATGAGACACTGGACGCGTTATTTTTCAGATTAAGGGAGAGTAAGAGGGTCACTAGAGTGTGACAAGTGCAAGGCGAGTTATAAGCTTCCTGACGTCTCAAAGCTCTGACTTTTTTTGAAGAATTTCATCTTTTTAAAAGTTTAGAATATTTTCCAAAATTTTGTCTTTCTTGAAAATTTTGGCTTTTTGAAAATTTAGATTTCGATTTCGATATTTTGTTGAAAAATCTGATTTTTAAAACATTTTGATATTTTCTAATAATGTCGAAATTTTTCGAAATTTTGTTTGAAAATTTCATCATTTTCCTATTTTAATCGTTTTCTTGACTATTAAACTTTTTGTGAATATCGAATTCTGAAAAATTTATATTTCAAAATCGAAAAGGTAGACATTTTGAAAAAAGTTGATCCTTTCTAAAAATTCTGACTTATTTTAAAAAAAGTTCAAAATTTTGCTTTTTTTAAGAATTTTGACTTATCAGAGTTTGGATTTATTTTTGAAAATTTAGACTCTTCAAAATTTTTATTTTATTAAGATTTCGTTATATTTTTAAACTTTGTTTTTGAAAAGTAAATTTTTCAGAAAAAGTCAATATTCACAAAAAGTTTAAGTTTCAAGAAAAAATTAATCCTTTTCTGAGATAAAAGTTCAAAATTTTGGTTTTTTGAGAATTTTAACTTATCAAAGTTTTGATTTATATTCAAAAATTTAGGCTCTTTTGAAAATTTTGATTTTTTAAAGATTTCGTTATATTTTCAAATCTATGTTGTTTAAAAATTCTAATTTCTTCCAAAATTTGGACTTTTTGACATTTTTGAACTCTTTTCAAAATTTCACTTTTTTCGAAATTGATAATTATTTGAAAATATGAATATTTTTTTAAATTTAAACAAAAAATTGATTATTCCTAAAAATTATGGTATTGTGCCATTATTTTTCAAAATGTTGAGTTATCTCACAACTTTTTTTTTTGAAAATGTAGAGTTTCTTCAAAATTCCAATTTTTCTGAGAATTTAGATTGTTTACTTAAATCGCTAAATATTTTTAATCTCAAATTTTGTAAAATTTTGAAAATATCGTCATTTTTAAAAATTTTCGGTGGCCATTTTTTTAGAAACTTGGAAACTTCAAAAATGTTTCAAAATTTCCATTCTTTTGAAAATTTACAATTGGAATTATCGACATTTTAAAAATTTCTCTACTTTCTTCAAAATTTCAATTATCCAAAATTTTGATTTTTTTTCAAAAATTGTAACTTCAAAATTTTGATTCTTTTTGAAAATTTGAACTTTTTTGATAATTTTTGGTTTTCTTCGGTATGAAGATTTTATAAAAAAATTTGTTTTACTTTGTAAATTTGACACAAAATTTTTAAACTTTTTAGTCTCGATTTTTCTTCAAAATCTTGACAATTTTTGAAGCACTGCGAGTAGGATGCGGAAACAAGGATAGATGGCGATGAACCATCTTCTTAATCAAAGATAAGTTGTAATTTTTGGGGAAAATTCCTTTCGGTAACGAGTTCCATAGTTTGGAAGTTCTATAGAAAAAAGAGTCTCTTGGTTTTAATCTCGACTACATATGTTGAAATTTCAAATCTAGTCAAGATTAAAACCAATTTTTAAGACAAATATAAATTTTTTTCTCGAAAATTTTCTTTTCAAACCCGAGATTACGTTCGAGGCTTAAAAATTTTAGCTATGGTCAAAATTTTGAGTTTCGATTCGAGGTTAAAGGCAAAACTTGGAGAATTTTTGAAGTCATAGCTTCTTTAGGCGCGTTTTTATTTGGATAGGAGGTAAAGTAAATGGTTTCGCGTGACCATCACGCGTTACCAACATGCTCTAATGTTAACAGTATGTTTATTGTAACATTGTTAATAAATATAAGATTCATTTTTACACACCTACAAGCATCCAAACTTCATTCACACTTATAAAAAAATTCTCGTATGTCCGAGTATAAAAATTTGAGACAGTGCACGCGTTATTTTTCAGATTAAGGAAAAGTAAGAGGGAAAGTAAGTGACAAGGGCGAGACGAGTCATAAGATTCGTGACGTCACAAAGTTCTGATTTTTTTTGAAGAATTTCATCTTTTTAAAAGTTTGAAATATTTTCGAAAATTTCGTCTTTCTTGAAAATTTTAACTTTTTGAAAATTTAGATTTCAATTTCAATATTTTGTTGAAAAATTTGATTTTTAAAACATTTTGATATTTTTTAATAATTTCGACATTTTTTGAAATTTTGTTTGAAAATTTCATCATTTTCCTATTTTAATCCTTTTCTTGAAATTTAGACTTTTTGTGGATATCGAGTCCTGAAAAATTTAATTTTCAACATTTTCAGGAAAAGATCGAAATTTTCAGAAATAGATCGAAATTTTCAAAATAGAGTTGATCCTTTTCTAAAAATTTTGACTTATTTAAAAAATAGTTCAATATTTTGCTTTTTTTTCAAGAATTTTGACTTATCAGAGTTTTGATTTATTTTTGAAAATTTAGACTCTTTTGAAAATTTTTATTTTTCAAAGATTTCGGTATATTTTTAATCTTTTGTTTTTGGAAATTCTCATTTCTTCCAAAATTTGGACTTTTGACGTTATTGAACTCTTTTCAAAATTTCACTTTTTTTGGAAATTGATAATTATTTGAAAATTTCGATATTTTTTTAAATTATAAAAAATTGTGGTTATTTCTAAAAATTATAGCTTTGTTAGTTTTCAACCATTATATTTCAAAATGTTGAATTTTCTCACCATTTTTTTTTTGAAAAATTTAGAGTTTCTTCAAAATTCCAATTTTTCTGAGAATTTAGATTGTTTACTTAAATCGCTAAATATTTTTAATCTCAAATTTTGTAAAATTTTGAAAATATCGTCATTTTTAAAAATTTTCGGTGGCCATTTTTTTAGAAACTTGGAAACTTCAAAAATGTTTCAAAATTTCCATTCTTTTGAAAATTTACAATTGGAATTATCGACATTTTAAAAATTTCTCTACTTTCTTCAAAATTTCAATTATCCAAAATTTTGATTTTTTTTCAAAAATTGTAACTTCAAAATTTTGATTCTTTTTGAAAATTTGAACTTTTTTGATAATTTTTGGTTTTCTTCGGTATGAAGATTTTATAAAAAAATTTGTTTTACTTTGTAAATTTGACACAAAATTTTTAAACTTTTTAGTCTCGATTTTTCTTCAAAATCTTGACAATTTTTGAAGCACTGCGAGTAGGATGCGGAAACAAGGATAGATGGCGATGAACCATCTTCTTAAACAAAGATAAGCTGTAATTTTTGGGGAAAAATCCTTTCGGTAACGAGTTCCATAGTTTGGAAGTTCTATAGAAAAAAGAGTCTCTTGGTTTTAATCTCGACTACATATGTTGAAATTTCAAATCTAGTCAAGATTAAAACCAATTTTTAAGACAAATATAAATTTTTTTCTCGAAAATTTTCTTTTCAAACCCGAGATTACGTTCGAGGCTTAAAAATTTTAGCTATGGTCAAAATTTTGAGTTTCGATTCGAGGTTAAAGGCAAAACTTGGAGAATTTTTGAAGTCATAGCTTCTTTAGGCGCGTTGAACGTATTTGGATAGGAGGTAAAGTAAATGGTTTCGCGTGACCATCACGCGTTACCAACATGCTCTAATGTTAACAGTATGTTTATTGTAACATTGTTAATAAATATAAGATTCATTTTTACACACCTACAAGCATCCAAACCACAAATATAAAAAGGTAGTTCAGTTTGCCTGCATTTATTTAAAAAAATTTTCAATATTCTGACTTCTTCACTAGTATGGGTTCGAACTTTTTTAAATCGACACTGTTATTTTCTAGTTTTAAGTTTTCACTTCTGTCGGCAGTCTCCAAGATTGCCTCATTTTTTAAAAAATAAATGAAACTCGTTTTTCAAATTTCATTTTTTTATTAGAAATTACTCGTATGTAAATGTGAAGAATAAAGTCGATAATTTGACTAAGACCTTCATTCACACTGTATGTCCTCTCGTATGTCCGAGTATAAGAATTTGAGACACCTCACGCGTTATTTTTCAGATTAAGGGAAAGTAAGAGGGTCACTAGAGTGTGACAAGAGCGAGACGAGTCATAAGATTCGTGACGTCACAAAGTTCTGACTTTTTTTGAATCTTTTTAAGAGTTTCGAATATTTTCCAAAATTTCGTCTTTTTTAAAAATTTAAACTTTTTGAAAATTTAGATTTCAATTTCGATATTTTGTTGAAAAACTTAATTTTTAAAACATTTTGATATTTTTTAATAGTTTCGACATTTTTTGAAATTTTGTTTGAACATTTCATTATTTTCTTATTTTAATCCTTTTCTTGAAATTTAAACTTTTTGTGAATATCGAGTCCTTCCGAAAAATTTATTTTTCAACATTTTCAGGAAAAGATCGAAATTTTCAGAAATAGATCGAAATTTTGAAAATAGAGTTGATCCTTTTCTAAAAATTTTGACTTATTTAAAAAATAGTTCAATATTTTGCTTTTTTTAAGAATTATGACTTATCAGAGTTTTGATTTATTTCTGAAAATTTAGATTTTTTTGAAAATTTTAATTTTTTAAAGATTTCGTTATATTTTCAATCTTTTGTTGTTTAAAAATTCTCATTTCTTCCAAAATTTGGACTTTTGACATTATTGAACTCTTCAAAATTTCACTTTTTTGGAAATTGATAATTATTTGAAAATTTCAATATTTTTTTAAACTATAAAAAAATTTGGTTATTCCTAAAAATTATGGCTTTGTTAGTTTCCAGCCATTATTTTTCAAAATGTTGAATTTTCTCACCATTTTTTTTTTTGAAAATTTAGAGTTTCTTCAAAATTTCAATTTTTCTGAGAATTTAGATTGTTTACTTAAATCGGTAAATTTTTTTAATTTCAAATTTTGTGAAATTTTGAAAATATCGTCATTTTTAAAAATTTTCGGTGGCCATTTTTTTAAAAAACTTTGGAAACTTCAAAAATGTTTCAAAATTTCCAATCTTTTGAAAATTTACAATTGGGATTATCGACATTTTAAAAATTTCTCTACTTTTCAATTTCAATTATCCAAAATGTTGATTTTCTTTTCAAAAACTGTAACTTCAAAATTCAGATTATTTTTGAAAATTTGAACTTTTTTGATAATTTTGGGTTTTCTTCGGTACGAAGATTTTATAAAAAATCTGTTTTACTTTGTAAATTTGACGGAAAATTTTTAAATTTTTTAAAGTCTCGATTTTTCTTCAAAATCTTAACAATTTTTGAAATCTTAAATTTCGCTTGGAAAGTAAAATTTTGAAAAGATAGTCAGATTAAACTAAATGAAAAAGACGGATTTTGATAAAAATCAAAATTTTGACAAAAAGACCAATTTTGAGAAAAAAATTTCCAACATAACCTAACGCATCGGATTTTAAGATAAATTCAAAATTTCTATTCTTTTAAAAATTTACAATTGAAATTATCGACATTTTAAAAAATGTTCTACTTTCTTCAAAATTTAAATTATCCAAAATTTTGATTTTTTTTTCAAAAATTTTAACTTCAAAATTTGGATTATTTTTGAAAATTTCAATTTTTTTGATAATTTTGGGTTTTCTTCGGTATGAAGATTTTATAAAAAATTCTTTTTACTTTGTAAATTTGACAAAATTTTTTTAAATCTTTTAAAGTCTCGATTTTTTTTCAAAATCTTGACCATTTTTGAAATCTTAAATTTCGCTTGGAAAGTAAAGTAAAATTTTGACAAGATAGTCAGATAAAACTAAATGAAAAAGACGGATTTTGAAATTCAGAATGTTGCGAAAAAACCCGAAGATTTTGCGATTAAGGTCGAAATTTTGAGAAACCGTGTCAAAATTAACAAGTGTTCCCTTAAAATTTTGACAAAAAATGAAATTTAAGGTTATACTCGTGATACTCGGAAGAAGGATAATAATTCCAAATTAAAAACTTCTCAAAATTTCCATTTGATTCTTGAATTTTCACCATAAATCTTGTAATTTTGATTTTAAGTCTAAATATTCGATTTTTTTCCCAAATTTTTAAATGTTAAATTTGGGATTTCGTTTGAAGCTTACACTTTCTAGAAAAAGTCAAAATTTTGAGAACAAAATTCGAAAATTAGAGAAAAAAACCAATATTTTAAGGCTCAAATTTTTGAGAATTTTTTTAAAAGTATTTTAAACGTCCCTTGAAATTTTTTTTTCTTTTTTATTCGAAATTTCGACCTATGGTTTTAAATTTTATAAAACAAAATGTTGAATTTCGTAGCCTAAAAATATAAAACTTAAACTCGGTATCTGGAAAAAAAAATCAATTTAAGAAAAACTCAAAATTTATTTAAACGATTTTTTGAGATTTAACACGAAATTTCAAGAAAAATTTCAATTATCCAAAATTTTGATTTTTTTTTTAAAATTGTAACTTCAAAATTTGGATTATTTTTGAAAATTTGAACTCTTTTGATAATTTTGGGTTTTCTTCGGTATGACAGAAAATTTTAAAATTTTTTGATGTTTCGATTTTTTTTCAAAATCTTGACCATTTTTGAAATCTTAAATTTCGCTCGGAAAGTAAAATTTTTAAAAGATAGTCAAATAAAACTAAATGAAAAAGACGGATTTTGATGAAAATCAAAATTTTGACAAAAAGACGAATTTTGAGAAACATTTTTTCAGCAGAACCTAACGGATCGGATTTTAAGATGAATTCAAAATTTCAATTTCAGAAAAGTATCAAAAAACCCATTTTCGAGATTCAGAATGTTGCGAAAAAAGTCGAAGATTTGCGATTAAGGTCGAAATTTTGAGAAACCGTGTCAAAATTAAGAAGTGTTTATTCGAAATTTTAATAAAAAATTAAACTTTAGGTTATACTCCTGATACTCAGAAGAAGCACAATATTTCCAAATTGAAATACAAATCTTGTCCCCTGAAACCAAGAAAGATTGAAAAACATAACAAAGGTTGCTCTTTTTTTCTTTCTTGGTTTCAGGGGACAAGATTTGTATTTCAATTTTTGAAGATAATCAAGGACCAGTCCGTTGCACCAAAATTTGACTTGCCAGCAAAATTTCTACAAAACGAAGTTCGAAATATCGAGATTTCAGTCGAAATTTTGAGAAAGAAGTTGGAGCGAAGTTCCTGTAAAAATTTTAGGAATTCAGCATCATAAAAGAATCAAGTTTTAAAATAAAAGAGCGATAAATGGGTCAAACTCTAGGAACTTCGAGAAAAAAATCCAAATATTGAAATTAAGATTCAAGTTTTATCAAAAAAAAAATCACAAATTCTGAAGGAAAACAATGAAGGATGTTTTGACTTCTAACCTTAAAATTTCTATAACAATTAAAATATTCAGCTTATGATTGAAAATTTAAAAGGAAGTCGTGGTTTTAGGAAAAAAAAACAATATTCAGGTGAAACGAAGTAAGTTTTGAATTTATAGAACCTAAATATTCGCAAAATTCGCTTGAAATGTTCCCAAATCAGTATTAATAAATTTGAAGCGTCTGCCTGTCTGTCGAGTGATATTTTGTCCGGGTTAATCTCGGAAACTGCGTAATCGACTTTAGTGAAACCTTTACTAAAATGTACAGTATTTTAAGGGTTACCTTTTAGGGTATTTTTATTCCAGTAAACCTTTCCTTTTTAAGAATTCAACTGTGCTAACATTTTATTTAAGGTTATGCTACAAAACATATAAAAGAGAAACCAATCTTCAATGTTTATGGCTAATACAAGGCGCGCCATCTACTAGCTGGTACTAGAATTAAGGAGCGCGAATCTTTGAACCTATTGTTCTATTAAAATCAAATTGTAAATTATTTATTTTTGAAATATGACACTATTGGTCCTTGCGTAGACAAAACCCGCGCAGGTCACATATAAATTCAATTTTGCCGCACTAGACTCAAACTTGAAGCTTTAATTGACATTAGGTGGCATTACGTTGCAGGCACGAAACTCCCCATAAAAGTAATAAAGTAATAAACGTAGGAGTCGCAGTACTTATTCTACTTTTGAATTATAGGACAGTGTTTGCGAAAGGCTTGCAGAAAGTCCCCGTCTTCGTACACAAGCTTCAACCCCTAAATTCGAGGTTGAAGCTCTGATTTAATTCGGAGCTTCTACATGTTCTACTTTTCAATTATAGAACAACAGAGCTCGTGCTTGCGCCAGATATCCTTGGAATTTTCAGGATATCACAGATCTTAGCTCTCGGTTTGCTTTCGCTTTCGCTTCACGTTGCCTCACGTCCCCTCGACTACCAGGTTCGTCTGTCATTTCATCCTTTCGCACATGTGACGGTGCAGACCTCCCCCTGTGGCCCCAGTCGACCGCCTCCATCCCCGTTTTACCCCGATGTTCCAGCTTTTATGAGACTGGCGAGGTTTTACTGGTGAAATGTCAGTTATTAGGGAAACGTACTTTATGCAAATGCCTCTGAGCTTTCTTATCTGCTCGTTTTTCCCCCTTTAGCGTCGGCTGCGAAATGCGAAGAGGCTTTTTCTGGGGCAAGTTTTTTAGTTGTTGAAATTCTATTGCTGGGAGTCGGGCGAGCTCGGCTTGCTTTTGACGGAAACTAACTGGGTTTTCCTTGCGTTTATTTTAAGCCTCTTCGCTTTTTGTAAGCAAACTTTTATAGTTTTATTTTCGTTCCCCACTTTTTCGTTAGAGAGATAAATCTACTCAAGAAATCGAGTAACAAATGAGTTTAAGAAGCTGCTTTTTACACGTTGAGGACTCTAGATAGTTAACGTTTGGTGCCCAGATTATTATTTACTGAGGAAGCTGAAATATTTTGTACCCTCTGAAGTCCCTAAGGCTTAAGGTCTAAAGCTATTGGTCTTGCAAGTAATTTTCCGGATGTTTTTTTATACTGCCACAACAAAGCTCCAAATTTGAGCTATAACAAAATAGATTCAAGGGAGATTTTTCTAGAATGCGAAATTTCTATCAGATATCTTTGTAAACATATATAGAACTTGTCTGAACTTGAATAAAAGAGCAGCTTGATATTTTTCACTTTTTATAATCATATGATAACAAATATTCAAGATACGCTTCTTTCGAAATGGATCGTATTAAAGAACTACTAAAAGTGTTCGACGTCGGCCATCGTACGTAGCTTTTTCAGAAACAATAAAGGAAAATTACAAAAATACAAGGAAAATAGACAAAAAATGGAAAAACCAAATTCAAAACAGCAGTGCTCATACCAGAGGCGAAACTCTTCTGAAATAAAGATTGTTTAGACAGAAAAGCCTCAGTATGTCCACCATATCAGAAGCAAAATTCTTTTGAAATAGACAATCAACAGTGACCCAAAGGATAGATAAGACAGAAGAGCACGGTAACTCAGTATGTTCACCATACCAGAAGCAAAATTCTTCTGAAATAGAAAATCAACAATGGCCCAAAGGATAGATGTCTTATCTATCCTTTGGGCCGTTGTTGAGAAAGAGCATGGTAATTCAGTATGTCCATCACACCAGAAGCAACATTTTTTTGAAATAGACAATCAACAATGGCTCAAAGATAGGTAAGACAGAAGAGCACGGTAACCAGTATGTCCACCATATCAGAAGCAAAATTCTTTTGAAATAGACAATCAACAATGACCCAAAGAATAGATAAGACAGAAGAGCATGGTAATTCAGTATTTCCACCACACCAGAAGCAACATTTTTTTGAAATAGACAATCAACAATGGCCCAAAGATAGATAAAACAGAAGAGCACAATAATTCAGTATCTCCACCATACCAGAAGCTAAATTTTTCTGAAATAGACAATCAATAATGGCCCAAATATAGGTAAGATAAAAGAGCACAGCAACTCAGTATGTCCACCATACCAGAAGCAAAATTCTTTTGAAATAGACAATTAACAATGGCCCAAAGATAGAGAAGACAAAGGAGCACGGCAACTCAGTATACGGGAGGCGAAATTTTTCTGAAATAGACGACTAACAATGGCCCAAAGGATAGATAAGACAGAAGAGCACAATAACTCAGTATGTCTACCATACCAGAAGCAAAATTCTTTTGAAATAGACAATCAACAGTGGCCCAAAGGATAGAAAAGATAGAAGAGCACGGTAATTTAGTATGTTCCACCATACCAGAAGCAACATTTTTCTGAAATAGGCAATCAACAATGGCCCAAAGATAGATAAGACAGAAGAGCAAGGTAACTCAGTATGCCTATCATACTAGAGGCGAAATTCCTTTGAAATAGACAATCAACAATGCCCCAAAGGATAGATAAGACAGAAGAGCACGATAACTCAGTATGTCCACCATACCAGAAGCAAAATTCTTTTGAAATAGACTATCAAGCAGTGGCTCAAACGATAGATAAGACAGAAGAGCACGGTAACCCAGTATGTCCACCATACCAGAGGCAAAATTTTTCTAAAATAGACAATCAACAATGGCCCAAAGATAGAGACGACAGAAGAGCACAGCAACTCAGTATGTCCACCATAACGGAGGCGAAATTTGTCTAACTAACTAACAATGGCCTAAAGAATAGATAGGACAAAAGAGCACGATGCCTCAGTATGTCCACCATATCAGAAGCAAAATTCTTTTGAAATAGACAGTCTGCAGTGACCCAAAGCATAGATAAGACAGAAGAGCATGGTAATTCAGTATTTCCACCACACCAGAAGCAACATTTTTTTGAAATAGACAATCAACAATGGCCCAAAGATAGATAAGACAGAAGAGCACGATAATTCAGTATCTCCACCATACCAGAAGCAAAATTTTTCTGAAATAGACATTCAATAATGGCCCAAATATAGGTAAGATAAAAGAGCACAGTAACTCAATATGTCCACCATACCAGAAGCAAAATTCTTTTGAAATAGACAATTAACAATGGCCCAAAGATAGAGAGGACAAAGGAGCACGGCAACTCAGTATGTCCACCATACGGGAGGCGAAATTTTTCTGAAATAGACAACTAACAATGGCCCAAAGGATAGATAAGACAGAAGAGCACAATAACTCAGTATGTCTACCATACCAGAAGCAAAATTCTTTTGAAATAGACAATCAACAGTGGCCCAAAGGATAGAAAAGATAAAAGAGCACGGTAATTTAGTATGTCCACCATACCAGAAGCAAAATTTTTCTGAAATAGGCAATCAACAATGGCCCAAAGATAGATAAGTTAGAAGAGCAAGGTAACTCAGTATGCCTATCATACCAGAGGCGAAATTTTTTTGAAATAGACAATCAACAATGCTCCAAAGGATAGATAAGACAGAAGAGCACGATAACTCAGTATGTCCACCATACCAGAAGCAAAATTCTTTTGAAATAGACTATCAGCAGTGGCTCAAACGATAGATAAGACAGAAGAGCACGGTAACCCAGTATGTCCACCATACCAGAGGCAAAATTTTCTAAAATAGACAATCAACAATGGCCCAAAGATAGAGAAGACAGAAAGAGCACAGCAACTCAGTATGTCCACCATAACGGAGGCGAAATTTTTCTAACTAACTAACAATGGCCTAAAGAATAGATAGGACAAAAGAGCACGATGCCTCAGTATGTCCACCATATCAGAAGCAAAATTCTTTTGAAATAGACAGTCAACAGTGACCCAAAGGATAGATAAGACAGAAGAGCATGGTAATTCAGTATTTCCACCATACCAGAAGCAACATTTTTCTGAAATAGACAATCAATAATGGCCCAAATATAGGTAAGATAAAAGAGCACAGTAACTCAATATGTCCACCATACCAGAAGCAAAATTCTTTTGAAATAGACAATTAACAATGGCCCAAAGATAGAGAAGACAAAGGAGCACGGTAACTCAGTATGTCCACCATACCGGAGGCCGAAATTTTTCTGAAATAGACAACTAACAATGGCCCAAAGGATAGATAAGACAGAAGAGCACAATAACTCAGTATGTCTACCATACCAGAAGCAAAATTCTTTTGAAATAGACAATCAAACAGTGGCCCAAAGGATAGAAAAGATAAAAGAGCACGGTAATTTAGTATGTCCACCATACCAGAAGCAAAATTTTTCTGAAATAGACAATCAACAATGGCCCAAAGATAGATAAGACAGAAGAGCAAGGTAAGTCAGTATGCCTATCATACCAGAGGCGAAATTCTTTTGAAATAGACAATCAACAATGGCCCAAAGGAAAGATAAGACAGAAGGGCACGATAACTCAGTATGTCCACCATACCAGAAGCAAAATTCTTTTGAAATAGACAATCAATAATGGCCCAAAGGATAGATAAGACAGAAGACTACGGTAACTCAGTATGTCCACCATACCGGAAGCAAAATTCTTTTGAAATAGACAATCAACAATGGCCCAAAGATAGAGAAGACAGAAGAGCACAGTAACTCAGTATGTCCACCATAACGGAGGCGAAATTTGTCTAACTAACTAACAATGGCCTAAAGAATAGATAGGACAAAAGAGCACGATGCCTCAGTATGTCCACCATATCAGAAGCAAAATTCTTTTGAAATAGACAGTCAACAGTGACCCAAAGGATAGATAAGACAGAAGAGCATGGTAATTCAGTATTTTCCACCACACCAGAAGCAACATTTTTCTGAAATAGACAATCAACAATGGCCCAAAGGATAGATAAGACAGAAGGGCACGATAACTCAGTATGTCCACCATACCAGAAGCAAAATTCTTTTGAAATAGACAATTAATAATGGCCCAAAGGATAGATAAGACAGAATACTACGGTAACTCAGTATGTCCACCATACCAGAAGCAAACTTCTTTTTGAAATAGACAATCAACAATGGCCCAAAGATAGAGAAGACAGAAGAGCAGTATGTCCACCATACCGGAGGCGAAATTTTTCTGAAATAGATAACTAACAAAGGCCCAAAGGATAGATAAAACAGAAGAGCACGATGACTCAGTATGTTCACCATACCAGAAGCAAAATACTTTTGAAATAGACAATCAACAGTGGCCCAAACGATAGATAAGACAGAAGAGCACGGTAACTAAGTATGCCCACCATACCAGAGGCGAAATTCTTTTGAAATTGACAATCAACCCCAAAGGATAGATAGGACAGAAGATCACGTTAACTCAGTATGTCCACCATACCAGAAGCGAAACTCTTTTGAAATAGACAATCAACAATGGCCCAAAGGATAGATAAGACAGAAGAGCACGATAACGCAGTATGTCCACCATACCAGAAGCAAAATTCTTTTGAAATAGACAATCAACAGTGGCCCAAACGATAGATAAGACAGAAGAGCACGGTAACTAAGTATGCCCACCATACCAGAGGCGAAATTCTTTTGAAATTGACAATCAACCCCAAAGGATAGATAAAACAGAAGACCACGTTAAATCAGTATGTCCACCATACCAGAAGCGAAACTCTTTTTTCTTGATAATCCTCTATAATTCTATATCTTCTTTGGGGCATTATTTTGGCTTGGTTTTTTTTATTGCATTTGTCATCTGCGACTAGTTCTGTTTAAAACTGTAACCAAAATTCAAACTCTAGTTAAAATTTATAACTAGAATTAATTCCATGCGTAACTGAGGAGACCTAAAAAATTTTAGAGCGCCCTTAAAACTCGATATTTAGAGCTTACATTTTTGAGCTTCTGCTCTGGTTGAGCACAGCTTTGGAAACTACTAGGTGGCCTAGAAAAACGAAATTTTGTAGTGAAGCGTGAGAATTGTACAATGAATTATCAAAGACCCGTGTATCGTGTAGTAAGAAGAGAGTACAGTATTGGTGTACATCCAAATTCCAAGAAACTTAAAAAAAAGATAACCTATTCAAACAGAAATCATGCGATAAAAATTGGTGAATATTCTCCACGCATTAATTTCCTGTTATCAACTTTTTGAAGAGACTTTTACACAGCAACATTCGGATGAATTATAACCCTTATCGTTATTAAATAAGTACTCATGCATTGATAAGATACCAACTATACTCGCACATTCTATTTACCGCGTCTATAACAATTGAAGGTCGACGTGTTTATAATTTTTTCGTCGTTCAAAATATTTACCCAGCAATTTTTGAGTGAGAACAGATAAAAATTTGGAAATTGCATTAGACTTAATCGATAAACTAGTGCGTAATAAAAAGTGGCTTTATCAGCGACTTTGATTTTTATTTCCTAATAAACATATAAATAGAATAGTGCGGCTCAGATAAAAATCGAGATTATTTTTTATTTTGTAAACTGGTACGGACCAGATCAAGAATACGGGATCAAGAGCAACTAAAAAGTTATCTGACCACTGGCAATCGGTCGATAAAAGAAATTATTTGTTGGTTCCTGTTGCAGATTATTTCTGATGGAAGCTATCAAACTTTGGTGATCCCAGTAATTTCGAGATGAGCAAAATTTTGGAAATAAAACAAAGGTGTCGCTAGAACTGTGCTTTAGAGGTAGAGGATTTGATCCCGGGATCCTGATTTTCAGGATCGAGCGCTTTTAAATCCCGAAATGTTCGGGAATAAGTTTTTTTGATTCCGGGATTTTCGAGATTGGCATCATTTTAAAAAAAGTTGTAAAATAGACTTGCATCTACAGAAAGGCTCAGTACCAATGTTTTCAACAAAATTACTGGTCTATTATTTTAATACAAAATAGAAGAAGTTTTATTCCAAAAAAGCAGCACTGCTGTGGGTTTCTTACGCTTGGTTTGAAATAAATTGTTGCATCTTGAACTAGGAGGTTTGGTGATGAGACACCGCACTTGTTATTTTTTAGATTAAGGGAGAGTAAGGGGGCAATAGAATATGACAAAGGCGAGACGAGTCATAAGCTTCATGACGTCCTAAAGTTCAGACTTTTTTTTTGAAGATTTACACCTTTTTAAAAGTTTGAAATATTTTCGAAAATTTCGTCTTTCATGAAAATATTAACTTTTTGAAAATTTAGATTTCAATTTCGATATTTTGTTGAAAAATTTTACTTTTAAAACATTTTGAAATTTTTTTAATTTCGAAATTTTTCGAAATTTTGTTTGAAAATTTCATCATTTTCCTATTTTAATCCTTTTCTTGAAATTTAAACTTTGAAACTTTGAATATCGAATTCTGAAAAATTTATATTTCAAAATCGAAAAGATCGAAATTTTGAAAAAAAAAGTTGATCCTTTTCTAAAAATTCTGACTTATTTGAAAAAAAGTTCAAAATTTTGCGTTTTTTTAAGAATTTTGACTTATCAAAGTTTTGATTTATTTTTGAAAATTTAGACTTGAAAATTTTTATTTTATTAAGATTTCGTTATATTTTTAAACTTTGTTTTTGAAAAGTAAATTTTTCAGAAAAAGTCAGATATTCACAAAAAGTTTAAGTTTCAAGAAAAAATTAATACTTTTCTAAAACTTTTGGCCTATTTGAGAAAAAAGTTCAAAATTTTGGTTTTTTTGAGAATTTTAACTTATCAAAGTTTTGATTTATATTCGAAAAATTTCAGGCTCTTTTGAAAATTTTGATTTTTTAAAGATTTCGTTATATTTTCAAATCTATGTTGTTTAAAAATTCTAATTTCTTCCAAAACTTGGACTTTTTGACATTTTTGAACTCTTTTCAAAATTTCACTTTTTTCGAAATTGATAATTATTTGAAAATATGAATATTTTTTTAAATTTAAACAAAAAATTGATTATTCCTAAAAATTATGGTATTGTGCCATTATTTTTCAAAATGTTGAGTTATCTCACAACTTTTTTTTTGATAATTTAGAGTTTCTTCAAAATTCCAATTTTTCTGAGAATTTAAATTGTTTACTTAAATCGGTAAATATTTTAATGTCAAATTTTGTAAAATTTTGAAAATATCGTCATTTTTAAAAATTTTCGGTGGCCATTTTTTTAGAAACTTGGAAACTTCAAAAATGTTTCAAAATTTCCATTCTTTTGAAAATTTACAATTGGAATTATCGACATTTTAAAAATTTCTCTACTTTCTTCAAAATTTCAATTATCCAAAATTTTGATTTTTTTTCAAAAATTGTAACTTCAAAATTTGGATTCTTTTTGAAAATTTGAACTTTTTTGATAATTTTTGGTTTTCTTCGGTATGAAGATTTTATAAAAAAATTTGTTTTACTTTGTAAATTTGACACAAAATTTTTAAACTTTTTAGTCTCGATTTTTCTTCAAAATCTTGACAATTTTTGAAGCACTGCGAGTAGGATGCGGAAACAAGGATAGATGGCGATGAACCATCTTCTTAAACAAAGATAAGCTGTAATTTTTGGGGAAAAATCCTTTCGGTAACGAGTTCCATAGTTTGGAAGTTCCATAGAAAAAATAGTCTCTTGGTTTTAATCTCGACTACATATGTTGAAATTTCAAATCTAGTCAAGATTAAAACCAATTTTTAAGACAAATATAAATTTTTTTTCCCGAAAATTTTCTTTTCGAACCCGAGATTACGTTCGAGGCTTAAAAATTTTAGCCATAGTCAAAATTTTGAGTTTCGATTCGAGATTAAAGGCAAAACTTGGAGAATTTTTGAAGTCAAAGATTCTTTAGGCGCGTTGAACGTATTTGGATAGGAGGTAAAGTAAATGGTTTCGCGTGACCATCACGCGTTACCAACATGCTCTAATGTTAACAGTATGTTTATTGTAACATTGTTAATAAATATAAGATTCATTTTTACACACCTACAAGCATCCAAACCACAAATATAAAAAGGTAGTTCAGTTTGCCTGCATTTATTTAAAAAAATTTTCAATATTCTGACTTCTTCACTAGTATGGGTTCGAACTTTTTTAAATCGACACTGTTATTTTCTAGTTTTAAGTTTTCACTTCTGTCGGCAGTCTCCAAGATTGCCTCATTTTTTAAAAAATAAATGAAACTCGTTTTTCAAATTTCATTTTTTTATTAGAAATTACTCGTATGTAAATGTGAAGAATAAAGTCGATAATTTGACTAAGACCTTCATTCACACTGTATGTCCTCTCGTATGTCCGAGTATAAGAATTTGAGACACCTCACGCGTTATTTTTCAGATTAAGGGAAAGTAAGAGGGTCACTAGAGTGTGACAAGAGCGAGACGAGTCATAAGATTCGTGACGTCACAAAGTTCTGACTTTTTTTGAATCTTTTTAAGAGTTTCGAATATTTTCCAAAATTTCGTCTTTTTTAAAAATTTAAACTTTTTGAAAATTTAGATTTCAATTTCGATATTTTGTTGAAAAACTTAATTTTTAAAACATTTTGATATTTTTTAATAGTTTCGACATTTTTTGAAATTTTGTTTGAACATTTCATTATTTTCTTATTTTAATCCTTTTCTTGAAATTTAAACTTTTTGTGAATATCGAGTCCTTCCGAAAAATTTATTTTTCAACATTTTCAGGAAAAGATCGAAATTTTCAGAAATAGATCGAAATTTTGAAAATAGAGTTGATCCTTTTCTAAAAATTTTGACTTATTTAAAAAATAGTTCAGTATTTTGCTTTTTTTTAAGAATTTTGACTTATCAGAGTTTTGATTTATTTCTGAAAATTTAGATTTTTTTGAAAATTTTAATTTTTTAAAGATTTCGTTATATTTTCAATCTTTTGTTGTTTAAAAATTCTCATTTCTTCCAAAATTTGGACTTTTGACATTATTGAACTCTTCAAAATTTCACTTTTTTGGAAATTGATAATTATTTGAAAATTTCAATATTTTTTTAAACTATAAAAAAATTTGGTTATTCCTAAAAATTATGGCTTTGTTAGTTTCCAGCCATTATTTTTCAAAATGTTGAATTTTCTCACCATTTTTTTTTTTGAAAATTTAGAGTTTCTTCAAAATTTCAATTTTTCTGAGAATTTAGATTGTTTACTTAAATCGGTAAATTTTTTTAATTTCAAATTTTGTGAAATTTTGAAAATATCGTCATTTTTAAAAATTTTCGGTGGCCATTTTTTTAAAAAACTTTGGAAACTTCAAAAATGTTTCAAAATTTCCAATCTTTTGAAAATTTACAATTGGGATTATCGACATTTTAAAAATTTCTCTACTTTTCAATTTCAATTATCCAAAATGTTGATTTTCTTTTCAAAAACTGTAACTTCAAAATTCAGATTATTTTTGAAAATTTGAACTTTTTTGATAATTTTGGGTTTTCTTCGGTACGAAGATTTTATAAAAAATCTGTTTTACTTTGTAAATTTGACGGAAAATTTTTAAATTTTTTAAAGTCTCGATTTTTCTTCAAAATCTTAACAATTTTTGAAATCTTAAATTTCGCTTGGAAAGTAAAATTTTGAAAAGATAGTCAGATAAAACTAAATGAAAAAGACGGATTTTGATAAAAATCAAAATTTTGACAAAAAGACGAATTTCGAGAAAAAATTTTCCAGCATAACCTAAAGGATCGGATTTTAAGATGAATTCAAAATTTCTATTCTTTTAAAAATTTACAATTGAAATTATCGACATTTTAAAAATGTTCTACTTTCTTCAAAATTTAAATTATCCAAAATTTTGATTTTTTTTCAAAAATTGTAACTTCAAAATTTGGATTATTTTTGAAAATTTCAATTTTTTTTGATAATTTTGGGTTTTCTTTGGTATGAAGATTTTATAAAAAATTCTTTTTACTTTGTAAATTTGACAAAATTTTTTTAAATCTTTTAAAGTCTCGATTTTTTTTCAAAATCTTGACCATTTTTGAAATCTTAAATTTCGCTTGGAAAGTAAAATTTTAAAAAGATAGTGCGATAAAACTAAATGAAAAAGACAGATTTTGAAATTCAGAATGTTGCGAAAAAACTCGAAGATTTGCGATTAAGGTCGAAATTTTGAGAAACCGTGTCAAAATTAACAAGTGTTCCCTTGAAATTTTGACAAAAAATTAAAATTTAGGTTATACTCGTGATACTCAGAAGAAGCATAATATTTGCAAATTAAAAACTTCTCAAAATTTCCATCTGATTCTTGAATTTTCACTATAAATCTTGTAATTTTGATTTTAAGCCTAAATATTCGATTTTTTCCCGAATTTTTGAATGTTAAATTTGGAATTTCGTTTGAAGCTTACACTTTCTAGAAAAAGTCAAAATTTTGAGAACAAAATTTGAAAATTAAAGAAAAAACCAATATTTTAAGGCTTAAATTTTTGAGAATTTTTTTTCTAAGTAATTTAAACTTCTTTTGAAATTTTTTCTTCTTTTTTATTCGAAATTTCGACCTATGGTTTTAAATTTTATAAAACAAAATGTCGAATTTTGTAGCCTAAAAATATAAAACTTAAACCCGGCATCTGGAGAAAAAATTCAATTTAAGAAAAACTCAAAATTTATTTAAACGATTTTTTGAGATTCAACACGAAATTTCAAGAAAAATTTTAATTATCCAAAATTTTGATTATTTTTTAAATTGTAACTTCAAAATTGGGATTATTTTTGAAAATTTGAACCTTTTTGATAATTTTGGGTTTTCTTCGGTATGACAGAAAATTTTAAAATTTTTTGATGTTTCGATTTTTTTTCAAAATCTTGACCATTTTTGAAATCTTAAATTTCGCTCGGAAAGTAAAATTTTTAAAAGATAGTCAAATAAAACTAAATGAAAAAGACGGATTTTGATGAAAATCAAAATTTTGACAAAAAGACGAATTTTGAGAAACATTTTTTCAGCAGAACCTAACGGATCGGATTTTAAGATGAATTCAAAATTTCAATTTCAGAAAAGTATCAAAAAACCCATTTTCGAGATTCAGAATGTTGCGAAAAAAGTCGAAGATTTGCGATTAAGGTCGAAATTTTGAGAAACCGTGTCCAAATTAAGAAGTGTTTATTCGAAATTTTAATAAAAAATTAAACTTTAGGTTATACTCCTGATACTCAGAAGAAGCACAATATTTCCAAATTAAAAAATTCTCAAAATTTCCATCCGATTCTTGAATTTTCACCATAAATCTTGAAATTTTTATTTTAAGCCTAAATATTCGATTTTTTCCAGAAGTTTTGAATTTTAAATTTGGGATTCCGTTTGAAGCTTACACTTTCCAGAAAAAGTCAAAATTTTGAAAATTTGAATTGAAAATTAATTTGAAAATTAGAGAAATAATAAGCAATAATTTTAGGTCAAACTTGAATTTTTGACAATACTTTTTCTAAGTAATTAAAACTTTTCTTCAAATTTATTTTTCTTTTTTGTTCGAAATTTCGACCTATGGTTCTAAATTATATAAAACAAAATGTCGAATTTTGCAGTCTAAAAATATAAAACTCGGCATTTGGAGAAGGAATTCAATTTTAGGAAAAACCTAAAATTTATTTAAACGATTTTTTGGGATTAAACACGAAATTTCAAGAAAAACTCGGAATTTGTAATAAAATTATTTTTAAAAGTTTTCGATTTAAAAATTGAAGGTTTAAATGCTCTATTTGGATAAAATTTTGAATATTTAACTCTTTACTAAAAATTCAAAATCTTTTGTAAAGGCATAATTTTGAGAAGCCATTTTTTAAAAATTTTTCTGGGAATTTCTTCTGCAAATTTAGCCTAAAATGTCGATTGTTTTTATAAATTTGGAGTTTTACACAAAATTTGAGCATTTTTAAACTTCAAGACTTAAAATTCAGGATTTTTTTAAAAGTGTTTTGGTGGGACGGACTGGTCCTTGGTTAACTTCAAAAATTGAAATACAAATCTTGTCCCCCGAAACCAAGAAAGATTAAAAAACACAACAAAGGTTGCTCTAAGGCGTTTCGATAGCCAAGCTACCATCAGCATCTCTCTGAAGACGATAGCTTGGCTATCGAAACGCGTTAGAGAAACCTTTGTTGTGTTTTTAATCTTTATTGATTTCAGGTTTGTATTTCAATTTTTTAGGATGTTTTCATAACTTTTAACTAACCAGTTTACCTCGCAGTTGTTAATTTGAGTTGTTCGGTTGTAATTCCAAAAATTCGACCTTTTTTTCTCAAAATTTCGACTTCCAAGTGAGAACTTTGGAAAAAAGTTTGACGTTTCAAATTTAATATTGAAATTTCGAACTTAGTTTGCCAAATTTTGACTTAAATTATGATTTAATTTAAATTTATACTTTAAGAAAAACTTGATTTATAAAATTTTTGCACCCTTTCGAGTTTAAAAATTTCAAAATTAAGGTCGAAATTTTGAAAAAAATTGGTTTTAATTACTTAAGTTTTTTCTTTTAAAATCTTCACATTGGTAGTGGCTCAAAATTGAGACTCTTTCAAAATATTTTGACTCTTCCCTCTCTCCTTTCGAATTTTTGACTTTTTAAAAAAATTCTACTGTGGATTTTGAGATGATAGTGGTTTTAAGAAACCTCAAAATTTCATTATTAAATTTTGCTCCAAGCTTCAAAGTTTTTGGAAAAGTTTTTGATAGATTTCATCTTTTTAAAATGTGGACCTTTTTTCCAAAATTCCTGATTTAAACTTGCCTTGCAGTTTTCGTAGTTGATCTTTCTTTTTTCGAAAATTTTGACTTCAAACCTTGTTTTCGTGAAATATGGTTTCTTTTTTCTCGAGATTTAGACAATAATTGTAAATGTCAACATACTTCTAGAATTTTGAGTTTAAAAAATTGAACATATCGGATTCAAACAGGGAAATTAGTTAGGAGTTAACTTATTCCACTTTTTGTCTGGAAGTCCAAAATTTCTAAATAAATAGATAATTTTAAGAAATATGGTTTTTCTTTAATAAATTCAGTTTCTTTTTTTTTTAAGTTTAATCTCGCTCGAAATTAAACTTTTTCTAAAACGACTATGTCCATTTTTGGTGGAAAGGACCGTTCCTTGGTTTTCTTCAAAAATTAAAATACAGAACTTGTCCCCTAAAACCAAGAAAGATTAAAAAACACAACAAAGGTTGCTCTAACGCGTTTCGACAGCCAAGCTGTCATCTTCAGAGAGAAACTGTCATGCAACATTTGTTGTGTTTTTTAATCTTTCTTGGTTTCAGGGGACAAATTCAGTATTTAAATTTTTGTCTTTGTTCTAAATGTAGATTTTTCTGAACATTTTCAATTAACCTAACCTAATCTACTCGATCTTTTTCTTACAAATTCTCCAAATTCGTGTAAAATTTCGGTGACATCATCGCTTGGAAATTCCGATCACAAGCTTGTAGCAGCCTCTCGCTCGCTTCATATACTACCTCCTTCTCAGACACAGTCCCGTAGGGTTTGGCACTTTAACTCTGCTAACTGAGAAGAACTAAGAGATTTCTTTGCAGTTTTTCCATGGCAAGAAGTTTTCTTTAACTCAGATAACCCTTCCTCAGTCGCCAAATCCATCACTGAAGCTATCCTTGGTGTGCCCAATTCCCCATTCCCAAAAGAAATCCGCCGTCAGTAAATCTGGATTCAGCAAAAAATGTACTCGAGCTGTCTCCTGCAAAAATCGTCGTCGTTCGCGAAATAATCCCTCAGTCTCGGACCACTTTTGTAGATGCACGAAATTTTTGTAAACAGGTGATTGATGAGGCAAACAATGATTTCGATCCTAAAATGGGCCAGAGGCTTACCAATCGTCCGAACGGTTCCAGGTCCTTTTGGGTAGTTGCAAAGACGATTGGAAAGAATTTTGCATCTTCAAATTTTCCACTTTTGCTAGATGACAACAACAATATTGCGACTACTTCCAAGGAAAAGGCTGACTTGATAGCCTTAATGTTTGCTGAAAATTCCAACCTTGATTCTCGAAACGCAGAACCTTCTAATCTTCCTAAGGTTGGCACTTCGATGCTCAAAGTTGTTTTCAGACAACGCATAGTCAGGAAAATGCTCTCGAGCTCGACATCTCGAAAGATACTGGCTTTGATGGTATCCCCGCTATTGTTCTTAAGAAGTGCGCTCTAGAGTTGACTCCTGTCCTAAGCAAATTGTTCACATTCTCTTACAACAAAGGAGTATTCCCTAACATCTGGAAATCTGCTAGGGCGCAACCTCTCCATAACAGAGAAAAAGGAATCTGGCTAACAACTATTGCCCTCTATCTTTGTTGCTCGTTATATCTAAAGTGATGGAAAAGGTTATCAACATCGAGATTCTCAAGAAGATTAGAATCATAGTGGACAGGCAATACAGACAACAACGCTCAACTGGTGATCTACTGGCATATGTTACTCATATCTTTAACTCAGCTATGAAAGAATACTGTGAGGCTAGGATTATGGCTTGGATATCTCAAAGGCTTTCGACCGAGTCTGGCACCGATCTCTTCTCGCCAAATTAACATCTTATGGTCTTCCTCCTGGACTTTGTCATTTGATGTCCAATTGTCTCGCTGACAGATCTGTTCAGATCGATGGCATCTCATCTGAGATATTTGCGATTAATGCAGGGGTGCCTCAGGGGTCTGCCCTGTCTCCTACTTCGTTTCTGTTACATATAAACAGTAATTGTGCCGCGATAAGCGAACAAACACACGAAAAACCACACTTTCGCATGGATTAAGAGAAAAAGCTCTCGTTTAGGGTTCCATGGTGAAAACTTTATGAAACATCTTCAGAATCCGAAGTTCGAATTTAATTCTTGATAAAATAGTTGAGGATACAGTTTTATCGCTAAAATTGATACTATATAGTTTTTAAAGAGAGCATAAAAGAATTTAAGGATCTATAGGCGGTAGGCGATGAAAAATCTGATTGAAAATGAATCAAGTGAACAAGAACATATAATTTAAATGATTGTCTTGAGTTCTTCAGATGCTTTAAGCGGTAATAATTAATACAGATCGATGCATGCGTGGTATTTGAACAATAACATTAATTAAATTAAGCAGTAAATGCGTTAGACCTGTAACCTCCGCACGCCTCATGGTCAAATTTTGGCCATGAGCTACGCACCCGAAATACTTCCTTGTTTATCAAATATAAATAAAAATATCGTTTTACTGATAACCGATGATGAATTTTGAAAGTGTTTGCATATGATTCCCTATCTCGGAAATTATTTAACCACATTTTTTTCATAAATTCACCAAATTTACAATGTTGTTTATCCTATAGAGATTCATTTATTGAAATGACGTCAATTTATTCACACGCATTTTAATCGAAGGTTAGACACTTTGTTCGTAATATTAAATATGCGTTTGCATATTAAAAAAATGTTTATTCGCTTCAGCTTACCATATTTCCACACTTCTAACTTCTTGAAACCAATCTAATTCGCGTATTCTCGAAAGCTTCGTTGGTATCCGCATTGTAAAGTAATAAAAAAATAAAGAGTAATTTAATCTGTATCCTTCTTCTTCGACTGACTTTGGTCTTACATTACATGCTCAATTACAAAGAGCCCTATTTAACGCAACGATGAATTACTCTCGAATAATCTTGAACTGATTGATGCAGAAAATACATTTAATGACGTAGAACTCAACTTTCATGAAGTGAACTATAGTAATACATCTGCTTTTCTTCTTTTTCTTATTCTTCTTTTTCATCTACTTCTTTTTCTTCTCCTTCTCCTTCTCCTTCAACTTCTCCTTCTCCTTCTCCTTCTCCTTCTCCTTCTCCTTCTCCTTCTCCTTCTCCTTCTCCTTCTCCTCCTCCTCCTCCTCCTCCTCCTCCTCCTCCTCCTCCTCCTCCTCTCCTTCTCCTTCTCCTTCTCCTTCTCCTTCTCCTTCTCCTTCTCCTTCTCCTTCTCCTTCTCCTTCTCCTTCTCCTTCTCCTTCTCCTTCTCCTTCTCCTTTTCCTTTTCCTTTTCCTTCTCCTTCCCCTTCTCCTTCTCCTTCTCCTTCCCCTTCCCCTTCTTCTTCTCCTTCTCCTCCTTCTCCTTCTCCTTCTCCTTCTCCTTCTCCTTCTCCTCCTTCTCCTTCTCCTTCTCCTTCTCCTTCTCTTTCTCCTTCTCCTTCTCCTTCTCCTTCTCCTTCTCCTTCTCCTTCTTCTTCTTCTTCTTCTTCTTCTCCTCCTCCTCCTCCGCCTCCTTCTTCTTCTTTTTCTCCTCCTCCTCATTCTCTTTCTTCTTCTTCTTCCGTCTTGTAACACAGGCATATGGCCTGTTTTTTCTCGTCTTTGCCTGTGGTTACTCGCTTAGAATATTGTCACACCAGCGTTTTTGCGGTCTTCCTGTGCTTCTTCGTCCTACTGGTGACTTGCCAGTTTTCTACCTTATATTTGTCAGAATAGCGAACTTTCAGAAGAGCTTTTCGGACAAAACCAAAATCACCTTGTCTTTAAGCGAATGCTTAAAGGTCTTCGAACCGGAACTGAACAGAAAACCGAAAAAAACCATTTATTTTTATCGAAACGAAATTCGAACCAGAGCCGGAAAAAGTAGTTTCGTTGAATTTGTATATTATACTTAAAATAATTTTTACTTTACCTTAAAGTTTGGAATTTTTTTTTAACTTTTCGTTTTTTTTTCTCCAATATTTTTCACAAATTCTTGCAACTTTCATTTCAAAATTACGGGCGTATTTTCAATGTTTCTTTTTTTCCTGAAAGTTAGATTATAAACTAACAATTTCGACTAAGAAAATATCGACTTTATTCTCAAAATTTCAGATCAAATTAAAATTTTTAGTTTTATAATTTGAATATTTTTTCGAAATTTTCGATTCTTTCTCGAAGTTTGTATTTTGTCTCGAAATTACTAGAAATATTTCTTTTCTTTTTCTAAAATTTCGAGTTTAAAATAAAACAGGTATGCCCTGTAGTGAATTTGGGTTGAAGCAGTGACGTTTTTTTCATTGAAGCTAGGGAAACCAGGAAAGATTAAAAATTTTAATCTTCCTTGGTTTCAAGAGAAACAGCTTTCCTTACAACTTTTTTGAAAATTCGAATTTTCGAATTTCAACTTTTTTCAGAAAACTCCAAATTTGCCTTTTTCCTTAAATTTCCATTTTCCTTTCATAATCTGATATCCCTTTTTTTGTAATTGTTAGTCCAAATTTCGATTTTTCTTAAATTTTTTCCTTTATTTCACTTTAATTTCAATATTCCTTCATTTCACTTAAATGTCAATATTCCATCATTTCACTTTAATTTCAATATTCCTTCATTTTACTTTAATTTCAATATTCCTTCATTTCACTTTAATTTCAATATTCCAGTTTTTTTTCGAAATATCAAATTTCAGTTCTAAAGATTTTTTGCTTCCTAAAACTTCTTAAAATTCTCTAACTCTTTTCTCAAACATTTCCGCTGAAATCACGCAATTTCGAATTTTTGCTAGAAATTTGTAATTTTAGTCAAAATTTCAAGAAAAAAATACAAGATTGTATTCCATTTAAAGCAGGAATGTTGAAACTGAGGTTGAAATGTTGAGAGTAAACTTGAAATGATGACGTGACATCTTAAAAAATATCTAATTTTAAACTTTTTTTACATGGTTTTGTTTACATTAAAATAGTTACTTTAATTCTCAAAACTTTGACTTTTATCTTAAAATTTCGACTTTGCCTCGGAGCTGCGATTTTTTTCGGGTTAGATATTCTCTCTGCGATATTTTTTCGGGTTGTTTTAAATTTAGAAGTCAAAATTAAGTGTTTTCGAAAATATTAATTGTTCTCAAGCGGTTTAACTTTGAAAATTCGTCATGTTGCTCCTTGAACTTTTGTGTTAAAAATCGATTTTTATAGGATTTTTGAAAATTTTAAATTTCTTCACAAAATTTTTAGCTACAGCTGAAATTTCGTCTTTAAAATTACCATTTTGCGTTTCTTTTCCCGAAAATTTGTCGTTCATTCTGAAATTCCAATTTTTCCGTAGAAAATTTGAGTTTAGTAATTGATGGAATGGACTGGTCCTTGGTTATCTTTAAAAATTAAAATCTTGTATCTTCTCCGAAGATGATAGCTTGGCTATCGAAACGCGTTGTGTTTTTTAATCTTTCTTGGTTTCAGGGGACAAGATTTGTATTTCAATTTATGTTTTTGTTCTTCAATGTGGATCTTGTTTTAAAATATTTGGAGAAAATATTCTTGACTGTTCAAGTTCAAGAATTTCAAGCGTAACCTCTAAATTTTGAGTTCGGTTTAAATTCAAATTTCAAGAAAAACTCGATCTTTATAAAAATTAAATCGAAATATTCAGGATTACAATTTTTTAATTAAATAAATAAACTTGAATTTTTCATAAAATCATTGAAATTATTGTACATTTTTTTATAGAGCTTTTGCTAAAAATGTTAGCAAAAATCTCAAATGCTAAAGACCTGGTTTGATATTAAAAAAATTACTCGCTTTTTAATTAGAATTTTAATTCAAAATCTCGAAAAGTTGTCTAAATTTCAAGAAAAAAGTTCAGCATTTTTAATGATAGTCTAAATTTTGGGGAAAACCAAAGTAAATTTATGAATAATGATTATTTTTCCAATTTTTGACTTTAATCTTATAATTTCGAGTCCTGAAAATGTTGATCTTTTGATTCAAAAGCCAAAGATTCGAGCTTTTAACGAAATTGCAAGTTTCCTTTCAGTTTAAGTTCAACTCGAAATTTCGAAAAAATTGCCCATTCGGTATTCCTCTGAAGATGGTAACTTGGTTATCGAGCAGCTTTTGTTGTGTTTTTTAATCTTCCTTGGTTTCAGGGGACAAGATTTATAGTTTATATTTAAAGAGTAAATTAAACATGCTGGGAAAAAGCGTTAGGTTAGTTTAGGTTAGGTTAGGTTAGGTTAGATTAGGTTAAGTGGGGTTAGGTTGGGTTAAGTTGGGTTGGGTTAGGTTGGGTTAGGCTAGGTTAGGTTAGGTTAGGTTAGGTTAGGTTAGGTTAGGTTAGGTTAGGTTAGATTAGGTTAGGTTAGGTTATGTTAGGTTAGGTTAGGTTAGGTTAGGTTAGGTTAGGTTAGGTAAGGTTAGGTTGGGTTAGGCTGGGTAAAGTTAGATTAGGTTAGGTGAAGTTAATAAGTCTCTAAATACTGACTGACAGACAACGCATAGCCTAAACCTAAACAAGGTTAGGTTAGGTTACGTTAAGGTAGGTTAGTTTAGGTTATATTAGGTTAGGTGAGGTTAATAAGTTTCTAAGTACTGACTGACCGACAACGCACAGCCTAAACCTAAACACAGTTAGGTTAGTTAAAATACTTGTTAAAATCAAGTTAAATTTCGTTAGAAGTCTCAATTTTAGAAAAGACAAAATATATAAAAAGTACAGGTTTAAATGTGGAACTTCAAAAAAAAAGTTAAACTATCGAAAAAGCTAAATCCATCAACATAATTTTTCGAAAAGTTTTACTATTTCTGGAAATTTTGGAGTTTTTAACAGCATTTTTTGAAAAAAATTGAATATTTGGGTTTAAGGTCATTATTTCTAAATTAAGGTAAATATTTTGGGACTTCTTCTTTTGAAATAACTTTAAAATTCTTTTTTACGAAATTTTCCTGAAAACTTCAAATTATCATTTTTTCTTAACTTGGTCTCTTTACTCCAAAGTTCTAGAAAACGGAGTCGCATGAGTAAAAATTAATTTTTTTAGAAAAAGCGAGTCAAAGTCAAAAAATTTCTATAGAAAACAAAAATTATGGCAAAAAAGTTTCTCAAATTTTCGAATTTAAGGCCAACTTTCGCTCTTGGATAAATAATTTAAGATTCTTATGAAAATCTCAAGTTTATTTATTTAATTAGAAAACTTTAACCCCGAATATTCCGATTTATTTTTTATAAAGATCGAATTTTTCTTGAAATTTGAACTCAAACCGAACTCAAAATTTAGAGGTTAAGCTTGAAATTTGTGAACTTGAACAGTCAAGAATATTTTCTCCAAATTTTTTAAAGCAAGATCCACATTGAAGAAAAAATATATAAATTCAAATACAAATCTTGTCCCTTGAAACCAAGAAAGATTAAAAAACACAACTGAGATGTTCTAACGCGTTTCGACAGCCGAGCTATCATCTTCAGAGAGATACTGATGATAGTTTGGCTATCGAAATGCCTAAGAGCAGCCTCAGTTGTGTTTTTTAATCTTTTTTGGTTTCAGGGGACAAGGACAAGATTTGTATTTCAATTTTTAAGATAACCAAGGATCAGTGCCTATCGCCAAAAAAAAACATTTTCTATTTTATATTAGAAAATCAAATTTTAATTCAAATAAAAACCTTTAAATTACGCTTGAAGCCAGCTTTAGTTCTATTGACTTTTTTTTTAGTAAACGATCTTTAATACTAGCGACAATGTTGCATCCAGGTCGGTACCAAGTGATTTTGAAATTGTCTATACATCGAGGCCGTCAAGCAGCGTTGCCAAATCTCCCCTATTTTCCGAGTTCTCCCATATTTCGGGAAAAAATTCTTGTCTTATATAAATTCGTATTTTGAAATAATAAGATGAATGAAAAGCTTTTTTATCACTAATTTATGCCTGCAACGACAACACAAACTACTATATGAAATTTATGATGATACTTTGGTCATTAAATTTTTCTGAACGACAAAATTCCACGTTTAATCTGCAATAAAATATTGCAAAAACCTTATTTTACACGCCACTTTCTTGTGAATCTAAAAAAAGGTTACGGGTAGTAACCTTAGAGGCTGAAAAGGAATTAATTTGATGGTTTGAAAATATTTTTTCATCGCAAATTATTTTTATTGGCGTCTTCCTCTGTACTTTATGTTTCTCTATCTTATAAAATTAATGACATAATGACCTAGGCACCCTTATATTCATCTATAACGCTAATTATTAAAAAAATGGCTTCAGTTGGTAACGAAATTGTATTTATTTCATTGCAGATACATGCGGATTCGATTTATACGTTGAAATGTCGTCGAAAAATCTCGAAATGCTTAAGTAATTGGACAAGAATTTCAGAGGAAGTATTTTAAAAAGTAAGTAAACAAAATTGTTTTATTCTGTTACTGTTATTAACAACAAAAAGTAATTTTCATTTCGGTATTAAGGAGGCAAATATAACCCCTAAAAAGTTTCCATTTCTGAGAACTTTCCCCACACATCTCCCGCATAAATAATCACCCTCATCACATCAGTCATAAGTTTTATCATCCGCCGCTGAACCAATTTATCATTTTGTCTCGCATCCCTCTGACCTACTCTAACAAATCCCGTAATTTTTCTCCTCGGAATTCTCTAGCTCGTCGACGTTTTTTTTTTGTCCGGTCCTGGCCAGCGTCAGTTCTGTGTCTGGCCCCGACGACGGTGCAACACGCCATGGTGGGGATTTCCGCAGCGCACGGGGCTGCAGAGAGGGTGCGCACCGCCCCCGCTGACCTTGGCCACAGACTTTCTCTTTCCTAGCCACCCCCGAACCACCGCCGCCGGCTATGACGCGTGGAGCATTGTCAACGATGCCGAATCGTGACATTTTTACGTAACCTGGGGATTCTATCGATTATCGAGACGTCAGAATGTACTGAGTGGTCTCTAAATAATACTAAAAAACGCATAAGTCGTCGAGAATAAATTTTTACCCTTTGGTCACTTTTGGTGCTGAAATTATTGGTAATAACTCACTTAGGATAAGATCAAAGTTATTTTATGTCATTTTTAAGAAATTGTCAGAGGTTTTAATTTTCAAAATCTCGAAATTGTGCCAAGTTCAAAATCTAGTTATAACGATGTTAAGTGACTTTTCGCCCAACTTTTAAACTAAAAATTTGCTGGAATTTCAAATAACTAAACTCGAGACGACAATATTTTTGAAAAAAGTCGAAATTTGGAGGGAATCGTCAAAATTTCGAGGTTAAACCCGAAAATTTGGTAACGTTTCGTCTAATGATTTAATTGTGACTTGGTTTCTCAAAAATTCTGGGTTTATTCTTGCATTTGTTTTGGTTTAGATGACATTTTTGGTTTTTCTTATAACTTCAATTATATTCTAGAAACTTTGAAAATTTTTCTTAGAAATTCTAAGATATTTTTCTCGCAATTTAAAATTCAGTTTTTCTCTTAACAATTTATACAAGTCAAGATTTCTAAAAAAGGCGAAATTTCGCGAAACAGGTAATTAAGATTCGTCATGACGTCGAAACAAAAAATTATATCAGTATTGAGTTTTTTTTTTTAATTTCAACTGGATTTAAGCTCGTAATTTGTTTCTGCTTTTCTAGCACGTTTTCTTTAAGCTTAATTATTTTTAATATCGAACATTCAATTTTCATCCGAAAATTTCAAAATTTCAAAATTTTTGAGGTTATTTGACGCGAAACTAATTATTTTAATGTTTTCATAATCGTGAATTGAAAAAATGTTTAAATTGTTGAAAAAATGAAAACTATTGACAATAACAAAGTACAGTCTCCTGAAACCTTCTAATTTTGGAACATATCTTCGTTTTTTAATGACATTTTCAATTGCAGCACAAAATCAGTTTCGTTGCACATGTCAGTGGTTGCGCAGTTCTGTTTTCGTGCTTAAATTCCCTTTCGCCCTGTACATGCATAACTAATATTTTGGGCCGCCACGAGCCGCCCCGCAGATGTGTGTAATCGCATGTGCGGCCTTGCCAGCTGAACCCGACTTTCCGTTTTCCTTCACCCCCCGAAATAATCACCCTGTTGCTAGGCGAATTGAACTCTAGTGCGAGCCTCTGCAAAGGTTCAAGGACTCTTTTCGCTTTTCATTTATTTGGCGGCGGACGACCTCGATGAGTTGCATGGCTCCCGAGATCTTTCCTTTCTTTACACGCGCCCCGTTCGTCCTCCATGGCCGTCGACAGTTCCTTGCCCTGTCGGTTAATATTTCAGGAGGTTAGGATGGAAGGATTTTCGAGAACATGTTTCCCTATCCCTTTATCTTGCCGGCGGCGTGTTCGGATCGTTAAAAAAGTTGTCGCCAGATTACCGATGTCGGATAATGCTTTATCTACCCTTTTGCACTTTGAATTAGGAAGTTTTACAAATGAATTATCGTTCAAATTTGATTAGTCTTATTAGTTTTCTGTTATAATACTTTAAAAGAAAATTACCAAGCCATGTAAAGAGTTTAATAATTTTAGTTTTATGAATTCTTTAATGAAAAACGTTAGCAAAATAAATTGGAAATCAATGTCATTGACTTAATCTCGATACTTTAGGCATTTTTCTCAAAATTTCACATCTTCATTAGTTTTCTGGAAATTTCGACTTCCTCCTCAAAATTCCCCTTTTTTTACACCTCATTTTTCTAAACATTTGGCCACATCTGAAAATCCCTTTTTTAAAACCCGAATTCCTAAAAAAATTCGACTTGTTTTTCAAAATTTCTTTCATATTTTTGCAAATTTGGCCTGATTTTTTTCTCGACATTCGTTTTTTTATTAAACATTCGACGTTTTTCGTAATGATTTGTCTTTTGTTAACTTCGATTATATTCTCAAAATTCCCCTTATTTTTTCTTAAATTTTAACGATTTTTGAAAAATATCGTTTTTTTAAATTAGAATTTTGGAGTTTTTTGGAACTACGACTTCTTTTAAATTTGTATTTTTTTTTGAAATTACAATTTACTCTCGAAATTAGTCTTTTTTCAAAATTTCGACTTTATTCCTGTTACTATTCCTAAATTCGTTTTCTTGTAAAGTTATTTTTTTCTCGAAATTTCAATTTTTTTACAAATCAGTTTTTTTTCTAAAATTTCGACTTTATTCCTTTTAGAAATTTTTCTGAATTCGCCTTTTTGTAAAGTTGTCTTTTTCTCGAAAGTTCCATTTATTCTAAAATTCATCTTTTTTCAAATTTTCAACTTTATTCCTTCTAGAAATTTCTTTTAGGAAAACCCAATTTTTTTGTTTTTTTTTTAAAATGAGGTTCTATTGGAAAATCCGACATTTGTCTAAAAATGCTGACCTTTTACTAAAAATTTCGACTTTTATTTAGAATGTCCCATTCTCAAAATTTTGCTCTTTGTGAAAATACTGACCTCCATCTCAAAATGTGACATTTTTTAAAACTCGAAGTTTGAGGGGGATATTTTTTTCGAAATTTGATCTAAATATTAAAAGGGGTGGCTTGGTCAGTTGTGCGCCCACTACTTGCCTTCAGGATCGTGAGTTCAATTCCCACATGCGGCTTTGCTGGTTGTGTCTAAAGGTGTCAATATTTATACAAATTAGTGGCATATGAGCTAAAAACTCAAAGCCAAAAAATAAACCAAATCAAAAATTAAAAGGTTAGCCATTTCTTTCAAAATTTCTACTTTTTCTCAACATTTAACCTTTTATGTTCTAGCAAATTTTAGTTCAGACTTTTTCCTGACTCAATATTTGTCTTGATTTAGATTCGACTCAAATTTCATTTTTTTCTTTTATGAGATATTTCGTTTTCGTTTTAGTCAGGCTTTTTTTCTCGAAATTAAGCCTTTTTTCCTAAGTTTGATTTTTTGAAATAGTCATTTTTTCCGATTTATTCTCAGAATTTATTATTCCTTTAAAATATTGAAAAGTCTGACTTTTATTCGAAATTTAGACTTTTTTAGGATTTGTCTGTTCCTCGTTTTTCTCAAATAGCTTTTTCTGGAAAAATTGACTCTTATTTCTAATTTGTGGCATTTGAGCTAATAACTCAAAACCAAAAAAATATACCAAATAAAAAATTAAAAGGGGTAACAATTTCCTTCGAAATTTTTACTTTTTCTCAAAATTTAACCTTTTATGTTCCAGGAAATTTCAGTTCACTCTTTTTCTTGACTATATATTTGTCTTTGCTCGACTCCAGTTCAATTTTTTTTCTCTGAGATATTTTATCTTCATTTTTGTCAGATCTTTTTCTGGAAATTTAGTCTTTTTTCCTAAATTTGATTTTTTTAAATAGTCATTTTGTTTCAATTTATTCGCAAAATTTCTTCTTTCTTTAAAATATTGAAAAGTCTGACTTTTATTCGAAATTTCGACTTTTTTAGGATTTGTCTCTGTTCCTCGTTTTTCTCAAATAGCTTTTTCTAGAAACATAGAGTCTTATTTCTGATTTGTGACATTTGAGTTAATAACTCAAAATAAAAAATATCCCACATAAAAAATTAAAAGGGGTAACCATTTCTTCCGAAATTTCGACTTTTTCTTAAAATTTTATCTTTTATGTTCCAGGAAATTTCAGTTTACTCTTTTTCTTGACTATATTTGTCTTTATTTAAGTTCGACTCAAATTTCATCATTTTTTTTTCCTCTGAGAGATATTTTGTCTTCGTTTTAGTCAGGTCCTTTTCTGGAAATTTAGTCTTTTTTCCTAAATTTGATTTTTTTAAATAGTCATTTTTTTTCGATTTATAAACAGAATTTCTTCTTTCTTCAAAGTATTGAAAAATTTGACTTATTAGAAATTTCGTCTTTTTTAGGACTTATCCCTGTTCCTCGTTTTTCTCTAATTTTAGCTTTTTCTAGAAATATTGACTTTTAGTGCAAATTTAGACACTTTCTCTTCTCGAAGTATTGATTTTTTCCCATGAAATTGTCGTTTTTTTCCCACATCTCGACTTTTTTTGTCCAAATGTTGTTGAATGAAAAAATGTCTGTTTCATTTTTCTCAAAAATTCACATTCTATTGAAAAACCCGAAGATGTATTATTTTCCTTTCGTTTTCTCCCACATCTGACCTTTTCTGGAAAGACAATTTCTATTCTTGAAATTTCCATTTTTTCCTTGAAGATGATCTTTTCTTTTACATTTTGACCTTTCTCCCAAAGAGCTTAGGTTAAGTGAACTTAGTTTAGGATAGGTTAGGTTAGGTTAAGTTAGGTTAGTCTTTTCTTCTCTCTTACACTTTGACTTTTTCTATCGAAATTAGGTTAGGTTTGTCTTTTCTTCTATATTTTGACTTTTTCTCTCGAAGTTAGCTCCAAATGTTATTGAATAGTGTAAACATTCCTATTTTTTTCTCAAATTTTCGATTTTTTTTAGAATAGATCCATTTTTTCCTGCACCAAGTTTGGTTTTCTGAAAGTGTTAATTGAAGGTTAGGTTAGGTTAGATTAGATTAGATTAGGTTAAGTTTGGGTTACGTTAGATAAGGTTAGGCTACGTTAGGTTAGATTGGGTTGGGTTAGGTTAGGTTAGGTTAGGTTAGGTTAGATTATATTAGATTAGGTTAGGTTATGTTAGGGTAAGTTAGGTTAGGTTAGGTTAAGTAGGGTTAGGTTGGGTTGGGCTAGGTTAGGTTAGGTTAGGTTAGGTTAGGTTAGGTTAGGTTAGGTTAGGTTAGGTTAGGTTAGGTTAGGTTAGGTTAGGTTAGGTTAGGTTAGGTTAGGTTAGGTTAGGTTAGGTTGGGTTGGGTTAGGTTAGGTTAGGTTAGGTTAGGTTAGGTTAGGTTAGATTAGGTTAGGTTATGTTAGCTTAAGTTAGGTTAGGTTAGGTTAGGTTAGGTGAGGTTAAATTCAATTAGTCTTGTCTTCTCTCTTACACTTTGATTTTTCGCTCAAAATTAGGTTAGGTTTGTCTTTCTTCTTTATTATGACTTTTTCCTCTCGAAGTTAGCCATAAATGTTATTGAAAAGGGTAAACATTCCTATTTTTTCTCAACTTTTCAATTTATTTTAGAATAAATCCATTTTTTCCTCCTTTTTCGCAAAGTTTGTTTTTTTTTGAAAATATTTAATTGTATCTCAAAACATAACATTTTCTGATCTCGAAAGTTTAATTTTTTTCGGTGAAATTGGTGTTTTCTCTTATATTTTGGCTTTTCCCCTCGAAATGAGCTCCAGAGGTTATTGAAAATGGTAAACATTTCTAATTTTTCCTAATTTTACTCGATTTTTTTTAGAATAAATCCTTCTTTCCGTCCTGTTTCTCCAAGTTTGGCTTTTTGCGAAAAGGTTGTATTTTATATCAAATTTTGACATCTGTTCTCGATACTTTGAAAATGAAATTGGTCTGTTTCTCAACATTTTGCCTTTTTTTCGCCAAATTTGGTCCAAATGTTATCGAAAGCAGAAAAAAAATTCCATTTTATCTCACAAATTGATGTCCTAATGGAAAATCTGATTATTTTCTTAAGCTTTCGATATTAGTTTTGGAGGAAGTCGATTTTCCTTCAAATTTTTTTCAAGATTCGCTTTTTCTGGAAAGGTTGACTCTTCGACATTTTCTGGTCACAAAATTTCGACCTTTTCCTTAAAATTAGTTATTTTCCCACATATTGACTTTTTCTCTCGAAGTTAGTCCAAATGCTATTGAAAAAGACAAATATTTCTATTTTTACTAGTTTTGGTTTTTTTTAGAATAAGCCCATTTTTCATGCCTTTTTCCTCAAATTTGGTTTTCCCTTTTTTTGTCTCAAAATTTAACATTTTCTGTTTATAAATTTCGATTTTTTCTACGAATTGGTCTTCGTTCTAAGATTTCAACTTTTTTTTTTGGAAATTAGGTCCAAATTTTGAGAAGGGTTTTCTGGAAAGGTAGACTCTTATCTCAAAATTCAACATTTTCTGTTTTGATTCTTTTCTTGAAATTGTTCTTTTTCTCAAATTGTTTGGTTTTTTGACGACATCATGTCCTAATGTTATTGAGAAGGGTAAAACATTTCTATTTTTCCTTTCAAGATTTGTTGTTCTATTGCAGTCTGACCCTTTACTCAAGCTTTCGATTTTTTTTTAAGAATAAGTCAATTTTCCTTCAATGTTCTTCAAGTTTTGCTTTTTCCGGAAAGATTGACTCTTATCTCAAAATTCGACATTTTCTGATCTCGAAATTTCGATTTTTTTTTCATGAAACTAGTATTTCTCTTAAAATGTAAACTTTTTTTTACCAAATTAGTTCCAAATGTTATTGAGAAGGATAACAATTTTTATTTTATTCTCAAAAATTTATGTTCTATAGGAAAACTATCTTTTTTTCTCAAGCTTTTGATTTTTTTTAGGACAAGTCAATTTTTCATCTATATTTCCACAAGTTTAGCTTTTTCTAAAGAGGTTGACTCTTATCTGAAAATTCGACATTTTCTGTTCTCGAAATTTCGTTTTTTCATGAAACTATTCTTTTTCTTAAAATGTAAACTTTTTTTTACCTCATTATTTCCAAATGTTATTGAGAAGGGTAACAATTTTTATTTTATTCTCAAAAATTGATGTTCTACAGAAAAACCGCCTTTTTTTCTCAAGCTTTCGATTTTTTTATCGAATATTTTTTAAAACCACTCAATTTTTCATCTATTTTTTCTTAAGTTTTGGTTTTTTTGAAATGGTTGACTCTTACCTGGAAATTGGACATTTTCTGTTCTCGAAATTTCGATTATTTTTCATGAAACTAGTCTTTCTCTTAAAACGTAAACTTTTTTTACCTCATTATTTCCAAATGTTATTGAAAAGGATAACAATTTTTATTTTATTTACAAAAATTGATGTTCTATAGGAAAATTGCCTTTTTATCTCAACTTTCGATTTTTTTAGGACAAGACAATTTTTCATCTATTTTTCTCAAATTTTGCTTCTTTTAAAAAGTTTGACTCTTATCTGAACATTCGACATTTTCTGTTCTCAAAATTTCGATTTTTTTAATGCAACTATTCTTTCTCTTAAAATGTAAACTTTTTTTTACGAAATTAGTTCCAAATGTTATTGAGAAGGATATAAATTTCTAGTCTCAAAAATTGATTTTTTATAGGAAAACTGCCATTTTTTCTCAAGCTTTCGATTTTTTTAGGACAAGTCAAGTTTTTAACCATTTTTTCTCAAGCTTTGCTTTTTCTGACAAGGTTGACTCTTATCTGAAAATTCGACATTTTCTGTTCTGGAATTTTCGATTTTTTTCATGAAACTAGTCTTTCTCTTAAAATGTAAACTTTTTTTTACCAAATTAGTTACAAATGTTATTGAGAAGGTTAAAAATTTCTATTTTCTTCTCAAAGATTAATGTTCTATAGGAAAACTTCCTTTGTTTTCTTAAGCTTTCGATTTTTTTAGGGCAAGTCAATTTTTCCTCAAGTTTTGCTTTTTCTGAAAAGGTGGACTCTTATATGAAAATTCGACATTTTCTGTTCTCGATATTTCGATTTTTTTTCATGAATTTGGCTTTTTCTCAACATTCTAACTTTTTTTTCACGAAATTGAATCCAAATATTATTGAAAAGTTACAAATATCTATTTTTTCTCAAAAATTAATGTTAAATTGCAAAATCTGACTTTTTTTTCAAACTTTCGATTTTTTTAGAGTAAGTCAATTTTTCTTCCATTTTTTCGTCAGTTTTTCTGCTTCAGGAAAGATCGACTCTTATCTCGAAATTCGACAATTTGTGTTATCGAAATTTCGATTTTTTCTTTGAAATTGGTGTTTTTCTTAACATTTTACCTTTTTTTTACGAAATTAAGTCCAAATCTTATTGAGAAGGGTAAACATTTCGATTTTTTCTTAAAAATGTATGTTTCATTGCAAAATCTGAGTCATGCTTAAGCTTTTAATTTTTTTAAAATAAGATTTCTATTTTCCCAAATTAGCTTTTGCTGGAGAAGTTTATTCTTATTTCAAAATTCGCACTTTTCTTCTCGAAATTTTGATTTTTTACACGGGACTGGCCATTTTATCGACCTTTTAAAGTTTTTTTTCACGAAATTAGGAAAGGTTGATCCTTATCTCAAAATTTGACATTTTCTGTTTTTGAAATTTCGATTTTTTACATGAAATGGGTTTTTTGCTTGACATTTTAACTTTTTGTACGAACGTATTTCTAAACGTTATCTTTTTTTTCTCAAAAATTGATGTTCTATTGAAAATTCTGGCTCTTTTTTCTCAAGTTTTCAATTTTTTTAGCATAGGTCAATTTTCCTACCATTTTCCTCAAGATTAACTTTTTCTGCAAAGGTAGACTTTTCTTAAAATTCGACATTTTCTGTTTTCGAAATTTCAATTTTTTCCATGAAATTGGTACTTTTCTTAATACTTTAACTTTTTCACGAAATTATGTCTAGATGTTAATGAAAAGGTCAAAAATTTCTATTTTTGTCTTAAAAATTGTTGTTCTATAGGAAAATCTGCATTTTTTCTCAAACTTTCGATATTTTTACAATAAGTCAATTTTCCTCCCATTTTTCCTCAAGTTTGGCTTTTTCTGGAAAGATTGACTCTTATCTCAAAGTTCGACATTTTCTCTTTTCGAAAAATCGATTTTTTTTAAATTGGCCATTTTCTCACAATTTTCACTTTTTTTTTCATTAAATTAGGTCCAGATATTATTGAGAAGGGTAAACATTTATATTTTATTCTCAAAAATTGATGTTCTATAGTAAAATCTGTCTTTTTCTCTCGAGCTTTCGATTTTTTTAAGACAATTCAATTTTTCATCTATTTTTCCTCAAGTTTTGCTTTTTCTGAAAAAGTTAATTTTCATCTCAAAATTGGACATTTTCTGTTTGCAAAGTTCAATTTTTTTCATGAAATTGGGCTTTTTCCCAACATTTAAACTTTTTTTTTTACGAAATTAGGTCCAATGTTGCTAAGAAGTTACAATTTCTATTTTTTCTTTAAAGAGTAATGTTAGATTGCAAAATCTAACTTTTTTCTTAAACTTTCCATTTTTTTTTAGAATGCGTCAATTTTTCTTCCATTTTTCCCCAAACATTTTCCTAACATTCAAATTTTTTACGAAATTAGATCCACATGTTATTAAGAAGTTACAAATTTCTAGTTTTTCTCAAAAATTAATGTTAGATTGCAAAATCTGACTTTTTTTTCAAACTTTCGTTTTTTTTCAAAATAAGTCAATTTTCTTTCCATTTGTCCACAAGTTTTGCTTTTTGTAAAAAGGTCGACTCTTATCTTAAAGTTTGACATTTTCGGTTCTCGAAATCTCGATATTTTTTATGAAATTGACCTTTTTCTCAACATTTTAACTTTTTTCGTGATGTCAAGTCCGAATACGATTGAGAGGGATAAAACTGTCTATTTTTTTCTCAAAAATTTATGATCTAATGGAAAATCTGATTTTTTTCTTAAGTTTTCGATTATTTTTAGAAAAAGTCAATTTTCCTTCCATTTTTTTCAAAGTTTTGCTTTTTCTGAAAAGTTGACTCTTATCTAAAAATTCGACATTTTCTGTTTTCGACATTTCGATTTTTTTTAATAAAATTCGCTTTTTCTCAACATTTTTAACTTTTTTTCACGAAATTAGATCCAAATATTATTGAGAAGGTACAAATTTCAATTTTTTTCTCAAAAATTGATGTTCCATTGCAAAATCTGATTTTTTCGATTTTTTTAAAAAATAGGTCAATTTTCCTTTTATTTTCCTCAAGTTTTACTTTTTCTAGAAACGTCAACTCTTATCTCAAAATTTGACATTTTCTGATCTCGCAATTTTGATTTTTTCACGAAATTGGTCTTTTTCTGGACATTTTTACTTTTTTTTTGCGAAATTAGTTCCAAATGTTATTGAGAAGGGTACAAATTTCTATTTCCTACTTCAAAATTTATGATCTACTGGAAAATCTGACTTTTTTTCTCAAGCTTTCGATTATTTTTAGGATAAGTCAATTTTCCTTCAATTTTCTCCAAGGTTTGCTTTTTCTGAAAAAGTTGATTCTTATGTCAAAATTTGACAATTTCTGCCTCACAATTTCGATACTTTTCATGAAATTGTCTTTTTTTTATCAACATTTTAATTATTTTTTCGAAATTAAGTCCACATGTTATTGAGAAGGGTAAAAATTTGTATTTTTTTCTCAAAAATTGACGAGTGATTTTTTCAAGCTTTCGACTTTTTTTAAAAATCGTCTTTTTTTCAATTCTTCAAAGTTTTGCTTTTTCTAGAAAGGTCGATTTTTAGCTGAAAATTCGACATTTTTTGTTTTACGAAATTTCGTTTTTTGTTCCTCAAAATTCGTCTCTGTAATTACTCTGCAATTGCGACAAATCTGACAACTAGTAATCAGGTTGGAAACCACTGGTTTTCATACTAAAGTCAACTCTTCGAGCAAAAAAAAAAGAATTTCAAAAAAAATGCGAGATTTTGTTTACAAACTTTTCGAATTTTTTCAAAATTGAAATATAAATTTTTATTATTTTGTTTTAATTTAAAACAAAATGTTGAGAATAAATTCCAAATTTTGGGGCTAAAGCAGAAATTTAAAGAAATACGTTAAAAACATTTTAAGATCCAATTTAAAATTTTGTCTTCAACTCGAAATTTTATCTTCAACTCGACATTTTATCTTCAGCTCGACATGTCATCTTCGACTCGAAATTTGTGATAAAAGAAATTGTAAGTTCAAAGTTAAACTTTTGGGATGAAAAGGTGATAATTCGAGAAAAAAGTGACACTTCGAGGAAAATTCAAATCATCGAAAACAAAAAAAAATCAAAACTTAAAAATCTTATCAGTACTTTAAAGTTGAAATATAATATTTATAGCAAAAATGTATAGAAAAAAATATAGAAAAGTGTAAATTTTAAAAAAAGCTTTTTTTTTCTCCCACTTTTTTAAGTTTCGCTTTTTCTCGAAAGGGCGACTTTTAGCTGAAAATTCGACATTTTCTGTTTCACGAAATTTCAATCTTTTCTTCGAATTTTGCCTCTGCAATTACAGCAAATCCTAATTACCGGATTTGCTGTAATTGCAGAGGCAAAATTCGAGGAAAAGATTGAAATTTCCTGAAACAGAATCAGGAATCAGGTTGGAAACCACTGGTTTAGAAATTAAAGTCAAATCTTCGAGAGAAAAAAAGGAAAGAACAAATTTTGAAATTTGGTTTACAACATTTTGGAGTTTTTTTCAAAATTAAAATAGAAATTTTCATTTTTTAAATTGAAAACGAAATATTGAGAATAAAGTCGAAATTTTAGGACTAAAGCCTAAATTTAAAGAAACAATTAAATTTTAAAATTTCTTCCAAATTTCGTCTTCAACTCGAAATTTTGTCTGCAACTCGAATTTGTGAAAAAAGAATTTTTTAGTTTAAAATGTAAATTATGGAATGAAATCTTCAATTGGAAATTTGTGATAAAAGAAATTTAATTTTAAAGTCTAAATTTTGAGATAAAAAGTCGACAATTCGGTTAAAAATTGACACTTCAAGGAAAAGTCAAAATATCAACAACAAAAATTAAAATTTTAAAATTTTGTATTAATTATTAAAATTAGCTTTAAGTTAATATTTCGAGAAAGTAGTAAAAATAGTGAAATTTAGGGAAAAAATTCAGAGAGAAGTGATAATTTCAGAAAAACGCTTGATTTAAGTTGTAGTTGGAATTTTCAGCTGTCTTTTTGTTAAAATTTTCCACTTTAAAAACCCAAATTTTTAGAAAAATTTCAAAATTACATTTCCAATATTTTTTGTAAATCTCGACTTTACGTTTAAATTTCGAATTTGTAATTAATTTATTAAAATTGAGACATTAAAATCAAAAGTCGATTTAAGACGAAATTTTCAGAAACTTCGACTTTAATCTTCCAGAAAAATGCTGAACAAAGTTTTTTCGAATTATTTCGAATTTTGAAGGTTAACGTCGAAATTTAACGCCTAAAGTTCAAATTTTTTTGATGTAGAAATTAAAAAAAAGTTGGGGTTTCTGCTAGATTTCTCAAAGTTTTGAGGTTTCAGTGTAACTTTCCAGAAGAAAATTCAAAAACGCCCAGATTTGGATTTAAACATCGAACATTCTCATTTAAAAAAAGCTCAAGTTTAAGATGTGAAATGTGTGGATTAAAAAAACTTTGAAATCATAAAACATATCTTCTCTAAATTTCGAAAAAGAAAAATTCCGAAACCAAAGTGAACCTTTTGAAATTTAAGTTGAAATATGTCATTTTTCTCGAAATTACAGTTCAAAGCCAGCATTACGAGAATAAATCCAAAATTTTCTATCGAAATTCTAGGAAAAAAAATAGCTTCCTTATATAAAAAAAGTACTACCGTACCAAAAATTAGATTCAATAAAAAACAAAAAATGTTAATTATAATCGAGCTGGTAAATATGTAAATTAGAATCAAAAAATTATTATTAGCTAGTGGCATCTGCAAGTAGTTAAATAAGAAGAGTAGGTACTTATTAAAATTTGGAAATAATTTTGTGTTTTTGTATAAGTACGTACGGTATATATTACGAAAGATAACAGAACCTTAGTCAAAGCAATCGTAAAAAATTGTACAAACGCGTTTGATTTGCTTCAGTTTTCGCAACAGTATCCTGCGTATGCTAAAAAATATACAAAAGATTTTCACATAATTACATTCAAATGACTCAACGAGCGTTATTTAATAATTACCTGCATTTATAAAGTCATTGTAGGCCTTGGAGATGTTACGCTGAAGCAATAAAATTATTTTTTGACCTTATAAATAGCACCGTAAAATGTGCTGGAATTCATAACAGTAAATAAAGGAAATTATGACTATTTTCGTAGAGTATTCAAACAATTTCCCGGAGCAAATCCCAGTCATAATAGAGTGAGAGTGAACTGATTTAATTACGTAAGGACACTTGGGGGATCCGGCCAGCAATTTATTGATACGGAATTTTCTACATTCCGCACGAGGATGTAATTAATTTTATTAAATATTTCCTTTGCCATGAGAAAAGGAAGAGTTCATGGTTTTCACCTCTATCGATTTTCAATTTTCCTCCCACGTCACAAGGCCTTTCTCCTTGTCATTGACCCTGAATTTCAGCTGAACTTATTTATTAATTTATTCTTTTGTAAACCGCCGGTACATTCTACTCCGGGAAAAAGGCATTAAACCACGAGATAAAACAGGAATCTGCTTAAAAAATAATAATACAGGAGGCGACAAATATAGAACACTGTATATTTTCTTTGTGAAGTATTTTATTTAATGTCATATTAACCCTCTAGAAAGTTTTGGATCGCTAATTCTTAAACTAATTTGTTTTAAGGCCCTCTTTTCTAAAAAAACTATGCAGCGCCCTCTAGAAATCCTACTACTTTATGTATTATGTTAAAAAAATGACCGCGTTCTTTTATGTATAACAAACAGCGTAATTAACCCTTTTTTTTGAATTTCAGTTTTTTGTGAATTCTGATTTATTTAAAAATGCAATTCATAGGTTAGACTTTTCAAAATTTCCATTTTTTCAAATTTCCCACTTTTTTCAAAAATTCATCCTTTTCCTGACAATTAGAGTTTTGAAAACTTTTCACAATTTAGACACTTTTTTTCGGAAGATTTGGACTTGTTTTGAAAATTTCAACTTTTATCTTTTTCCAAAATTTAAATTGTTTTAAATTACGACCTATTTCCAACATTTCGATTTTTTCGAAATTTGGAATTTTTGAAAATTACGACTTTTGAAAATTTTGATATTTTCCGATAACTGGAATTTTTTTAAAAATGTGTACCTTTGACTTTCTCGAACTCTAGATTTCTTTGAAAATGTTGAGTCTTTTTGAAAATTTCGAGCCTTTTTGAAAATTTCGCCTGTTTCAAAATTTTTTTACGTCAATTTTGTTTTGTTTTAGTTTGAAATTTTAAATTTTTTTTAAAAACTTCGATTTTTTTCCAAGTTTTAAGCTTCTTTAAAATGTTGACTTAGTTTCAACATTTCAATTGTTTCTCAAAATTTTGACTTTCTGAAAATTTCGACTTTCAAAAGTTCGGTGTTTTCCTATAAATTAGGATTTAAAAAAAAATTGTACCACTGATTTTCTAGAGCTCTACACTCCTTTGAAAATTTCGACGTTTTTCACAGTTTCGACCATTTTTAAAGTTTTGACTTTTTAATGTCGACTTAGTTTCAACATACAGATTTTTTCTCGAAATTCTGACTTTTTAAAAATGTTGACATTCAAAATTTCGATATTTTCCTATAAATTTGGAGTTTTTTTCAAAATTTGTACCACTGGCTGTCTTAAAATCTAGTCAGTTTTGACCCTTTTTAGAATTCAAATTATTTGATTTTATCAAATTCTCTTGAAAACATCGACTCTTTTTTTAAAGTTTCGACCATTTTAAAAATTTGGACTTTTTATTTCGATTTAATCCCAACATATTGATTATTTCTTGAAATTTTGACATTTGCAAATTTTGACTTTTAAAATTTCAATATTTTGCTATAATTTTGGAATTTTTTTGAAAATTTGTACCATTGACTTCCTCGAAATCTAAATTTCCTTGAACAATTCGAACCTTTTTGAAAATGTCGCCTCTTTTAAAATTCTTTTGCGGGAAATTTTGACAGTGTCCATTTGTGCATTTTTTAGAATTCAAATTTTTTCAATTTTTCATATTCATTTGAAAGTTTCGACTTTTTTCGAAGTTTCAACTATTTTTAAAATTTTGACCTTTTAATTTCGATTTAAATTCAATCTAGCGATTTTTTCTCGAAATGTTGATTTTTTAAGAAGAGACGACATTTTCAAAAAGGTTCGAAATGTCGTCTCTTTTAAAATTCTTTTGCGAGAAATTTTGACAGTGTCCATTTGTGCGTTTTTTAGAATTAAGATTTTTTGAATTTTTCATAATCATTTGAAAGTTTCGACTTTTTTCGAAGTTTCAACTATTTTTAAAATTTTGACCTTTTAATTTCGATTTAATTTCAATCTAGCGATTTTTTCTCGAAATGTTGATTTTTTAAGAAGAGACGACATTTTCAAAAAGGTTCGAAATGTCGTCTCTTTTAAAATTCTTTTGCGAGAAATTTTGACAGTGTCCATTTGTGCGTTTTTTAGAATTCAGATTTTTTTCATTTTTCATAATCATTTGAAAGTTTCGACTTTTTTCGAGTTTCGACTATTTTTAAAATTTTGACCTTTTATTTTCAATTTAATTTCAATCTAGCGATTTTTTCTCGAAATGTTGATTTTTTAAGAATTTTGACTTTCAAAATTTCAATGTTTCGCTATAAATTTGATTTTTTTTTGAAAATTTACATCTTTTTTAAAGTTTAGACTAAAAAAATCGACTATTTTTTTGTAAATTTCGACTTTTTAAAAATTTCAATTATTGTTAATAATTCGGTTATTTTTAAAAATTTCAATTTTTTGAAAATTCCAATTTTTTGAAAATCTCAATTTTTTCTTAAAATTTCGTTCTATCTGAAAATATTATGTCCTTTTTTTGTAGCATTTCTCTTCATATTGAACATTTAAAAAAAAATTTTGGAAAATTTTGCAGAAAATTTCAACCTTTTCGACTTTTTTCTCGAAAGTTTAATTTAATTTGGAAAATTTGTCGCTTTCGAAAGTTTCACCCATTTAAAAATTTCGATTCGTGAAGTTCTATTTTCTGAATACTTTGAATTTTCGAAAAATGTCGACTTTTTTCTTATTTTTTTAAAATCTTGAATTTTTTAATCTTTCGATTAAAAAATTCGATTTTTTTTGTAAATTTTGATTTCTAAAATTTTCAATTTTTTAAAAATCTCAACTTTTTCTGAAGATTTCGCTCTTTCTGAAAATGACGAAAATCACTTTTCGAAATCAATATTTGCTTGAACATATCGAATCCTTTTGAAAATTTCGCCTCTTTCGAAATTATTTTACGGAAAATTTCAAAAAATGCAGTTTTTTTTAGAAAAATTCTCCTTTTTTCGAAATTTCTACCTTATTTAAAATCTTTACTTTGTCATTTTGACTTAGTTCGACTTAAACATTTTCGATATTTTTCTATAAATTTGACTTCAACATTTTGATTTTTTATCGAAATTTGGGGCTTTTGAAAAAGTCGATTTTCAAAAATTCCATCTTTTGTTCTAAATTTAATTTTTTTGAAGATTTGTACTACTGTCTTTCTCGAAATCTAAATTTCTTTGAAAATCTGACTCTTTTTTGAAAATTTCGCCTCTTTCAAAATTCTTTTATTAAAATTTTGAGAAATGTCGAAATTTTTAAGAAAAGTTAAAATTTTTAAAAAATGGAATTTTTAAAAAAGTTGAACTTAAAAATAATTAATTTAAAAAGGTGAAATATTGAAGAATGACCAAAAAAACTCAAAAGAAGGAGAATTTTGAAAAAAAGGGCAACATTTTAAAAAAGAAATCAAAGACATATTAAATGAGACAATTTTTAAAAATTAAAAGGCAAAAGTTTCAAAATAAGTCGAAAATTTTGAAAAAGGTTTTTAATTTGCAAAAAAATTACAATTTTCAAAAGATTAATAAAATTTGAAAAAGGGTCGGAATTTTGAAAAGGCAAAATTTTCAAAAAAGAACTAAAATTTTTAAACAAGGGGCGAAAATTTGAAAAAGTTAAAATTCTTAAGTCAAAATTTGTAAAAAGTCGAAATTGTTATTTTAATAAACATTCAAAATTTTCAAAAAAAGTGAAGATTTTAAAAAACTAGAAATTTTGAATATAGTCGATAATTTGATGAAGGACCATATTCTGAAGAAAAGTTGAGCCTTGAAAAAAATCGAAATTTGCAAAAAAGTCGACATTTTTTAAAAGATTAATTTTCAAACAAACTGAAATTTTGAAAAGCCAAGGTTTTCGAAGAAATTCAAAATGCTTTCGAATTTAAACATTTTTAAAATTCTGAAGAAATTCAAAGATCGAAACTTTGAAAAAATGTCGAAATCATCGATAAAGTTGTGATTTTCAAAAAAATCAAATTTGTGAAAAATCGGAAATTCTGAAATTTCGAAATTTTCAAAAAGGTCGAACCTTTTAAATGAGTCGAATCTTTAAAAAGGTAAACATTTTGAAAAATATCCAAATTTTGAGAAAAAAAGACTTTAAAAAGTGCAAATTTCGGGAAAAGGAGTCCTAATTTTGAAATAAATCGTGAAAAAAATTCAACGTTTCAAAGACACACTTTCAAAAAAAAACTGACAGCTAAAAACTAAAATTTTTAAAAAGTTTGCAATTTTTGAAGTCAAATTTAAAAAAAGTTTTGAACAGTGGCAAGTAGAAATTGAAAAATTGAAAATATTTTGATTTGACACAGTTTTTAATCAAATTATGCAAACTATGCGTGGTTCAAAAAGCGAAGCTCAGGCACTGCCCGTTGCAGCTTTTTCTGTTAGTCTTGATGCGTATAAGGTGTCAATTGGGTATTAATGGAATGTTAATGAGCAAGGGCGCGTATCGATTCAATTAGCGAACTTTTTAATAATGCGTACGTTCGATGTGACAACGCGGCCCCATGTCAGCGTAGTAGATAGAATATGCACGGAGTTGTGTTTGAATGTGCGTGCGGGGTCCGGAACGCGTTGCCAAATTGTTGCCATAAAAACCGCACTATGCAGATTTACCATTCGCTTTTTTAAAGGTCAACCCACGCATAGTTACGTATTAACGCGCTTCCTTGTCTTTCTTATTCCTTGTCGTGCCCCTCTACCTTCGCCGCTGACGGCTAGAGCAGCCAGTTCATTATTTTTACATTGCGTTAAATTCACGGCTCATAGAAATAATACGCATTGAACAAATTGACCATCAGATGTTATTGGTCACGGACAATTTTACAAAACAACACTGGGCTAGATAAATTTGCATCTATAAAAAGATTTCGGACCGGCTGACAAAGGTCAACGGTAGTTCATACATGCGTATGGCATTAATTTCGATTGGGCTCCCAAACGAAAAACGACTAGGAAATATGAAAGAAAAAAACGTAGCCCGCATCAAATTGACAGTTTTACCTAAATAGGCAAAGCGCACGACTACCTTAACCTTCAAATCTTAAATTAGTAAAGCTTGTTTATTTTTATACAATTTCAACGTTTCCTATGATTTGCCAGAACGTTGATTACAAAATCTTCAATGTATACAATGCGAAAATAGACGATGGCTTTAAATAAATTTTTGTAAAATTGTTTCGCCTTCAAACGCTAAAATACGTGATGTTTAGAACCGTCACTTCCAATTTTTTTATAAAAATTGGTCCATTTTTGAATTGTATTTCAGAAACAAAATAAGTGCAACTGAATCGTTTTTTGTTTTATTATTATTATTTACTGGCGTCACTTACGATTTCGTCTACGTACATTTTAAATATAGAAGATTTCATTAAATTACTCATTACACAGATTTTTAAGAACTTCATCTACTGCTGAAAGGAAGAGGAAAATGTAAACTCGAAATTTTTCAAACGTTTAAACTAGAAGATTTGAAACGAGAACGTCAAAATATTTTGAAACAAAGTTACGAGCCTTAGGCAACAAAAACTGTCGACATTTATTCAAAAAAAATGGAAGTGGAGGTTTCGGAGAGAGAGGGGGGAGAGGGAAAGAGCGAGAGGGAGAGAGGGAGAGAGGGAGAGAGAGAGAGAGAGAGAGAGAGAGAGAGAGAGGGAGAGAGAGAGGGGGGGGAGATAGGGAGAGAGAGAGCGAGGGGAGAGGGAGAGAGAGAGGGAGAGAGAGAGAGGGGGGGAGAGATAGGGAGAGAGAGAGGGAGAGAGGGAGATGGAGAGGGAGTGGGTGAGGGAGAGGGTGAGGGGGAGGGAGAGGGAGAGGAAGAAGGAGAGGGTGAGGGAGAGGGAGAAGGAGAGAGAGAGAGAGAGAGAGAGAGAGAGAGAGAGAGGGAGAGGGAGAGGGAGAGGGAGAGGGAGAGGGAGAGGGAGAGGGAGAGGGAGAGGGAGAGGGAGAGGGAGAGGGAGAGGGAGAGGGAGAGGGAGAGGGAGAGGGAGAGGGAGAGGGAGATGGAAAGGGAGAGGGAAAGGGAGAGGGAGAGGGAGGTTCCAAATGTGGAAACTAAGTCGAAATTAGAGTCAATGTTTTAAAGGAGGCTAAAATTTTGAAAAAAATCGAAATTTTGAAAACAGTCGAAATTTTTAAAATAATTAGAATATTTCAAAAAAATTAAATTGAAAAATAAAGTCAAAAACATCAATATTTCAAATTTTCGGTAAAAGAATTCTGAAGGAGACAAAATTTTTAAAGAAATCTAGATTTTGTTAAAGGTTGAAGTTTTCAAAAAAATTCCATATAAATTTATAGAAAAATATCCACATTTTGAAAGTCGAATCTTCAAACAGTTTCTAGAAGAAATTGAAATGTTGAAACTAAGTCGAAATTTGAAAAAAGGTTGAAAATTAGAAGAAATCCAAATTTTTAAAAGAGCTAGAAAATTTCAAAAAATTCTTATTCCAAAAAAGTCAAATCTGACAATGTCAAAATTTTCCATAATAAAAATGTGAAAGAGGCAAGATATTCAAAGAAACTTAGATTTCGAAAAAGTCGATGTAACAAATTTTCAAAATAATACCGAATTTATAGGAAAATATTGAAATTTCGAAGCTCAAAATGTTCAAAAAGTCAAAATTTTGAGAAAAAATCGAAATGTTTAAAGTCAAAATTAAAAAGCCGACATTTTCAAAGAAATCTAGATTTCGAGATATTCGAAATATTGAAAAATAGCCAAAAAACTGCCAAAAACTAAAAAAAAAAGAAAATTTTGAGAAAAAGGCAAATTTTGAGAAAAAAAAGGCAAAATTTTGAAAAAATATAAAAATTAATAAATGGAGCAATTTTCAGAAAAATTCGGAATTAAAAAAAACAATAATTTCAAAATAATTTGAAAATTTTGAAAAAGTCGAAATTTTAAAAAATTGCGAAATTTTCATAAAAATTTAACATTTTCGAAACAAAATTAAAATTTTCGAAAAAATAATAGTTTTGAAAAAAATTTGCATTTTAAATTAAAAAAAAAAGTCGAATTACCGAAAATGATTAAATATTTCAAAATTAAAGATGAAATTTTTAAAAATGTCGAAATTTTGCAAAATATCCAAAACCTTTAATTCAAAAATTTGAAAAATAAGACGAGATGTTCCAAAAATTCCAAATTTTTAGAAAAGTCGAAATTTTAAAGAATGGCAAACTTCAAAACGTTAAAATCTTAAATCAATTCAAAAATTTTAAATAAAAAATAACAATTTTAAAATAGAATTAAAAAAAATCGAATTTGCAAAGAATTAGAAATTCTCAAATTTCGAAATTTTTAAAGAAAGTCGAAATTTCCCAAAAAAGGTGAACATTTGAAAAAAAAATTTAATTGAAATCTTGAGAAATATCGACATTTTTATAAATGGTTAAATTTAAAAAAAAAATCAGAATGTTCAAAAACATCTAACTGTAACCAGTATCTCTCTGAAGATGACAGCTTGGCCGTCGAAACGCGTTAGAGCAACCTTAGCTCTGTTTTTTAATCTTTCTTGATTTCAGGGACAAGTTCTGTATTTCAATCTAACTTTTAAAAAGAATTTTGAACAAAAGTAGAAATTTTACAGTAGAATTAAAAGGTTAAAATTTTCAAAAAAAAAACATTATTTGCTAAGATCGAAATTTTGAAAAAAAATTCGTATAACTTGAAAAAGTCGAAATATTGAAACATGGCCAAAAAACTAAAGAAAAAGAAAATTTTCAAAAGTCAAACTTTTAATTTAAATGAATTAAATTGAATTTAAAAAAAAACGAAACGAATTTAAATTTAATTATTTTTTGTATATTCACTCTTCGAATTCCTTGTTCAAATTTTAAATTTAAACGTATCGAATTACAATCGAAATTTTTTGAAAAAAAAGCAATTTAAAATGTACATTTTTTACAAAAAAAAACCCTAAGTCAATATTTTTATAAACTGCATTTTTTTTTCGAAAAGTAGGTTCTAATCTCGAAATGTCGACTTTTTTTCAGTGCTTCGAACAGGAAATGAACTGAAAATAAAAAAAAAAACCGTTACAGAAACCGAACCGTATAGTTTTTTACGGAATGAAAACCGAAAATGGGACGAAAAAAAAACAGCGGTTCAAAGTCCTGCTTTTCTCTCCAAATTTCGAATTTGATTTCAATTTTTTGAAATGTAAACTTCTTTAGGCGCGTTGAACGATTTTGGAGATGGGGCAAATTTATGGTTTCGCGTTACCATTACACGTTACCAATACGCTCCAATGTAATTCGCATATTAAACTGTTAATGTTAAAGCATGTGTCGAACTATACTATGCAGACACCGTTATTTACTATTTTTAAGTTTCCACTTTTGTCTGCAGTCTCCAAGACTGTCTAATTTATTTTTAATTTCAAAATTCTTTTCAAATTTTCGATTTTAAAATACAAATTTCTACGTATTTTGGAAAAAATTCCAATTTTTATTTCTGCTGTTTTTTGCCCCTATAAAAATTCAGTTGCCCTCTTTGACATAAATACTTGGTTAGACATCTGTCAATGATTTATGAATACGAAACAACACATCATTGCTAAGCTGTCGGTTTCAAATTAATTATTAATTATTCTGTTTGCGGTTGAGATTTTTTTCGTTTTTCCTACGTTTTCAACAAGAAAATCAAGGTCGACTAAGGGGATCGCAATCTTCTTGAAGTTGCTCCAAACTTCGAGTTCCTGTTTTAAATAAAACTTGTGATTGAATTGCCGATAAAACGGTTTAAGTTAAACGAACCAGGCGAACTTTCAACTGGCCTCGCCAACAGTTTTATAATTTGCACATCGCCAAATGCGATTTAGTGCGAGCGTTTCCAACGCATAAGAAAAATCTCGGACCCTTATGGGGGCCCCTTATAGTTCGGGTGCGTGCGCCCGGTGCCAATGCTCTTTACAAGTTCCTCATTTCTCGCTAGAGATTGTCCCATGAATGATAAAAACCTGCGAAATAAAAATAAAACATTCATTAATATTTCAATAAACTATCCACTTTGCAAATTAATTAACTCTTATTTTGTGACTATCGGCATTATCCTTGAAACTAGAAAATCGCCTGCGGTTGTGCCAGAGCTCTAGCGTTTGGCTAGAAGAGGAGAGGAAGACTTCGGGATGACGTAATGTAACGAGAAAAGTGATTATTTGGAAGGATAGAAGGCGTAGGATAGGATAGGACTAGATGTTAGATATGTGTGCGGTGCAGGTTTGCAAATGTCCTGGCCGTGAGAGTTAGGGCGAGGGGAGCGCCGCGGTAAGGGAATCCAAGGGGCATTAGCCGCTCTAAGGACGCACACGAGGCGCTGTTGCCGGCATCGCGAATTATTCTCTATTATGCGGGCTATTTTCGCACTCTTTCAAGGTCGTTTTCCCCCATTTTCATCCCGTTTCGGTAAGGTTTGCATTTGCCATTTCCGAGAGAACATCGACCTATGATTTTTTAAATCTTATTAGGCAAAACGTTTTCTTTCCTTTGATTATACTTAAGATTCCTTCCGAATCAGGTTATCTCGTCACCGTCAGGAAGTAAATTATGGTACGAGGGACTATGTTAAAGTGGACTACCTAAAAAGAACGCTTTATCTCAAAAAAATCTTATTTTTATATAAAACCCCAAGTAACGCTTACACATTTTGTCCAACGCCTTTTAAAAAGGGAGATTCTTTTGAAAAAATCTGCTACCAGATCTGTAATCAAAACAATCCTCTACTCCATCTGGTGAAGCATCACTCTAGGGCGTTGTTTCAACTGAGGAAAGAGGGGTCAAACCAAGACTATATCCATATGATCCCCATATGATACCCAATGATCTCCATTTAGACCAAAATTATGCAATTTTGAAGATCTAAAAGTGTGAATAGCTAAACTGGTTCTCGCGTCGAATTGCCAGTACGTTTCGATCCGGAAACGTTTGTGGTAGAAATCATATGTTAAAAATTAACTGGAATTGCCGGTTTTCGATCAAGCAAATCAATATCGGACGATTCCTAGATACTTGAGCAACTTTTAAACAGGATTTTTTATAGATTTGCAATGTAACGCTAACAAGTGTCTGCCATCTCCACGTGCAGTAGATGTTTTAAGTTTAAAAGTAAATCACCCACTCATTCTGGTTAAGTATCATCTCGCCAGATAGTAGTTGTTTTGATGCCAATTTTTACTGAACACATTATCTCAGGTGATTTATTGCGATGTTGGTTTTTCTGCAACGAAAATGTCTGTATTTATTTTAGGTGTGTGGCAATGCTAAAAAATGCCAACGAAGAGGACGATTTCGCGAAACTACGTGTCTTCGCTCTTTTAGCCAGAGGCTACTACATACATATACCGTTTATTAAAAATGAGGTGATCATATTAAAATGCAAATAACATCTGCGTTTCTATAGGAGAAGCCACGCTTTTAAGTGAGGCCAATTTCATTTTTACATTTTTAATTAGTGGGCTGTTCTTTTTAGCACATTGCAGCTTAGTCATGAATCGTGGAAACGATTTGACTTTAAGCACATACTTTGGTTACTTGCAAAAGTCGCCAACTTTGGCGTAGATACCGAACCACTTCAGAAACTTCGCAGGTTAAACCAAGATAGACGATATTTTTGCTACCGTACACCTTTAGCCATCCAAAGGCCTTATGAAATTAACTGTAACGCTTTATTGACGATAGATAATTTAAACGACAGAACTGCTTACAAATCAGGTGACTGGAATGGTTCTAATGGAAATCAGTGACATTGTGACACTTCTTACTGCTTCTTTTGTATCATACTTCATAAATGTTTAAGCAATGAATTTTGGAATTTTAACAAATTTTCGAGAAAACTTGCATTCGTAAATGCCTCTTGGACTATCAAAGGCGAAATCATTTTATGCTAAAAAGTTAGGTATTTGGTGACTCAATCAGTATTGCCATTGTTTTCCCATGAAATCTTCTCTAAAATTCACAAATGTTCTCATGGAGCATCCTGATCAAAACAATTTTGAGCTAAATTGTTCGAAGTTTGGTAGTTCATCAGTATTTCAATTGTTTTCTCATGAAACATTCTCTTCTTGGAGTTGGTTTTTGGGTGGTTCATTCAGCAATTGTTTTCGCATAAAATTTCACAAATGTTCTCACGGAGCATCAAACAATTTTGAACTAAATTGTTCGAAGTTTGGTAGTTCATCAGTATTTCAATTGTTTTCTCATGAAACATTCTCTTCTGGGTTCAAGCGGAGATGTTGGGAATTTTATATAGCGCCGAACAAATGACGCAACTGAACATGACAGGAAAATATATCCAAATAAAGACGGATAGCCAAGCAGCCCTTAAGGCCCTGAGGAATGTGAAAACAAACTCAGTGCTGGTATGGAATTGCCACCTAGCTCTAGAACGTCTATCACAAGAGAATGCAATTGATCTAATATGGATCAAAGGACATTCTGGGAAAGAGGGAAACGAACGCGCTGACAAACTGGCGAGGAAGGGTTCGGAGGGACAATTCGTTGCACCAGAACCAACCCTTCCCCTGGCAAGATCAACCGTAAGATCCCTACTTAACGAAGAAACTTATCGTAAACACAAAGCCTTATGGGCATCAATAACAACATGCCGACAAACTCACGCATTCATTAGAATGTCGTGCAGGGAAAGGGCAAAACTATGCCTACAACTCTCAAGGAATAATCTCAGGAAACTTGTAGGGATATGGACAGGTCACTGTTGATTAAACAAACACCTTCACAGAATGGGAATCATAAACGACCCGAGCTGCAGAGGGTGCTTAGAAGAAGACGAGAGTGTCGAGCACGTGATGTGTCACTGCCCGGCACTAGCATCAATCAGAGGATCCACGCTGGGGGACTTCTGGCCTAGTGTGGCCAGTTTGAGAGAGGCGCATCCAAGAGACGTTCTTCAGTTTCTCAACAAGGTTGGGTGGCTGAATGAATGACCAAGGACACCACAATCACGGGGATAGCACAATGGGCCCGGAAAGGGTGGCCTAAGTGCTGGCCTAAATTTTTAGGCAACCCACAACGAATCCAGAATCCAGAATTCTCTTTTGGGAGTTGGCTTTTGGGTGGTTCATTCAGTAATTGTTTTCGCATAAAATTTCACAAATATTCTCACGGAGCATCAAACAATTTTGAACTAAATTGTTCGAAGTTTGGTAGTTCATCAGTATTTCAATTGTTTTGTCATGAAACATTTTCTTCTTGGAGTTAGCTTTTGGGTGGTTCATTTAGCAAATTTTTTGCATAAAATTTCACAAATGTTTTCATGGAGCATCCTGATTAAAACAATTTTGAGGTAAATTGTTGAAAGTTTGGTGGTTTATCAGTATTTAAATTGTTTCATCATGAAACATTCTCTTCTTGGAGTTGACTTTTGGGCGTTTCATCCAGCCGTTTTTTTCCCATAAAATTTCTAAAATTTGCAAATGTTTTGAGCTAAATGTTGGGCATTAAGTAGTTCATTAGTATTTCAATTGTTTAATCACGAAAAATTCTCTATAATTTACAAACGTGTTCTTGGTGCTCCATAGGCAAAATAATATTATGTTAAAAAGTTGATAATTTGGTGGTTCATCAGTATTGCGATTGTTTTCCCATGAAATCTTCTCTAAAATTCACATATGTTCCCATGGAGCATCCTAATCAAAATAATTTTGAGCTAAAATGTCAAAAATTTGGTAGTTCATCAGTATTTTAATTGTTTTGCCACGAAATATTTTCTTCCTAGAGCGGAGTTTTGGGTGGTCCATCTACCAGCTGTTTTTCTATGCAATCTTCAAAATTCGCAAATGTTGTGTATTTGGTAGTTAATTAGTATTTCAATTGTTTGCACACAAAAAATTCTCTAACATTTACAAATGTGCTCTAGGAAAAATAATGTTATTTTAAAAAGTTGATTATTTGGTGGTTCATCAGTATTGCAGTTGTTTTCTCATAAAATATTCTCTAAAATTCCCAAATGGAGCATCCTGATCAACATAATTTTGAGTTAAAATGTTGGAAATTTGGTAGTTCATCAGTATTTTAAAATATGCTTACGTTAAAATGTTGCGCATTTGATGGTTCATCTAGTAGTTGTTGGGATGGAATCTCTAAAATTCATTGTTTTGAGTTAAACGTTGGGCATATAGTAGTTGATCAATATTTCAATTGTTTACCCACAAAAAATCTCTAAAATCCACAAATATGCTCCTGGAGATCTATAGGCCAAATACTTTTATGGTAAAAAGTTGATTATGTGGTGGTTCATCAGTATTGCAGTTGTTCTCTCATGAAATCTTCTCTAAAATTTGTAAATTTCCTCTTGGAGCATCCCGATCAAAATAATTTTGAACTAATATGTTGAAAATTTGGTAGTTCATCAGTATTTAAATTGTTTTGCCACAAAACATTCTCTTCTTGGAGAGTCACGGGCAAAATATTCTTCTGTTAAAAATTTGCGCATTTGATAGTTCATTTAGTAGTTCTTGGGATGGAATCTCTAAAATTCTCTAATGATTTGAGTTAAACGTTGGGCATTTAGTAGTTGATCCATATTTCAATTGCTTGTCAACATAAAATTCTGTAAAATTCACAAATGTGCTCTTACAGATCTATAGGCAGAATAATTTTATGGTAAAAAGTTGACTATGTAGTGGTTCATCAGTACAGCAGTTCTTTTCCCATGAATTCTTCTCTAAAATTCGCAAATGTTCTCATGGAGCATCCCGATCAAAATAATTTTGAAATAATATGTTGGAAATTTGGTAGTTCATCAGTTTCAAATGTTTTGCTACGAAACATTCTCTTCTAGGAATGTCAGAGGCAAAATAATCTTATGTTAAAAAGTTACGCATTTGATGGTTCATCTAGTAGTTATTGGGATGGAATCTCTAAAATTTCCTACTGTTTTGAGTCAAAGGTTGTGCATTTGATAGTTCATCAGTATTTTAATTGTTTTCCCACATAAAATTCTATAAAATTCATAAATATGCTCTTGGAGCTCCATAGGCAAAATAATTTTATGGTAAAAAGTTGATATGTGGTGGTTAATCAGTATTGCAGTGGTTCTCTTATGAAATCTTCTCTAAAATTCGCTAATGGAGCATCGCGATGAAAATAATTTTGAGCTAATATGTTGAAAACTTGATAGTATTTAATTGTTTTGTCACGAAACATTCTCTTCTTGGAGAGTCACAGGCAAAACAATCTTATGTTAAAATATTGCCCATTTGATGGTTCATCTAGTAGTTGTTGGGATGGAATCTCTAAAATTCTCTAATGTTTTGAGTTAAACGTTGGGCATTTAATTGTTGATCAATATTTCAATTATTTACCCACATAAAATTCTCTAAAATTCACAAATGTACCCTACAGATCTATAGGCAAATTATTTTATGGTAAAAAGATGACTATGTGGTGGTTCATCAGTGTGCAGTTGTGTTTTCATGAAATCTTCTCTAAAATTCGCAAATGTTCCCATGGAGCATCCTGATCAAAATAATATTGAGCTAATATGTTAAAAATTTGGTAGTTCATCGGTATTTCAATTGTTTTGCCACGAAACACTCTCTTCTTGGAGAGTCACAGGCAAAATAATCGTCTGTTAAAAAGTTGCACATTTGATGGCTCATTTAGTAGTTGTTGGAATCTCTAAAATTCGCAAATGTTTTGAATTAAATGTTGGGTATTTAATAGTTCATCAGTATTTCAATTGTTTTCCCACATAAAATTCTCTAAAATTCACAAATGTGCTCTTGAAGGTCCACAGGCAAAATAATTTTATGGTAATAAGTTGATATGTGGTGGTTAATCAGTATTGCACTTGTTTTCTCATGAAATCTTCTCTAAAATTCGCAAATGTTCACATGGAGGATCCTGATCAAAATAATTTTGAGCTAATATGTTAAAAATTTGGTAGTTCATCAGTATTTCGATTGTTTTGCTACGAAACATTCTCTTCTCGGAGAGTCACAGGCAAAATAATCTCATCAAATCTTCACTAAAATTTGTAAATGTTCTCATGAAGCATCCTGATCAAAATAAATTTGAGCTGAACTGTTGGAATTTTATAAGTTAATCAGTATTTCAATTGTTTTGCTATGAAACAGCTGTTAAGGTTAGGATGAATTTTCTAACATTCGCAAATATTTTGAGCTCAACGTTGGGTATTTGGTAGTTCCAGCGACAGACTGGCCCGACGGGCTCCGCTCCAGAGCATTTTGTAGCTTCTCCGGACTGCCAGAACAGCTTTGTATATGTCCTAAATGTCCTGGGTCGATCCAAACCATTGCGCATCATTTGGCAAATAAGCAAATTAAAATTGCAATATTTTAATAAATTTAAATGATCAAATCATTTTTTATTTTAATAGTCTGGTAATTTTATATTTAATTAAATATTTTTCCGTAAATTTTAGAAATTATCGTAAAACTGTCACATTAAATAAAAAAACAAACCTTTTTTAAACAGCTTTCCTTGCAAGTTTAACATGCACCAAAAACTTTCCGTTTTAAATTCGTTTTTTCATAATTTAAACATCGATTTCTCGAGTTGAAGTCAAAATGTCAAAATTTTTTTAATAATAAATTTGGACTACTCTCTTCAAATTTTAATTTTTCTTTACAAAGTCATGTGTTTTTACTTTTAGTTTATATTGTATTTTCCCAAAAATGAAATTATAAACTCACATTTTGCACCTTTTCTAGATATGTTGACTTTTTTCGAAATTTCGAATTTAATATCGAAATACTGACTGTAATCTAAAACCTCAATTTTTCTGAAGGCTAAATTGTTTCCAATAATCTGTTTTTTGGCAAAATTTTTATATTCCAACATTACTTGCAATATATAAAAAAATTCAGAGCTAAAATGTTGAAAATTTGGTAGTTAATCAGTATTTTAATTATTTTGCCACGAAACATTTTCTTCTTGGTGAATCATAGGCAAAATAATCTTATGTTAAAAAGTTAAATATTTGATATTTTATTTAGTATTCGTTGTAATGAATTCTCTAAAATTCGTAAATTTCTTGGGTTAAACGTCGATCATTTAGTAGTTCATCAGTATTTTAATTGTTTTCCCACATAAAATTCTCTAAAATTTACACATGTGCTCTTGGTGGTCCATTGGCAAAATAATTTTATGGTTAAAAGTTAATTATGTGGTGGTTCATCAGTATTGCAGTTGTTTTCCCATGAAATTTTCTCTAAAATTGATAAATGTTCTCATGGAGCATCCTGATCAAAATCATTTTGAGCTAATATGTAAAAGATTTGGTAGTTCTTCAGTATTTCAATTGTTTTGCCACGAAACAGTCTCTTCTTGGAGAGTCACAGGCAAAATAATCTTATGTTAAAATGTTTCGCATTTGATGGTTCATTTTGTACTTAGTTGTTGGGATGGAATCTCTAAAATTCGCAAATGATTTGAGTTAAAATTTGGGCATTTATTAGTTCTTCAGTATTTCAAGTCTTTTCCCACATAATATTCTCTAAAATTCACAAATGTGTACTAGGAGTTTTATAGGCAAAATAATTTTATGATAAAAAGTTGATTATGTGGTGGTTCATCAGTATTGCAGTTGTTTTCTCATAAAATCTTGTCTAAAATTCGCAAATGTTCTCATGGAGCATCCTGATCAAAATCGTTTTCAGCTAATATGTTGAAACTTTGGTAGTTCACTAGTATATCAATTGTTTTGCCACGAAACATTCTCTTCTCGAAGAGTCACATGCAAAATAATCTCATGAAATCTTCACTAAAATTTGTAAATGTTCTCATGAAGCATCCTGATCAAAATAAATCTGAGCTGACTATTGGAACTTTATAAGTTCATCAGTATTTCAATCGTTGTGCCATGAAACAGCCGTTAGGGTTAGGATGAAATGTTTTGAGCTCAACGTTGGGTTTTTGGTAGTTCAAGAGACAGATTGGCCCGACGGGCTCCGCTCCAGAGCATTTTGTAGGGCCTCCGGACTGCCAAAACAGCTTTGTATATGTCCTAAATGTGCTAGGTCGATCCAAACCATTGCGCATCATTTGGCAAATAAGCAAATTAAAATTGCAATATTTTAATAAATTTGAATGATCAAATCATTTCTTATTTTAATAGTCTGGTAATTTTATATTTAATCAAATATTTTTCCATAAATTTTAGAAATGATCGTAAAACGGTCATATTAAATAAAAAAACAAACCTTTTTTAAACAGCTTTCCTTGCAAGTTGCACCAAAAAAATTCCATTTTAAATTCGTTTTTTCATAATTTAAACATCCACCTCCCGAGTTGAAGTCAAAATGTCAAAATTTTTTTAATAATAAATTTGGAGTACTCTCTTCAAATTATAATTTTTCTTTACAAAGTCATGGGTTTTTACTTTTAGTTTATATTGTATTTTAAAAAAATGTAATTATGAACTCAAATTTTGCACCTTTTCTATTTTTTCGATGTTGACTTTTTTCCAAATTTCGAATTTAATATCGAAATATTGACTGTAAACTGAAACCTCAAATTTTTTGAATGTTAAATTGTTTCTAATAATCTGTTTTTTTGGCAAAATTTTTAAATTCGGACATTACTTGCAATGTTTGTATTTTTTCCTAAAACTTACATTTACATTTCAAATTTTATTTCTATAGAAATTTTGATTTTTATTTTGAAAATTTAAACATCAACTTCTCGAGCTTAACCAAAGAACAAGTTGATCTCTCAGTTTTTATTTATTTTTCCCCAAACCACCAATTATTACAATAAATTCCAAAGATTTTTTTTTCAAGATTTTCCTTTGAAATTTTGGTGCTAATTTGGAAACATCAATTATTTTCTCGAAATTTGGGAAATATATTTTATTATTTTATGGGCAATAGGTTTCTATGAAATTTGAAATTTCAAAATTCAAATTTCACTTTTTACGCTTATTTTCAAAACCAGTAAAGATCTCTACGAAATTTCGACTTTAATTTAGATTTTTTCCTTAAAAACACTAAGCAATTTATTTAAAACCTTGGCTTTAAAATCCAGGATTTCATTTTTTTTTCAATGATTTTGATATCTGGTGCAAAATTTTGTCCTTAACCTTGAAATGTCGACATTTCTAGAACATTTGTAACTTTTTGAAACCCTGAAATGTTTTCTTGAAATTTTTACTTTCTGTTTTCACATTTTTTCGAGAAACTTTCATTAAACTCAAAATTTTGACATGGTTTAGCCATATTTACTTTTTTTCAATTATTCCCTCTAATCTCGAAGTATTCAAAGACTTCGAAGTATTCAAATAATTCGAGATTGGGGCAAGTAATGAAAAACTCTCTCTCTCTCTCTCTCTTTCTCTCTGTCTCTCTGTCTCTCTGTCTCTCTGTCTCTCTGTCTCTCTGTCTCTCTGTCTCTCTGTCTCTCTGTCTCTCTCTCTTTCTCTCAGTCTCTCTCTCTCTCTTACTCTCTCTCTCTCTCTTACTCTCTCTCTCTCTCTCTCTCTCTCTCTCTCTCTCTCTCTCTCTCTCTCTCTCTCTCTCCCTCTCTCTCTTGCTCTCGCTCTCGCTCTCGCTCTCGCTCTCTCTCTCTCTCTCTCTCTCTCTCTCTCTCTCTCTCTCTCTCTCTCTCTCTCTCTCTCTCGGGATTGCGAGTATAAACTTGAAAATTCAAATATTTTTCTTTCGCCTTTTCTACAATTTTAAGTTTATTCCTACAACTTTTATCCTAAAAGTATAATTTCCATTAACCAAGTTTCTTCTGAAAGAATATTTGTTATTTTCTAAATTAAAATAAATAACCAATAAGAAATAATTTAAATCACAATAATATTGAGCCATCTATCCACAGGTTCATGGCTCTTGAAATAAACATTTGCTCCAAATCAAAAGCAGTGAAACTCTATTGTAAAAGTAATCTACATTTGCTTGAGCCTTGAAAACTATAAATGCAGATCTTCTACTATATTCGTGTATTGAGCACTTCAAGATTTTCAGCATCGTATGTGAATTGGATTTGCGATTGGATTCTAAGCATAGTAATGGAATAGTAACCTCTCAGTAAGGGGCCGCTGACTTAGGTAGCCCGTTCGTCAGTATTTTAATTGTTTAATCACGAAAAATTCTCTTAAATTCACAAATGTTGCTCTTGGTGGTCCATAGACTAAATGATTTTATGGAAAAAAACTTAGGTATTTGGTGTTTCATCAGTGTTCCAGTTGTTTTTCCGTGAAATCTTCTCTAAAATTTGGAAATATTCTCATGGAGCATCCTGATCAAAATAGTTTTGAGCCAAACTGTTGGAAATTTGAAAGTTCATCAGTATTTCAATTGTTTTGCCACGAAACATTCTCTTCTTGGAGAATCGCAGGTAAAATAATGTTATGCCAAAAAGTTGAGTTTTTTTATGGTTCCATTAGCAGTTGTTAGGATGAAATCTCCACAATTCGCAAATGTTTTGTGCTAAATGTTGAGAATTTAGTAGTTCACAAGTATTTCAACTGTTTATTCACGAAAAATTCTCTAAAATTTACAAATGTGCTCTTGGTGGTCCATAAACAAAATTATTTTGTGGTAAAAAGTTAGGTATTTGGTGGTTCATCAGCATGGTAGTTGTTTTTCCATGAAATATCCTCTAAAATTTGCAAATGTTCTCATGAAGCATCCTGATTAAAATAATTTTGAGCTAACTGAAAATTGGTAAGTTCATTAATATTTCAATTATTTTGCCATGAAACAGATGTTGGGGTGAAATATCTAAAATTCGCAAATGTTTTGAGCTAAATCTTGGGCATTTAGTAGTTCATCAGTATTGCAATTGTTTAATCACGAAAAATTCTCTCAAATTCACAAATGTTGCTCTTGGTGGTCCATAGACCAAATGATTTTAGGGAAAAAGCTTAGGTATTTAGTGTTTCATCAGTGTTGCAGTTGTTTTCCCATGAAATCTTCTCTAAAATTTGCAAATGTTCTCATGGAGCATCCTGATCAAAATAATTTTGAGCCAAACTGTTGGAAATTTGGAAGTTCATCAGTATTTCAATTGTTTTGCCACGAAACATTCTCTTCTTGGAGAATCGCAAATAAAATAATGATATGCTAAAAAGTTGAGTTTTTTTTTTGTTCCACTAGCAGTTGTTAGGATAAAATCTTTAAAATTCGCAAATGTTTTGTGTTAAACGTTGGGAAGTAGTTTACCAGTATTTCAAGTGTTTGCTCACGAAAAATTCTCTAAAATTCACAAATGTGCTCTTGGTGGTCCGTAGACAAAATAATTTTATGGTAAAAAGTTAGATATTTGGTGGTTCATCAATATTGTGGTTGTTTTCCCATGAAATATTCTCTAAAATTTGCAAATGTTCTCATGAAGCATCCTGATTAAAATAATTTTGAGCTAAATTGTTGAACATTGGAAAGTTCATTAATATTTCAATTATTATGCCATGAAACAGTTCTTAGGATGAAATCTCTAAAATTCATAAATGTTTTGAGTTAACCGTTGGGCATTTAGTAGTTCATCAGTATTGCAATTGTTTAATCATAAAAAATTCTCTCAAATTCACAAATGTTGCTCTTGGTGGTCCATATACCAAATGATTTTAGGGAAAAAGCTTAGGTATTTACTGTTTCATCAGTGTTGCAGTTGTTTTCCCATGAAATCTTCTCTAAAATTTGCAAATGTGTGGAGCATCCTGATCAAAGTAATTTTGAGCTAAACTGTTGGAAATTTGGAAGTTCATAAGTATTTTAATTATTTTGCCACGAAACATTCTCTTCTTGAAGAATCGCAGGTAAAATAATGATATGCTAAAAAGTTAAGTTTTTTTATGGTTCCACTAGCAGTTATTAGGATAAAATCTCCAAAATTCGCAAATGTTTTTTGCTAAACGTTGGGAATTTAGTAGTTTACCAGTATTTCAAGTGTTTAATCACGAAAAATTCTCTAAAATTCACAAATGTGCTCTTGGTGGTCCATAGATAAAATAATTTTATGGTAAAAAGTTAGATATTTGATGGTTCATCAATATTGTGGTTATTTTCCCATGAAATATTCTCTAAAATTTGCAAATGTTCTCATGAAGCATCCTGATTAAAATAATTTAATTAATTTTCATTAATATTTCAATTATTATGCTAATTAATTTTCATTAATATTTCAATTATTATGCCATGAAACAGTTCTTAGGATGAAATCTCTAAAATTCATAAATGTTTTGAGTTAACCTTTGGGCATTTAGTAGTTCATCAGTATTGCAATTGTGTAATCACGAACAACTTTCTCAAATTCACAAATGTTGCTCTTGGTGGTCCATAGATCAAATTATTTTAGGGAAAAAGCTTAGTATTTGGTGTTTCATCAGTGTTGCAGTTGTTTTCCCATTAAATATTCACTAAAATTAGCCAATGTTTCCATGGAGCATCATGATCAAAATAATTTTGAGCTAAGCTGTTGTAAATTTGGAAGTTCATCAGTATTTTAATTGTTTTGCCACGAAGTCTTGGAGACTCACGAGCAAAATAATCTTATGTTAAAATGTTGCGCATTTGATGGTTCAGCTAGTAGTTGTTAGGATAAAATCTCTAAAATTCGCAAATGTTTTGTGCTAAACGTTGGGCATTTAGTAGCTCATCATTGTTTTAATTATTTAATAACGGAAAATTCTCCAAAATTAACAAATATGCTCTTGGTTGTCCATGGGCAAAATATTGTGCTGAAAAGTTGGTTATTTGGTAGTTCATTAGTTCAGTTAAAGAGTACATGCGAAGAAGACGATAAGACAATTTTTTTCAAAAATTAGTTATCTTCATCAGCTGCTACCCAAAGATGTAAAATTTCAGTTTGTCTAGAATCACTAATGCTAAAGAGACATCAAGTTAGTAGTTATAACACATTTTTGTTTTTCCTTAATAAAGAAATGATTGAGGATCTACATCTTGAACCAGATTTTCTCAAAACTACTTATTTTGACTTATCGCCTTCTTTGCCTGTACTTTGTAGTTGTTTATTCACGAAATCTTCCCTACGGAAGTATTTAAATTTAATATATCAAAAGAAAAATCAACATTTCTAGCTGGGCGAAATTTTGGATATTTTGATATTAAAAAAGAAGATTTTGGAACGGAAGTGAATAAGAGTTAAATTCGAAATATTGATAAAAAAAGAAGAGGATGAAATTGAGAAAGTGATATACAAATCCTGTCCCTTGAAATCAAGAAACATTACATTGAGTATCTCTCTGAAGATGATAGCTTCACTACCGAAACGCATTAGAGCAACTCTTGTTGTGTTTTTTAATCTTGATGGGTTTCAGGGGACAAGATTTGTATATCAATTTTTGAATTTAGTCAAGGACCAGTACGTTCCACCAAAAAAAGAAGAAATTGAGGGTTTAAATTTCGAGAAAACATATCCAAATTAAAGCCGATATTCTGATATTGGAAACTTATTAAAAAACTTTCTTGTTTAAATCTGATATATTGAGAAAAAAGTCAACATTTTCAACTAAGAATCGACATTTCTAAGTCAAAGTAAAAATTGCAAGTAAGTTGAAATTTGAAATACAAAAAACGGAGATAAAATATGTCGATAAAAGTTGAAACGTCTAAAAAGAAGCTTATTTTAGAATCGAAATTTTAGGAAAGATTAAGATTAGCACAAAGGCCTATTGGTTCCTAGCCGCGCCATTGACCGTGTACGTTTCTTTGCTAATGCTGAAGCAGATGCGATCAAAATCTTTGCAAAATAAACCTCGTAAGCGTTAGCGGAATCCCCCAAGGTTACATTCGGGGTTCCAGCCAGCATCCGTGGCGTAAATTGGCGAAATTTGCATTAAACTATCAACAAAACGATCTGGGTTAGAATGAGGAAATGGATCTAGCGCATCAAGTACGACCAACTAATTTCGTTAACCTTGTGTGCCGCGTATAGAAGAGAAGTGTGCAGCGGCAGCGGCCGCTTACGTAATGGGACCTATGCGAAATGCTCCCCTCGGCCCCGTCAATTATTTGGCAACGCGAACTTGAACATTTTTTTCCTGGTTGCCAGAAATAACAGCTGCTCCGCTATCCGTTGCATTTGATATCATTGCGTTGGTGTCGCCTTTTTTTTAAATTTCGATAACTTTTGTAATAGTTTTTCAAATCATGTAGTTGGGCTTGTTGAAAGGTGTGAAATAGTGTGTTAGTTTTGTGTAGATTTAGCCGTCAAGGATGGAAATGAGAGGTATGTAATTTGTAACATAGTGCGTAAGTTATCTAAAAATACACATTAGATTAAATGTTTATCGCATGTGTAAAAATCGTGTTAGGTTGGTTTTGATTAGAGTTCGAATCATCGCTGCATTAATAATTGTTATTTAATTGAACGTAATTGACGCAACAATTTGCCAATGTATTGTTCTATGTTGATAGTTTTCAAGAATTTCTCTACTTTATCAAAATCTCCCAGCTTAGTTGCTAAACTTGCCAAATTTTCTATAATTATTATCTTTTGTTATTATTTACAATTCTGTTCACCTTCTCTCTTCTGCTTGACCTCACTCGTACCGCGTGAAGATGAGTAAGATTTTGGACTAACTTGTGTAGCAATTTTTTTTTCGGTTACTCATTCATACACAATATGTAATTATAATTGTAAATTGGTTAATTTTAGCGAAAATCGTTCGACAATGTCTAATTAGATTTGAAACAGACTTGCCAACCTTTTCCTAACGTGCTTCTAAGAATTTGTTAATACAAATAATTACAAACGGAACAATGACCGCACCAGAAAAATATACTTGACCTTCGATTTAGCTCCAAAGCAAAGAACACCCTCAAGTAATATAGAAAGAAGATATATTTTATTCAAAGAATTTCCAAAAATATTTTATTAGGCATTTCTAATTTTTCATTAAAATTCTGATCCAAATTTGAAACATAAATGAACGTTGAAAAAGTGAAAATTTTAGAAAATGAGTAATTCGAACAAAAACTTGGAATTACGTCAAAATTCCGGAAAAATGTTGACCTTTTCGAAATAAGTCGAATTTTGATCTAATTAGTCGACGTTTTGGGAAGCCACATTTTGGGGAGAAAAGTCGAATTTATTATTATTTATTAATATTATTGATTATTTTTTCTCTAAATTCGTCTCGAATTTGTCCCAGATGTCAAAATTTCAATAAATAGGCGAATTTGAACTTAAAAAGTGAATTTTCCAAAAAAAGACGAATGTTGACGAAAAGAATTGAAATGTTCCAAAAAACGAATTTAAAATATCGAAAAAGGTGTCGACATTTACCAAAAACTCAAAATTTCCAAAAGTAAATAACAATTTCCAATAAAATACAAATTTCCAGAAAAAAAAATCGCAATTTTCAAAAATATTTTCTCAGATGTTTCTTTTTGCATCTAAATTTTGACATAATCTTCCTTTGGGAAAAAAGTTAAATTTTCAAGAACTCTTTTACTTGAAAATTTCCAAACATGCCTATTTTTTCCGCCATCTTTAGTTTTTCGACCCACATTTCAAAAAATAAATAAATTTTAAGAAAAAGTCAAAATTTTGAGAAAACTGCTAATTTCGAGGAGAAAGTCAAAAATTTCAAAAACATAGAACATCGAATTTTCATAATTAAGTAAAAATTCAAATTTAAAACAAAGTCAAAATTTCACAAATAGCCAAATGTTGGAATAATGATGGAATTTTGAAAAAAGGCGAATTTGAAAAAAAATTAAGGTACGATGTTTTTTTTTTCTCAAAATTCGTCCTTTTGTTAAACTTTAACTTCTCAAAATTCTTTTTTTTTTAAAGGAAATTTTGACTGTAATTCTCAAAATACTTTCTCTTAAAATTGTTTTGAGAAATTTCAAATATTTTCTGGAAATGTCAAGAAAAAGAAGAAAAAGGTCGAAATGTCGAGTACTATTCGAACAAGGAAAGTCCACTTCTGAGGAAAAAAGTTAAATTTTGAAAATAAACCCAACCTTTTTTCGAAACAGAAATATTTTAGGAAAAAGACAAATTTCACAAAAACGACGAATTTTAAGAAGAAAAAGTCAAAAACGTCTAGAAAGAGATAAATGTCTATGAAAAATTTCAAATTTCCACAAAAGATCGAATTTTGAGACCGAGGTTTCAAGAACAAGTAAAATTTTTTATAACGGGTCGAAATTTCCGGAAGGTGAGGTTCTAAAAATGTTGACATTTTTATTTTCGAAATGAAATCAAATTTTTTTTGAAAAAGACAAGTTTTAGGAACAAGTCGATCTTTCTGAAATGACCAATTTTAAGGTAAAATGTTAAAATATCTGAAAAAGGACGAATTTTGAAGAAAAAGTTGAAATTTCCATAAACTAGACCTTCGAACTTAAAACTCGATATTTTATTGTTGAATTTTGAGGTAGAGATTTTGAGAAAAAGGCAAACTTAGTATGGCAAACCGAAATTCGATTCTAAATCTGTTGAAATTTCCATTTCGAGAATAAAAAATTTTTGAAAGATGCAAATATTAGGAAAATGACAAATTTTGAGAAAACGAGGCGATTTTGAAATAAAAAGTCCAAATGTCTAAAAAAAGAAGAATTTCAAGAAAAAAGTCAAAATTTTTAGAAACAGAGCGATATAAAATCGAGTAAATTCGTAAACGTGAAAAAGTCAAATTTTATAAAAGAAGTCGAAATTTCCAGAAGGTCAGATTCTGAAACTGTTGAAATTTTCAAAAACAGCAAAATTTTGAAAAGAATCGGGAAATCTCGAAAATAAAAACGACGGATTTTGCGGTAAAAAGTTGAGTCGTAAGAGTCGAATTTTGAAAAATAAATGTCGAATTTTAGGTTCAATTAAAAATTTCAAAAGAAAAGGTAAATTTCGAAAAAAAAAAAAGTAGAAATTATAAAAAAAGACGAATTTTAAAGTAAAAATGAAAGCTTTGAAAAAAAGGCCAATTTCGAGGAAAGTCAAAATTTCTACAAACATAAAAGATCGAACTTCGAGATCAAGATTTCCCGAAAAGTCAAATTTTACGAAAGAAGTCGAAATTTTCAGAAGGTCACATTCTAAAAATGTTAAAATTTTTAAAAAAGCCAAATTTTGAGAAGAATGGGAACATTTCGAAAATAAAAACGACGAATTTTTAGGTTGTGATGTAAGAGTCAAATTTAGAGAAAAAAAAGTTTGAATGAATTTCAAGATTAAATTTAAAATTTCAAAAGAAAAGCTGAATTTCGAGGTTAAATCGAATGTTGAAAAAAATATCGAAATTTCGACAAAAAAGACGAATTTTGAAGTTAAAATGGAAGATTAGAGAAAAAGACGAACTTCGAAGAAAAAGTCAAAATTGCTAGAAACATAAAGGATCAAATTTCGAGATCGAGATTACGCGAAAAGTCAAATTTTATGAAAGAAGTCGAAATTTCCAGCAGGTCAGATTATAAAAACGTTAAAATTTAAAAAAAGCCAAATTTTGGGAAGAATGAAAAAAATTCGAAAATAAACACGACGAATTTTGAGGTGGTGATGTAAAAGTCCAATTTTGAGAAAAAAAAAGTTTGAATTTCAAGATTAAATTTCAAATTTCAAAAGAAAAGCTGAATTTCGAGATTAAATCGAATGTCGAAAAAAATATCGAAATTTCGACAAAAAAAGACGAACTTTGAAATAAAAATGGAAGCTTTGAGAAAAAGACGAATTTCGAAGAAAAAGTCAAAATTTCTAGAAACATAAAGGATCAAATTTCGAGATCGAGATTACGCGAAAAGTCAAATTTTATGAAAGAAGTCGAAATTTCCAGAAGGTCAGATTCTAAAAACGTTAAAATTTTCAAAAAAGCCAAATTTTGAGAAAAATCGGAAAATTTCGAAAATAAAAACGACTAATATTGAGGTCGTGGCGTAAGAGTCGAATTTTGAGAAAAAAAGAGTTTGAATTTCAAGATTAAATTCGAAATTTCAAAAGAAAAGCTGAATTTCGAGATTAAATCGAATGTCGAAAAAAATATCGAAATTTCGACAAAAAAAAGACGAACTTTGAAGTAAAAATGGGAGCTTTGAGAAAAAAACGAATTTTAAAGAAAAAGTCAAAATTTCTAGAAACATAAAGTATCGAATTTCGAGATCGAGATTACGGGAAAAGTCAAATTTTATAAAAGAAGTCGAAATTTCCAGCAGGTCAGATTATAAAAACGTTAAAATTTAAAAAAAGCCAAATTTTGGGAAGAATGAAAAAAATTCGAAAATAAAAACGACGAATTTTGAGGTGGTGATGTAAAAGTCCAATTTTGAGAAAAAAAGTTTGAATTTCAAGATTAAATTCAAAATTTTAAACGAAAAGCTGAATTTCGAGATAACATTGAATATCAAAAGAAATGTCGAGATTCTAACAAAAAAGACGAATTTTAAAATAAAAATTGAAGCTTTAGCAAAAAGGCGAATGTCGAAAAAAATATCGAAATTTCAACCAAAAAAAGACGAATTTTGAAGTTACAAACGGAAGCTTTGAGAAACAGACGAATTTCGAGGAAAAAGTTGCAATTTCTAGAAACATAGAGATCGAAATTTACGGAAGGTGAGATTCCAAAAATGTTAAAATTTTTAAATAAGCCAAATTTTGAGAATGAAGAATTTCAAAAAGAAAAAAAAAACGAATTTTGAGGTAAATAGTCTACCTACCAGAGTCAAAATTTGAAGTTTAAATTCAAAAGAAAAAAGAAAAGTAAAAGAAAACTTCAAGACAACAACCGCAAAAGTCGAAATTTTAAGAAAAAAAGACGACTTTTGAAGTAAAAATGGAAGCTTTGAGACGAATTTCGAAGAAAAAATCAAAATTTCTAGAAACAAAAAATCGAATTCCAAGATCCAAATTTCGCGAAAAGTAAAATTTTATGAAAGAAGTCGAAATTTCCGAAAAATCAGATTCTAAAAGTGGTAAAATTTTCAAAAAAAAGCGCCAAATTTGGTATGGAGAAATTTCTAAAATAAAGACAACGATTTTGAGATCGAGATTTCGAAAAAGAGAAATAATTTAAAAGAAGGACGTAATGTCAGATCTAAAAATGTCGAAATTTCCAAAAAGAGCCAAAATTTGAGAAGAATGGAGAAATTTCCTAAATAAAAACGTCGAATTTTGAGGTAAGTAGTCGAAGAAGTCTTTTAAGAAAAAGAAGTCGAAATTTAAGATTAAATTAAAAATTTCAAAAGGGAAAGTGAATTTCGAGAAAAAATCGAATCTCAAGAAAAATGTCGAAATTTCAACAAAAAAGAAAAATGTCGAGGAAAAAAAAATCAAATTTTCCACAAACATTAAAAATCGAATTTTGAGATAAAAATCTAAAAGACCAACTTTAAGAAACAAGTCAATAGGCAGCTCCAGATCCAGGGGGGCAAACAGAGGCATGTATCGCGGGCACCAGTTGAAAGGGGCGCCAGATTACCATATTATTGGGGCGCTAATTGTGAAAAGGACCTTATTCTCTAAAGTTATTTTGGGCCAGTGTCAAGTTTTTGCCTTTACTGGAAAAAATCGTAGAATTATGAACGAAAAAAGTCTAAATCTCTGGAAAAAGGTTGAACTCTATAGAAAAACTTCGAAATGTCTCAAAAAAAGTAAAATTTTGAGAAAATAAATTGAAAGTTGAGAAAAAATTAAAAATTTTAAGAAAAATGGGAGTTTTGTAGCAAGAGTCAAATCTTGACTCTTTAACATTTTAACAATAAACTTTGACATTTTAACAATAAATCTAAAATTTAGAAAAAAGGACACGAATTTTGAAAAAAAAATCGAATTTGAATGCTAAATTCAAAAGAAGGCGAGAAAAATTTTAACAAAAATTTCAAATAAAAATTCTACAAAAAGACGAATTTTAAGGAAACAATCAAAATGTTCTCAAAAAAGAACTCTAACGATAAAAATCATGATTTAAAAAAAAGAAACAAGTCAAAAGTTTCAGAAGACGTCGAATTTTGGAGAAAAATAACTCGAAATTACATGTAGGAAATAAAATTTTGAAAATTAAACTCGAATTAGAAAAAAAGCACCTTAATGTAAAATGAAAATTTAGGGGCACAATAGGCGAAAGCTTCAGTGCTGCAGGGATAACTGACCCCATAAGAATAATAATAATAATAATAAAACGAAAATTTCGCAGTAAAAGTCAAAATTTGGGGAAAAAAATCAAATTTGGAGAATAAATTTGAAATTAAACAAAAAATAGGCGAATGAAAAAAATCGAGATTCTAAGGAAAAAAGAATTTGGAGGAAAAAGTTGAAATGTCCAGGATTCTGAGCGTTAAAAATTCGAACGAAGAGACATTTCAAAAAAGAGCAAATTTTGGAAAAAAAGTCGAAATTTCGAGGACAATTTGAAATTTCTAGGACAACTTGAAATTTCGAGGAAATACCGAAATTTCTAAATAATATCAAAATTTAGAAAAAAATTTAAATTTCTGGAAGAATATCAAATTTTGAGAAAAAAAAGTCGAAACTTTTAGAATTTTGACTGCATACGTCAGAAACCTGGTCCCAATGCCTAAAACATTTAAAGAAAGCTATTTTACTTATGGATTTCGATCCAAAAAAATTCTGATAACTGAGAAATACTCGAGCAGAAGATTTTCATATAATCAAGAAGCAAATTTCATTTTCGATTTTACCCATTCTATTTTTACTTTACATTAACTTTAAAGCAGCCAATCAATCGGAAAAAACAATGAAAATTGTTTACTTACGCGCCATTTTTTGATAGGAGTGCAAAATGCGATCTTTCGATGCCTTTTTCTGATCTGGATTTTGATTAAAGATAAAATACGGAGATGAAACGCCGAAGCGTCGAAATGGTTGAAATGAATAAAATAAACACGAAATCGGCGTCATAAAAACAAAAATAAACTGCACGTGTCGGGGTATCGAATCTGGAAGAAGATTGCAAATTTAATCCTGGGAGCAGCCTTGAAAAATTTCATTAACCCATGCCATTACATAAAAGCTAATCGTCCAATGCAAAAACCGACTTCTGCGGTCCGCGATGTGCTATTAATAATTCAGCTGTTAGCGTAGTTAGCGCTTTGGCTACGCCAACAATACACAAAGCTTTTGCCAATTTTTTATGCGACTCCAAACAAAAAACTAGTAGTTGCAACTCTATTTCAACCTTGAGATCTAGCAAGTGCATTGGCCTGCATTAACATTATCTTGACTAGGTTTGGTTGAACCCATGAGTAACCGACACGAGGTGGGAGGGGACAGGTAATGGTAAAATTAACGAATTTCGGCATCCATTCTACTTGGCGGAATATTAATTATTCGCCATGTACATATCGTAGTCATTTCCTTTTCTATTTTTTACATGCAGTCGCCTATCAAACGCCCAAGGCTACATCCACCATATTATGCATACCACATTTTAAACGTTCAATGCCCCTAGACAAAGTTGCATAATAATCTAATAACAATGACGAAATGGATTTTTTTTGTGCTACGTATCGAGTGCAAAAAACTCGCCAAGAATTCAGCTTCCTCATTGAAAGTCTCACTGGGAGAGTTCTTAATTAAAACGCAATTAGGAGATGGAATGAGCTTTTTATGTTTAATAAGAACTTGTGAGGTTAACTTTTGATTAACAACACCTACAGATGTGTTTTGATAGCAATTTGATTAAAAAATTGCTGCTTTAAATTTCTTTTTATTAAATACACGTTATGGGATGTAGATAACCACAATCATAAATATTTGAAATGAAGCTGAACATTTTGTCTTAAGAGTTGGGCCTCGTTTGAGGTGCAGAACTATTTAAACTTTGAATTTCAAATTTAAACTCAATATTTCCAGAAAAAAATTGAAAGTTCCAGAATCGAATTTGCCAAAAAGTTAGAATTTTGGGCATTTTGGGTAAAGGTCGAATTTTTTTTTTTAATTTAAAAAGGTCAGCTTCGAAAAAACTTCGAAATTTTGATAAAGGAGGAAATCTTCAAAAAAATGATAATTCTAAAAAATATGACATATTTCAAAAAAGTCAAAAATTTTCAAATATCGAACTTTTCAGAAAGGTAGAAATTTTGAAGAAAGTCGATTCTTCAAAAAGTAAAAGTCAAGGTTTATAGATAAAAGTCGAAACTTCAGAAAAAAGTCGAAATTTTGTTGATGGAAGGTCGAAATCTTAAAAAATTGGAGTTTCTGGAAAAAAGGTCAAAAAATAAAATTTTTCGAAAAAAGAATTTTTGGAATTTGTAATTTAAAAAGACAGATTCTTTAAAAGATCGAAAGTTTCGAGAAAAGGCGAATTTTTAAAAAATCAATTTACAAAGAGGAAACGTAAAATTTTTTAAAAAGGTCGAAATTTTCAAAAGAGTCAAACATTTAAAAAAAGGTCAACGTTTAAATTTAAAAAGGGTACAACGTTTTCAAAGAAGGGTGAAATTTTGATAAAACCTTTCTCTGAAAAAGTCAAATTCGAGAAAAAAATATAAATTCTAACAAAACATGAAATATTTCAAAAAAGTCAAAAATTTGAACAACCGACCTTTTTAAAACAGTTAAAATTTTGAAGAATAGAACTTTTCAAAAAGGTAGAAATTTTGAAGTCAATTTTTTAAAAATAAAATTCAACATTTATAGAACAACGTGGAAACTCCCACAAAAAGTCGACATTTTGCGAAATCTTAAAAAAATGAAACTAAGTTTTGTACAAAAGTGGACATTTTGGGACAGCTCGAAATCAAAAAAAAATTAAAAGTTTCTCGAATAATGAGTTTCTAAAATTTAAGCAATTTAAAAAGCCTGATTCTTCAAAAAGATCCAAATTTTCGATAAAAGGCGAATTTACAAAAAATGACTTTAAAAAAATTCGAAGTTTTAAGAAAAAGTGGATTTTTTTAAAAAAAGTCAAAATTTTCTAGAGTCGAAAATTTAAAAAGGCCCAATGTTTTTAAAAAAGGTTAAATTTTGATAAAACCTTACTCTAAAAAAGTCAACTTCGAGAAAACCTCAAAATTTTGATGATGAAGGTCAAAATCTTAAAAAAAATGGAAATTCTAACAAAATATGAAATATTTCAAAAAAAGCAAAACTCTAAACGATCGAACTTTCTGAAAAAAGTTAATATTTTGAAAAATAGAACTTTTCAAAAAGGTATAAATTTTGAAGTCAATTAAAAAAAAATAAAAGTCAATATTTATAGGTCAAAGTGGAAACTCCCAAAAAAAGTCGAAATTTTGATGATAAAAAATCGAAATCTTAAAAAAATGAAACCAAATTTTGAACAAAAGTTGACATTTTGGGGAAAGGTCGAAATTAAAAAAAAATAAAAGTTTCTTGAATAACGAATTTTTAAAATTCAATTAATTTAAAAAGCCATATTGTTCCAAAGAATTCAAATTTTCGAGAAAAGGCGAATTTTCAAAAAGTTTCGAGAAAAAGTAGAATTTTTTTAAAAAGGTCGAAATTTTCAAGTCGAAAATTTAAAAAGGGTCAAAATTTTCAGAAAAGGGTGCAATTGTGATAAAACCTTACTCTAAAAAATGTAAAAAAAAAATGGAAATTCTAACAAAATATGAAATATCTTAGGAAAATCAAAAATTTTAAACAATCGAACTTTCCGAAAAAGTTAAAATTTTGAAAAATAGAACTTTTTGAAAAGGTATAAATTTTGAAGTCAATTAAAAAAAAATAAAAGTCAACATTTGTAGATCAAAGTGGAAACTCCCAGAAAAAGTCGAAATTTTGATGATAGAAAATCGAAATCTTAAAAAAGTGAAACAAAATTTTAAACAAAAGTAGACATTTTGGGAAAAGGTCGAAATTTAAAAAAAAATCAACATTTTCTCGAACAACGAATATTTAAAATTTTAATTAATTTAAAAACCGAGATTCTTCAAAAAAATCCAAATTTTCGGAAAAAGGCGAATTTTCAAAAAGGGAATTTACAAAGATTCGAAGTTTCGAGAAAAAGTAAATTTTTTTAAATATTTTAAAAAAGATCGAAATTTTGAAAAAGTCAACTTCGAGAAAACCTCGAAATTTTGAGGATGAAGGTCGAAATCTTTATAAAAAAATGGAAATTCTAACAAAATATGAAATATTTCAAAAAAGTCAAAATTTTGAACAACCGAACTTTTCAAAAAAGTTAAAATTTTGAAAAATAGAACTTTTTAAAAAGGTAAAAATTTTGAAGTCGATTAAAAAAAAATAAAAGTCAACATTTGTAGATCAAAGTGAAAACTCTCAGAAAAAGTCGAAATTTTGATGATAGAAAATCGAAATCTTAAAAAAATGAAACAACATTTTGAACAAAAGTGGACATTTTGGGAAAAAATCGAAATAAAAAAAAATCAAAATTCTTTCGAATAACAAATTTTTTAAATTTTAATTAATTTAAAATGCCAGATTCTTAAAAAAATCCAAATGTTCGAGAAAGGGCGAATTTTCATAAAGTGAATTTACAAAAATTCGAAGTTTCGAGAAAAAGTAAATTTTTTTTAAATACACCGAAATTTTAAAAAAGTCGAAATTTTGATGATAGAAAATCGAAATCCTAAAAAAAATGAATTATATTTTTGTACAAAATTCGAAATTTTGATGACAGAAAATCGAAATCTTAAAAAAACGAAACAAAATTTTGAACAAAAGTTGACATTTTGGAAAAAGGTCGAAATTAAAAAAAATCAAAATTCTATTGAAAAACGAATTTTTAAAATTTTAATTAATTTAAAAAGCCAAATTTTTCAAAAAATTCAAATTTTCGAGAAAAGGCGAATTTTCAAAAAGTGAATTTACAAAAATTCGAAGTTTCGAGAAAAAGTGGAAAATGTAAAGAGTCAAAGTTTTCAAAAAAGGGTGCAATTTTGATAAAACCTTACTCTGAAAAAGTCAACTTCGAGAAAACCTCGAAATTTTGATGATGAATTTCGAAATTAAAAAAAAATAGAAATTCTAACAAAATATGAAACATTTTTAAAAAATAATACTTTAAAGAAATGAGCTTTTACAATTTTTTTTGGAGTTTCCACCTTTTCAAAATTTGCAGTTCCTTTTAGGATTTTGACTTTTTCCAAAAATCTATACTTTCTGAAAAATGACCTTTTTTTGAAAAATGTCAATTTTAGATTTTTATTGAAAATTTTGACTTTTTTTGAACATTTCGACTGTTTTAAACATTTCGACTGATTTGGAAAATTTTGACTTCAAAATTGTGACCTTTTTAAACATTTTTAGCTTTTTGAAATTTCTATATTTTATTAATTTGTCTATTAAAAATGTTGGCCTTTTGTGTAAATGGCTAATTTTTTTGAAAATGTTCAATTTTTTGAAAATGTTGGACACAAAATTCCGAATTTTTTCAAGGATTCGACCTTTTCAAAATTTGCTATTCTAAGCTTGATCCTTTTCAAGTACTTTTTTGAAAAATTTTGATTTTTCCAATGTCTAATTTGTTTTGAAAATTTTGTCGTAATCATTTTACGAAATTTTGAATTTTTTGAAAATTTCTACTTTTTATCAAAGCTTTGACTTTCATACAAATTTTACTTTTATTGTAAAAAATTCAACTCTTTTGAAAATCTCGACTTTTTTAAAAACTGAAATCCGTTCAAAGTTTTGACTTATTTAAATGCTTTCACCTTGTTTTTAGAATGTCCTTTTTTTTGTAAATGTTAATCTTTTATCAACAAAATTTCGACCTTTTCTAAGACTTTTAGATTTAACCCAACTAATTTTATAAATAAAAAGTTGTCTTTGATTGAAAGCACCAACTTAGCCATTAAAACAAAACAAGTTAATCCATCAATTTAACAAATTTAAAAACTCTGTTTAATTATGGACAGTTAGTAAGTTGTAAAGATAATTAATTATTGATCAAACTCTGCAGCTAGTAACTTCTATGTCACATTCTGCAAATTTGAGAATTTTAAACCACTTAAAGCACTGATGCTTACTCGAATCAACTGAGCTGTTTAATTTTAAAATTAAATATTTCCTTGTCAGGCCCAGATCTAATAAGTGCGGGGCCCAATTAGTTTTTTTTGTGGGACCCTCTATTTTTTTAGTTTTTGTTTTGGCTGAGCAGCTGGCAGAAATAAAATAATGTTTGCGCTGTTATCGAATTCATATGTAAAACAAAACAAAGCGAACTCTTTCAATTTAACAAGCCATGAAATTGCATAAACCGTTTGTAACTTTGGATAGCTGATTATATAAAGTTTTATTTGTGTTACCCATTTTGTTTGAAATAGTATTTTAGATCGTTTTATATTATCATATTTTATACGTAATATTAAGGAACATATCCTAGCTTACCATAGGTGCAGCTAAAATAGGGCAGGGTAGGACACTTGACCCCTCCAATCCATACAGCAAGCCGAACATTTATGTAGTCAACTGGGGGACTAAAAATTTTTTCCGGCTTCAAAATTTATTCTTTCCTTGAAATATTTTTTCGAAATTTCGACTTTCTTCTCAAATTTAGTATTTTTAACATTTGTCTTTTTTTTGAAATTTTGCATTTATTTGTAAAATTCCATTTATTTTATCAAACAGGACTTCATCAAAATTTCAATCTTTTCGTCGTTTCGACGTTTTTTTCCCGAAATTTTGCCATTTCTGGATATTCGACTTTTTCTGAAAATTTCGACTTTTAATAATTCTGCAAATTTCAGCTTGTTTATTAAAATTTGCCTTTTTCTTGATATTTGGTCGATTTTCTGATAAAAATGTTTTTTTGAAATTTAAAATTTTTGTAAGAAAACTACGAACGATTTTCTAGAAGTTTCAATTTGTTTGTCAAAATTTCGACCTGTATCACAATATTGGACATTTTCTGATGCCACATAAGGCAAGGTAGGGCGCTTGTCTTCCTCTGATTGGAGCAGTTAAGAGAAAATAAATATTCACACAGGAAATTTCCATTTTTTTTACATAAGGCAAGGTAGGGCGCCTGTCTTCCTCTGATTGGAGCAGTTAAGAGAAAATAAATATTCACCCAGGAAATTTCCATTTTTTTAAAAGATTTTTAAGATTTCGTTTTTTTTTCTTAAAATTCGCTTTGCTCTTAATTTCGATAAAATCTGACTTTCTGAAAAAAATCAAACTTTCAATAAAAGATTAAACACTTTTTCTCAAAATTTAGCTCTTTTTCTCAAAATTTAGATCTTTTTCTCAAAATTTAGATGTTTTTTGCAGAATTTGGATCATTTTCTTGTAATTTCGTTTTTTCTCAGAGTTTCGATCATTTTTTTCAAAATTTCGACTTCTTTAAATTGACTTTCTCTAGAATATTTTAAATATTTTGTCCATTTCTAAGTTTTCTCGAAATTTCGTTTTTATCAAATTTCGATAATTTTTTGAGCATTTAGCTATTTTTGAAAACTTAGAATGTGACATTTTGGAAATTTCGACTGGTTTCTTTTTCATGAAATTCTGAATTTTCTCTCAATATTCGATATTTAATATTTTCTTACAAGGAAAGTTCGCGAAGTGTCCGGCGCCGATTTTGCTAATTTTTGGTTATGTTTTAAAGGATCAAAATCTAAGAGACACGTATTTTTTTTTATCGGCTGATAAACGGTTTTAAGGGTAGTTTTACCCCCTCAAAGTTGGGGCAAAAAATGCAGATTTTGCTGTTTCTCACATACAAAAAATGATATTCGAGTCGTTTCTTTTTTCAAAAGTTTTGTTTCGACGAGAAATATAAGAAAAAAAATGTTTCAAAATTTTTCCACCCCCCTCATGGGGGCAAACTACCCCATTTAGAAGTTTTTTAATCATAAAAATGGTAATTACGACAGCAAAATTTTGAAAAAAATATATGTTATTTTATACATCAAAGCTAATTTTACCTGTTTTTGGATTTTGTCGAAAAAAAAATTTTTGGGGGGTAAACACCACTTACACGAATACGTATATGATAGGATGTATTTTTAGGATTTTTGTTTTATTTTTTTTTCTGAAGCGAAGTATTTCGTCGAGAAACTAATAAAATAATTTTTTAAGATTTTTTCGGTGACCCCTTATCCCCACCCTCCACCCTTCCCTTATAAGAGGCTGAGCTACCTAAAAAACCGGAAAATTCGAGATTATTATGATCCATCTACTATCTATATACACCGAAAAAAAGTTTACCAAATTTTTTTACCCCCACCCCTCCTGATAGGGGTAAATTACCCCCTTATGAAAATTTTAATTAACAAGGAAATAGTCATTATAACAGGTCAATTTTGAAAAATAAATGTTATTTTAAACATCAAAATTAATTTTACCTGTATTTGGGTTTGGGTAAAGGAAAATATTTTGGGGGTGAACACCCTTAACGCAAATATTTATATACAATAGGAGATATATTTGTATAATTTTCGGCTCGTTATTTTTGAAACGAAGTATTTTAAAGAAGGTAGAAAAATATTATTTTTAAATTTTGGTTCTACCGTTCCCACCCTTCGTGTTGGCATACCAGTAGAATGAGCCAGTTAGCTATCTACTTGAAAAACTGGAAATTCGAGATCATTGCTGTCTCTCTAGATACCACAAAACAGAGCTTAGAAAGGTTTAAAATTTTTGCATTTCCCATCCCAGGTGACTTATCCTTTTAATAGAAATAGGACGCGAGGTGTGGCTGGAAAAATTCGGAAAAATTATTTTTATTGTTTCTTGTTGAAATATTTCGTTCCAGGAAAAAAGAAACGAATATCTTTACCGCCATAATAATATGCACTTAAATGTTTTGGTAAATTCCTATATTTCTTGTGTAGGTATATCTAATATACAAAACTTCTAAATTTTTATAAAGTTCAGACAACTGACCGCAGTTTTTATATAGATATTTTATACACATATTTGCTCTAAAGGGTGTTTACCCCCAAAAATTTTTCTTCGACAAACCCCAAAAAAATTCAATAAAATAAGTTTTGGTTATAAAATATAGTGTTTTTTTTTTCAAAATTTTACTGTGATAATGACAATTTTTTGAATACTTAAAAACCTCAGAAAGGAGTAGTTTATCCCCTTACGAAGGTGCAAAAATTTAGAATTTTTTTCGGTGTATAAAAAGAGATCGTAATGATCTCGAATTTTCCGATTTTTTAAGTAGATGACTCAACCTCTGGTAAGATAAAGTGGAGAGAGAGGAAGAGAGGTGACTGGAAAAGTTCAAAAAAATTAATTTTATAATTCCTTGTTGAAATACTTCGCTTCAGATAAAAAACGAATTAAAAATCATAGAAATACATCCTATTATATACGTGTTTGACCTAAAGGGTGTTTACCCCTAAAATATTTTCCTTTACCAAAACATAAATAAAAGTAAAATTAATTTTGATGTATAAAATAACATTTATTTTTCAAAATTTAGCTGTTATAATGACTATTTTCTTGTTAATTAAAAATTTCATAAGGGGTAATTTACCCCTATCAGGAGGGGTGGGGTTAAAAAAATTTGGTAAACCTTTCTTTTGGTGTATATAGATAGTAGAGGGATCATAATAATCTCGAATTTTCCAGTTTTTTAAGTAGGTAGCTCACCCTGCTATAAGGGAAAGGTGGAGGGTGGGGATGAGGGGTCACCGAAAGAATCTTAAAAAATTATTTTTTTAGTTTCTCGTCGAAATACTTCGCTTCAGAAATAAAATAAAACAAAAATTATAAAAATACATCCTTTCATATACGTATTCGTTTAAGTGGTGTCTTTACCCCCAAAAAAATTTTTTTCGACAAAATCCAAAAACAGGTAAAATTAGTTTTGGTGTATAAAATAACATATATTTTTTTCAGAATTTTGCTGACGTAATTACCATTTTTATGATTAAAAAACTTCTAAATGGGGTAGTTTGCCCCCATGAGGGGGTGCGAAAATTAAAAAAAAAAATTTTTTCTTTTATTTCTCGTCAAATCAAAACTTTTGGAAAAAAAACGACTCGAATATCATTTGTGGTATTCGAGAAACAGCAAAATCTGCATTTTTTGCCTCAACTTTGAGGGGGTAAAACTACCCTTAAAACCGTTTATCAGCCGATAAAAAAAAATACGTGTCTCTTAGATTTTGGTCCTTTAAAACATATCCAAAAATTAGCAAAATCGGCGCCGGACACTTCGCGACCTTTCCTTGTTAGTAACTTCGTCCTTTTTCTCAAAACTTTCATTTTTTCTCTTAAAATGGTTTTTTTTCTAAAATTTACCCTTTCCTAAGAATTGAACTTTTTCGAAATTTCGATTTTATTGTCAAAATTTTACTTTTAAAACTTTTGTTTCAAAAATCGTTTATTTCGAAATTTCGCAATTTTTCTTAATATTTGGCTTTTTCGGCAAATTTCCATTTTTATCTCAAAATGTTATGTTTTAGGGTTCTGCAAATATTTTCTCTTTTAATTAGGTCGGAATGTTAATAAAAATGTTAAGAAAAATATTTTTCAGTATTTACAAAATTAAAATTTTACTTTACTGAATTAAAATTAAATTTTGAAAACAATGAAATTGGAAATTGCGATTTCATTTTCTCAAAACTCGACTTTTTTATAAAATTGGACGATTGAAAATTTTAACTTTTTTCGAATTTTGGACATTTTTCGAGAATCTGGGAAAGGTTAGGTTTTTATTTTTAATATGATTTACTGAAAACTCCGACTTTTCCAAATTTTTTTCCTCGAAATTCGAAATTACTGGTTTATTTACAAAATTCCAGTTTTGATCTTAAAATTAGATTTTCTCTTGGAAAGCTGAATATTTTTTAGAAAGTGAGATCTTTTTCTTTTAATTCCTTTAAATTGTAAGTATTTTTCAAAAATCGTGTCTTTTTCGAAGTACGTTTTGTTAATTATGTGTTTTTTCTTATTTTTTTTTTAAAATTTGACTCCCTGCAATTTCAAATTATTGTTCGAAATTCATCTTATTCTGCAAATTTTTGACTGTTATCTCAAAATTCGATATCTTTTGTTTCTGTACATTTCAAATTAAAATTGATTTTTTTTTAAATCCACATTTTTTCACAAAATTTGTTTATTTTTTTAAAATTGGATAAAAACTTTAATAGAAATCCAAGTCTGAGAACAATATTTTTAGGAAAAATTTTGAGAAAAAGATTTTTTGTAAATTTCAAGAATATGTTAACATTTAAATAAAGTAAAAATTCCGAGAGAAATATTTTTTTTACCTAAATTTGACTTGTCATGGAAATCGCCACTTTCTTCATAAGAATCGATTTTTGGAAACTTCGTCGTTTTTTTGAAGTTTTCACTTTTTTATCGTCAGAAGCAGTTTGCTTTAAATTTCGAAAAATAACGTTTTGTTAATTTTGATGGTGAAGTGGGCCCCTTCAAGTTGGGGGGGGGGGGGACGATAGGGCCCAATCGCTCCAATCACCTTAAATCCGGTCCTGAGCTAGACAGTTAAATATACACGCGATCGTATCAAGGAATTTGAACACAACATCATTATGTAATCCGCACAAACTCTTCTGTGCTGCACTGCGATTAAGTTTTATTGCGTTTATCCCAATTAGTGTTATAAATGAAAAGATGTGTTTGTTTGAAAGCAGCCGCTTAGCCACTAAAACAAAACAAATTAATCCATCAATTTATCAAATTTAAAAACTCTGCTTAATTATGGACAGCTAGTAAATTTTAAAGGCAATTAATAATTCATCTAATTTAGTACCTCATATGTCTGTAAATTTGGGAATCTTAAACTATTGCAGCAGCCAGCATTGATGCTCATTCCAAGCAACTGAGCTGTTCAATTTTAAAATTAAATAATTCCTCGCAATGGCGTGCATTTTAAAAATAATTATAGTGCACAGCACGATATGTACCCATCAAATTTCTCCTTCTTAATAATATAATGAATATGTGTATGTTCATACATTCACATTTGAAATTTCGCATGTTTAACAATTTTTTTAATAATTCCAACTTTACCTATTCAATATGATAAGGAAGCTTTCACGGCCAGAGTCAGTACAGGATATATTTCTTCCAGGATTGGACCGTATCAAAGAAGTTCGACGTTTCGCCCACCATCGTGTACTGACTCTGGCCGTGGAAGCCTTCGTTACCATATTCAGAACCCCTACGGGGAGGAAATCTCTCGCAAAACCCTTCTATTTTCTAAACTTCGTCTTAAAGTTTCTAAACTTATTTCCAATCTAACTTTTCTGTTGCGTTGCAGGGATCACAATTTAATTCCGAAATCGTTCAGAATTAAAGATAACTTTAAAACCAATTCTTCATTTAAAATTCTTCATAAAGCTGGTTTGTCTCTTGTTCGGGATATGATTAAAAGAATTAAACGCGATTTGGCTTCGATCTCCCGACAATTGCTCGGGCGCCATCTGGAACTATCGAGTAGGTTGTCGGTTGAACATTGGAGTCATTTCGACGCCATATCCTATAATCAGAACGAAAAAACTTTTGAATTAGAAAATCTGAAACACAAGAAGAAATTCGAATCCCTAAGTCCCAAGGTCAAAACTTATAGTTTAGTCTCAAAAGTGGTGGTCAGTTTGTCTTCCCGTCCACTGTCGGATAACGAACATACCATCTTATCTAAAGGACTGAATTTTGCTGTCGCTCTAAGAAAAATTCCAACTGAGGAAATAATCAGTGCATTAGTGTCTTCCATCAGAACTCTCCCCAAGGAGGCAGTAGATCCTATTCGTTTTCAAACTACAAAAACACTAAAACATGCCAAACCACCAAAGTCCAACATTTCTAGAGAAGAAAGATGTGTCCTTAAAACCCTAAAAATAGATTCTTCAATCACTATTCTCTCGGTTTATAAAGGTAATGCAACTGTCATCTTGGATAATTCCGAGTATGTTTCCAAAAATAACGCTCTGTTGAATGACGGATCGTATATTCCCCTTCCTCGGGACCCAACAATCAAAATTAAACGCGAACTCAAGTCCAAGCTAAAATCCTCAAATTTGTCCGCAGACACTCTCAGACATCTAGTTCCGAGAGAATCCAAACCACCTCGTCTTTATGGTGTCCCCAAAATCCACAAACCCAATATTCCTTTTAGGTCCATTGTCAGCACGATAAATTCACCTATCTTCAATGTCTCGAAATATTTATCTAACATCCTCAAGTCATATACCGGAAACACATCATCACACGTCCTAAGTTCTAAACACTTTGTCGAATTGTTGTCCGAATTAACCCTAGACCCCAACGACATGCTGGTAAGTTTTGACGTCACTTCACTATTCACTAATGTTCTAATTTCCGACTCCATGATGATAATTCGTTAATTTCTTTCAGGCAAAGAGAATGCAGATTCTCTAGCTGATTTAACTGAAATGTGCCTCACATAGACTTATTTTTCTTTCAATGGCAGCTTCTATAAACAAGTCTCCGGTGCCCCAATGGGTTCCCCCTTATCTTTAGTCGTAGCAAATATTTTTATGGAACCTTTTGAAAACACTGCGTTGGAAACTGCGGATTTGAAACCCAAGGTTTGGCTTCGTTATGTAGATGACACATTTATTATATGGTCACATGGCAAGGATTTAGTAAATTTATTTTTGGAATACCTAAACAGTTTACCACCTTCTTCCATTAGCTTCACTATGGAAATCGAAAACAACGGTTCGTTCTCTTCCTTTTTTTTGACGTGCTTTACCAAACGGTCACGTTTCTCATTCCGTTGAGGGAAAACCCACCCATACTAATCGTTATTTGCATGCAGAGTTCCATCATCACCCGTCCTAAAAACGTTCTGTCATAAATTCACTGGTTTCACGAGCTGTAGCAATTTCACAACCGATAGATTTTTCAGACGAGTTGAACAAAATTCGTTTTAACCTCTACAACAATGGTTACAAATCGCACGACATTGAAACTGTCATTAACACTAGATTGCCCAAGGAAGTCATTTTGACTGCTTTTTAATTTCAATTAGAAAACAATTACGAATATAATGACAAAATTTCTTAGAATTTTGCGACTTTTTGTACAACATATAAATGCATTTATTAATAATTGTAGTTACCTCCCCCTCCATTATTTCCGTTATATATACGTGTATTATACTTATATTGCCCAAAAGCAGTAATTTTGACTGCTTGGGAAATTTTAAATAATAAAATAATTCTTATTATTGAATTGAGTAATTTTCTTATATGACCAGTTCGGCTCTGTATTGAAATAACAGTTTTTATTTTTTTTTTCGATTACCGCCACATAATAACATACAAGTCCATGGTAAATTGTCGATTTGGCGGTATACATGATAAGTTGCAGTTGCTCAATAAGCTAAAGTAGTACTTGTTATTCGAATCTTTATGCAGTGATACTTGTTCTAACAAGTTGTTTATTTTATTCTTTTGCGCCCTAAATTCATGAGAGAAATGTCGAATAGAAGTAAATTATTGGAAAAGCTAACGAACATAAGTGAAGAGTGCTCCGATATAGAATCTGATGCAACAAATTCTGAACTATCATCTGAAAATGAATCGGATTATATTCAAAGTGAAACATCTGACACTGAAGATAGCGATGAAGAGTCGATCACCAATGATGAAAATGGAAGTGGCATCAATATTCCCAGGAAAAGGTGTAGGGTGCTAAGTAGTTCAGACTCTGATGAAGAAACTGAAAATACAATTCAGGAGACCGAAACAGCTGCCGATGGTACTGTATGGTCAAAATTTGACGAAGGTGGTATTCCTGGAAGGTTACCATCTACTTGTATTTTCAAGGGTGTGAAAGGGCCAACAGGCTACGCAAAAAAGAACATTATGGCAGATAACCTTATCAGTGCATTCTCGTTGATAATAGATAACTAAATTATCAAACATATAAAAAAGTGCACAGAAGAAGAAGGCCGCCGAATTTTGAGGAACGATTGGAAGACATCATTACCGGAAATACGTGCATTTATTGGGATTTTATATGCTCGTGGAGCCTACGAGGCAAAAAATTTAAAACTGAGTTATTTATGGTCAGGAAAATGGGGTCCCGAATTTTTTAGAAAAACTATGGCCAGAGAAAAATTCAAGCAAATCCTACGATTTATTCGTTTTGACAAAAGAACCGAAAGAAGTAGGCGCCTACAAACAAATAAATTTGCCTTGGTTTCGGAAATATGGGACAAGTTCATTGAAAATAGTCAAGCTTGCTATCAACCAGGACAAAATATCACAGTTGATGAGCAATTGTTTCCGTCAAAAACCAGGTGCAGGTTTACACAGTATATGCCTAATAAACCCAACAAATTTGGCATCAAATTCTGGCTTGCATCAGATGTTAGTAGCAAATATATTTTGAATGGTTTTCCTTATTTGGGGAAAGATGAACAACGACCATCGTAAATGCTTCTCAGTGAACACGTTGTTCTGAAACTTGTCGAGCCATATAGAAGCTGTGGAAGAAATATCACATCCGATAACTTTTTCACTAGCATGTCACTCGCGACAAAATTATTGGCCAAAAAAACAACTCTAGTTGAAACTATCAGAGGAAATAAAAGAGAATTACCCAAAGCAGCCAAACAAACGAAGGATAACATGCCTCGTTTTTCCACTCTGCTGTATAAATCAGAGAATTGTATTCTTACAATATATAAAAGCAAACCACATAAAAGAGTAGCTGTTCTAAGTTGTAAACATAAATTTGTGAAAATTGACAAAAGTAATAAAAAAATGTTACCGGAATCTATACAATTTTATAACAGCACAAAATTTGGAGTTGATATGGCCGATCAAATGGCCAGAAAATATACAGTAAAAGTTAGTTCTCATAGGCCCCTCCAAGTATTTTTCAATATTTTAGATTTGGCTGCTATAAATGCTTGAATCCTTTACAAAGAAACGACAGGAATACAAATACAACGAAAAGAGTTCTTGTTTCAATTAGCAGAACAGCTTTGCGCCGAATATAGAGGTGCAAGGCAGAAAAATTCATCAGACCATGGAGACCCACAAAGATCAACTGCAACATCATCAAATGCAACCCATTCTAACAAACGCAAAATTTGTCAAGTACGACTTTGCCACAACAACAAAACAAATAATATATGTAAAAAATGTCAAAAATATGTTTGCGGAAGATGTACACATAAAAAGATTTCCACTTTCATTTGCATAAAATGTACAAATAATAATGCATAAATTATTTTATTTCCAAGTGAAGTAAATTCTTTTTTTTGTTAATATTTACTAACTTGTTATACAGGGTGTTAAAAAAGTCCGGGCCGCTACTTCAGGAGCATATTCTACACATTAAAATATGAAAAATGTTGAAATACATTTTTTTCTTTAAATTGCCTCCTAACGGAGATATGACCATTTAAAGATGGCGCCCCTAAAGTGGTTTTTTTACTACAAAAAGTTAACGGTTAGTAGCAAAGTCATGAAATTGGGCAAGCAGTTAAAGAATTGGATTAGGCATATTCTCATGTAACATATTTTTTAAATAAGCAGTAGCGTGGTGTGTAGGGGGTTGCCCGCGATTATTTTTTGCCGTAACTTTTTTGTTTTGCAATATTTCGACACAAAAGTGCCATAATCGTAAAAAGCAACATTTTTTATACAAAAAAGGTACTCTTTCTCAAAGTCGCTAAAAGTAACCGTTTCCGAGAAAAAAGCGTTTAAACAAAATTGTTGCATTTATTAGAATTCGTTTTGCAAATTTCTAATTTATCCACTACTAATTGCATTGATATAAAAATAGTACAAAATTAAGAAAAAAAAAATCAAAGCAAGTGTTCGAAATTACTGCCCCCCTGCAGCAATACATTGCTCGGCTCGTCTTCTAAAGGAACTCCTTACTCTTTCGCAAATGCCTGGTATATTGTGAATCTGGTTGAACCCATTTTCAATTCGTTCACGAAGATCATTGATATTGTCAGCTGGTGTGGAGTAGACGATCTGCTTTAGATGTCCCCATAAGTAGAAATCGAGTGGGTTGAGGTCAGGAGACCTAGCTGGCCATGGTATCGAACCTCCTCGACCTATCCATCGTTGATGATAGTTGTTAGTCAAAAATTCCCTAGCAACTGCACTAAAATGGGCAGGTGCCCCATCGTGCATTATCCACATTCGCTGTCTTGTTATGAGTGGAACATTTTCAAGTAACACGGGTAACTCTGTTTGCAAAAAATGTCTATATGATGCTCCTGTTAACCTATGAGGTAAAAAAAAACGGTTCAATTATAGAGTCCCCTATTATTCCTCCCCAAATGTTAAGTGAAAAATGTTGCTGATGTCTCGACTGAATAACTGCATTGGGATTTTCAACTTGCCACTGATGCATGTTGTGAAAGTTAAGTATCCCGTTTCTGGTAAAACCCGCTTCGTCCGTAAATAATATGAGCGATGGAAAGTTCTCATTTTCAGCGATCTTATGTAATAGTCAGTTGCAAAATTCTATTCTTGGAGGAGAGGATAATCAGCAGCAAGTAACCCTTGCACTCTTTGCAAATGATAGAGGTAAAATTGGTAAAATTTCAAAATTCGCCAGATAGTTACGTGATTTACTCCTTCGGCTAAAGTAAGTTGTCTAGTGCTGACACATGGATCTTCTTCAACTCGCTGAAGCACACGCTCCTCTAAATTAGCAACTTCTGCGTTTGGCCTTCCAACACGTTCGCCTTTGAAAACAAAATTTCCTGTTTCACATAAACGAGCATGAATTTTCTGGAAAAATTTTTCTCCTGGTAGGTGTCTATTAGGAAAACGTTTAGCATAAAGCCGTCTTGCTTCAGCACGATTACAATTTGCAAGCCCGTACATTAAATGCATATCGGCCATTTCTTGATTTGAATAGTCCATTTTATCAAAATAACGAAAAGTTAAAAAACTGCTGCACTTACTATTGACAACAAAAACTGCTAAAGTTTACAGCTTACGACCAAATTTTATCAGTGACACAACGTCAATCTTTGGCAGATATTGTCAAGTACAATTGTTTTCTTTACGATCAGTTTGCATGACCAACTTATTTTTTCTTATACAAATTAGTTAGAATTTCGAAGACGAGATAGGATTATTTAAACGCCTTTTTCTCGGAAACGGTTACTTTTAGCGGCTTTGAGAAAGAGTACCTTTTTTGTATAAAAAATGTTGCTTTTTACGATACTGGCACTTTTGTGTCGAAATATTGCAATACAAAAAGGTTACGGCAAAAAATAATCGCGGGCAACCCCCTACACACCACGCTACTGCTTATTTAAAAAATATGTTACATGAGAATATGCCTAATCCAATTCTTTAACTGCTTGCCCAATTTCATGACTTTGCTACTAACCGTTAACTTTTTGTAGTAAAAAAACCACTTTAGGGGCGCCATCTTTAAATGGTCATATCTCCGTTAGGAGGCAATTTAAAGAAAAAAATGTATTTCAACATTTTTCATATTTTAATGTGTAGAATATGCTCCTGAAGTAGCGGCCCGGACTTTTGTAACACCCTGTATAACCTGTAAATAATATAAAAAATATTAAAAATGAATTTTAAACAAATTTCTTTCCACATTAGTTATTCTTTCACAATGCAGTCATTTTGACTGCATTTGGGCAATATAGGTATATACTAAGTTTCAGTCTTTCTAGTGTTAAACGACATCTTCACCCTACCCCCTCGTCCTTCACAACAATAAATCAATAAATCAATAAATTCTTCTAAAGCCTTTCTTCCTTATGTTCACGGAGTAACAGATCAAATCGGAAAATTATTGAGAAAATACAAGATTAAACCCATTTTTTCATCATCTTCAAAGATCCAATAGCTCCTCTCATCTCCCAAAGATAAAATTTCATTATTTTGTTCTAATGGGTGTACAGGGTTCCGTGTTCTTGTGGTTCAGGGTACATCGGAGAAACGGGGCGATCACTTAAGACGCGAATATCCGAGCCCCAAAGATATCTTGGGTCTGGTTTATTTTCGCAGTCAGCCATTGCGGAACATCAACATGAGACCGGACATAAGATTCTCTTTGATAATATTTCAGTTATATCCAATGTTCCCAATTACTATAATAGGAAGATACGCGGGGCCATTGAAATGCAAAACTTCCCCAAAAACATCAACAGAGACGACGGTTACATGCTTTCCTCTATCTGGAAACCAACCATCGGAAATCTTCAGGAGTGATTGCGCAGACGAATGGTATATAAAGTTTCCCTTTCTCTCTTTCCTCTCAGAAGAGTTTCGCCACTGGTTTGGTGGACATACTGAGTTACCGTGCTTTTCTTTCTAAACTTTTTTATCCTTTGTACCAATTTTCAATTCAGAAGAGTTTCGCCTCTGGTATGGTGGACATACTGAGTTACAGTGCTCTGATATTTGGAAATTGGCCTTTCCATTCTTTCATTTTTGCATATTCCCTTATATTTCTCTTTTTATTTATTGCTTCTTTTCTTTGTTCCTGACGAAGCCCCCTACGATGGTGGGCAAAACGTCGAACACTTTTAGTAGTTCTTTGACACGGTCCAATCCCAGAAGAAGCTCACCTATTCAATGTTGCTAAAGTTACTAAATATTGAAAAATGTATTATCATACTTTTCAGTTGTGACATCAGTGATGATTTCTAGAAATTGCAAGCCAATCTATCTATTTTATAGTTAAAACGATCATAAAACTGATAAAGCTTCATTCTGAGTGTATAAAAAGTAGTTTCAAGATAATGAATTCTAAGAACGCACGCACTGTGACGCCCAATAAAAAACATATGCAATAAATTGCTAGAAACAGACATTTTTAAATTACACAAAGATTAATTAATTAGCCGGATCACTACCGCTGCTGTTATTTATTCTATTATTTTGCGAAGTTAAAAAAATATTTGGATTTCCAAAACAATGGCCGAATTTGTGTTTGCAAATGCAAATACGATAAGGCGATAAGTGAATTTGGCACATTGGCCCATTGCCGATTTTGTTTATCTAAATACTTTTTGCAACTCTTTATCGGCCCACGTGTATATATTTGGAACGAGATAAAAGTTTTTTGAACTTTGCTAACTGCACTCTGCGTTATTTGGACCAATAATAATGTCACACCACTAAACAAATTAAAGATATATCTTGGGAACGCCAAACTCCTGACAGTGGAACACGACTTTAATTATCGTCAACAAATAAAAATAAATTTATGAGATTTTAAAGATTATACTGAAATGTTACTACTACCTATTAACCTTCAAGTTATTTTATTAATATTTAATTAATCGTTTTCGAAAAGCGTTTTACACTTCACATGATAGTGCAAATGATTTATTTAATTGAATTAGCTTCGACATTTCGATCTAATCACTATTCACGAGTACTCTTCCCAATGTGGTTATCTGGAATTTTGTACAACGACGCGGCGAGTTTTGCAGGAAAGTGTGAGAGTTTAAAAATTGCAGTAACCACAAAATTTTGGTTGCCCCTTTTATCGCGCCACAGGAAATCATTTACAAGGTCTAATCAAGCAAATATATAAATATCCTTTCCAGATAAAACATTATATAATTTTGGTGCCCGCATTATTGACCCAATTTTACTTCTGCGTTTTGTTCCAGTTTGAAACAAAATAAAAATAGTAAGAGCGAGTCCAAGGGACTTGATTAATTTATAAAAAAATTATCGAATTTTCGAATCAGCTTATGGATTTCATACAAATTTTGAAGAAATTTGAAAATAAAAAAGTTTGTTTGAGAGAAACTTGATTTTCGGTATAAAAATTTATGTATTTATGTATAAAAATCATGTTTTATTAATTTTCAGTTTAAATAAGAAATTTTAAAACAAAGTAGAAATTTATGAATAAAATTGGATTATTTATATAAAAGTCTAGCTTTCGGGATGTGATAAGAACAATTTTGGTCGAAATTTTTGATTATATACAAATTGTCGGGATTAAAAAGCTCAAACGTAGACGTAGCTAGAATAGGGAAAGGTAGGGCACTTGCCCTCTCCCCCCAACTCATGCAGCTAAACGAAAAATTATATTTCAAAAATTTGTTTAAATTTCTATTTTTTCTACAAATTTCAAAATTTTGTATCCTTCCTAAAAATTTTGAGTTTTTTGAAAATTTCGACTTTTATTTAAATGTTGACTTTAATCTTTAAAAAATGACTTTCCTTTAATAGGTTAGATTGTTTAAAATGTTGACTTTAATCTTTAAAAAAATGACTTTCCTTTGATAGGTTAGATTGTTTAAAATGTTGACTTTTTTGACATATATATCACCTTTACACTTTTTTAAAGATTTCGACTTTCTATTATCAAAATTTCGACTTTTTCTCGAAGTTTCGACTTTCATGTATAAATCTTGACCAAAAAATCGCTTTTTTTCAAAACGTCTACCTTTTTGAAAACTCCGAATTTTCAAAATTCAACAAAGGTTGTGTTTTTTAATCTTTTTTTGGTTTCAGGGGACAAGATTTGTATTTCAAATTTTGTAGGATAACGAAAGACCAGTCTGTTCCATCAAAAAAAGTTAAAAAAAAATTTGAGGAATCTCATTTTCCTCAAATTTCGGCCTTTTTTCAAAATTTTGATAAAATTTAACTCTCTCTGGCAAATCTCGAGTGTTTACTAAATTCCAAACTTTTTCTTAAAATTTCGATTTTTTAAATCCGTCTTTGCTTTGCAAAAGTCAAAGAAAAAAATCTAAATTTCCTGAAATAAAAACGAAATTCAATAAAAATCGAAAATTCAATATTTTTCTCAAAAATTTCAAGTGTTTACTAAATTCCAATCTTCTTCTTAAAATTTCAATTTTTTAGAACCGCCCTTTTTTTTGAAAATCAGAGGAAAAATCTAAATTTAATGAGATTTAATAAAAATAGAAAATTCGATATTTTTCTCAAAATTCGTCTTTTTTTGAAAATTTGATCCGATCCTGTCTGTACTTAGAAATCTAAATATTTTTGCTTGAAATTTGTCTTTTTATTAAATTTGATTTTTATCAAAATCCGATTTTTTCAAATTCCGATTTTTTCAAATTCCGATTTTTTCAAAATTCTTCTCCTGTCCCCTGATAAGATTTGTATTTCAATTTTTGAAGATAACCAAGTTCCATAAAAAAAAAGTCAAAAGAAAATTTGAGGAATCTCATTTTTCTCAAATTTTGGCTTTTTTCAAAATTTCGATAAAATTTGACTCTCTCTGTGAAATTTCGAGTGTTTACTAAATTCCAAACTTTTTCATAAAATTTTGATTTTGTAAATCCGTCTTTGCTTCGCAAAAGTTAGAGAAAAAAATCTAAATTGCCTGTAATAAAAAAGAAATTTAATAAAAATCGAAAATTCGATATTTTTCTCAAAATTCGTCTTTTTTCGAAAATTTGATCCGATCCTGTATGTACCTGGAAATCTAAATATTTTTCCTTGTAATTTGTCTTTTTATTAAATTTGATATTTTTCAAGATCCGATTATTTCAAAATCCGATTTTTTCGAAATCCGATTTGTTCAAAATCCGACTTTTTCAAAATTTGATTTTTTCAAAATTTATTTTTTTCAAAATCCGTTTCTTTCATAAAGACTATTCTCAAAATTGTACCTTTTTCTTAAAATTTGACTTTCTTCAGAAAATTTGAATCTTTTTCTCCGTTTCGTAGTTTTTTCAAAACTTCGTTTTTCTTTTCGAAATTCTGTTATTTTTCTCAACGTTGGGTTTTTCTGGAGAACTGTTACAATTTGACCTTTTAGAAAAGTTGACTGGTTTCCTAATATTTACCTTTTTCCCGAACTTGTTATTTTTATTTCAATAATCGATATTTAACTGTTCTGGAGATTTCGATTTTTTCTCCTAAAATTATTTTAAATTCTTTTTTTTCGAAATCTCGACTTTATTTTCAAAATTCCATATTTTGGACCTTTGTTTCAAAAATCATGTTTTCCCCCAAAATTCCTCCACTTTTCTTCTTAAAAATTATTATTTAAAAATTTCGAATTTTTAAATTTAACAATTTTCACTTGTATAAAAAATTGGAATACAAATCTTGTCCCCTGAAACCAAGAAAGATTAAAAACACAACAAAGGTTGCTCTAATGTGTTTCGATTGCCAAGTAATCATCTTCAAAGAGATACTATATCTCAATATCTTATTTTCAAAAGACTCAAAACGCGATCTTTTATTTCCTCCAAATTGACTTTTTCTTGAAATTTCGATTTATTCAAAATTTGACGTTTTCTCTAAATTAGATCGGTATATTATCAAAGAGCAAAAATGTTGAGAACAATATTTCTTGTAAATTCCACGTCTTTACTGAAAAAATATTATGTCAAACTTGAAATAAAGAAGGAGAAAATTGTTTTTGCAAATTAAGGTTTTTTTTTCTTAAAATTCGACGACTTTTTGTGAAAATTGTGACTTTTTTTCAGAAAATTCGGTCGTTAGAAATTTTTTTGACATTTTTCAAATTTTCAATATTTTTCAAGTTTTTCCGAAGGTTGGATTATTATTTTAAATTTAGTTTTCCAAATATTTCGATTTTCCCAACATTGAGTTTTTTTCTCGAAATTCGTCGCTCTCGAAATTACGATTTATTTTTGAAAATTCTACCTTTTACTCTCAGAATTCTCTTGAAAATTCCAAGTTTTCTAAAATTGAAATACCAATTTTGTTCCCTGAAACCAAGAAAGATTAAAAAACACAACAAAGGTTGCTAACGCTTTTCGATAGCCAAGCTATCATCTTCAGAGAAGATGAAGTTTTCTTCTAGAGACTTCGACCCTTTTTTCTACATTTCGACGATATTTTTCAAAAATCATTAATTTTTTAAATTCATTTTATTAATATTTTTCTTTCAAAATTCGACTTCTTCGAAATTATTCTTAAAAATTCTTCTTTCTTCTTTTAAAATTGAATTTTTTCTTGGAAATTTTGAATTTTCTTAGAGAAATTTTGATCGTTGTTATTTTTGAAAACAAGTTTTTTAGTCTTCAGCTTTTTCTGAAAATTTCGTATTTTTTTAATTTGTCTTTCTAAAAATTGAATGTTTCTCAAAATTCGTCCTGTTCTCGAAATTTTGATCTGTACCTACTTCAAAATGCGATGTTTTATGTTTCTAAAAATCTCCACTTACAGTTTCTCAAAATGTTTACTGTTTGGGAAAATTAGGACTTTCTGTGAAAATTAAGGCTTTCTTAACGAAATTTGACCTTCGGAAATATATAGTTTTTAAATTTTTTCGGGGTTTTCTGGTTTTTATTTATTTGATTTCCTAAAAATTTCAACTTTTTTCCAAAATTTTTTTATCAAAATTCGATTCTTTCGAAATTATTCTTAAAAATTCTTCTTTCTTCTTTTAAAATTGAATTTTCTCTTGGAAATTTTGAATTTTTTTCGAGGAATTTAGATCGTTATTATTTTCGAAAATAATTTTTTTAGTCTTCAGCTTTTTCTGAAAATTTCGTATTTTTTTAATTGGACTTTCCAAAAATTTAATCTTTCCCAAAATTCGTTCTGTTTTCGAAATTTTGATTTGTACTTGAAAATTTGACCTTTAGAAATATATAGTTTTTAAATTTTTTCGGGCTTTTCTGAAAAGTTAGGTTTTTATTTATTTGATTTCCTAAAAATTCCAACTTTTTCCCAAAATTTTTCTTTGCAAATTCGACTCTTTCTAAATTATTCTTAAAAATTCTTCTTACTTCTTTCAAAATTGAGTTTTTTCTTGGAAATTTTAAATTTTCTTCGAGAAATTTTGATCGTTGTTATTTTCGAAAACAATTTTTTTAGTCTTCAGCTTTTTCGGAAAATTTCGTATTTTTTTAAATTTGTCTTTCTTAAAATTTAATGCTTCTCAAAATTCGTCTTATTCTCGAAATTGTTATACTTCAAAATGCGATGTTTTATATCTCTGGGAATCTCCACTTACGGTTTCTCAAAATTTCGAATTTTTTTTGAAAATTGCAACTTTTCCACAAAATTTGACCTTTGGAAATATTAGAGTTTTCAAAATTTTTCGGAGTTTTCTGAAAGGTAGGGTTTTTATTTATTTGATTTTCTAAAAATTTAAAAGTTTTTCCAGAAATTTTCCTCTCCAAATTCGACTCTTTCCAAATTATTCTTAAAAATTCGAGTCTTCTTTTAAAATTAAATTTTCTCTTGAAAATTTGGAATTTCTTTTGAGAAATTTTGATCATTGTTATTTTGGAAAACAATTATTTTGGTAATTGAATTACCACAAAGGTTGCTCTAATGCGTTTCGACAGCCAAGCTATCATCTTCAGAAAGATAGTATCTCTCAAAACGCAAAACGCGTTAGAGCAACTTTTGTTGTATTTTTTTAAATCTTTCTTGGTTTCAGGGGACAAATTTTGTATTTCAATTTTCAAATTTTTGAAGATAACCAAGGACCAGTCCGTTCCACCAAAAAAGTATTCACCTTTTTCTGAAAATTTCTTATTTTTTTAATTTGACTTTCCGAAAATTGAATATTTTTCAAAATTCGTCTTATTCTAGTAATTTTGACTTGTACTTCAAAATGCGATGAGGTCTTGCTTCTTGCTGATTTTTTGTCTTCTAAAAGAACTTCTTGTCTTGTCGTGTTCTAGCTCATACATTTCTTGTATTGTTCTTGCAAAAATATCAGAACAAGAAAAAGCAAGAGAGGAACAAGAAATTCGTGAAACACAACTAGAAATGTTGATAAAAACTGGAGATTTTTATTTTCTTTTTGCCTGGAAATTTCTATTGGAGCTTAAAATTGTCAAAAAAAGTCAATATTTCGTTATTAAAGCAGTATACAATCGAGGAAAACGTCAACATTTAAAAGTTAAACTTAAAATGTTAACATTTCTAGCATAATTAATCTTAATCATTTATAAAATATTCTCGAATTATCCAGTTTAAAAAATTCAAAATTACACTCCATTTTGTGAAAAAATGTCAACTTTCGAAAAAAACCTACGATTTGCAAATAGGCAATTTTGAAATTTGGTTTGATACAAAACGTTAGGAAAAAATGCAAAATTTTGAGAAAAATGTGAAATTACAGAAATATGCAACATTCTAATAAAATATGGAATACTTATTAAGACTTTTTACTTCAAAATTGACAGCGATTAGAAAATTTGTAATTTGAAAATTCGGGTCGAAATTTTGAGAATTCTGATTTGGTTTTTATTTGGCAATGTTTATTTTTCACTCGAAAATTGTGCTTTTTCTACAAATGTTTACTTTTTTTCTGAATATTTCGACTTTGTTCTAAAGGATTTGAACTAAAATCCAAAACGAAGAAAATTTAAAGTTTGAAAAAAGGAATTTTATGTAAAGTAAGTTGTCTTAAAGGAACTGAAAATTTAAAGTTTAAACTAGAAATTTTGATAAAGGTAAGAATTGCTTTTTTTCTTTTTTGCCCGAAAATTTAAAATAATAAATACTTGTGAATTTAAAATCGGAATTTTAAAAAATGTTTATTCATAAATTCAGTTTATGTTTTTGAATTTTCAAAATTAATACTCAAAAGCTTTTCTAAAAATTTTCATTTTTCTTTCAGCATTTTTTTATAGATTGCGAAGTAAAAATGTCTAAACTATGAATTTTGAAAAAAATGGTATTGTGTGGCATACAAATTTAGCATCAATTTGTTCCTGGCCATCGGGTGATCAGTTACAAAATTGTATGGTGGTTTCCCGCTCATCAATAAGCTCCCTTAAAAAGCTCTTAGAATCATCATTTTTTAGAGTCTGACATCGGGAAGTATTGTCAGAAAGTTAACATTATGTTGACATAAAGATTTCTTATCCTAAAGACATCTATCAAAATCATCTTATAGATAATATAGATATCTGTTAGATGTCAGTAATCTGACGACTAAAAAAAGTTATCTAAATGTTAACATTTCTGTGTCTCTTAAAGATATCGCTAAAATGATATCTTTAACATGATATCTTTTTGATTTTGGGGCTGTACGGGTTCTTCCATCAATCTTGTGCAACAGATGACGTTAATTCTGTTACGACAGGATATATCGATTTTTCAAACATCGTTTATAAACTGAACGATGTATCGATATTTTTTATGCCTTACCATCGATGTTGAAACGTGGTTCTTTGCAAACGATACATTGATGTTTTCAAAACATCGAACTATTTAGTGTTCCACAGATTTCTTGTTCTTGTCTTGCTATTTCTTTTTTTTTTGTCTTGTTCTTGCTGCAAGAACAAGACAAGACAAGACCTTTGTGAGCAAGACAAGATAAGAAGCTCTTTAACAATAGCAAGATTATTTGCCAACAAATTAGCAAGAAGTAAAATTTCTTGCTTTTTTCAATATTTTCTCGATATAAGCTCTAAAACATTGTTTTTTTTAACCTTCTTGAATATGTAATTCCTTTACACGTAATAAATTCTGGCGCGCATTTCAAATTAAAATTGGCAAAAAATTGAAATTCCAGAAAATATCAAAATGAAAAGAAAAAGTACTGTGTTAAGTTTTTTCTCAAAATGACACTATTTAAGTATTCGAAATTTAAGAAAAACTTTAATTGTTCCCTAAATTTTAATTTTTTTTCCAAAAATTTTGTACGTTTCCTCAACTTTTTGATTTGGTTCCCTAAATTTCAATTCCATTTCTATATTTCGATTTTCCTATCGAAATTGGAATTTTCACCACAAAATTTTAACTTTGACTCAGTTTTTTCTAAACATTTTGATTTTAATCGCAAAATATTTCACCTGTAAACTCAGCTTAATTTCGACTTATTATTGAAACTTGAATTTTAATCTCGAGAGTTCGAATTTGAACTCTAAATTTCAAAAAACATTTTTTTTTAAATTTCGATAACAAAGTCGAAAGTTTAAGTTTAAAGTCGAAAAAGTCGACTCTGAAGTGGGAAAATTTAGTAAAAACATTACACTAAATTAAAATAAAAAATTCGGAATCTGAGAATAAGTCAATTTTTTTTAAAAACCCAAATTCTGTTTTTTTTTTCAATTTATTTAACATTTCTTCGGCCCAGTTTGGAAATATTTAAATTTTTATGGTTTGTTGACAATTTTCTAAACAATTTTTGAAATGCGACTACGTGATATTTAAATTTATTGAAAACGTAACTTCATGACAGTTTACAAATTAAGAGGTTACTTTATTTTACATAGAATAGGAATAATGAAAAATAGGAGACCAAAAATTAGATATGAAAAAAATAAAAATTTTGTATTTTTGATAAATTAGGAAAATATAAAAAAATACATAAAAAAGGTTGTAGCACTGGAGATCGATGTTTCGCTCTCATTTGAGCTCATCAGCAGTGGAAAGGGAACAATGAGGAAGAAATATTGGAACTTCCAGTCCAATTTTTGATTTTACATTTTCCGATTTTTTTAAAGCATTTCGAATCTTCCAGAACTTTTTATTTTTTGCAGGAATCTCAAGTTTGTCTTTAATTTTTTTTAATTCAATGTTTATCTAGAAATTTAGAAATTAACATTTTTACTGCATACTATCGTAATTTTAGGAATAAAATCTAAATTTTAAGTGTAACGTCGAAAAACATCAATTTTTAATTTTAACCGAAAAATTTAAATTTAATCATCAAATTACGATAAATTGGAAATTCCAGACATGAAGTAAACCAACTTCTTGTCTTGCTCAGCAAGACAAAACAAAAAGTTAGATGGCAAGACAAGAAATCTTGCTTTATGCATTATTAGAACTATCCCTAACGGTGAATCTCTAACTGCTGAATGATACCACAATTTTTGAAAGGTCTTCGTATTAATTTTAATTTTTTTGAGCCTCTAATTTCATACAATGCTTCCCGGAGATCATGTTGTCATTTTTAGGATCATACATCGTGGTCATCAATTTTCCCTTTTTCGCTGGCAAAAATATTTGAAACCGAAGTCCTTTTTCGAAATTGACGACTAAAAATAGTCGTCAATTTCGAATGGCGAAATTTCAGTTTCAAAAACTCGTTTTTTATGCAAATATTCCGACATGGCGGGTGGCATATATTCTATAAAAATAGTTCGAAAGGGAATGAAGTTTTGGAATAAACAACTTCCAAGTAATTAGTCTTTATTGTTTATCTGCTTCTCGTTTCTCTGTCTACATCATGACGTTTCAAAGATAAAAGACCATTTGGCCATGGACCTGCAACTACTAGTAGTGATGGACGCTTCAAAGATAAGAGACCGTTTGGCCAAAAATTGATCCTACCATGGACCACCAACTAGTAGTACTGAAGGACGTTTCAAAAATAAGAGACCATTTGGCCAAAATTCGATCCTACCATGGACCACCAACTAGTAGTGGTCATGGACGTTTCAAAGATAAGAGACTATTTGGCTAAAATTTGATCCTACCATTGATCACCAACTAGTAGTAGTGGTGTAAGTTATGATTCGTTGTCTACTTTGGGGCTGCCACGGACCAGCAATGATTCATGGTTAAGAACCTCTGCTCTAAATGTTTTTCCAAGTATTTGGATTCCTGTCTACCTACATCTGACGGTTTAAAGGAGAGAGACCATTCGACCAAAATTTGGTCCTGCCATGGACCACCAACTGTTTGGTTGTGATGTAGGTTATGATTTGTTGTTCATTTTGGGGTTGCCATGGATCGTCAATGATTCATGATTAAGAATCGCAGATCTACACATTTTTCCAAGTATTTTGATTCCGGATTGGTGCTTCCAAAAACGATCGTCAGCTAGTTGTAGTCAAAAATAAGCAAATTCACTAGGTCAGTGCAAATTCATTCAACAACGATTTGACTCTAATTTAAATTTTAGCACAAAATCTGTTCCGACTCTCAGGGGGGAGTATTTATTTACGTGTTTTAAGTAGTCTTTTAAAATATTCCTAGATTTAACCTTGAATTTTTTAAGAATCTTTTGACCATAGTTATGCACGGCGTTCTCTAGTTTGGCTATTTTACATAACAACTTTTTGCACTGCCGAGTTCAAGGCCAATAGAATGATTTTATTATTCAACTATGGAGGTTTTAGCGTTTTAGATTGCTTGCCACCTCTCCTCTAGGTATAAAATTAACACACGCGTTCCACACGCACTGTCTCATACCGCAGCACAAAACTCGTTTGCGAATGTTCATGTACAGAAAAAATACATATCCCGGCCACGCAGAATGATTTACGGTGCTTAATTAATATTATCGGTTACATTGAACTTGCCAAAAATTGCTAATCTTTATGTTCTTCTCGGAATCGATTATTTTACATTTTAAAATAATGCCACTCTCTTCTTATGGATCTTGTAGATCGCAGACAAAAAAAAAAGGTGCGTGAGGTTGCCACGCTGAAAAACATCATCGAATGGGATGAAACCAATTCAAAATGTAATTGTTTGAGATGTGCTTCATTACATTTGCTTATTTGGAGATGGTTTCGTAGAATTTTTTTTTTAAATAATAGATGAGTTGTTATAATTTATGATATCTGCAGCAAAATCTAAAGAATTTACATCGTCACGTTTTTTTTTTCACATTAAAAATTTACAACGAAATATGTTGTAGAAGCTGAGTACAAACATGGCAAAATAATCTTCACTAATGTGTCTAAACATGTTTCAAGCTGATTACTGTAACCCTTATCCTAGGGCAATCTCTTGAGTGATTAGACGGTATTGACAGCAGCGATACAGGAACCCCCTGAGCTACTAATTCTGGAATGGAGCACTGCGCTGTTGATAACGTATACAACATAGTTCGAATGTATAGGGGAATTAGAAACGAGACGAAAATATAACCACCACTAAAGTGGACAAGAGCTGCATCAGAGATATGACAGCAATTTTGATTTTAAGTTTAATTTAATTTCTATATTCAGTTATGAGATATAATTAACTTCGAACTCAGTAAGATTTGTTCATGAAGTAAATATAATCAGATTTTAGGGCACATAACAGAGTTAACCTAGTATTATAATTGTATAACAAGCGTAAAAAAAAGCTTGAGGAACAAACACATTTTATTTAAAGTTAAAAAGGAAATTTTTTCAACTAGTCGTATAAATGCCGGTTATTTTTCATGAGCATTACTTTTACAAACAGCGATAGAAGTGTTTTGTGCCCAAACAACGGATACGGTTAAACAATAGATGGCTTTGTTCCGAAGAAAGGTGTCAACATCGCCTAATTATAGAAAGCTCAGGTTTTTCACGTAATACGTAATTAATTTCGATCAAAGCGTTGCAATTGAATTAGGAAGAGAAAAACGTCGAATTGGGTAAGAAAATGTGAACTGAATAATTTTGTTTTCGACGTCCTCCAAACCACCAACCGAATTCGTATAGAGAAAAGACTGAAGTGGCCGAAAAGTTTCTCGAAAACTGAAACAGGATCGAACGAAGATATGTCATGAGTGTGATTTAATGCGTGTTTGATTTGACTTTTAGATTACTTGGAAGCAAGCTGCTGTTGACCGTAATTGCGATGAGAAATTCATGTTTCGAGAAGGAAACAAACACAATGAAAATATTGTTAATATTTGCCTAGTCGCGGTGAAGAAAGAGCACCGACTTGCACGAAGTACTTCGTATGCAATTAAAAAACGAAACCCGAGTAAATATTAGAGGTATAATGGAGTTTAAAATGCGTTTTATCAGTGACATTATCTGAGATAGAAAATTTCACTTATTGGCCCGGAAAGAAAGTTCTCGCCAAGTCTTGCGTCCTACATTCTTTGTTGCAATAAGCAATAAGCACTTTCATTATTCGACGCGTGAAGTTCTCTCGTTCTGGCGTTGCATGCGATGCGATACGATGCGATCTGAATGAGGCAAACAGAACATTTCGATGCATCTCTGCGGCAGGCCTTGGCCCATTTCCACTTTTAGATAATTACGCGCATTACGCACTAATTCAACATGTTAAAACCAACAAACACTCTCGTTCGCTGTTGTGAAATTGTCTTAAATACCGCTCGAGTGTCGTTTATTTTGGGTTAGATGCGAAATTACATCACCATCAGATATAAAAGAACGGAAAACGTTCACAGAAATCCGCAGAAAGGCGTTTTTGGAAGCCACACTAGACGCGAAACGTGAAACGTTCGCTGAATGAATAAAATTGCTCTTCAAATCTAAAATGTGCCTAGAATGGGCAAATTTGAGACATAAATTAGTATTTATTTCTGTGTTTTTTTATCTTCCCTTCTTTTCTTGCTTCTTTCTTCGTTATTTTTTCCTCTCTTTCCTTCTGTCTTCCTTTCTTCCTTCCTTCCCTTCTCCCTTCTCTTCCTCCCTTCTCTTCCTCCCTTCCCGCTTCTCTTCCTTCCTTCCTACTTCTCTTCCTCCCTTCCTTCTTTTCTCTCTTCCCCCTACCCCTCTTCTTTCCTTCCTTCCTTCCTTCCTCCCTTCTCTTCCTCCCTTCCTACCTTCTCCTCATCCTATCCTTCCTTCCTTCCTTCCTTCCTCTCTTCTTTCCTTTCTTTATCCTATCTCTTTCTTCCTTCTCATCTTCTTTCCTTCCTTCCTTACTTCCTTCCTTCTCTTCCTTTCTTCCTCCCTTCTCTTCCTCCCTTCCTCCCTTCTCTTTCTCCCTTCCTATCTCCTCTTCGTCCTATCCTTCCTTCCTTCCTTTCTTTCTTCCTTCCTTCTTTCCTTTCTTCCTTCCTTTCTGCCTTTTTTCGTTTTTCCTTCTTTTTTTCCTTCTTTCCTTCCTCTCTTCTTCCCTTTCTTCCTCCCTTCTTTTCCTGCCTTTCTACTACTCTTACTCCCTTCCTTCTTTAATCCCTTCCTCCCTTCCCATTTTCTTTCCTTACTTCCTCCCTTCTCTTCCTCCCTTTCTACCATATCTTCGTCTTTTTCTTCCTACCTTCCTTCCTTCTTTCCTCTCTTCCCTCTTCCTACTTCTCTTCCTTCCTACCCTTTTTTTTCCTCCCTACCCCTCTCCTTTCCTCCCTTCCTCCCTTCTCTTTCTCCCTTCCTACCTTATCTTCGTCCTGTCCTGTCCTTCCTTCCTTCTTTACTTTCTTCCTTCCTTCTCTTCCTTCCTTCCTTCCTTCCTTCCTTCCTTCCTTCCTTCCTTCCTTCCTTCCTTCCTTCCTTCCTTCCTTCCTTCCTTCCTTCCTTCCTTCCTTCCTTCCTTCCTTCCTTCCTTCCTTCCTTCCTTCCTTCCTTCCTTCCTTCCTTCCTTCCTTCCTTCCTTCCTTCCTTCCTTCCTTCCTTCCTTCCTTCCTTCCTTCCTTCCTTCCTTCCTTCCTTCCTTCTTTCCTTCTTTTTTCTTTTTTTCTTCTTTCCTTCCTCTTCTTTCCTTTCTTCCTTCCTTTTCTTCCTCCCTTCTCACTTCTTCCCTTCCTTCTTTAATCTCTTCCTCCCTTCCCATCATCTTTTTTCCTTCGTCCCTTCTCTTCCTCCCTTCCCACCTTCTATTTGTCCTTTTCCTCCCTCCTTCCTTTCTTCCTTCCTCCCTTCTCTTCCTTCCTTCCTTCCTTCCTTCCTTCCTTCTCTTCCTCCCTTCCTTCCTTCCTTTCTTTCTCCCTTCACCTCTTCTTTCCTTCCTTCCTCACTTCTTCCTTTCCTCCCTTCTCTTCCTCCCTTTCTACCTTCTCTTCCTCACTTTTTTCCTTCCGCTCTTCCTTCCTCCCTTTCTACCGTTTCTTCGTCCCTTCCTTCCTTCCCCTTTTCCTCCCTTCCTTCCTTCTCTTTTTTCCTTTCTACCTTCTCTTCCATCCTTTTTACTTTCTCTTCCTTCTTATTCCTTTCTTCCCTCTCTTCCCTCTCTTCCCCCTCTGCCCTTTCTTTTTTCTCTTCCTTCGCTTTCTTCTCTTCCTTGTCTTCCTTCTCTTCCTTCCCTTTTCTCTCTTTCTTCTATTTCTTCTCCTCGCTTGTTCAAACACTCTTTTCAACTATAACCCGAAATACAAATTTATTTTCAAATGTCGCTCCCTTTTAGGAACCAAAATTTAATTTAAACAATCGCCAAGTTATCCAGTTAGATTAGTTTCGTCCTTTTCTTCCTTCCTTCTTTCTTTCCGTTCTTCCCTTTCCTCTTCTTCCCTTCCTGCCTCCCTTTCTCCCTTCTCTTCCTCCCTTCTTTCCTTCTTTTCCTCCCTCTCTTTCTTTATTTCTCCCTTCCCCTCTTCTTTCCTTCCTTCCTCACTTCTTTCTTTCCTCCCTTCTCTTCCTCCCTTTCTACCTTCTCTTTCTCACTTTTCTCCTTCCGCTCTTCCTTCATTTTTCCCTTTTTACCGTTTCTTCCTTTCTTCCTTCTCTTCCTCCCTTTCTATCGTTGCTTCGTCCCTCCCTTATTTCCTCTTTTCCTCCCTTCCTTCCTTGTCTTCCTCCCTTTCTACCTTCTCTTCCATCCTTTCTACTTTCTCTTCCTTCTCATTCCTTTCTTACTTCTCTATTTTCTCTTCCCTCTTTTCCCTCTCTTCCCCCTCTGCCCTTTCTTTTTTCTCTTCCTTCGCTTTCTTCTCCTCCTTTTCTTTCTTCTCTTTCTCATCTTTTCTCTCTTTCTTTTCTTTCTTCTCCTCGCTTGTTCAAGCACTCTTTCCAACTATAACCCGAAATACAAATTTATTTTCAAATGTCGCTCCCTTTTAGGAACCAAAATTTAATTTAAACAATCGCCAAGTTATCCAGTTAGATTAGTTTCGTCCTTCCTTCCTTCTTTCCTTTCTTCCTTCTCCTCCCTTCCTATCTTCTCTTCGTCCTATCCTTCCTTCCTTTTTTCCTTCCTTCCTTCCTTCTTTCCTTTCTTCCTTCCTTTATGCCTTTTTTCCTTTTTCCTTCTTTCCTTCCTCTCTTCTTCCCTTTCTTCCCCCCTTCTTTTCCTCCCTTTCTACTTCTCTTACTCCTTTCCTTCTGTAATCCCTTCTTCCCTTCCCATTTTCTTTCCTTACTTCCTCCCTTCTCTTCCTCCCTTTCTACCCTTCCTGTCTTCCTTTCTCCCTTCTCTTCCTCCCTTCCTTCCTTCTTTTTCTCCCTTTCTTTCTTTCTTTCTCCCTTTTCCTCTTTTTTCATTCCTTCCTCACTTCTTCCTTTCCTCCCTTCTCTTTCTCCCTTTCTACCTTCTCTTCCTCACTTTTTTCCTTCCGATCTTCCTTCATTTCTCCCTTTCTACCGTTTCTTTCTTTCTTCCTTCTCTTCCTCCCTTTCTACCGTTGCTTCGTCTTATCCTTCCTTCCTCTTTTCCGCCCTCCCTTTCTTCTTTTCCTCCCTTTCTACCTTCTCTTCCATCCTTTCTACCTTCTCTTCCTTCTCATCCCTTTCTTACTTCTCTATTTTCTCTTTCCTCTTTTCGCCGTCTGTCCTTTCTTTTTTCTCTTCCTTCGCTTCCTTCTCTTGCTTTTTTTCCTTCTCTTCCTTCGCTTTTCTCTCTTTCTTCTCTTTCTTCTCTTTCTTATCCTCGGTTGTTCAAGCACTCTTTCCAACTATTACCCGAAATACAAATTTATTTTCAAATGTCGCTCGCTTTTAGGTACTAAAATTTGATTTAAACAATCGCCAAGTTATCCAGTTAGGTCAATTTTGGAATGTAGATTTAAAATCTGCTAACTGAAAATTCTTTTCAGTGAATTACCTTTTTAAAGTTATAAACCTGCGAAATGGAAATATGTCGGACGTTATTATTGGATATGTGTGTTTCCGTTAGTCCAAATTTTATGAAAAAATCAGAATTTCCAAAGGTATTTTTCTTTTTACTTTTTTATATTTAATTTTTTTTACTTTTTAAGTTTAAGCCATTCGTAAAGGGTAACTCCATTATGCTTTCAAAGCACTGTGAGTAGGATGTGGAAACAAGGACAGATGGCGATGAACCGCCTTCTTAAACAAGGATAGGTTGTAATTTTTGGGGAAAATTCCTTTCGGTAACAAGTTCCATAACTTGGAAGTTTTATAGAAAAAAGAGAATTTTAACATACTTTTAACATTTCTAGAAAAAAGTTGAAATTTCTCAAAAATACTTCTTTCAAAATTTCCAAAAAAGTACTTTTTCCGAAATTATTGCTGTTTTCATTAAAATTTCGATGGCATTTTAAAAAAAAATTAAGGAGTTTTGAGAATCAAGACGTAGTTTATGCATAACTTTGATAATTGATTCAAAAGTCCCAAAGAAGTACTTTTCCGGAAACTATTACTATTGTAATTAAAATATCGACGTAATTTTAACAAATTTTTTATTTAAATTTTAAGTCTTGAAAGCCAAGTAATATATTTCTCTAGTTTTAAATATGTACACAGATATATAATTTTCTCGATATTTTTACTTTTCATTTTTATTAGAATATTTACCTATTTTTAGAAAATGAGGAATTCAGAGGAAAAAAATCAAAGCGATAATCAGGAAATATCGAATTTTGAAATGAATTCAACTTTTCCGGAAGAAACCAAACTGTGCGAAAAATCAAAAAGACAAATTGTGAAAGGAAATTATAATTTCAATCAACGTTTTAGAAAAACGATCAAATTTTTCAATAGAAAGTAAAATATTGAGAAAAATATACGGGAAAATGGCTACATTTTGAAGAAAAGAAGAATCTTGGGAACCGAAATTCGGAGCAAAAGACCAATTTAAATATCGAATTTTGAGATAAATGAACAGTTTTTAAAAGAAATCCAAATTGCTAAAAGTCAAATATTAAAAAAAAGGCCAATTTTCCGATAGAAAGTAAAATTTTGAAAAAAAGCCAGATGTGGGAAAACGTCCAAATTTTGAAAAATAGAAGAGTTTTGGGAATTAAAATTTGGAGCAAAGGGTCGATTTAAACATCCAATTTTTAGGAAAATGAACAATTTTTAAAAAATATTAAATTTCTAGAAAAAGATTGGACTTGAAAAAAACCGAAATATCTCAAAGAAAGTAAAAAATGCAAATAAAAAACTCGGATCTTCCGATAGAAAGAAAAACTTTCAGAAATAAGTCCGAAGAGGGCAAACGTCGAAATATTGAAAAAAAAAGAAAAATTTTCGAAATCGAAATTGGGAGCAAATTGAACATCGAATTTTGAGAAAAATGGACGATTTAAAAAAGTCTAAATGTCTCAGAGGAAGTAAAATATTGAAAAGAAAAGTCGAATTTTTCGATAAAAAGTAAAATTTTGTTAGATATCAGATGTAGGAAAACGTCGAAATTTTAAAAATTAGAAGAATTTTAAGAATCAAAATTTGTAGCAAAAGACCAATTTAAACATCAAATTTTGAGAAAAATGGGCAATTTCCAAGAATAAAAATAATTTCTTAGAAAACGATTGGATTTGAAAAAAAAGGTAAAATTTGTCAGAGCAAGTCAACAAATGAAATAAAAAAGTCGGATTTTCCGTTAGAAGGTATTTGAGAAAAGAGTTAAATCTGGGAAAACGTCGATATATCGAAAAAAAAAGAAGAATTTTGTGAATCGAAATTGGGAGCAAAAGACCGTTTAAACATCGAAAAAGTGTTTAGAAAAAGATTGGACTTGAAAAAATAAATGAAAGTCCTTAGAAGAAATCAAAAAATGAAAGAAAAAAAGTCGGATTTTTCGTTAGAAAGTTAAATTTTCAAAAAAAGACAGAAAACGTAGAAATATTGAAAAACAGAATAATATTAGGAATCGAAATTGAGAGTAAAAGACCGATTTAAACAATTTTGAGGAAAATGGACCATTTGCAAAAAATTAAATTCATAGAAAAAGATTGGACTTGAAAAAAAGACGAAATTTGTCAGAGTAAGACAAATATTGAAAGAAAAGAGTCGAATTACTTGGGAGAAAGTAAGATTTTGAGAAAAAAGTCAGTTGTGGGAAAATGTAGAAATTTTCAAAAAAAAGAATGTTGGGAATCGAAATTTGGAGTAAAAGACCAATATAAAAACATCGAATTTTGAGGAAAATGAGACTATTTAAAATAAAAATCTAATTTTCTAGAAAAAGATCGAAATTGAAAAAAAGGCAACATTTCTCAGAGAACGTCAAGTTTTAGAAAAGTCGGATTTTCCGACAGAAAGTATAATTTTGAGAAAATGTCAGATAGTGGAATACGTCGAAATTTATAAAAAAAGAATTTTAGGAATAGACATTTAGATTAAAAGACCAATTCAAACGTTGAATTTTAAGGAAAATGGATAATTTTCAAAAAGGGTCTAAATTTTTTAGAAACAGATAGAACTTTAAAAAATAAGATACATTTTCTCAGATGAAGTCAGATTTTGAAGACTTAATTTTTGATACAAAGGTAGTAAAACTTTCGAAAATTAAGGAATTTGAAGAAAAAAGTCAAAATTGCAACAAAAAAAGACGAATTTTCTCAGAGGAAGTCAGATTTTAAAAAAAGATTTAATTTTTGATACAAACTTTCGAAAATAAACGAATTTGAAGAACAAAGTTAAAATTGCGACAAAAAACACGAATTTTGAAAAAAAAGTGCAAAGTGAAATAAGCGAATTTTAAAAGATTGAAGTTAAGAGAAATGTCAAAATTTTGAGAAGAACGCAAATTTTGGGAAACATGGTAGTAAAACTTTCGAAAATTAACGAATTTGAAGAAAAAAGTCAAAATTGCGACAAAAAAAGACGAATTTTCTCAGAGGAAGTCAGATTTTAAAAAAAGATTTAATTGTTGATACAAAGGTAGTAAAACTTTCGAAAATAAACGAATTTGAAGAACAAAGTTAAAATTGCGACACAAAAGACGAATTTCGAGAAAAAAGTGTAAATAAGCGAGTTTTAAAAGATTGAAGTTAAGAGAAATGTCAAAATTTTGAGAAGAACGCAAATTTTGGGAAACATGTCCAGGAATTAGGCTTTAAAAAAGTCTATTTACAAAAAGAGTAAAACTTTAAAAAACTTGTCTTTTTGACAAAAAAAAACGAATTTTTAAGAAAATGTGATAACGTTCAACAAAATTAAAATTTCTAGAAAAAGTCGAACCTAAGGAAAACGGCAAATTTTTCGAAAGTAAGATTTTAAAATGAAAATAGAATACAATTTCGAAATTAGTAGCTTTGTTTTTCGTAAAATTGATTCCTTGGCTGGTGGGAAGAAAAACGTGTTTAGAATTGTTTAACAAAATAGCAATCGGTTTCAATCATAGACTAGATTCAATGGAAGTAATGATGATGAACATTGGGGCAACCAATGGAACAATCGATCACCGATAATGTGGAAAACGTGTCCCCTAAATGTTTCGCAAGGATTCAGCAAATGCCTGATTAGGAACCAGTTCTTCCTTGCGTTCGCCCCGAAATATTTGGGCCAAGATTTACATGCCATTGTGTGCGACCTATTTACGAGTTCTTTGTTGAGCCGCATCTGTCCCCTTGCGGGTCTTCGCACGACGGTCCGCTGGCAGGCAATGCACCTCCGGCCGAACTTTCACAATAGCGAAGCGGCTCCATCGCGAAAAATTCATCGGCCGACGTTTGCCGTCGCCGTCGTCTGCGTCCTGGGCACGCACAGTGCGTGCGTATGCGTATATTGCACTGGCATTGAACGGAAAGATAGCTAGTTGGCCCGTTCTCGACGCTACCAGTCTTAGTTGGCCGCTGCCAAGTGCCACAACCCGAAATTGCTGCTAAACGTGCGGAATTCGCATTGTGCGTGCGGTGCGTTTACATCGGCGGCGACAGAACTGTGACAGTTCTCGATGACATGTTATCCGGTTTTTTTCTGTGATATGTTGGAGTACCTTATGTATTTTAATCTAGTTGTTTGAACGTAAGTGGCGTTTTTTTTTAAATATTTTATGCGTTTTTCGCCGTTTTGCGAGCGCAAGGTTATGGTACGTCCACGCCGCCACGATGCGTGCTGTGCGCATGGTGGCCTTGCGTCGTTAAAACTGACTGCGATGGTGCGATGTCAGTGCGTAACGCTGATATTAGTTGGGACAGGACCGGGCTGAACCTATGCAACTATCGTTTCTTCACACCTATTTTTAACACAAAGAATTATCATAAAACTAATAAATAACATGTCATTTTATGTCTTATTTGATAGTTAAAGCAATTAACAACCGTAACTGTTTCCTGGACTCTTTTTATTTCACTTTTTTCGTCACATTTTTTTTCTTTCTTCCAGAATTATCAATTACGTTTGCTACTTTATTAAATAAAGGTTACCCCAAATTTCAATTGGGTTTGTTCCTAGGTGTTACATTTAATATAAAAAAAGTTACTGTCAGAATAAGTCTAATTAATTAGCTACTAATATAAATTCATTTATTCTTTAATTCGTTATATTAAAAAAATTTACATAATGTACTATGTATATTTGCTGCCTACTTTAGGAACCAACATTTTAAGTTGATTAGTTTTTAAAATGCATTTTGACTTGCTGTACTTTTGTACTACAAACAGTTAAAACATAAAAAAAAATGTTTCACCATAAAGTTAAAATATATTCAAATCTGCAAGTTTCAATTTGTTGGTTACTATCAATCTTTAAAGATTCATTAACTTTTTTAGCACTCAGGTGTCAGAAACTTACAACAATTTGTTAATACAAAATTCAACAAATCATTTTAATTCCATTTTAAACTTGAACTTTTTGTCCACTTTTTCGAATATACCTTAACATTTCCAAATTGTACTTGAAAAACGTTCGCACTAAAATTTTGACCTTGAACTGGAATAGGGGTTTTAAGAATTTTCTGCATTTGTCTTCGAATTTCCAGTTTCATCTTAAGTATATTTTTCTGAAAACCATGAAATTTCAACTTTATCCACAAATGATGGCTTTTTTTTGAAGTTTTAAATATATCAATGATGCTTGCATGCATTAATTTGAGAAGGGCTGCCGAGTTTACGTTTGCTGAGAGTAAACACTGGTGCCACGATATGCTTGAAGATATGAAGATGGAAAATTTATCAAAATTTTGATGCGATAGTTCCTAATGAAGACAGAAGTAAGCAATATGTATATCTTTCTGAAGCTATAACTCTTGTTGTAATATAGCACCCCATTGTTCCATGGGAGATTTCAAGTTGCATCTCGTGCTCCCTTTTTGACGTGGACCACTCGCAAGTTTCAGTTGACCGATATGGAGACCACTTCAGGAGAAATCTATGTTGTAAATCAAACAATTTAATACCAAAACTGGTTTCTTGATCCTTTCGGGTTCAAGGTCATGGGATTGGGAAGAAAAATAACATGCTATTATTCTGTTACAAATGCATTACCGTTTAATTAAGACCTAGCAAAATCATCAAAACAACACGACTTTGCAATTAAATTGTACTGAGAGTACTACTTCCAAATTTTATAAAATATACTTGGTCACACTACCAAAACATAAAAAAATTGTAAAATATATATGCTAAAGCTCGGTCTTCTTAAAAACAGAAATATTTAAGCTCTACATTTTTGCTTTGTTGCTTATTTCTGAGGACTTTCCTAGTTCCGAGAGCCTCTCCTTTTCACAGCAATGGATTTTGATATTAAATTATCTCCAGTTGTATCTAGTTCCATCTTTTATCTCATAGATTTGATATTTATCTTAAATTGGCTCTGGCTTATCGTGTTAAAGTTGCGAACTCAGTCAGTGTGTCTTGATTTTTATAAATGGGAAAGACGATCTCGAAAGAAATATCAATCAATATTCAATCACTTTAAATCAATTAATTAATTAAAATTTTGATTGTAATGCACTTAAAAAAGCTATTTCTTACATTTCAACAGAAAAAATGTCTACCCTACTTAAAATGAAGGGATATCCTTTCGAGATTAAAGTCAAAAATTTCTAGAACAAATTTAAAACTTTCGAAAAAATAAATTTCAACCAATTTTTGGATTCTTTGTATTGAAGTCGAAATTTCTGAAAAAAAAGTGGATACTTCTTCAAACAAGTCGAAAATTCTTAAAAAAACTCGATAATTCTAATAAAAGTCAAAATTTCCAGAAGGAAAGACCCCATTTCAATTTCAAAGTCGAAATTTGCCGGAGTTAAAGATAAAAATCGAAAGTTCGGTTTTCGTTCTGAAAATTTCGATTGCTTTTTGTCAACATTTCGTCTTTAATCTCAAGAATCCAAAAATTGCTTGAAAATTTTTATCCAAAGTTTCAAATTTTATGTTGAAACACTTGAATTTTGAAAACAAATTTCAAATTTTAGGTAAAACCCGAACTTTACAAAACAAGGTCTTGAAATAAAATTAAAAATTTGTCTGGGGACTGCTGATAAAAGTGAAAAAATTTCAAATTTTAGTTAAAACCCGAACTTTATAAAGCAAGATCTTGAAATAAAATTAAAAATCTGTCTGGGAACTGCTGACAAAAGTGAAAACTTAAAACTAGGAAATTAGAGTGTTTTTTTTTATTTTCAAATTGGAGCACCAAAGATTATAATTATAAACTTAAATTATTATTAAATTCATTCTTGTTGTACAAAATCACTGTTGAAATGCACAGTGATTCTACAATTAAAAATTGAAATACAAACCCTGTCCCCTGACACCAAGAAAGATTAAAAACACAACAAAGGTTGCTCTAACGTTTCGACGGCCAAGTTATCAACTTCAGAGAGATACTCTATCATCTTCGGGAAGATAATCTTTCTTGGTTTCAGGGGACAAGATTTGTATTTTAATTTTTAAAGATAACCCAGGAGCAATCCGTTCCACAAAAATTTAAACAATTAAAATAATTGTTTACATTAATGCACTTTGTTTACCTTATTTAGACGGAGATTAGGAGGTTAGGTTAGTTTGACTTAATGTCTGCTTATAAGTTGCTTCAGTCATGCATGTTGCGTTTCCATATAGATATTTTTTCCAATTTTTATCACAACTTCGTGATATTTTATAGTTATTCATCTTTGTTTATATTAATTATTCACAGCTTAGACAAATGTTAGTTGTCAGGAGTGTCAATTAGCAATTAGTTGCAACGTTGTTACTTCAATATACAGGCTGTTTCATAATTGCATGCTGAACCGGCAGGGGGATATTCCTTGGGCAATTTTTTTCTTCAATATTTCTGAGACTGGTTTAGATATTTTTTTGATATTCAGTACACGATATCTGGGTATAAAAGCAAGTATTTTGACAAAAAACATTTGTTCTGATTCGAACGAAGGTGGAAATTTTTTTTTAAAAAGTAAATATTTTGAAAAAAGATGGAAGTTTTTCAAAAAAACAATATTTCAACATAATCAGATTAATAAAATCAAAATTTTGAAAAAAAGTCAAAACTGAAAAATTGAAAAAAGTTTAAATTCTGAAAAGTAATAAATTTGAGAAAAAGTCGAAATGTGATGATAAAAGATCGGAATTTCAAAAAGAGTGAAAATGCCGAATGAAATTAGAAAATTTCGAAATTCAAAATTTTGAAAAAATCATTCGTAAAAGTTCGTAAAAATGTTTCGTAAAGGTAAAAACTTTTCGTAAAAGAGAAAATTTTTATAAAACTCTAAACTTCAAGAAAAAGTCGAAATTTTCAACAACAAAAATTAAAACTTCGAAAAATAGCCAACACGTTTGAACGAATGTGAAAATTAAAGATCGGTTTCGATCTTAATAGATCTCGTCAGTTTGAAATACTGTAGTCCTGGTTGCATCCTTGAAATAGAGTCTATCACTTCATTGATTTGCATACGACACTTATTGGAATTGTCCACAGTTTCTCTATGGATCAATAGGTGGCGGTACTTAGGAGCCACAGGGACGACGTCCATTGGTTACATAGTATCTATTTGCAGGAACATTTGTCAGGTTGGATATACCAAACTGACGAGATCTAATACGATCGAAACATAGGGTTTTCAAACTCTGAATCTGGTAAATGTTTAAACCTATTGATCTGTGCATTAGAATTTAGCCCTCTGGGGCTTTCCCTAGAGAGCAATCGCTTTGCTAAGCGTTTGTGGTTCAACTGTTGGTCATTTGGCTACCTATAATCCATTATAAGGCTTAGAGGGCTGCATACTGTCTAGGTTGCATTCTATTTGCATACAACTATTGCAGTGTGAACTTAAAATTCTTAATTCCTTCGTAAAATTTCACTTCGACTTTGATTCCCAAAATTCGATGCCACAAAACTTGGATAAAAACGGTTCACGTTTCAAATTCAGTATTGAAATCGATCTTAGTCAAAGAATTGCGACTTAAATTAGGAAATTTCGACTTTTATGATGACAATCTAATATCCAAAGCAGAACATTTTCGATTAAAAAAATAGGGAAGTTTCAAGAAAAGATTTTATTTAACCTTGAAACGTTCAAGTTTAACCTTGAAACGTTCAAGTTTAACCTTGAAACGTTCAAGTTTAACCTCAAATTTTGAATTTAATGCCAAAATGTCAACATTTTGTTTCCTAGGAATTCCTTCTCAAAATTTTGACGTAAATGTCGATTATTTTACAAAGGAGTCTTATACTGGATTGGAGCACTTTTAAACTCGAAAATTCGGGGTTTTTATATTCTTTTTCTAATGTCGATTTTTTCCCAAACCACTATTGCATATTTAATTTACAGAGCAACAGGTTTGAACATTTATCAGTTGTAGGGTTTGGATACCAAAGACCAGTTTCGATCTTATTAGTTCTCATCAGTTTGATATTTCCAACTGGAACACAAACAAATGTTCTGGCAAGTAAGTGCTATAGAAAAAATTAAAATATAAATATTGTCCCCTGAAACCAAGAAAGATCAAAAAATACAACAAAGATTGCTCTAATGCGTTTCTATAGCCAAGCTATCATCTTCAGTATCACCCTGAAGAAGATAGCTTGGCTATCGAAATGTGTTAGAGCAACCTTTGTTGTGTTTTTTAATCTTTTTTGGTTTCAGGCGACAAGATTTGTATTTCAGTTTTTGAAGATAACCAAGGACCAGTCGTTCCACAAAAAAAGTACTATAGAATCAACGAATGTATTTCGTGTGACTCTTAAGTATTGCCTCTTATTGGTTCATAGAAAAACTATGGATAACTCCAAAAAGTCTCGTATTCAAGTAAAATGCCGGAAATTTGTTAGCAAAACAATATTTTAACGTAATCAGATTTTAAAAAAAATTAAATTCTGAAAAGTCATAAATTTAAGAAAAACTCGAAAATTGATGATAAAATATCGGGATTTCAAAAAAAGTGAAAATGCCGAATGAAATTAAAAAATATCTAAATTTGAAATTCTAAAAAGAATCCTTCGTAAAAGTTCGCATAAATTAAAAATCACGAAATTTCCAAAAAAATGAAAATGCTGAAAAAAGTTCGAAAATTTCAAAAGTCGACATTTTGAAGATAGTCCAGTGTTTAAAAAAGGTAAACATTTTCAAAATAAAGGCCAATTGTTTAGTTTTTCACATTAAATTTAATCTACTACGTAAAGGTCGAAATTTTCAAAAAAATTTAGAGAAAAAATTGAACGAAGGTGGAAATTTTTTTTTAAAAAGTAAATATTTTGAAAAAAGATAGAAGTTTTTCAAAAAACAATATTTCAACATAATCAGGTTAATAAAATCAAAATTTTGAAAAAAAGTCAAAACTGAAAAATTGAAAAAAGTTTAAATTCTGAAAAGTAATAAATTTGAGAAAAAGTCGAAATGTGATGATAAAAGATCGGAATTTCAAAAAGAGTGAAAATGCCGAATGAAATTAGAAAATTTCGAAATTCAAAATTTTGAAAAAATCATTCGTAAAAGTTCGTAAAAATGTTTCGTAAAGGTAAAAACTTTTCGTAAAAGAGAAAATTTTTATAAAACTCTAAACTTCAAGAAAAAGTCGAAATTTTCAACAACAAAAATTAAAACTTCGAAAAATAGCCAACACGTTTGAACGAATGTGAAAATTAAAGATCGGTTTCGATCTTAATAGATCTCGTCAGTTTGAAATACTGTAGTCCTGGTTGCATCCTTGAAATAGAGTCTATCACTTCATTGATTTGCATACGACACTTATTGGAATTGTCCACAGTTTCTCTATGGATCAATAGGTGGCGGTACTTAGGAGCCACAGGGACGACGTCCATTGGTTACATAGTATCTATTTGCAGGAACATTTGTCAGGTTGGATATACCAAACTGACGAGATCTAATACGATCGAAACATAGGGTTTTCAAACTCTGAATCTGGTAAATGTTTAAACCTATTGATCCTGTGCATTAGAATATAGTCCCTCTTGCGGCTTTCCCTAGAGAGCAATCGCTTTGCTAAGCGTTTGTGGTTCAACTGTTGGTCATTTGGCTACCTATAATCCATTATAAGGCTTAGAGGGCTGCATACTGTCTAGGTTGCATTCTATTTGCATACAACTATTGCAGTGTGAACTTAAAATTCTTAATTCCTTCGTAAAATTTCACTTCGACTTTGATTCCCAAAATTCGATGCCACAAAACTTGGATAAAAACGGTTCACGTTTCAAATTCAGTATTGAAATCGATCTTAGTCAAAGAATTGCGACTTAAATTAGGAAATTTCGACTTTTATGATGACATTTTGACTTTCAATTAGGACATTTTGATTTTAATCACGAAATTTCGAGATTAAACTCAAAATGTGGAATTAGGTCTCGAAATTTTTATTTTGATAGAAACATTTCGAGAAAAAGTCAATATTTCGAGAAAACTTGATTTCAAGAAAATTGTTTATAACTTTTCCATTTAAATACAAGTTTATGCTCAGATTTTTTCGACTTTTTGTTTGGAAATTCAAAATTTCTAACAAAGTGATCATTTCAACATTAAAGTCGAAATTTTGAGAAAAATTGTTTTATAAATTTAGTTTTTTTGCAGTCTTTACTTTGGATCGAACTTTTTTAAAATATTTGGAGAATTCCATTTTATAAACTAGGAGCTTGTTGAAATTTCGAGTTTAAACTCAAATATTTTTTATTTGCAAGCGAGTTTTTCCAGTTGACTTTCCTGACGACGAGCTGAGTGCGTTTCGTTGGTCTTTTGACACAAGGGACGGCCATACACGAACGAATCTGATCTGTGGATTTAATCCGTAAAGATATATCTGCGCACTTGGCTCGTTACATACCAAATATGATGCTTTTCACTAACGTACATATCTGAACACATATTATACCTCCAATTAAATTCGTCAGTTAAAAACTTCAGGTTAGTGGGCTAATACTCGACAGAGTTGTACGAATTGGACTCGGCTCGCGGTATATTTGCATGCACCCGAAATTTAGCTGGTGCTAGCTAGCATTTTCGAGTGAAAAATGCCAAAGGCAGCCACTAACTAACACATTTAATCTGTACAAGACAAAGTCTGCTGATTAGTCTGTGGCTCGGCCCTGTTCATTAACGCACACTGATTTGATATGTGCCATATCCAATTCGTCGAGTAATCGGCTGGTGTATGGTCGGCTAATGAATGGAAAAGTTTCTATGATCAAACTAAGATGTGTTTTTGGTAGTTTTTAGGAAATAACTAGTTGAAAATATGAACTCTGAAAATAACACTAATTTTCCATTGAAGCGTAAATATTTTTTATATTCGACCGAATACATATGAAATTCTGGTTCGGTTTCCGAATCAGGAATTCAGATTCGAGCTCTGAAATCAACGCATTTCTATCAAATGTTAGAAATTCCTGACTGAATTTTGAATCTGAATTTCTGATTCGGAAACCTGGTCTGAATTTCGTATGTATGCGGTCAGCCTATATTTAACAATTAAGTTTAAATTTATTCCATTTAATGTTAAAGGGCAAATTCTTCGATAAACTAATGATTGTAAATTGGCTAAACTTGTTAAAATCCGGATTAAAAAAAAGGAGTTGTGTAACTAGCAGCAACAAATAATGCGTGCCAGCCATTAACTTCACTAAAATTAATTAAACAAAACCGCCATGTGTCAAAAGTGTACGAGTAGCTCGTATATAAATGACATTTAAGATACATAATGAATATCGGGAAGATCAACAATCACCTATAAAATGATAAATTACTTCTGTGTACTAACACAAAAAATTTAGATGAAGTTATGACTCAAGCAGCACATTCAAGGCCAAATCTAAAGTATTATTGGATAAAAGTGTGCGTAGATCATGAGGCTGATATCCTGTTACATAAAATTAACAAAGACATTGTAAATTAACGACGTACGAAGAGAATATGGATGTAATGCTCTATTTTCTTAAAGCGAACATCGCTCGGAAAATGTTTTTAGTTCTACGACATAGCAATTCTAATTATAACGTTTTTTTGTTTCGAGCCGTCAGCTACCATCTGCTCTAAGACAAAGAAACAAATGAAAAATGAGAATCTAATCTTTTAAGTTACATATTCTAAGAACTAAAACGTGTATTTCATGTTTAAGCTGAGGTTGAAAGAAAAATTACTTCGGTTAGTTCCCGAATTTTTTTCATCTTGCAACACGCTGAAAATCCAAGGGGTTTCAACTCAGATCAGAAGCTGTTCTTCCTAATTATACAGCTCTCGTTCCCCGTGAAAAAATTAATAATGAATGGACGTTTGGATTGGATTGGATGAATGGACGTTTCTTGGGGATAAATTTACTCTTATCTGAATAAATTTATCCGTAAAACTATAAAGGAATCCTCCATAGATCAAACGAAGTCGTCTTAATCTAGTGACAGATGATGCATCAAAATACATTTCAGCTTTCAGCTCTCATCATGCTAACGTTTCAACTGTAACCAATGTAAGGAGTTTTCAAATCATTAAACGGGAAATTTCAAAGTTCATGCCATGTAAGCCTTTACGACAGGATTTATTTTAAAGAAGTGTTCAGAAGATAAGAGCACCCAAAACGTGTATCTCTTCAATATAAGTATTAACAAGGACGTCTTCTGGCCTAACGTGACCAATTCTAGAAAGATTCAGCCAACAAATATTCTTCAGTTTTTCTGATTGGGTGCCTATTATGGTGACCGATGGTTTGGATAGGACTTTGTATTACCCTAATCTAAGGCACCCTAAGCACTATATTCATCAATTACAAATCAAAATGAACCAATGATCTGCTTCAATCCCAAAAAATTGAATCTCGAGTCTTCCAATATGAATCTCTGTGGCCAACATCCCCTTTCTTCTGGAGATAGCTAATTGAGAAGGATTTCCAATATTGTGCTTGATGTTCATTGATTGTCGCTTTTGCAGTAGCGAGGAAGTCCAAGATGAATCTCCTTGGCCAACATCCCTTTTTTTGCTTTCTTCTGGAGTTAGCTAATTGAGATGGATTTCTAACATTGTGCTACTGATTGTCGCTTTTGCAGTAGCGAGAAAAGTCCAAAACGAATCTCCTTGGCCAACATCCCCTTTTTTGCTTTCTTCTGGAGATAGCTAATTGAGAAGGATTTCCAATATTGTGCGACTAATTGTCGCCTTTGGAGTAGCGTGGAAAGATACTGAAATGTGAACCCAAAGTGTGTAATGTTCATCTACATAAAAAACCGAATTGCGTCAGGACGTACTCGTATTGAAAGTTATAAATTACGCTGTGGCATTTGTTCCAGTTCTCACACGCTGTTTTGCATTCGTACCGATGCACATCTATCTTCCACCGGATCGGATCCGGTGAATTCGAATAACGAAAACGATCTTGTAGTGGCGACTCCGACAGAAGTTTGTAATCTCTTTCGTAGCCGATTGCAACACGACTGACACTTTCCCTGTTTTGTTGTTTGGATTCTCAGATGAGATACGCGATCTTTCGCAAACTATTGTTTACATTTTTGTTTATTTCAAATTTATTTGATTGACATTAATAGATTCTTAGCACATTGCGTGGCTGATACGACGTTTCACTGTCATTATCATATATTTATGAGTTACCTTCTTTGCGTTACTACCGGAATAAAAAATTAAGTCATAAAAATCGAAGTAGATTTGAATATTAAATAAGTGTGGTCTACAAATTTGTTTTCCTTTGTTTAATTGTGCTAATTTCTTCTTTACACTTAACACCAATTGGAAACCATTAATGCTTCACGATGTATTGCACGAAGAAGGGAAATACAACTCGCCTAATATGGTGGCGTCAACAAAGGATTGCACTGTGGAACAAAGCCATACGAACTTCACTTTGATAAGATATTGAATGTTTTGGATTGAGCTTTAAAAATAACAAATCAGTCGCTGTCCAAACTGATCTTAAACAACACTTATTACGTTGCAAGGGAGAGACAAAGCTCAATCACTATCACAATAGAAAAAGTTATGTAATTCGCCAGTTAGTCTAATTAAAGTGATGTCTAAGCAAACTTGGGTAGCCTTGAATTTGTTTATATGCGTAATGTAGGAAAGCAAAGTTAAATTTTAGATTTCAGTCAGTATCCTTGATGCAAGTTGAAGTATAGACGCTGTTATTATCGAATCGCTGAAGTGGGGTGCGAAGGGCGCGCTTTAATCAGATCATTGTAAAGGATAAAGGTTTTTCATTCCGCTACACGTGCTAGACTAGTCGATCGAATTAAGGCTACGCCTGGTGCACGTGGAATTGTTAAACATGAAAGCTAACCAAACGTAAACCTCGTATCAGGTCATATTTGAGTGAATCTTTACTTCTTTCATCAAAATATTTTTGTCAGGCTAAATCCCACAGAATCTAATCTTAAAGTTTACTATTTGGTCGACTATTTTTAAATCGATCAATAAATAGAACGATGCTGTCATTTACTGATAGACAACATTCTCATGTGGCTTTTTTAATGCTTTCCAATTTTTTGCTTATAAATAAATTGGTAACTCCAAACGTCAAAATTTGTAACGTACAAATTAATTCTTTTTAACGTCGTAAATCAATTCTTTAATAAAAGAGTTAGGAATGTGAAGTCCGGGAAGAAAATTTCGTTTTAATTTTTTCGTGAGTTCACTTTCCTTCTTACAGTTGGGTACGTTATCAACGATTATAGAAATCAACGGTAACACGTGTAACAAAACAGAAAATGACGGAAGTGACTAAATTTATTTAAATTTTGCAAAATGTGCGTACCCCAATTTGCATATTCTGCGTTGTTAAAGAGGAATGCATATACTTTGTGTGTATTTAACAATTCAAGTATATTGTTATTAAATTTGACCTTCAATGACATAACTATCTGCTCAATTCGTTAAATCACCGTTTAAATATTACTAAACGAGTGTCCAACGCTGCCAGCATTACTTGAGTAAGGTTGGAAAACATTGAACGTGATCCGCTAACCGGTCCTGGAAATTGAGCGTATTGTAGCAATTTATGCGTTTGCAAGGACGAAGTAAACGCCCTTAATCAAATTTTAAATGCTCGACTACCAGGGTCACCCATTACATCATCGAATGCATTTTAATTCTCATTGTCTAACCACTTTCAGCGTAGGAGCAAAAACGCAAGGTTTTTAACTAATTAGACCACTGGCGGATTATCCTTAAGGCCAACTAAGCACGTGTTTAGGGGCGCGAGGTCACAAGGGGGTGCGAGGTCACAAAGGGGCGCGTCCGAAAGTGGTACCTAATCTATTAAACATGCTACAGATTCTGACCAGACGCTGAACTGAATAGGATATCTTTGTCGTAATCTTTGCATCCAATCAAAACCGACCATTCTTCTTAATACGGGCTTTTGGTGGTCAATGAAAAATGAAAAAGGAAAGTTCATCAGTAATATTTTCTTTTTCCAGCATAATTTTGCCTTCATTCGGACATTTTCCGAACTGTACCTTATGCAATGTTTGGGCTGAAAATAGTCTTATTTAAAACTAAAAGCATATCGCCTCCATAATCTTACGTATTCGGACACAATCGTTCCATCTTAATAATCATTTGGTGATGATTATGAATCATTTGGTGGTCAAAATTAAAATGAAAAACGAAAGTTCATCAATAATATTTTCTTTTTCCACTATAATTTTGTCTTCATATGGAACATTTTTTTAAACGGTGCCTTATCCAATACTTATGCTAGAGACCATTGAAACTAACCAGAAGTTTCATTTGGAACTGAATAGCATGTCGCCTTAATATCTTAATGATCATTTGGTTATCAAAATATCATTAAAAAAGGAATGTTCAACAGTAATATTTTCATTTTCCAGTATAATTTTGCCTTCATTCGGACATTTTCCGAACTGTTCCTTATGGAATGATTGTGATGAAGACCCTTGAAACTAGTCTTATTTGAAACTAAAAGCATATCGCCTCCATAATCTTACGTATTCGGACACAATCGGTCCATCTTAATAATCATTTAGGGATGATTATAAATCATTTGGTGGTCAAAATTAAAATGAAAAACGAAAATTCATCAGTAATATTTTCTTTTTCGACTACAAATTTGTCTTCATGTGGAACACTTTTTTAAACGGTGCCTTATCGAATAGTTTTGCTAGAGACCATTGAAACTAACCAGAAGTTTCATTTGGAACTGAATAGCATGTCGCCTTAATATCTTAATGATCATTTGGTTATCAAAATATCATTGAAAAAGGAAAGTTCATCAGTAATATTTTCTTTTTCCAGCATAATTTTGCCTTCATTCGGACATTTTCCGAACTGTACCTTATGGAATGGTTGTGCTGAAGACCCTTGAAACTAGTCTTATTTGAAATTAAAAGCATATCGCCTCCATAATCTTACGTATTCGGACACAATCGGTCCATCTTAATAATCATTTGCTGATGATTATGAATTATTTGGTGGTCAAAATTAAAATGGAAAACGAAAGTTCATCAGTAATATTTTGTTTTTCCACTATAATATTGTCTTCATATGGAACATTTTTTAAACGGTGCCTTATCCAATAGTTATGCTAGAGACCGTTGAAACTAACCAGAAGTTTTATTTGAAATTGAATAGCATGTTGCCTTCATGACCTAACGTACTTTGGTGCAGTCAGTCCATCTTAATAACCATTTGGTGGTCAAAATTTCAATAAAAAACGAAAATTCATCAGTAATATTTTATTTTTCCACTATAGTTTTGTCTTTATGTGGAATATTTTTCTAAGAGGTACCTTCTTATCAAATTGTTATACTAGAGACCCTTGAAACTTACCAGAAGCTTCATTTGAAACTGAATAGCATGTCATCTTCATGATCTAACGTATTTGGATGCAATCAATCCATCTTAATAATCATTTGGTTATGAAAATTTCATTGAAAAAGGAAAGTTCATCAGTAATATTTCTTTTTTCCATTATGAGTTTGTCTTCATATGATAGGTTTTTCTAAGATGTACGTTATCCAATGGTTATGCCAGAGACTTTTGAAAACAACCAGAAATGTCATGTAAAAGTGAATAGAAGATAGCCATCATAATCTTACGTATTCGAACACTACCAATCCACATTAATAATGATTTGGTGGTCAAAATTTTAATGAAAAACAGAACTTCATCAGTAATATTTTCTTTTTCCATTATAAGTTTGTCTTTATATGATACATTTTTTTAAGCTATACCTCATCAAATGGTTATGCTAGAGACCTATAAAATCAACCAGGAGTTTCATTTACAAGTGACTAGCATATGGTCTGCCTAATCTAACGTATTCAGGTACAATCAATCTATCTTAACAGTTACTTGGTTGTCAAAATTTCAATGAAAAACGAAAGCTCATCAGTAATATTTTCTTTTTTCACAATAAGTTTATCTCCATATGAAGCATTTTTCTAAGCCACATCTAACCGAATGATTATGCTAGAGACCCTTGAGACTAACCAAAAGCTTCATTTAAAAGTGTGTATCAAATCATCTTCTTAATCTCACGTATTCAGATCATCTTAATAGTCATTTGGTGATTAATTATTTCAGTGAAAAACGAAAGTTCATGAGTAATATTTTCTTTTTGCATTACAATTTTGTCTTCATGTGATACATTTTTCTAAGCTGTACCTTATCGAATTTTATAGTTTTTGTCTTTATTAAAAATTGTCTTTTTTGGAAATTTCAATTTGTTTTAAAAATATCCTATTCAATATTTCAAAATTTTGTTGAATATTTTGTCCTATCCCGAAGTTTGTTGAAAGGTTTTGACATTTTTCAAATGTTTGACCTTATTTTTGAAAATGTTGACGTTTGAAATTTCGACTCGACTGCTTTTTTGCAAAACTGACTGTTTTTAAATACGATTACTTTAAAACATTTTAATTCTTTTTGAGAATTTGATTTTTTTTTAAAGTATACAAAGATTTGAATTTTTTCAAAGTTTTTGTGTTTCAATTTTCAAAGTTTCCACTTTTGAAAACATTGACTCTTTTCAAATTTTGTTTTTTTTTTGACTTTTTGAACCTTCTGAAAATGACGACTTTTTTGAGAAGTCTGATTTCGATTTTTTTTTGAAAATTTTGGCTTTTTGAACATTTCGACTTTTTTTAAAATTTCGACTCGACTACTTTTTTGCAAAACTGACTGTTTTTAAGTCCGATTTTTTAAAAACATTTCGATTCTTTTTGAGAATATGAATTTTTTAAAAGTATTCGAAAATTTGAATTTTTTCAAAGTTTTCTGTTTTGAAAACATTGACTCTTTTCAAGAGTTTGGTTTTTTTTTAATTTGATTTTTTGAACGTTCTGAAAATGACGACTTTTTTGAAAAGTCTGACTTCGATTTTTATTGAAAATCTTGGCTTTCTTGAACATTTCGACTTTTTTAACATTTCGACTTTAAATTTTGGTGGAAATCACGTTCAAAACGTGAGAGCAAAAATCTATCGGTGCTTATTTTAAAGTAAAATATTAGACACCCTCGAATACTTTATGGGTTTCTTTGTATCTTTTACGAACTGAAATCTGATACGGGAACTTATTTGGAACACTTTTAGGTGGATGATTAATTCTAAGTACGTTGGTCAGTCCCTTTTCTGAATATAGGTTTTAAGGGATTAACGTTGACATGTATATTAGCAGTGTATCATGAAATAAACCAGATGTATTTGGAAATATTACGAAAAGATTCCTTTTCGACTATGAAGTTAAGATTATAATTTCGTCGCGACAACACACACCTTCCGAGATCTCTTGAATAAATAAAGTCTCGATAATTAAAGTGTGGTGTTTCATTGAACTAAATAGTTCATACACACCCCATTTCCAATAAATTTCGAAAAGTTGGAATTTCAAATTTTCCAATTTTTTTCACTTCCATTTTTTTCTAACGTTTACGTAATTTATAAATTTCGGCACTTATTTTGCCTTGCTTTAAGATTTTGATTTATTTTTGTATTTATTTGAAAATTTTGACACACAATTTTGATCTTTTGTCAAAATTGTGATTTTTTTCAAAATTGTGACTATTGATTTTTTCCATACATTTAATTATATTGAAATATTTATTCTTGAAAACCTCTCCCCTTTTTGAAAATCCTCACCTTTTTTTTTGAAAATTTTCACCTTTGTTAAAACGTTTAAACATTTTTCAGTTTTGAACTTATTTGGAATTGTCGACATTTTATTTTTCAAAAATTTCGACTTTTTTTCGAAGTTTTAACCTTTACGTAGTAAAATGGACTTTCGTTTAAAAAATTTAACTCGCTTTTAATTTTCACATTTTTGAGAAATTGGATGTTTCTCAAAATTTTGCCATTTTCAAAATTTTCAAACTTTTATCCCAATCTTCACTTTTTTTGAAATTTTAGACCTTTTATCATCAAAATTTCGACTTGTTCTTAAAGTTATAACTTTTCACAATTTAATTTTTGTTTAAATTTCTACCTGTATTCAAAATTTCAAATTTTTGTTAAAATTTTGACGTTTCTTTCAAAATTTTTTTGAGAATGTTGGGTTTTTTCACAAAATTTAAAATTTCGACTTTATGAAAAGTTTGCTTTTGAAAAATTTGCCTGTTTATGAACATTTTAAATTATTTTTAAAGATCCCCCTTCTTCTTCTTCTTCTTCTTCTTCTTCTTTTTCTTCTTCTTTTTCCTATTCTTCTTCGTACGATTTTTCCGTTTTAGTTTTGTCTTCATGTGGAACAATTTTCTATGCTAGAGACCTTAGGAACTAATCAGAAGATTCATTTGAAACTAAAGAGCACATCTCCTTCATAATCGTAGGCATTTGGGTACTATTAATTCATCTTAGTAATCATTTGGTGATCAAAATTTCAATGAAAATGAAAAGTTGATCAGTAATATTTTTTTTTCCGCCATAGTTGTTCCTTCATATGGAACCATTATCTAAGATGTATCGAATGGTTATGCTAGACACCTTAAGAACTAATCAGGAGATCCATTTGAAACTGAAGAGCACATTTACTTCATAATTTTACTCACTTGGGTACAATTAATCCATCTTAATAATCATTTGGTGGTAAAAATTTCAATGAAAAGGGAAAGTTCATCAGTAATATTTTCTTTTTTCACCATAATTTTTCCTTCATATGGAATAATTTTCTAAGTTGTAACTTATGGAATGGTTATGCTAAAGAACCTTGAAACTAACCAACAGTTTCATTTGAAACTGAATAGAGTACGGCCATCATAATTTTGGGACTTAATTCATTCATCTTAATAACCATTTGGTGTTCAAAATGTCAATGAAAGCTCATCAGTAATAATTTCTTTTTCCAATATAATTTTGTTTTCATGGTATATTTTTTTAAGCTGCATCTTATCAAAGGGTAATGCTAGAGACCCTAGAAGCTAACCCGAAAATTTATTTGGAACTAAGCAGCATATCGCCAATCTTACGTATTCGGATACAATCGATCCTTCTTAATAATCATTTGGTGGTCAAAGTTTTAATAAAAAACAAAAGTTCATCAGTAAGAGTTTCTTTTTCCACCATAATTTTCCCATCATATGGAACAATTTTTTAAGTTGTACCTTATAGAGTGGTTATGCTGGAGAACCTTCAAATTAACCAACAACTTCATTTAAAACTGAATAGGGTACCGCCATTATAATCTTCGGACTTAATCCATTCATCTTAATAATAATTTGGTGTTCAAAATGTCAATGAAAAACGAAAGCTCATCAGTAATCATTTCTTTTTCCAATATAATTTTGTCTTCATGGTATATTTTTTAAGCTGCATCTTATCAAATGGTAATGCTATGGACCCTAGAAGCTAACCCGAAAATTTATTTGGAACTAAGCAGCATATCGCCATCATAATCTTACGTATTCGGACACAATCGATCCTTCTCAATAATCATTTGGTGGTCAAAATTTCAATACAAAACAAAAGTTCATCCGTAAGAGTTTCTTTTTCCACCATGACGTTCTTTTCATATGAAACAATTTTCCAAGTTATATGAATGGTTATGCTAGAGAACCTTCAAACTAACCAAAAGCTTCATTTGAAACTGAATAGATCATCTTAATAACTATTTGGTGTTCAAAATGTCAATGAAAAACGAAAGCTCATCAGTAATAATTTCTTTTTCCAATATAATGTTGTCTTCATGGTATATTTTTTTAAGCTGCATCTTATCAAATGGTTATGCTAGAGACCCTAGAAGCTAATCCGAAAATTTATTTGGAACTAAGCAGCATATCGCCATCATAATCTTACGTATTCGGATACAATCAATCCTTCTTAATAATCATTTGGTGGTCAAAGTTTCAATAAAAAACAAAAGTTCATCAGTAAGAGTTTCTTTTTCCACCATAATTTTCCCTTCATATGGAACAATTTTTTAAATTGTACCTTATAGAGTGGTTATGCTGGAGAACCTTTAAATTAACCAACAACTTCATTTAAAACTGAATAGGGTACCGCCATCATAATTTTCGGACTTAATCCATTCATCTTAATAATAATTTGGTGTTCAACATTTCAATGAAAAACGAAAGCTCATCAGTAATAATTTCTTTTTCCAATATAATTTTGTCTTCATGGTATATTTTTTAAGCTGCATCTTATCAAATGGTAATGCTAGAGACGCCAGAAGCTAACCCGAAGATTTATTTGGAACTAAGCATCACATCGCCATCATAATCTTACGTTTTCGGATACAATCAATCCTTCTCAATAATCATTTGGTGGTCAAAATTTCAATACAAAACAAAAGTTCATCCGTAAGAGTTTCTTTTTCCACCATAATGTTCTCTTTATATGAAACAATTTTCCAAGTTATATGAATGGTTATACTAGAGAACCTTCAAACTAACCAACAGCTTTATTTGAAACTGAATCGGGTACCGCCATCATAATCTTTGGACTTACTCCATTCATCTTAATAATAATTTGGTGTTCAAAATGTCAATGAAAAACGAAAGCTCATCAGTAATCATTTCTTTTTCCAATATAATTTTGTCTTCATGGTATATTTTTTAAGCTGCATCTTATCAAATGGTAATGCTATGGACCCTAGAAGCTAACCCGAAAATTTATTTGGAACTAAGCAGCATATCGCCATCATAATCTTACGTATTCGGACACAATCGATCCTTCTTAATAATCATTTGGTGGTCAAAGTTTCAATACAAAACAAAAGTTCATCAGCAACAGTTTCTTTTTCCACCATAATTTTCCCTTCATATGCACAATTTTCTAAGTTGTACCTTATAGAATGGTTATGCTAAAGAACCTTCAAACTAACCAACAGCTTAATTTAAAACTGAATAGGGTACCGCCGGACTCAACCCATTCATCTTAATAATAATTTGGTGTTCAAAATGTCAATGAAAAACGAAAGCTCATCAGTAATAGTTTCTTTTTGCAATATAATTTTGTCTTCATGGTATATTCTTTTAAGCTGTATCTTATCAAATGGTTATGCTAGCGACCCTAGAAGCTAACCAAAAAATTGATTTGGAATTAATCACCATATCGCCATCATAATCTTACGTATTCGGACACAATCGATCCATCTTAATAATCATTTGGTGGTCAAAATTTCAATACAAAATAAAAGTTCATCAGTAAAAGTTTCTTTTTCCTTTGTAATTTTATCTTCATATTATACACAATTTTCTAAATTGTACATCATCGCTTGGGTAAGCCAGGGGACCAAAGAGTTAAACGGAACCCTCATTTAAAGCAAAATATTTTCATGTTTTGTGTATTCAGTTAAAACTCTGGTGTTATTGTTGGTCAATATTTTGGAATAAGCTAGAATTCATCAGTAATATTTTATTTTTCCACTAAAATTTTATCTTTATAAAGTGGAAGTTTCTAACCTATACCATATTGATTGGGTATTCTTTAGTCTACTAGTTGGACCTAATTTTTTCCAATATACCAGCTACCAACTGAAGGGATTCAGTCTAGTTAGTAGAATTTTTGTGGAACGGACTGGTTATCTTCAAAAATTGAAACACAGTTAGTATCTCTCTGAACTCTGACTATCGAAATGCGTTAGAGCGTTAGAGCGAGATGCTTTAGAACCACCTTTGCCCTAATCTTTCTTGGTCTCAGGGGACAAGATTGTATTTCAATTTGTTAGTTCGTAGAAATTTCTTTCAGATGAAATTTTTACACTCTGTCAGCTACACTAGCGTATTAGCTGGATTAGATATTATCTAGAAGTCAATTTCCCCTAAATAAAGACCAACAACTCACTTTTAATTCTTCTCGACCTCAAGTGCGTGCGAAAGTGACGTTTCGGTGTCGTAATTTCTGGTCTTTTCAGTGTATTATTCAGAACTAGGGATCGGCCCGTCCTTGGCGGAACGGCGAGCTTTTGGGGAGCTTTATAGTTCATCCTCAGCCACACGGGTTTCCTCCCCACCTTGACGCACTTTCACGCATATGACACGTTCATTAACATGCGTCCAAAATTCCTTTGTCGGGGATATTGATTTTGTATGCGACCGAGCGATGCACTGCACCTTTTTTCAGTTTTCGCCCCCTTTGAAAATTTTAATACGTAAATGTTACAAGTTGTTTTCTGTTTAATAAACCGATTCTGTCCAAAGAAGGTTTCACCCCTTTACCACATCGGCAATTAAATAAATAATTACGCGATACGTATTTTGCCAGCAGAACTATCATTTTCAAGCGCACTAATCTAAAAAGATTAGCAAAAGATGCATCGACGTCATCTGCATTGAGATTCAAATCGATTCTGGTTGTTTAATGGTATTTGTATAGTTTTTTTTTTATTTGTCATAAATAGATTGGGGATGTATTTCCGGGAAAATTCAATATAATGTGCGTATGACATGTAAACCAATTAAGTTAATAGCGTGTAACTTCAATATTTATGATACTCCTCGCTAGAATCTTAAAGCTTTAATATCTAATAGTGAATTCTAGTGAAGAATAGGTCAGATTTAGAGTAAACTGATCCATTGACCGCCTTACAAATGGTGCATCTTAATTATTTCTTTTGGCGTAGATTAGCTCAGTTCTAAAATAGTGTATTCATGTGTGGAGCTTAGCAAAACAAAAAAAAAACATACACAAGCTCTTTTGGGCATCACTGGTGATTCGTACAATAGATGACTGCGCCATAGTTGAGTATCTCCAATACTTTGAAGTACAAGCGGATAATTGATCATCAAATATCAAGAACTGGTGACTTATTCCTTCAAGAGTAAATCATTCCTCCATGATCGACTTTGGCCTAACTGTTGCAGACAGTCGAAGATTGCAAGCAGCCGAAGACTGCATTACAATGATCTCGGTGAAAAACTTCCAAAAATGTCAATCATTTACTCATAGCAAGAAGAATGCAACCTAGACTACAAATTCATGCAGCCCTCCAGGCGTGTATAGTGAATCATAGGTAGCTGGACTACCAACAGTTGAAACACTGACACCTAGCGAAGCGGTTGCTCTCTAGGAGAGTTCCCAGAAGACAAGGATTCTATAATGCACAGACTAATAGGTTTAAACATTTATTAGATTCGAAGTTTGGAAACCAAATACCGGTTTCGATCTTGTTAGATCTCGTCGGTTTGGTATATTCAACTCGAACAGATATACCAAACTGACGAGATCTAACAAGATCGAAACCGGTATTTGGTTTCCAAACTTCGTATCTAATAAATGTTCAAACCTATTGCTCTGTGCATTATAGGATTTACTTATAGGTTCTGCAAAAAATTGAAATGCATCCACTAAACAACAGTTATCTTTATCTCTGACTGTTGTCCCTTCAAATGTTAAGAAAGAAGCCTGAAGTGATTCGTGACTTCTTCATCAACGGTAAAATCCTTCTGATGGGATCTAATCTATCTATCCTAGGAGTGAATGCGAGCACTAACTTCTCTTGGGACGATCATGTACGCGCCATTGCCAAATCCTCCTCTCAGAAGCTAGGCTTTCTTTTTAGAGCTAAAAAGTACTTCACATCTCATCAGCTATTAACACTATACAAAGCTCAAGTAAGGCCAACACTAGCCAATACTGTTCTCATGTTTGGAGTTTAACCCCAAAACACACTTTAGCTCTCTTGGATTCAATTCAAACAAGAGCTATTCGCCTAATTGATGACGAGAGTCCGACCGATTCTCTCGAAACACTAGAGCACAGGCGTATGGTTGGTGACTTGTCTCTTTTCTACAAGTACTATCATGGAAGATGCTCGCAGGAAGTAATAGGATTAATCCCCCCAAGAGCAAGATTCTTGAGGCATACTAGACAGTCGGAGACAGCAAATTCCTGTGCGATCTAGCTTGACACAATGAGGACTTCTGTGTAACGGAGACTCTTTTTTCTATAGAATTTCCAAGTTATGGAACTTGTTAACGAAAGGAATTTTTGCCCAAAAATTACAACCTATCTTTGTTTAAGAAGGTGGTTCATCGCCATCTATCCTTGTTTCCGCATCCTGCTCGGAGTGCTTTGAAAGCATAATGGGTTTACCCTTTGCGAGTGGATTAAACTTAAAAAAAATGTTGTTGTTTTTCTTAATCTTTCTTGGTTTCAAGGGACAAGATTTGTGTATCAATTTTTGAAAATAACCAAGAACAAGTCCATTCCATAAAAAATTAAAAAACTTAAACTTAAAAAAAAACGATTGATTTGTCTAATTGACGGTAACTTATAAAGGGTGAAATGGTATCCTAAACCTAGTGAGATTAAAGTCAAAAAATTCAAAAATTTATAACAATTAAATTGTTCACTGATCAGTTTAACCAAAATTGTAAAAAATATCCACCAATGATCACAAAGATAAGTTCGATTCTCATGTAAAATACATAACGCACTAACCAATGAATATGTCTCCTGAGATAAAATACACTCGATTTTTTACTATGTTAATGAATGAAAGAAATTGATCAAAATATAGAAATGAATTCCATTCAAATTGAATGGTATTTGCCAGTTGCTTCCTTCACAAGTCCAGATTTTACCAGTTACTTCCTTCACAAGTCTAGACTTGTGGGGACAACTGGGGAAGAAAATGTCGATCAATATGAATGGAATTACTCCAAATTGTGGAGAATGATATTAAAATGAATGTCTGGCAAATAGTGCATTGGTAGCTACCAGAGACTAGTAGCTACTGAATTTCATCATCAACTCTTGGATGAAATATGTTAATTAACCGGTAAAATTCTACTGCAACCTGCTGACAGCTTAAATTATGATATTATCGCCGTTGATTTTATGTTAATTCTAACATTAACGTCCAAACTTATCAGTTATTGCTCAGTATTAATATTTTATTTCAGATTCACCCGAATATGCATTCGAATGGAATTTTTAATTATGCGATTTGCATTTTTAGATGCAGTTAGTCTTTATTAGGAAGGTTCTTACTAGAAGTGAAACCGTTTCTAATTTCTTTTAATTTTGCCAGGTACTAGTTTTGTTTCCGTCAACAGGCAAATTCAAATGAAAGTATCTCCAGCCACTGTCTTGTATCAGGTCATGTATTTTAAAGAACTATTTTATCTCTTCTATCTTTGCTATTTCTTCTGGAGTTACCACAGATCGAGGTGCTTTTTAATAATTACCTCTGATACCTTTAGTATAGTTAAATGGCCGTTTTGTATCATTAGATGTGAAATTGCGTTAGGTATGGAACATTACCGGGGAGAGATTCACGAATCATGATTTGTTCAGAGAGCGAAGCATTCTTGTGTAACGCTTTATTTATTTTTAACAATAATATAATCCTTAGACCCGGAAAGGTTATATTATATTGCCGCTTAACCTTGTATAAAGACATAAGATTATTATTTATATGATAGAAAAAATTTGGGTACTATTTCTGCTAGTTATGCGTAGAGTATCAAATTCAACAACTAGCTAGTCTGACACACACAGATAAAAACAAGGTTATCACAGCTTGCAATAAATAAACTATCCTAAATATCGATTACATTATTATCATTTTTCAACAAATGTATCATAGATAAATAAAATACATTTTGGAGTAATAACTTCGTTTTTTATTTCGAGTTTTTTTCGTCGGCTGAATGCTTTTTACAAACATTTTATACAAAATTTAATGAAATTTGTCAACAATTTATTTATTTTTAGAAGAAATTAGGACGTTATTACATTTATATTGTTGATCAATCGCATTTTCCCATTTTTGATGCTTACGCCATCTATGAGCAATTTGAGGTATCAATGAACGATACAGTTTGATAATTTAGCTCGATTCTTGCCTTAACGAAGGTAGCAGTAGATGGCGCCCAGTAGGACTCCTATTTTTAGGAAACCAACTTGATAAAATATTTTTAATTCCTTTATCCTTCTTATATGCTCCTATGACAAATATGTAGTAAAAAACACAAAACCTAAGAACTCGGGAAAATCATTCGTCTCCAACCGTTCTTTGCAAAAGCCATAACTACTGAGAGGAAAGACGTCTAACACGAGGGGATCCTTCACGACTCCATTCAATGTTCCAACCTTTTTGTCTAACACTTGGACACTACTTCTTTGAAATAGTCAAATCCCTGAAGAAGTATATCCTATACTTTCGACTAAACTTTTTGTTTTGTTTCAGCTCAAAACATTTTTCATTCCGGTGTTGAGATGGATTCTCAGCAGCAGCAGTTCTGTTTGAAATGGAACAGTTTCGGCACGAATTTGGCCACGTCGTTTAGCAATTTGTTCAAATCGGAAAGTTTGGCGGACGTGACGCTGTTCTGCGATGGGGTGACGTTCAAAGCTCACAAACTGATCCTCGCCGCTTGCAGCAAACACCTCGCCGACTTATTCGAAACGGCACCTCTTCACCAAAATTTACTTGTGATATTAGATGGCACATCGGCGTCCAATATGTCGGCTTTGTTAGAGTTTATGTATAAAGGGGAGGTGCACGTTTCGCAGGATGCTCTTTCGAGTTTTCTCAAAGCGGCGGAATGCTTACAGGTGAGTCAAATAGCGATCTAGCTGTCAAATATTTTTTTCTCTAAATCTCAAAATTACGCTTCTGTTGATTGGCGGAAGAAAACAGTCAACATTTTTTCTTGATCTATTCTACAGGTTAAAGGTTTGAGCATCGAACACGAAAAATTGGCAGTAGCCCAGAGCCACTCGAACAATATGGAATCGCCCCTGGATTCCCCCACAGGCCACAAGCGACTAAAACTCCTAAAGGACGAACTAGATCTCCCTCAAGGGCAACAGCCTCCCCCGCAGCAACTTCCGCCGCAACACCAGTCTGGCAGCCCTAGTCCGTCGTATTCGCCCGCCATGTCCCCGTACATGCACCCCCATCACTACAGAGGAAGTTACGCGGCTGAACAAAGGATGCCGGCCACCGGAGCGGTGTTCGAATCTTCTTTAAAAAGACGTCTGAGTCCGCCCGGGGACTCGGTGAGTTTACAGGACAGAGCGTCGGTGTTGAGAGACGGCAGTAAAACGGGCAGGGCGCCATCGCCCAATTCCGGCCCTCTAGCTTTGTCGTATCGGCCGCCTTCGAGGTCTTCTTGCTCATTACCACCTTTACAGAATGAAGCAGAGCCTCCGCCACCCGGGGAAAGCAGGGATTCGAGGTATGATCCGGATCCGGCCACGGCGTTAATTTGTCCCGAAAGCAATACTGGGGAGGTTTGTCAGGATCCTGGGTGTCCTGAAGGTGAGGCGGTTTATTTTTGTATCGAAGGGGTTAATGAGGATTTTTTTTAGATTTGCGGATAAAAATGGAGCCGACGATACAGCAGGAAGAACCTGCTAGTAGTACGGGGGGTGGTGCAGCTTCTACACGGATTAATAGCGCTTCTGCTAATGGTTCCTTAGGTCCACTTGTAAAGTATAATCACGAAAGAGACAAGTCAGATTTGATTCCGACGACGTTATGGAATTCTGTTGCTGGGAAAATTAGCAAAGCAGGATCTGTTAACACACCGGATGGTAAGTTTTAGAGCTTCTGTACTCTACCTATTTTTCGTTTCTTTTTCTATCGTTTTTTTCACATTTCCAGAGCATCTGAGAAGAGCTTGAGTTTGCGAAAAAAACTTGTAAAATGAGTACAAATACGATTTCGAGATTCTCTTGTGGTAGCGTATTCTTTGTAGAAGATAGGGCAACACAGCTTCCTTGCAGAATGACTTTACTTTTGTAAAGTTAAAATTTTTCAGAATTGTTTTTTTCTGCTGTACCTAGTTTAAACCAGTGAACCTAGTTACCTTGTGAAAATTTTAAACTCCTTTCTCAAGTGTTGACTTTCTTCTAGGGATTTTGACTATAACCTGGACCTGGAGATTGAAACGTTTATGGAATTTTGAGTTCAGAAGTTGAAATTTCGTTTATTTCAAAAATTTTTGATTTTTAATTTTAATTTTGGCTTTTTTCGAAGTTCCGAATTTAAATTTCAATTAAAATTTCTATACTTTGGTTTAAAATTCGTTTTCCTTTACTAAATTTTCTCTCAAACTTTCGACTTTTTTTCTCAAAACTTCGGCTGAGATCTCTATATTTCCAATTTGTTTTAAAAATTTGGATATTTAGAGTTGAAATTTGACGAAATAAGGAACATATTCTAGCTTTTAAAATTGAAATTTTAAAATTAAAGTCGAAGTTTCAAAAATACTTGAAAAAAATTTAAATTTTAGAAATCTATATATTTTTTAAAATCTTCAACTTTCTCCTCGAAATTTATACTTAAATATCAAAATTTATAAGCTACTTTGATAAAGAAATCTAGTTTTAACACAAACTTTGCAGGAAAGGAGCGAAGTTTCGAGTTTTAGTCGAAAGTTTTGCGAAAAAATCAAATCTTTAGTTTTGAAATAAAAATATCTGAAAAAATTCACCCAAAACAATGGACCCCTTGAAGGAAATCAAAATTTTTAAAAACAAAAACAGAATTTTAGAGAAAACGTATAAAAAAAAGAATTGGGAAAGCAAGTGATCATTTTTAATTTATTTTTGAAATTTTGACTTAAAATGTAATATGCTATTATTTTTCAAAGAATTTCTATTCTGGAACGTCAAATTTCTAGAACAGATTCTGAATGTTGACTTTCTTCTAGGAATTTTGACTATAACCTGGACCTGGAGATTGAAACGTTTATGGAATTTTGAGTTCAGAAGTTGAAATTTCGTTTATTTGAAAAGTTTTTGATTTTTAATTTTAATTTTGGCTTTTTTCAAAGTTCCGAATTTAAATTTCAATTAAAATTTCTATATTTTGGTTTAAAATTCGTTTTCCTTTACTAAAATTTCTCTCAAACTTTCGACTTTTTTATACATTCTCGTTTACATTTCAAAATTTTATATTTGCTAGATTTTGACTTTTTTTCTTAGAACTTCAGCTGAGATCTCTATATTTCCATTTTTTTAAATTTGAATATTTACAGTTGAAATTTGACGAAATAAGCAACATATTCTAGCTTTTAAAATTGAAATTTTGAAATTAAACGCGAAATTTCGACTTTTTACTTGAAAGCTCAAAATTTTCACTACTCGAAACTGTGAGAGTCAAGTTTTCTAAAAATATACTTTTTTCTTAAACTTTGGACATTTTTTCGAGATTTTTAATCCCATATTTAAAAAAAAATGAAATTTTCAAAGAGTCAAGTTTTCTAAAAATGTTGACTTTTTCCTTAAACTTTGAACATTTTTTCGCGATTTTTAATCTCAAATTTAAAAATAAAATGATATTTTCAAATTCAAACTAGGACTTCTGCGTTTGAAATGTAATTTTTCCTAACATTTTTATCAAAAATTTGAAATTTTTAATGTAAAATGTAAATTTTAAAAGTAAAAGTACTTAAAACATTCTATAAATAATTTTATTTCAATTTCTGATCTTAAATTTTCTACGGGAAAACTGAACTTCCTGGATCAACGAGAAATTTTTCAAAAAAAGTGCTACGTTTCAATTTTAGAGGCTAAATTTTAGGAAAAATTTCAACAAATTGTTTGTGAAGAAACTTAAGTTTTCTGAGGAACTTTTCTCAGAATAGCTTAAGCATGATTAGAGTCGGAAATTCTAGAATATTTTTTTATAAATTTTACGACTGAAGTCGAAATATCGAGTGAAAAAGGTGAAATTTCAAAAAAAGGCTAATTCATTTGAAAAATATTTCACTAAATTTCAAGTTTAATCTCGAAATTACCTCCTTTTTTTGGTGAAACGGACTAGTCCTTGGTTATCTTAAAAAATTGAAATACAAATCTTGTCCCCTCAAAACAAAGAAAGATTAAAAACCCAACAAAGGTTGCTCTAACGCGTTTCGATAGCCAAGCTATCATCTTCAGAGAAATACTGACTTTCTTCTCAAATTTTCGATTATATTCTCATTATTGGTGAACTTGATGAAGCTTCAACAAAAATTTTAAAGTTGAAAGAGAGAAAAAAATTAAATAATGCATCTACAAACCAGAATTCAAGAATTATCTAAAAATTTTTAAAATGCCTCGAAGTTTCGTGTTTAAATTTAAATTCGATTTTCATATATATTAAATCTTCTCAGGAAACCTGAGCTTTGTCACAGAATAAATGTGAAATTTTAAGATTCAATTACTCGAGAATATTTTTTTATAAATTTTACGGTTAAAGTGCAACTTTCGAGCAAATGTGAAGTTTCAAAAATATTTGATGAAAAAACATTCCTCAAAATTTAAATTTAATCACAAACGGTGGCTTTCTTCTCGAATTTTCGATTTTAATTGCTATATTTGGACGCTTCCTTGATTAATCTTTAAAAAAATTTCATGATCTAAACTCAAAACTTTAATAAAAAATTCGCATTTGTAATCGAAATTTCGAAAATAAGCTCAGCATTTTAAAGATTACTTTTATGAGTTTGTTCTTTCGAAACTGAGTTCATTTTCAATATTTTTGTTTAAAAAACTTTATTCTTTAAAATTTCGACTTAAAAATCGATGTTTCGATTTGGAACTCAATATTTTGATTCAAAACCTGATATTTCGACTTAAAACTATATATTTCGAAAATTGAAATACCAATCTTGTCCGCTGAAACCAAAAAAGATTCAAAAACACAACAAAGGTTGCTCTAACGCGTTTCGATAGCCAAGCTATCATTCTTTAAAGAGGAGAAGATTTGTATTTCAATTTTTGAAGATAACCAAGGACTAGTCCGTTTCACCAAAAAAAAAGAAGGTCATTTCGAGATTAAACTTGAAATTTTGTGAAATATTTTTCAAATGAATTGGCCTTTTTTTGAAATTTCACCTTTTTCACTCGATATTTCGACTTCAGTCGTAAAATTTATACAAAAAAATTCTGGAATTTCTGAACCTAATCATGCTTAAGCTATTCTGAGAAAAGTTCCCTCAGAAAACTTAAGTTTCTTCACAAACAATTTGCTGAAATTTTTCCTAAAATTTAGCCTTTACTTTTATTTTGATAACCAAGGACCAGTCCGTTCCTCCAAAATTTATATTTCGACTTGAAACTCGATATATCTACCTAGAATTTGAAACTTAGGCTTTAAAAAATGTACCTTTCGTCTTAATCTTTTCAATTTGTTCGATTTTTTCCCAAAAAAATAGAAATTTACTAAACCTTTCATTTTAAATCCCAAATTTTTATATATTCAAATACTTTTTTGACATTTGAGCGTTTATTTACTAAACATTTATTCAAAAATGTTACAAATTTCAGGTTCTTCCCCAAATTTTGAATTCTTTCTAAAACTTTTCAGTCTAAACTTCAGATTTTATTTATTTTTAAAATGTTCACTCCAGAATTGATATTTTCAATTAAAATTGAAATTCATATTTTTTTTAAATTCCAACTTACAAGTGGAATTTTCGTTTTTTTTAAACAATTTGAAAGAAATTTATAAGAATTGATTTTTGGCACAAAAGTTCAAGAAGTAACAGGACGAACTTGATTAAGCCAGAAGATTCGCGAAAACAATTAATATTTTAGAAAAGACATTTTGACGTCTAAATTTAAAACAATCTGAAAAAAAACAAACCCAGTTTTGAGGCTTCGAAGTCTTACGAAAAAAGACAAAGTTTTTTTAAATAAAACTGATTATTTTAGCGTAAATTTTGACTAATAAGTAAAAAAATGGAAATATGAGATAATGAAAGGAAAACTGAAGTTTAAGGAAAGAGGTAAATTTTTAGTTTTTAGAAAAATTAAAATATCCAGAAAAACTCGAATTTGCAAAAAAAATTGTAAAGAAATCTGTGTTTCCCTAGCTTCAATGAAAAATACGCCACTGCTTTAGTCCACAGTTGCAACAGAGCATAAACTTTTTATTCTAAACTCGAAATTGTAGGAGAAGAGAATTATTTCAAGAAATTTCGAAATAAAAAACCAAAATTGGAGAAAAAATCGAAAATTTTGAGAAAATTTATGTAAAAACTTAAAAATTTTGGCAAATATTTATCGAAACATTGTGGAATTTTTGAATATCTATTGCTTTTTAATCGTTAATAAAGTTTAATAATTATGAATAAAAAGTTTGAAATTTTAAGTATTTTAAGTATAAAGAAAATGCGAAATTGGAAGTAAAGTTGTAAGTTTGAGATGAAATTTTCTTGGATTTGTGTAAAATTTTGAAAAAGTTTCTAATAAAAATCTTAAACTTTAGTGCAATGTAAAAATTATTTTGAGTATGCAAATGCAATGAACCAAAATAAACCGATATTTTCCGGTTTTGTTCCGGTTTTCGCTTAAAAATAATGATTTTTGTTTTCGGTTATCGGTTTTCGGTTCAGTTCTGGTTCGAAGCCCCGGATTTAAGGCTTGAGAACTAGAGCAAACTTTGGAACTCGATTATAACCAGAAGAAAGAAAAGTTCTAGCTACAAAATCTAAGAAATGGGAATGTGTTCTGTGGGAAGGTAGCTAATAAATTGGTAAAAGGAAAAATAGTAAAACATCAAGAATTACCCATGGAAGAAACTACTTTCTTAAAGCAAATATCGTGCTTTCGAGTCAAAGTGATTAAAGTCATTGCCAAAAAAATAAATAAGAAAAAACCTTCTGAACTTCAAATCTTAGGAAAATTACAATTTCAGGATTAAGGGTGGAATTTGGGATGAAAACTTTTGGAAAAAAGTAAGAAATTTCAGTTTTTTTTTAAAGTTTAATACATTCGCAAAGCGCAACCCCATTATGTCTTTAAAGTACTGCGAGTAGGATGCGGAAATAAGTATAGACGGCGATGAATCGCCTTCTTAAACAAGGATAGCAACGACCTAGCAATAGTGTAATCCTTCAACTATAAAACATTAGCTCACTAAAAAAGGTTTGCCTTTTCTTTTGAAACAAAATTCATCTTTTTCTTTAAAGCAAGACTCGTCTTTTTTTTTTCTTTTAAGTTCAATTCACTCGCAAAGAGCAACCCCATTAAGCCTTCAAAGTACTATTGGTGGGATACGGAAACAAGGATAGATGGCGATGAACTGTCTTGTAACTTTTGGGGAAAATTGAAAATTCCTTTTGGTAACGAGTTCCATAGCTTGGAAGTTTTCTAGAAAAAAGAGTCCGTAGACAGTGGATCAAACTGGACCGCACAGGAATTTGCTGTCTCCGACTATCTTGTATGCCTCAAAAATCTAGCCCTTGGGGGGATCAATCCTTTTAGTTCCTGCGAGCATTTCCAATGATAGTACTTGTAGAAAAAGATAAATCACCAACCATCGGCCTGTGCTCTAGTGTTTCGAGAAAATCCATTAAACTCTCATCATCAATTAGGCGAAGTTTAAGAAAAAAGTGGAAGCTTACAAAAAATCTTGAACGTTGTAAAAAAAACTTTTGTAAAGGATGCCACGTTTCCTTTGATGTGATGATTTAAAAAATTACGTTTATTGATTGAATCGAACTTGCGTTGTAATGATATTTTTGTTTACAGGAAAAAAGTTAAAGTGCCCTTTTTGTGAAAGATTGTACGGATATGAGACGAACCTTCGGGCCCATATACGCCAGAGGCATCAAGGCATAAGGGTGCCGTGTCCTTTCTGCTCGAGAACGTTCACCCGCAACAACACGGTTCGGAGGCACATAGCCCGAGAACACAAGGCGGAGCTGAGTTTGAAAGCCTTTCAAACCCAACAGCAACAGCAGCAGCAGCAACAACAGCAACAGCAAGTACACAACCATAATCCTTAAGAACGCTACCTGAACAGAGCTTGGATCTCCGACGTGTAAGGGCAAAAAGTATTGATAATACGCTGCAGTATCATTGTCACTTAGGGCCAATGAAAGATGAATTATTTCTGGTGATTTGTTTAATGAATCTCTAGATAACTTGTTACCTAAATAAAACTGATTTAATTAGCGGTTGAAACACCACATTCTGATTTCAGTTTCTAAGATTTCCTTCAGTATTTTTCTTCGAATTTTTCCTTAAATTATTGAACGTCATTTGCTTAATTGTTTGGTGTTTTCGACTCGCAAAAAAATATGACACGTTTTCGTGTGAAATTAGCTACTAACTTTAACTTTAAAACTCGCTCATCTGTCACATCAGAAACTGAAAGGTGTAAAGTTAATTTTAGAAAAATGCAACTGAATTGTCATTCCTTGATATTTGACAGGTCAGGAATTGCACATCAATTGAGAAATTAAGCAAAATAATAAATAGATAAACACTGAAAATAAACTCTAGATAGATCAAAATTTTGCTATCAAAATCTCCAACGATTAGTTTTGTTTTGCGTCAGTTAGTCTTCAAGCACTTAGAAGAGCGTGAACAAACTCCATAGTTCACGGGCAAATAAGGGTGATCGAACAAAACCTTTAAAACCAGACTTTTCTTCTAGAAATGTATTGTCCAGTCAATTTACGAAATGAGTTGTAAAAATAGAGTCTTTGCAGAACTCGAGAATGCAAAGCATAAACATACCCTAGGTGTAGAATGCAGAGGGTTGCTAAATTCAAAATTTATTAGTACTAGTAAATTTTATTTTATTTAAGTTTAAGTTGTACAAAGTTGTGCAACCAAAGTTGTAAATGATTTTAGATTCTGAAGTACAAGTTATTCTAGAAATTATTTATTTTTCGTCGGTTTTGCAGCAGTCCTTGCAGCTGAAGAGATGTAAGGTCGAGACTATCTGTGTTGTTAAATCTTAATATAAATAGTATGTGTCATTTTTTATACATTAGTTAGTACGTACTGGATGAATTGAAGTGGAAAAAAGGGTGAACAATACGAGCTGGTCTTGTTTTGTTTGAAATAATCTAAACGCGACGGATATCTAGCACGCTTTTAAATGTGAAAACTTCTCAGGTTGTTAATATTTTATTATATGAGCTGTCGCCGCTGTTTTTTTTGACATTTTAATCTACCTCATTGTCTGCGTCGCAATATTTTTAATTTCTTGCCGTTTCATGGAAGAAATTTTTACTTTCAAAGTTGCACTTTGAAAGACAGTGGCGAGAGCGAGGATTAAGTTTAGATTTTTATTTTGTTATATTTACACTAAGTTATATTTTTGTTTGTACTTATATAATTTTAAAATACTTATTTCCTGTTAGTTTTTTAAGATAAGTTTTAAGTACCTTCGATCACCATGTGATTTAAAATTAACCCAAGAAACTACCTCATTTTCAGGGCTGCCTCGAGTTTTACCATTTCGCCTCTATTAATTAGTGAAAACATTAGTTGGACTAGTCATTTTGTGCAAGTTTCAAACTCAGGCTATTGGAAAAAATAGCGCGGGTGAATTAAATTCACCTTAATTAAGTGTTAAGTTTAACGGCGACCATTACCAGTGTTAATTTGCTTTATTTAGCTCAAATATCTTAGTCTTAAGTTCAATATGCTACGGGTATCGCATATTTTGTTAAATACAGCAACAGTTTCACAACGAAATTTTAACCGGATCGAATCTGCTGGTGCAATAATCGGAAATGCTGCAACGGAAATTTGAATATCCCGCCAGCTGAGGGCCAAAGTTTAAAGCACTCATGCGCCTGGTGGTAGATTTTACAATCGTAAACTTTGCAGTGGGGGCTCGCGCACTGAGGAACTGCAGCACCCCCAATTCCGCTTTCAAGTTGTTTCTCAAAATCTTGGTCTTTTTTAAAGACTTTTCCTTAAATACTTTTTTATAGAAATTTTAAATTTTCTCCGATTTCTTTTATAGAAACTTCATCTTTCTTTCATGTTACGATCTTCTAAAATCTATTTTATTTCTAATTTTTTTGAAAAACGCATTTTTAAAATATAATTTTTGTAAAACTTTTGAAAAAGAGATTAATATTTCGAGAAAGAATTGCAATTTAAAAAAAAAAGGTTACATTTCTCTAAAAGTGTCAAAATTTTGAGAAAATAATTAAAATTTCAAAAAACAATCTAAATCCAACGCATTTTGATATTTCTCTAAAAAAAAAAAATACCACATTTACGAATTTATACATGATTTCGCAATTTTCACTGTATTGTAGAAAAATTTTTAGTTTTTTCCAATATTTTGGTTTTTTTTGTTGGGAAAGTTTTTGGAGATTTTCTATTTTCCTAAATATATTATATAAATATATTTTCTCGAAATTTCTACCTTTCCAGCAAATTTTGTTCTTAACTTAACATTTTTTCTGGAAAATGCAATTTCTCCTAATGTTTTATGTTCCTCTAATTTGCTTTTAAAAATGTTAGGGTTTTTCGCGGCATTTTGACATTTCAAAGTTTATTTTATAATTTTGACTAACGACTTTTACAATAAAATTCTGACATTTTTATAAAAATTTCAAGATTTTGGAAAGAAACGAAAAATTGTTAGGAAAATTTTCCATTGCTTCCGCATTTTGATATTTTTCTAAAAAAAAAATAATAACCGATGGACTATTTTCCTAACATTTCTAATTTTTTCTACAGATATTTCAAATTTTTTCTCGAAAGTTCGATTTTGCTTCTCGAAAATTGGAATCTTTTAAAATTTTTACCTTTTTCAGGATTTTGAAATTTTGATTTTTTATGAGAATTTCGGCTCTTTCGACATTTTTGATTTAATTGCAACATCTCAACCTCAAAAATTTCCGCATTTACAATTTATTTTTTGAAATTTGACCGTTTTTCAAAAATTTGTATTGCTTCCTCAATTTTAACTTTTTTTGAAAATTTTGAAGTATACCAAAAATTGTACTGTTTTTAAAACTTACGGCTTTATTAAAATATTTACTTTTTGTGCAAATTTAAACTTTTTTTAAATGTTGAATCCTTCAAAATTTTGCCCTTTTAAAAAATTCGCTTTTTATTTCAAATTTGATTTTTTTACGAATTTTGAAATTTTTTCTTGTTAATTTCGACTATTCTGATGTGTTTTTTCCCAAAATTTGGAAAATTTCGATATTCCAAAATTTGCAAAATTTTGATTTTTGATGATTTTCATTTTTATTAAATATTCCAGTTATTTTTTAAATGTTCGATCTTTTCTCGAAATTAAAAAAGTTACGACTTATTTTCGAAATTTTTTTTAAATTTAGACTTTTATTTGAAATTTTTTTTTAAAAATTTCGGTTCTGGACCTTTTTTAAAATTTCGTCTTGATTTAAATATGTCGACCCTTTTTAAAAATTTCGACATTTTAAAAATTTCGACTTTTTAAGAATTTCGACTTTTTTAAAACATTTTACAGTTTTTCAAAATGTTAACTATCGAAATTTTCAATTTTTTTTTAAACTTTCGACATTTCAAAATTTTGTCTTGTTGACACAAAATTGTTTTAGAAAACCTAATTTTAACTTATAAAAGAAAGTGCTGACATTTTTTAATATTCAATAATACGGTTTGTCACCTCCTTAGGACTTAACAATGCGTCTTGTTTCGAATTTTTTCGAAAATTTCGACTTTTTAAATGTTGCCTTGTTCGAGCAGAATTGTTTTTCAAAACCCAATTTTTGGCTTGTAAAAGAAAATTTTAAATTTCAATGTCCAGTTAAATATTCTTTTTCACCCCGCTTCGGGTTAAACATTTTTAAAATCGATTAAGCACGTATTTAGTGATTGCTTTTATGTATTCTTCATGTATGAAATTTCGACAAAAAATGTTTAGAAAAGAATCCAGAACTTTCTCCAAAAATGTCAACATTTTGGGAAAAAAACGAAGAAATTTTAAAAAAAGTTATTTTCAATTTTGAGAAAAATGTTGAATTTCAAGAAAAAATGAACCTTCTAAATTTCAACTTTTTTTACAATTTGATATTTCGCTAAAAAAAATTTACCATTATTATAGAACCGAAGAAAATTCTGAATCGAAATTTCCAATTTTTCTAGAACTGTTGTTTTTATTTGTTAAATTGCAATTGTAGTCCGTCAAATTTCGATAAAAAAGGGAATGAAATTTAAAGATTAACCTCACAATTTGGAGAAAACGCAGACATTTCTAGAAAAAAGTTGAAATTTGTTATTTGTATATAAAATTTTTGAAAAAATAGCAATGTCGAAAGCAATGAAAAAAACCAATTTTTAAAAATAAATTAATTGTCAAAAATATTCTCAAAATTTCGACTTTTAAAGTAGGACTTATTGAAATTTTCAAAAATGAGTCAGCATTTCTAGAAAAGTCAAAATTTCGAAATTAAAAATAGTCAACATCTAAAAAAAAATAATTGACAATTTAATCTTCTAATTTAAATTTTTTCTGGTAATTTTGAAGTTCCCAGAGAAACTTCAAAGATCAAATATTTTTTGAAGTCGATCCTTTGTGATTAAAATTCACATTTTGGGACTTTATTTGTAATTAAACTGCGAGTTTTTGAGTTTTAATTCGACATTTTTCTATAAAAGTTTATATTTAAAAAGAAAAAAAATATCAGTTTTAAAAAGTATATATTTCAAGCTGAGGAAAGTTTCTAAAAAACAGATAAAATTCATTATTTAATCACAAAATTCCAATTTTTGCTCGAAATTTTGCATTTTCGGATTTTCCTAAAGTTAAGATTTCTACTGGAGGTTCATTGAGAGAAATTTCGTCTTTTAAAGCAGGACTTATTGAAATTTTCTAAAATGAGTCAAAATTTCTAGAAAAGTCGAAATTTTAAAATTAAAAATGGTCAACATCTAAAAAAAATTAATTGATAATTTAATCTTCTAATTTAAATTTTTTCTGGTCATTTTGAAGTTCCCAAAGAAACTTCAAAGATCAAATATTTCAGCTTGAAGTCGATCTTTTGTGATTAAAATTCACATTTTGGGACTTTATTTGTAATTAAACTGCGAGTTTTTGAGTTTTAATTCGACATTTTTCTATAAAAGTTTATATTTAAAAAGAAAAAAAAATATCAGTTTTAAAAAGTATATATTTCAAGCTCAGGAAAGTTTCTAAAAAACAGATAAAATTCATTATTTAATCACAAAATTCCAATTTTTGCTCGAAATTTTGCATTTTCGGATTTTCCTAAAGTTTTCTACTGGAGGTTCATTGGCAGAAATTTCGTTTTTTAAAGTAGGACTTATTGAAATTTTCTAAAATGAGTCAAAATTTTTAGAAAAGTCGAAATTTCGAAATTAAAAATAGTCAACATCTAAAAAAAATTAATTGATAATTTAATCTTCTAATTTAAATTTTTTCTGGTCATTTTGAAGTTCCCAAAGAAACTTCAAAGATCAAATATTTCAGCTTGAAGTCGATCTTTTGTGATTAAAATTCACATTTTGGGACTTTATTTGTAATTAAACTGCGAGTTTTAATTCCACATTTTTCTCAAAAAGTTTATATTTAAAAAGAAAAAAAATATCAGTTTTAAAAAATATATATTTCAAGCTCAGGAAAGTTTCTAAAAAACAGATAAAATTCATTATTTAATCACAAAATTCCAATTTTTGCTAAAGTTAAGATTTCTACTGGAGGTTCATTGAGAAGCAACAGAGGTGGTTTATGTTATTAATTTTTTGAACTCATTTGGTTTTACACAATTTTAACACAAACGCCGTCGCAGCACCCCCTCTAGTTTTAGCTGCTAGCCGCCACTGAAACTTTAACTTTGAAGTTTTTACGTATTTATTTGATGTCTTAAAAATCCATAAATAATAAACATTAACAATAAATACAAATCAGGAAAATTCAAAACGGTTTCAAATTATTGCAAATCAGGAATATTAAAAATATGTACAAAATTTTGAAACTATTTGTCAAAATTGTTACAAAAAAAGGTAATTTTTGCCAGCGCTCTGCAGCGAATAGAGTCTTGCATAAGTCCGGAGTCAAGCAGATTCAAGTCAGGTGGCCTAGCTGGTGGGAATTCTCAATCCGCGTGCTCCGTCACTTCTTTTACAGTATGTCACAGCCTAGTCATTCTTCAGTAACCATCTACCTCATTTCTACAGTATTTCTAATCTATTACGGGTCTTAACTGTTTGTATACAATTTAGTTACCGATCTACCTCAGAAAACATGACAGATCACTTATAATAATAGTTTATAATGTTAGAGAGATATATTATAGCTTTTTTTCTACATATTTTATTATAAAAAATAGTACAAACCAGGTTTACATAATTTTTAGCAGCTTTTGCTCTTGCACTCAGTTTATTTTCTACGAATTGTCTACTTTTTTGTGTGCTTGAGGGCGTGTTTGTTTTAACGTAAAACACAATAGAACTGGAATTGTATTTATATTTATTGAAGTGTCGTTCTTTTGTGCTTTACGTGTAGCGTGAAAAAAGTGCGTGTGTTTTGAAACTGTAACATATGGGACGATTTTTGACCTTTAAATCTTTTACCTCTGAATTTTTACTTAGTTTAGGTAAATTCAGTTTCAAGATGTGGGCAAAGCTACTGATAAAATTGATTTATTAGAGATAGTTTCAGAATATAACGTTTTGAAACAATTATTAATGTTAATTTTGTACAATCGTCCCATATATTACCAGTGATCTCCTCTGCCGATGGTAAATATGAGGCGTCAGGGTATTTGAAACCATAAAACTAGTTAGGCGTTAGTTTAAGTTCGTTTAGTTAGATTAAGTAAGAATTCAGTTTTTAATAAACCAGTCGAAACAGCTTTATGACTATTTACCAAAAAAACGATGCCAGTTGAATATACCGACGAACGGTTGAATTAGTGAGTATAGAAATTGTTAGGGAAAGAACATGTTTTAGCAAGTGAGTATTTTGATACAAAGAATTGGACATATAATTAAGATTGATATAAAGTTTTATATAACTACTCGTTAATGATTAGGGGACATGTGAAAAACTTGCTCATATGCCGTTAGCTAGAAGGCAATTATAAGTGTAGACATTGGTGTAAATTTTTAACTGTAAATCTTGAAATGTTTTTGACACCTATTAGATTTTTTTAAATAAACTGGTGTATCATGTCCTCGGCGTGAACGTGGCTTAATAAGGTCAACTGGATGACATTTTTGACCGAAATTTGGACAAAGATAGGCCGACATTGTGTATAAAATTGGATGCCATTTTCACCATTTTACAGCTAAATCGAAGTCTGTGTTTTTTATATGATATGCAGGATTTGATTTTGGCACCTTTTTAATCACTGTTTATCGATGTAGCAAAATCTCACTGTTTTAACGTAAATTCGATGAATTGCTAGCGATTTTTTCATGAATTTGTTGCTATAAGCAGTTGTTTTCTCTGTCTGTGTCATTATAAATAAAAGTGGCAATGCAATGTTATTCGGACGTTTCGGAATTGCGACAGTTGATAGGAAATAATAGTTTGGTCTTCAGGTGTTTTATGAATCGAGTATCTGCTCTTGGTTATACATCTAGATGTATCGAGTCCAAAGTATAACCAAGATGTCACATATTTAGTAAATCATTAGAAAATTTTTAATGCATCACAAATTGAATATTCAATGTGAACATTGTATAGTTTAAATTTTCGTTTATGTGTCAAATAGTTGTTAACTGTTACATTTTATTCGAGAATGTAAATAGTAACAGAAATAATACAATAATCTACCTCAGAAGTTGTACTTTGTACTGCCTGCTTAAAGAAATGTTAGTACAAAAGATATGTTTATAATTGTAAGGAAAACGGCATGACCCTTTGTACATTTATCCCCTTTTTTCTAATTTAAGTGATAACAGACAAAACAGCAATAAATCTACCTCAAATTTATGTAATTTCTATTATATTAAAAATAATGCAAAGAAAGACAAGGGTTATGTTGCTTTTTCCTAGTCAATAATGTCCAAGATATTCCTTGATAACACTCAGGTTAATAAGTACAAACTTAAATTATGAATTATTACTTGTAACACTCGATTCAGGGAAATAGAGAATCTCGTTGAATATATTATTATAAAATAGATTGTTAACTCTGCATATATTACCTCTATTAGACATTATTAGATATTTCGAGTTGTAATTTAAAGTAAGGATTATTGATGGCTAATTTAATTCTACATTTCAACAGGCGACATTCACAGTATTGGATTTTTCGTTAACAATTTGAAGGGTTTGTTTCTACACGAAGACGCCTTCAGTAGTCATTTTAAAAACGTTTCTGTCGCCAATACGACATTTCTGTCGCCAACACGACAATTAACTAAGAAATCATATAACGCAACCCGTAATACAAGTACAAAAGTTACCGCACAACTAGTGACCTTTGCAAACTTGATTACATCGTACATCTTGGTTACGGTTCTGTTTTTGTTAACTTCGTGTCGGCCTCTTCATTTAAAAATTAGTTTCTTTTTTCGCTGTTGAAGTCGCCTCTTTGCTAATTTTTTTCAGTTGAATGTTCCCGTCTTGCTTTTTCATGTTGGTTGCTGTCGTCGCCATCGTAATCAGTATAACATTTTTGTTTAAAAAGTTTGTATTGTTGTGAATATGTATTGTTTTAAGAGTTGAAGTTCATGCGCCATCAGTAACTTTCCTTTAAGTGGTGACTCCGGTCCTGGCCCTTTAGTAATCCAATCGGGCTCGCTATAAAATAATTGTAGTATTATGATCTGTACATTCACTATGTAATTATTGCAAATTTTTATGTGTTCCTTATCGATAACGTTACATTGTCACCATGTCGATCCATCATCACTTTTTGCTGCATTCGTCTGCATATTTCCTGCAGCTACACAATGTAATGTGTTGTAATTCCATCTCACCTACACTCCTTTGTTAGGAGTATAAATATTCAACTACTTATTGTATATAAGTAATTTACATGCAAGTAAAAATGACTATGTATTCATGTTTCTGTTTTATCTTATTAATTTTAATAAACAATTTGTCGTTTACAAAGTTTTTTCCTCTCCCTAATTATAAACCTAAAATTTAAAAAGTATTATTGTCCCAATGTATACCTTCTAGTCAGGCCCGTAACCAGGGGGTGGGCTAGGAGGCTACAGCCCCCCCCCGAAATTTTTTGGCTTCACACTAGATAAAACTGAATTTTTCAGATGTGCGACCTTTTTAAAAACCATTTTGTTTTCGTAATGAAATGCAAGGATGTCTTTTTTTCAAATTTGGCGCCATTTATTATTATTAGACACCGGATTTTAAGCACAATCAAGCAAGGTAAAAAGGTGAGCAAAATGTAAAATAAGGCAAAAACGAAAAGTTAAAAAAGGCACCAAAAAGGTAAAATACCCTAAAAAAAAAGAAGGCATTAACAGGCCAAAACCCACAATTAACAAAAAAAACATCTTGATATCTCAGTCGAAATTTAAAAAAATTAATTTTAGGTTATACTTAGAATATTCAGAAGAAGTATAATATTTTCAAATGAAGTTCTTAAAATTTCGAGTTCATTCTCGAATTTTCGCCCTAAATCTTAAAATTTTTACTTTAAACTCATTCGAATTTTTTCCAAAATTTTAAGTTTTAAATCTTAGATTTCGTTTCTAGAAAAATTTTAACTTTTCTTGGAATTTCCTTTTTTTTTAATTTCAATCTTACGTTTTGAATTTTATTACAATAATGTTGGATTTTGCAAGTTGTTCAAGCTTAAACTCCCCATTTTGAAAAAAATTCAAATTTTGGGAAAAACTGGAAATTTATACAAGCGATTTTTCGAAATTTAGCACCAAATTTTGAGAAAAACTTGAATTTTGTAATAATAGTTTTACAGTTTTGAATTTAAAAATTTAAATTTTAAATTCGGTTTTTGAACAAAATTTTGAATGTTAAGCCCTTGACTAAATAATCAAAATCTCTTATAAGCCGTTATTTTGAGAAGACATTTTTTAATAAGTTATTTTTATGAATTTCTTCTATAATTTTTGTAACATGGCGATTGAACTTTAAAAAAAAATTCTAAAATGTTGATTCTTTTATAAATTTCGAGTTTTACACAAAACTTGAGCTTTTTTAAGCTGGAAAATTCAGGATTTTTTTATAACTTTAACCCATCAACTTAATTCGTAATTTTTAATTTTTTTCAAAAAGTTGTAACTTCATAATAAAAAATTTCCAAATTTTTTGTTATGAAGTTGATTTGTTTATTTTTCGATTAAGATTTTAAAAATTCGACTTTTTTCTCCAACATTCGTTTCCAAGAGGAAACTTCCAAAAAAATATTGAAATTTCTATCTTAATTATCAAATTTCAATTTTAATTAAGAACTTTTTTTACTTTTAATCACAAAATTTCAACTGTAAATTCATATTTTTAGAAAAACTTGTTTTATAAAATTTTTACAATTTTTTACGACGAGTTTAAAAATGTCATGATTAAAGTCGAAGTTTTGAAAAAAAAATTAGTTTAATGACTTTAGTTTATTTTTCTCCACTGGTTCAAAATTCAGACTTCTTAAAAATATTTTGACTTTCTTTCTAGACATTTAATTTATAAAAAATCCCCTAGCCATTTTGAGAAAACACTAAAAGTTTCAGGAAATATTAAAATTTATTTTTTGAGTTCTGTTTCAAGACAAAATATTATTATTAGTTTTTGTTATTAAATTTTATCTTTTGGAAATGAGAAATTTTTTCAAGAAAATCTTGATTTCAACCCCTTTTTTTTCAAAAATTATGACCTCTTTTTTTTCGGATTTGGAGAGTAATTCTAAATCTCAACTTATTTCTAAAATTTCGAATTTAAAAAACTAAAAATTATGAGTTCAAACAAGTAAATTTGTTAAGAATTAACATATCCTAATCTTGTTAGGAAATCCAAAATTTTTAAAAAAGTTAATAATGTCAGAAATGTTTAATGATGAATTTTGGTTATTTTTAAGTATAAACACGGTCGTAATTAAACTTTTTCTAGAACAAGTTTGTCCACTCTAAATGTAAACTTTTCTAGACATTTCGAATTAAAATTCCAAATTCCAAAAATTCAAGATTAAGTTAGTCGATATCTGACATTTTTTACAAAAATTTTGGCGAAATTTCCAGGTTTCTGGAAAGAAGTTTAAAAAATTATTTGTGGCTTTGAAGTAAATACAAAGATTTTAAACTTTAAATTTTGAAATAAAAAATAAAAGTATTAACATACTTTGCATTTAACAAAAAATCTTATTCAAATTGAAAATTTCCAAAAAAGGCAGACATTTTGAAATTAAAGGTAAAACTTACAAAAAAACGATGAATAACTTATAGCAAAAACTTTTTTTCGAAATTCGGAAGAATCAAATGCTTTTCGACATTGCAAATTCAGACAGCAACAATAATTCCCAAAATTGCCCAAAATAAAAAACGTAGGAATTGAAGTTGTTGTCAGTTAGAAAAAGAGTTGGACGCTAAGAGGAAACTTGAACTTTAAAAAAAGCATCTAATCTTTCAGAATTTAGAAAGAAAAATTTTAAATGTTCGGGTGCAAACTTTAAATTTGAGATAAAAATTTAAATTATGAATTTAATCGAAATTTGAAAAAAATTAAAGAAAAAGATTTTTTCCAGCTGACTTCAAACTATGTCTTTAAATAGAGCACTTTCTAAAGACATTTTTCATATACAAGTGCGGGTTATAGAAGACAGTTCAAAGAAAAATCTTAGAAAAGAATATTTTGCGAGTAATTTTAATCATCTTACCCACGCATCTGTTCTTATTTAGAATTTAAACTAGGATAAATAGGCAACATTGTTTTAAAATAACTTTGTCAGAATGTCGGAAGAGTTAGACTCTAGAAATGTTTTTAGTGTATTTTTTTATATTTTAAAGTATACTTGTATACAATAATAATTTTAATAGTAAAGTAGTATTTGACCGTAGTTTCTTAGCACTAACCTAAACACAAACAAAACCTAGGTAGTTTTATCAGAAGGATCGCAGTCCTCCCCCCTCCCCTCCCGAAAAAAATTCTGGTTACGGGTCTGCTTCTAGTGATGTAACGAATGATGGTTTTCCCACATTCGCGAATGCGAATGCGAATATTCATTTCCAACATTCGCGAATGCGAATGTAGGCTTTTTCACTGGCACTTAGAAAACATTGTGAGAAAAATCGATATTTTGAAAATAAATCGAATTTAGAGAAAAAAATCCAGTTTCTAAGAATGTTTCTCTACTACTATTGACAAAATTGTTATGTTCTTAGCTAAATATTAATCCAATTCTAAAAAAAAACTAATTTTGATAAAAAGTCCAAATTTGAATAAAAAGTTCAATTTAAAGTAGAAAATTCTCGAAACATAAAACATTTAATCGAACTTCAATAATAGAACATATTTTGAGAAATAGGTTGAAATTTCCGGCATTAAAAATTTCGAGAAAATGGCCGAAATTTGTATGAAATATTTAAAAACTTCAGTGCAGTACAATTTTGAGAGAAAAAACTAAAATTTTTGAGTTTATACTCAAAATTCTACTTTATAGTCATAATTAAGAAAAAGACGAATTATAATTTAAAAAAAACATGGTTTGGAATAAATTGGGACTTTTCAGAAATTCCATTTAATATCAAAAACTTGACTTTTTGGAAAAAAGTGAAAAATATCAAAATTTAGAGAAAAAGATGATTTTCGAGGTAAAAATCGAAAGTTCCAAATACAGTGAAATCCGCTTATTATGACTCCGCTTAGAGTTACTAACTGTTTTGAACGACGTAAACGCAGTAAAACATTTGAATTTAAATATGAACTTCGAAATTTAAAAAAAAGGAAGGAATTTTGAGGAAAATTTTACGAAAAAAGTCGATATTTCAAGAAAAAATGGTCGAAATTTCTCGATTTAATATTTATTTTTTAATGGCTGCCAAAGTGAAGGACCAGCTGCCTTCTGCCCCTCTGTGATGTCAGAAAATATCCGCTATTGAGATAATGGTCGAAATTTTGAGAAATTAACTCTTCTGGAATTCTTGTCTTTTTGCAAAGATTCAATACTTTCAAAATATATTTTTCAAAATTTTCAAGTAACTATTATTCTGAATATTTTTACTTTTTTATCAAAAGATCTATCAAATGTTGAGAAAAAGCAAAGTTTGATGTAAAGTCGAAATTTGTAGAAGGACGAATTTAAAAAAAAATGAAAGTTTCAGAAAAAGTCAAATTTTGAGAAATGACGAAATTTTGAAGATAGAAAACCGACGAATTTTGAGATAAAAATTTAAAATTTTTAAAAAGCCAATTTGAATAAATGAGCTCGAATTTTAGGTTCAATTCGAAATTTCAAAATAAAAAAGGAAATTTTGTGAAAAAAGACGAATTTTTATAAAAAGGTCGAAATTCCAAAGAAAGGAACAAATGAAAATTTTTAAAAAAGGGCCCCGTAGTTGAGAATATAAATTTCTAGTTGATTTTATGAATCAGAAGAGAGCAAACGCCCTAGTGCTCTATTCAAGTTAACGAGAATAAATATTAAAGAAGAAGAGAAGGAAGAAAGAAAAAAAAGGGAATTAAAAGATACTTTTTATTAGGCGGGACTGGCTAAATTACGAAATTTTGAAGAAAGAAAACCGACGAATTTTGAGGTAAAAATTTAAAATTTTAAAAAAGCCAATTTGAATAAAAGAGCTCAAATTTTAGCTTCAATTCGAAATTTCAAAAGAAAAAAAGAAATTTTGTGAAAAAAGACGAATTTTTATAAAAGGTCGAAGTTTCAAAGAAAGGAACAAATGAAAAGTTTTGGAAAAGGGCCCCGTAGTTGAGAATATAAATTTCCAGTTGATTTTATGAATCAGGGGAGAGCAAACGCCCTAGTGCCCTATTCTAGTTAATGAGAATAAAAATTAAAAAAGAAGAGAAGAAAGAAAGAAAAAAAAAAGGGAATTAAAAAACTGGGACTGGATAATTACCACATTATTTGTTAGGTACCCCCAAACTCATGATACAGGTAGGTCATAAATAATTTCCCGTTTTATTGCCAAATACATTCGCAATATATTGGCATAATTTCTTACGAATGTGAATGCGAATGCGAATATGAAAAAAACATGCGAATATTCGCAAATGCGAATGCGAATCCATCACTAATACCTTCTAAGGGATTGTCGGTCGTCCTACACTATTTTTGTTGCTTGCCCTGTCGCAGGGGGGTCATGAATTTTATTTAAGAATAGGAGCCAACTGATATAAAAGAGAGTAATCAAGTAACCATCAAAGAGTTAAATCCTGCTGAAAACAACTTCTTTTTTTTAATCTAGAGTAACTGCAGTAAATCAAAAACAATTTAAATCAAAAATATAAGGATGATTCTCTACTAATTAGAAAATCGTTGTTTTAAGATAGATATTTTGGTATTTTTGTTAAAATTTTTTTGAGATAGAAATTTCGGTATTTTTGTTAAAATGTTTGTATCAGATCACAGAACTTCATATCTGACTTACTATTAAGGTGCTGGTATGTTTCACAATAAAAACGTTGCTCTTTCGAAAAAAAACTTAAAATATTAGAATAAGAATAATCTACTTTTGAAAGTAGATAACAAACAGAAAAGAAAAATAGAAAACTAAAATCCGCACTTCAATTTGTCGCTTATATTTTTAATGTTAAAACTTGTCCCATGTATTAAAAAAAACAGTCCCCTGTCATTTTGAAAATGTCACCAAATGTGGCATTGAGACTCCTGGATTTCTATCGAATGAAGTGTTAATAATATGAACTTAAAGATCAATTCTTTAGTAATAGAAGGACCATCCGTATTGTTCCCGACTATAGATTCCTTAGTCGGCCTGTTGTCATAGAAAATGTCATCTACGTAAACGTCCCATATCTTACACTTTTCAGAATTGTTTAGGACTATCTGGTTATTTTCATTGACTATTATACCTAAGCTCCGTTTTCTAAATAACTCAGCAGTTTCTTTGAGTCTGTTATGAAGGTTAAAATCATCAGGTTTATGTTGAAGCTGTCCTATTTCACTGCATTCTCTTTTGAGCCATTCATTTGTTGCAAACCTGATTTCTGACCTGATTCATCTTTGCAGGTCTCTATTCTTGTCAATTATTTTTGAAATTTCTGCGTTCTTCCACGAGTAGTAGAATTTCGTTGGTCATCTATTTCTCTTTTTTATTTCTAGAACTATACCCTAACGTATCTTGTGAGGTGACTTTCAGAGCATTTGCTATTTCTCGCCACGACTGTGTCACGTCATCTCCTTCGATTTTGAGAGACAAATTTTGCACCTGCGAATTTAATTGGTTGGCTAATTCGGTTTTAATTATTGGATCATGTAATTTATCCAATGCCATTAAACGTCTTTGTGTTTCTTTTTTATGCTTCGAGAGCGTCTATACTCCATGTTAACAGTGCAATATACTTTTAACATTAAGGCATGTTGATAATGCGTGATGGTCACACGAAACCCCTATCCAAACACGCTTAACGTGTCTAAAGAAGAAAAAAAAACATTTATTACACATAAATTATAAGGTTTGTTTTCAAGACATTGAGTTTCTTCGCAGAATTCTAGGTTAAAAACCTATATTTTTAAATTTTTCCCTAAAATTTCGACTTAAAATTCGAAAGTAAACTTTTTTTGGAAATTTTAAATTTGTTTTTTAAAATTTTCCAAAGCGTGTAAAGGTTGAATGTTTCTTACTGAAACAGTTTATATTTCAAGTTCAAACACGAAATTTCGAGAGCAAAAAATCGTAGTTTCGAAAATAGTTCCATTTATTTTTAATTTCAAGTTTTTCCAGTGTTTCTTCCAATTTTCGTTAAATTCAACAACTTAAGTGTTATCTTCATTCATGTTTTATTGACTTTTTTTTGCCAGATATCTTCAGAGGATATCTTAAGTGTACCTAGAAATTTAAGTTAAATTAAAAATTAAATTTTCAGTTTAAACTTGAATTTTCGAAATTAAAATCAAACACTTAAACTATATTTACATAGTTTTTTAGAGTTTTAACCCGAAATTAGAATTTTTTTATTACATAAACCACGACTTTTTTTTAAACGTTGAGTTTCTTCTGATCTCAAACTTTACATTTGTAATTTTTTCTCCAAATTTCTTCTAAAAATTTTAGGTTTTTTCTAAAAAGTCCAAATTTAAACTTAAAATTTAAAGTTTCGGCTGAGAAAAAATTTTGACCTACTTTGGACCGAAACGAAACCCGTTTTTGAAAGAAACAGGCCAAATTCTGACCTTAAGTCAAAAAATCAATTTCAAGCTTTAAATTTGAAATTACAAAATAGATTCAAAATTGTAATCATTAAATTCGTAAGTTTGGTAAGTCACCAAAGATATCAAAAAAAAATTCGTAATTCTTAAAATTTTTTCTCTAATTAATTGCAAACGAAGTTTTAATAAAAAAGTTGCAATTTTTGAATTGAAATTGGCCGTATGTAAAAAAAATATAAAATATTCTAGCCGCACCATTGATACTTTCAAACTAAAAATAATCTCACAAAAACAAGCTCTTTTCAAAATAAAGTCAAAATTTTGAGGAAGAAGTTTACTTTCGATTCTCGAAATTTCGACCTCATTTTTAACATTTCAATTGAAAACTAGAATATTTTACTTTTTTAGGATTCTAAAACCCCAAATTAAGAATTTCGAAACTTAGGTCAAAACCACTTTGTCTAATGTTGAAATTTTAGGAAATATAACAATTTCAAATATAAACGAGAAAGTTTGGGAAGTTTTGAGAGGAATCATAATCATAAAAATCATAATCATAAAAAAATGTGTCTTGATACAGAAGCTCGAGAATAGCTAACTTTGGAATTAAACTCGAGAAGGTCAACATTTTGAAATCGGTTTAAAATTTTTATAAAAAAAATAGTTGTGAGCTCAAACTTTCTAAAACTTTCTCTAATTTGCTTCCGGTTTAATTTATCAGATCTTTTTTTTATGGAACCGACTTGTTCTTGCTCATTTTCAAAAATTGATACACAAATCTTGTCCTCTGAAACCAAGAAAGATTAAGAAACCCAACAACAGTTTTTTTTTTAAGTTTAATCGACTATGCTTTCAAAGCACTGCGAGTAGGATGCGGAAAAAAGGATAGATGGGGATGAACCGCCTTCTTAAACAAGGATAGGTTGTAATTTTTGGGCAAAATTCCTTTCGATAACAAGTTCCATAACTTAGAAGTTCTATAGAAAAAAGAGTCTCCGTAGACAGAAGTCCTCTCTGTGTCAAGCTCTGTCAAGTCTCCGACTGTCTAGTACGCCTCAAGAATCTTGCCCTTGGGGGAATTAATCCTATTAGTTCCTGCGAGCATCTTCCATGAAAGTACTTGTAGAAAAGAGATAAGTCACCAACCATACGCCTGTGCTCTCGTGTTTCGAGAGAATCGGTCAGACTCTCGTCATCAATTAGGCGAATCGCTCTACTCTGAATTGAATTCAAGAGAGCTAAAGTGTGTTTTGGGGCTGAACTCCAAACATAAGAACAGTATTCTAGTGTTGGCCTAAGTTGAGCTTTGTATAGTGTTAATAGCTGATGAGATGTGAAGTACTTTTTAGCTCTAAAAAGAAAGTCTAGTTTCTGAGAGGAGGATTTTGCAATGGCGCGCACATGATCATCCCAAGAGAAGTTAGTGCTCGCATTCACTCCGAGGATAGATAGATTAGATCCCATCGGAAGGATTTTACCGTCCATTAGTATGTTTGTTGCATTATCCCTTGATGTTTTCTCAGAGAAAACCGCGGCCTGAGTTTTTGAAGCGTTGAAGTCGACCAAATTGTTTTTACCCCATTCCAGAATAATCTCGAGATCCCGATTAATCGTCTGTATCTGCTGTTCCCTTAGTCGATCTGAAGCAGCGATAGATAATGGTTTGTCGGAGAAAAAAGATGACACAAGGTTACTGTCATCTGCGTAGCTGTATATAGGATTGGAAGTTGAAGCTAAGAGATCGTTTATGTGTAACAGAAATAGAATAGGAGATAGAACATAACCCTGAGGCACCCCTGCGCAAATGTTTCGAATGAGATGCCATCGACGACGACCTGAAGAGACAGAGTCCAGAAGGAAGACCATAAGATGTTAATTTGGTGAGAAGAGATCGGTGCCAGACTCTGTCGAAAGCCATTGAGATATCCAATGCCACAATCCTAGCCTCACCATGTTTTTCCATAGCTGAGTTATAGATATGAGTAACATGTGCCAGTAGATCGCCAGTGGAACGTTGTTGGCTAAAACCGTATTGCCTGTTGGAGATGATTCTATTTTCCTCCAGATATTGGAGAATCTCGATGTTGATAACCTTTTCCATCACTTGAGATATAACTAAGATATAGGGCGATAGTTGTTAGCCACATTCCTTTTTCCCTTTTTAGGGACAGGCTGCACTCTAGCAGATTTCCAGATGTTAGAGAATACACCTTTGTTGGAAGAAAGTGTAAAAAATGTGCTTAGGACAGGAGTCAACTCTCTCAAAACTATAGCGGGAATACCATCAAGGCCAGAAGCTTTCGAAGTGTCGAGCTCAAGGAGAATCTTCCTGATTGTGCGTTGTCTGAAAACAACTTCAGGCATCGAAGTGCCAACCTTAGGAAGAATAGGAGGTTCTGCGTTTCGAGAATCAAGATTGGAATTTTCAGCAAACATTAAGGCTAACATGTCAGCCTTTTCCTCGGAGGTAGCAGCAATATTGCTATTTTCATCGAGTAAAGGTGGAAAATTTGAAGGTGTAAAATTTTTTCCAATCGACTTTGCAAATCCCCAAAAGGACCTGAAACCGTTCGAACAGTTGATAAGCCTCTGGCGCATTTTACGATCGAAATCACCTTTTGCCTCGTCAATATCCTGTTTACAAGAATTTCGTGCATCCACAAAGATGATCAGAGTCTCGACTGAGGGATTATTTCACCAACGCCGATATGCGCGATTTTTGCAGGAGACAGCCCGAGCACATTTTTTACTAAACCGAGATTTACTGAAGGCAGACTTCTTTTGGGAGTGGGGAATTGAGCATTCCATACTAATCAAGATAGTTTCAGTGATGGATTCGGCGACTAAGAAAGGGTTGTCTGAGTTAAAGCAGACTTTCTGCCATGGGAAAGATTCAAAGAAGTCTCTTAATTCTTCCCAGTCTGCAAAGATGAAGTGCCAAACCCTACGGGACTGCGTCTGGGAAGGAAGTGGTATATGAAGAGAGCGAGAGGCTGCTACGAGCTTGTGATTCGAATTTCCAAGCGGTGATGTCACAGAAATTTTATACGAATTTGGTAAATTTGTAAGGAAAAGGTCCAGTAGATTGGGTTGATGGGTATCTACATCAGGAATTCTTGTGGGTTCCTCAACTAATTGCGATAGTCCACAAGTGATGGTTAAAGCCTCTGCCACCCTTCCCGCGTCGTCAGTTCGGGAAGAAAACCTTAACCAAGGAATGTTGCGTACGTTGAAGTCACCGAGAAAGACAAACTCAGCTTTTGGATAATTCGTCTGTAGGTGATCAAAGGTTACGGAGAGAAAAGAGAAGAGCTGTCGATATGAGGGTTCGTCTGGAGACAAATAAAGTGAACAAATGAATATTACTTCGTTTTTGGAGCAGATTTTCAGCCAAATCACATCATGATCAGCAGATTCCAGTGCTTTTTCTCGTTGATAGGACAGATCGCTTCGCGTAAAAGCACAAATTCTCCTTTTGTGCCGAAATTTTGTGTGCAAGTCGTAGTTAGGGCAAAGCAAATTTACTGTATTAATGGATGGGATGACTTGGGCTTCTGTTAGAGACAGCACATGGGGTCTTTCAGTTTGAAGCTATTGATGAACCGAGTTTAGATTTAAGTTTAGACCCCGAATGTTACAGAATTGAATTTTCAATGAATTGTTTAAAAGAAACTTGGCCCGTGGTACCTTAATATTTTCCGTCGATTTTAGATTCCCTCATACACCCTCCACCCAGACATCCGAACGGGAGTGTAGTTTACGTCCGGAATTTTTTTGCATCTTTGTTTTTAGTAATTAGAAGAAAAAATCAGAGTAGATGAAAAAAGGAAATAAGGAAAAGGACAGGATGAGGAAAAAAGAATAGCAGAAACTGACTCACGTGTCAGAGACGGAAACATGATGTAAGCATCATTTCATCGCCTCCTAGTGATACGTGGGGTGGTACTACCTCGGACGACTGAAAGTTCCAGTTGTGTTTTTTAATCTTTCTTGGTTTCAAGGAACAAGATTTGCATATCAATTTTATCAAATTTTCATTGTATTGATTTTTAATATTTAACTCCACTGAATATCTATGTAATGTTTGGTTCCAACTTGAAATAAACAATTAAAATAAAATCCTGAAATTTCAATTAATTAGAATTCATTTAATCATATCTCTTGCCTCATCCTTTAAAAAGTATGCACCAAAAAAAAAAGAAGAAAAAATTGCTTGGTGTGGGATAGCGTGGCGTCGTAAATGCTTCAAGTGTGAAATTCTCCTTCGGCTAATAAATAGTTAATGATCTGTTAGCCTTGTTAAATTCGATGTATTATTTTCAGGACACTCAGATATATGCCAACCACCACGTGCCAGCACGTGTCGGCGGTTAGGGAACGGAAATTTCGTCGCGTGCCATATCAAGTGATTATTATTTCTTTAATCGGAGGAGTAAACCCGTAAAAAACCTTTGAAAGCTACTAATGTAACTGATAATACCAATATTGACACGAGTTCTTTATTGTTATTGTTTATTTTAGCTTCTACTAATAATTTTCAAGTGCACCAGAGCGCGCGTCTAATAAATTTTCAAAAAAATCACCCATTAAATTTCAAGTAGAGGGTTTATGAATTAAATAAGCCTACTGTATACTTTAATAACCACTCTGACAGATGTAGTGCTTAGAAAACGGAATTTTTTGGCAAATTTAGTAAAACGGGGAAGAGATTAACATAAAAAACGAACACAATCAGGGTTAATGCACCGTAGGTTGTTTGTCGTGTCGAATAAAAGATAGGGGACTTAGTGCATTCTACTGAACACCTTTGGGTAATAGTTTAGCATAATGACATTCATTCACCTGAACACATTGATTTTGTCGACCGAGATAATCTTCCCTCGCGCTTTAACTTCAATCCGTTTCTTATTAATGATGCAGCGCAGATATTCCGTTAAGCTTGAAATCTAGCTTATTTTTTACAGACCGTTATTCCAGCCAGAAGTTGTATTGGAACGAAAGTGCTTTTTTATTTTGTAGCTCCATTTTTTATCAACATTTTTTATCACTTCTTTGTGTCATTTGTAGCGGAGGCTTCCACTCAATTTTTTTGGTTAGATTTTTGTCAGGTAAGATATGTGTTAAGAATAAAAATGGGTCCATTTTTTTACCTCACGAAGAATTCAAATTCAGTGAGTACATCATTCTGGAAATAATTTTATATTTCTTCTAACCCAAGCTTCCTTATGCTAGTTGAATATTTTGATTAGATCACTTTACTTGCTTTTCGATCATATGCAGTTGTTGTAATAAGCACAGTGAATAAAAGTCCTAATCCGAATAATTTCCATAATCTACCCATAATGGTATTGAATTTTCATGCGAATAAACGGTTTTTACGGCAGCACCCCCTCTTTCTGTTCGAAGACAATGGTCCAGAATTACATCAGCTTGTGGTCCTATTTCTATTGGCACATTGGCACCCTCAAATAGAACTAACGTTTATGGTTAGTCATATTTCTGACTGTTGAATTACAATAAATAAATACTGAAGTTTCTCTAAATGTATCCTTCGATGAAACTTACAAAATTGTTAAATTCTTTAAATCTGATATCAAATCATAATGAGTATTACAAATAATTTCGTTTGTCCAAGTTGCTAGTTATTGGATTGAAGCTGCTGGATGTGCCATCGATTCATAATGAACTGTTACTTTATTGTTTATTCTCCGCTCTTTAAAATTGATACCCTAATGGGGCACTTCACATAAACATACACATAGCTCAGTAAAATTCATTATTATTCCGAGTTAAATAGCCGAAAGTACGTTAGGCCATTAATCAGGGAGATGCTTTGTGTTCTGAAAAAAGAATACGACCCGCCTCAAAAGGGTTACTTATATTATTCGCCCCTTTATAATTATGCACGGTCCAACCGGGAAAAATGATCATATTTGGGGGTCAATCTGTTAAGTAACTGATTAACAGTTATTTTGTTTGTTTTTCGAAACTCCAATGAATAGGAATTGCGCTGTTATGGATTCCAGTAACGAATGGATAAGAGAAAAATAAAATAACAACACATAAATGTTGTCACATTGAATATTTCCTCAAAGCACCCTTATTAGGCAAAAAGCAGTAACGATTTTCGTGGTCTTATTTTTCAAAATTTCAATAATGAAGTAAACCGATAATATCAAAATCAAGGTTTCTTCAGTGTGCCAAGAAAATAAATCATTCTCGCCAGAACCAGACAGGTGCAACAGCACAGGGCCCAATTCTAAGGGACGCCCAAAATGTTTGAATATATTGTAACAAAATGTAGTTACAAAATTTGTATTAGAATGGAATTTTCTAGAAAAATTTGATAATGGGAAGCGGCCGCGATCATACGGCAGATAAGCGCTCTAGACGTTTCCGTAAGCAAGTCTGTACGTTCGTTCTAGAAACCAGAACGGTACCTATAAATACGCAGTCGTCTTTCCCTCAGCCAGTTAATTAAACAGTGAGTTAGTTAGTTAGTTAATTAGTCAGTTAGTCAGCTAAGTGAATTATAGTTGTAGTGTTCCGAAATCAGTTTGGAAATAAAGTGGTTACAATTCACAAAGTTTTAATTTTCGAACGGATAACGCCCAACAATATGTTTTTTTAACCGATGAAAATAAAGTTAAAAGCATCCTCAGACAATGGCATTTGAATGTAAGCGTTATATATATTTTTTAATTAACCAAAAGATATATTTGTTGATTCTGAAAAAGTCCAGATTTTTAGAAAGACGTGAAAATTGACGCCTCGAATGTTTTTATGGGTAACTCGAATATAGACAGTTTCGAATTCTCTACTTACTCTACTTAGAAATATTTTGCTTTTCGATGAAATGTTGACATTAATGTGGAAATGTTTATTTTTTATTATTTTGAAGTTCGAGCTTATTTTAAACCTAAAAATTTCTAGAAAAAGAAAAAGATCAAAAATGTTGAGACTTTTTTGGTACAATACATTTTTTTTTGTTGAAAATATCACCTTTTTATTAGTTGAAATGTTGAGTTGAATTTTGCAAATTTAACTTTTTCCTGAAATCTTGTCTAAAATACAGAAATTTCGAATTTTTCATTCAATGTTTCCACTTTTTTGTAAAAATTCGATTTTATTTTAAAATTTGAAAGGTCTTGTCTTGGACTCAAAATTTTATACAAAATATTTTAACGTTTCTCGGTAATCCAAATCTTCAAGAAAAATTTTGTACTAATTTAAAGTTTTTTTTTGTTGTGAAAATGAATAATAGAGCAGTCCCCTGAAACCAAGAACGATGTGAGTTTAACACTCACTGCAAAAAAAATACACCCAAAGCAAACGAAAAAGATCGTTTTTTTATGGAACGCTGCTCCTTGGTTATCCTCAAAAATTCAAATACAAATCTTGTTCCCTGAAACCAAGAAAGATTTAAAAAACACAACAAAGGTTGCTGTAACGCGTTTCGGTAGTCAAGCTATCATCTTCAGATCTCTCTGGCTATCGAAATGCGTAGAGCAACCTTTGTTGTCTTTTTTAATCTTTCTTGGTTTCAGGAGACAAGATTTGTATATGAATTTTTAAAGATAATCAAGCACCAGTTCGTTTCATCAAAAGTATTTTGTATGATTGCAAATTAGTGCTATTAATCTCTAGTAAATCCCTAAGCTGGTTAATACCAACTGAAAATTTTTTCCATCCGTATGAAAATCAGTGACGCATAATTATAATTATCGATTATTCCGGTAAGGCACTCGGAGTAACCTTATATTTAGATTTGAACGAACGAAAAAAGGGACAGATGGCCTGAAAATGGAGTACATAGGAAATTGAATTATTCAAAGGGAGCAAATAACCAGCAATGGAAGAGGGTGAGACGGGACCATTAGGGGGTTTTGTTCGATACCGGCCTTTATGGTAAGAACGTTTAAAACTTTGAAGGGATTACAACTATTGTGTACCTAGTTTTGGTCCAGATCAAACATGTACTTGACTGTACACTCTATGAATAAATAATTAGCTGCGTTTATTTACTCGTAATTAACGGCCCACTATCCCTTTGAACTGGACAAACATTAGCGGCTGACAGATTGGCCCTTTGTAAGTTTTTTTCAACAAATACACATTTTCGGTATAGTATTGTAGCTCGCGGTTGTCAACAAATACGGTAACGAAGAGATATGTTCAAATGAACCGAGAAAAAAGTTCAAATATCAATAAAGAGGAAATATGCCAGCTAAAATAATTTAACGTAACACTCGCTTTATTCTCTGTATTTTTTTTTGCAAAGTTGTGTTCATTCCATTTATGTTGATTGGCTAATTGCATCTTTCAGAAAATTAAATTTTCAGCTACCATTTTTTTGTCAAGGATTTTTTTGAAATACAAATCTTGTCCCCTGAAACCAAGAAAGGTTAAACAACACAACAAAGGTTGCTTTAAAGCGTTTCGGTAGCCAAGCTTTAGATGGGTATCTCTCTGAAGATGATAGCTTGGTTATCGAAACGCGTTAGAGCAACCTTTGTTGTGTTTTTTAATCATTCTTGGTTTCGGGGGACATAATTTGTATTTCAATTTTTGAAGATAACCAAGGACCAGCGTTCCTTAAAAAAACGATCTTTTTCATTTGCTTTGGGTGTATTTTTTTGCAATGAGGGTTAAGCTCACGAACCTCTTTATAAAAAGAGGTTCGTGAGCTTAACCCTCATTACAAAAAAATACACCCAAAGCAAATGAAAAAGATCGTTTTTTTAAGGAACGCTGGTCCTATAGGTTCGTGGTTAAGCTACATGCAGCGACTAATAAATCAAGATATAACGCAATCTGGGGCTATCTTGAATCTTGAACAATTGTCAATGTTTAACAAAAAAATAAAATTAACAGAAGAATATGAATCTGTAAAGGAAGCAACTGGCGAAGAAAATGCCAATAAATGTGAATGAAACTCGCTTTTCAATGTTCTCAATTTTTCAGTTTGAGGTAAAATTTCGTAACTGAATATTTCCATAAAAATAGATTTTATGTTTCATCCTGACTTTTTTTTTATCGTTCAGAGTTATTTTACGGATGCAGCAAAATAGAATTGAAATATTTCCTTTGCCCCTTAGAAAATCTTCTTTGGACATAATCCAAAAATAAAGCAAAAGCCCAAATAAAGCGCGATCGAGATTTTATAAGCGTTACAATGTTAAATCTCGAATTTGCTTAACAGGTGTGTGTCGTATAGCCCTTTATACATAAACACTGCCATTCATACGTTGCACCCTCCATTCCATAAAAACTAAACGCTTTCGTAGGCACCGACTAACGACTACCCTCCGTCGGAGTACAGAATACACGCACACATCTAGTGGTGTTCTACAGTTTGACTTGGGGCCCAACCATCACGAAACGCAACAACTGAAGTAGCGATTGTTAACGACAAACCACTAGAAAGAGGCATCAGGAACGGACAGGAATGAATTTAATTGCATCGAGTTTCAGATGCGTCGTACAAATGACTATGGAGAAATTTTTCACTTTTGTGTATTGCTAATTTCTAAATTTGGATTCTTCTTTTAATTTTAAATTGGATTACATATATTTTTTTGAGATTACAAGCCTCATACGTACGAATATATACAAGTTAATTACGGTGCAATTAAACTCTAATTGCAAAGGTCACTTAAGTGAAGTAACAATTTGTATGGCGGGTTGCATAGCAACATTCATTATTACGAGCGTCCTCTGCGTAACTACTTTCACCTAAACCAGGAGTCCGCAATCTGCGACTCGCGAGCCGCATGCGGCTCTTCTAAAAGACAATTGGAGCTCTTTAAATTCTCCTAAATAGCTTGAATGGCCAGACACTCACAAAATGAGTACTCACTAAACAAGTGACCTACAGAAGTCGAAATTTCCAAATTTCTAGGAATTTTTAGGTTTTGCTGAAATTTCAAGAAGTATTTTTCCAAAATGTCTGCTTCATTTGTATTTACATTTTGGAAAAACATAAGAAATTTGAAATTTCTAGAAAAAAACCAATTTGGGGAGTCGAAATTTCTAAAAAATATTTTTCTCATGTTTTTTACTTTTTATTTGTAAATTTTCTACAGCCTTGAAATTTCGTGAAAAAAAGTTTAATTACTTTTGTGAGAAAAAAAATCTAAATTTACAGAAAAAGCAAATATCGAAATAAAAGCTGAAATTTCCAGAAAAAGCCGAATTTTCAGAAAAAGGAAGAGATTTCGAAAAAATTGAGAACAAGAAACTTCGAAAAAATTAAGAAAAATAGACTTCAAAAAAATTGAGAAAAAGAAGGAGATTTTAAACAAATCGAGAAAAAGGAAGAGATTTCGAAAAAAATGAATTTATCAAAAGTTCTCAAAAAAAGGTAAAATTATAGAAAAAAAGAATCGAATTTCAACAACAGATTAAAACCCAGAACAAATTAAAAACCTGAAATTTTTAGACAAATTTGAATTTTTTGAAAAACTATAAAATATCAAACAAATAAATTGTAAAAATAAACTGGAAGCTTAAAAAAAATATCGTTGAAGTTTTTCAGGGAAGACGAAATTTCGACAAAAAATTTGCAATATTCCAGAGAAATTTAAATTTTGAAAAGAAATTTAAAATATCGAAAACAAGACGATTAAAAAAAATACAAATTTTCTGATAAATTCGAATTTTCAGAAAATTGGTAAAATAATTTCAAAAGAAAAGAGAATGTCGATAAAACTTTCAATTTTTTTAAGAAAAGTATTGAATTTTAAAAATGATCAACATTTTTTTAGGAAAGCCAAATTTTAAGAAAAAAATCAAATTTTAAGACTTGATCATAGAAAAGTTTCGTCGAAATTAAGCCTGAAATTTCCAGAAAAAGCTTAATTGTGAAAAAAGAGATTTTGAAACAAATGAATTGTCAATTTCCAAAAAAAAGCAAAATTTTAGAAAAAATACTGTTTTTTGACAAGAGATTACAACTCGCAAAAGAAATTTAAAAACCTGAACTGTTTAAACAAATTTAAATTTGGTGAAAAACTGAAAAAATCAAAATCTTAAAAAAAATTTGTGGAACTTTTTCAGAAGTCGAAGTTTTTCAGAGAAGAAGAAAATAAAAAAGTTGCATTTTTCTAAAGAAAGTTAAATTATTAGAATAAAATTGAAATTTCGAGAACACGAATTAAAAAAAAACTCCAGATGTTCAGAAAAACTGGAATTTTGTTAGGATTAATATGTTTTGAAAGAAAAGACAATGCTGATACAACTTCCAGTTTCGAGAAAAATGTTGAACTTTAAATAAAGGTCAAATTTAAAAAAAAAAACAAGTTTTGAGATGAAGTCAAGGATTTTGAAAATTGACACATTTCGTCGAAGAAATCGCAGCTTGCAGAAACAATAAAATGTCTAATTTTAAGTCAAAATTTCGAAAAAAATGAATCCGTCAATTTCCAAAAAAAGCAAAATTTTGGAAAAAAGACTTTAAAGTTTGACAATAGATTAAAACTCGTAAAAGAAATTTAAAAACCTGAACTGTTTAGACAAATTTAAATTTTGCGAAAAATTGAAAAAATCAAAATTGTGGAACTTTTTCAGAAGTCGAAGTTTTTCAGAGAAGAAGAAAATAAAAAAGTTGCATTTTTCTAAACAAAGTTAAATTATGAGAATAAAATTAAAATTTCGAATTAACAAAAAACTCCAGATGTTCAGAAAAATTGGAATTTTGTTAGAATTGATAAGTTTTGAAAGAAAAGACAATGTTGTTACAACTTCCAGTTTCGAGAAAAATGTTGAACTTTAGATAAAGGTCAAATTTAAAAAAAAAAATCAAATTTTGAGATTAAGTCAAAGATTTTGAAAATTGACAAATTTCGTCGAAGAAATCGCAGCTTGCAGAAACAATAAAATGTCTAATTTTAAGTCAAAATTTCGAAAAAAATGAATTGGTCAATTTCCAAAAAAAGCAAAATTTTGGAAAAAAGACTTTAAAGTTTGACAATAGATTAAAACTCGTAAAAGAAATTTAAAAACCTGAACTGTTTAGACAAATTTAAATTTTGCGAAAAATTGAAAAAATCAAAATTGTGGAACTTTTTCAGAAGTCGAAGTTTTTCAGAGAAGAAGAAAATAAAAAAGTTGCATTTTTCTAAACAAAGTTAAATTATGAGAATAAAATTAAAATTTCGAATTAACAAAAAACTCCAGATGTTCAGAAAAATTGGAATTTTGTTAGAATTGATAAGTTTTGAAAGAAAAGACAATGTTGTTACAACTTCCAGTTTCGAGAAAAATGTTGAACTTTAGATAAAGGTCAAATTTAAAAAAAAAAATCAAATTTTGAGATTAAGCCAAAGATTTTGAAAATTGACAAATTTCGTTGAAGAAATCGCAGCTTGCAGAAACAATAAAATGTCTAATTTTAAGTCAAATTTTCAAAAAAACCGAATTTAGCGAAACAAGTCCAAATTTGTAAAAAATAAATAAAAGATTAGATGTTTAGTAAAAGTTAATATTTGGGCAAATTGGTTAAATTTGGAAAACGGACGAATATAAAAAAAATATATTGAAATTTCGAGAAAAGTGTTGAGGTATTGAAGGTCAAAATTTCCCAGAGAAAGTCAAATTTTGAGATTAAGTCAAACATTTTGAAAATATGTTGATAAATTTCGTCGAAAAAATCGCAGTTTGCAGAAACAATAAAATGTCGAATTTTAAAAATCGAAATTTCGAAAACAAAAATTAGTTTTGCGTAACAAGTCCAAAGTTTAAATGTTTAGTAAAAGTGAATTTTGGGGAAAATGCCAACATTTGGTGAAAATTCCAATTTAAAAAAAAATTTAGAAAGTTCTAGAAAAAAGACGCAATTTAGAACAAAAATCGAAATAATGTTATTTTGGAAAAGCGTGAAATTTGAAAGTAGATTCAAATTTCGAAAAAAAAACTTTGAAAAAAAGATCGAGATCATTAAAAACTATTTCACTTAACATCTCCAATTACTTCAAATTTTTACTTTTTTATTAACAAACCAACAAAAGATGAATTTTTGAAAAATAAGTCGAATCTTCCAGGAAATCGAATTAGAAAAAAGTAAACATTTTCACAAACTGTCGAGTTTAGAGAAGAAAGGTAGATCTGGAGTAAGTTTAATCTTGGGAAGGAAGTAGATATTAAAAAAGAAGACTAATATAGAGAAGAGTTAAAGAAGTCGAAATTGCGAAAAAAAAAGGTAAATTTTGAAGTAAAGGTCTAAATTTTGAAAAATAAAAAGTCGTTTGGGCTGAATATATTTTCATTTGACTACATGAGTCAGAGAAGTCTCTCTCTGTACCATATTTTGTCTGATTTATCTGATTTAATTTTGAAAAAAAATGTAAAAGCAGAAATAAAAGTTTGTGGCTCTATAAAATTCATAAAACAATTTTTTTATTGCGGCTGGCTCTTTGGGTTTAAAAATTTGCCGACCGCTGACCTAATCCAACAAATGACCAATTAAATATTCTGTAATTAAACAGTTAAACGTACCAGAGTTGAAAATATTTACAACCACAACTACAGACTTGTAAAGAGAGGCCACACATTGAATGTATGAATCATGGGCAAAGAAATGAATTTTGTTTAAAATGGGTCACTTATTTCGTCTTTGCAAATAACACCCATTCTTCGAAAAGTGTCTGTTTTTTTGTAACGTTGCATGTCTCCTGCTTTCGTCAAATTTTACGTCCTCGGCGTAACTTAACTTTCACCTAATCCGACAAATGGCCAATTAAATATTCTGTAATTAAACGGTTAAACTTGCCAAAGTTGAAAATATTTACAACCACAACTCCAGACTTGTAAAGAGGGACCACACATTGAACGTATGAATCATGAGCAAAGAAATGAATTTTGTTTAAAATGGGTCACCTATTTCGTCTTTGCAAATAACACCCATTCTTCGAAAAGTGTCTGTTTTTTGTAACGTTGCATGTCTCCTGCTTTCGTCAAATTTTACGTCCTCGGCGTAACTTAACTTTCACCTAATCCGACAAATGGCCAGTTAAATATTCTGTAATTAAACAGTTAAACTTGCCAAAGTTGAAAATATTTACAACCACAACTACAAACTTGTAAAGAGGGACCACACATTGAGCGTATAAATCATGAGCAAAGAAATGAATTTTCTTTAAAATGGGTCACTTATTTCGTCTTTGCAAATAACACCCATTCTTCGAAAAGTGTCTGGTTTTTTGTAACGTTGCATGTCTCCTGCTTTCGTCAAATTTTACGTACTCGGCGTAACTTAACTTTCACCTAATCCGACAAATGGCCAATTAAATATTACGTAAATAAACAGTTAAACTTGCCAAAGTTGAAAATATTTACAACCACAACTGCAGACTTGTAAAGAGGGACCACACATTGAACGTATGAATCATGAGCAAAGAAATGAATTTTGTTTAAAATGGGTCACCTATTTCGTCTTTGCAAATAACACCCATTCTTCGAAAAGTGTCTGTTTTTTTGTAACGTTGCTTGCCTTCTGGTTTCGTCAAATTTTACGTCCTCGGCGTAACTTAACTTTCACCTAATCCGACAAATGGCCAATTAAATATTCTGTAATTAAACAGTTAAACTTGCCAAAGTTGAAAATATTTACAACCACAACTGCAGACTTGTAAAGAGGGGTCACACATTGAGCGTATAAATCATGAGCAAAGAAATGAATTTTGTTTAAAATGGGTCACCTATTTCGTATTTGCAAATAACACCCATTCTTCGAAAAGTGTCTGTTTTTTGTAAAGTTGCTTGTATCCTGCTTTCATCAAATTTTACATGCTTTGTGATTTTTTTTACTCGATAATTGTGCTACATAAATAACGAAACCTCTCCGGTGAATTTAGCTTTATTAGATCAAACTCCTCGCAGTATTACTTCTAATGACGTGTCTAATTAACTGAATTAATATTTAAGAGAAATAAGCCGTTGGTTTCTTTTCATTTGTTTACAGATCCATTCACATCCCTGTTTACTCTAGTTCCATTATGCCGTAAAATTCATTTTTCGTACAACAATAGCCAATGATTTCGCCATAGATCTCGTCCTGCTTGCCGCAGGCTATCGTCCTTAATCCCTCCCTGGAGGCGCCCTCAACTCGGGGTTGTTATGGTCGAGTGATCGAAAAGACCAGCTGCACCAGTCAGATTCTTGGCACAGCGATCACCACCCCAATGCGTTCGACTCTGATTTATATCGCAGGTTGTTCTGTTGTGCACCCGTTTGCATGTTGGCTTCTATCGCGTGAAATCGGACATAAATAATTAGGACACGCTCGTTTTCCAAAATGGATTTTCGACGGAATATAGGACAGTTACGAGTCAATTTATTTTCGATTAAATATTAAGGGATAATATGGAATTCCTGCAGGGTAAAATAGCAGATATTCAGTTTCGGGTTTTTCTCAAAATTTGATACTTCAGATATTGAGTTTTTCAGAAACGTTAATTTCTTTTGATTTTGGTAGAACGGACTGGTCCTTGGTTATCTTCAAAAATTGAAATACAGAACTTGTCCCCTGAAACCAAGAAAGATTAAAAATTACAACAAAGGTTGTTCTAACGCGAGAGAAGTTTCTCTCTAAAGATGACAGCTTGACTGCTAAAACGCGTTCGAGCAACCTTTGTTGTGTTTTTTAATCTTTCTTGGTTTCAGGGGACAAGTTCTGTATTTCTTTTTTTTTTAAGTTTCTGCTAGGAAAGATGACTCCTTTTATCAAAATTTTGAGAATATTTTTGTTATTTTTTTGTAGAATTTTTATTTTCTTAAAATACATTCCAATCCTTAACTTGCCTCTTAAAATTACTGGTTTTAACTCAATTCAGAGATAATTTTATTTTGAAATTTCAGCGCTAGTTCCAAAAACATCCATTTTCTTTTCAAAATTCCCATTTACACTTTTGTAACAAATTTCGATTATAAACTCGAAAGTTCAAGATATATTTTAATATAATTGGAAACCTCGACTTTTTTTGTCGAAATTTTGATTTAAGTTTTTACTTTATTCCTAGTTGTTTCCTTAAAAACTCAAAATTTCGAATTTTTATAGAATATTTTGGCTTTATTTTCATAATTTCGACTTTTTAAAATTCACTCATTTAATTAAAAATTTGAACCTTTTTCTTATAATTTCAGGTAAGCTCTCTCAATTAATTGTTGATTAGAAATTTAAACTTCTTTTCCTTGAAATTCGTCTTTCTCTCGAAATTTTAACATTTTTCTCGAAATCGTCTCTTCGAAATTTCTACTTTTATCATCCTACAAATTTCGTCTTCTTTTCGAAGTTGGTCTTTTTCTTAAAATTTCGATTTTTTTTTTGTTTAAAATTTGTCTTTTTCAGGGATAACTATTCTCAAAAAAAAAAATGTTTTTTTTTCTAAATTTAACTTTCTGTTGGGAAATTTTTATTGCTTTCTAAAAGTTTCGTCCGTTTGCTCGAGACATGTCTGCTTCGGGATTTTCGATTCGTTTCATTTGTTCTGAAATTTCCATTTTATCTCAAAATTCGACAATTTCTTAAAATTGACTTTCTTTGGAACGTCTTTGACCGTCGACCGTCAAAATGTCGACAGTTTTTTTTTTCCAAATGTCACCTTGTTTTCAAAATTTGGTATTTTAGGTTTATTTTTCTAAAAATTTCGATATTTTAGTATCTCAATGTCTAGAAATTTTGAGTGGATTCCTAAAGTTTCTGGAAATTTAGACTTTCTCCTTAAAATTTATCTTTTTTCTCGAAATTTCGATCTTTTCTCTAAAACTAGGTTTTTCCGAAATTCGGCTTTACCCTCAGTGGGTATTTTTATTCAAAAATTTTCTTTTTTAGACTTCATTTTCACTTAAAATAATAATTAATAATATTATTATTTTAAGTTCCATATTTTGACACCTTTGGTGCATACTTTAAACATTTTTCTTGAATTTTTGCATGCATATTTCAAGCTTTTTATTTGCATATAATCCGGTCTTCAGTTATCACTAGAAACCGGATTTTAGGTAAATTCCTAGGATCCTACCTTTTCACCTTTTTCGATATTTTTCATGTGTTATTGCCTAAATTTTAATTTTACTTCTTTTTATATATGATTTGGACCTATTTTCATAAAGTTTCGTGCCTATTCATCCTTTTCTAGGGTTTTTCTCAAATCTCGAAGGATCACTTATATAACTTTTCAGTTTTTCTTGAAATTTGAATTTCTTCTCAAAATGCGGAGTCTAACTTTGAAATTTTCAAGATGCCAAATGCGACATTGTTTAAATATAATTTTAAACGTAAGATCGAAATATTGAATAAAGAAGAAAAAATTTCAAAAACCGTTTAAGTTATTTAAATTTTTCTTTAATCAAGTTTAACCTTGAAGTGATGAAATTTTTCTCGAATTTTCGACTTTTAGTGTTAAAATTTTGATTCTTTTCTAGAAAGCGAAACCTTGGATTTAAAAGTCAAAATTTCGAAAAACACGCAAATCAGTTTAAAAGTAAAAATTTGAAGATTTATTGTGAAAATTGGAGATTGAACTCGAAGTTGTAAGAATTTTTTCATTTAAACATATTATATTTCTTCTGAATATCCAGAGTATACAGTAAAATTTAATTATTTTTTTTTTCAAAATTTTGGATGAATGTTCAAACTGGTCAATAAATGTTTTTCTTGTTAATTGTGAGTTTTGGCCTATTAATCTCCTTTTTTTAGGGTATTTCACCTTTTAAGTGCCTAATTTATCTGTTAGTTTTTGCCTAATTTAACATTTTGCTCACTTTTTTACCTTATTTGATTGTGCCTAAAATCCGGTCTCCGGTTATGATGCTACAGGTCGCAATTCTTAATTTTTGACATTCTTGTTCCAGGATTCAGAATTTATCAAAATACAACCCGATTGATTTTGGAAATGAATCAGTTTAAATTTTAATTAATAGAGATTTATCTTCCTATTTTTTTATCTAAATTGCAATTTTTTCTCGATATTTATGCTTTTTTCGTGATTATTAAGACATTTTAAAGGTTTTGTCAAAATTTTGAGACTAAAGCTGAAATATCTAGATTCGGGTCAAAGTCTTGGGTTTAAAAAAACAAAAAAAACAAGCAACAACTTCTAATAAGTTTTATAATAAAATAAGTTTTACTTTCAAGAAAAATTAAATATACTTAATTTTAAAAAAATATGGAAAACAAAACGAATATGAAAACAAATTAAAGAAAGTGGTTTTAAATGTTTAGGAGGTTTTCTTAAAATTTCGAAATTGTTATTAGAAGATTGGCTTTAAATTGGAAATTTCGACTTTTTTTTTAAATTTGGTCCGTTTAAGACATTTTAAATTCTAGCTCTAAGTCTAAATGCTAAAAAAAATTTTCAAGATTTCAAATTTAAGCGTAAATAAAATGCTCGAACATTAAAATACCTATTTTAATAAATTGAAGAATTTTTATGAAAACTCCAATTATATTTAAAATTTGACTTTCCTCCAAAATTGTTTTTCTTAATTTCAAGGTTTTTCGCAAATTTCCATTATTTTTTTTAACATTAGATACTTTTTGGGATTTTCTAACTGTTAGAATCAGAATTTTCAGATATTTTAACTATTTGCTTAAAATTTGTCTTTTTCTCGAAATGTTTATATTTATTTTAAAATTCCGTGTTTAATATTTCTGGAAATTACCACTTTTTCTTCAAAGTGGTCTTTCTTTGAAATTTCTATCTTTTATTCGAAATTTCTACTTTTATTTCAAAAGGTTTTTAGAAATTTAAACTTTTTTTCCCTGAAATTCGTCTTTCTCTCGAAATTTTAACATTTTTCTCGAAATCGTCTCTTCGAAATTTCTACTTTTATGATCCTACAAATTTCTTCTTTTCGAAGTTCGTCTTTTTCTTAAAATTTCGATTTTTTTTGTTTAAAATTCGTCTTTTTTAGGGATAACTATTCTCAAAATTTGACTAATGTTTTTTTTTTCAAAATTTAACTTTCTGTTGGGAAATTTCTATTGCTTTCTTGAAGTTTCGTCCTTTTGCTCGAGACATGTCTGCTTCGGGATTTTCGATTCCTTTCATTCGTTCTGAAATTTCCATTTTATTCCAAAATTCGACAGTTTCTTAAAATTGACTTTTTTTGGAAAATTTTGACCGTTGACCGTCGAAATTTCGACTGTTTCTCTCGAAATGTCACCTTGTTTTCAAAATTTTGTTATTTTAGGTTTATTTTTATAAAAATTTCGATATTTTAGAATCTCAAAGTCTAGAAATGTTCAGTATATTCCTAAAGTTTCTGGAAATTTAGACTTTCTCCTTAAAATTTATCTTTTTTTTCGAAATTTCGATCTTTTCTCTTAAACTAGGTTTTTCCGAAATTCGGCTTTACCCTCAGTGGGTATTTTCATTGAAAAATTTTCTTTTTTAGACTTCCCTTAATTTTGCTTAAAATAATAATTAATAGTATTATTATTTTAAGTTGCATATTTTGACACTTTTGGTGCATATTTTAAGCATTTTTCTTGCATATTTGCATGCATATTTCAAGCTTGTTATGTTGCATATAGTCCGGTCTCTAGTTATCACGCTACAGGTCGCAGTTCTTTACCGATTTTTGCTATCCTTGTTTCCACGATTTAGAATTTATCAAAATAGAACCCTATTGATTTTGGAAATGAATCAGTTTAAATTTTACCTAATAAAAATTTACTTTCCTAATTTTTTATCTATATTTCAACTTTTTCTCAATATTAATGCTTTTTTCGTGATCGTTATTAAGACATTTTAAAGGTTTTGTCGAAATTTTGGGACCAAAGCTGGGAAATCTAGATTGGGGTCAAAATCTTGGGTTTAAAAAAAGAAAAAACAAGCAGCAATTTCTAAGAAGTTTCATAATAAAAATAGTTTTACTTTTAAGAAAAATTGAACACATAACCACATGATTTGAAAAAAAAATGGAAAACAAAATGGGTTTAGGAACAAGTTAGAGAAAGTGATTTTAAGTGTTTAGGAGGTTTTCTTAAAATTTCGAAATTGTCATTAGCAGATTGGTTTTAAATTGGATATTTCGATTCTTTGTTAAAATTTGGCCTGTTTTAGACATTTTAAATTCTAGCTCTAAGTCTAAATTCTAAGATAAATCTTTAAAATTTCGAATTTAGGCGTAAATAAAAAGCTCGAACATTAAAAAACCTATTCTAATAAATTGAAGAATTTGTCTCAAAACTCCCATCATTTTTGAAAACAAATTAAAAATTTGCAATTATTATACAGTTAGAAAATGTATTGTTACGGGCTTTATCGGTTCGAATTGATTGTTAACACGTGAATACCCACTTTATTACCCAACTACACTCGGAGCACTACAACTGAATAATGAATTCACTTATTTACTTCTAACTACTAGCTCACTAATTACACTGACTGACTCTAACTAACTAACTCGAGGGAAAGCTGACCGCCTTATATAGTTTGGCTCCCGGGCCCTAGAAAAATCAGGCAGATAAGGCTTATCGTTTGCCGAAATTTCTGAAACGGTTATTTGCCGTTTGTTTCGTTATTGCGACCGTTTTCCCCTTATCAGATCTTTCTAGAAACTTTTCTTACGCACTAAACTCTATTTTATCTATTTACTTTGCGTTACAGTATGTTAGAAACTGTTGTGTTAAGATATCTATTGTATCAATTTCGATTTTTCTCCTCTTAACATTTTAATTTTATACTGACATTTTTAAAGTTAAATCAAAAATAATGACTTTTTGCAAGAATAAATTTGTATTTTTCAAAAACGCTTAAAAAATATTATATTTAGATTTTTTTGCATATGTTCAGCATTTTTTTGCAGATTTGCATGCCTATTTCAATCTTTTTATGTTGCATAAAATCTGGTCTCTGATAATGAGAAGAAAGAAAAAAGATAGATTTTAGAAAAAAGGAAAGAGTTCCTAAAGAAACTGAAATTTTGAGTAGAAAGTCTAATTTTTAATAAATGAAATCGATATTTTGAAAGAGAAACAGATTTAGAAAAATAATAGTCGAAATTTAGAGAAAACAGCCACTTTTGAAAGTCGAAACTTTTAGATAAAACAGTCTTCCCGGCCGAATACAGGTTTTTTGCGTGACTACCTAAGACAGAGGGGGGCAATTGCTTTCCCTGCCCTATTATTACTACGCCTACATAGGCGTAGTAATAATAGGGTTGTTCTTAGTACATACTAAGAACAACTTTTTAGTTGGATTAGTATGGATCTTAGGTGCGTTTATACTAGTCACTTTATTCCGTACATTTCTCTCTGACATTAAATTAGTTTTCTCTTTGACGTGTCAGCTGTCCTGAGAGAAGCTATCTCTTCCCAGGTGTGTAGATAAGAAGTCTTGAATAGCTTCTCTGCAGATACTTGACACTTATGTCAGAGAAAAATGTACGGAATAAAATGTTTAATCTAAACGCACCGTTATATACACAAGTATTTATACAAGGTCCTGCGACAGTCCGTCGGGCATCTGTAGATCCTACAATAAAGAAGTTAGGAATTCCATTCAAATGCAGACCATGTGTACACGGATGTATTTCTGGAAAAGATGGTCACATGTACAGGGTGTCTCCAAAAAGTGTGAGCCTCTGAGGGTAAATTTTTTTTAATAGAACTCTCTGTATTTTTTTACATTTTTGGATTGCGACACATTTTGGTAGATTTTGATCCCCGGCAAAAAAAGATTGCCTACCCTTATGTTAAAATTTAAGTTTCGACAAGAGCAAGCCATTCTTTTTAGGAGTATGAAAATTTCTTCAAAAAAAAGCTAAAAAACAAACTTTGACATAAAATCATTCTTATTTTTGTAAAATTTTCTCACCTCACCTCATAGGGAGACAAAGGACACTAGAAATTTTATCTATTGTTCTCATACATTTTGTGAATATGACTGAACAATAGAGAAACAATTCTGCCAACCGGTATTTTATTTTTGTAACCCGGTTTACGGTTGCGGCCCATTATTTGCGAAACGCTGCTCTATACGTTGTTAGAAAAAAAAAAAAATTTAGGGCGACCACGCGGCTGCTGAGCATTCAGAAACGCCCCTGTTTCAGTAAGAACTTTTTTGGTTTCTGGATTGATCAAGTCAACTTCTGGTGTCGTCATTTTGTGCTGAATAAATTTTCAGGATTGACGCTGAATTGATTGAATTTAGATTATTATGAACTCGAGACGTGAAAGCCTCCATTCACCTCTAAATGTCTTTGTTATTGAGTTGCTGCAGCTAAAAGTGTATTGGGGAATGAAAACACTGACACAGTTTGTATTCATTTTTATGTAAAAATTTCTCTGTAAAAGTATCTTACAATATAAAAATTCTATCTTCGTATAAATCACATGTTTATTAAATTGACTAGAATTGAATGATCTTAGGCACTATGAACTAGAGGCACTCATACATAATACTATTATGATCATAAAAATTTTGCACTGCGTTACCACCATACGTGGTATAACTGACATCATAATTATTATTATACACTTTCTGATGACAATCTTCTTGCGTCATCAACTCCCTATTATAGTCTTGCATAAAACTTGCATTAGTTATGCTACCACTCGTTACCACAGCGTTCGAAGTGGATTGATTCTGGGCAAAATGCTTGGAAGTGATCGTATTTCCATATTTACTTATAGAAACGGTGACATTTCCAACATTCACTGTTATGTTATCTTTGTCAGGACTAGAATATTTATCGACATCGTTTAAAGCTTCTGTAAGCGCGTAAATATAATTATGGGCGAATCTCAAAGTTTCGATTTTCGTTAATTTTGTGTCTTCAGGAAATGTAGGTAAAACGCATCTTAATTTATCCAAGGCCTCATTGAGCATATGCATTCTGTTCCTTTCTCTATCGTTGGCTTTTATGCGTCTCACTCGTTTAATTTTCATGATTTGTGTAGGGCTCTTAGCTCTATTTACTCTATTTCTGCCACTTGCGTACCTCTTTTTAGATTTCCCTTCCTTTTCGTTCTTTGGCGTCGACGTTAGATGAGCGTTAGACAGGGAATTGTAAAATTCTAATTCTTCGTCGTTTCTACCGAATAAATTACGACAGGTTTTAGCTTGGTATCCTGTTTGATCATACTCCGCGTATATTACTTTTCTTTTGGGTTCTTGAAGCGCCCTATGGAATGCCGAATTGAAGGTGTCGTACAGCTGAGATGCGGCGTCTTGGTGCTTCACCGGCGTCGTAAATTCGTAGTCGTAGTCGATGCAGTCCGGACGATCGTCCCCGTAGTCGGTAGATTCGGATTTGAAGGACACTTCGAAGCCGGAGTCCAGGCTATCATCGTGGGAAATTGTGTACGGCGGACTTTCATACATTCTAAAATAAAAATGAAAATTATCATATATTTACCACCAAAATAATAAGAGGAAATTCAAAATTTTGTGACTTATTTTTGGTAAAATACATTTTTTTCGGAAATATCACCTTTTTATTAGTTGAAATCTTGAGCTGAAATTTTGAGAATACGGAAATTTCGAATTTTTCATTCGATGTTTCGACTTTTTTGTAAAAGTTCGATTTTATTTTAAAATTTGAGATGTCGTGTCTTGGACTCAAAATTTTATACAAAATATTTTAACGTTTCTCGGTAATCGAAGTTTAAACCTTCAAGAAAAATTTTGTTACTAATTTAGAGTTTTTTGTTTGTGAAAATGAATAATAGAACAGTCCCCTGAAACTAAGAAAGATTATAAAACACAACAACGCGTTTCAATAGCCAAGCTATCATTTTCAGACCTCTCTGGCCATCGAAACGTGTTAGAGCAACCTTTGTTGTCTGTTTTAATCTTTCTTGGTTTCAGGGGACAAGATTTTTATATTAATTTTTGAAGAAAACCAAGGACCAATCCGTTTCACCAAATAGAGCAGAAATTTTAGAAATTCCAAAACAAAATTGGGAAAAAAGACATTTTCGGTTTTTATATATTTTTTTTCCTTAAAATTGTAGGTTTAGATTTACAATTTTATATTTCTCTCTACATTCTTAATTAAAACACGCAGATTTTAGAGAAGTTTTGGATTTTAGACAGAATTTTAAAAATAAAATCGAAATTTGGATATTAACGTCGGAATTTCTTGATTGTTATTTAAACTTATTCAAAATTCCAGATTAAAACTTGCAAAGTCCATTACTTTTGTGTTATATTTAGGGTTTCTTTTTTGGTTACCGCAGTTGTTTTCACTTTTTCTCAAAATTTGGAAATTTTGAACCAAAAAACTCAAGGTTATTAGTAGATATTTTGAGAAATGTATTTTAAAATTCTTTTTTATATGAATTTGCAATCTTTTTTTCGAAATAGTAAGTTCTTTTAATTTTTAGATTTAACCAATTTTTATTTTTCTGTTGATTGTTAAAAATTTCTAAAATTCCTTAATTTAATATTCGAAAGTTCGAGAAACTATCCAATTTTTGAATTTCAATTTGAAGCTTTCCTATTGAGATCAAAATGTCAATTGAAATTTTAAGAATATTATTGCTTCTTAAAATTTCATGTTTTTATTTCCGGAATTGTTACTTTTTCTCGAGTTTATTTCAAAATCTAGGCTTTTTTGGAAATTTGCATATTTTTTCTCGAAACTTGAACATTTTTCTTAATCTAGTTTCACTATACGAAGATGTAGAAAAGATATCGATTCAAAGCAAATATATTTTTGGAAATTTCGACATTTTCCTCTAAATTTCGACCTTTTTCTCGAAATATCGACTTTTTTCTCGAAATATCGACTTTTTTCTTAAAATTTCGACTTAACACTCGAAATTTCGATTTTTTTCTCAAAATTTCGACTTTAATTGCCATATTTCGACTCTAATCTCAAAATTTCGACTTTTTTCTTGAAAATTCAATTTTAATCTCAAAATTTTGATTTTAGACTCAAAATTTCGACTTTTCTCTCGAAATTTTTACTTTAACTTGGAATTTCGACCTTAAACCTGAAATTTTACTAGTTTTCTCGAAATAACCATTTTACATCTGTGATGTTTAGATTTTTCCCTACCATTTTGACCTTTAACTCGAAATTTCGACTTCTTTCTAGAAATTCTGAGATTAAAGTCGAAACTTCAACTTTAATCTCAAAATTTCGAGAAATACGACGAAATTTCCGTAATTAAAAATAGAAATACATGAACGCATCCTGCTGTCAACTGTCAGTATTGTTGGGAAAAGGGAGTGGTGCCATCTGCCTAACTTTTACCATAGAGTATAGAAATTTCGACTTTAAACTCGAAATTTTGACCTTTTTCTCAAAATTTCGACTTTAAACTCAAAGTTTTGACTTTTTTTTCGAAATTTTTACTTTAACTTGAAATTTCGACCCTAAACTCGAAATTTCGACTTCTTTCTGAATCACTGAACGCATCCTGCTGTCAACTGTCACTATTGTTGGGAAAAGCGAGTGGTGTCATCTGCCTAACTTTAACCATAAAGTATTGAAATTTTGACTTTAAACTCGAAATTTTGACTGTTTTCTCCAACTTTCTACTTTTGTCTCGAAATTTCGACTTTTTTAAAAAAAAATTCGAGATATAAGTCAAAATTTCAACTTTAATCTTGATATTTTGATCTTCTTCTCAAAATTTCGACTTTTCTCGAAATTTCAAGTGTTTTCTCGAAATTTCGACCTTTTTTCTGGAAATTTCGACTTTTTTCTTGAAATTTCGACTTTAAACTCGAAATTTCGACCCTTTTTGCTAAAATTCTGAGATGAAAGTCGAAACTTCAACTTTAATCTCGAGATTTTGAGAAAAAAAGACGAAATTTCGGTAATTAAAAATAGAAATCACTGAACGCATCCTGCTGTCACATGTCAATATTGTTGGGAAAGGAAAGTAGTGGGACGCAACTGTCATTTGTCTAACTTTAACCATCGAGTATAAAAATTTCACTTTAAACTCGAAAATTTAACTTTTTCCCCTTTCGATTATAATCTCGAAATTTCGACTTTTTTCTCGAAATTTTAATTTTATCTTAATATTTCGACTTTAAACTCGAAATTTCGACTTTTTTTCTCTGAAATTCTGAGATGAAAGTCGAAATTTCAAATTTAATCTCGAATATTTCAAATTTAATCTCGAAATTTTGAGAAAAAAAGACGAAATTTCGGTAATTAAAAATAGAAATCACTGAACGCATCCTGCTGTCACATGTCAATATTGTTGGGAAAGGAAAGTAGTGGGACGCAACTGTCATTTGTCTAACTTTAACCATAGAGTACAGAAATTTCGATTTAAACTCGAAATTTTGACATTTTTCTCCTTTCGACTTTAATCTCGAAATTTCGACTTTTTTCTAGAAATTTCGACTTTTTCCTGGAAATTTTCATTTTAACTTAATATTTCGTCTTTAAACTAGCAATTTCGACTTTTTTCTCTGAAATTCTGAGATGAAAGTTGAAACTTCAACTTTAATCCAGAAATTTTGAGAAAAAAAGATGAAATTTCGGTAATTAAAGATAGAAATCACTGAACGCATCCTGCTATCAACTGTGAATATTGTTGGGAAAGGAAAGTAGTGGGGCGCAACCGTCATCGTCATCTGCATAACTTTAACCATAGTGTATAGAAATTTCGCCTTTAAACTCAAAATTTTGACTTTTTTCTCAAAATTTCGACTTTAATCTTGAAATTTCGGCTTTTTTCTAGAAATTTCGATTTCTTTTCTAAAAATTTCGACTTTAATCTCCAGATTTTGACTTTAGTCTCGAAATTTCAACTTCTTTCTTGAAATTTCGTCTTTAATTTCGGAATTTCGACTTTAAATTCAAAATTTCGACTTTTTTATCTAAATTTTTACTTTAACTTAGAATTTCGACTTCACATTGGAAATTTAGACTTTTTTTCGAAAGTCCGAGATTAAAGTCGAGGTTAATCTCTAAATTTCGAAAAAAAAAACGAAATTTCGGTAATTAAGAATACAAATACTGAACGCATCCTGCTGTCAACTGTCAATATTTTTGGGAAAGGGGAGTGGTGAGACGCAACAGCCATCTGCCTAGCGTAAACCACTGAGTATGGAAATTTTGACTTTCAGCTCGAAATTTTGACTTTTTTCTCAAAATTTTCACTTTGGCTTCAAAATTTCGACTTTAATCTTGGTATATTGACTTTTTTCTCAAATTTCGACTTTAATCTCGAAATTTTGACTATAATCTCGAAATTTCGAGAAAAAGTAGCAATTTCTAAAACAAATTTTTTTAAACGATATGCTTTCTGCACCTTTGTATCACCCAGTACTTGATACTTATTTTTTTTTTCAAATTTTCGAGTTTTTTAAAAACTCGAGTATTTGTTTTATAAATCTGACTTTTTTGCAATCGCTGCTGTTTAAGTAACCTTGTAATTATGGTGGAAGTATCTCTCTGAAGATGTTAGCTTGGCTATCGAAACGCGTTAGAGCAACCTCTGTTCTGTTTTTTAATCTTTCTTGGTTTCAGGGGATAAGATTTGTATGTCAACCTCGTAATATTTTCGATTTTTCGTGTACAACTTGTTTTTCCTAATAAATTGCATCCAAAAATATATTTTCTTAAGCTTTTTTAAAAAATACAAATTTTATTCTTGAAAAAAGTCATAATTTTGAATTTAGCTTTAAAAATTTCAGTATAAAATTGAAATGTTAAGAAGAGAGGATAGATCGAAATTGATACAGTAGATATCTCAACACAATAGTTTCTAACATACATTTTTTTAACTGTAATTTGTAAATTTTGAATTTGTTCTCAAATATGATTGGAGTTCTGATAAAAATTCTTCAATTTATTAGAATAGCTTTTTTAATGTACGAGCTTTTTACTTGCGCCTAAATTCGAAATCTTGAAGATTTTTTTTAGCATTTAGACTTAGAGCTAGAATTTAAAATGTCTAAAACGGGTTAAATTTTGAAAAAAAGTCGAAATTTCCAATTTAAAGTCATTCTTCTAATAAAAATTTCGTAATTTTAAGAAAATCTCTTAAACATTTAAAACCACTTTCTTTAATTTGTTTTCATATCCATTTTGTTTTACATATTTTTTTTAAATTAGGTATATTTAATTTTTCTTGAAAGTAAAACTTATTTTATTATGAAACTTCTTAGAAGTTGCTGCTTGTTTTTTTCCTTTTCTTAAACCCAAGACTTTGACCCCAATCTAGATATTTCAGGTTTATTCTCAAAATCTTGACAAAACCATTAAAATGTCTTAATAATGATCCCGAAAAAAGCTTAAATATCGAGAAAAAATTGAAATTTAGATAAAAAATAGGAAAATAAATCTTTATTAAATAAAAATTTAAACTGATTTATTTCCAAAATCAATCGGGTTCTATTTTGATAAATTCTGAATCGTGGAACAAGAATGGCAAAAATTAATAATTGCGACCTGTAGCGTCATAACCAGAGACCTCATTTTAGGCACAATCAAATAAGGTAAAAAGGTGAGCAAAATGTTAAATTAGGCGAAAACGAACAGCTAAAAAAGGCATTTAAAAAGGTGGGATACCCTAAAAAAAGACATTAACAGGCCAAAACTCACAATTAACAAGAAAAACACTAATTGACCACTTTGAACTTTCATCGGAAATTTAAAAAATAAATAAATTTTAGTGTTTACTGACGATATTTAGAAAAAATATAATATTTTCAAATGAAAAGATTCTTAAAATTTTAAGTTCAATTTCCAATTTTCACAATAAATCTTGAAATTTTCACTTTTAAACTGATTTGACTGTTTTTCGAAATGTTGACTTTTAAATTTAAGGTTTCGTTTGAAGTTTACACTTTCTAGAAAAAAATCAAAATGTTGACAGTAATAGTCGAAAATTGGAGATAAATTTCATCACTTCAACGTGATGAAAAAATTTTTTTAAATAATTTAAACTTTATTCGAAATTTCTTCTTTTTTATTTAAAATGTCGATCTTACGTTTTACATTTTATTTAAACAATGTCGAATTTTGCAGGTTGAAAATTTCAAGCTTAGACTCCGCATTTTGAGAATAAATTCAAATTTTAAGAAAAACTGAAAAGTTATACAAGTGATCCTCAGAGATTTGGGAAAACCCATAGAAAAGGATAAATAGGCACGAAACTTTATGAAAATAGGTCCAAATCATATATAAAAAAAGCAAAATTAAAATTTAGGCAATAACACATGAAAAGTATCGAAAAAGGTGAAAAGGTAGGATCATAGGATTTTACCTAAAATCCGGTCTCTAGTGATAACTAAAGACCAGATTATATGCAAATAAAAAGCTTGAAATATGCATGCAAAAATGCAACAAAAATGCTTAAAATACGCACCAAAGGTGTCAAAATATGCAACTTTAAATGATAATACTATTAATTATTATCTTAAGCAGAAATAAAGGAAATTCAAAAAAAAATTTTTTTGATTAAAGATACCAATTGAGGCTAAAGCAGAATTTCTGAAAAAACCTAGTTTAAGAGAAAAGATCGAAATTTCGAGAAAAAAGATAAATTTCAAGGAGAAAGTCTAAATTTCCAGAAACTTTAGAAAGTCACTCAAAATTTTTAGACATTGAGATTCTAAAATATCGAAATTTTTTAAAAACTAAACCTAAAATAACAGAAAAACAGTCGAAATTTTGACGGTCGACGGTAAAAATTTTCAAAGAAAGTCAATTTTAAGAAACTGTCGAATTTTGGAATAAAATGGAGATTTCAGAACAAATGAAACGAATCGAAAATCCCGAAGCAGACATCTTTTGCTTGAAAGTTAAAATTTTCATGAAATTGGATTCCAAAAAATCTCGCAAACTGATTTTTACAAATAGTTATCTAGAATTTTTGTCTTTTTAGCAAAATAGAGAAAAAGCTATTACGAAAAGAAGATCTAAATTTCAAGGAAAAAGTCGAAATCTAGTAAAAATTTAAAATATCTCAAGGCCTTCACTTTTGTTAAATTTTGAAAAAAATATGCCAATTCTGAGAAAAAGTCAACATTTTCCGGTTGAATATTTATTTTGTCTTAAAAGTCAGAGAGAGACGTGAGGAAATATCCAATATTGAGATAAATGTCAACATTTTGAGAAACAAGTTCAAATTGTCAGAAAATTGGATTTAGAAAAATCTCGAAAACTTTAAAATTTATCAAAATGTTTTCTAGAACTTTTGTCTTTTTAGCAAAATTTAGAGTTTCCAAAAAAATGTTTTTCAAAGTTTCTACTTTTTTATCAAAAGATCGTCCAAATTTTGAGGAAAAGGCATATTTTGATAAACACTTCGAAATTTCCAGATTCAAATTTTAAAAAGGTGGAGATTTCTAAAAGGTCGAATTTTGAAAAATGGAGATTTTGAAGTAAAAAAAAAACAAAAAATTCAAAATTTTAAGGAATTAGATTTTGATAAACTAGAAGTCAAATTTTAATAATAAATTTAGATTTTAAAATAAAAAGACATATTTTTAAAAGAACAATTTTGAGAAAAAAGTCAGTATTTCGATTTAATTTCCCAATTTCAAGGATACGACGAATTTTGTAGAAAAAATGGTAATTTCTGGAAAAGCCTATTTAAAAATCGAAATATAAAACCTGTCCCCTGAAACCAAGAAAGATTAAAAACACAACAAAGGTTGCTCTAACGCGTTTCGACAGCCAAGCTATCATCTTCAGAGAGATACTGAATGTTTGAAGATAACCAAGGACCAGTCCGTTCCACCAAAAAAAGCCTATTTAGTTGACTACAAATTTTAGATCGACTGCTTTAACCAATGAGGGTGAATGGCCCACCCAGTACCTATGTTAATGTTAATGTATTTATTATTAAATTTTTGTTTTGAAGAAAGGGACCACATAATTTGGGAGCTTTCTGCAGGTTACATACCTACCCAACTTGTTCATTGGTTGGTTCTTTAGATGATAGCTTGGCTATCGAAACGCATTAAAGCAACCTCTATTGTGTTTTTTAATCTTTCTTGGTTTCAGGGGACAAGATTTGTAACTCAGTTTTTGGTTCTTTGGTTGCTAGGTACTAAAATGGGGTTTGGTCTTTTCTTTTTTAGCAAAGATTATAATTCTTTTGAACTACATGCTAAAGACCTATACTTCAGAATTGGTGACTTAGTTCCTTTCTACAAAAGTCACAAAAACATACAATTTCAGAGACTGGGCAATTTTACAAAATGTTTCCGCTGCCTACGTCTACCAATGCGAAATTCATTTCGACACTTTTATTCATTAACTGAATAGATTTAATTTCAACTGTCCAATACTGCAAATATTAACGAAAATATGCATCATCATTAGATTTTAGGTGAAATATCATATCGGTAAAAATGAATTGAATATGGATTTGCATATGCAGACATGCAAATGCATATAATCCGGTCTCTAGTGATAACATACGTACATAAGACTGACAGTCGCTTTGAATGAAGAATTTTGAAGTTAATCGCAATTTCAAATGTAGCAAATGCTATCATCGTCTAGAGTAAGCTCTCCTCTATCCAAAAAGTTATATTACAACTGATTTGGTGTAAAATTACCCGAAATATAAACATTTTTACGACAAAAAAAATAATGTTTTTAGTATTTTAGAATAGTGCAAACCACGACCATGCAATTTAAGACGAAGGCTAATTGTATAAAAAAACTTGAAATTTAGAAAAAAGTCTATCTCAAGAAAAACTTTCAATTAGTCGAGTATTTTAATTTCTTGGAAATTAAATAGTGTAAAGAAAAATAGCGAATTCTGGAGAAATTAATTCAATTATGACTTCGTTTTTGAAATATTAAGTCCGGTCTCAAGAAGTTCGAACTTTCAAGAAAATGGTTCAATACGAAGGAAAAAGAACCGAAATTTCGAATATAAAATCGAAATTTAAAAAAAAACTTTAGATTATAAATTAAAAGGAATTTCGAGAAAAATACCTTAAACAAATTCTGGCGAATTTTTCTGTTTTAAAGTCGAAATTTCAAGTTTATTTGAAAAGAAAAGAGGTGAACTTTTGTAGGTAACATTTTATATGTCGAAACTTAAATTTAGTCTCGAAATTTCATCTTAAAACTATTCAATTTGGTCACTAAAAAGCCTGTATTTCAGAAAAAAAAGTGGAATAAATTTCAAGAAATAGTCGAGATTTGGATGCGAAAGTCGAAATGTTGAGTTTAGACTTAAAATTTCGGGGTTAAGATCGAAATCAGAATGATAGAAATATTAAGAAAATAATGGCAAGTTTTAAGAGAAAGTCACTTTTGAACGAAACTGAACATTTTCAGAATATCACTTTTTTTCCTATTCGACTTGTGTTGACCCTATGTAAAATCAGAAAATCAAGAAAAAAATTCCTTAAAACCTAGAGATTGATATTCCAAGGTTTCTTTTTTCGAAATTTATTTTTTCTCAAAATTCGGGGCTTATTTTTATTAAATTTCAAAATTCAACATCTTAAAATGTAGATTATTTTTTTTGAAATTTGTGAATTTGAATTTGTTGAATTTAAAAGGGAGCTGCATCATAAAGTTTGTGCAATTGCATCTGATGGTCACCCGACGGGCCTGTTATCAAAATATGTATTATCACTTTAGATATATAATTAAAATTTTGTTTTCGGTTGTAATACTTCTAGATACTTTTTTTCAATATAACAAAACGAAAACCCCCCTATATTACTTAAAATAGAAAGATATTATACTTTATTTTGTAAATTTGTGTCACGACTAGTCGAAATTTTGAGTTAAAATCAGAATTTCGAAACTAAAGTCAACATTTCTAGAATAAAGGTCACAATTCGATCTTAAAGTAAAAACTTTGGTCGTAAATTTTAGAAATTATTCGAAGTTTATTTTAGGAATTATTCGAAGTTTATTTTGAAAAAACCCAAAGAATCGACAACGTCGACAATTGGCAATGCTCACAATTGACAACGTCGAAAGAAAAATTCAAAATTTGGGAAAAACTCGAAATTTATAAAAAGAATTTAGGATTTATTTCGAAATTACTGTAAAGCACAACTATTAAGTAAGAGAACTTTCAAATGTTACCTGAAAAATTTCAGAACAAAATCAATAATTAGGGAAAAAATTTCGATACAAAAATATTCTACAATTTTCAAATCCGATTTCTAAACATTGAATTTTGGGACACAGAATATAAACATAAAATTTCGAATAAAATAACATTTCGAGTGTCAGTCAATATATGAATGGAAAATTAAAAATGTTTTTCAAAGAGTGAGACAAATATAACTTTTAACCAATGTTTCTATCACGTACCTTTTATTTTTATATGTCATTATCACCGCAGGCCATAATTTCCGAAAAAAATTGCATTTTTCCGAAAGAACACCGCAACACGACTAGAGTTCTTAACGTCAAATTGATAATTTTGCGAACTAAATCGACCTAAAGGGTGTTTGATTTTATGTAGGCGACACCCCTCCACCATTTAAAATAACATTTAGGGTAACAAGCCAAGACCGTCATTGGCCATTGATTTGTACATCGGGCAGACTGAATCGGCTTTACGTCCATTCAACACGTTACCGGAATCGCCCGGAAGCCGAAAACACTTCCAGAAATACTACAATCATTTTTCTTCTTGCATTGGAAACTGAAATTGTCCACATAATAAAAAAAGTACTCGTGAAGAAACCATATTGTTTATAAAATTGATTACCAATTAGAAAAGTAGCATTTTTTGAGATTTATTTATTTGTTTTATGATTTATTTAAAAATTTGATAAACCTATTTCATTTTTTATGAAATCTGTGAACTTCTGTAAGTAATATATCGTCGTTGCCGTGAAAAAATCTTCTGTGTGCTAAAATGTAAATTTTACAGGAGAATAGAAAAACATATTTATTTGGAAGGGAAGAGACATTAAATCTTTATTAGATTACGAAAAGAACCTATCTTCATAAAAAGGTGCACATAGCAAATTTTTCTTTTGTAACGACGATATGTTTTTCCGCTCTCTTTTGAAATTCACATTTCGGCACATAGAAGATTTTTCCACGACAACGACGATATTTATCTTTCCTTAAATACTTTAGTTCACTAAATCAGCCCAGTTACTTCGAAACATTCGCAGCTACTAGTATTTTTTTAAACAATTGGATTCATTTTTCAGTAAGTTTCAAGTTTCAGATCTATATGTCACCATCCGAGGTCCATGTAGTCAATAAATAATCAATTTTACGGGATGTTAGCAACTAACGCGAACAATCTGTGAAAAAACCCATAAATTCCATTTCGACACGATTCTAAAGGGTTGCAATTTCCAATACGACCGATTGAAATAAATTCGAAACAATTTGACACGCCTGAAATAGTTAATGTATCGAGAAATATAAAATATTTATAGCGTCACTCCCAAAGTGCACATATGTTGAAAAACGTTATAGAAATACAAGAATGAATAAAAGACACCAGCCTCACTTTTAATTACATGATTTTTAAGCTTTATACTATATCAAAGTTTTTGTTTAAGTTAGTTGTCCTAAATTTAAGGGTTTCCTGATTGTAGATTGAGTAAAATCTCCCCTTGCATGAGATCAGATTGGTTGATACCTGAACTAAAAGCTGCGGACAAAAGGATATCTGATGCAACGTAAAAATAATCTCTTTAATCTTAAAATGTAACAAGCAGCCTGTAAAATACTATACTTTAATCGCTTTGTAATGAATACTGGATAACCATCAATTGAAGGAGTACAATTAAATAACGATTGTACGACCCAAAGGTATCTCAAATTTTTGGATCATTATAGCCAAAAATGGCTGTAATGTTCCGAAAATTGTAATACATTTTAGTTTAATCACCTTGTTAAAAATAATGACCACCAGTATTTTTAACAAGGTGATTAAACTAAAATATATTACAAGATCCCTTCTATAATATTAAATTTGAATGGTTTTATTATGAATACCAAATATTGAACATCATTCGACAAAAATTCTTAAGTAATAATGGTTATAATCCATAAATTTCAAAGCAAAGTAGCTGATACAACTGAAAGACTTAGAAGTTACAAATTTTGTGAGTGTAATCACCATTTAATTTGTTTTTGCTGTGAAAAAAATAAGACAACTCAGTAATCATATTATGAATACCAAATACTGGACATCATTTGACAAAAATTCTTAAATAATAATGGTACTGATCCATAAATTTCAAAGCAAAGTAGCTGATACAACTAAAAGACTTAGAAGTTACAAATTTTGGGACTATATTCAACATTTAATTTGTTTTTGCTATGAAAAAAATAAAGCAACTCAGTAATCATATTTGAAAGATAAGAACCACTTAATGCTCTTTAACTTTAACACTTTTAGCTGTCAATGGTAATAAGTAATTTATGACAAATGAATCTATAGTACTGATTTAATTAAATGTTATTCTGTTTATTTAAGCATTATTACTGGTAAAAAAATGAAAACTTGTACATTTATTGTTTACCAAAAAACACACGTGTATTTGCTGAAATTATATACAGAAGCTCGTTTATTAACATTTACTGACACAAATATATTTGTTTTATTTGGAAGAATTATTTACAAATCACTTGTGCTTTTACACTTGTCACCAGATAACGGAAATATTATCTAATCCACGTTTTAATATATTTTCTTATTAATTTTTTGTGCAAAAAATGAGCCAAATAGCAAATACTGTGTAAGTTAGGATCTATTCAAGTTAATCTAAAACTGTGTTGTGGCAACAACCCCTTTTTTATTATTTTGAAAACTTAAAGGTGTATATTGGTAAGAAATACAAATTAAAAATACTACATTTGGTAGCACTCCCGAAAAAAAGATGACAAAGTTTCAATGTCCTTTGACTGATAACATAAAAAAAAGAAACATTTAGTTTCCGGTTTTGCAAAATAAATTTTCCACAAACAAATATGAATAAAATTGTATGTGTTAACTTGTAAGTAACCTTATATCTTAATAAACTTTCCAAAGATCCAACACTACGCTTTCGAAGTTAGCTGCTTCTTTGTAATTTGTTTGCTGTTCTTTCGTGAAACTAGTTGGTTACAGTAACAGCAACAATCAAACCTTCTGTAGTAAAGTTCTGCTTTACCTGTGCTCTTCTTGATGTTCCTTTTTTAAAGTAGTTGATTACAAGAAGAAATAATAAAAGAAGCACTGAAGCTACAACAACGAATCAATCTTAATTAAAAACTTTTCGTTGGACTCCAAGGCTCAATTCTCAGGAGTTATCATTGCCTTCCACCACTGGCCTCTGATCTATGGAAGTTAGAGAAGTTACCTTTCGAAGTTAGCTACTTCTTTGTAACTTGTTTGCTGTTCTTTCTTGAAACTAGTTGGTTACAATAACAGCAACAATCAACCCTTCTGTAGTAAAATACTGCTTCATCTGTGCTCTTCTTGATGTTCATTTTTGAAGGTAGTTGATTACAAGAAGAAATAATAAAAGAAACAAGAAGCTACAACAACAAATCAATCTTAATTAAGAACTTTTCGTTGAACTCCAAGGCTCAATCCTCAGGTGCTATCATTGCCTCCCACCACTGGCCCCTGATCTATGGAAGTTAGAGAGGCGCAACTTATATTTTTTTGTTGATTGACTGTTTTTAATTTTTGAAAATTCCTAGATTAAATTAAAAATTTTCACTTTGTCCCTAAAACTATCCCCTCAAGATTTTAGCCACACTATGTTAAATGTCAATCGTTTTTTTTTATCGAAATTTCAACTTTCATCTGAAAGTTTCAACTCTCATCTCAGAGTTTTAACTCTAATACCAAATTTTCAAATTTTTTCTCGAGATTTAGAGTTTAAATTACAAAGTTCGACTCAATTTTCGATCTTTTACCCTAAAACACAATTTTATTAATATGGCGTGAACCTCTCAAGATTGTAGCAGTTTCAAATTCAAGAATTTAAAAATAGTTTCTAGATTAAACCTAAAAAGATCTCAACTGAAACTCCAGCGCTCATGTGTTTGAGTTTTTCCGAAAATTTCGTTCGCGTGTTTCTAAAAATTTCAACTGTTTTCATAAGGAATTGCTGGAGATTTTCCCCTTTTTTTGAATTTCGACTTCAAAATGGAAATTTGGACTTTTTTGTCGAAAATTTGCCTTAATATCGACATTCAATTCTTACAAAGAAATCCAAATAGCGTTATTTCTAAATTTTTTCACGTTTTCTTTCAAGATTTCCATCAGAAATTTTAAATATTGTTGTTCAACGCGATTACTTTAGCCTTATTACTAGGTTTTAGTTTAAATTTTCTGAATTCAAATTTAAAATTTTTTAATATCGAGCTTCTATTCAAAATCTTGACTCGAAATTCTGAATTTCAAAAATCAAAGTTTAAAAAAATGCTAATTTCTAATCGGTTAAAACTTTGTAAAAACGATTTGAATTTATGTAATAAAATATTTCGAAGCTTGGGCTATATTCTTACAATTTCGAGTTTTAGAAATTTTGAATTTGGCCGTAAAAAATCGAAAGTCGAAAAACGCTTAGACAAGTTTTTTGATATTAGGCGCTTAGGTTAGGCAACTCATAAAGCGCCTAGTCAAATAAATGGTTGCGTGCCTATTTTCGTTTTGATATGACAGTCATTGTCATTGTCAATTTTTTTAACAGCGGCAACAATGGTTGCAAGTTTACTTCTCAATAATCGTAATTTGTGAGTGAATCTGTAAAAGAACGATAAATTCGACAAACTCATCTTTAAGTACGAACTCGTTTCGCATGCAAACGCAAAATTCGTCCAACTGTCTAGATAATCTCTAGTTAACCTAAAACGCAATCGTTTTAATTCCTGTCGAATCGCAGCCAAATTGAGCCACAATGGCCAGCGTTTCGTATCAAATCGCCAATCTTTTGGAAAAGATGCAGTCGTCCGATAAGGATTTCCGTTTCATGGCCACAAACGACTTAATGACAGAGCTCCAAAAAGACAGCATCAAATTGGACGATGAGTCCGAGAGGAAAGTGGTGCGGATGCTGCTGAAGTTGCTCGAAGACAAAAACGGTGAAGTCCAAAATTTGGCGGTGAAGTGTCTCGGACCTCTCGTTAATAAAGTCAAGGAATTTCAAGTGGAGACTATTGTGGAAACTTTGTGCTCGAATATGGTTTCTGACAAGGAACAGTTGCGGGATATTTCGAGTATCGGATTAAAAACTGTAATTTCCGAATTGCCCCAAGGTTCAGGTGGGTTATCTAGTAATATTTGTAAAAGGATAACTGGGAGGTTGACTACGGCCATCGAGAGACAAGAAGACGTTTCGGTGCAGTTGGAGGCTTTGGATATTATTTCTGATTTGTTGTTTAGATTTGGTGGGGTTTTGTCATCTTTTCATTGTTCTATTTTGAACTCTTTATTACCCCAACTTTCTTCACCACGTCAAGCCGTGAGAAAGCGCACTATAGCTGCTTGTAGTAATTTAGTTGTTTCTTGCAATTTGGCGCTTTATAGTAAGTTAATTGAGTATTTGTATAACGGGTTGAGTGGTAATACTAATAGTTCACAAGTTAGAACGTACGTTCAATGTATTGCTGCTGTTTGTAGGCAATCTGGACATAAATTTGGGCAGTATATTGAGCAGTTTGTGCCCTTGATTTTGGTGTGTAGCGCAATGGAGGATGATGAAATTCGAGAGTTCGCATTGCAGGCTTTTGAAAGCTTTATTACACGATGCCCTAAGGAAATAACTCCTCATATATCTTCAATTACTGAGCTTTGTTTGAAGTATATGGCTTACGATCCTAATTATAATTACGATGATGACGATAATGATTTGGATGGTATGGATGGTTGTGAGGAAAACGAGGATGATGACGAGGAAAATGATGAGTACAGCGATGATGATGATTTAAGCTGGAAGGTGCGTAGATCTGCAGCTAAATGTTTAGAAGCTATCATTTGTACTAGACATGAATTATTACCTGAATTTTACAATAATTTGTCCCCAACTTTGATCGGTAGATTTAAAGAGAGGGAGGAGAATGTTAAGTCTGATATATTTCACGCTTATATTGCGCTTTTAAAGCAAACAAAACCGACCGTTGTCATTAGCTTTGATCCAAACTCGATGGAACAAGAAGAAATGCCCATGTATTTACTTCAAAAACAAGTGCCGTTATTGGTTAGAGCCGTACAGGCGCAAATGAGGGCCAAAAGTATGAAGACTAGACAAGACTGTTTTTCATTACTCAAGGAATTATGTAATGTTCTACCAGGGGCCTTAGGTATGCACATTGGCGAGTTAATTCCTGGTGTTTTATATTCTTTAAGCGAGAAAAATGCTTCTAGTAATATGAAAATTGACGCATTATCATTTCTGTATTGTTTATTGACGACGCACCCTCCTGAGGTATTTCATCCTTACATATCTGTACTTCTACCCCCAGTTATTACCGCAGTTGGGGATAATTTTTATAAAATAACAGCCGAAGCTTTGGGGGTCCTACAGGAAATGGTTAAGGTTATTAGGCCTTTGAACGCAAAATGCGATTTCGATTATACTCCATTCGTCGATGATATTTATTATTGTACTCTAGTAAAACTAAAGGCTGGCGATATTGACCAAGAAGTTAAAGAGAAAGCGATTTCGACTATGGGCCAAGTTTTATGTAATTTTGGCGATGGTTTTAAGGATGAGCTCAACGTGTGTCTTCCCATTTATTTAGATCGTCTAAAAAATGAAATCACCCGCCTTACCACTGTCAAAGCTTTAACTAAAATCGCCGGATCACCCAGAGGTGTCGAATTACCAATTTTGCCGGAGGTCGTACCGATTTTAGCCCTATTTCTGAGAAAAAATCAACGCGCCTTAAAGCTAAGTTCCCTTCAGTTATTAAACGTTCTATTCAGTAATTACCACAAGATGTTATACGTAGAATTACTTCAAAACGTCTTGATTGAATTACCACCTCTTCTGGACGAATCCGATTTGCATATCGCTCAATGGACTCTAATTATACTCAAATCTGTCGCTGATCATCATCCTGCCGCACTACACGATCTACCCAATGCGATTTTACCCCAAATTTTGGTTTTGGTCAAATCCCCTTTGCTACAAGGTTCGGCTTTGCAAGCTCTCTTGGATTTCTTCAAAGCGTTAATCAAATGTAATTTACCGAGAATGAGCTACAATAATTTGCTTCAAATTCTGTTACAACCGATCACAGCCATGGAAAGTGGACAAACGACAATCCATAAGCAGGCCTTTTACTCTTTGGCGAAATGTGTAGCTGCAATTACAGTCACTTGCCCATCACACGCCATAACTGTGGTACCTCAATTCATCAATGAAATTCAATCCGCGAAGTACGATTCCCAACAAATTTTCGCCCTGTTAGTAGTCGGGGAAATCGGTCGTGAAATCGATTTGACCTCAGTTGGAAATTTAAAACAAGTAATTTTAACAGCATTCTCCGCACTATCCGAAGAAGTAAAATCAGCAGCTAGTTACGCCTTGGGGAGCATCTCGATTGGTAATCTACAACAATACCTACCATTTATCCTGAAAGAAAGCGAGGATCAACCAAAACGACAATATCTCCTATTGCATTCACTAAAAGAAGTCATCACATGTCTTTCACAATCACCAAAAGGCGTTCAACAACTACTACCTTTCGTGCCAGCGATTTGGCAACAACTCTTCCATCACTGCGAATGCAGCGAGGAAGGTACTCGAAACGTCGTGGCCGAATGCCTCGGTAAACTCACCCTATTAGACCCGGCGAGTCTCCTCCCCCAATTAAAAGAATCTCTCAATTCCCCATCAGCCTTAATGAGAACGACCGTGGTCACGGCCGTCAAATTTACAATCTCCGACCAACCCTCCGCCATCGACCCCTTATTGCGCCAATGCATCGGAGAATTCCTCGGCACATTACAAGACCCCGACCTCAACGTACGCCGCGTGGCTTTAGTCGCCTTTAACTCTGCAGCCCACAACAAACCGTCGCTAATCCGCGATCTCCTCGACTCAGTTCTCCCTCAGCTCTACAGCGAAACCAAAGTCAAAAAAGAACTCATCCGCGAGGTGGAGATGGGTCCATTCAAACACAAAGTCGACGACGGTTTAGACATACGCAAAGCCGCCTTCGAGTGCATGTACACCATCCTCGACTCCTGTTTGGACCGCATCGATATCTTCGATTTTATTGATCACGTGGAAGGCGGCCTCAAAGACCACTACGACATCAAGATGTTGACTTATTTAATGGTAGCGCGTCTAGCGCAAATCTGCCCGGGGGCGGTACTTCAACGATTGGATCGTCTAGTGGAACCTCTTCGCGTTACCTGCACCACGAAAGTGAAGGCCAACTCTGTGAAGCAAGAGTACGAAAAACAGGATGAATTGAAGAGATCCGCCTTGAGAGCGGTTAGCGCCCTGATGAACATCCCGGATTCCAACAGGAACCCCCAACTGAATGAATTCGTTAGTCAGATTAAAAATTCGACTGATTTACAACCTATATTTGAATCGATTCAGAAAGATTCGTCTAGTAATCATAATGATTGTTTTTTGATGGATCAAAGTTAACCTAAATAATGTTTTTCTGTGTAAAATATTACATTTTCAGTATATTGTAAGTTTTTTTTTTGTTTATAATGCGAGTTATGCAGTTTATAATAATAAAACCCTAAGTTCACAATTTTTTTTATTTGTAACCAAAGTCAGACTTATTTATTCGATTATTCTACCAGTGAAGTCCAAAAGTTTATTCGATTAAATTACAACGAAAATGAGATAATGCTACATTTCTGAAAAAAAAATCTACTTTTGGAAAAATTCAAAGGGAAATTATAAAGATTCAAGTTACAAATAAGTTTAAATTGAAAATTTCCAATAAGAACAAATTATTTTCCAGGGACATTCCAAATTAAAAATAATAGTTCTCTATTTTTGAATGTTTAACTTCCATTTTAAACACAAATCAAATTTTTTGCCTTCAGACTAAAACCTGAAATGAGTAAAATTGCAAATTTTCGAAAAATCGAATTTTCTGAAGACAGAAACTTGAAATTTCGAGAACATGTTCAATATTTCGAGCAAAAATTATTCAGATTTTTCAAGAATTTCTACCTTTGTCGTCGAAATTGGAAATTCACTTTTTAAATTCTTGAAATTTCAATTGTTCTGATTATAGTCATTAAATATGTAATTAACCTCGACATTGTGAGAAAAATGGTCAAAATCTGGAAATACAAATCGAAATCAATGTGAAAATATGAAGCATGTACTCGAAAATTGAATAAAAAAACTGTCTTGAAAAAATCTAGATCAGTTATTATATTAACCCAATTGTGCCCAGAGTTGCGTTTTCCCATGACAAACTGATGCAAAAACGCAGTGCTGTGCATGAAGCTGAAAATTTTGGGAAACAAACCAAATTCCAAGTTTACATCTTCAATTTTTGTTTTTTTTTTCGAACAGTTTCGAGTTTAAACTTTCTAAAGAGCCGTAACTTTTTTTAAATATTTCTGCTCTTCCTCAAAATTTTTACTGTTTCTTAAAATTTTGAATTTAACTTCATTTTCTTTTTAAATTTTAGCTTCCAGTGGAAAATATAAGAATTTTTTGTTTTTTTTTCCAAATTGACAATTTTTTTTTTAATTGACAATACAGTGGCGTGCAAACAATGAAGACAAAAAGGCATTACCTGCCCCAGCAAAATCAGAAAAAAATATAATTACTCCTAAATAAAATTAATTTTTCAGCAGACACAGTATTTTGCTTCATTAATACTTTGTTTCCCTTTTCGATCATCAGAAAAGGATACAAACTTTTAAAATTAATTCAAGGTTATTGCACAGTTAACACGAATACGGTAATATTCCAGTGAACAGTCACACTCCATCACAATATTCCCATGTAGGTGGCCCATAAGCCAAAGGCGTAGGCAGATAACAACAGCACCATAGCCAGTGTTGCCAGTGGTTCAATGCCAAATGTCGCTACCGGAGCTCTTAAATTCTGCTACCGGCCGCTACCCAACACAGAAAGGGTAGAGAATTCTACAAAAAACTTGACCTTGAAGGATAAATACATTTTTTTTACCTTCGGAGTGTAATTAAAGCCAAATATATAAAAAAAACCTTTCGTTTACCTTTAAAATAAAGATTGCTAACTAAGACTAAAAGAGAACTACAACCCTAACTGAGAGCTATTTTAAATGGCTTCAAAGTCGTCAAGTAACAGTATCTTCGGAAAAATACATTTTTTCCATAGAAAAAATAAAAATTAAATTTTCTAAAGATTTCTGCAATGATTGTGATTGACTTTCTACACGTAAAATTGTTGTTAATTGCTCTCTGTCAGATGACACCATTAAATAAATCGTTATGTAAGTTTCTCAACAACTAGTTTATTTACCCTTGACTCGTTTTTTAAAAATAAAATGTAAAAATTTCGGCGCCCTCAAAATTCCGCTACTTTATCGTCGCCGCCGCTACTCCGCTAAATGCTTCAGAAGTCGCTACCAATAGCGGAATTCGCTACCACTGGCAACACTGACCATAGCGCTTATATGAAGATGTAAAGGCAGCACCTTTTATTTGCTTATGTGTAGCGACATCTTTGTTACAGTGGACGTACATTACATTAGAACTTTCCATTTCGGTAAATCCCCTAGATGTTAACTTATAATGCAATTTGTTAGTCTCCTTGTCAACTTCTACGTTTTGTGTGTGTTTTGTAGTGTTTATTTAGTACAAACTGAATTCATTCGTTTTATTTTATAACAAGCTTTATTCAAGACATTTAATATATATAAAGTGTTGAACTGTTCTGTTACCGTTACTGTTAGTTAATTCAGGGCTTCGAACCGGAACTGAACCGGAAACCGAAAAAAACCATTATTTTTGTCGGAACGGAACCGGAAAAATGGCGGTTTATTTTGGTTCGTTGAATTTATATACTTAAAATAATTTTTACTTTACCTTTACTTTTGAAAGTTTTTTTAGACATTTCAATTTCTTTTTTAAAATTTTACACAAATTCATTCAACTTTAATCTCAAAATTATGAGTCTTTCAGTATTTCATTTTTGTTTAAAAATCAGGTTAGAAACTCACAAGTTCCACATTTTCTATAAAATATTGACTTTATTTTCAGAATTTTAACTTGAATCATTTTTAAAAATTTTTGACTTTATCTTCAAATTTGGACTTTTATCTGGAAATATTTCTTTTCTTCGTTGAGTTTAAAATAAAAAAATTATCTTCTGTTGTAACTTTGGAATAAAGCAGTAGCGTGATTTTCATTCGAGCTAGAGAAACTCGGCTTTCCTTACAATTTTTTCGCAAATTCGAGTTTTTTTAGAAATTTGAACTTTTTTAAAAAACTCCAAATTTACTTCTTTCCTTAAACGTCAATTTTCCTTTCCTAATTTTTTTAAAGTTATTAGTCAAATTTTAGATTTGTTGACAATTTTTTCCTTCAAATTCCACTTTGATTTTAGTAATCCACTTTTTTTTCAAAACCCCAAATTTAAATTTTTATGATTTTTTACGCTGCCGACTTCCTAAAACTTTCTATAATTCCAAGATATGATTTTTTCTCAAAATTTTCGCTGAAATCTCGCAATTTCAAATTTAACTCAGAACTTTTTAAATTGCAAATCATAATTTCATAAAAAAAATACAAAATTATATCCAATTTAAAGCTAAGATCTTGAACTTGGGGTCGGAATTTTTAGAGTAAACTTGAAATGGTGACATCTTAGAAAATATCTAATTTAAACTTCCAATGAGTTTGTTTACGCTAAAATAGTAATTTTTATTCTGAAAATTTTGATTTATTTCTCAAGATTTCGACTTAAGCCTTGAAATTGCGATATTTGTTCAGACTTTAGAATCTAGGAGTCAAAATTGTGTTTTTTAAATATTAATTGTTTTCACGAAACTTTTGATATAAACTGGAAAGTTTGGCCCTTTGCTCCTTGAACTGTTTTGTCAAAAATCGATTCTCAGAATATTAAATTTCTTTACAAACTTTGGAGCTACTGTTAAAATTTTTCCTAAAATTTCGTCTTTAGAATTGAAATTCACGTTTTTTTTTACGGAAATTTTTGTCGTTAATCTTAAAATTTTAATTTTTTCCTAGAACATTCATTTTTACAAATAATGGAAACTGCATTTTTTGTGGATTTTTTTTACTTTTAAAATATAGATTACAAGTTTCAAATTTTTATCCAAAATGCTAGCAGAAGTTAGATTTTAAATGCAAAACTGTTAATTTGAGTTTGAATATTTTACGTTATTTTTTATTTTCAATTTTAATTCAAAATCTCGAAAGAATATGCAAATTTCAAGGAAAAAGGACATTTTTGGAAAAAATCTAAATTTTGAGCAAAAATAGACTAAATTTATGAATAACAATTTTTCAAAATAAATCTCATAATTTCGAATTCTGCAAATTAAAAGCTTTCGAGCTAAGTCGAATAATCAAAAATTTCAAAAAATTATAATTGTCAACTCATAATTTCGAGAAAAATGTCTAGAACTAAAGAGTAAAAGTCAACCTGTCGATAAAAAGGGTTATACTTGCCAGGAAAAGACTAAATTTTGTTTAAAGTCGATATTATAGAAAAATAATAATAATAAAAACTTCAAAAGAAAAAGTTAAAACATCGAAAAAAGGTAAACCAAAACTTTCAGAAATTTTGAAAATTTTAGCAACATTTCCAGAAAAAAATTAAATAGTTGGGTTAATTCAATATTTCTAAATTAAGGTAGAAAGTCTGAAAACTCTTCTGTTAAATTTTGAACTTCTTTTTTCGAAATTTTGACTATCACTTCAAAATCTTAATTTAAAACTTGAACTGAACTAAAAGTGGTCTTTTGGGTATATAATTTAAGATTTTTATGAATATTTCAAGTTTAAATTTAAAATTTCTAAACCCGACATTAATATTTACTTTTTCATAAAGTTCAGATTTTTCTTGAAATTTGAGCCCAAATTGAACCAAAAATGCAGTTTCATCTTGAAATTTTTAAACTTGAAAAATAGAAAATATTTTCCTTGAATTTTAGGCAAGATCTCAGTAGTTATGTGTTGTTATATGAAGAAAAAGAGAACATAACATTTACTAAGTTACGTTCGAAAATCAATTTTTAATTTGAAAAACTTTTGAGAAATGACAAAATAAATCACCCGAAACTGAACCAAAAAAAACCACTATTTTTGTCAGAACGAAAACCAGAAACTTGTGTTTGGATATTTTGGTAAAAAAATGTATGACAGTTACAAATAGAATATTTTCAAAAAAAAAAAATACGTGGACTGAAAACTTTAATAATTCATAAAGTTTAGTTCCACTTTCAAACATGCGAATAAGATTCTTGCTCTGTAAGTACACGATAATTTACTCCAACGTTTACTTTTGTATCGAAATCATGGATGGAATCATGAATGGCACTGCACGCCACTGTGACAGTACAATTTTGTTCAAAGTACAACCCGAGCAGTTAAACAAGGCAGTTTTGTTTTTAAATAAAACAATGAAATCTTGCTCGTATCCTTTATTGTGTGCAAATAATGTAATGCACCATCATTTAAATACTATATTTACTTTAATAATAAAGCATAATAGAAAATTTGTGCTATCAGCAACTATAATATTTTATAAAAATTAAGAAAGCTTCAAAAACATGCACCTTACATATATTGGTATATTTATCATGCACATTTAAACAAAATAACAAATAATATATCACAATAATTAAAAAATATTTTTTTTTCATTTTTAAAATATTTTTATATTTTTTATTATAAAAAAATTTTAATATAAATAATAACGTAATTAAATTACCTTACAAAAATAACCTGGTTTAAATAGGTGGAATTTTGCTTCAAAAATATAAATAGATTGATCACATTATGCAGAATGCCTATTACTATAAAACAAATCTTAAAAATATATAATAATGTAAATAAATTGTTAAAAATTTAACAAATAGTTTTAAAAAAGTGCAATTTTTACTATAAAAGTAAAAATAAATCGATCACATTATACAGAATGCCAGGAATTTAGCGATAAAATTTGACCTCAGTTTCTACACAATCTTTGAGCAGCTCATCAAATTCAGACAAATCCTCACCCACATTACCCAAAACATTTTCCAATTCTTTGACACAGTCAGCCTCCATGGTCCTTAAGAGATTCTGCACCTGATTCCCCTTTTTTTCAGATTCAGCATGTAACGAATACAAAGTGTGAGGGGCTGACTTTTCAGGACAAATAGTATGCTTCGATATCCTAGCTGTTGGTGTAAATATAAAAGGCTTGAAAACCGATCTTGAAGGATCAGGCGTGGCGGTAAACCAATGTATCGATGGTCTGCTGGAGCTCAAAACCGAAACCTGCAAAAAATTAATTTAAATAAAACTTGAAAATCGAAAATAGGAGAGTATATGTAGCTAACAGAATTTATTTATAGTAAATATTGAACTAGGGGTTAGAAATATAAAATACGAGGGTAATTACTTGGCTTCCCTGGGTGGGGAACGGGGCGCAAGCAGATCGACAAATGTCCGAAGTTTTGTCGCGCAGAATGCTAAACATATCCGTCTCTCGGAAGTTATTGGAAGACGTGAACTTTTGTAAAAGTTTCTGTCCAGCTAAATATCGAGCATCTCCCGGCTTTTTCTCCCCACTGAAAATTTCGCAAAAATTGAATTCGCCCTAAAATTCGAGGTTTTTACCATCAGATTGCAAAGTAATTGGGAACAAATTACCGTTCCATCCCAGAAACCTTTGGATTTTGCATACTCCTCTAATCCCTCAGATTTCCTATCGATTTTCGTTGTTATGGTTAACGCGTTGGATATATTTCTATATCCATCTGAAACCAACATAAATAAGATACTCACAAGTAGTTAAATCATAGCTTAAACCTTCCAAAATGTGTCTGACTCTAAAGATTCTTTTTCAAGATTAATAAACCTTACAAAAATATACAATATTGCATTGTTAAAAATCAGAAATATTCTAACTGAAGTGTTAAAATACTTAAATTGTTTAAACTAGAGAACAACTATTTTTAAGACAATTCATCAAGATATAACAAACTATGAATATTTAGTACAATAAACTGTTAAATAAAAATTGCCATCAAACTGTCGATCACTAATTAATGTATAAGAAGACATCACTCAAACTTTTGATGGAACGGACTGGTCCTTGGTTATCTTCAAAAATTGAAATACAGAACTTGTCCCCTGACACCAAGAAAGACTAAAAAAACACAACAAAGGTTGCAACCTTTGTTGTGTTTTTTTAATCTTTCTTAGTTTCAGGGGACAAGTTCTGTATTTCAATCACTCAAATGACCACCAATGACGTTATTTTATTTTAATTAAAAACGTAACAATATTAAGAAAAATCATCAAAATCAAGTTTAGACTTTTCCACTTCATTGATTCAGCTAAATATGGGAAACCGTACCGGTAACTTGAACTGCTGCCCAATGCTTTCCTGAAGTTTCCAAAACCCAAGCGGTTGAAGGATCTGCGATTAGGAATGAATTATGGTATGTAAAACCTGGATCAGATGGAGAGCAAGGGCCGCCTTGGCCATATTTTTCCAATAATTTCGTTATGGCTTCCAAAGCTTCTGTCGCTGAAGACGAACGTTCCAGACCCAATCTTGAAAACCAAAAACAAATCAAATTTTAATCTAAATAAAGTTTACAAATCCATCAATGTTTCAAGCATATGAACGGCTAGTAAAAAATGCTTAGCGATAGTTAGATTAAGAATTCACTCCTTATTAAAACTGGTTTCGTTACATGGAGATTTAACTGGACTTTGCTGAATATTTAATTTCTAATCAAGCACAGAAAAATAAGACGAAGGTTGTGAAAGCTTTCCCATACTAAAATTACTTAAATTTCATTATAAGGGGATTCAAGTTTACTGTGCTGAACATTTAATTTCTAATCAAGCACAGAAAAATAAGATAAAAGCCAAGAAAGCCTTCCCATACTAGAATTACTTAAAATATTTAAACAAGAAATATCGAATTACCTGACAAGATCCATCCCTAGCAGCCTTTTAACGCTTGGATCGTGGTCCCCGTCGTTATCACACGTCCAGATGGCTTCATTCCCAATGGCAACGCCGCACTCGTTAGCCCCCATTTCGGCCCCCCACATCCAACCCGGCTTACTCAAAATCACAGCCTTGGTGGAACCTGTCGATTCTACCTCGATATAAGTACACTACAACCAAGAGAAAAATCAATTCCACTCGCTACAAACTCAACAATTACATACTTTCACCGGTTCCGAAGATTCCGTGGCTGGAATATAGACCAATTCCTGGACTTCACCCTGAGGTCGATCCGAGTTTTTTCCGAATATTACCCCGTGTTGTGTCAAGGGTGGTAAAACGACGAAAGTGTCGCAAGATTGGGGACGTTCCATCTGCAATTTAATTACGTTACTTGGCCCAATTATGGCACCATATGCCAAGTAGGCGTAAGCCGGCCCAATTATACAAAAATATGGAAAGTTTTTTTGGGAAAGTTGTTCAAGGAAGGTAAACTTACCTTGAATTGGGCAAAATTAAGACTGAAAGAGGTCGCCGATTTGTACGGTATTATTGGGGGATTCTCTTCGTGTAACAATGGAGTAAGTTCGATGACTCACTGATCAGCTGTTCGCAATCGCGACATAGCCTGTAAATTGTCCTAATTCAGGTAATTTGACTAGTGGCGGCATCTGTTCGACGCTGCGCGCTCTATATTGCGTTTTATGGGTTGCATCTACACTAGCCCCTATCAATGTTGTCAAGTTTTTTCCTCGATTTTAAACATTAATATTTATATACATATATTTAAATTACTACTTATTCGTAACTAGAAAGATGCGAGACTAATATTTATTTTCCGCTTTGCTTTTTATTTATGAAATTTCGGTTTTTTACGAAGGCGTAGAAAGATTTATCAAAAAAAAAATTAGAAATTTCGAGTATTAAGTCGAAATTTTGACTTTAATTTCGAAATGTTGGGTTTTTTTTCCAAATTTTCGACTTTAATCTCGAGATTTCGACCTTTTTCTCAAAATTTTACCATTAATCTCGAAATTTCTACTTCCTTTTTTCAAAAGTTCGAAAGTCGAAATTTCAAATTTAACCTCGAAAATTGACTTTTTCACAAAAATTTCGAAATTTTTCTAGAAATTACGAAATTAAAGTGGACATTTTGACTTTTTCTTCGATATTTTGATTTCTTCGAAATATCGAGTATCGTATGGCGCCCCATCACACTCCCTACTATTCAATATCGACAGTTGGCAGTAGAGTGCGTTCAGTAATTTCAATTTGTAATAACCAAAATTACGACTTTTTTTCGAAATTATTTCAAGATTAAAGTCGAATTATTGAAAAAAAAGTCGAAATTTCAAGTTCAAACTTGATATTTGGACTTTAATCTTGAAATTTCGACTTTAAACTCGAAATTTAAACTTTTTTCTTGAAATTTCGACCTTTATCTCGGAATTTCAAAAAAAGTCAATATTTTGAGTTTAGAGTCGAAATTTCGAGTTTAAAGTCGAAATGTCGAGTTTAAAGTTGAAATTTTGACTTTAATCTAGGAATTTGGAAAAGAAATGATCAAAATTTCGTGATTAAAACAGAAATTTTCATTTAAAACTCGATATTTCTAAAGAATTTTTTTTCAGATTGATGTTCTTTCTGCCCCTTTGAATTTTTTACTTAAAAAAGTAAATACATTTTTCTTAGTTATGTGGTGTATGTATTAATAAGTGTCAAGCCACTAAATAATTTTTTTTAAGACGGGTAAGAGGTAATAAAATAAAGTACGGTATTTTTTGTGAAAATACCGTAATTTTAACTGCGTTGTACGCAATTTTACCTTTAAAAATATGGCAACACTGGTCCCTAAGCTGTTTTTTTTTTAGAGATGCGTATTAGCTTAATATCGATGTAATGACATCGATGGTAACTTCATAGGAACAATCGATGTTAACGATATATCGTAATGAAAACATCGATGCTTTTATAACATCGATACCTTATGCGTATGCCTAATTAAATCAAAGGGAAATAAATCTAAAGTTCATACAAAATAGCGATTAATAAACTATTTCTGTATTTATGGTCACAATGCTTCATCGTGCCATTTATCATGAGGCAGGTAAAGTATTAATTTAGTAACGGATTAAAAAACTAATTCCTGGAATTCTTAGTGTCGATGGTAATGTTACTTACCATTAGATGGCGCTGAACAATTAAATTAACAAATAAATCAAGCAAATTAATTGGTTTTCAGTTTGTATAAGCGAAAGTTGCCATTAAATTGAAGAACCTATTTTATAGTACAAATAGTCCATTTTAGTGAGATTGTTTCCAGATAGAAACAACTTTAAAAATCGATTGGATCAACATCGATGTCATGAAAATATCGGAAACAAAACATCGATATTAAACCATCTATGTTTATTGCACAACATCGATGTTTTAAAAACATTGAAAATCGATGCGCATCCCTAGTTTTTTACTAGAAGACGAAGTCCATAGAAGGTTTTATCCCCCATTTACCACATCGACTATTAAAAAATAATTACACGTTACGTATTTCGCCAGCAGAACTGGCATTTTCAAGCGCACTGATCTTAATTGATTGGCAAAAGAAGCATCGACATCATCTGTATTGAGATTCAAATCGATACTAGAAGAGGACGTAGTAGGGATGATCGATATTCATCGATGGTGAATGAACATCGATGTTTAGTGGAAAAACATCGATGTTTTAATATCGATGTTAAGTTTTCGATAATATTGACACATCGATGTTATGAGAATAAAATCGGAACATCGATATCAATACACTCCAAGTCTAGGGCTATGCCATCTAGCGTGATTAGGTGTAACAAATGTTCCTGATTAATGTTGTTATTGGTATTATTTCACCTTCACCCAATTTACACTAGATGTCGCTGATCGATGTAACCAAATTGAAACTAACAAAATAAAAAAACTGCCAATTTTAAGCCATGGTCAATTTTTTTCTAATCTAAGAATAAGGTGGGGGCGAGTGTTAGTAGAAGTTAATTTTTTTTTGTAATGAAACTTCAAAAACAAATAACAGGTAGAGTAAATTTACCCCATATTGTACTTCTATGTCTGTCCAGTAAACTCAAACTTTTGCAGTAATGTAATCCAACAAGCTACCATAAATTTGCTTACGTCGCTTACTAATGTGTACCTTATAGTAAAATGGATTGTTTTTGTTTTTACCTAAAACATCGATGTTTTCGAACATCGATATTTTACTTTCGATATTCATCGTACATCGACACTTTTGAACCGATGTTAATATAGATGTCAACTTTGACTATACATATAAATGGACGGAGCATTCAATGTGTTAGAAGAGTATTAACTTGGGCCGGTAATTGTGGAATAAGGATGAACTCTGAAAAAGGACAAGCTAGAAAGAGTACGTTTTGCCATCGGGTTCGATGCAATGGTCATGCCCAGAACTAACCAATCACGTTCATAATATTAAATTTGTCGTCGTTTTTGTCGCTTAAATGTCATTTGTGTCGAATGGCGTTTGTTTACCTTTTTATGCGTTCCACTTTTAATAAGTTTCTTGTTTTGTTTAGTTACAGTTAATCAATTTAGATAATTTATTAGGTTTAAATGATTTCGGGAAAGTGGGAAGTTTGCTAGTAATAAGTATTTCGTCCTGTTGGTGTCTTAATAATGAGGTTGATCTTACCCAGATTCCTGACTTTTAGGTTAATATGTTCCGCCGAAATTCCTTAGGGAAAAAAAGCGTTTCAACATTTCATTTATGGGAACACAAAAGGTTAGCTATTCATCTTCATAAAAGTTAGTCAGAAAGTTATTTATGATTTTTTTTTAGAAAAACGATTTTAATAGAGATGCAAATACAAACATAATCAGCCACATTCGTTATCGAAGGAGAGGCTCTAGGAGATAGTAAAATTATTTTCAGTATTTGGGACCTTGGGACAATGTTCAGTTTTTTAATGTCTACAACTTAATAACCAGATGTGCCTATTCTGCATTCCATTTCGAGGTTCTTTTAGGTCTAACTAAAAACCCAAGAATTATTATCACCTTAAATGTACCATCTTTGCCCTCAAATGTAAGAGTGCATTTCTTGAAATTACGACATGGTAAATGTAAAATTCATTTTTAATTGTAAGTTTTTTTTAGTAATATATTATTTTTTCTATATTTCTGATTTATTTCAATTTAAAAAAAAAATTAGTTTTTATCTTTCACTATATTTGTACATCATTAATACTTTTGTAATATTTTACAGATCAGTTTATTTAAATAGTCATAAAAATAGTTTATGCAGCGGTTAAACATTTATGTTAGATCTGAAAATAATGGATGTATAAATATTTTTCGGACAATTTTTGTAATAAAGATTACTTCCATTTTGTCGTTAATATGAAACATACTTTAAGAGATTTAGCGTTAGTGTCAACAATATCATACTTTCAAGCATGCGCAAATGGTCGATCCCGATGGCACGTCGATTGTCTGTCTCTATTTTCCCGGCACTTATTTTGGACCGAATGCTCCATCCATTTATTTATATTATCTAAGGATGTCAATATCGATATTTTTCTAATATCGATCATCCCTAGGACGTAGTGCAAAAGGCTTGTGATTACTTATTGATTGTTTTGGTTAATCTGTCTACTGTCACTGGCGCAGTATTCCCAACTAGAGGGAATTTTCCCGTTTTGCGGGAATTTTTCAACACATAAGGAAAAACTTGACTGAAAAAGAAAATTTTTTTGTTGAGTCAGTTCGTCTAGAAGGGGTGAAGAATACTAATAATTGTGTTGTTAAGGGTTTGTGTTTTTTAGTCTACAAAATTGACAATAGGAAATTGAATGCGAAAAATTATTTCGAAGACCTATTTTTTGAGGAGACAACATTTCGGATGTCTTAACGAAAAGGAATTTTTGCATTAAAAATGGGAATTTTCAGGTAAGTTGGGGGAAAAACGCCCTTAAAGGTTGGCAACGCTGCTTTAATGTTTTATTTATGCAAATACATAGAGAAACTAAGTATAGTCTCTGTGCAAATAGCTTAGTATTTTTTAGCGCAAAAGAAAATCGTTTAGAAAGTTATTATATTCTTTGACGAAGTGTGATTTGAATGAATGAGATACACAAATTCATAAAATAGTGAGTTGCTTTAAGGTCTTCGTGTCATCACTGGCGTTTTCCATCAGGTTTGTTATGGTAGTAGTTCAAATGTATTAATTCTTCAGAAGGTATCCGTCGCATTTGTCAGTTAGTGGTAACTTATTTAAGCCATACGTTAAAATATAAGAAATTAATACTGTCAAATTTTTTCTATGAATTCCGATCCTTTAAAGTAATTTTGATAATTCGAAAAAAATGTCGAATACTCCACTTTAAAGGTAGTACATTTTGTGGTTAAAATACAAAATACTACTCAGTAGTTAAAACGGAAGGTTTAAGAATTTTTCGTGTATAGTCCATTTCAGGTAAATACGCACCAGACACCAAAGATAAAGCTACCTTCACGCGTAAACATTTTGATGATTAATGAGTTGCCTGTATTTTAAGAGTTGTTTGGCGGAAATAATCGATTGAATCAATCATATTTTTACTTTTCGAAAAATTATTTGATGCAGTTAGTTGTAGGACATCCTATATTTCGTTTGCTAACCAAAATCACTATTATTTACTCTTATCTTAACAGCTCTGTTGTTGTTGCGAATGCTACTTCTATTGTTGCTACTGCTATTGTTTAATACTGTTTTCTTGGGCAAATAAAATTAGAATTTACATCTCTGACAATTTATTTACATCTGAATCGTGTTACAAACCTGATTTTTCGGTTTAGATTATTCCTTATCTATACTTTGTAATCTACTTCAGACTAGATGCTACTTGATTCAATATAAAAACAAAGTTAGCTACAAATATGTATAATAATATTTAATAAAAAAAATATCAAAGTTTTAAAAGTCTAATAATTTCTGTTGAATAAATCCATTTCGTTTTAGAATCTATAAAAACAAGCTGATAATCTTTACTATTTGAAAGATAAGCAAATTTTTGTACAAATTCGTAATGCAGTTTAAAATAGTAATAATAAATTGATACAAATTTAATAAATGTATAAATATTCAGCATATTACATATTGTATTGACTTTGCTGTTTTTCTATTCATTCTTATTAATGAAAATTCATTCTTTAGTCAATTATTTATATTAATGGATTAATACAAAATTTTTTATCTATCGTAGAAATGTGGTCCAGGCGAAATAACATAGTCCATAATACGAGCTGATATTCATTCTTTGTAGCACTAATGTTACTGTTTTGTTTTAGATAATTGACTCTTCACATAATTAAAAGATACTCAACTTCCAGGATGTTATCAGTCTTAAATCAGCTCCCTAACTGTATAACGTCAAATAAAGCAAAAAAATCAGGTGTGTTATTATTCACAATGCAAAATGATCTCATGTTGAATAATTTTGATGCTTCCTAATTACCTACTATAACTATTCTTACGTTTAATACCGTTACACCTAAATATAATTTACTGATTATCAGTTGTAACTACTTGTACATCAATACAAAATATCTTAATAAAATTAAGTCAGTTTATCAACACTGTCACTGTTTAAAATGTACATCGGAACCCACAGTAAACAATGATCAAACTGAATTTTTCATCGACCGCACGTTGGCAAATTCACCCTGAAGAATGCATTCAGTTCTATCAGAGACGCCAATATCAGAAAGATCGCGTACATTAGCAGGCATACCCTTCCGACGCGTTTATCCAGTTGGAATTTGTTCAAAAAGAATGCCAAATACAGCATGAGCAGCGTTGATAGCAGCGAAATGGCGCTGTATTCCAATCCAGCCGAATTTATACGAACCTAAAAAGAAAAATATATTTTAGTCCAGGTTTAATAAGTCTTCAAGCTACGAACTAAATCTAGAGCTATCCTCAGATAAAAAATTTTAGGAGTATGTGCAGATTGGATGCTAACTGGTTAATGTTTGACGATTTTGAGTAAGATTAAAAATATAAATAACGAAGTTCATTAAAATGTACTCCGGCATCCAAATTATAACTTCATGAAATTTGTACTTACCCAATGATGACCAGCGACTGTCGGCAAAAAAGTAGCTTTGATGAACCATGGCAGTCCTAGACAGAGCAAAATGTCGAATGTATTAGACCCTATGGAATTACTGATTCCCATGGACCCGTGACCTAAGCATTTAAACCATTAAAAAAGAGAAAACATAAAGTTGCAACACTTTACCCTGTTTGGCTACAATAACACTAGAAACTGCTTCTGGTACACTAGTGCCGGCAGCCAAAAACGTTATACCCATAACCGAATCAGGTATTTTTAACGTATCCCCTAAAACGATATTGAAAGCAATGAATTGAATTTTTTAAGAAACATCTTACCGATAATGGTTATCATCCAAGCGACGACATAAGACAGAGATCCTATCCAAACAATACACATCAAAAACGTTAGCGGGAACCATTTTTTAAACTTTGGTTTTTCACAATCGGGAATAGTAAAGAGGAAAACTAAATAGATAGGCCAGGTAATAATCCACGTCATCTGAAACGTATTCATTTTAATTAGTGTATGATGAAACAGTTTTCTATCACAGAATAGTGCTTCTTCATCTCTTATTTCAGTTGAAAAAAAAACTCGTTACCTTGGTGAAGAATCCTCCTGTTGCCGGCCATTTCCAAAGAGAGTGTGGTTCTTTTTCCTCTTCTTGATTGATACTGATGCCGCTGGCTTCGACCGTGTTATTTTCCTCATCGGTGTCTTGGGGAGATTTAATCGAACCATTTAGATGTGAGGGTACAACCATGTTGAGGTTTTCTTCTATTCCAATGGCAGGTTGAACTTTTTCATTGATGTGCACCTCTTTCGTCGTTATTTGCTCTTCTTTCTCTTTATCGCGTTCGCTTTGCGGGCGCAACGGTAATTGCGCTTCGGCTGCATCTGTGAAGAAGATTTGCATCATTGCATCATTAAAACCATTTTAACAAGTCCATAATTCACTATGATCCAATAATTCATTAAGATTCAATCAATTTCTTGGAAAATTGGAAAACCTCATGAAGAAGAATTTCCTGGCTCATCTTCATGTAGCGGAAAAATATCCAAACTTAGTTGGTAGCAAGAAGCCTCATTTTTTATACCACTGGAAATTGCGTAACGGGGAATGCCAAGTCTCGAACATATTTAGGCAATTTAACGACAAGAAACATTAGGGGATTTTTATCATTCCTGAAGAAGAGGGAGAGTCAAAATTTGAATTTCTTGAGTTGGTCAATTTTTTCAACGACAAGAAATAACGAAGGATTTTTATTATCCCTGAAGCAGCGAGAGTGTCAGTTTTTGACCTTTTTAACGAAGAGAGAGCAACCGTTTCGTTGAGTGTTTGTGTTACAACCGTTGGTAGTTCAGCCACCTACACCTTACCGTATACACCTAAAGGGCTGCATAAATTTGCAGTTCAGATTATATTCTACTTGAAGATCTTTAAGTTAAAATGGGTTCTCCTGCAAGAAAGAACTTTATTTTTGTACATTTTGAAGTTCTGGAACATTCACTGAAATGGATTAATGCTTCGAGAACTTATAAGATCAATTTCAATTTATTCTAAAGTATTAATTTTTGTACTTGTAAAAATTTAAAAGTATTAAATTCGAAGAGTTTGGTGAACTAATCATTTTGAAGTTATAAATGCTTTAAAGGCTGCTCTGAAAATTTTTTTAATTTTTGTAGCTCTTAAAGTTTGAGTAATACAAGATACAGAAGGATCAGTTTTGGTAAACAGAAGAGGAAGCTTTTGCACTGTTTAGGTGATTTTCTCACTAGAAAGACAGAATAATGGCTTTATGAAACTCACTTACTTATTTAATCAGTACTTTTGGGGATAAATGATTTATCTGCTTCTCTTACTGGAGGTATTTTTTTAATAATGTTTTTTTTTTGATATTTTTAGGTGCTGTGTTTATATAATTTCTGAAAATATGCGATCTGCCTTCAAAAGAGAAATCTTGTGGACTCACTAAACATCTTAGAAGAGAAAAGAGCCTAAAGGAATGTCAACCTTTTGCGAAGATATTTCCTGTAGTTTGAAAAGTTTGGGAAACTCATTTCTTTTTAGAACTTCGGCTTTTAAAAATTGATACACAAATCTTTCTTGGTTTCAGGGGACAAGATTTGTATATCAATTTTTGAGGATAACCAAGCACTAGTCCGTTCCACCAAAATTTTGGCTTATACTTTTTTGTCTTATTGTTTGCAAAATGCTTTTATGGAAGAGCTAAAAGGACCGACAGTGGCACCCAATGCATTTTTTACAAGACTGAAAACCCTCCAGAAATTAGAGCTTCTTCTAAAGGAAGAAGATTCAAAGTTTGTGATTCATGAGGTTTGTATATCGATCTTAAAAGACAGTACAACTTTGGGAACTTACTCAACCATTTATTAAATTAATTTAGAAGTTTAGAAGAGTTATTATTTTTGAAAGACGATTTTAGTGCTTTTTGAAATCTGCTGCCATGCAGAAGAATTTCGGGGACAGATTTAAGCCTTCATTCTTCTTCTTTTTCTTGAACGATTCAAGATTGGAAGGTTGGGAAACTTTAGAAGAAAAAATCTTCAGCTTTCCCCAAAGGAAAGCAATTCAAGAGTTTATTATTATATTATGTCATTTATTTGAAGTGTTTATTTGTTTCGTAGTCACCGAGAATTAAAATTCATCTTAATTTGTAGTGAAACTGGACTTCTAAACATTGTGGAGGTCACCTGAATTTCAGAATACTCAATTTATACCTTTGAACACTCCAAGATTTAAGGATTCAGAACTAGACTAATCAACTCGCTGAAAAGCAGGAAAGTAACTTTCCTTGAAAACGAATAGAATTTACATTTAGATGAAAGATTTTCTTTAACTGTAGGATTTAGCATATTGAAGGCTTCAGGATGTAGAATTTCAAATTAACAAGGGAATTAGCAAGTGAATTCTCTGGTTTGAATGAATTTGTAATATGCGAAGAGTAGCTAGCCTTTTTGGGTGATTTTAGCAATCGAGATAGATCTAAACAAAAGTAGATTTAACCCAAAAAAGGTTGCTCTAACGCGTTTCAATAGACAAGCTAGCATCTTCAGAAAGATTCAGTATCATCTTCAGAGAGATTCAGTATCTCTCGGAACATAATAGCGTGACTATCGAAACGCGTAGAGCAACCTTTGTTGTGTTTTTTAATGTTTCTTGGTTTCAGGGAACAACATTTGTATTTCAAATTTTGAGAATACCCAAGGACTAGTCCGTTCCACTAAATTTAACCCATTCATGCCCACAGTTGCGTTTTCCCATCAGTTTCTTATGCGAAAACAGAATTTTGGTCATGAATAAAATGATGGTTTTAACCTTCGCGGTTTTTTTAACACATTTATGACCAAAACTTCTGTCTAAAGTCGTCTGCTATTCCAAGTTAGTAGAACAAAAAAGAGCAACCAGTGACAAAATTTTAAAATATTAAATTCGAAGAGTTTGGTGGACTAATCATTTTGAAGTTATAAATGCTTTAAAGGTTCCTCTGAAAAAAGTCTTACTTTTTGTAGTTCTTAAAGTTTGAGAAATACAAGATACAGAAGGAACTTCAAAATATTCAGTTTTGGTAAACGGAAGAGGAAACTTTTGCGCTGTTTTGGTGATTTGCTCACTCTAGAAAGACAGAATAATGGCTTTATGAAACTCACTTCGTTATTTAATCAGTGCTTTTGGGAACAAATGATTTATCTGCTTCTTTTATTTGAGGTATTTTTTTAATTATGTTTTCTTTGATATTTTTAGTTGCTGTGTTTACATAATTTCCGAAACATCTTAGAAGAGAAAAGAGCCTTAAGGAATTTCGAGCTTTTGCGAAGATAATTCCTGTAATTTGAAAGGCAAAAGTTTGGGAAACTCAATTCTTTTTAGAAGGAACGAAATGAACGTCGGCTTATAAAAATTGATACACAAATCTTTCTTGGTTTCAGGGCACAAGATTTGTATATCAATTTTTGAGGATAACCAAGGACTAGTCTGTTCCACCAACATTTCGGCTTATACTTTTTCGACTTCTTGTTTGCAAAATGCTTTTGGGGAAAAGCTTAAAGGACCGACAGTGGCACCCAATCCATTTTTTACAAGACTAGATTTAGATTTAGAAGAAATAAGAGCTTCTTCTAAAGGAAGAAGAGAAGTTTGTGATAGGGATGTCGATTAATCGAAAAATCGATTTTTTCAAGTCTCAAGGTCGATTTTTTTAGATCGATCTCAAATATAAGATCGATCTAATGAACGATTCAAAAATACTAAGAATCGGATCGAAATTTAATAACAATTTTTTTTTTATTTTTTATGTAAGTGCATTTATGTCGTTATGTTATTATCCACTTCCATCTGCTAGTAATAGCTGCGTTAATAAGCCAAAAGATGGCAGCATTAACATTTCTTTTCATTTATTATGTCGTTGACTGAATAGGAAAGATAACTGGTGCAGTGTTGCCATATATTTGAAGGTAAAATTTCGTACATACGCAGCTAAAATTATCATATATTCACAAAAATTACTCTACGTTATTTTATTACCTGTTACCGGTCTTAAAAACTTTTATTTAGTCTTTGAAAACCAACACTGCAAAACTTAAAAAAAGTTTATTTATTTCTTTTAATTTGAAGTAAAAATTACAAGAGCCTAGAAAGGACATCAATTTAAAAAAAAATTATCACGGAATGTTGACTTTTCCTCCTCTAAATCCCGAGATTAAAGTCAAAATTTCAACTTTAATATCAAAATTTCGAAAAAAAGTCGTTTAGAGTCGAAATTTCTAGAAAAAACTAGAAATTTCCATTTTTAAATCGAAATTTAACGAAATGTTACCAAGGCGTAGAAGGGACATCGATTAAAAAAAATATTATTTTAAAAATGTCGACTTTTTTCTCAAACTTCGACTTTTCTTTCAAGTTTTTACTTTTTTCTCAGATTTCGATTTTTTTCTTAAAATTTCGACTTTTTCTGGACATTTCGACTTTTTTCTGAAAATTTGAACTTTTTCTAAATGTTACAAAGGCGCTGAAAGGAAATCGAATAAAAAAAATGTTATTTTTAGAAATATCGAATTTTTTCTCAAATTTCGATTTTGAGCTCGAAATTTCGACTTTTTTCTCAAAATTTCGACTTTTTTCTCGAAATTTTGACTTTTTTCTCAAATTTCGATTTTTCTCGAAATATTGAAATTTTTCTTAATGCTTCGTTTTTTGTTTCTCAAATTTCGACTTTTTTCTCGAAATTTTGACCCTAATATCGAAATTTCGAAATTTTTCTAGAAATTACTACTTTGAACCCATTTTTGATCTTATATCGAAATTTCGACTTTTTTTTTCTCGAAATTTCGTCTTTTCTCGCAAATTTCGATTTTTTTCTCGAAATTTCGACTTTCTTCTCGAAATCTTGACTTTTTTCTCAAATTTCGACTTTTTTCTTGAAATATTTCGAAATTTCGACTTCTTTCTCGAAATTACGACAAATTTCGACTTCTTTCTCGAAATTACGACATTTTTCTCAAATTTCGACTTTTTTCTCGAAATTTTGACATTAATATCGAGATTTCGAAATTTTTCTCGAAATTTCGAATTTAAACTCAACATTTCGAATTTTTTTCTCAAAATTTCGACCTTAAATTTCGACTTTTTCTCAAAATTCGACTTTTTTCTGGAAATTATTCCAACTTTGTTCTGAAAATTTCAACTTTTTTAATGTTACAAAGGCGTAGAAAGGATATCGATTAAAAAAAATGTCAATTTTAGAAATGTAGACTTTTTTCCCAAACTTCGATTTTAAGCTCGAAATTTCGATTTTTTCTCGAAATTTCAACTTTTTTCTCAAATTTCGACTTTTTTCTCAAAAGCTCGACTTTTTTCTTGAAATTTTGACCTTTTTCGCGAAATTTCTTTTTTTTTTTCTCAAATTTCAACTTTTTCCTCTTGACCTGAATATCGAAATTTCGGCATTTCGACATTTTTTTTTCGAAATTTCGACTCCTCGAAATTTCTACTTTTTTATCAAATTTCAACTTTTTCTCGAAATTTGGACGTTTTTCTCAAATGTCGACTTTTTTCTCGAAATTTCGACCTTAATCTGAAAACCACGACTTTTTTCTCGAAATTTGCTTTTTTTTCTCAATTTTCGATATTTTTCTTAAATATCGACTTTTTTCTCGGAAATTTAACCTTGATACCGAAATTTCGGCATTTTTCTCGAAATTTCGACTTTTAACTCAAAATTTCGACTTTTTTCTCGGAATTTCGAGCTTATAAGGTCGAAATTTCTTAAATTTCGATTTTTTTCTCAAATTTCGACTTGTTTCTCGAAGTTTTGATCTTAATCACGGAATTTCGATTTAAAACTCGAAATTTCGACTTTTTTCTCGAAATTTCAACTTTAATTTCGAAATTTCTAAAAAAAAGACCAAAATTTGCTAATTAAAAATAACAATTATTGGTCGCACCCTACTACCAACTGTCAAGATTGATGGGAAAGAGGAGTGGTGGGACGTAACTGTCGCCTCCCTAATTTAACCATAGAGTGTGCTTATTATAGAGCGACTTATTCTCGAAATTTCGAGAAAAAATTCGATATGAAAGTCGAAATTACGAGATTAAAGTCGAAATTCCGAGATTAATGTGGGAATTTTAGAAAAAAGTAGAAATTTCAGGAAAAAAGTCGAAATTTTGAGTGTAAAGTCAAAATTCGAGTTTAAATCCGAAATATCGAGATTAAAGTCGAAATTTAGAGAAAAAAAAGTCGAAATTTTGAGAAAAAAAGTCGAAATTTTGAGGGTAAAGTCGAAATTCGAGTTTAAATCCGAAATATCGAGATTAAAGTCGAAATTTCGAGAAAAAAAGTTGAAATTTCGAGAAAAAAGTCGAAATTTTGGGTGTAAAGTCGAAATTCGAGTTTAAATCCGAAATATCGAGATTAAAGTTGAAATTTCGAGAAAAAAAGTCGAAATTTCGAGAAAAAAAGTCGAAATTTCGAAAAAAATCGAAATTTCGAGAAAAAAGTCGAAATCTTTAAACATATTTTTTTTTAAATCAGTGTGCTTTTTACGCCTTTGTAAAATGTCAAAATTTCAAAATATAATTTTTCTTTAATCAATGCCTTTCTACGTTTTCGTAAAATGTGGACTTTGAACTCGAAATTTCGAATTTTTTCTCGAAAATTCTACTTTAACCTTAAAATGTCAAGATTAAAAGTCGAAATTTTTGGTAAGAAAAAATTGAATTTACTAAGTGTCAATATTAAATTGTAAAAGAGCTGGTGCTTACAATATAGTCCTACATTCTAAGGGCAGGTGGGGTTTAACTGTCATCTGCCTAACTTAACCATAGAATAGGAAATTTCGTGAAAAAAAGTTGAATTTTAGAGATTAAAGCCCGAAACTTTGACTTTATCTATGAAATTTCCTCAGAAAAAGTCGAAATTTGAAAAATAAAGTAGAATATTTCACTTTAATCTCGTAATTTCCAGTTTAAACTTCATATTTCTAAATATATTTTTATAAATAAATGTCCTTTCTACCTCTTCGTAAAAAACCAAAAATGCATAAATAAAAAACAAAGCAGAAAATAAATATGTATCGGATTTTGCTAATTAGGAATAAATAATTAAAATTTAAATATTAGTGTTTAAAATCCAAGAAAAAACTTTCAAAACTAAACTACGCCAATTCATCATTATCATTCAATTTTTCTTTTATTAGAAATGTTTCAAAATTTCACCAGCAAGGCGATTAATCGGAAATCGATCTTTCAGCACCCATTTTTATAGGGAATCGATACCTTTGCTCACGATTCGAATCGATCCAAAAATCGATTATTTTAAAAAGAAATCGACATCCCTAGTTTGTGATTCATGAAGTTTGTATATCGATCTTAAAAGACAGTACAACTTTGGGAACTTACTCAACCATTTATTAAATTAATTTAGAAATTTAGAAGAGTTACTATTTTTGAATGGCAATTTTAGTGCTTTTTGAAATCTGCTGCAAGGCAGAAGAATTTCGGGGACAGATTTAAGCTTTCATTTTTCTTCTTTTTCTTGAACGATTCAAGATTGGAAGGTTGAGAAACTTTAAAAGAAAAAATCTTCAGCTTTCGCTAAAGGAAAGCAATTCAAGAGTTTATTATTATATTATGTCAATTATTTGAAGTGTTTATTTGTTTCGTAGTCATCGACAATTAAAATTCATCTTAATTTGTGGTGAAACTGGACTTCTAAACATTGTGGTCACCTAAATTTCAGAAAACACAATTTATACCTTTGAACATTCCAAGATTTAAGGATTCAGAACTTGACTAATTAACTCGCTGAAAAGCAGGAAAGTAATTTGGAAACTAATAGAATTTACATTTAGATGAAAGATTTTCTTTAACTGTAGGATTTACAATATTGAAGGCATCAGGAGGTAGAATTTCAAATTAACACTTGGACAAGGGAATTCTTTGGTTTGAATGAATTTATAATATTTGAAGAGTAGCTAGCTTTTCTGGGCGATTTTAGCAATCGAGATACACTAAACAAAAGTAGATTTAACCCAACAAAAGTTGCTTTAAATCGTTTTGCTAGTCAAGCTATCATCTTCAGAGAGATTCAGTATTATCTTCAGAGAGATTCAGTATCATCTTCAGAGAGATTCAGTATCATCTTTAGAGAGATTTAGCATCTCTCGGAAGATAATAGCTTGGGTATCGAAACGCGTTAGAGCAACCTTTGTTGTGTTTCTTAATCTTTCTTGGTTTTAGAGGACAAGATTTTTATTTCAAATTTTGAAGATAACCAAGGACCAGTCCGTTACACCAGATTTAACGCTTTAATGCCCACAGTTGCGTTTTCCCATCAGCTTCTTATGCGAAAACAGAATTTTGGTTATGAATAAAATGATGGTTTGAACCTTTGCGTTTTTTTTAACACATTCATGACCAAAAATTCTGTCTAAAGTTGTCTGCTTTTCCAACTTAGTAGAACAAAAAAGAGCAACCAGTGGTAAAATTAAAATAAAATTGGACACGAGAGGGACCAAGGCAAGATTAGAGAAAAGGGTAGGAGAAGGGTTATAAAAGAAGCTCACCTATAGAGTGTGTTCTAGGCTTATTCTGTGCAGAATCCACTGATTTTCGATTTCGTTTATGTGCCGAAAAACCTCCTAAAATTGTGGATGCTAATTTAGGCTATTCTAAGACTCCTTAAACCTACCTCTAACTAAACGTTGAATTGTCTTGTCAAAGTACATGATGAGGATATACACTATATACAGAAGAACCAAAATCAGAGCTTCGTACCATTCTATTCTTTCGTCATGGATTATACAAATTAATATGGAAACTGTGATCCCATAAGCTAAACAGTCTCTTGTTAATGGCCACCAATCTAATGGTACCACGTTAACTCCACACTAAAAAGTTTGTTAAACAGATTAGTGAGCAATTTGTTACAGAACACATACCATTCCAGCTCCAATGCCGCAACATGCCGCTACAGCAAGAATGTTGAATACCGCCGATCCTACGATGGTACCTACCCCAATATCTCCTTCCGTTATAAAGGTACCTATTACATTTACGAACAACTCCGGAGCGGACGTTGCAGCAGCCATAAACGTCGCTCCAGCCACATCTGCTGACATATTTAACGCTGAAAAAATAAAATGTTAGAAATAGCCGATCAAGGGTTTGTCGAAAAATGCGACTATTGAATCAGTAATCAGAGACGATTTAGTGCAGACTTATATTACACACAAAATAATGAATCTAGGACTTTAATCATCTATTGTCCCTAATTTTGTTGCCAAGTTGCTAATTTCGTTTAATTTTTTGATGGGATTTTTCTCCGCCAGTTGGTTCCTTCGCAAATTTAGATGTTCAGTTTCATGTTCAGAGTTTTACCTCTGGTACGGTGGACATACTGAGTCACCGTGCTCTTCTGTCTAAACTTTCTTATCCTTTGTACCAATTTTCAATTCAGAAGAGTTTCGCCTTTGGTATAGTGAACATACTGAGTTACCGCGCTCTGATGTTTTGAAATTGGCCCCTTTTACCATTTTTCATTTTTGTATATTCTCTCATATTCCTCTTTTCATTTATTTTTCTTTTCTTTGTTCCTGAAGAAGCCCCCTACGATGGTGTGCGAAACGTCGAACACTTTTAGTAGTTCTTTGACACGGTCCAATCCCGGAAGAAGTATATCCTGTACTGACTCTGGCCGTAGAAGCCTTCGTTATCATGTTCAGTTACCTTTTGTTCAGAATTCGCAATCTTCTGCTTGGGATAGCCTGTTTCAAATCCTTAGCTGAAATCTGGATTTGGAAAAGGAGGCAACTGGCGAAGAAAAAGTCAATCAAAAAATGGACAACATTAGTCATCATCATCAAGAGCTAAACTCCTGCGCTAAAACTAAATTTGATGAATAAGTATTTCGGCCTCAAAATAAACTTTAAGAACTCCATGTCACCAGATCGTCTCTTGATTATTAAATAAGTAATTTCTTTGAGCATCATATGGACAGTTGCTGACGAAGATTGTTCTGAATTATTGAAGGAAGATTAGGAAGGAAGATTAGGAAGGAAGCTTAGGAAGGAAGCGTTCTTCGATTATATTAAACAAAGGCTTCAGATACAGCTCTTGCTTTTCATTGGAGCAGTTTTCTTTATATGAGGGATGGTTTATCTAATGAGATAAAAATGTCTGATTTTGTAGAAAACCAAAGAAACGTTAGTTTTTCTCGATCGTTAGTTTATCAGTCATGAAAAATAGTTTTCTCCTAATATGAAGACCAATTAATTTTTACGTTCTACTAACGAATCTGCTAATCATTATCATTAACAAATCTTCTCATCGTCATAACAAGGGTAAATGTTTCTCTGATAAGCAGGTGAATTGTATCTTTAATAATCAAGGCTTCTTTTAATGGTCTGAAGAATTGGTGAATGTTTCTCTAATAAAATCATAGGAGTTATGCTGAGTAGATTTTTTGGGATACTGGATTCCAGTGTTTAAATAGATAAATATTGTGATTTTAAGTAGATCTTACCGTGGCATATTTTGTCTACAGCTGGTACAAAATATTTATCACAGACTACAGCCAACGCTACGAAGAGGTAGAGGGATATGAGAACATGTACAACTACGGCGCCTTTTTGTCGTTCGTCCTCCGTAAATAAGTCCCTAGGGAAATCATCTATAGCGGGTGGGGTACAATTAAGTCCTGTAGATAGAAAACTATGTTGAGGTCATTTATTATATTCTGATATTTCTAGAACTTTAACATAACATTAACCTAATGTAGCTGGTTTTCTAGTTCCTTAAATAAAGCGAGATGTTTTCTTGAGTCTTTAAGCTTTCAATAAGATACATCTTCATATGCAGTTTTATTGGCTTTTTCGTCGCCAGTCACTCCTTTCACCTAAATTTGAGTACCTTCTATTCGCAAAGAAATTAGAGAGATTAAGATACATCTTGTTATTAAACAACAAAATATAAAGAAGCAATTAAAATTACAAAAACAAAGAATAAATGAAATACTTTTACAAATAATTGGCCTAATTTTTACCGATCAATTGATGAGTTGAATGAAAACTTCTACGCAAATTCCTCAAATGTTTAATCTCTATTAATACAACCTAAAGCGCATTCTAATTAAATAATAATACTTTTGGAACAACGTTTATCAAAATGAGATTTTCGTATAAATCAAGCAGAGTTTCAACTCGTACAAGCGAAATTATCAAATTCCTTCGTGTTCTTCCAGTATTAAATTAGTGGAATCATCCAAATCTAAACAATTTGTATACCTACTCCGTAGTAACGATGCCCCTGAGTAAAATGTAGGAAACGAGGACGCATCAAATAAAATTAAATCGTAAAGTCGTATTTCCATATTGTAACAAAAATGCCGAACCTTTTTTTAATTCCGCAACAGTTACGCTATTGTCCAAAAATACAATTGAATGCGGATAAAAAGGAACGTGATACAAGCGCTTGTAAATGAAAATATTTTGTGCCAAACTATTAGTTCAGAATAAGCAGAAAACTATCAAAAGAATATAAAAAAAGGGAAATGTTTCCACCAGTAAATCATACACGGTAGTCAAGTTAAAAAATTCCCTTTTACGAGCGGACTTTAATCTGAATTGTGCCTTAGTTCTTACTGTCAAAGCTAGATTTCACCTCATTTTTTGACCGAATTTGTGCATTTGTGAAAAGTGATTTCTACCGTGTTTGTGTACCTTTTAGGTTTACGTATGTTGTACATTTCAAAATATTGTTTAATAGTCATAAAAGTTGAATAGTAATAAAAAATTGATTATTATTGACGATTGACGACTAATAATCAGGAAGGAGTTTACGATCAAAATTTGGTATAACCAGACACTGGATTACGTGGTTAATTCTTTTTAGGACTGCTATTGTAAATCCCCTATAATTATTATTTCAAAAGTATCGCCAAGGTCAAGCATTATACCAGTTAATTATTCATGCACTGCTATGAACAGATACACCAAAATGCATTGAAATAAGCAACAAGTGATATAATAATAAGGAATTAATAATATAGAAATCATGAAGATTTCGTGTTCAATCCTTTTTGATTAACACCGAATGGATTCTTGTGTGGTTTGAATTGAATTTATCCCATAAAACTTGTTAGTTTTCGTAATTGTTCCAATTCCTTTTAAATTACTCAACTAAATTAAAACCTAGCTAGAGATAGCGGGCAAATCGAGCGATTTGACCAATCCTATCTGAAAAATATTTACCTTCACAGTATTTAACATTTCTTGTTTGTGTTGACCAGTAATTGCAAAATTCCAACTTTTTATAGCGATCTGATTTCGTATTCCATGCATCAAGAAAAGGTTTTTCTAGGACAATGTCCCCTGCATTTATGTATTTGGTAATGTTTTAACCGCACCTGATCATTTGCATTAAAGGCAGATCGAGTACAAGATTAATCAGTCGTAAAGCAAAATTATGGTTATTAGAGATAATGGATATTTTCGAGTTAATTTATCGATGACAGTGAATTTGAATCGACACGTACGTAGCTGCAGAGATGTTGATTAGCTTGATTTAGGAGAAAATTTCGAGAAGAATGAAGTTTGCTTAAATATTATTTATTGTCTATAACATTGAAGAAAACGGCAGCAGTGTTGCAGTTTACAACTTGCTTGATTATTAACATTTGTTGCCTAATAATTATAGGCTTCCTAGAACAAATGTAAGTTATTGGAAAATGAAATAAGGACTTGTGATAAAAAGTTACAAAGGTAATTGCTAAGACCAAACGCCGTTGACTCTTTAGAAGGAATAGTGAGAACTTTCGGTGGCTGTCCTTTTAAGTATAATCCACAAGTAAAAGGTCTATTATACTTTGGAGGGTTTGTGAGTAGTAGTTGAAAATTTTGCTAACTTGTCCATATAATTATTGTTTTTAACCATAAAAACAGGGTTGAAACATAATATTTCTCGCTTTGGTTAAGCAGTTGGCCACTCAAAGAAGAGTTAAAACCACCGAAAAAGCAATAAAACTGAAAACAGTGGACACAACTTGTTCTGTTCAAGAACTCTAATAGTAGGGGAGACTGGGGTATTGTGGGTCGCCTTTTTATGTTGGCTAAAAACAGGCAAAAAAATATTTTTTTCTGAAAATTTCAAAGCTTGAATTTATAGTACAACTAATAATCTCTCTTTGGGTCGCAACAGTTTGGTCGAATTGTATTAAATTATACAACTTATAACAGTTGGCACAAAATTTGCATTTTTGCGATTTTGAAAAATGTCGGGGAATTACGGACCTTTGTAAATCGATTAAAAATGGAAAAATTTTGTAGAAAAACCTTGTTTTTGATTCAGAATGCAGAATGTAGATGCAGAAGATTTATTATGAAAGAGAAACAAAGCGAAGTGAAGTGACAAATGGCAATGAAAATCAGTTCGAAACAAAATTATTTTACCAAAAAACTATTATAAATTGCCAAAAAATAATGCTGTGCTAAAAATTTGCATAAATAATCACTTATATGCATCAAATACACGAAATTAGCTTGTGAAATGTAAAGAATTGAGTGATCCACAATTCCACAACAAAAGCGGTCCGTAATTCCCCGAAGGTCATTTTTTACAATATGGCAGCATATGAGTAACAATACAAACTTCATGCAAAACTTCATGTTCCTCTCGAAGACTTAAGGTTCCGCGAATATTATGAAGATATGTACCTGAGTTGGTTCTCGAAAAGTGTGGTCAAATTAGAGGAAACTCTAAAGTGAAAAAAAAAATCGAAGTATCCCATTTCTATTTGGTATCGAAGCGAGGTAACGGTTCGTGTACACAAGTTGAGTACTGAAGGGAAAATGAGCTTAACATGAGGCGAGCCGACGACAGTTATTTGTAGCTATCAATTACTATTATAGAAAAAAATATGAATCTGGTCCGCAATTCCCCGTGGTCCTGAATACCCCAGCCTCCCCTAATAAATATACAACACTAGCTCCAATAGCAAATCAGTATCATGTGAAGGGTACCAATTGATCTTACTGAACAAGAAAGAAAATATCTAGAGGCTAAATCCAAAAATTAAGAAATCCTGAAAACTGCCTCGTCAATTAAATACCACTTTTGAACTGGAAGTTATATTATTAAAATAAATATTTCAATGTAAATGTTGTCAAGTTTCGATGTAGGAAACGTTCGATATTATTTGTGATCGTGATCAGAACGAAAGAAAAAAACGTATATTTTCTTAATTCTTTAGCGTAGTACAAACTGATAGAAGCAAATGAGATCTCGATCCATTTGAGGATTAGGAGCAAGAAAAGTCCAAGTGTTTATTTCGAGGCGATACACCTTGCTTCGCGAATAAGGGCAGATATTCCCGCAAGGAAAATCGGTGGAGAGTAGACGGCAACGACAGGACAAAATAGAGAGCCCATTTTATCTCGTTTGGGGATAGTTCTAGTTCTTTGCTAATTTTTTTACATTAACGATCTGCGCGCTTCTCAGAAACTAGGCGTTTTTGATCCAAAGTGTTTTAGTATGAGTTATCTCTGGTTAGACCAAAATATTAGAGTACTCTTCTCATATTTGGAGTTCAGCCCCAAAACACACGCTCTTTTGACTTAAATTTAAAGAAAAGCAACTATCTATATATAATTATCATGATAAAATTTTGATCGAGTGTCTCCAGAAATTGGAGCACAGCTAGACTTGCTTCTGTTCTACAAGAACTTTCTTGGGAGATGTCCCCAAGAAGTGATCCTTTCAAGAACAACATTCTGAAGACCTTCAAGAAAATCGGAGACAACAACAAATTCCTATTCTTAGTGAAAATGTCTATCCAGGAGGATTTTATTTCTATAGAAGTATTGATTGCCCCAAATGTCTTCCAACGGTGGTTCAACTTTTTCAAAATTTGTATTAAAAATAAATTGCTCTACCTGTGATTTCAAAAATCTTAACGATTTGGTTCTAATTTCTATAATACTTGCAGTTTTAATGTGAAATCCCAGCTGGCGGAAGCGATTTGATTTGAATGTATTGATGTTTATCAAAAATTATTACAAAATCACTTAATTTTTACAATAATACATTTGCTTAATTTTCAAAAATTACATATGGTAATTCAGGGCTTAATTTTCAAAAATTATATATAATAGTTCAGGCCATCGTTACTGCGAAAAAAAATTGGATCCGAGTCAACTTTTGAATAATTGATGCAAAAAAATATCCTCAAGGAAAGTTTCGTAGACGAGAAAGCGGGTAAATTATCAGCTTAAACCAATTTATGTTGCAAAAAAGGAAGTAAAATGTCTAAATACATAAGCCAAGAAGCGTGACGTACAAAGCAACAGAAATGAATGGCCCCTTGCGAGATGCTTTAAGCAATCATTCACTTAATAAGTAGGAATTTAAACTAGCTAATAACGATAATCACTGAAGCGCTGCATCGCCAACGGCCGAAATGTCCGAATTTTCCTCGATAACTTCGGCCATAAGGGTGGTGTTACTAAGGGATGCGTTATTTACCTGCTGCCAGTAATTCGGGGTCCATGTTGTGTACGCGCGGTCAGCACTGACTGAGTGGTCCCCCGCCCCGATTTGTGTCCACTTTATCACATAACATCGGGAACGACTGATCTGTACTGAACCTAGCGGCGGCGGTCACTGCCGGCTATGTCGTCTATATTGTTCCACACTTGTGGCCTCTCGACTGGGAAGAATTGCTTCTATCATCCGAACGGCGATGATTAGCGCGGGCTTTTGTTGTCCGATTGTACTCCGACAGAAAGGAAGGATTGTGATGTTGTAAACGATCCATTGACACTTTGGCCTTCACGTGCCAATTCTAAATTTCACCTGGAACCCATTGATCTTGGATCCGATGGCGAGAAAAAGGTGTACAAGGGCTCAAAATGAACTTATACTCGTTCAATTATTTTTTTTGTTTTATAAAATCTGCTTCGTCAGAGGAAAAATAATTATTATGAGATATCTTGTTCCGTTAATCGACCTCAGTATCAAGGGAAGTACAGAAATAGAGTCGTAGTGGATTTAGAGAATACGCAAAAGCGAAGACAAATTAAAATGGCTTAAAAAAGTATTTGTTTTAAAGATGCGTGCATTTATCATTTTACCGAAGGTTATTATCATTCATTAACTTATTTATTTATAACGAAAAAATTGGTACACCTTTTAAATATGAATCATGCCATAAATTGCCAAAAGAACTGCGAATTCTCGTATTTCTACTGCGGCGATTGATGAGCATTGAAGGGCACTGATAATTGTTTTTGAACACTTTCATGATGAAAGTGTTTATCTAATAGCATCGATTAAATTACGTGTCGTTTGTCGATTAGAATTGGAAGCAATGTGTAGGTGCCACCGGTACTTGACCGACAGTCACATGATATTGTGTTTCTTTCACCATCAGTAGCGCGGAGTATCACTCTTTATGCGACTCGAAATAAACCTCTAACCATAAAGTGTTAAAATTGGAACACGCGTTTAATTTCAAATGTTTTCATTTTTTTGATTGTCCAACTCCGATCGAACTAGAAATCTTTCCAAATTTTGACTATGAAAAGATGTTTATGAATCAATGTTTGGACCTGTCTGCTGAGGAAGAGAGGAAGACACGGTTTTTCTTCGAAATTTTCCATAAACACATTGACAACCACTGGACGTGGTCTCTAGACATGTTGATTCAGAAATCTTTCAAAATTTAAAGCACATTTCCTCAAATGTCGATCACTTTAATGGAAAAACTTTGTAACACAAACAAATCAAATTTATATTAGAAGTTCCATTACATTAAAGCTTTCTTGGTGCACTTTTTAATGGTGATCAGCTGTGATAGGTTTTATCCCAAATATTTGAAATATAGAATGCAGAAGGGGAGCGCTTATATTTATATCCCCTGCTTTGGGACGTTTCCATCTCGAGAAAATCTCATGTATTCTAGACTAGAAGGTGTGATCCATAGACACCTGCACATGAATCACTTTATGACTGTCTAACATATTCTGTTGTGTACATATTCTTGGCGATTGCTAACACGTTAATTCGTTACAGTATGAATCGAATCAACGTAAAGGGAACTTTACCTTATGTTATCTTAAACTCAGGAAGTTGAGTTAGTTCCAGATAAATTTAGTGGCAAACTTTCAAAACATAGACGATTTAACAATAAGATTGTTCCAAGCACTTGACTTCCAAGATAATAAATATCGATTTGATACATGAGCTATTTCGAAATTTTGCTGTAGTGGGATTTATTTTTATTTGCTCTGAATTATACTCAGCATGTTGATTCATAGAAAAGTGATATCTGCTTAACTGAATCACGAATGCGAATGTCTAAGATCATCTGAGACTAATCAGGAGACATACTAAGTACTTTGGTGTCATTCCAAAAACAAGAAACACAGGAAATTGGTTCTTAGCTAGTTCTTAATCACAAGTGATCTTAGGTGGTTTTTTCTCAGAAGGGATCTTAGGTAGTTTTTTCTATGAAGTGAAAAATAGAGTGACTGAATTTATTTTTAATAGACGCGTGCAACCAGATCTTATCCACACCACTGAGTAGCAAATACGCAACGTTTCTTTGCTTTCCACTATTAATTAAATGTAAACGGAGTTGTCACAAGCGGTATGTCACCGATTAACTCTAATTGGTACTAAACTTGATTGCATATAATGTTTGCTCCAAAATAGAAGCCGTTTTTACAATTTAAATTTCTTCTTTGATATAAACCACCTCAAGAGTGAATGTAGACGTTCAAGCCCAGAATTTTGCAATTACCTCATGAACAGCTTCGTCACTACTTCAACATCGTTCAGTTTTCAATAATTAATATGTAGTCAACACATTAAAATTTTATCTGAAACTGGCACTTACTAAAAGGATATTAAATTGACGGTTCCAGAAGGAGAAATCAAATAAATTATTTTTAGAAATGTTTTGGTTTTTTTTTCAAAAATTTCGATATTTTTCCAGTTTTAAATTTCAAGTGGGGATTTCTAATGTTTTCTTTTTTTCTAATTTAAACTTACGAAATAAGCGTTCACATTTAAAGACAAAAATTTAAATTTTCTTTCATTTCTTATTTCTCAAAGCTTTCGAGGGAAATGTTAAAATTCTGAAACTGAAAAAAATCGAAATAAGTTCAAAGAAATTTCTAATTTTTTTTTAAACTTTGGGAAAAAAAACTTCTTGAATTTTAAGTTTTTTTTATGCAAAATTTTGATCTTCTTCGAATTTTTAGATTTTTTATTACGATTTCCGAAGTTAAAAACTTCTATTATGACTCTTCATTTTGAAATATCAGAAGTGCAAATTTGGACTTTCTAATTCTGTGATTACAGGATAAAAGTGCTTAAGTCATTTTTTATCTATTTAAGATATTGTTTTTTTAAAGTTTAATCCTCTCGCAAAGGGTAACCCCATTATGCTTTCAAAGTACTGAGAGTAGGATGGGGAAACAACCGCCTTCTTAAACAAGGATAGGTTGTAATTTTTGGGGAAAATCCCTTTCGGTAACAAGTTCCATAACTTGGAAGTTCTATAAAAAAAAGAGTCTCCGTAGACAAAAGTCCTCACTGTGTCAAGCTGGACCTCACAGGAATTTGCTGTCACCAACTCTCTAGTACGTCTCAAGAATCTTGCCCTTGGGGGGATCAATCCTATTAGTTCCTGCGAGCATCTTCCATGATAGTACTTGTAGAAAAGAGACAAGTCACCAACCATACGCCTGTGCTCTAATGTTTCAAGAGAATCGGTCAGACTCTCGTTCGTCATCAATTGGGTGAATCGCTCTTCTTTGAATTAAATCCAAGAGAACTAAAGTGTGTTTTGGGGCTGAACTCCAAACATGAGAACAGTATTCTAGTGTTAGCCTAACTTGAGCTTTGTATAGTGTTAATAGCTGATGAGATGTGAAGTACTTTTTAGCTCTAAAAAGAAAGCCTAGCTTCTGAGAGGCGGATTTGGCAATGGCGCGCATATGATCGTCCCAAGAGAAGTTAGTGCTCGCATTCACTCCTAGAATAGATAGATTAGATCCCATCGGAAGGATTTTACCATCCATTAGTATGTTTGTTGCATTATCCCTTTATGTTTTCTTAAAAAAAACCGCGGCCTGAGTTTTTGAAGCGTTGAAGTCGACCAACACCACAAGACCACAGGAATTTGTTGTCTTCGACTATCTTGTAGGCCTTAAAAATCTTACCCTTGGAGGTTAAACATTTGAGTTTTAATTGAATAACAAAATATGAAAACGTTTTGCTTCAAACGAAAGTTCTGTTCAACACTTCTGGCCTTTGGCATACTCAAGCGATGATGTAAAACTTGGAAAGCTGTGTAATATGAAGATAAAATTATAAAGGAAAAAGAAAATCTTACCAATGAACTCTAAGCATTGACTGACAGACAACGCACAGCCTAAACGGTTGGGTCTAGGGACATGAAATTTCTTAATGTTGTTCCCCCTAATACATAGGTGAACACTAAGAAAAATTTTTTCAAAAATTTAGCTTCTAAAATAGTAAAAATGGGCACTAATGGATAGACAATTTTTACATTAAGAATAATACACAAGATTTTATTTAAACTTGTCTATAAGCGATAAGAGCTAACATCGTTGATAACTACATTTTTTTAGACATTTTGAAGTTTCTTTGCGAAATTTCGAATTTATAGTCCAACTTTTCTGCACACAATCGAAAATTTAAGTAGATTTTTTTCGAAATTTGTTCCAAAAATTTCCGTTAAAAATGAAATGTTTAATGTATCGAAATTAAGCGTTTTTTCCAAACTTAACAAATTTAGCGAAATTTTGAGATACAGGTGGAAATTTCGATGTCAAAATTAAGATATTAAATTGTAATGTTCCAGAAGAAAAAAATTAAAGGAGATTATTTTTAGAAATGTTTTGGATTTTTTCAGAAATTTCGATGTTCTCCCATTTTCAAATTTCAATTGGGGATTTCTAATGTTTTATTTTTTTTTAAATTCGACTTACGAAATGAGCGTTTACAATTAAAGACAAAAATTAAAATTTTATTTCATTTCTTATTTCCTAAAATTTCGATAGAAATATTAAAATCCTGAAAGTGAAAAAAATGGAAATAAATTTAAAGAAATTTCCAATTTTTTAAAACCTTATGAAAGAAAACTTCTTGAATTTTCGATCTTTTTATTCAGAATTTCAACCTTCTTCAAATTTTTACATTTTTTATTAAGATTTTGGAGATTGAGAACTTCTATTATGGATCGTCATTTTAAAATATCAGAATTACAAAAAATGAAAATTTCTTGGTTACAGGGTAAAAGTGCTTAAATCTTTATTTATCTTTTTGAGATATTATCAAAAGAAAATTTGCTGCTATTTTAGTAAATAATAACAATTTAGGAATTCATGTATGCATGTATGTGAAACTCCTTTTATTTCATAGATGGAGCAATGTTTCATCCCCCCAGAGACGCGAAGTGTAACATGCAACAGTGACATAGGTCGATTTTCTGAAAAAGTTGACTTAAGCAGTTTTACCCTGAAACCACAGAATTATTTTCTTAAAATTGTAACTTTACAATAATTGAAAATTTGGTTTTAATGTCAGATAAAATATTCAGGAAAAATTATACAATCAAAAATTATTCTCGAAATTTAAAATTAAAATTTTTTATTTATAGTCAAAATTTCTGGACTAAACTCGAAATACAGGGATAAAGGGCAAAAAAACTTTTAAGTTTCTACAAAATTATTTCTCGAAATTTTAAGTTAAAAGACTGAATTTGGAAATGCTGTCGAAATTTCGAGAGAAAACTTTGAAATGTTAAAAAAAATGTGTCGCTTTAAACATCGTAATTTCTTAATTGAAGCCAAAATTTCGTTTTGAGCTCTTGTTGCAAAATTCATTTTTAGATTTTAAGCTTGAGCTTTTTTTTGAAACTTTTCAGTTCAAACTTTAAAACTACCTCTTGAAAGTTTCAGCTATAAAATCGAAATTTAGTTAGATATTGAATTCGTTTTATACTATTCCTTTGAAATTTAAAAATTTTTATTCTAGAAAATCGGGTTCTTCAAAAAAAAAATTAAAAATTTGCAAATTTTTCAAAAGCAAACTTTTTAAAAAAGTCGATATTACAAAAATTTGACGTTTTGTAAAAAAATGTCAACATTCTCAAAAAAATTTTGCTAGAAATTTCAAAATTTTCGGAAAAAGTTGGAATTTTGAATAAAGGTACAAATTTAAACGAAAATTAAATTGTGAAAACTTATAACTTCGAAAAAATTTCTGGATTTAACTCAAAATGCAGGGATTAAGGGCAAAAAAACTTTTGAATTTAAATTTCGACAAAACCATTTCTCGAAATTTTTAGTTTAATGGCAAAATTTGGAAATGATGTCGAAATTTCGACAAAAAACTTCGAAATGTTAAATAAAAGGTGTCGCTTTAAACATCGTAATTTCTAAATTGAAGCCAAAATTTCGTTTTCAGCTCTTGTTTCAAAATTCATTTTTAGATTTTAAACTCGAACTTTGTTTTGAAACTTTTCAGTTCAAACTTGAAAAATACCACTTGAAAGTTTCAGCTGTAAAATCGAAATTCAGTTAGGTCTCGAATTCGCTTTATACTATTCGCTTAAAATTGAAAATTTCCCAATTTAGAAAATCAGGTTCTTAATATGGAGAAACAAATTCATGAATATAGAAAGCAAAATGAAAGTATACAAAACAACAGTGAGACCAATATTAACATATGCAGCAGAAACAAGGGCAGACACAAAAAGGGACAAAACAGAAAATAAACTGTGGAAATGGAAATATTAAGATCAATAAAAGGTATAACATTAAAAGATAGACAAACAAATAGTAACATACGAAAGGAATGTAACATACAAGACATCGACAAGTAGGTGAAAACGATAAAGGAAAAGTGGAACGTACATGCAGATAGGATGAGACCAGAATAACTAGCAAATGTAGCTAAAAACAATAAACCACATAGCAAAAGGTCAGTGGGAAGACCAAAAAAGCGATAGCAGGACAACATACAATTGACAACAACAGAAGCTGAATGAGGCAAACAGGAGAAATCCTATTCGTACGAAGAAGAAGAAGAAGAAGAAGAAAAAGAAGAAGAAGAAGAAGAAGAAGAAAAAGTGGAAACAGGGTTCTTTAAAAATAATTGAAAATTTTCAGAAACAGGCATATTTTTCAAAAGCAAACTTTTCAAAAATCGATGTTCCAAATTTTGTGAAAAAACCCAACATTCTCAAAAACATTTTCAAAGAAACGTCAAAATGTTCACAAAAAGTTGAAATTATGAATACAGGTAGAAATTTAACCAAAAATGAAATTGTAAAAAGTTATAACTTTAAGATAAAGTCGAAGTTTTGATGATAAAAGGTCTAAAATTTCAAAAAAGTGAAAATTGTGATAAAAGTTTGAAAATTTTAAATATGGCAAAATTTTGAAAAACATCTAATTTTTTAGAAATGTGAAAATAAAAAGCTAGTTAAATTTTTTAAACGAAATTCCAGTTTACTAGATAAAGGTTAAAACTTGTAGAAAAAATCAAAATAATTGAAAAAAAAAAATTTCGACGTTTTTAATAAGGTCAAAACTTTAAGCAATTGATAAAAGTTTGAACAAAGGTGGAAAATTTCAAAAAAAAAGGTGAGCATTTTCAAAAAGAGGTACAGGTTTTCAAGAATATATATTTCAATATAATTAAGTGTTTGGAAAAAATCAAAATTTTGAATGGTCAAAATTTTGAAAAAAATCATAATTTTGACAAAAGATCAAAATTGTGTGTCAAAATTTTCAAATAAATTCCAAAATAAATCAAGATCTTAAAGTAAGGCAAGTGCCGAAATTTATAAAATACGTAAACATTAGAAAAAAATGGGAGTGAAAAAAATTGGAAAAAGATTTTCAATAAAAATCGAAGTCAGACTTTTCAAAAAAGTCGTCATTTTCAGAACACTTTAGCTCTCTTGGATTCAATTTAAAGAAGAGCGATTCGCCTAATTGATGACGAGAGTCATCTCGATTCTCTCGAAACATTAGAGCACAGGCGTATGGTGTGGTGACTTGTCTCTTTTCTACAAATACTATCATGGAAGATGCTCGCAGGAATTAATAGGATTAATCCCCCCATGGGCAAGATTCTTTTCGTACTAGACAGTCGGAGACAATATATTAATGTGCGGTCCAGCTTGACACAGTAGGACTTCTGTCTACGGAGACTCTTTTTTCTATAGAACTTCCAAGTTATGGAACTTGTTACCGAAAGGAATTTTCCCCAAAAATTACAACCTATCCTTGTTCAAGAAGGCGGTTCATCGCCATCTATCCTTGTTTCCGCATCCTACTCGCAGTGCTTTGAAAGCATAATGCGAGTGAATTAAACTTACAAAGAAAAACGTTCAAAAAGTTGAATTAAAAAAAACCAAACTCTTGAAAAGAGTCAATGTTTTTAAAACAGGAAACTTTGAAAAAATTCAAATTTTCGAATACTTTAAAAAATTCAAATTCTCAAAAAGAATTGAAATGTTTTAAAAAAATCGGACTTAAAATCGTCAGTTTTGCAGAAAAGTAGTCGAGTCGAAATTTAGAGTCGAAATGTTCAAAAAGGCCGAGATTTTCAATAAAAATCGAAGTCAGACTTTTCAAAAAATTCGTCATTTTCAGAAGGTTTAAAAAGACGAATTAAAAAAAAAACAAACTCTTGAAAAGAGTCGATGTTTTCAAAACAGGAAACTTTGAAAAAATTCAAATATTTGAATTCTTTAAAAAAATTCAAATTCTCAAAAAAATTGAAATGTTTTAAAAAATCGGACTTAGAAACAGTCAGTTTTCCAAAAAAGTAGTCGAGTCGAAATTTAGAGTCGAAATGTTAAAAAAGTCGAAATGTTCAAAAAAGCCAAGATTTTCAATAAAAATCGAAGTCAGACTTTTCAAAAAAGTCGTCATTTTCAGAAGGTTCAAAAAGTGGCAAAAAAAACCAAAATTTGAGAAGAGTTAATGTTTTCAAAAGTGGAAATTTTAAAAAATTCAAATCTTCAAATACTTTAAGAAAAAATTCAAATTCTCAAAAAGAATTGAAATGTTTTAAAATAATCGTAATTAAAAACAGTCAGTTTTGCAAAAAAGTAGCCGAGTCGAAATTTCAAACATCAACATTTTCAAAAATAAGGTCAAACATTTCAAAAAACTCAAAACCTTTCAACAATTTCAAAACTTCGGGATAAGACAAAATATACAAAAAAATGTTGAAATATTGAATAGGAAATTTTCAAAACCAATTGAAATTTCCAAAAAAGACAATTTTTAATAAAGATAAAAACTATCAAAAGTAGGAAGTTAAAAAAAATTTAAATTTATCCAAATAAGAGAGAATTTTGAAGAGTTAGAATTTTCAAAAAGGCAAAGTTTCGACATTAGAAATTTTCAAATTTAAGTCAAAAGTTTTCAAATTTAGGTCATAATTTCGAGAAAAATTTGAATAGTTGGGAGTCGAATGAGAAAAGGTCTACATTGTGAAAATATTGGGTATTTTAAGAGGTCGAAATTTTTAAAATTACTCGAAATTTTCAATAAAAATTATAGTTTTCAAAAAAGTCTGAATTTTCAAAAAGAACCCAAGAATCCATTCACTTCTTCCACCTAGATGAAGGCGCGGGTATCAGCTAGTATGAAGATGAAATTATAAGGAAAAAAAGAAAATGTTCTTGATGAACTTTGGTTTTTCACTGAAATTTTGACCACTAAATGATTATGACGATGGATCAATTGCATTCAAATATGGAACATATGATGACCATATGATGTTTAATTTCAAATGAAGCTTCTGATTAGTTTCTGGGTTATTTTGCATAATCATTCGATAAGGTACAGCTTAGAAAAATCACATGAAGACAAAATTGTAATGCAAAAAGAAAATATTACTGATGAGCTTTCGCTTTTCACTGAAATATTGATCACCAAATGACTATTGAGATGATCTGAATACGTAAGATTAGGAAGAATATTTGGTCTACTTTGGTTAATTTTAAGGGTCTCTGGCATAACCATTCGGTTACGTATAGCTTAGAAAAATGCATCATATGAAGACAAACTTATTGTAGAAAAAGAAAATATTACTGATGAACTTGCGTTTTTCATTGAAATTTTGATTACTAAGTAACTACTAAGATAGATTGATTGTACCCGAATAAGTAAGATTAGGAAGGCCATGTGCTAGTCACTTTTAAATGAAGCTCCTGGTTGATTTCAAAGGTCTTTAGCACAACCATTGGATAGAAAAATGTATCATATGAAGACAAACTTATAATGGAAAAAGGAAATATTGCTGATGAACCTTCGTTTTTCATAGAAATTTTGACCACAAAACGATTAGGTTATAACATGGATCGATTTTGTTCGAATACGTGAGATTATGATGACGATATAATATACACTTTTAAATAAGTTTCTGATTGGTTTGAAAGGTCTCTAGCATAACCATTGGATAAGGTACATCTAGAAAAATGTATCATATGAAGACAAACTTATAATGGAAAAAGGAAATATTACTGATGAACTTTCGTTTTTCATAGAAATTTTGACCACCAAACGATTAATAACATGGATCGATTGTTTTCGAATACATGAGATTATGATGGCGACATAATTTTCACTTTTAAATAAGTTTCTGATTGGTTTGAAAGGTCTCTAACATAACCATTCGGTAAGGTACAGCTAAGAAAAATATATTATATGAAGACAAAATTATAGTGGAAAAAGGGAATATTATGGTCTATTATGGTATATAATGGTCATTTGTCAAAACTAGATGAAAGTTAAGTCACACCGAGGACGTTTGTATCTATGGATGTTGCGAGGCAACCCGTGATACAAGCTTTGTCTCATCTACGTGAACTTTGCAGTTGCAGTCTAGTTTTCATTAGATTCTAATGACAATAGATTTCAATTGCATCGCAATAAACTTGTATATATTCGTATATACAAGGCTTATTATCTCAGCAGAGAGTATGCTTCAATTAGCATGTAGCGAAAATGTTTGCGTAATAAAGAGTTAAAAGTCAGTTACAAGTCACCCAATGGAGGTTTGCTCTCTTTATACGACTGACTAACGGCTTTAAATTGGAAGTGTATACAACCACCGTACCATGCTGATGAGGCCAAGGAAGGCCGAAACTAGTCTATGGTTGCGGTTGTACATATTTTCAATTTTAAGCACGTTTAACTGTTTAATTACAGAACATTTAATTGTCAATGATGAACTTTCGTTTATTATTGAAATTTTCACCACCAAATAACTGTTAAGATAGATTGATTGCACCCAAATACGTAAGATTAGGAAGACTTTTAAATAAAGCTTCTGGTTGGTTTAAAAGGTCTCTAGCATAACCATTCGATGAGGTACAGCACAGAATAATGTATCATATGAAGACCAACTTATAATGGAAAAAGGAAATATTGATAACGAAAGCTTCCACGGCCAGTACAGGATATACTTCTTCCGGGATTGGACCGTGTCAAAGAACTACTAAAATGTTCGACGTTTTGCCCACCATCGTAGGGGGCTTCTTCAGGAACAAAGAAATAAAATACAAGGAAATATACAAAAATGAAAAATGAAAAAGGGGGCCAATTTCAATACATCCAAGCACGGTAACTCAGTATGTCCACCATACCAGAGGCGAAACTCTTCCGAATTGAAAATTTGGTACAAAAGATAGGAAAGTTTAGACAAAAGAGCACGGTAACTCAGTATGTCCACCATACCAAAGGCGAAACTCTTCTGAGAGGAAAGAAAGGAAGGGACACTTTATATACCATTCTTCTGCGCCATCACTCCTGAAGATTTCCGATGGTTGGTTTCCAGATGGAGGAAAGCATGTAACCGTCGTCTCTGTTGATGTTTTTGGGGAACTTTTGGATTTCGATGGTCTCTCGTATTTTCCTGTTATAGTAAGTGGGAATATTGGATATAATTGAAATATTATCAAAAAAAATCTTATGTCCGGTCTCATTTCGATGTTCCGCAATGGACGATTGCAAAAATAAACCAGACTTAAGACATCTTTGGTGCTCGGATATTCGCGTCTTAAATGATCGCCCCGTTTCTCCGATGAACACTGAACCACAAGAACAAGGAACCATTACATACCATTAGAACGAAAGGATGAGATTTTATCTTTGGGAGATGGAAGATGTTGGATTTTTGAGGATGATGAAAAAATGGGTTTAATGTTGTGTTTTCTCAATAATTTTCCGACTTGATCTGTTACTCCGTGAACATAAGGAAGAAAAGCTTTAGAAGAAGTTATTAAATTTTTTGAAGGACGAGTGGTAGGGTGAAGATGTCGTTTAATGACAGTTTCGATGTCGTGCGATTTGTAACCATTGTTGCGGAGGTTAAAACGATTTTTGTTCGATTCGTCTGAAAGATTTATCGGCTGTGAAATTGCTAAGGCTCGTGAAACCAGTGAATTTATAACAGAACGTTTTTGGGAAGGGTGATGATGGGACACTGCATGCAAATAACGATTAGTATGGGTGGGTTTTCGATAAACGGAATAAGAAACGCGACCGTTTGGTAAACGGGTGACCAGTACGTGAAGAAAAGGAAGAGAACCCTTGGTTTCGATTTCCATAGTGAAGCTAATGGAAGAAAGTAAACTGTTTAGGTGTTCTAAAAATATATTTAATGAATCCTTGCCATGTGGCCATACAATAAATGTATCATTTACATAACGAAGCCATACCTTGGGTTTTAAATTCGCAGTTTCCAACGCAGTATTTTCAAAAGATTCTATGATAATAGCTACGACTGGTGATAAGGAGGAACCCATTGGGGTGTTTATAGAAGCTGCCATTAAAAGAAAAATAAATTGAAAAGGAAATATTACTGATGAAGTTTTGTTTTTCATTAAAATTTTGACCACCAAACCAGAATTAATGTGGATCGATTGTGTTCGAATACGTATGATTATGATGGCGATCTGCTATTCAATTTTAAATGAAACTTTGGCTGTTTTCAAAAGTCTCTGGCATAACCATTGGATAAGGTACATCTTAGAAAAATTTATCATATGAAGACAAACTCATAATGGAAAAAAGAAATATTACTGATGAACTTTCGTTTTTCATTGAAATTTTGACCACCAAACAATTAATAACATGGATCAGTTGCGTTCGAATACGCAAGGTTATGATGGCGATGTAATATTCACGTTTAAATAAGCTTTTGGTTAGTTTCAAAGATCTCTTGCATAATCATTCGGGAAGGTACAGCTTAAAAAAATGTATTATATGAAGACAAGATTATAGTAAAAAAAGGGAATATTACTGATGAACTTTCGTTTATTATTGAAATTTTCACCACCAAATAACTGTTAAAATAGATTGATTGTACCCGAATACGTAAGATTAGGAAGATCATATGCTAATCACTTTTAAATGAAGCTTCTGGTTGGTTTCATAGGTCTCTAACATAACCATTCAATGAGGTGCAGCTTAGAAAAATGTGCATATGAAGACAAACTTCTAATGGAAAAATGAAATATTACTGATGAAGTTTGGTTTTTCATTGAAATTTTGACCTCCAAACCATTATTAATCTGGATTGGTTGTGTTCGAATACGTAAGATTATGATGGCCATCTGTTATTCACTTTTAAATGACACTTCCGGTTGTTTTCAAAGGTCTCTGGCATAACCATTGGATAAGGTACATCTTAGAAAAGTCTATCATATGAAGACAAACTCATCATGGAAAAAGGAAATATTACTGATGAACTTTCGCATTTCATTGACATTTTTACCACCAAACGATTAATAACATGGATCAATTGTGTTCGAATACGGAAGGTTATGATGGCGATGTGATATTCACTTTTAAATAAGCTTCTGGTTGGTTTTAAAGGTCTCTAGCATAACCATTCGGTAAGGTACTCTTAGAAAAATGTATTATATGAAGACAAGGTTATAGTGGAAAAGGGGAATATTACTGATGAACTTTCGTTTTTTATTAAAATTTTGACCACCAAGTAACTGTTAAAATAGATTGATTTTACCCGAATACGTAAGATTAGGAAGATCATATGCTAATCACTTTTAAATGAAGCTCCTGGTTGGTTTCATAGGTCTCTAGCATAACCATTCAATGAGATGCAGCTTAGAAAAATGTGCATATGAAGACAAACTTATAATGGGAAAAGGAAATATTAATGATGAAGTTTGGTTTTTCATTAAAATTTTGACCACCAAACCATTATTAATCTGGATTAGTTGTGTTCGAATACGTAAGATTATGATGGACACCTGCTATTCACTTTTAAATGAAACTTTTAGTTGTTTCCAATGGTCTCTCGCACCGTTGGATAAGGTACATCTTAGAAAAATATATCATATGAAGACAAACTGATAATAAAAAAGGGAAATATTACTAAAGGACCTTCGTTTTTCATAGATATTTTGACCACCAAACAATTAATAACATGGATCAGTTGCGTTCGAATACGCAAGGTTATGATGGCGATGTAATATTCACGTTTAAATAAGCTTTTGGTTAGTTTCAAAGATCTCTTGCATAATCATTCGGGAAGGTACAGCTTAAAAAAATGTATTATATGAAGACAAGATTATAGTAAAAAAAGAGAATATTACTGATGAACTCTCGTTTTTCATTGAAATTTTCACCACCAAATAATTATGAAGGTGGATTGATTGTACCCCAAGACCTAAGATTAGAAAGACCATATACTATTCATTTTTAAATGAAGCTTCTGTGTGGTGAAAAATGCCTCTGGCGTAATCATTCCATAAGCTACACCATAGAAAAACGTATCATATGAACACAAGCTTGTAATGAGAAAAAGAAATATTGCTAATGAACTTTCGTTTTTCACTGAAGTTTTGACTACAAAACCATTATTGAAATGGTTCGATTGTGTCCGAATTTGTGAGATTCTAATGGCGATATGTTGTTTACGTTTAAATGAAGCTTCTAGTCAGTTTCAAGGGTTCCACCATAACCATTCCATAAGGTGCAGCTTAATGTACCAGATGAAGACAAAATTAGAGTGAAAAAAGAAAATATTACTGATGAACTTTCCTTTTACATTGAAATTTTAACCACCAAAGGCATCGGTAAGTATTAAGGATGATCGCCTTTGATTGAATACTAAAGATTACAACGATATCCTATGTAGTTTCAGACGAAGCGTCTAGTCCATCTGTAACATATTCAATCGATTAGGTACAACTTTCCAAGTATGAAGATAAAGTTAAAAAGTTAAAATAGAATAATAACTAAGAAAAGTTTTGTTATCCTCTTATCATATTAAATTTTATGATTCAAAACGTCTAGTTATTAATCCAGAAGTAGAATGCACCGTCGATGATTTTGTTTTTTCATATCATACACTCGTATGACTTCTAAAACCTTAGATAAACATATCACGGAGGGAGATAAAGTACAACACAAATAAATATATACCTTATTTTGGAGGATAATTATTGTTAAACACGTATGATGTAGTTCGGTTTGTTATAATTTTATAAAACGGATTTTTTTGACTACTGAATGGTAAGCTATATTTGTTAGATATCATCGAGAATGTTGCCGCTCAAAATTAGGTTGCACTTCAAAGCTACTGATTTAATTTTTTATCAGACTAATTAAATATTACATAAACAAAATTTACCTGAGGCTCGTAAATAGTTAATTCTTTCATCTGAAATAAATTGCAAGCTTTTGTTTACATGAAAAGCTCAAAATAATTCCAAGCAATAATTTGACTTTTTGAACTTCTTCCTAGGAAAATAGCACTTTTTCATGGAACACAGTTAAAATTAAAACCATATCTTTGATGAGTTCAGTTTTTTCAACAATTTAAAATTTAGTTTTTTTTTTGTTTTGATTTTTAAACTTTTTGATTATTTGCTCCTGATTTCAATTTTTTGGTTTCAATTTCTTAGTTTTTCCTTAAAGGTCGACCTCAATTTTGACTTTTTCTAGATATGTTGACCATTTTTCAAAATTTAAAATTCAACCTCGAATTGTCGATCTTTATCTCAGAATTTGACAGAAAGGTTTGTTGGATTTCGATTTTTTTTCAATTTCATCATTGGTTTTTCGTAATTTCGACCTCAGACACCAACGGATTAACCTAATAAAAATTTTAATATGCTAGAGCTTTGAAATAAAATGCAGAATTCGAAAAACTACTCGAAATTCATAAAAAAATAGCTCTTTCCTTTTGGAACGTACTCTCAAATTTTCACCTTTTTATCAAAATTTTGCATTTACGCTTTCAAATTTTACTTTCTTTCCAAAACGTTTACGTCAAAAATGAAAGTTTCGAAGGCTTTTTAATCCCCAGTCGTTTTCTTTATTTTTTTTTCCCTCTTAAAGAAAATGCTAAGGAAATTTTTGCCCACGAAATTGCTAAACCCATCAAAGATAACGTCATCGATAAAAATGTTGGAAACAAAGTGAAGACATCTACCGCAGAATTTCTATTAAATAATCAGAGAGATACATTCTTATCGAAAAATCGTATCTGGTCAAATATTCGTGCAAATTAGTGAATGATTTTTTTTGTGCGTTGAGCGATTCAAGTATTGTTCGTTTAGACAACCCAGTATTCAAATCTCACAAACAGTAGTTGATTACTCCCGTGTTCATCTCTCAATAATTTTCCACACTTGTCTGATATGAAGTTAAAATGAAAGATAAGGAGCTTCGCTATTACTATTTATTGGAAGACACCCTCACAAATTGTTTTACTTGATTTAGCTCTCGACGAGCTCAAGCTCTATCAGTCGGTTTTAATTTTATATTGTGTTTATTGAAGAGTTCTACAATAATCGTGCTGTGGTGTACCGAGCGCATTTTATCTAAAGCTTAGTTGTTTTATTATAGAATGGCCATGTTACTTAGGACTAGAAAAAATCACGTCGCTTTAGGCCTTAGAATTTTCTGCGTTTTGAGTGTAACGTTAACTTATATAGCTATAAGTGCGGGCACCAGAGGGGTCCAACCTAAATATGAGCCTTCTTTGTCCACAGGTAAGATATAAAATTATAAAAGTTCTAACGACCTATACGGTTTTATGCTAGCGCGTAATGGCTACATTAATTCAGATCACATTAAACTGAATTAGAGAAAAACTGTTGACATTTCCTCTCAAAATTCAGTTAAGTGAATCATCCAGCCTTTTTTCGATAGAATGGACATACCGAATTTCGAGAGGAAATGCCAACAGTTTTGCGACGAAAGCAGCTGCGTTAACAACTCCACGAAACAACACTTTAACTGAATTAGAGACTTATTTTATTATCATATTTGATGAGACATTTTGATCATAAACAACATTTAAAAAAATGTATTGACTGATTTGTTATTTAGGTTTTTATGACCAAAAATTTTATTCGTAATCTCATTGTAATTTATTTTCGATATCTTGTTTTCAATCTAGGAAACTGCTTCAAGTCCAGTATCAAATTCAATGTGGTGCAGTTTTAATAAACTCGATTTGTTAGAAGACATTTTCATATATCAAATATTTGGAAACATTTTGGTTCTTTTAATTCTTTCGAAATCATTTTGATAAGTTCAATTTCCTAGAAATATGTTGAATACGAAGCCGAATTGCACTAACGCTTTTAAGAACCTCCAAGAAATTGACTGTATGAAAATTATTTAAAAAGATGTTGATAACGTCAAACTCTTGGAATCATTTTTTTTTGACAAATTTCGTTTCTTCTTGGACATGCTCTATGTTTGCTTCGCGACGTGTTGTTCATTGCATTCATTTCGTTTGGCCATTTTGTCCCCTATGTATCTCCACAACTTGATATCCTTTTTTGGTGGAACTTGATTACCTTCAAAAATTCAAATGCAAATCTTGTCCCCTGAAACCAAGAAATTATCTCTCTGAAGATGATAACTTGGCTATCGAAATGGGTTAGAGCAACCATTGTTGTGTTTTTTAACATTTCTTGGTTTCAGGAGACAAGATTTGTATTTCAATTTTTTAAGATACCTATTTAAATACTGACATACGTTGACTATGCATATGGCTATCCGCTACTCTAACTGTGTTTTTAGTTTTATCTTACCAACTAAGTTATCCTCTGTTCAAACTAAATATTTGTCTTCATGACCAACATTTTAAATAATGCTGATTAAACATTGATTAAAAAATCAGATTTTTATCTCTGATTGTTTTTTAAACTATTGATAACCATCGAATTCGGTACGTTCTTGTGGTGTATTCGGAAAAAAACGCGTGACGCGTTGTCACACGTTTCAAAATATTCAATTGGGTGAGATCAAGCTTGAAATTAGGGGAAATTTCGTTTACAACTATTCACTTTAATGAGGAATTTAATACGTCATAGTAGATTAAATCGGTTATCATTTGGATTTTTTTCAAGTGGAGTCTCATTTTCAAGGATTATTTTGAGGTTGTTGCAAATTATCGATAATATCTCGACTATATTCGATAAAATAGTGATACTCAAGATAAATGACAAAGAAGACAACGAAAATTTTCAAATAATTCCGAGACGATGAGAACATTTATTGTTCCGAATAGGTACATCGGAACGTGTGACAAAGCAAATAACATTAAGCCCTTAATTGCCCAAATATAATTTTCGCGATGCATTGTCTTCAAAATGAATATTCTCTTACTGTAAAACTCATAAAAACTAACTAATCCTGTAATGAAAGAATAAATATTGTTCCAAACTGATTAATTCTCCTTCTCGAGAGTTTGAATGCTTCTGTCAATAACTATGCAATTCTTATGAAAGTAAACAATGGAATTCGCCATAAATCTCCTGTGATATTATGTAAAGGAAGAGTATTAAAATTTTAATATGAGAAATACCAGCAAAAACGAGCGCATATGTGACGGCGCATTTAGAATTTTTAACATCCCAAAATTCTTCTCTCATAGCATCTTGTTTTTTACTGCTTATGTTTATTACTATTATCAGTCTTATAAGCATAACCGTAAAATTTAAATTGATGGGGAGACCCGTGTGGTGCACCGACGAGTATTCTACTGGTGAAACTGTGACGTAAAGAAAATTGTAATAATCAAAGGGTTAGTAAAGGATATACTTCTTTTCTTCCGGGATTAGACCGTGTCAAAGAACTACTAAAAGTGTTCGACGTTTCGCCCACCATCGTAGGAGGCTCCCTCAGGAACAAAGAAATAAAATGCAAGGAAATATACAAAAATGAAAAATGAAAGAAGGAGCCAATTTTAAAACATCAGAGGACGGTAACTTAGATGTCCACCATACGAGAGGCGCGAAACTCTTTTGAATTGAAAATTTAGTACAAAAGTTAAGAACGTTTAGACAGAAGAGCACGGTAACTCAGAATGTTCACCATACCAGAGGCAAAACTCTTCTGAATTGAAAATTTCTACAAAGGATAAGACAGTTTAGACAGAAGAGCACGGTAACTCAGTATGTCCACCATACCAGAGGCGAAACTCTTTAAATTATTGAATGATAAAAAATCCTTTGACAGAGTCCGCCACTCGCTAAATTAATATCTTATGGACTACCATCTGATCCCCTTCATTTGATATCCACTTTTATAAATGACAGATTTCTTCAGGTCGACGTTGGTGGCGTTTCATCTGAGCCTAGGGTAATTTCTAACTCCTACTCTGTTTCTGTTAGATAAACAATCTTCAGCTTTCAATTTAGTATGATGATAGTAGCTGAATATTAATTTTTCTTCGATTAATCGTCTCTGCTTCAAATAGAAGAAGAGAACATCGCTACAGATGATTGATGTGATCTCGAGATCGTCCTCAAATGGGGACTTCAATGCCTCAAAAATTCAGATCGTTGTTTTCTCTAGAATATTAAGAGATAAGCAAGAAACTTTCCCTTAGATGGTAAAATCTTCCCAATGGGAAGTAATTTACGATATCTATACTGGGAGTGAATTTGGAATGCTCGCGCCATTGTCTGCCTCTCAGAAACCCATCTTTGTTGTTCGAGCTAAAACCTATTTTACATCGCATCAGCTACGTAGCCCAGCTTAAACAAACACTGGTCTTCATGTTTGGTGTTCATAAGCTCCTTTGAATGAATTCAAACAAGAGCAATTTGTCTAATTGATCGTGGCGAGATCATTCCACCACATAATTGATGATGGAATTATGACAGAGTCTCTCCAGATCACTGCAACACAGGCGGATGGTTGGCCACTTGTCTCTTTTCTGCAAGGTTTTCATGGAAGATGTTTGCAATAACTGACAGGTGTAATTTTTTAGAAGCAACATCCTTAAGATGTGCAAGACAGCTAATTCCATTGCAGTCCAACTTGGTGATAGCACCATAGATATATGGAGATTGTTTTTTTTTTGAAGAACTTTCAATCTCTGGAATTCCTCGTCAAGGAGAAATTTCTTTGACAACCTATCCTCATTTAAGACGAGAGTTCATCGCCGTCTCTCTTCATTTCCGCCTCCTAGTTCTATCTATAGAACAAAATTTTAAACTTTAGAAGTCCGCGTCAAGGAGAAATCTTCTTGACAATCTATCCTCATTTGAAACGACAGTTCATCGCCATCTTTCTTCATTTCCGTCTCCTAGTTTTATACATGGAGACTGCTTTTTCGGTAGAACTTCCAAACTCTGGAATTCCTTGTCAAGGACAATTTTCTTTCAAGATGATGAACTCTCGTTTCAAATGAGAATCCTCATTTGAAATGAAAGTTCGTCACCAGTTCTCTTCATATTCACCTCCTAGTTCTATTTAGGGACACTGTTTTTTCGATGGAACTTTCAAACCCTAGAATTCCTTGTCAATGAGAATCTTCCTTGACAACCTATCCCCCATTTGAAACGATAGTTCATCGCCATCTCTCTTCATTTCCATTTCCATTTTATCCATGGAGACTGCTTTTCGGTAGAACTTCCAAACTCTGGAATTCCTTGTCAAGGACAATTTTCTTTCAAGATGATGAACTCTCGTTTCAAATGAGGATCCGTAAGATAGATTTATCCTCATTTGAAACGAAAGTTCGTCACCAGTTCTCTTCATATTCACCTCCTAGTTCTATTTAGGGAGACTGTTTTTTCGATGGAACTTCCAAACTCTTGAATTCCTTGTCAAGGAGAATCTTCCTTGACAACATATTCCCATTTGAAACAAGATTTCATCGCCATCTCTCTTCATTTCCATTTCCATTTTATCCATGGAGACTGCTTTTTCGGTAGAACTTCCAAACTCTAGAATTCCTTGTCAAGGACAATTTTATTTCAACCTATCCTGAAGATCCTCATTTGAAACGAGAGTTCATCATCAGTTCTCTTCATATTCACCTCCTAGTTCTATTTAGGGAGACTGTTTTTTCGATGGAACTTCCAAACTCTGGAATTCCTTGTCAAGGAGAATCTTCCTTGACAACATATCCCCATTTGAAACGAGAGTTCATCGCCATCTCTCTTCATTTACTCCTCCTAGTTTTATCTATGAAGACTGTTTTTTCGGTAGAACTTTCAAACTTTAGAAATCCATGTCAAGGAGAAATCTTCTTGACAATCTATCTTTATCTGAAACGACAGTTCATCGCCATTTCTTTTCATTTCCTTCTCCTACTTTTATCTGTAGAGACTGTTTTTTCGGTAGAACTTCCAAACTCTGGAATTCCTTTTCAAGGAGAATTTTCCTTCATGATGATGAACTCTCGTTTTAAATGAGGATCCTCGGGATAAGCTTATCCTCATTTGAAACAAAAGTTCGTCAACATCTCTCTTCATATTCGCCTCCTAGTAGTCTTTATGGAGACTGTTTTTTGGTAGAACTTTCAAACTCTGGAATTCTATGTCAAGAAGAATCTTCCTTGACAACATATCTCCATTTGAAACGAGAGTTCGTCACCATCTCTCTTCATTCATCATGAGGATAGATTTATCCTCATTTAAAACGAAATTTCTTTACTTTCTCTCTTCATGTTAGCTTCTAGTTCTACTTAGGGAGACTGTTTTTTCGAAAGAACTTCTAAATTCTTAAATTTTTTGTTTCTTGCCAAGAAGAATCTTCCTTGACAAAATATCTCCATTTAAAACGAGAGTTCATCGCCATCTCATTTCATTTACGTCTCCTAGTTATATCTATGAAGACTGGTTTTTTTTTCGATAGAAGTTTCAAACTTTAGAAGTCCGTGTCAAGAAAAAAATTTCTTGACAATCTATCCTCTGAAACGACAGTTCATAGTAATCTCTCTTCATTTCCGTCGCCTAATTCTATCTATGGAGACTGTTTTTTCGGTAGAACTTTCAAATTCTGGAATTGTTTGTCAAGGAGAATTTTCCTTCATGATGATGAACTCTTGTTTCGAATGAGGATAGATTTATCCTCATTTGAAACGAAAGTTCGTCACCATCTCTCTTCATATTCGCCTCCTAGTTCTATTTAGGGAGTTTTTTCGGTAGAACTTCCAAACTTTGGAATTTATTGTCAAGGAGAATCTTCCTTGACAACTTATCCCCATTTGAAACGAGAGTTCATCGCGATCCTCTTCATTTATGCATTTAAGTTCCATCTACCTTGGGCAGAACTTTCAAACTTTAGAAGTCCGTGTCAAGGAAAAATTTCTAGTCGTCTCTCCTCATTTTTGTCTCCTAGTTTTATCTATGGAGTCTGTTTTCTCGCTAAAACTTCGAAACTCTGGAATTCTGTGTCAAAGAGAATCTTCTTTCATGATGATGAACTCTCGTTTCGAAAGAGGATAGGTTTATCCTCATTTAAAACGAAAGTTCGTCACCATCTTTCTTCATTCTCGCTTTCTAGTTCTATTTATGGAGACTGTTTTTTCGATATAACTGGAATTCGTTGTTAAGGAGAATTTTTCTTCATGATGATGAACTCTCGTCTTAAATGAGGATAGATATCCTCATTTGAAACGAAAGTTCATCGCCATCTCTCTTCATTCCTGCCACCTAGTTTAGTTATGGAGACTGTTTTTTCGGGAGAAGTTCCAAACTATGGAATTCCTTGTTAAGGAGAATCTTCTTTTATGAAGATGAACTCTCGTTTCGAAAGAGGATAGGTGTATCCTCATTTAAAACGAAAGTTCGTCACCATCTTCATTCTCGCTTCCTAGTTCTATTTATGGAGATTGTTTTTTCGATAGAACTGGAATTCATTGTTAAGGAGAATTTTTCTTTATGTTGATGGACTCTCGTTTTAAATGGGAATAGCTATCCTCATTTGAAACGAAAGTTCATCGCCATCTCTCTTCATTCCTGCCATCTAGATCAGTTATGGAAACTGTTTTTTCTGTAGAAGTTCCAAATTCTGGAATTCCTTGTCAAGGAGAATCTTCCTTCATGATGATGAACTCTCGCTTCGAAAGAGGATAGGTTTATCCTCATTTAAAACGAAAGTTCGTCACCATGTTTCTTCATTCTCGCTTTCTAGTTCTATTTATGGAGACTATTTTTTTTCGATCGAACTGGAATTCCGTGTCAAGGAGAATTTTCCTTCATGATGATGAACTCTTGTTTTAAATGAGGATAGCTATTTTCATTTGAAACGAAAGTTCATCGCCATCTCTCTTCATTCCTGCCACCTAGTTCTATTTAGGTCACCAGTTCTCTTCATATTCACCTCCTAGTTCTATTTAGGGAGACGTTTTTTTCGATAGAACTTCCGAACTGTGGAATTCCTTGAAAAGGAGAATTTTTCTTCACAACTTATCCTCATTTAAAAGGAGAGTTTATCGCCATCTCCTTTCATTTCCACCTCCTAGATGCACTGCTCCAAAGGTGTATTAAAATTAATCTTTGCAAGATTGTACCTAAAACAATTCTTCAGGTCAACTTTTAAATCACTCAATGGATTCATTCTTGGATAAGTGGTATAGTACTTAAGCTTCTCCATTTTTTTATTCCTACTTCTCTAAATCTAAGAGATTATCAAAGACGATTAAATATAATTGATATAAAAAGTTTATTGACTCTGAGATATATGTATTAGATTATTTACAATTTATTCACCTTCAGACACCACTTATTCGTTTTATAGGAAATCTACCACATATTATATTTACTTTTACACATGATGCATTATAGTTTAAATTGGATGTCAATATTGTAAGATTATGAATTAATAAATATTTCGAAAAAATCTTACAATATATACGTCTGGTGGTGGTATTTGTTTTAGCAAGCCGGTTATCAAGGTAAATAAAATTTATTCTTAAAGAATAACGTGATGTTTTAGACTTAATAAGAAATGTTGTCTAATAATAGATGCAAACAAACAAACAAAAAGTTGGATTTTATAACTCTATTCTCGTTTATTCTATGAAACATCGTACTGTGTTTTAAATAAAGTGAAGACTTTTTCTTCATTATAGGAAATAATTCAGTTAAAAGGAATTAGACTGACCAATTAGTTTAACAAATAAAAAGTTTGTTCTCTATTTCATTTCTATTTATTTAAATAATTTGGTAATTATATGAAATAATTTGTGAATCTTTCTTCAGCTCAATTATGATTAAAGCTGTATTAATAAAAAATTTAAATCATTTTCGTTTCCGATCTTTCATTTTATGCAAAAACCATTCTCCACCCCTGGATAAACTGCAAACGTAAAGGAGCGTGCTCGAAGACAAAAATAACTAATTTTTACCGATGCCACAATGAAACGCATGAATTTTGCGATCTCCAAATATTTTCTCGCGAGCCCCAAGGAGGTCGAGACCTACAATTTGCACACTTTAGATCTTGTAAACTTTCTGGGATAAAAAATTAACAATTTTGGATAATTGTTTTAAAATGAATCTAGTGAATAATAATTATTCAATACATTCAATTTGAAACAATCATCAAAAATGGGGCAAAATGTTGCCGATATTTAAGACAATATTGAAATTGATTGATACACATATTCTTGTTTTGTAATAAAACAAACTAGTAATTATCAGCGGTGTTTATTATAAAATGCGTTTTAAGTGATTTATATTCTCAGTTATTCAAGATCAGTTCCTATATTTAAAAATAACCAAATTAATCTGTTCGAGATAAATTTGTCAATTCACATGGGATGTAGATGTGCAGCCAAACTTATCCTTTAAAACGTATTATTTACATAGGAACATTCCGTTGTTTATATTATTAATATTAGGAGATTTTAATATCAACAGCATTGCATAAACTAATTAATCATTTATCACTTTTACCTTCGGAAAAAACTCACCATCTTTGCAATCGAATTCAACACTTCTTATGGGAAGAAGTACACAGTCTGGTGAAAGCAAATTTCTCTGCATACCTCGTATATTACTAAATTGAAATTTCAGGAAAAAGAAGAAATTTCGAAAGAAAGCAAACTTTCGAAGAAAACGGTCGAAATTTCGAAGGTCGAATATTAAGAAAAAATGTGAAATTCATCAAAGTCAATTCTAAAAAGATGTCGAATTTTGAAATAAATTGCTTGTTTGAGAAAAAAAAAACAAATTTTGAAAAAATAGTCCGAAAAAGAATTTCCCATGGAAAAATAAATTTTGAAAACATGATCAAAGGGATCTGTGAAAAAGATGAATTTTGAACAAAAAAATCGAAATTTTGGAAAAAAGATTAATTTCGAAAAGAAAGTGAGATTTCTGGAATTATAACGGTTATGCTGTTGAATAAAAGTCAAAATTTTCAAAAGATGACTTTTGGGAAAAATATCGAAATTTAGAGAAAAAGACGTATTTGAATTCCACAAATTTAAATTCACAAGCTTAACATTTTTGGTTTAAATCTTAGCGGGCAAATTTGAAATAAAAGTCCAAATGTCAAAGAAAAAATTGGAAGGTAAAATAAAATCGAGATTTTACACGAGTTTTTACATCGAGTTTTTATACGAACTTTCAAGATTTAGGTCAACATTTCTAGTTTAAATGTTCAATTTCAAGAAAATAATTGAAAGATTGAGATCTTAGAAATAAAACTAAAAATTGTAGAATATGAGAAGAAATTCGAAATTTCGAAAAAAATCTCACAATTTATATGCAACAAATTTGATGTTTCTTATCTAATTTTCTTTCAACTTTAATCCGGAAATTTCGATATTCAATTTGAATTTTTTTCCCTATTTCAATTTTTGAAACAGAAATTTTTTTCGAAGCTTTTCTGAAAAGAGTTTAAATTTCGAAATTACACTCCTAAATTTAAGAAAAACTTAATATTTTGAAAGAATTAAAAAAAATTAAGAAATGATGTATCAACCTCTTTCCAAAATTTCGACCATTATTTAAAATTTCGATTTTTTTGCTCGAAAATGTACACACTTACAATAAATTTTCGAATTCAAAAATTTCGAATGTAAACACCAAATCTCGACCATAGAAATTTTTACCCCTTCATATAGGTAATTAAAGAAATAATTACGTGATACGTATTTCGCCAGCAGACCTTTTCAAGCGTATAGTAATCTTAATTGCTTAACAAAAGAAGCATCGACATCATCTACATTGAGATTCAAATCGATACCTTCTATGGACTTAATCATAAGCCACAGGGTTTAGTTCGGCGCTCTACCAAATTTGAGGCAAAAATTCGAATTTCGAGGAAAATGTAGAAATATAAAAAAAGAAATTCTAATTTTTAACAGAAACTTTGCGAAAAAAAAATCGAAATTTTGAGAACTTGAAAAAAATTTGAAATTTTCATGTTTTAATTTAGAAGATTAAGAAAAATCTCAAAGAGTCCATTTTTCATTTAAATAGTGAATGGTTTTAAATATTCGAAGCAGATTAAAGTTGAAATTTTAAAAACATTTTTAAAAATGATTTTGGTTTTCTCTAAAAATTTTTATTGTGGTCCGAAATTTGGGGTTGTTGTTTACAAAGTAATCTTTTCCTCTCGAAATTAAACTTTTTTTTATTTTTCTCTCGAAATTTAGACTTTTTTCTAGAAGTTAAACTATGACATTAAAAGAAACCAAAATTTCAAGTTTGAACTTAGTATTTGGAGAGGATAGTGAAAATTTCGAAAAAAAACTCGAAATTTCATGTAAAAACGGTTTTAAAATTTCTAGGTCTAAAAATATTAACCTTAAGCCTGAATATTTTCTAAATTTTCTAGAAAAAGTATCTTAAAACTTGAAAATTTTTAAAGCAAAGTCATATTTTTGAGAAACTTTTTGTTAGTAGATTTATTTTTGATTTATTGTTTTTAAGTTTAACTTTTTTCGCAAAATTATTTATTTAAACTTGCAAATTTTATATCTTTTTTTTTAATCTTGTCTTCAAACGAAATTTTGACTTTTTCTGGAAAATACGAGTTCCATTTATCGAAATTTAGTTTCAACTTTCCCTCGAAATTCGGAGTCTAAAATTGAACTTACGGACATTGAAAAGTACAAATTTATTTGATAAAATTCGATTGTCCGACTTTTTTGGTATAAAATTGCAAATTTGGAGTAATTAAAGTCGAAATTTTATAATATTTTTTCATTTCCCCTAAACTTTTAGATTAATCATAAAATAATATTGAATTTAAAATCTAAGTTTCCAAATACCAAAATGAAAATATTAACATTTTTAGAAAAAGCCTAAATTTTGAGTCAGAAAATCATCGAAAAAAACAAAATTTATTAATAAAGATTTTCCAAAATGTCGACTTTCGGACAAAAATTTGAATATTCGATTTCCAAAATTTCGACTTTCGGAGAAAAATTTGAATATTCGATTTCCAAAATTTCGACTTTCGGACAAAAATTCGCATATTCCATTTCCAAAATAACACCCGAATTGAAGGTCAATTAAATTAATAAAAAACTAAATTAAAATAGAAATCTATTATATACATTTCAAGTTTCTTTCAAAATCTTGACTAGTTTGTTTCAATATTTTGAGTTGAAATCCGAAATGTTGAGAAAAAAACAAAAAGTTTGGAAAAAGCTCCCAGTTACGAAAGACTAACTAAAATTATTAACAAAAAATTAATTTAGGAACTTCGATTTTCATTTTCAACATTCCAAATACCGAATATATCTAAGTAAAAAAATAAATTTTTGAGATTTTTAATTTTTAACTCCTAATTCGTGATTTTTGTTTACATAAATCTCAGTTTTTTAGCAAGTTCGTCTTTTTTTATGAAAAATTTGGATTGAAATACCATCTTTTATAAATATAACCTTTACCGCCCCGATTATTATTACATGTTATATACCTTTCGATTTTTTTTTTAAATTTTGACCATTGTTTTAATGCCTCGAGTTTAAACTCGAAATTTTGAGAAAAAATAAACATATTTGGAAAAAGTTCGCAACTTCGAAAAAAAATCAAAATATTAACAAAAAAATAATTTAGGAATTTCGATTTTCATTTTCAAAATTCCAAATACCGCATATGCCTGAGTAAAAAAATGAATTTTTGAGATTTTTAGTTTTTAACTCTTAGTTCGTGATTTTTGTTCATATAAATCTCAGTGTTTTAGAAAGTTTGTCTTTTTTTATGAAAAATTCGGATTGAAACACAATTTTTTATAAAAATAACCTTTACCGCCCCGATTATTATTACATGTTATATACCTTTCAATTTTTTCAAAATTTTGACTGTTGTTTTAATGCCTCGAGTTTAAACCCGAAATTTTGAGAAAAAATAAACATATTTGGAAAAAGTTCGCAACTTCGAAAAAAAAATCAAAATATTAACAAAAAAATAATTTAGGAATTTCGATTTTTATTTTCAAAATTCCAAATACCGAATGTTTTTGGGCAAAAAATTGAGTATTTGAGATTTTTAGTTTTTAACTCTTAATTCGTGATTTTTGTTCATATAAATCTCAGTTTTTTAGAAAGTTTGTCTTTTTTTATGAAAAATTCGAATTGAAACACAATTTTTTATAAAAATAACCTTTACTGCCCCGATTATTATTACATGTTATATACCTTTCAATTTTTTTCAAAATTTTGACTATTGTTTTAATGCCTCGAGTTTAAACTTGAGAAAAAATAAACATATTTGGAAAAAGTTCGCAACTTCGAAAAAAAAAAATCAAAATATTAACAAAAAAATAATTTAGAAATTTCGATTTTTATTTTAAAAAACTGAGTATTTGGGATTTTTAGTTTTTAACTCTAAATTCGAGATTTTTGTTTATAAAAATCTCAATTTTTCTAGAGAGTTCGTCTTTTTTTATAAAAAAGTAAAATTGGAACACAAAATTTTATGAACATAAACTTTACCTTCCTTTGCAGGCACGAAACTTCCCAGTGAAATTAGTACTAGTTAACACCTAATGTTTCCCCCTTTAAACTTTACCTCCCTTTCTTCGTCTGCAACTATAGGAGAGAATGATTAGATTCTACACAGATTATACCAACAAATTAAAATGTAAAGATTAAAAGATTAAGAACGGTGTGAAATATAAAATTATAAATTGAAAGGAGATCGAGTCAGTTAGACTGAAAATATTAACTGAATAAAAAAGAACCATTCTTTTCTACAAGAGAGTGCTCAATTGTTTCTGATTGCTTTATCGTGAGCTAACGTTAACAGTTCCATGATCAAGCTTGGTCAATGGTGTTTGCCGCGGTGGAATCTACCTTACATGTTCTAGATCAAACTGCACCTTGCTAATATCTAACTGCTTTAGTTTTTTGGTAACTCACACCTCCAACCATTTTAAAATTGTTTTGATTTTTAGGTACAAGCAGGCATCTTCTAGCTCTCGTAGAAGACTACAATTGTACGCCCGCCGCCATCAACGAATTTCCATCGGATGGACTCACCAGGGAACAGAGGCAACACGGTTGGGTTCTTCTCCACGCCTTTCTGGCTTGCTACTGTTTCATACTCCTGGCGATTGTCTGTGACGATTACTTCGTGCCAGTAATAAAGCGATTTTGTGATAGTAAGTGTATTCTCAGTGGTAAAATCATATGCAGCAGATGTAGATGTAATAATAAATGTAACAACAGATTTAGTGGTAGATGTAGTAGTAGATGTAGTAGGGGATGTAGTTTTTTTTAATCACAGGGGAAAAATCTATTTAAAATTACCATTCTTTGTGACGAGTTGGGCTTACACCAACTAAAAAACCCCCGTTTTCTTCACTATCTATTTTGGTACTGCTTTAGGGCATATCTTCAAAAGTAGTAGTTGCCTGTCGATCACTGTCTTTCCTCTCGCTCCTTCGTCTCCATTATCGCCTTCGACATCTTTTTAATGGCATTCCAGTCTCTGCTGCCGGAAATTATTTCAGCTCCAAAGTTGTTCATTGTCAACGCTCTATCTAATATACCGCATACCGCTTGCCTCTTCCTTTCCTTTTGGGCATTCAAATAGTGTATGCTCTACTGTGTCCGTGTTTGGCCCTTTTCACTTTCGGTTTTCCCATCTTTTTTGCATAACTTCTAGGACGCCCATGTCCAATAAGTATCTGCGTCGTGAAGGAGTCCATATTGTCGATATTTACACTGTATCCAGAGTCTTATATTAGGAATACATCGCTTTATCCACTGGGCCACTGAGGTGTTCTTTTCCAATCGCCTTTGACATTCATCCAGGTTTTCTTCTGTTATCGTGGCTCTTTCTTGCTTGGAGATTACCGCTCCTCTTTGACGTATAAAGCACCTCTCCTTCACTTGTAGATCAATAGGTGTAGTTCCACCTAAGTTCCACGGACTGGTCCTTGATTATCTTCAAACATTGAAATACAGAACTTGTCCCCTGAAACCAAGAAAGATTCCACCTAAGACTTGCAGTGCCTTCGTTGAAACTGTCCGATATGAGCACGTTACTCTCAGTAAAGGTTTGCGCTGAACCTTCTCTGTTGCCGACCTGTAGCACTCTTTCTCCACAACTGAATGACAAACCGGGGCTGCGTACAGTAGAATAGAGTACACCACCTTAGATGTAATTGTAGATGTAGTAGTAGATGCAGTAGTAGATGCAGTAGTAGATATAGTAGTAGATGCATTAACAAATTTTACCATTTTCAGCTTTGAATATGAGCGAAGACATAGCTGGTGCTACCTTCATGGCCACCGCCAGCTCCAGTCCCGAATTATTCATCAATTGCGTTGGCACCTTCGTCACTGAAGGGGACTTGGGTGTTGGTACTGTCGTAGGTTCGGCTGTATTTAATATCTTGGCCGTGCCTGCTTGCTGCGGTTTAGTCTCTAATATGGTATGTATTAAATTGTGGTCTTGTCTTTAATTGTGAATTGTGAGCAGAGACTAATTGTGAGTTTACTTTGGACGTTGATTGAATTCAGTCAGTGCTTTGGAGTTCAATGGCGAAGCCGTCTAACTTGAAGAGAACAAAAAGCTGGCCATTTTAAACCTTTCATTGTAACGCATAAAATATAGAGAAGGATAATAATAAGGTCTATTTATTTTGGCCCTTGTGTGTTGGTCGAGACATTATTTAATAACGTCTCGTTTTTTACGTGTACATAACGTTAACCCTCTGGAGAATGTTGATCGATATTTTAAGGTGAAATGGGATAATATTTCTCTTGGAACGGTGACGCTTATATTTTCAATCAAGTTCTTCTTACAATGTTGCACCTGCTTATAAAATAAGTTCTAATTAATAAATAACAAGACCTGTGGATGCTACAATAGTATTTTAATTAGATAGTAGTTGTCTTGATTTTAAAGCAGCTAATTGTTTACCTAAATACCTACTAACGATTTCTGTATTATTTTCTTAATACATAACTGCTTTAATGATATCCACGTCTTCTTTCAGAGCTTCAGAACCTGAATAAAGTTTATACTAATCTATCCGCTTGTTAGTTATATTGTAACACTTAAAGTTTCTTAATAATTACTAATAAAATCTAATCTAATAAAACTGCTTAATAAAACCTAAAAAAAAACAATAAAAACGTTGATTATATTAAATTATTCACTTTTGCGGCAATGTCTCTCTGTCTGCCAGAAAATCACCTAAAGTTCTTTGTATTTAACTACCAGAAAAAGAACAATCACAGTTCTAGATAAAGACAATACGGTCGTTGTTGCTCATCGATGCCTTTGGTGGTCAAAATTTCAGTGAAAAACGAAAGTTCATCAGTAATATTTGCTTTTTCCACGATAATTTTGTCTTCATGTGGTACACATCTCCAAACTGTACCTTATGGAATGGTTAGCCTAGATACCCTTTATATTAACCAGAAGCTTCATTTCAAACTGACTAGATTTGCCTTAATAATTTTACATATTTGGATACAATCAGTTCATCTTAATTATCATTTGGTGGTCAACATTTCAATGGGAAACGAAAATTCATCACTAATATTTTCTTTTTCCACTATAATATTGTCTTCATGTGGTACATTTCTTCAAGCTCTAATTTATGGAATGGTTATGCTAGATACCCTTTAAATTAATCAGAAGCTTCATTTCAAACTGCCTAGATTTGCTTTCATAATTGTACATATTTGGGTACAGTCAATCCATCTTAATTATCATTTGGTGGTCAAAATTTCAACGGAAAACGAAAATTTATCAGTAATATTTTCTTTTTCCATTATATTTTGTCTTCATTTGGTGCATTTTTCTAAGCTGTACCTCATCGAAGGGTTATTCTAGAGACCCTAGAAACTAATCAGAAGTTTTATTTAAAACTAAATAGCATATCCTTATCATCTTACGTATTCAACACAATCGATTCATCTTTAATAATCATTTGGTGGTGAAAGTTTTAATGAAAAACGAAAGTACCTCAGTAATATTTTCTTTTTCCATTATAATTTTGTCTTCACGTGGTACTTTATCACACGGTTATGGTTTTGATTGCAACTGAAACTAAATCACCTTCAGAATCTTACGTATTAGGGTACAATAAATGCGCCTTCAGAATCTTACGTATTGGGGTATAAAATGCAAAATTTTTACCTTTTTGTCTTCATTATTTTTATATTATATTTATTATTCATCTTCAAGTTGTACATCATTGCTTGGGGAAGCTAGAGGACCAAAACAGAACCTTGAAGCAAAATGTTTTCATATTTTGTGTATTCAGTTAGAACTGAGATGATGGTCAACATTTCAATTTACCTTTATAAAGTGGAAGTTTCTAAGTTATATTCTACTGACTGGATATTCCAGCGACTTTAAGAGCTGATCAGCAACTTCGTTTTCAACAAAACAACATTATTCGGTCATCGTTATTTGTGTATTGAATTAAAATCAATCAATTTTAAAACTCATGTTTCGATCAATGTTTATAAAATTGGAGTTTCAATAGCAGTAGTCAAATCTTTTTTTGACTGTCTATGACATCGTTTGGTTAAGCACTGATGATAATGGAAAATTTTAAATTTCTGATTTTTTATTTTAACACCTCGACTTACTTTTCTTTTTCAATTTATTTAACATTTCTTCGGCCCAGTTTGGAAATTGAAAAAAATTAATATTTCCGGTCAATAAGGATCTACCATGAAGAATATACCTCGACTTACATTTACAGGTTTTTCTATGAATTTAAAATTTTTCTCTGAATTTGTTCCCATAAAGTATCCTTTTTTATCCTTTCAATTTAATTTCGAAATTTTAATAACATGATTTTGTCATTTTACAAATTCCAATACTTTTCTCGAAATTTGCGTTTTTGTATGTGGATTTTTTCTGAAAATTTTGATTTTTTTTTTGTGGAATTGTATCTCCAGTTCCTAAGTCGATACATTCCGATTTTCTTGAACTATTGGTTTATTCTTAAATTTTTTGTTTAAACTGGACTTTCTATTTTTAATCTTTAAATGTGAAACATCCTGATCCTTTTTACTTTTAATTTTTGTATTTAAAGTTCCACTGAGTTGTTATGGCTTTAATTATTTTTCATTGTCCTATGCTTCTCTACTATTACAATTCTGTGTTGCAAAGCTCTTTCTTGTGTTCTTTTTATTTCCCTTTTATTTCTTTCGCAGCACTTATTTGTTTGTTTTTTGTATATTTTATTGATTTTATTTGTTAATATTCCACCTATCTAGGGGTTTCTTTTCTTTTGGGGTTCCGTACCTTAAATAATAAAACGTTAAATGTAATTACAATTTCACTCTTAACTATTGTCCGTCCGTAGTCTGTCTGTCACAAAGGTATTTCTCGAAAAACGAAGAAAAAAAAATACGAACGATTCAAAAAGATTAAAATATTGTAACAAACTGATTCAAAGTTCAAGTTTAATCCAAATTTTTTTTCTAAAGTTTTAGGTTTAAACTCAAAAAAAGGTTTTAAATTTTGGAAGATAAAGTTAAAATTTCTAAAAAAGAACCTAGATTTCAAATTTTAAATCAAAATTTTAGAGAAAAAAAAATGAGTTTCAGTTTTAAAATCGAAGTTTTAAAAAGTAATTTTTTTTCTAAATCTCCACCCAGAAATTTTGACCTTAGGGTTCAATAAGGTTAAAACATTTGCGTATTTTCCAGTTTAAGCATGTCAAGCCAAAACTCCCTATTATGAGAAAAATGTCATGAAAAACTTAAAATTTATGTAATTGGAATCTCATTTGATACGACATTTTAAGTAAAAAATTGAAACTAAGAAAAACTAAAATTTATAACAATTTTGTTGATTATCAAGTTTGAAAATGTCAGGTTCAAACTCAGAATTTTCATAACTTTTCAAAGAGTATTCGACATTTTGCCTATAACTTAAATTCTGAACAGTCGAAATTTCAAAATTCAAGTTGAAATTTTAAGAAAAACATCTTTTAAATGAATAATTTAGTTTTTTTCAGCGTTTTTCGTTTGAGTGCTTTTTCGAATGCTGTTTCAAAATTTTGACTTTTTCTAAGAATTGAATGTTCTGGAAATGTGTTAAAGCATTTTTTTTTTAAATAAATTTTGAGCTTCATCCAAATTCTGAACTTTTGTATTAAAGTTACTTCAAATTTGTGAGAATGAAAACTCGACTTTTTTACAAAACACCTGAAAATCATAACAGAAAAAAGTTTTGAAAAAAGGTCGAAAATTCTGAACAGTCGAAATTTAAGTCGATATTTTAGAAATTGTCAAATAAAACAAATGTCCCAATTCTGAAAAAGCCCTTACAAAAAATGTGAGTATTTGGACATTAGGAAAATGTAAAAAAAATAGAAATTTTTAATATTTACCGTTAGGATTCTAATGCGCAAACCAATAGGTCTGAACAGTTATTTGTTGGATATACCAAATTGACCAGATCTAACAAAATTGAAACCGGTCTTTGGTTTCTAAACTTCGAATCTAATGAATATTCACAGCTTTTGGTCTGTGCATTAGAATCCTTGTCGTCTGGGACCTTCCTTGAGAGCAACCTCTTCGCTAAATGTTTGTCTTTCACCTGTTGGCAGTTTAGCTGCCTATGATTCACTAGAGACGTCTAGAGGGCTGCATGACTGTAGTAAAAGTTGCTTGCTGTTTAGTTTCATTTTATAATTTTAAAAATAATCAAAATTTTGAACAGATATTGTAACAATTTGAAAAAAAAACCAACATTTTCGGTCTTAATTTTGAAGAAACGCCAAAGTTATTAGAAAAGTAATATTTTTTAAAATGGTAGAAATATTGAAAAGTTTAACTTTTGAAGTTTTTGATAGATTAAATGTTAAAAAAAGTCAATTATTTTCTAAAATAGTCAACCATTTTCTAAAAAAGTCAATTATTTTCCAAAAAAGTCAAAAATTTGAACCGGAAATTTGCAAAAACATGTTCAAACTTTGAAAAAATTTCAAAATTCAAGCTGTTCAAAAAGACAACCTTTTGATAAAAAAGTCGACGATTTAAAAAGTCGAAATTGTTAAGGAAAATTTGAAAAACATGACAACTCAAAATTTTTAAAAATAGAAAATTTTGAAAAAAGTTGGCGTTTTAAAACAGCTGAAATTTAAAAAAAAATGGAGATTTTAAAAAAAAAGTCTGAATTTGCTTTTGTGAGTCGAAACTTTAAAGGATGGCCGAAATTTTTAAGGAAGTTAAATTTCGAAAGAAGTCAAAATTTGGGAAAAGTAAATTTTATGGAAAAAGTTTAGCTTTAAAAACTGAACATTTTCAAAAAGCGTAGTAATTTTCCAAATGAGAAATTTTCAAAAAATGTGGAAATTTTCAATAACCGAAATTTTGAAAAAAATCTAAACTTTAAAGTCGAATGTTTATTAATTTTATCTAACATTTAAGGTCGAAATTATTAAAAAATCGCATTTAAGCAAAAATGAAATATTTTGAAAAAAGTCGATATTTTGAGAAAAAGTCCAAAGTATTCAAAAAAGGTCAAATTATCCCAAGAAGTCGAAACTTTAAACAAAGAAAGTTCAATTTTTCAAATAAAATGGCTAGTTTGAAAAAATCAACCTTTCAAAAAACTCGACGCTATAAAACATTTAAAATGATCAAAAAAACTGAAATTTGAAAAAAAGTCGAAATTTTCTGGCAGATTTAAAAAAACCGAAATTTTCGGTCTTAATTTTGAAGAAATCATAAAATTATAAGCCGATTTTTTTAAAATGGTAGAAATATTGAAAATTTCAAAATTTGAAATATTTGATAATTTAAATGTTAAAAAACGTCAATTATTTTCTAAAAAAGTCAAAAATTTGAACTCGAAATTTACAAAAAACATTGAAAAAAATTTCAAAATTCATGCTGCTCAAATAGTCAAATTTTTGAAAAAAATGTCGATGATTTTAAAAGTCAAAATTGTCGAAGAAACTTTTAAAAAAATGACAACATTCTTGGAAAAACTCAAAATTTTTAAAAATAGAAAATTTTGAAAAAAGTTGGCGTTTTAAAACAGCTGAAATTTAAAAAAAAATGGAGATTTTACAAAAAAAGTCTGAATTTGCTTTTCGCGAGTCAAAATTTTAAAGGATGGCCGAAATTTTTAAGGAAGTTAAATTTCGAAAGAAGTCAAAATTTGGGAAAAGTAAATTTTATGGAAAAAGTTTAGCTTTAAAAACTGAACATTTTCAAAAAGCGTAGTAATTTTCCAAATGAGAAATTTTCAAAAAATATAGAAATTAACAAATTTTGAAAAAATCTAAACTTTAAAGTCGAATGTTTATTAATTTTATCTAACATTTAAGGTCGAAATTATTAAAAAATCGCATTTAAGCAAAAATGAAATATTTTGAAAAAAGTCGATATTTTGAGAAAAAGTCCAAAGTATTCAAAAAAGGTCAAATTATCCCAAGAAGTCGAAACTTTAAACAAAGAAAGTTCAATTTTTCAAATAGTTTGAATAGTTTGAAAAAATCAACCTTTCAAAAAACTCGACGCTATAAAACATTTAAAATGATCAAAAAAACTGAAATTTGAAAAAAAGTCGAAATTTTCTGGCAGATTTAAAAAAACCGAAATTTTCGGTCTTAATTTTGAAAAAATGATAAAATTATCAAAAAAGCCGATTTTTTTTAAATGGTAGTATTATTGAAAAGTTCAAATTTTGAAATATTTGATAGTTTAAATGTTAAAAAAGGTCAATTATTTTCTAAATAAGTCAAAAATTTACTCGAAATTTACAAAAAACATTGAAAAAAATTTCAAAATTCATGCTGCTCAAATAGTCAAATTTTTGAAAAAAAACGTTGACGATTTGAAAAATGAAAATTGTCAAAGAAAATTTAAAAGAATGACAACATTTGTGGGAAAACTCAAGATTTTTAAAAATAGTCAAAAATTTTGAAAAAAGTCGACGTTTTAAAAAATCTGAAATTAAAAAAAAATTAAAATTTTCAAAAAAAGTCTAAATTTGCTTTTCGCTAGTCAGAATTTTAAAAAATGGCCGAAATTTTCCAAAAAGTTTAAATTTAGAAGGAAGTTAAAATTTGGACAAAGTAAATTTTATGGAAAAAATCCAGCTTTAAAAAACTCGACATTTTCAAAAAGCGTAATAATTTTCCAAATGACAAATTTTCAAAAAATATGGAAATTTCCACAAACCGAAATTTTGAAAAAATTTAAACTTTAAAGTTGAATGTTTATTAATTTTATTTAACATTTAAAGTCGAAATGATCAAAAAATAGCATTTAAAGGAAATGAAATATTTTGAAAAAAGTCGATACTTTGAGAAAAAGTCCAAAGTATTCAAGAAAAGTCAAATTATTCCAAGAAGTCGAAATTTTGAACAAAGAAAATATATTTTTTTTAATAAAATGGATTATTTGAAAAAATCAACCTTTCAAAAAACTTGACACTATAAAACAAATAAAATTTTCAAAAAAAATTGAAAGTTTCGGGAGAAGATCCAAAATGTTTCACAATGTCGAAATTTTAAAAATTTATTTTGAAAAATTTTGACAAGAAACACTTTTTAAAAAGGTTGCAAATTTGAGAAAAGAAATTTCAATCAAAGAGTCAAAATTCTGAAATAAAATCGTAATTTTGAGAAAACTGCAACTATTCATAAAACACATTTTCAAAAAAGCGACAATTTAAAAAAAGTTTTGGTGGAACGGACTGGTCCTTGGTTATCTTAAAAAATTAAAATTAAGATACAAATCTTCAGAGAGATACTAAAGATGATAGCTTGGCTGTCGAAACGCGTTAGAGCAACCTTTGTTGTGTTTTTTTAATCTTTCTTGGTTTCAGGGGATAAGATTTGTATTTCAATTTTTAAAAAAAGTTGAAATTCTGCAGAAAAAATCAAGATTTTTAGAAAGTCAATTATTTTAAAGCAGAAATTTTTGAAAAGTCTAAGTTAAAAAAAGCGATTTTGTCATAATAATGGAGATGTTCAAGATAAAGAAGGATTTTTAAAAACAGTTCAAATGGTTGAAAAAAGGTCAAAAATTGGAAACGAGTAGAAATTTAAAATTATAAAAATCCAAAAAAATGAAATTTTGGAAAATATCGAAACTTTAAAAATATAAATCAAATTAATGAAAATTGATTTAATTTAGTAAGGAAAATACTTGGACATGGTAAAAGTGAGTGTTTATCTTCACAATCAGGTGACATCAGCTGTCTTATTTAATAAATTGATTTGCTCATAGGCACGGGAGTCCCCCAAGGCGCTAATATATGCCAACCCCTGCTACGTAGTTAATCCAGCATTGATTTAATCTGCCACTGATTGACTATTAACAGTACATATTGTTTAAAATACGTATTGTATAATATAACAAATAATCTTTAACAAGATATGCGAACGTTGCGTATTTTGCCATTAAAGTGCTCTTGAGAATGTTGCGAAATGGTCTTAATACATTAAATTATCATTGATGTGATGAAGGTTAAAACTTTATTGCGGTATTTAGTAGCAAACTGCGGTGTTTGTTTAGTTAATTTAGAGAGCTGAGACCCATTTTATAACGCAACAATGAGAGCAAAATCTACAATTGACAGGATTTAAAGCAGCTTAGTAGTTAGAGCTTTTGTGGGACCCTAAAGTTACCTACAACTTAATACTAAATACTTTGTTTTAGGTGTTGGATATTGAATGGTGGCCTCTAAGTAGAGATAGTTTAATCTACGGTATAGCTGTAACGTTATTGATCACATTTTTAAAAGATGGGATTATTTATATTTACGAAGCACTTACACTAGTTTTGGTGTATATATTTTACATTTTAAGTAAGTGAAACATCTAACCCCTCGAAATATTAACATTTCATCCTTCCCTAGTGATGTACTTTAATGACCCAATTAGAGCACTAGGCCACAGATTGGTGGCTTATTTAAAAAAACCAAAATATTACACTGAAGTCATGGGAGAAACTCAACCTTTATTACTCCAAAGTTACTCCAAGGGTGTCGAAAACGGTAACCAACAGCAACACATACTAGACACTGAAGTTATCACTTTAAAAGACTGCGAAGATTTAGGTACATCAGCGCTCTATTTTATTTGGCACGAACTTAACGTTTTTTCTACTTCCAGAGGAATCCACTAAGATTTGGGAGTGGCCTTCAGATCACACTGCAGGGGGGAAATGCTGGTGGATCTTCACTTGGCCTATATCCTTCATCTTGTACATGACAACACCGGATTGTAGGAAAAGTCCCAAATTATTCGTTTTTACGTTCATTATGTGCATTCTTTGGATTGGATCCACTTCTTACATGGTAGCATGGCTGATTACTGTGATAGGTAAGATTTACTTAAACCGAATAACGCTGGCTTGGTTCCAAACCTGGCAAAATCTAAAAAAGTTCAAAATGATATTCAAAATTGAACTCTACATTAAATGAATATTTCAAGCGTCAAGGTCTATTTAATTTTCACTTTTTGCATTTTCAGGTGATACTTTAAATATTCCTGATTCAGTAATGGGATTAACGTTTTTGGCTGCTGGAACGAGCGTACCTGAAGCTGTTTCAAGCGTTATTGTTACCAATCAAGGTAAGATCTGATATCTATTTAATAAATCTCTAAGCATTGACTGACATACGTAAAGCGTAAACGAATGAGTTTAGGAGAATGAAATTTCATACAGATGTTCCCCATAATACGTAGGTGAGCACTAAGAGAGGATTTTTCAAAATTCAATCTCTAAGATAGTAGAAATGGGCATTAACAGGTAGGCAATTTTTAGGTAATGAATAATATATGCGATTGTATTTAAAGTTGCCTAAATATCACTGATGAATTTGTCTCTACCACGAACTATAAAATAAGGATAGTGAATGCCATATATTGGCCAAATATAAAAATTTGATCGACATGCGTCTAGAAAGTGAAATAACTCCGATTATTTCTTCTCTTTCTCTCTCCCTCTTTCTCTCTCTCTCTCTCTCTCTCTCTCTCTCTCTCTCTCTCTCTCCTCTTTTCTCTTCTCTCTCCTCTCTTTTCTCCATGTCTTCTCTCTTTTCTCTTCTCTCTCGTTTCTCTCTTTTCTCCATGTCTTCTCTCTTTTCTCTTCTCTCTCGCTTCTCTCTTTTCTCCATGTCTTCTCTCTTTTCTCCTCTCTCTCACTTTTCTCTTTTCTCCTTTTCTTTTCCCTTTTCTTCTTTTCTCTTTCTTCTCTCTTCTTCTGTCTCTCTGTATGTCTCTTCTTTTCGCTATCTCCCCGTCCTCTCCCTCTCTCTTTTCTTCTCTCTCTCTCTCTCTCTCTCTCTCCTCTTCTTTCTTCTCTCTTTTCTCCATGTCTTCTTTCTTTTCTCTTCTTTCTCACTTCTCTCTTTTCTCCATGTCTTCTCTCTTTTCCCTTCTCTCTCGTTTTTCTCTTCTCTCCCTTTCTTTTCCCTTCTCTTCTTTTCCATTTTTTTCTCTTCTGTTTTTCTCTTTTCTCTTCTTTTCCCTTCTCTTCCTTTTCATTTTTTTCTCTTCTTTTTTCCCCTCTTCTCTTATTTTCTTATTTATTTCCTTTTATCTTTTCTCCTCTTATTCTTATTCTCTCTTCTTTTCGCTCTCTCCCCTGCTCTCCTTCTCTCTTTTCTTCTCTCTCTCTCTCTCTCTCTCTCTCAACAGCTGTATAATATCCATATAAAAAAAAATATGCCCAAATTTTTCCAAGTGATCAGTGGCACATTTTGTCTTTTTTTTTTTAGTTTCTAAACATTTAAGTTTAGACTCGAAATTTTGGCTTTAATTTGACACTTGCGATGTTTATTAAAATGTGAAAAAACATTTTCCTTTTTCTTTTTCCAAATTTTGAAGTTTCCTCTCGAAATTTTAAATTCATAGTCAACATTTTCTGCACACAATCGGTACATTTCGTTCTGTATTTTTTTCAAAATTCCTTTTAGAGTTGAAACTCGAAAATTCTTTTAAATTTCGACTTTTTTTGAAACATTTCAGTTTAAACTTGAAAAACATTCCTTTTTGGGAATACCACTTTAAAATCAATTTTTTTTTCTCAAATTCGTTCAAAATTTAAAAAATTCCCTCTTTCCTCTCTTTTCTCCCTGTCTTCTATCTTTTCTCTTCTCTCTCGCTTTTCTCTTCTCTTCTTTTCCCTTCTCTTCATTTCCCTTTTTTTTTCTTCCCTTTTCCTTTCTTCTCCTTTTTTTTTTCTCTTATTTTCTTATTTCTTTCCTCTTATCTTTTCTTCTCTCTTCTTCTGTCTCTCTTTCACGCCCCTTCTCTCTCTTCTCCCTCTTCCTTCTCTCTCATCAGCTGTCTAGTAGCCATATTTATTTATTTCGTTTTTTATTAGTAATAGAAATCCATCACTCCTGATATCACGAGAACGTACTGTCTACTCTCTAGACGCTTTTTCGAAATCGTTTTTTACGATCGTGCACTATCCTGCTTCTATAATCCGTGGTCTCTACACAAATATCCAAATTTTTCCAAGTGATCAGTGGCAGATTTTGTCTTTTTACGAATTTTTGTTTTTTTTATTTTCTAAACATTTAAGTCTTAAACTCGAAATTTGGGCTTTAATTTGACACTTGCGATCTTTATTAAGATGTAAATGAACATTTTCTCTTTTTCTTTTTCGAAATTTTAAAGTTTCCTCTCGAAATTTTCAGTTGATAGTAAACATTTTCTGCACCAATCGGAACATTTCGTTTTGTATTTTTTTTTACAAAATTTTTATTTAGAGTTGAGACAGTTTAAACTTGAAAAACAATCCTTTTTGGAATACCGCCTTAAAATCGAATTTTTTTTTCTCAAATTAGTTTTGTACAATTCGTTCAAAATTAAAAAAATTCCCTTTTTCCTCTCTTTTTTCTCTGTCTTCTCTCTTTTCTCTTCTCTCTCGCTTCTCTCTTCTCTTCTTTACCCTTCTCTTCTTTTCCCTTTTTTTCTCTTCTCTTTTCCTCTCTTCTCCTCTTTTCTCTTCTCTTATTTTCTTATTTCTTTCCTCTTATCTTTTCTTTCCTCTTCTTCTGTCTCTCTTTCTCTCTCTCTCTCTCTTGCTCTCTCTTTCTCTCTCTTTCTCTCTCTCTCTCTCTCTTTCTCTCTCTCTCTTTCTCTCTCTCTCTCTTTCTCTCTCTCTTTCTCTCTCTCTCTCTTTCTCTCTCTCTCTCTTTCTCTCTCTCTTTCTCTCTCTCTTTCTCTCTCTCTCTCTCTATCTCTCTCTTTCTCTCTCTCTCTCTCTCTCTCTCTCTCTCTCTCAGGCCCCTTCTCTCTCTCTCTCCCTCTCTCTCTCTCTCTCTCTCTCTCAGGCCCCTTCTCTCTCTTCTCCCTCCTCCCTCTCTCTCAACAGCTGTACAGTAGTCATATTTATTTATTTCGTTTTTTATTGGTAATAGAAATCCACTACTCCTGATATCACGAGAACGTACTATCCACTCTCTAGACGCTTTTTCGAAACCGTTTTTTTTACGATCGCGCACTATCCTGCTTCTATAATCCGTGGTCTCCACACAAATATGTCTCAATTTTTCCAAGTGATCAGTGCCACATTTTGTCTTTTTACGAATTTTTGTTTCTTTTTTAGTTTCTAAACATTTAAGTTTTAAACTTGAAATTTTGGCTATAATTCGACACTTGCAATGTTTATTAAAATGTGATCAATGTGACATTTTCTTTTTCGAAATTTTGATGTTGCCTCTCGAAATTTTCAATTCATGGTCAACATTTTCTGCACACAATCGGAACATTTCGTTTTGTATTTTTTTTTCAAAATTCTCAATTAAGGGTTGAAACTAGAAAATTCTTTTAAATTTCGACTTTTTTTGAAACATTTCAGTTTAAACTTGAGAAACATTCCTTTTTGAAATACCAGTTTAAAATCGATTTTTTTTTCTCGATTTCGTTTTGTACAATTTGTTCAAATTTTAAAAATTCGCAATTTATAAAGTCGGAATCTTCTAAAAAATAAAAAAGTTTTCAAGAACAGGCGAATTTTGCAAAAAATCGAAGTTACAAAAATGCCAAGTTTCGAGAATAAAAAAAATTGGAAAACAAACAGTCAAAATTTTCAGACAGGTAACATTTCTAAACAACAAGCTTTTGAAAAATAGACAAAATTTCAGAATTTCCAAAAAAAGTCAAAATTTTGAAAAGAATGTTCTTTTGAAAAGTCGACATTTTCCAAAAATTTTAGAATTTGGAAAAATTGCGAAATTTTCAAAACAATTTAAAATTTAAAAAATGCGAGAAGTAGACTACATGTTTAAAAATAGTCAAAATTTAAAAAAATGTCCAGTTTCTTTAAAAAACTGAAAAATTTTGAGTCAAATTTTCAAATTTTTGAGTCTTAATAATGAAGAAACGCCAATATTATCAGGAAAGTTAAAACCTAAAAAAAGTCACAGTTTTAGATAATTATAAAAAAAGTCGGACATTTTTTAAAGTCAAACTTTTTAAAAATATTCTTAAAAAACCAAGAATTTTAAAAAAATGTCGAGATTTAAAAAGATACCGGGATTTAAAAAAAATCTAAATTTGACCAAAAATTGCTTAATTTTCCGAAAAATTCAAAATTTTTTTGCCAAATGGTCAAAAAAACGTCTAAATTTCAAGAAAGACAAAATTTTTCCAAAAAAAAAATCGAAAGTTTGCAAAGAAATCGAAATATTGAGATATGAGATCCTGAAAAAACGAAATATTCAAAAAAATTGAAAATGGGCAAAATTTTCACAACATTCCATTTATTCAAAGAAATTTGAAATCTTGAATAATAATCGCAATTATCAAAATTATCAAAAACAGTCCAAATTTTGGGATCAACATTTTTTAAGTCAGAATTTTGAAAAAAGTAAAAAATTTTGGAAAAGGTAACATTTTCAAAAAAAAAGTTTAAACGAAATCTTGAGCACAGAATTTCCAAAAAGGAATAAGGATTTTCAAGAGAACTCCAAATTTTAAAAAGTTGAGTATTTCAAAATTATTGAAAATTTGAAAAAATTATGAAATTTTCAAATAAATTCGAAAATTCAAAAACTGTAAAAATCTAATTGTTCGAAAACAGTCAACATTAAAAATAAAATGTGGATACATTAACATTAAGAAATCTTCCAAGTTTCGAAAAAGTCAAAAAAAAGTATGAATACTGAAGAAAAGTAAAGCCTATTAAAATGAAGTAACATTTTTTAAAAGTCAAAATTTTGGATGGTTAAAAAAATATTTTGGGAAAAAGACGAACATTTTTCTAAAAAGTTGGAAGTTTTTGACTAGAACACTTGGAAGCAAAATAATATATTGAAAAAATGTCGAATATTTAACCAAAAAAATCGAAATTTTGAAAAATGCTGAAAAATTCTAAATATTTTACAATATTAAAAAATTCGTAGAAAAATTGAAAATTCAAAATATTTTAAAAAATCTCCTAATTTCAAAAACTCAAAAATTTTAAATTTAATCGAAATTTAATAGTGAAATGAGTTTTTTTAAGAAATGTAGTTTTTTTGAAACCTTTCGACTTTTTTTTGATTTTTTTAAAATTTACCCCTTATTCTAAAAATTTTTATTAATTTTTTTGAATTTCAACTGTGAATGTTTCAAAATTTCAACTTTTTTCCAAAATATCGTTTTTTTTTAAATAGTACACTAAATTAAAACAGCAAAGACGTAAACAAATAGTCCATTTGTTCTTGAATCCAAAACCGTATGCCACACAACTGAGTCATTGCGTTTGGAAAATATCGTTAATGGCGTCAAGCTCCGAAATCGTCAAATTTAACCAAAAAAATTAAATTACGCGAAAACGGTTCAGCTAAAGGCCTATGTCGTCTTAATAAATTCATATTCATTTTTAACAGGAAATTCAAAAATGTAAAAATACATAGGATGTTCTATTTAAAATAAGAAAGTTGTGTTCATTTCCGGTGCAACCGGAAGGCCACCATATTTGGCAATAATTTTAGGTTGTGGAGAACTTTATTTCGAACAACTTTTATTCGAAACATTTTTCGATATTTTGAACGATACGCCTACCAAAGACCGATTCCCGCTTAGTGACTCACCCTGTATATGGGCGATATAACGTGTACAAAATTTCACATTCTTCTATTTTATAAAGAAAAATGTGTGATAAATTGACAAGGATGGACACGAGAATGAGATTATAATTGGTTTCGTTTTACCATATTAAATTACAGACGGAACCATAAAAAACGCTGAAATTTGAATTTTAGTTTATTTTCAACAAAATTACTTTTTTTTAATAAACCTACAAATAAAAAGTAAACCTCTTTTCAGTACTGTTGGGACACAATTAGATATTAAAACTGCGTAAAAAAGTTGTTTATCAAAATTGTTGTAAATGTTTTGTCGACGAAAACTCTCTGTTTAGGCTATAATGTCAGAATTTAATGTTCCTTTTTTGCAGGTCACGGCGCAATGGGTATAAGCAGTTCTATCGGATCGAATACCTTCGACATATTGTTGTGTCTCGGGATACCGTGGTTTATCAAAACAATGTTCTATCCCAAAGTTCCCGGAAACCACTGGATCAAAATAAATTCGTCCGGGTTGAATTATAGCGCAGTTTCCCTGCTATCCACATTAGTCTTGTTTTATTTGAGCATTGCGTTAAATAAGTTCAAGTAAGTATACCGCGGGGACCCGCAAATAACATGTTAACTTCAATGTTGATAAAGTGTTTAATGGGTTGCGTTGGATAGGCGTTGTACCCGAGATAATTGCCTTGTTTATGATCCTAAATATTTTTAGGCTCGACTGGAAAGTAGGATTGACCTGTTTGCTGATGTACATAGGATTCCTTATTTTAGCCTCGCTGATCGAACTGAATGTTTTCTTCCCAGTTAATTTGCCCACCTGCGATCGGTGACAATAAATGGAATGCTCACAATTAGTACATAATAATTTTATTTTTTATAGAAATGTGACTGATTAGATTTATTTGAAAATATCCTAATCTTTATTTACACTTATCCCTCCTTTTCCATTTTTTTGAACTTGAAAAATAGAGAATATTAAAAAATACGAAGTGCATAAAAGTTATACGGCTCAGTTATTTAAACCCGATATGTTTTTGGAATCCCAGTGTCGGATTCACCAGTTTCAAGTACATGTTATAAAAAACAGAAGATTTCGAGTATTGTTTGAGAAAAAAGTCAGTATCTCTCTGAAGATGATAGTTTGGCTATCGAAAGGCGTTAAAGCAGCTGCTGTTGTGTTTTTTATTAATTCTTGGTTTCAAGGGACAAGATGTGTATATCAGTTTTTGAAGATAACTAAGGACTAGTCCGCTCCACCATAAAAAAGAAAAAAGTCGTAAAATAAAATATTTCGAAAATCAAGTTGAAATTTCCAGATAAAATCAAAACTGCGACATTAAGTTAAGATTTATAAAAAAGTCGAAATTTTAAGTCTAGAAAATATTTTTGGGACAAAGTAAATAAAAATATAATCTCGGAATTTTCAAAAAAAGTTGAATTTCGAATCGATATATTTTTTTGTTTTTTGGTGGAAAGGACTGGTCCTTCATTATCTTCCAAAACTGAAATACAAATCTTGTCCCCTGAAACCAAGGAAGATTAAAAACACAACAGAGGTTGCTCTCACGCGTTTTGATAGCCAAGCTATCTCTCTGAAGATGATAGCTTGGCTATCGAAACGCGTTAGAGCAACCTCTGTTGGGTTTTTTAATCTTTCTTGGTTTCAGGGAACAAGATTTGTATTTCAACTTTCGAATTCATATTTTAACCACTTGTCGAAAAATTACTCTTTTTTTTTTCTAGAAATTCCGGTCTATTATATTAAAACTCGAAATATTTGTAAATTTCAAGTTTTAAAATGTTTATTCTTTTACCTAAAACTTTTACTTTATCGTTCAAAGTTTTTAAAAATGTTTAAAGTGTAATTTTCCAATTATCGATAATTATGTCGTCAATTTTTTTAATAAAATTAAGATTTTGAACTCGAAATTTTATAATAAAAATCTAAATGGCGTATATTTTTTTACAATTTCGGTCTATTCGTATGTTCTCAGTTTAAATTTTTCGAAATTCTAAATTTGCAATCGCAGTTTTTGTATTTTTTTTTTTAAATTTAGACGGCAGGCTCGCAACAGATTTCCAAAGAGTTTGATTTAATCCCAAATAACTTTGATTTCAACTCAAATAGCTTTGATTTCAACTCAAATAACTTTGATTTCAAATTTTCTGCTTCTTTTTCTGTGTTTCATCTTGAAATTTTCTCGTTTTATTTCGAAAGTTTACATTTTTTGATATAAATTTTGCTTATTTTCCCAAAATTTGTACACTTTTTTCTTTGGATTTTGCATATTTAAGTTAAAATATTCTTTCACGAGCATAGGCAGGATTTGTTTCAGGAAATTTCCATCGATGATCATTTTTGTTTCTATTAGATGGGCCGATATTTCCAAAAAAGTCAAATTTTTTGACAAAGTCCAAATTTATTGATTTTTCCCGGAATTTTTGTGGTTTATATCAATGTTCTTGAAATTTCGTAAATAAAGTTGAGATTTTCTGGAAATATTTGACTCTTAGGAAATCATACGACCTATTTTGAAAAAAAGTTAAAATTTCTATTAAGAAGCGAATTTTGGATAGACACAAAATCTTTAAAAATAGTTCTCTGGTAATTTTTATTTTTTTATTTAAATTTTGACATAATGTTAAAATTTCGAGAAAAGAATTACAAATTGTCAAAAAATATTTCTCTTCACATTACCAAAAAAGGGGAATTTTGAATTTGCTGAAATCTCAGAATAAAGTTGAGATTTGGTCGAAATATTTGCCTCCTAAAAAATAATTCGACATATTTTAAGAAAAAAGTAAAAATTCCTATTTAAAGGCGAATCTAGAACTGACTCAAAATCTTTAAAAATATTTTTTTGGTAATTTTTCCTTTTTTTATTTAAATTTTGAAATGTTTAAATTTCAAGAAAAAATGTCAACCTTTTGAAAATATTTTTTTCTCCGTATTACCAAAAAAAAGGAAATTTTAACCAATTTTTACTTTCTTAATAAAATTTCCATCCAATTATAAGAAAAAAACGAATTTTGAGAAAAAAGCAATTTCGCAAAAAAGATCTATTTTAATTTAAAAATAGAAATCAGAAGTAGGACACGTCTAAGTTTCAGATAAAGTCGAATTTTGGAAAAAAAGAAATCTCGAAATAGGGACGAACTACAAGAATGTTGAAATTTCGATGAAAATACGCAATTTCAACAAATGGCGAAATTTCTCAGAAAAAGTTAAACTTTGAAAAAACGTCACATTTTAAGGATACATCGAAATTGACAATAAAACAAAGATCTTCACATTTTTAGAAAAAGACCAATTTTAGGCAAAATTAAAAATTTTTTAAATGAAAAACAAAGGAAAATATGCTCCGTGTGTTATGTTGAAAAGAGGCAACCGCATCAGGTGACACCGTAAGGAGGTGGCATAAGCAGCTAAATCAAAATAAAATTTAAGCTATTCAATGATTCAAAATCTTCGCTTTTCTATATTGGTCTATGTCAGGGGTGGGCAAATGCGACTCTGAGCACTACATGCGGCACTTCGTTGAGTTGAATGCGGCTCTCGTTGAAATATTAATGTTTTTCATTAATTCAGAACTTTCCTACAGCTCTTCTAAAGGTTCAAGATGATAATTAAATAAGATACAAAGGTGTATAGATAATTTTTCGAAACTACAAAACAAAATTACGATTTCTGAAAAAGTCCACAACTTACAGCCAAAATTTCGAATTTAAAATCTCGATTTTGCTAGAATAATTCAAAATAAAATGGAAGAATAAGAGATACAAAATCGAAAATGTTCAAAAAACTTATCAAAATTTAAAAAAAAGGTTGACATAGAAAAAAATGTTCAATTAAGTTCTAATTTCGCAAATAGAAGAGAAAAAGTGGTAGTTTGAGGAAAATTAAGAAAAAAAATTGGGCAGTTATGGGGACTACCGCCAGAAGTGAAAACTTAAAACTGATGTAACAAATTTCAAAATATTTTAAAAAAATATATTTTCAATGTACCAATTTTTCGGACTATTTATTTCTCAATATGCTGAGTTTAATTTTTAAAATTCCTATTATTTTCTAGACTAAACTAGAAATTTCGACAGAAAAAAATGGAAATTTGAAAAATGTCTTTGAACTATTTAAGGTAAAAGTTCGACAAATCGGCATTAGATAAATTAGAGAACACAGTCAATATTTCAAAATTCTAAAATTCGAGCCTACAATCAAAATTTCAGCAGAAACGTAAAAATTACAGCCGAAAGAGTAGAATCTGCAGAAAAAAATTAAAATTTAGCAAAAAAGTATTAATTTACGTAATGCATAAAAAAATGATGACATTTCCAGAGTAACATCAAATTGAAAAATAAATTGCATTTATTGTAAAAGACCATTTCCTAAATTTTGAGAGAAACGTCTACATGTTGATATTAAAACCAAAATTTTTGATAAATATGTAAAAACCAAAAGTGCGAACTTTTATTTCGAGGAAAAGTTGAAATATGGATTAAAAAAACTTTTAAATTTTTGAGATTATAAGCAGAATTAAATTCTATAATATATTGTGATTTTTGTTGTAAAAAATTGCTGTTTTATACATTTAATTTTTATTATTTTCGTAATTTTAAAAATAAAACTGGTGGAAAAAAATTCTAAATCTAAAGCAGTTCTCGAGTCTTTAAGAAAAAATCTAAATTTCAAATTTAGAGCCAAAATTTGAGGAAAAAAGTCAAAATCAATTTAAAAACAGATCTCGAATTTTTGAGAAAAAGTCCAAATTTGAAAGTCAAGGCCAGAATTTGAGAAAAAAAGTCAAAATAAATGTAAAAACAGATCCCAAATTTTTGAGAAAAAGTCCAAATTTCAAATCCAAAGTCAGAATTTGAGGAGAAAAGTCACAATAAATTTAAAAACAGAGCTCGAATTTTTTAAAAAAGTCAAATTTTCAAATTCAAAGCCAGAATTCGAGAAAAAAGTCAAAATAAATTTAAAAACAAATCTCGAATTTTTGAGAATGGGTCTAAATTTCAAATTCAAAGCCAGAATTTGAGGAAAAAAAGTCAAAATAAATTCAAAAACAGATCTCGAATCTTTGAGGAAAAGTCAAAATTTCAAATTCAAGGACAGAATTTGAGAAAAAAAAGTCAAATTTGAAATTGCCTGGTACAATCTACTCGCAAATTCAACTCTATTGTGCTTTTGAAGCATAATAGAGTTCGAAAAAAAGCCAGAATTTCAGAGAAAGTTAAATTTAAATAAGTCGAATTCTTGGGAAAAATTTGAACGTCGAGGAAAAAATCGAAAATGAAGAAATTAGAAAAAGACATAGATTTTGAAAAAGGTTAAAATTTTGAGGAAGTTTGACATTTTGAGAAAAAGTTTAAATTTCAAATTCAAAGCCAGAATTTGAAAAAAAATTCAAAATAAATTTAAAAACAGATCTCGAACCTTTGACAAAAAGTCGAAATTTCAAAGTCAAGGTCAGAATTCGAGGCAAAAAGTGAAAATAAATTTAAAAACAGATCTTGAATATTTGAAAAAAAGTTGAAATTTCAAATTCAAGGCCAGAATTTTAGCGAAAAAGTAGAAATAAATTTAAAAACATATCTCGGATCTTTGAGAAAAACTCGAACTTTCAAATTCAAGGCTAGAATTTGAGGAAAAAAGTAAAATTGGAATTTGCCAGTACAATCCACTCGCAAACCTAAATCATGTTATGCTTTTGAAGCATTATAGGGTTCAAAAAAGTCAGAATTTTAGAGAAAGTTAAACTTAAATAAGTTGAATTCTTGGAAAAAATATGAACGTCGAGAAAAAATCGAAAATAAAGAAATTAGAAAAAACTTGGACTTTGAAAAAAGTCAAAATTTTGAGAAAAGTTCGACATTTTGAGAAAAACATTAAATTTCAAATTCAAAGCCAGAATTTGAGAAAAAAAGTCAAAATAAATATAATAACATATTTTGAATCTTTGAGAAAAGGTCTAAATTTCAAATTGAAAGCCAGGATTTGACGAAAAAAGTTAAAATAAATTTAAAAACAGATCTCGAATCTTTGATAAAAAATCTAAATTTCAAATTCAAAGCCAGAATATGAGGAGAAAAGTCAAAACAAATTTAAAAACAGATCTTAAATTTTTCAAATTTCAAATTCAAAGCAAGAATTTGAGGAGAAAAGTCAAAATAAATTTAAAAACAATCTCGAATTTTTGAGAAAAAGTCTAAATTGCAAATTGAAAACCAGGATTTGAGAAGAAAAGTCAAATTAAATTTAAGAGCAGGCCTCGAATCTTTGAGAAAAAAGTCTAAATTTTGAATTCAAAGCCAGAATTTGATTAAAGAAGTCAAAAAAATTTAAAAACAGATCTTGAATCTCTGAGAAAAAGTCGAATTTTCAAATTCAAGGCTAGAATTTGAGAAAAAAAGTCAAAATAAATTTTAAAACAGATCTGGAATCTTTGAGAATAAGTCTAAATTTCAAATTTAAGGCCAGAATTTAGGGGCAATCCTATTATGCTTTTGGAGCGTAATAGGGTTCAAAAAAGTCAGAATTTCAGAGAAAGTTAAATTTAAATAAAATAAAATTCGGAATATTTTGAACATCGAGGATTAAATCGAAAATAAAGAAATTAGAAAACGACTTGAATTTTGAAAAAGGTTTGAGGAAAGCTCGAAATTTTGAGAGAAAGTCGTAATTTCGCTGAGAATGTTAACCTGGAATTTCAACAACAAGGCTAACTAAAAAAACTCGATTTACAGAAAAAGTCAAGATTTGTAAAAAATTAAAACCTAATTTCGGAAGAAAATTTTTGGAAAAAAACTCCAATTTCTAGTAAAGTGCCAATTGTAACAAAAAAATGTTGCCTTGAGAAGGTTTAATTTTGAGAATAAAGCCAGTTTTGAAAATGGGATGAATGTTAGGGAAAAAAAATCTAAATTTTTAGAAACGCAAAAGGTCGAATTTTGAGAAAACGAAAATTTGAGAAAAAGACGTAATTTGAGAAAGTGAAATTTTCAGACAATTACATTTTAAACAAAGTCGAAATTTTCAGACAATTACATTTTAAACAAAGTCGAAATTTTCAAGAAAAAAACCGAAATTTGAGAAAAATAACAAGATTTCTAAAGATACGAAATTTGAAAAGAAAATTTCATGGATAATAATACTATTTTGGGAAAAGACAATTTAGAACAGCAAAAGCAATTAGGAACAAAGTCGAAAAAAGTCGAATTTTTATTAGTCGAAATTTCGAAAAAGGGACAACTTTTGTGAAAAAAAAATTGGGAAATTTTCGAACGCTTTTATCAATATTTTCAAATTATTGTTTTTCTCAATATTTTTATTTTTTAATCAAGTAAATTTCGAGTAAAAGGCGAATTTTCGAAAAGCAACATTCACAAAGTAGAATTTAAAAAAGTCCCCAATTTCATAAAAAGGCAAATTTCAAGTAGAATGGAGAAAATTTGAAAAAATATTAAACTCGGTATACACAAAAGAGTAAAAGAGGAAAGTTTGATGTCATCGACTGGATATGCTCCCGATTCTAAGAATTTACCAGACGCTTTGTCTGAAAAATTGAAATACAAATGTCGTTCTCTGAAACCAACAAAGATTAAAAAAACAAAACAAAGGTTGCTCTAACGAAGAGATACTGAAGTATATCTCTGAAGATAATAGCTCGACTATCTAAACGCGTTAGAGCAACCTCTGTTGTGTTTTTTAATCTTTCTTGGTTTCAAGGAACATGATTTGTACTTCAGTTTTTGAAGATAACAAAGGACCAGTCCGTTCCACTAAAAAAAAATTTTCTCTTGACTTCTTAGATCAGAGGAAGATATGCGCCTTACCTTACCTCAGCGGGCGTCCGAAAATGTCAAATATTGTGATATTCATCGAAATTTTGACAAACAAATTGAAACTTCCATAAATTTGGAATAAAAAAAAGTTGAAATTTACAAAGAAATTTTATTCGTAATTTTTGTCCTTCCACAAAAGTTTTAAAAAATATATCTTTTTATCAGAAGATCGACCGAATTTTAAAGAAAAGGCAAATTTTAATAAACAAGCTGAAATTTTCAGAATTTAAAAAAGTCGAAATTTTCAAAAAAGTCAAATTTCGAGAAATGGCTCAATTTCACACAAAAAAAACAACAAACTTTTAAAATTCGAAATTTTGACAGTCGCGTTTGATAAAAATGTTGAAATTTAAACTGTTTAATTTAAATATGCTACATTTTTAGATTTTGTCTTCAATTTACTAACTATAATACCCCTTTTATGTCCCCTTGCTGTTAAAATCGACTAAATTTATACTGAATTATTTTTCATAGTATTTACCCAAAATTTTTGGTTATGAAATGCTTTTTGATAATTTTTTGTAAGCAAATTTTAAAGTCACTAGAGGATTAAATTTTTATTTAAACCGGTTAGGTATGTGGTTAATTATTTATTTTATTACATTTTTTAACACAAATTTTGGGTTATAAAATGATTTCTTTTTTGGTAAAAAAACATTCGCCTTTTCATATTATTGGTATCCTTTTTAACGAGTGTTGCCAGATCTCTCGCATTTTACGAGTTCTCGCTATTTCGGTAACGTAACGCACGCAAAACGTAACGCAAAAGAAGTATATTAAGGTAAGTTTTATCCATTAAAGCCATTTAGTGACGTAGCGTCAAAATTCAGTAACATACTTAAATCATTGGGGAATATTTTTGACTAAATCCACCAATATTTTTAAAAATTCCCAATATAACTTCACCTTTCGGTACAATGCTTTAACCCTCTATAATTTGCGTTTGTCATTACGCCTAGTTTGCATAAATATTTAGGAATATTCGTTTAAATTATCATCGCACAATCACAATGATTAGCCACACGTGGATCTACTACAAACCACAAGTACTATGACGAGATATCTAGTACATGATCCACTAATGACGATTGCAAAAAAACCAAAGTGTTTCAGAGTTCCTGAGCACTTTTTATCGAAATTCTCTCAATTCGAAGATCTATTAAAAAATTCGAAATTTTGACAGTCGCCTTTGATAGAAGAAGTCGAATTTTATGAATAAATACGAAATTTCAAAAGAAAAAGACAAATTTAGTAAAAAAAATTGAGAAAAAGACAGAAATTTCTAAAAAATGTGTCAAGGAAAGGATGAATTCTGAGGAATTGGAAAGTCCCCCAATTGAATACATACAAATTTTCAGATTGCTGCATTAAGGCAGGGTGGGACGCTTGCCCCCATGTGGGCGTAATGGAAATAGTTAAAAGGGACCACAGTTCCAGAGTAAATAAGGTATAACTAGAATGTTCTGTGCGAGTTGCTGTGGCAAATTTGGCAAAGAAGCAACTTCAAAATTCTCATTAGAGTTTGTTTAAGATTTTTTTCCAATAATAATTTCCCTCATTTTATTTCAATTATGTATTTTAATTAGGTAATTTTTTGTAGTACTTTTGTTATTTTGTTTTGTTGATAGAAACTTGATAATTAGTTTTAATCATCTAATCTAGGGTTCATATTTTTCTCACATGGGGCCCGCGCAAAATTTTCAACCTTGTAGTTGGCCCGCTATAAAAAAAGGTTGCTCATCCCTGCCCTAGAAGGTAATCATTTGAAATAAATTAAACAGAATGCCCAATCTCCTTATTTGGAATCAATCGATTCATTTTAGTAATTATTTGGTATTCAAAATTTTAATGAAAAATGAAATTTCATCAGTAACATTTTCTTTTTCCCTTATAATTTTATCTTCATATTATACACAATTTTCTAAAATGTACATCATCGCCTTAGTTTGCCAGAGGACCAAAGAGTTAAGCAGAACCTTCGTTTGAAGAAAAACCTTTTCATGTTTTCTGTATTCAGTTAAAATTCACAATCAGACGTTGTTGGTGGTCAACATGTTTGTAATAAGCTAAAGTTCATCAGTAATATTTTCTTTTTTCGCTCTAATTTTATCTTCATAAAGTGGAAGTTTCTAATTTCTACCATATTGACAGGATATTCTAGTGACACTATTATAAACTTCTAAAGGATTATAAACTTCATTTTAAACAAAACAACATTATCCCTTCCTCAAGGGGAACCATTTAAAAGCATCATTGAAGAGAAGGTGATATTTAAAAATCTGCTTCTGGGGGTTTTCATCCAAATTAACCTCCTTTGGGAAGAACTATGGGACGCATCAAATAATTTTTGCGACTTTGTTGCAACAAAACCATGAATAGGTGACCTTCGATAAATATAAAAGTAAAAAGTGTGGAAATGCAAATTTAGTTCAGTGAGCACAGATAAGTTGCGTGAATCTATTGTATATTACATTTAAATATCATGATAGATAATATTTTTGAATTCAGTCATTTAGACTTCTATTCACACAAAAGAAATAATATATCCTTCCCCCTTTTTTTTTTAAATTCCTTTTATGAAGTCACAAGAAACACCAACAGAATTGGGAAAATATTTTTAAATTGACATCGAATTAAAGCATTAGGGTTAAGACCTGTGATTTAATTATAAGTTTTAAAAACAAATTATTGTCATTAAAAACCTGTAAGTATATAAAAATCATTTTGAGAACGTTACGTAATGCGAAATGCGTTGTCTTAATATCATTAACATTGACTATACATCGATATCGTAATCCAGGGAATTTACCAATTAAACTACTTGCAATTAAAGCCGCGATAGACACAAATAAAGACACGATTAACGTGGTGTACAATATTGGCGAATGCGGTTTTCTTAATAAGTTTTCAATAATCACGCGAACAAAAGGTTTTTCCTCGCGATTACACAAGGAGATATTCAGCGATTATTGGAATAGAGATTATATTTAAACAATTTTCGAGTAGTTATTGTTACCCATAGAGCGTGTAGTAAATAATGTAATAGGTGGGAGACTTCCAATTTTATCAGGTGTATGTCGTTAAATCTTCATAACTTTAATTGCTGCAGCATGAACTTGGATTGAAAATTTGTCGTGTATGTGTCGTGTATTATTCAATTATTGTTTAAGGCGTTTTGTGATAAAAATTCATGATAAGGTGAGAGACAGATAATTTTTTTTATTAATAGATCTTCGAGTTGAGAAAATTTCGATAAAAAGTGCTCAGGAATTCTGGAACACTTTGGTTTTTTTGTAATCGTCATTAGTGGATCATGTACTGGATATTTCGTCATAGTACTTGTGGTTTGTAGTAGATCCACGTGTGGCTAATCATCGTGATTGTGCGGTGATAATTTAAACGAATATTCCTAAATATTTATGCAAACTAGGCGTAATGATAAACGCAAATTATAGAGGGTTAAAGCATTGTACTGAAAGGTGAAGTTTGTATTGAAAATTTTTTAAAATATTCGTGGATTTTGTCAAAAATATTCGCCAATGACTAAATGACTTTAAAAGATAACACTTACCTTAATATAGTTCTTTTGCATTACGTTTTGTGTTACGTTTTGCGTGCGTTACGTTACCCAAATTGCGAGAACCTGTAAAATACGGGAGATCTAGCAAGACTCGTAAAAAAGGATACAAATAATTTGAAAGGACGAAAACTTTTTTACCAAAAATAAAAAATCATTTTATAACCCAAGATTTGGGTAAAAAATCTAATAAAATTAACCACAAACCAAACCGTTTTAAATAAAAATTTAACCCTCCAGGGGGGCGGGGAAGTGACATTAAAATTTGATTGCAAAAAATTATCAAAAAGCAGTTCATAACCTAAAATTTTGTGTAAATACTGTGAAAAATAATTCAGTATATATTTGGTCTATTTTAACAGTTTAGCCTCTAAGGAGGCATAAGGGGAGTACTATAGTAAGTAAATTCGAGACAAAATCTAAAAATGTAGCATATTTAAATTAAATAGTTTAAATTTCAACATTTTCATTAGATCAAGTTTAAAGTAAAAATTTGAAAAAGTTAAAATTTGGAAAACAAAGTTATTGAAAAGAAAGCCTTTATTTCTATAAAACGCCTAAATGTTTAATTTGAAACCTAAATTTTAAAAGGTGTAGCAGACAGCAGATATCGAGAGTACGTTATGTGAAGTAAATGAGTAGAGTTGAGAAAAATGGTAACTGATGGCTCCGTGGTTAGGAGTCTGGCCTGTAACGTGTCGGTCCTGGGTTCCACTCCCAGTCGCTAATCACATATTTTTAACTCTACTACAATTTCAGAAGTGGGATTAGGGATCCACCTGACAGCATAGCACTTATATTTATGCATTATGCTTACCGACGTGTAGGATTATGGCCGACAGCCGAAGACGGCTGTGTTGTTAGGAATGGCTAAGCTGTAGCAGACAGTAGATATCGAGAGTACGTTATGTGAAGTGAATGAGTAAAGTTGAGAGTAGTGGTGGCGATGGCTCCATGGTAGGGAGCCTGACCCGTAACATGAAGTCCTGGGTTCAACTTCCAGTCGCTGAACACACATATTTAACTCTACTACAAAAGAAACTATTAAACTTGTAAATTTACCACAAAAATTTCGAAATTTGGAAAAAGTTAAACCTGTTAACAAAAACTTTAAAAAAATTTCGATTTTCTAGAATTTTTCCTAAAATTTCAATAACAAATTTCTAAAATTCTCCCAAAATGTTTAGGTGTTTTCTAAAATCGCTTAATTAAAATAATTAAGATGTCAAGTTTGAGACTTGACATCTTAATTTTTTTGAAAGAAAAACAAATTAAATTTTAGGAAAGTACATCACAGATTCCTTGAAATAATTCACATTTCGCATAAAAGTAAAATTCGCAAAAAACAAATTTCAAAATTAGAATTCTCAATATTTGCTCTTTAATCTCCAAATTTCGAATTTCGTTAAAATTTTGTATCTGCCCAAAAATCTAAATATTTGAAATTCTATAACACTTTTCACTTAGAACTCTTCATTTGTAAAGTCGAAATTTATTTATATTTTTGTTAAATTTCTGGATATTTCATTTTTCCAGTCAGCATTTTGAAGTCAAAAAACCCTTTTTAATTTAAAATTTTTTTGATTAGACTAGAAATTTTGTGATTACCGAGCAAATTTTTATTTTGAATTTATGTCGATGAAACGGAGTGGTCATTGGTTATCTTTAAAAATTGAAATGCAAATTTTGTCCCCTGAAACCAAGAAAGATTAAAAAGTATCTCTCTGAAGTTGATAATTTGGCTATCGAAACGCGTTAGAGCAACGTCTGTTGTGTTTTTTAATCTTTCTTGATTTTAGGGGACACGATTTGTATTTCAATTTTTGAATTTTTAGTTTCAATTTTTTTTTGACGTTTAGACTTAAAACTCGAAATTGTTGGAAAAAGTTTTCGAAAATGTTAACAAAAAGTAAAAATTTCTGAAACCAAAAAGCTTGAAAAACAAAATCCAAATTTGGGAAAACAAAATCCAAAATAATTAAAAAATGTCTCGAATTTTACTGTTAAAAAATTTTAGTTTTTTGAACACGTAAGATTAAGACAAAATTTAAATAGAACTAAAACGAACTTAAAAAAAATTGGCACAAAATTTCAAATTTTCAAATCTGAGTAAACAAAACCCCAAAACATTAAAAAATGTCACGAATTTTCTTGGTAAGGGAGGCTGCGGTATTGTGGATCGCCTTTTTATGTTGGCTAAAAACTGGCAAAACATATTTTATTCTCAAAATTCCAAAGCTTGAATTTGTAGCACAACTAATAATCTCTCTTTGGGTCGAAGCAGTTTGGTCAAATTGTATTAAATTATACAAAATTGCATTTTTGCGATTTTGCAAAAAGGTCGGTGAATTACAGACCACTTTGTAAATCGATTAAAAATGGAAAAATGTAGTAGAAAAACCTTCTTATTTTTGATTCAGAATGCAGAATGCAGATGCAGAAGATTTATTATGAAAGAGAAACGAAGTGAAGTGGAGTGACAAATGATAACATTGAAAAGAAATTATTATTTTACCAAAAAACTATTAGAAATTGGCGAAAAATAATGCTGTGGTGAAAATTTGCATAAATAATCACTTTCATGCATCAAATACACGAAATTAGCTTGTAAAATGTAAAAAATTGAGTGATCCATAATTCCACGACAAAAGTGGTCCGTAATTCCCCCAAGGTCATTTTTTACAATATGGCAGCATACGAGTAATGTAATACAAACTTCATGCAAAACGAACTTATAAAAAATTGACACAAAATTTCAATTTTTTGAAGTGAAAACTTTGGGCGCGTTGAGGCATTTTAAATGCTGGGATGAATTATGTTTTGCGTGACCATCAGGCTAATTTGCGTTACCAACATTGTTGACAGTATTATGAAGTTATAAACAAGACGTGTAATAGTATTAAAAAAAAGCGCAATCGACAGCGGGGTTCGATCCTACGACCTATCAGACCTATGAGGCAAAATCTGCCGCCTTAACCTGCTAAACTATACTTACTGATGGAAAGAATAAGAATTTTAACTGGATTTAAGGAGGTTTGGGCGGGATAGGCCCAATAAACCTGAAATAATATTCTCAGTGGAAACTATTTCGCAATTGATGATGAAAAATTGTTATAAGAATTGAAATACTCATTAATGTTGCAACAGGTACTTATTAAATCATTATTAGCAACATATATCGCTTATTTATGTTATAATTACTAATGTACCCGTACAGCACCTAAATCAGAAAGATATCTTAAATATATCATTTTAGCGATATCTTCAAGAGACACAGAAATGTTAACATTTAGATAACTTTTTTTTAGTCGTCAGATTACTGACATCTAAGAGATATCTATAAGATGATTTTGATAGATGTCTTTACGATGAGAAATCTTTATGTTAACATAATGTTAATTTTCTGACAATATTTCCCGATGTCAGACTCTAAAAAATGATGACTCTAAGAGCTCTTTAATAGAGCTTACTGCTGAGCGGATAAGTTAAGAAAAACATAAAAAGTTGTTTCAATATTTAAATATAATGTAGAAGCAAATAACTAAAAAAAATGTAGAAAGAGCACAATACCATAATTTAATATTAAGAAAATCATTAAATAAATTAAACATCGTAATCGAAAATAAGACAATTTGAAGTGGCAACATTCCAAACGAATTGATAGTAGACACTCCTGACTATTGACTTTTGCGTAGGCTGTCAATAATTAGTTTAATTAAAGATGAATAACTATTAAATATCATGAAGTTGTGATAAAAATTTGAAAAATTATGTGGATGGAAAATAAACATGATTTTTTAATTATAAAATCAGTATGCATTACAACAGTGAGTTCTGGAGTAGTTTGTAGAGCAAGAGCAAATATGGTGATAATTTTAAATGTACAAATTATGAAATTTTAATTTTGGGTGCAGCAATTAATTTGAAAATTAAAGAAAAAACACTCTCATTTTCTAAATTTAGGTTTTCACTTCTGTCAGCAGTCACCAGACTGCCCATTTTTTTTCTTTTTCATTTTGGGTCCTTATTGACTCGTCTCCAATCAAACCGAATTTATTTTAACTTCGAACTGGGCTCGGTGAAGCTAAAATATATTTAATGTAAGAAAATTTAAAGTTCAAACTATTTTGTAAAAAAAATGGTGCTATTAGGATTAAATTCAAAATATGGAAACAAAATAAGAACTTTGAAACAAACACTAAATTGATTTTTTGGTGGAACGGGTTTGGTTGTGTTTAAACATTGAAATACAAATCTTGTCCCCTGGTTTCAGGGGACCAGATTTGTATTTCAATTACTAAATTTATTAAAAAAAAATATATGAACAAATCTCTTAAACTAGACTTCTCTTGAAGTTTTGAATTTGTAAGCCAAATTTTAATAGAAATTCTGAGTTCAAACTTGACATTTTTAAGGACAAACATTTTTAAAATTGTTTTATAAATTTCAGTTCTAGATTTACATTTTTTTCTGAATATTTTGTGTTAAAACCCAATTTAATTTTTATAATTTTAAGCTTCTAAAAATCTGCAATATTCTTTTAACCTTGAGCTCAACAAAAAATTATAAAAAAGTTTAAATCATTAACAAAAGTCACAAAATTAAATGTTAGCCTTAAAATGTTGGTTTTTTCTGAAGTTCTCAGCTTCAACTCAAACGGTTTTTGAAGTTGCAAATTTAAAATCTTCAGTTTATAAGAGCGAACTTCGAAAAAAACTTTTATTTTTTGAAATTTCCAACTGAGACTCAAAAATTTGATCTCTTCTCAAAATTTCGTTTTGAAATTGAAACTTTTATATATAAATTAAGTTTTCACTCGAAATTTTGACTATTTATATGGACATTGTTGTTTGAAATGTAAACTCGAAAATACGGAATACTTTTGGGTTTGCTTCTAAATTTCGACTTTTCTTCTGAACCCTTTCAATTTAAGATAACGAACACTTTTAGTAGTTCTTTGACACGGTCCAATCCCGAAAGAAGTATATCCTATAGCTTTCAATTTAAACTTGAAATTTTACAATTATCTTTGTTATATTCCAAATTTAAAATAGAAACGTAAACTAAAATATCAAATTCGCTAAAACGAATGAAAATAATTCGATCTAAACATTGTTCATCCGAGGCGAAACCGGGGCAAGTCGATAGTCAATTATACAGGGTGTACCCGTTTCAAATGCCTTAAATGAAACAGGTGACAGAAAAAATAATTTTAAGCAAAAAGTTTTCTATGAACATGTATCCGAAAACTCTTAGTAAAAAAAGATACAAGGTGTTTAAATTTGAATTAAAAATAAAGTTTTTACTTTTTCACTTTCAAGTTTTCTAAGATATTTAAACCAAATTTTGCACACATGCTGTATGGATAAAGAATCACAAAATAAAATAAAATTAAGTTGCTATCTCAACCAGTGGCTGAGTTACGGATAATCTGTGATATTATTGTAGGAAAAGCGCAGTACACCACTGGAGGAAATAAAATAAATTACCTGTTTTAGGTAAAGCATTTAATTCTGAACAAAAGTTATTTCTTGACATTTTTCCTTATTTGTCACGGTTGCGTCATGTCGTTGGTTTTGAAAAAAACATCACTCTTCCTCGTACTTTCACTAAGGGAAGTCCCAAAAATTTAAATTCTGTCACAATAGTGACAAATGTGAAAGAATGTTAAGAGTCAACTTTATCCAAAACTTATTTCATTTCATTTTATCCAGTATCGTAGCATCTTAAACTTATCTTTCTTTGTGTTAGTCGGTGATGATTTAAAGACCAGCGTGCATTGTATTTGAAAAGTTCCTACGTAAAATATAAGATAATGAATGTCAAAGAAAAATTGTCAAGAAATAAAATTTTCTTCAGCATTAAACGCTTTAACCAAAAATTGTACTTTATTTTATTTTGTTTAGTGGCGTACTTCTATTTTTTCAAAACAATTTCATAGATTACCCATAACTCTGCCTGAGATAGAAACTTAATTTTATCTTATTTAATGATCTTTCATCTACACACCACGTGTGCAAAATTTAGTATAAATATCTCTGAAAACTTGAAAGTGAAAAAATAAAACTTTTTTTTTATACAGATTTTAACACCTTGTATCTTTTTTATTAAGAGTTTCAGGATACATGTTCATAGGAAACTTTTCCTTAAAATTACTTTTTCTATCATCTATTTCATTTAGGGCACTTAAAACGGGGGCACCTGTATATTACAATACCCGCGATTTCGTCAGCGAACTTGAATAAATAACTAAAATACAACTGAATGGAAGTTTCAAAATATTTAAATGAAATTAAAAATTAATTATCATGTTCAAATTCTAAGGCGATAGCTTAATATTACTGAAATCGATAATACAGATGTCTACTTTTATGCTAACAGTTCGGGGTCCTAAAAAGAGAGGCCGCTGTCAAAATAAGGTTACAGAGTCGATACTTTTACCTTTACTCTATTATTTTTCACATCGTGGATAAAGGTTTAAAAAAAGGTGATTTAAGTTGTATAGATATACGTTTGGGATAAAAAGTAGCTTACTTACTATTCCGCATCTATATCAATTTCGTATAAATCGCTTCATTTAACCATAAAGCGGACAAACAAACATACAAACAAACAGACAAACACACTTTCGATTTTATATGCTAGTAAGGATTTCAAATAATATAAAGCTAATTAAGACGTATAATAATTTTAATAAGTAGGTACAACAAAGACGTTTGTGTACAAGAGATACACGTTTTTGTTGTACTTAAGACGAATGTAAATCGATAATCAATGATTTGCTGATCATATGCAAGATATTTTAATTATATCTAGCTTTTCAATAGATAAAATCACTCTCCATAATTTAAATCAACTTAAGTGATATATTCCAGTCATCCATCCTTTGTGGAAAATTTTTAAATACGATAAGATCAGTCTTGAGTGGTTGCTAAAATGTTATCAGGCACAGATTCCGGCTACCATTTGCATATACATATATGTATCTTTGTTACCACTGAAATATTCGTACGACCTTGACCGTATACATTTTATTTCAGGAGAGAATTGAAACGAAATCGCAAAATAATTTTTTACAGAATTGCGTTCATTTTTTTCACACAATCATGAAATAGATCAAGTTGGCAATTAAAATATTTGCTCAAGATGGAATAAAGCGTATTTTGAATTTAATCGTCGATATATTTTTCTATTTTTTTCCATAGTATTTTGCAATTTTTATTAGTACCTCATGATTCCACATTTGTAGTGGTATCTATATCTGGCATCAAAACTGCCCCAAGTATTTTCAATCATCAATCGGTTTTGCAAATTTCGAAATAACTGGTAATTTGCAAGGTGCAAGGACGGGGGTATATGGTGGACATTCTTCCGGAACCTCCCTAGTTCTTAGACTGTGAAAAATTGTTATACGAATCTTATTCCTTGAAACCAAGAAAAATTAGAGTGTGGTCTAGCCTTTCCTGCTGGAGCAACGATTTATCAATTTTGGGTATTTTTGGATGGATCTTCTTCGTTTAATTATGGTATTTCGTGACAGTAAACACTTCAATTGTTCATTTGCTTCTTTAGAAGTGTAATTTGTAATTTCGATATCGTTTAACTTGAACCATGATTCTAAAAGAGTCTAATAAGAAAAATTACTCAACTATGTGGTTTTATGTTGCAGAAAAGTCAAATTAAATCAAATGATTGTTTAATAGATGGCGCATCGGTTTTGCTGATTTGATGATCAGATAAACAAATAATCAGATCGTTTTTTTAGAAAATTTTAAGCAAAAGTAGATAAAAGAGCTCAAATATTTAAAAATAAATTTGAAGGAGGAGTCGACAAAATACCTGAAACCTTTTCAACATACCAGGTCATTCAATAAGTCCGTAGGATAAGTAAGAAAAAAACAAAATTTTGACAAAACTCGATTTTATTATTTATTATAGTTGCCTTCGAGGCCGATAAAACGAGTATAGCGATTCTCCAACTTTTTGATACCACTTTTATAGTACGATTTCTTTCTCGTCAAAATAGGCCTCAGTTTCAGCGATTACTTCATCATTGGACTTAAATTTCTTTCCAAAAAGCATTCTCTTGAGATCTGAAAACAGAGAAAAGTGGCTGGGGGGTAAATCTGAAGAATACGGTGGGTGGGTAAGCAATTCGAAGCCCAATTCATTCAACTTTGCCATCGTTTTCATCGATTCGTGACACGGTGAATTGTCTTGGTGAAACACCACTTTTTTCTTTTGCAAATGTGGTCGTTTCTTTGCGATTTTAGCCTTCAATCGATCCAAAAGTGCACAGCAATAGTCGCTGTTGATGGTGGTTCCTTTTTGGAGATAGTCGATAAATATTATTCCGTTCGCATCCCAAAATACAGAAGCCATGATCTTACCGACCGACTGTTGCGTCTTTGGATTCGGTTCGTCGACTTCTGTCCACTCAGCTGACTGCCTGGTGTGTAATAGTGAAGCCATGTTTCATCCATCCATTGTTACATATCGCGATAGAATTCCATTTTATTGCGGTTTAACAGCACCAAATACTCCTCTGAAGCATCGATTAGTTGTTGTAATTGGTCAACTGTGAGCTTACGCGGTACCTATTTTGCACAGAGCTTTCGCACACCCAAATGTTCGTGTAAAATGGTAAAAACACTACCATCTGATATCTTTACAATGTCAGCTCGCTCGTGTACCTTTAATTTGCAATCGTTCATAACCAATTTGTGGATTATTTTGATGTTTTCTGGAATAACAGCCTTATTTGGGCGTCCACTGCGCTCTGCATCACTTGTGGTGGTACGACCACGTTTAAATTCAGCAATTCACTATTCTACCATTTGTCTCGATGGAGCAGAGTTCGGACAATGTTTATAAAGCCATTGTTTAGTTTCCACTGTATTTTTTTTTCATCAAAAAGCAATGTTTATCAAAACTCGAAATTCACTTTTTTTCCATTTTTTTTTTCAATAACAAAAGTTGCTTCACACAAAATGCTTTAACTTACGAATTAATAGTCAGATTGCTGTCAAATTTATACACGTATCGTTTGAAGGTTAGTACTAAATAAAAAAATCTAGTAATGCCATATATGTGTCATCCTATGGACTTTTTGAATGGACTGTTATTTGGATTAAAAGACAGACAATAAAACCCAAAATTCTGTTCCCATTACTAGAAGGAAGCAGAAGACCATGACTAATTGATATCGTCATTCGCACATAAAAACAACATGCCATTTAAATACTAATTACTCCAGTTAAAGTAAAATAGTAACACTTCTATTTATCCGAGTAGAAGTAAAATTGGTCTTCTTCGGTCGGCCTTACACTGAAGGACATCTTTCCTAGTATAGCTAATATATCTAGCAGTACACCGAAGGGACGTACTTCAACTTTTCAAAATTGGGTTGCTGAATAAGTGACCAAGGACACTTCAACCACAATGGGCTCTAATTTTCTTGTTGTTGTTCAATAGGGGAAATCCTTTACGGACATCTGGGAAGATAACCCAGATAGTTTCAGACTTCTAGTCTGTGAGTACCGAATATGATAACAAAGGCTTCCACGGCCACAATCAGTACAGGATATACTTCTTCCGGGATTGGACCGTGTCAAAGAACTACTAAAAGTGTTCGACGTTTTGACGAGCATCGTAGAGGGCTTCTTCAGAAACAAAGTAACAGTAAATGAAAAATAAAATACAAGAAAATATACAAAAATGAAAAATTAAAAAAGTCCAATTTCAAAACATCAGAGCACGTAACTTAGTATGTCCACCATACCAGAGGCGAAACTCTTCTGAATTGAAAATTTGGTACAAAAGATTGAAGAGTTTAGACAGAAAAGCACGGTAACTCAGTATGTCCACCATACCAGATTCGAAACTCTTCTGTTAGTACCCACTAAAAGCCCTGCTTCTTTGGGCCGGGCCCTTGGCCCCCAATCCCTTCGTCAAAACAGTACATTAGAACTGGAGCACTAATGTAAGGTGTTTTGCCTGAAACAGACAAAAGAGAAAAATTATCCTAATGGAAGTCGATCGCTGTTACAGCCCAGAGAACCATCCTCGGTCTTCTGATTTTGGTTGAGATTTCCGGGTCGTAATCCTCTACCTGTAGAACTAGCTCGTTGGGATGCGTTTCTGCTCTTAACATTGCCCTAAAATTTACCTCCCTGATGAAAATTTCTTACCTTAGATAGGTCGACTTCTCTATGAAGTTGATCATTTCTAGCAAACCATGGAGCATCCGAGGTTTGTCTTAGAAAGACGTTCTGGAACACCTGAAGTTTCTTCATCTGGTTATAGGTATCCTGTGACCAAGTTACAGATTCGTAGATCATCGCTGGTCTTATAATTGATGTGTTCAGCGAAACTTTAAGTCCTGTGGATAGTTTGCTATTTCTACCAATCATTGCTAGCAGCAGTCCCTTTAGCATTCTGACCTTGGACACTGCATAATCGATGTGAGCCTGAAATGTCAGTCTTTTGTCGAATGTTACTCCTAGATACTTTGCCTGAAGTCTCCAGTCAACGCTTTGGCCATGGACCTGCAAATGTCCATATAGAGTCTTCTTCTGGTGAAGAAAACTGCTTGGGTCTTGTCTGCGTTGACTTTAATCCCGTTTACAAAAGTATTCTAGGAATTCGTCTGCAGTTGTCTGTAGCCGTCAGAACTTAGAGAATTTACCAATAACGTTGTGTCGTCTGCATAGGTTGCTAATGTCGTCTGGTCGGTACTTGGAATGTCTGTTGTAAACAGAGCGGTGACAAGGTAGAACCTTGAGGTATGCCATACCCCCTACTGGTTAGACAGTTTTTGCCTCACCTCCGCTCTAAATGAGCGCTGGTACAGGAACGAGCTTACCATTTGAACCATTGTTAGAGGTAACCCGAAGTGATGCATCTTGTAGACTAATCCTTGGTGCCAAACTGTGTCAAATGCCTCGGAGATATCAAAGAAAATTACTTCTACTACCTGATTCCAGTTCATGCTGTGTGTGATTTTTTGAACCACCCACAACAACTGGTCCGAGGTAGAGTGCATTGGTTGGAACCCAAATTGTTCCTTACGGTGCGTTTACACTAGACACTTTATTCCATATATTTTTCTCTGACATAAAATTAATTTTCCCTCTGACATAAGTGTCAACTATCCCGAGAGAAGCTATCTCCCCCAGCTGACTAGATAAGTCTCGGATATCTTCTCTCAGGATAGTTGACACTTATATCAGAGAGAAATGTACGGCATAAAATGTCTAATTGCGCTTAGCATTCTTAGGAATAATGTAGCGAGAGCGGATGATGTTCTGCAGACGCTTCTTCAAAATCCTCTCCGCCACCTTACCTAAGTTGGATAAGAGGTTTAATGGCCTGTAATTTTTTTGAGAAAATTCCCCGCCTTACCTAGCTTAGAAGTGAAGATAACGTTTGCAGACTTCCACCGATTTTTGAACAGTCTGAAAGGGCTCTAATTTTAGATAACCCATCTTAAATCCAGATCTGTCGAGTTAAATACATCTAATTAATAACGTTGCATGCAAATCTCTGAATTATTAGATTAATTTCAAACGATAGGAAACGATCTACTTAAAGACTAAATTTCTACTGATTTAAATCCGAAAAACTATGTCTTAGAAAAACAAATCTCACAAAAAGTAAACTGTTTAAAATGGTAACTTCTCTATTTAAGCAGTGTAAATTCTTTTAAAAAGAATAAAATTTAGATACTCCATCTTTCAGTGGAAAATATGACCGATTATTGTGTCTAAATGTTTAATCTCTCGAGTTTTTGTCAACTGTAGGGAAAAAACAATAAAATTTTGTTTTCTTCTGAACCCAAATATTACCAAATAAGACCAATTGGAGGAATAGGGAATAGATGATGCATAATTCTTTAAAACCAATGTCAACTGTAATTATAGGTTGAATTAAAATCGTTGGGATTATTAATATAATAAAAAAGCCTGATGTAATGAATTTATACTGCTAATTAACTGCTTAATAATCTACAATTACATTTGGGTAATTATATTGCATATATCCTATAATAACCCGAGACACACAGCGTACTAATGTGACTTTAAATTATCGTACTACTTCATAATCTCTAAATTTCTTATTAGAATTATTTTTTGTTGTTTCCTGCCATAACAAGTGAATATTTTCCATTTAATTTTACTATAATACTATTAGGTTACTCATTGTTTTTATTATGCTTTTATCAGTATATCTGACAGAACTAAAAACTTTATCCCGTTCATTGAATCTTATCAGAAATTTTACCTACAAATCTAATACCATCAAAGGAAGCTGACTAATGAACGAAATTATAAATATGAAAATAAAAAGTCATCAGACTGATAAATATAATTTTATCAAATTGTCTATTCTGGCAGACAAAAATTTGAATTAAAATCTCACGCCATTGAAAGTGGCAAGTTGACAAGTAAGACGATAGCACAAACGAACGGAAGATGGCAGACCTGAAATATTCAAAATAGAGACCCTCGAGTAGGAGCCTGGTACTCTTTCGACTCTTCCGATAGTGCAAACATTCTAATTTGTAATTTTTGATATTTTAAGCTGTTTGTTTCATGTTTATGTTATGTTATGTTGTGTTATGTTTATTCTCGTTAGAAACATAGTTTGACTTGACGAGAAACATAAAAATAAAATAAACGGTTACAAATTTCAAAAATGACAGGTTGCTATTTTCGCGCTATAAAATAGCTGACATATGGCTGCAGGGTGCTAAACTTTACCCTCAGAGTCTTTGATTCAAAATAGAGACCCTCTAACCTCTTTAGTAAGAGTCTGGGACTCTTCTGCCACATTTCAGCTATTTTGATATTTTTAGCTGTTGATTTTATGTTTATTCTACTCGTTAGAAACATAGCTTGACTCGACGAGACATATAGACATTAAATAATCAGCTAAAAATATCAAAAATGACAGGTTGGAATTTTTGCACTATTTTTTTTTATTTTATTTTTCGAAAATTTAACCTTAGTCTTGAAATTTTTACTTTTTACTGCAGCAAGAGTAAACTTTAAAGCTCTGTTTATTTTTTACTGAATCCTTTGATGCTCTCTTCTGAAAATTTACCTTTTTTTTGAATTTTCACAAATTCGACTTGTTTCTCTACAATTTGCCCTCCCAATGTGTTCCCATTTATTTATAAATTACCATTTATACTTTTAATAATTCTACGCACTTCCCGTGTCTTATCTCTTAATAAAAACGACCTTCACACCAGAACAGATTTTTTTTTCATTTACATATTTTTAAATAGTCTAATCGTACAAATTGCCCTAAACTAACGTGTAAATATCCGTAATTGTTTAAATAGGTTGCGTCATATTGATCGATCTTCGATGATTATTGGAATTAGAAGATCTTCGAAACCCAACCTTGAATATTTCTCTGAACAATTTGGCGTAATGCAGCTTCGTGATTTCCGCGAAACTGAAATTTTTGTGCTGTCATCATTTACTTCGTTAGTTCACGTACTGATGTCAAGCCACCAAACGATCTCAAGTCTAAAAAAATTTCGTCTACGTGTTATAGCCAATTGTCGTTGTTGTGGACATAAGTTAGCCTTTTTTTGATTCAAATATAATTTTGGATTCGAATTAATTTTTAGTTCGAATTATTTTTTGGATCGAACTATTTTTTGGTTCGAATCATTTTTGGCTCGAATCATTTTTGGTTCCAATTATTTTTTAGTTCCAATTATTTTTTCGTTCGAATCATTTTTGGTTCCAATTATTTTTTAGTTCCAATTATTTTTTCGTTCGAATCATTTTTGGTTCCAATTATTTTTTGGTTCGAATCATTTTTGGTTCCAATTATTTTTTAGTTCCAATTATTTTTTGTTCGAATCATTTTTTGTTCGAATTATTTTTTGATTCGAATTATTTTTTGGCTGAAAACAAATTAATAAATTTGGAAAAACTTTAGTAAAATGTTGTACTAAGGAATCTGTTTTTTATACATTTTTACATAGCAAGGCTTTAACATATTTTTCTAATATTTGGCAACTACATACAGAAAATCATAAGCGATAGCTGGGTAAAGACCCTAAATCTCTAAGTATTAAATATTCCAATTCAAGGGGAATGGAGATGATTATAAATAACAATATTCGAAATCAAAGGATCTAAAAAATTGGCACTTTTAATTATCTATTTTTTTCTCAAAGTCTCTTTAGATCTAGAGATCAGGTTTTATCAGCTAGGCTTTTAGCAACTATCGCTTATGATGTGTAATGATTAGTAGGGAGGATTAAACGATGAAAAAATTTATATTTATGGATCCTTTAGGAGATTTGAAAGAAGACACATTCATCAAAACACGAGGGGAAATCAAATATGAACCGGAATTTCTATCATGTTGCCATGAGGGTGTCGTTAGGGTGCGCACACTCTTAGACATGTTAGGTGGGGATATCACGTGACTTCCTGCGCTCAAGCAAATTGTGTTCTCGCCGTTCATCACTTGTAAAAACAATGAATGAGCAAGAGGTCCATCCGCACGTAGCGCAGCGAATTATCATTAAATTTCTTGCCGTTGAAGGTGTAAAGCCCGCCGAAGTTCCTCATAGAATGGAAGCACAGTGTGGGGATACTTGTTTGAAGTTAAGTCAAGTGAATGAATGGCACAATAAATTTTTGGGAGGATGCACTCAAGTTGAAAATGAACCCCATGCCCGTCGTCCTCGGACCAGTGCGACTACGGGCAAGATTAAGGCTTTATGCACTCGATTTTCTGCATGAACGTCGTACGGTGGTGCTGCCTCCTACTGCCATCTATTTGATGAAATAAAACGTGCATATCGGCGGCAGAAGCACGAATTTTCGGTCAGAAATTTAGTTTTGGTTCATCACGACAATACCCACCCCCACTTAGCCAATCTGACACACAACAATTAGAGTAAATGAGTTAGGCAACATTAGAACACCCTCGTTACAGTCCCGACTTATCACCAAGCGATTATCATATGTTTGGGCCACTGAACTTTCTCCAGTGGCCCAAACTAGGAGGTGAGCGATTCCACGATGATGCTGCTGTTGAGACATTTGTGCGCAATTGGCTCCAAACACGCCTTCGTTCTTTTTATGATAATGGCATTAAAAAACTTCCAATCCGTTGGAAAAAATGCATAACAAAATCAGGAGATTATGTGGCAAAATAGTTAATAACTTTCAAATATGTATCTTGTACCAATAAACAAATTCCGTTTCATATTTGATTTATCTTCGTATGTCAAAAGAGTTCTAATTCTTGGAAGAAACCTACGAATCTCTTAAGACTTGAAGGATGTAAATGATAATTCAATTTTTTTTGTGACACGGGCTTGTCCTTGGTTATCTTCAAAAATTGATGTACAAATCTTGTCCTCTGAAACCAAGAAAGATTGAAAAATAGAGAGCAACTTTTGTTGTATTTTTTAATCTTTGTTGGCTCCAGGGGACAAGATTTGTAAATCAATATTTTTGGGGGAAAAACAGGCGACGAAATATCTAGATTCTCGTTAGATGCACATTGTTGGAAGTGGCTGAAAGTCTGAAAACAAACAAAATAGTAAAAAATCGCCAAATTGTGACCACCGCTTCAAATGATTGTTTGATAAGTGGCGCAAAAGTCAAATATTTGGATTTTGAAGGTTTGATGATCGGATGATTAAAAAATTACATGGTTTCTTTAGAAGACTTGGAGGAAGAGCCCAAATATGGAAATATTTTAAATAGGTTTGGAAGAAGTGTCGACTAAAGAGCTCAAACCTTTTCAACAGATTTGGAGAAAGAGGCCAAATCTTCTTTTCCTGTTAAGAGAAGAAGGGGACCAAAGTCTAAAATGATTCAATTTCCCAAACGCTAAAACAATTTCTTAACCTTGTCATAATTAACTTTTTTTCTCATTCCACAGTTACGTTCAAATAAAAACAAAACATATACGTAGAATTTCATCCATCATCCATCTATTTCGTGCGCTATTCTGCCAAAAACAGCTTTCAGAATAGCACCAGAATTTCGCTCATAGAATTTGAGTTCAGTCGTATTGAGATTTCAGCCGCTTTCAAATTTCGGGTTCTATTGTCTTCTTGTCCTCATCGTTGTGAAAATGCGATTCAATTGGACAAATTTAACGATTAGAGATGTTTAAAAAAGTCGAGATAAGGAATCTGATTTGTTTTCTGTTTATTTGCAGATTTTGACGAGATCATGAAATCACTTAATGAGAAAAGCTCAGGGAATTGTCTTCACAACTCATTATCGCAAGGACTCACATAAGGATAACTTCGTCGATTCGTCTAATTAATAAATAAATAGTATCGATTACTGAAATGAAGATATTCGTTGTGCTAGTTGTTTGTCTATGCGGTACCTATATAGAAGCTGGCGGCGTAAAGCAAACAGGTGAGTGAAATTTTAATTATTGGTGTGGCAATTTTTAGAAAATTGGGGCACTTTGCCGTATATTTATTTTTACTTTTGTCCCCAAGCATATGAGTGATTCGGTGGACAAAATTCAGAGCATTTTTTATTTTTTTTCGGTGGCTTGTAGTTTACAACATAATTAACTTTTGATAATTATCACAGTTTTTATAAAATACATATTGATAATAAATTTAATCGTGGTCGTATTTTACCGTTACTTCGGTGGTTAGGGGCCATTTAGGAATGATTAGTCACTATTTTTAGTTGTAAATGATAAAAACGTATTTACATCCTTGTGGTTTAAGAATTGACTGCTTAAAAAATATATAAATTATGATATTTAAGAATTTTACTCCAAGTTACACACTTTCTGCCTTTCAGTAGAATTTTACCAATAAAGCAAATCGTAAGCACAGTCGAGCTTTGTTGATTTTACACTGACACTAATTGCACTAGCAACACATGCATTTCTTTAAGGAATCAAAAGAAACAATTTTAATTTACATATCGTCGTTGTGGTGGAAAAATCTTCTATGTTCTGAAATGTAAATTTTAAAGGAGGGTAGAAAAACATATCATTACTGCAGTGGAAAAATTTTCTATGTGCAGCTTTTTATAAAAACAGGTTCTTTTCACAATCTCATGGAGATTTAATGTCTCTTCTCTTCCAAAAAAATATGTTTCGCTGCTCTCCTTTAAAATTTACATTTCAGCACATAGAAGATTTTTTCAAGGCAACGACGATATTTACCTCTAACTTGTACATTTAATTCTTACTGGTGTTTAATTACACACCTCAATTTACAGAAATGTCGAAATGAAAGGCGAAACTTTGAGGTCAAATTTCTAAAAGAAAAAAATCTCCGAGATTGACCCAAAATTTCTACTGGAAACTTCATCTATTTTAAAAACAGAAACAAAAATTTCGAGCTTAAGCTTAAAATTTAGCCTTAGTACTCGAAATGTTGAGTTTGTCGTCCAAATTTAGCTTTTCATTTTTTATATTTGACTTTTGTGGCTTGAAATGATAATCTAATTTATTAGGGTACTAATTTATTAGGGTATTTAGTCAAAAAAGTATTAATAGTCGAGTCATATTTGTTAAAAATTCATTGACTGAAAAGCAGAAATCTTGGGTTCGGATTCAAAATTTCGAGTTTTTTCGCCAAAGGAGTAAAGTTGTTTGCGGATGAAAATGAAAATTGCAAAATTTCGAGAAGAGAGATCGAAATTTCGAGAAAAGAGATCAAAATTTCTAAAAAAGGGATCGAAATTTCAAGTTTCATATTTAAACATGACTCTCAAGCTGTGTACTTTTTTTTCGCAGCAGGATCAAAGGTGGGCGTTAATTTTGAAACACAGTCTGCTTGCCTTGTCTACCACAGGTGAATTTCCCACGGTTAAATATTCAGTATTGACTTTGAACTGTCGTATGTGGTGGTTGTAATACATTGGTACTAATATTTCTTTTTAACAAAGTGAAAGAGTAACAATTATTTATTTATACAGGCGAAAGCAGCACCAGCAGAAACGAGAAACTAAAAGTTTATTCATACATACTTTAAAACGAAATGGCAACTTTACGGTTTTGAAGTACATAGTGCGGGGGAAGTTTTTTGTTTTATTGGTAAAGCGCATTATTCCAGGACTTGCGGCAACGCGAACTTCAAACTAAATATGAAAATTATTCCATTTTTTTTTCTGAACGAATATTTGTTGTTCTTAGCAAATATGCTGCATTGAACAATTTATTAAAACTAGTATTACCCTCGGAAATTAAACTGACATTTACTAAAAATTGGTAAAACGAACAAAAAAATAAAATTCAACGAGAACAAAGAAGTTATAGATCGCTAAAGTTTTGACGCACGTAACTGTATTACAAAAAATGTCATGCAACGAGAACAAGGGATTGATTGGACCTTTTTATTGTTTCCCTAGTCCCATCGAAGCACAGGTCATCTAAGGATAAATTCATAAGCTAACAGAGCAAGTTTTCATTGGAAGTTATTTTTTTTATCTTATTCAAATTTAAGAATTTTTACATGAATGATAAATAAAGGTATGAGTTCAAGTTCAGGTATAACCCCGGATCTAGACTTATGACCGCATAAATAATTGAATATTCTCTGAAGGGTAATAAAAAGGGATCAAAATGCCTTGAATAAATAACGAAACGTTCATTTTAAACCATCTCAAACATCCGTCTTCATCAAATCTTTTTATTATTTTATTGCACAATACGTTATGATTTTGTCTAAGATTACAATAATATTTGCAGTCTCAACAATATGTTAATAAATGTTGTCTGATTTACAGAATTGAACCCTGCCTCGCAATTGTAAATATTAATGTTTTTCAAGAAAAGGAAAAATCCCAAAGCTAAAACCACCATACATTATGCTCATCTTTATTATTTGTTTCTGTCGAACGAATTCTCAAATATTTTTGCACAATTGATTTGAAATTTTGAAAGGTGCAATAATGTAAAATTTGTTACCAAATACCAACGTTCACTGTGTTCAATGTAAAATAAAAACCCCTCAACAAGAGCGATATAATGCAAAACAAGACAGTTTTAAATGCTGTTTACAAATAAGTTTTGGCAGCAACAAGACCACGAGATTTTTTGATGTACACAAACAAAAATTTCAGATTATCTACAAAAAATTAAATCTTAGAGGCTCGTACATAGCACATAAACAATTTTATATATTTTTTCCAATTAAAACTTAAATTGGGAAACCAGAATTGCGATCATGATAAAACCCTTAAACTATCAATTTGCTACCGAATCCTTAGAATTGAGCCACTAAAGTAGTACCAGATAAGATCACTTATTTTAGTAGTTTTTTACAGAGGATCGATAGTAATCAATTACTTGAAGGATGATAATCAAAAAATTTTTATGTGATGTGGACATTTTTTTTACAACTGCGTAGATATCACAATTACAAAGATACAACCAGACCACCAAATGCAAAATTTTTTCATTAAACTAATTGCACCTAGTATTATCACTTACAGATACTTTAAAATTAAAACAAGCAATTAATAAAACCTCTTTGTTACTCCAGATCATTGTTTAAAAAAAAATGCAATCTAATCTATTTTCCAGATCGTCAAACAGATTTGTCTGCGGACGACGCAAGGACTGATTTATCCAACAATGAGAACAAAACTTCTCCCGAGACGACCTTCGCTCAATTGAAGAGAAAAAAACGATACATCATACTGACGAAGTCGCCCTTCCTTTTGGCGAATCATACGGAATGTTCGGACTCTTCCGACGATTTTCCCTCGTTTTTTACCACAGACCAAAGAGAAAAAGGGGCCATCATTTTGGTTTTTTTAGTCGGCATATACTGCTTCACGATTTTGGCCATCATTTGTGATAATTACTTTTTGCCTTGCGTGGAAAGGATATGCGAAGTACTCAACTTATCTCAGGTATGTTGTTTCAAGATAGGAGAAGGTCAAATCAATTGAACTAATAAGTATGCCAAGATGCACCTACTGATAAGAAAATAATCGATTACTGGTGTATTTAAAATATTTTGATTTAAACGTGTTTTATTGATATATGGAACATTAATATTTGTTAAATTATTTCGCCTTTGGTTTGTCAATAGTTTTCTCGTTAAGTGTATAAATAACAACGTTTGCTTTTTATTTATTTATATAATTCACATTAATTATCGAACAGTTTTATTTTTTCAATCAGTTAGAAATATGTACAAAAGTATTGATACTCGTTTAAATATTTGATGTTTTGTTATTGGGCAAGGACGAACATTTTCTTGAAACTTAATTGCTATCAATTGTGCGTATTTTCAGTAATTAATAAAGCAAATGTTAGTAACGCATATAATTTAAGAGATGATATGGTTAATATAGATGGCACTTAATAAAACATTTTGAAATATATGTGTGTCTAAAATGTATGAAATTCAAGATAAATTATGACTGCAGCAAAACCATTCAAGCTCTTACACCAATGATAACAGGTATCTGCTAGTGACAGAAGACTAGATGCACATGGAGAAGGATATTATCTTGCATTATTTTTTCATCTTGATATTATTCTTATTGTTAGTCGTCCCTTTTCAGTTTAGATGCCCACTGGTGCATCTAGAGGTCCTAACCAAAATATATATGCATTTTGTTCATCCAGTCTTTGATATGGGATTATTTACAACTTATGACTGATCATATTTGTGCAGCTAAAAAGCTAGCAAAGAGCACATTTCTTTGTTAAATGCACTCGCAAAGGTTACATAGGGATCTTTGCAAGTAGACGGTGGAAATGAATATAAAATGAACATTTCAGATTATTGAATAAAAAAAGGGTACCCCGCTCATGTAAAGTAGTTCAATGAAGTTAGAAACTTCTTTTGCTCATTCAAAACCTTTAGTGCGCATTCAAAATCATCTCATCATATTTTCATTATATCATATCATTATAATGATAATGATCTAATGTGGTCAGCTTCCAGGGACCGAAAAGCCAAAAGTTTAATTCGTGAAAGACACTTCAGTGACCCAAATTCTACTGCGTCTTTAAAATCATCTCATATTTTAGTTTGAAGAAGCTTTCTCATCAGGGGCGGCCTTTGGGGGTGGCGAGCAGGGCAACCGCCCGGGGCCTCGCTCTTGGAGGGGGGCTCGCGCACTAACGCATTCTAATGGTCATTTGGAATTTCCTTCTCTTTCACATTGAGAAAATTTCGTACTAGTGCTACCAACTGCAAAGACTAAACAAAACCTGATAGTACTCCATTTTCTTCGTGTTTACAATTCGGAGAATTTCCGTGTTTTATTTCACCTGTCAACTGTCATCGGGTTATGCTTTTATATTAAAGCAATCGTCATCATTTCTAAATCCCTGATTCTTTTAGGACATTAATGCACCTTAATTTATCATGATTAATAATTTGTTATCTTTGCGTTTATTAATTTTTCTTAATTTTAAATATACAATTTTAAAAGTCTAAATTTATTTATTTCTCGTCAAGCATAATCATCAAAACTCATGGGCTTAGGCAAAATTTTGTTCAGGGAGGGGCAAGAATCATTTTAAAAAATTGATAAAAAAAAAGAAAACCGGAAAACGTTTCGGATGAGTATATAAATATTTTCATTCAGTTACATAAACTGAGGAATCGAATTTTCTGATTAACTTCGAAAGTGAGGGCCGAACTTTTCGAAAACAGAAAATTGAATCTGAAATAAAAACCAAACCTTTTGGAAAACTTCGAAAGATTACGATTTTTGAAAAATACCGTCGGAATGTCGAGAAAAAGGTTGACATCTCTTGAAAAAAAGTGAACATTTATAAGAGAAAATTTAATTTTGAGAGAGACGAATTTAGAGTAAAAAATAAATTTTGGGAAAAGTTGGAATGTTTATAAAAATTCGAAAAAAATATATTTTCAAAGGTGGAGTTTTGTAAAAAAGAGACGTAATTTTCAGAAAAAGTTGGAACTTTGAGAAAAATTTTTCACTGTAAGTGGAGATTTCCAGAAGCATAAAACATCTCTACTTAAAGCTAGAGTTAAAATTTTCAGGATAAGACAAATTTTGAGTATCATGAAATTTAAATTAAAAAAATAAAATTCAGAAAAAACGGAATATTTAAAAAATGAAAATTCAATTTTGAGAGAAAAAGTAGAATAAAGTCGTAATTTTGAAAGCGACGAATTTTGAGAAGGAACTCTAATGTGGGTAAGGATATTTTAGAAAACCAAAATTGGACAAACCCAACCTTTCGGAAGAACTCGAAAAATCTTGAAAATTTTAAAAATGCCAAAATATTTCCAAAGGTCAAATGTGACAAAATTTCCAAAAACACTTTTTTTCGAAATTTTCACTTTTTTATTCTAATTTTAACATAATATTTAAATTTCAATAAAGACATTGAATGTACAAAATTTTTTTTTCTTGAAATTACCCAAAAATATTTTTCTCCATATTTTTAATTTTCGATAAAATACCGATCTTATTCAGAGAAAACAGACGAATTTCGAGAGAATTGAAATTTAAAGGAAAAGCCAACTTCTGAAAGTTTCAGAAACTAAAACATAGCATTTTGAAATAGAATTCAAAATTTCGAAAATAAGGCGAAATATTAAGTTGAAATTTCTGGGGTCAAATTTAAAAAAAAGAAGACAAATACTCAGTAAAGTGCCCGAACTGTGATAGAAAACATGATTTCTGAAAGAAGAGTCCAAAAAGTAGAATTTTTTGAATAAAGTCAAAATTTCAAAAAGGATAAATTTGAGAAAAAAATTTAAAATTTTTAGCAAAGTTAAATATCGAATTTTGATATAAAAATATCGAGAAAAAGGCAAATTTTAAGAAACCTGTCAATATTTCTAAAAAACCAAATTCTAAAAGATCAAAATCTTCAGTAAAACCCGATGTAAATAAAAATTAATAAAAATAAAGGAATTTAAAAAAAAAGACATTTCTGAACAACAGTCGACCTTTCTAGAAAAACTACCAAATGAACCATCCAAGCTCGAATATTTTCCAAAAAAAATTCAAACTGCAAGAAAAAGTACAATTTTAAAATTAGCCCTTTATGAAAAAAACGAATCTTGAAAAAATGTTAAAATTTTAGGAAAGATACGAATTTCCAGGAAAAATAATCAGATTTCTGGTAACATATAGGATAGGATTTTAGGATAACTTTCAAATTTACAAAAAAAGACGGATTTTGAGAAAAATATCCAAGTTTAGATTTTTTAAATTCGTTTTTTTTGGAAATTTCAAATTTTTTGCCTTCAAAAACAAAAAAAAAAGATCGAAATTTTAAGAAAAAAGTCGAAATTTAGTAACTTTTTTAGAGAGAGTCAAAATTTGTCGAAATTTTGGAAAAAAGACAAATTTTGAGAAAAATCTAATTTCTAAAATTTTCTCTTGACCACTTGAATGAGGCAGACATGCGCCCTGATCTGCCCCACCCTAAGTTAGAAAATGTCCAATATTGAAATACACGTAGAAATTTTGAGAAACAATTTGTATTTCAATTTAAACCATCTCAGGGAAAATTTTTCCATCAAATTTTGAGGAAAAAGTTAATATTGATAAATAAGTCAAAATTTTTAGAGAATCAAAATCTAAAAAAAGCCGAAGTTTTCGAAACAAACGAATTTTGAGAAATGGTACAATTTTGAAAAATAAAACAATGAATTTTGAGATAAAAATTCGAAATTTTGACTAAAGTCGGATTCTAATGAAAGAAATAGAATTTTAGGAATAAATTTGCAATTTCGGAAGAAGTTTATGAAAAAAGACGAATTTTGAGAAACAAGTCGAAATTTTGAGAAAATGTCAATAGCTTAAAGGACAAGTTTTGCCGAATGGAAATTTTTTAGAGAAAGTCTTCTCAGTTGGATATAAATTTTTGTTTAACTGCATGAGCCAGGGAGGCAAGCACTCTACCCTGCCAATTTTGGCTATGCCTACGTTAAAACCAATTCCACAAAGACAAGGGCCTCGCAACGGCTAAGACCGCCTCTGTCTCTCATTAAATTATAATGATAATGATCTAATGTGGTTACCTTTCAGGGACCTAAAAGCGAAAAATTCTTTCCTGAAAGACACTTCAGTGACCCAAATTCGACTGGGCCTTCAAAATCATCTCATATTTTAGCCTGAAGAAGCTGTCTCATTACATTATAATGATAAAGATCTAATGTGGTCACCTTCCAGGGACCTAAAAGCGACAAGTTTCTTTCCTGAAAGACACTTCAGTGACCCAAATTCTACTGCACCTTCAAAATCGTCTCATATTTTAGTCTGAAGAAGCTGTCTCATCACATTATAATGATAATGATCTAATGTGATCAGCTTCCAAAGATCTAAAAGCGAAAAGCTTCTTTCCTGAAAGATACTTTATTGACCCAAATTCTACTGCGCCATCAAAATCATCTCATATTTTAGTCTGAAGAAGCTGTCTCATTACATTATAATGATAATGATCTAATGTGGTCACCTTCCAGGGACCTAAAAGCGACAAGTTTCTTTCCTGAAACACTTCAGTGACCCAAATTCTATTGCGCCTTCAGAATCATCTCATATTTTAGTCTGAAAAAGCTGTCTCATACATTATAAAGGTAATGATCTAATGTGGTCACATTCTAGAGACCGAAAAGTGAAAGGCTTTTTTCCTGAAAGACACTTCAGTGACCGTAATTGACAAAACTTTTCAATTTCGATCACCGGGGCAATGATTTAAACTAAGGAATAGTGCAAGAACACTCGCCTATGTAAGGCCACCATCCAGAATCTAAACGTGGTCTTCCCCTTTGGTATCACTTCAGATTAACGGTGGCTTTTTTTTCAGGATGTCGCTGCTGCCACCTTTATGTCAGTTGCTACTTCAGCACCAGAACTGTTCGTGAACCTGATAGGCACCTTCATCACCGAGTCAGATATAGGAATCGGGACGATTGTGGGATCCTCACTTTTTAATGCCTTGGGTGTCGCCTCGCTGGGAGGACTTGCTGCTAGTAAAGTAAGTAGTCTTTGTTTTTGCTTCTAGTTTAGAGGCCGGAAATGAATTTCCCTTTCCTACCCATTTCTTCGTATATGAAACCTTGAAATTCGTTAGTCGTGTAGCAGTTGTAGAGTATACCCCAATAGATCGAGTATTTTAATTGACATTTTACATATTTCATCTAGCCTATTCAATTGGACTGGTGGCCGTTAACAAGAGATGTCATCATCTACATTTTGGCGGTATTCCTCCTCATCTCCATAACTTGGGACGGTGTAATTTATTGGTACGAAGGCTTGGTGCTGTTCATCGTCTACTTTATTTATTTTACTGTGATGTTCAACAACGTTAGAATAGTGAATTTTTTAAAAAGAGTATTCAAAAAGGACAATAAAGTTGGCGCGAGTGACGTGGAAAGTGCCAAAGGACATAACACGAACTCTGAAAGACATAGCGTCTCCGCAATGTCCCATTATGGATCTTACATGGAAGAACCTACCGTAAAATATATAGAGAATAAGGATCTGAAATCTGCCATTGAAGCTGAAAAGCAAAAAGAGGAAGAAGAGGGTGAGTTTCAGCACTGTTTTGCACCTAGTAGAAGAAGTAGAATTAGAATTTTGGTGTAACGGACTGATCCTTGGTTATCTTTAAAAATTGAAATACAAATCTCGTCCCCTGAAACCAATACAATACAAGATTTGTATTTGAATTTTTTGTAGAATTAGAATTGAAATACAAATATTGTCGTCTGAAACCAAGAAAGGTTAAAAAAACACAGCAAAGGTTGCTCTAACGCGTTTGGCTATCGAAACGCGTTAGAGTAATCTTTGTTGTGTTTTTTAATCTTTTTTAGTTTCAAGAGATAGGATTTGTATTTCAATTTTTGAAGATAACCAAGGACCAGTCCTTTCCACCAAAATAGAATTAGAGTACTAATTAACCTCAATAACTGGCTATATTAAGTCGTGAACTGAACCCCAAAACTAATGTTTTCCTTTACCACATCAACAGTTAGTGATAATTACGCCAAACGAATTTTGCCAATAGAGCTGGAGTTTCAAACGTTTTGGTTTTGCAGGTGTCATCTCTCCATTCAGCTTCCCATCTGGGTCGTGCCTTAAGAAAGCCTACTTTATCTACACATGGCCAATAAGACTGGTGTTCTTCTTCACTGTTCCAGACCCCAAAAGATACCCGAAATTGTTCCCGATTACCTTCATCATGTGCATCATTTTCATCGGTACCAATTCCTACGTGGTCTCGTGGATGATCTCAATTATAGGTAAGACATCGTTTTCTTATTTCCACATGACTGCGGACATCGAATTCTTATGGCTGAAAAATGATAGTTTTATATAGGAAGTGATGTAAATTCAATAAGTGTTTTAAAATTAAATCGATCGATAAAAAAAATATTTACATTGTTCTAATTTTAACACACTCATTAATGCGGTCGGAAGAGGTTTTTATAGAGAAAATAAACGCGAATTTTATAGAGTTTATTATTTTATATTTCAGAAAAATCGAATTAAGTAGCTTGAAAGCAAAACTGTTTTATTTATCAATCGTTAACTGTTTACAGCTTCGGATAATGACAGTGAATAACTTTAGTGTCTGTGACTAATTGAAGAAAAATTCTTTTGTTTACGTGCTGATTTTCCTCTATTTTATAGTTGCTAGAAAAACGGAGAATGCCATTAAATTAAGCAACGAGTTTGATATTTAATTAGAAAATTCTGACTACTTAATTTAGCAAATAAATATAAGCAAATAAAAGCCACTCAAGTCAACAAAATATATCATCTAAGCTTATAAAAATTACGTTTGATGTATGACCCGAAACGTTATTTAATTAGGTCGTAACATGGTCTTCACTTCATGGACTTTCTTTTCTTTTAAAGTTTCAAATAAGAAGAGAAGATTACAGTTTTTCTTACTGATGGTATTAAATTTAAAAGCTCTAACACAACTTCAGATTGACATTTCCAACCCTTACGTCGTGGAATTCTTTAATAATTGTGAACAACTTCAGATTGCTGTTAAAAAACAAGATTTTTGCTGTAAAAAATGAGAAATCCTTCATTAAATGAGAAGCAATCCTTGCAGAGAGCAAATCTTCTTTGAAATGAAAAGACTCTTTGAAATCGAGGAACAGATACTCGTACCTATATCTGTACCTGTACTTCATAGGAAGATACATAAACTTGCTTCAAAGGAAATCAAATCTGTAACTCAGCCATGGAAGAACATAGTGAGGCTACGATTGTAGCATTGGATATCTCAAAGGTTTTCGACAGAGTCTGGCACCAATCTCTTCTCGCCAAATTAATATCTTATGGTCTTCTTTCTCGACTCTGTCATTTGATATCCAAGTTTCTCGCTGACAGATCTCTTCAGGTCGTCGTCGATGGTATCTCATTCGAGACATTTGCGATTAACGCAGGGGTGCCTCATAGGTCTGTCCTGTCTTCTACTCAGTTTCTGCTACACCTAAACGATCTCTTACCTTCAACTTCCAACCCTATATACAGCTGCGCAGATGATAGTAGCCTTGTGTCATCTTTCTTCGCTAACAAAGGATTATCTGTCGCTGCTTCAAATCGACTAAGGAAACAGCAGATACAGACGATTAATCGGGATCTCGATATCGTTGTGGAATGGGGTAAAAAAAGTTTGGTCGACTTCAACGCTTCAAAAACTCAGGCCGCGGTTTTCTCTAAGAAAACATCAAGAGATAATGCAACAAACATACTAATGAACGGTAAAATTCTTCCCAAGGGATCTAATCTATCTATCCTAGAAGTAAATGCGAGCACTTACTTCTCTTGGGACGATCATGTGCGCGCCATTGCCAAATCCTCCTCTCAGAAGCTAGGCTTTCCTCTTAGAGCTAAAAAGTATTTTAAATCTCATCAGCTACTCTCACTATACAAAGCTTAAGTTAGGCCAACAGTACATTACTGTTCTCGTGTTTGGAGTTCAGCCTCAAAGCACACTTTAGCCCTTTTGGATTCAATTCAAAGAAGAGTGATTCGCCTAATTGATGACAAGAGTTTGACCGATTCTCTCGAAACACTAGAGTATAGGCGTATGGTTGGTGACTTGTCTCTTTTCTACAAGTACTATTATGGAAGATGCTCAAAAGAACTAATAGGATTGATCTCCCCAAGCGCAAGATTCTTGAGGCATACAAGACAGTCGGAGACAGCAAATTTTTGTGCGGTCCAGCTTGACACAGTGAGGACTTCTGTCTATGGAGCCTCTTTTTTTCTATAGAACTTTCAAGATAGGGAACTTGTTACCAAAAGAAATTTTCCCCAAAAATTACAACCTATCCTTGTTTAAGAACGCGGTTCATCGCTATCTAACCTTGCTTCCGCATTCTACTCGCAGTGCTTTGAAAGCATAATGGGGTTACCCTTTGTGAGTGGATTAAACTTTAAAAAAAACCATCTATATTAACCATATCATCTCTTAAATTATATGCGTTACTAAAATTTGCTTTATTAATTACTGAAGATACGCACAATTGATAGCAAATTTCTGTGCGGTACAGCTTGACACAGTGAGGACTTCTATCTGCGGAGACTCTTTTTTCTATAGAACTTCCAAGCTATGGAACCCGTTACCGAAAGGAATTTTTCCCAAAAATTACAAGGCGGTTCATCGCCATCTATCCTTGTTTCTGCATCCCACTCGTAGTGCTTTGAAGGCATAATGGGGTTGCCCTTTGCGAGTGGATTGAACTCAAAAAAAAGACGAGTCTTGCTTCAAAGAAAAAGACGAACTTTGTTTCAAAGGAAAAGGCAAACCTTTTTTAGTGAGCTAATGTTTTATAGTTGAAGGATTACACTATTGCTAGGTCGTATCTATTTACAGTACGTCTAGAATAGCACTGACACAATGGTCTATTACTGGTTTCACGAAAACATCATTTTTCAAAGCGTAAGATCAGTCAATCAACAGACAAATTTGTATTTAAACTTTAAACTGCTTAAGTAAAAGGAACTTTCTTATTTTTGACAGAATGACTTGTTGCTCACTTCACGAAACATTTTTCAAACCGCAAGATCAGTCAATCATCAGGCAACTTTGAATTTAAACTTTAAAAGAGAACTTTTTTATTTCAGGATCTATGTTTAGAATACCAGATGCGGTGCTAGGTCTCACCTTCTTAGCCGCTGGTGGATGTTTGCCAGAATCAATCTCCTTAACCATTATGTCTAGACGAGGTAAGTTCCTCTTATAATTATTATTTTTTGATCTTCTTTTAATCTTTCGATCTTTGATTTCTTTAACGAGTAAAGCAGTAAAGCAGGTGTAAGAACTAAAGATCATACCAGGCAACCAATAAAATTCGTTGTGGTTTTTCTTTATTGCCTACTTTTATGAATTATATTCAGTAAACAGGATGTAGTGGTGGGGTACTTCTGAATATAGGTTAAAATGTATGTCAAGGAGTTACATTTAGTGTATTTGATAAGTTAGATTACTTTGAATTAAAGTGTAACATCTTTACTAGAGTATGGCCGTGTCAAATGCAATAATTCGTTCTTGTTTACTTTATGAATTCAAACATGGCACCAAGACTGCAGAAGCTTGTCGTAAGATATGCGCTGCTTTTGGGAAAGGTACTGTAGCTGAACGGATGTGTCAGAGGTGGTTTAAGAAATTTGCCTCTGGAGATGAAAATCTGAAAGATGAACCTTGCTCCGGAAAACCATCAACGATCAACAACGACAAGCTGGCGATCGAGCAGGATTCAAGTCAGACATGTCAAGCTGTTTCCTTAAGATTCAATGTGAGTGATGAAACGATTCGCATACATTTGTACCATCTTGGGAAACGATGGAAGTTAAGCGAATGGATACCACATGAATTGAGTGAAACGAACAAGTTACAGCGCCTAACAATGTGTTCATTGTTGCTTTCCCGCCACAACTTAATGTCATTTTTTGACCGGATGTTGACGTGTCATAAAAAATGGATTATGTACTGCAACAATAAGCGGTCATATCATTGGCTATCCAGTAAAGATCCGTTGCCATTGCTAAACTAAAAAGATTCTGTTATGTGTCTGGTGGACTACAGAAGGTCTCATTCACTATGAACTTCTGCCAAGTGGACAAACCATTACTGCTGAAATCTACTCAGCATAACTTAACAGAGTTGCGGTCGCTCTAAGTCAAAAACAACCTGCTTTGACGAACAGAAAACGTGTTGTCTTCCATGAGGACAGCGGAAGACCACACACAGCAAAATCATGTAGGAAACTATAGCGGGCTGCAAAGGAAAGTTCTACCTCGCCCTCCGTACTCACCAGACCTTGCCCCAAGTGACTACCACCTGCTTTTGGCATTAGAAAATCACATGCAGAATCGGCGTTTTGAAAATAGAGAGGTTTTGGAAACCGAGGTGATGCACATCTACCCCAAAAGCAAGATTTTTACAAAAATGGTATTATGATCTAGATGGGAAAGGGTGATGCTTGCTGAGGGTGATTATCTTTCAGAATGAATCTGAGTTTAACCCATTTCTTGTGTTACTATTTCTTAACTTTCAAAACCGCACGAACTCTTTTGGTTGGCTGGTTGGTAGCTTGTGATTTAAGTCCTAAGAACCCTTTTACCAGAGAGATATCCTATTGCACCAGCAGTACTGGCATTTTGAAGCGTACTTATTGTGATTGCTTAGCAAAAGAATCATCTATTTGTCGATGTGGTAAGAAGATAAATCTGCTTTGTTCTTCAACAGCTCCCAAGCAACACTGAATGGTATATAAACGTTTTTTAAAGTTAAAATAAACGCAATTTTAATTTAATAAACGTTTATTATACTAATCAATGTTGCTTGGGCTATTTCAACAGATTATAAATTTTTTCAAAAGTGATATCGTTAAAGTTAATGAAAAATAATGAAATCATAAAGTGCATTCAAAACTCGTTCAAAATAAGTTCCATTTACTAAAAATCGCTTGAATTATCGACGAGGTAAGAGGATAAATCTTCCTTGCCTTCAACAGCTATTTAAACGGTTTATATTTGTTTCGAAAAGTGGTATGGTTTAAGTTGACGAATATAATAAAATTAGAAGAAAAGTTTATTCGCAACTCGTCCCCTAAGTTCCCTCTACTAAAAAACCTCTTTTTCAGGAGAAGGCTCAATGGGTGTGTCCAATTCACTCGGCGCCAACACGATGAACATTCTCCTCTCTTTAGGCATGCCATGGTTTATGAAAACCATCATAATGGGCACCAACAAGAGCGCATTCATCAAAATTGAGTCGGGTTCCATCGAATACACGATTTCCGCCCTAGTTTTGGCGGCGACCATCCTCTACATGACCCTGTATTTCAACAAATTCAGGCTGTGCAAACGGGTGGGCGTCATCCTAATTTCCGTATACACTGTTTTCATCGTTTTCGCCATATTATCCGAGATGGTCTTCTTTGAAAAATCAACCTGCGAACATCTATCTTAAAGAGTTGCTCAAAACGTCATTATGAGCAACTATCTCAGCTGCTCAAAATGCCACTGTCGATGGTCGATTTGACCTCATATTGATAACAAAATATTGTTACTTTGAATACGTATTTTAAGTGGATATGACATGAGATGGAAAGGTAAATACTCAGGATAACAACGTTATGGCATTAATAACAAAATAAAATTAGTTAGGAATTTTGTTTTGTTATTAAGTAATACCAAAGCTTTCATGGTTTTCTGTCAGGATAATGCATTACACATAAAACTGAAAATTGCATAATTTTACTTACTATGGAGAAAATTTCGATTTGACTGAAGTCAACTTGTGTGAGGATTTCAAATCATACTTCAGTTGGACGTTTGGTTCAAGAATCTGTATTACTTATCTCTTGGGACGCCAGTTTCATAAGTCTCTCGCAATTTAGAGAATATTAACTTTTAAATTGTCCCAAGTCACATTTTTTTTTACTTGGGCTTTGGTGGTTCTTGATACAAAAAATTTCGGTGGCATTGGTTAAAGTAAATGAATAAATTTTGTGACTCTTTTAATTATCACTGCTTTCGATAAACTTTAACTCAGGAAATGGTTAACGAAACGTAAGCTTAAAAAATTAAACTTTGGGGCTTGTTATAAAGTAGATATTTTTGGTGAAACAGACTGGTCCTTGGTTGTCTTCAAAAATGACAAGATTTGTATTTCAATTTATAAAGTAAATACTTGGATACTACATATTGGGTTAGGTCAGTTTCACCAAGAATAGTTTTTAAAACATGAGCACTGAGTTCAGTGCAAGCATTTGATGATAGCACGGTCTTTTGACTGGGTGGCATAAAATATCGTTGACTCGTCTTCAATTCGTCCCGATTTCAGTTCATCTTCGCTTTGTAACATCGAGATTTTGATCAGTTTCACTGCAAAAACGCTGGAGCAACAACCTGCCGTTGAATTACCTCAAAAATGAAAAGTTTAATTTTACAAAAGTTGCACTTTCGGTGTTATCGTGGATGAAAAAACTTCGAGGGAGCAGATGAAGTAAATAAATATGTTTCAGTGGTTAGATCAGCATTGTTTCAATTGAACTTATTCGTTTAAGTTTTACTTTGAAACATTATTTGTTCGGAAAGAATTCACAGCTATGTGATTTCTCTAAACTTTATCGAGAGTTTTGATTCTGGTGTAGTTAACTTAACTCAGTTTTCCGATAAGTGCGCAAATTCTCGCCTGCTCGCCCCATTTAACACACTCGCTGAAAACTTCAGAAGTTAGGAAAACACGGCGTAATTAAAAGAAGAGAAAAGTGAGACGAATAATTTGTTTAACGATTAGTGATATTATAGAAGCAGATGTAATAATATCACTTTTAATCGAATCTAAATGTTTTATCCTGAAGTAGACAACGCATAAAAGTTGATGCCTATAAAATGTGCCTTATTAACTCTTAGTAATTTAAGTTAGGGTAAAGTTGCACTGTTCATTTTTAAACTTGCAATGTTTTCAAAAGTGCCTGTTAGAATTAGTTAGGTAAATTATATTAATATTGATTTAGTATCTAATGGACCTTTATTGCTATATTGTATTATTTTAACTGTGCCTTAAAGCTAACGCGAAGCATCTAATGTTTGTCCATAATATACTAAATTGTGAACCGTGCAGTTTATGACTGAATTATATTTTTAGTGTACAATTACGACCTAAGTTAAATTTTAAGTGATTTCCACATTTAATGCTGTTCTAATGTACAATGTACATCTAGACAGTAAACAGTTTGTGTCAAGTGAATGCAACTAATTGTAGAGTATTGCTAAACTGTGATAATTTAATGTTAAACCCATAAAAAACAATTCATATTGTTACTGTTGATATTAGGTCTATAAATTAGAATTTTAGTCCTATTTCTTTTAATAAATTTTTGAAAAAAAGTATTTGTTGTTGTTAATCTCTAATAAAGTATTTTACATATAGGAAGTGCGGAGTTTTATTTACACTGAGCGTTGATGAATTTTCCCACAAAGTAACTTTTAATGGTTTCTTGCAACCGAAATTTAAGAAAATAAATATCGGGATCTGACCAGACATTTCATAAAACTGTCATAAACAAACTGGCCTTAGGTGTGAAATTACACATTTGTCAGTCTGTTTAGTGTTGAATATCCTCTTATATTTTTACTCTAAAATTAGTATGTTTACTTTATAAATAAGTCTACATCCATCGATTAACAAAAACTGAGCAACTTTCGGCCACAATCAAAAACATCGAATAAAGTACACGAACGAAACTGCTTCTAGTTCCCAAACTTGTGCCACTGACGCGTTTCCAGACAAAAAATTACGTCCTCTTGGAGCAAAGAGAAAGACAAAACAAATGTGTAATCATTTTTATGCAGCCTGTGATGGGGTTATCGACAATCATTATATGACAGGGTTTTGGTGAAATGGATGGGTTATCTTCAAAAATTGAAATACAAATCTTGTCCCCTGAAACCAAGAATGATTAAAAAACTCGACAGCAGTTGCTCTGTTTCTTTCTGAAGATGATAGCTTGGCTGTCGAAATGCGTTAGAGCCACCTTTGTTGTGTTTTTTAATGTTTTTTGGTTTCAGGGGACAAGATTTGTATTTCAATATGACAGGGTGATTTAAATAAGAAAAAAAAGTCAATTAGTAGTATACTTCTTAAATTATTTTTAAATGAAATGTATCTAGGTAGTATCGGATTAACCACATAGCCCCTTGGGGACCCCACAACAAAGATTCTTCGCGCCTGTGTGCAAAAAAAGTTAAGGAAGATCAGCTGATGTCATCTTCAGAGAAATACTTATTTCTCTGAAGATGATAGCTTGACTATCGAAACATGTTGTTGTATTTTTTAATCGTTCTTGCTTTCAGGGGACAAGATTTCTAAATCAATTTTTGAAGATAACCAAGGACTTTTTTGAAATCTTAATTTTTTTCGGGTAATTTTGGCCTTTCCCTCAAAAATTGCAGATTTTTTTGATAATCTGACAAAAAATTTCGACCTTTTTCTCAAATTTCAGTCTTTTTGAAAATTTCAACCGTTTTGGATGGTGTCGAGTTTTTTAAAAGGTTGAATTTTTTTTCAAAATAGCAATTTTATTTAAAACTTTAGAGTTTCTTTTTTAGAATTTTTAATTTTTTTTTGAATATTTCACCTTCTTAAAGTTTCGCCTTTTCCAAAAATTTCTACTTTTGGAAAATTACGATTTCTTAGATAATTTAGACTTTAAAGTTCAGATTTTTAAAAATTTGGGCTCTTAAAAAACGTTTGTTTTTGAAAATTTTGATATTTAAAAATTTTTCTTTTCTTGGAAAATGTTTACGGTTTTTGAAAATGTCGAGTTTATTTAAAGCTGGACTTTTTTCAAAAATTCCACTTTTTGTAAAATTGACTATTCATCAAAAATTAACCTTTTCACCAAAATTTTACTTTCTTACCAAAATTTAACTTCAACTATTCATCAAAATATAGCAATAAATGTCAACCTTTTTTGAAATTCTAATTTTTTTAAAAATTTTAACACTTTCAAAAGGTCGATTTTTTTTAATTTTCCGAGGATATTTCAAAATTTTGAGTTTTTCCAAAAATGTCGTCATTTTTAAAAACTTTTATGAAAACTTCCGACTTTTTAAATGATAGAGTTTTTGAGCAGTTTAAATTTTTTTTTAAAATTGATATTTTCTCAAAATTTAATATCTTAACGAAATGTAAATTGTAGAATTTAGTACGTAAGAAAAGTCTCTAGAAAGATCTGATAAGGGAAAGCGGCCGCGATAATGAAGCAAACGGCAGATTAGCGTTCCAGAAATTTCGGCCAACGATAAGCCTTATCTGCCCAAAACTTCTAGAACCCGGAAGCGAAAACTATATAACGCAGACGCCTTTCCCTCGAGTCAGTCAGTTAGAGTCAATCAGTCAGTGTAGTTAGTGAGTTAGTAGAAGTCAATAAGTGAGTTCATTATTCAGTTATAGTATTCGGAGTTTAGTTTAAAAATAAAGTGGGTATTATTCAATTTAAGTGCAAATCAATTCGAACCGATAAGCCCGTAACAATATTTTTTGTGTAAATTTCCAGTTTAAGATTTGTTAAAATTTTTTTAAGAAATGTTTGCCTTTTTTTCAAAATTTCAACTATCCAAAATTTCAAAATTTTACCTTTTCAATATTTTCAATATTTTAAAAAAATTCCCCTTTTTTGAGAATTTAGACATTTCTTCAAAATTTAGATATTTCGGAAATTTCGGTTTTTTAAAATTTTTTTCAATATTTTTTTAACTATTTTTGAAATTTTAAGCTACTCTTTAAAATATTTAGTGTTTAAAAAATTTCAAATATTATTTGCTTCCCCATTCTTTTAAATCCTCAATTTTTTTGAAAACAGCATTTCCAAAATGTTAACATTTTTGAAAACATTGTCTTGAAATTACGACCTTTTGGAATTTTCGACTTTTTAAAAAATTTAACTTTTTAAAAAATTTTTCATCTTTTTTATTAAAAAAATAGAGTTTTCATTCTTACAAGTTTGAAGTAATTTTAAGACAAAGTTCAGAATGTGGTTAAAGTTCGAAATTTTTAATTAATAATTTAATTTAATAATTTAATAAAATAGAAATTTAATTCTTTCAAATACTCAATTTTTTTGAAAACAGCTTTTCCAAATTGTTAACAATTTTAAAAACATTGTCTTGAAATTTTGACCTTTTAGAATTTTCGACTTTTTCAAAATTTTAACTTTTTAAAACATTTTTCATGTTTTTTATAAAAAAAATTAGAGTTATTCTTCTTACAAGTTTGAAGTAATTTTAAGACAAAAGTTAAAATGTGCCTAAAGCTCGAACGTTTTAATTAATGATTTAATTTAATAATTTAATAAAATAGAAATTTAATTCTTTTAAATCCTCAATTTTTTTGAAAACAGCATTTCCAAAATGTTAACATTTTTGAAAACATTGTCTTGAAATTACGACCTTTTGGAATTTTCGACTTTTTAAAAAATTTAACTTTTTAAAAAATTTTTCATCTTTTTTATTAAAAAAATAGAGTTTTCATTCTTACAAGTTTGAAGTGATCTTAAGACAAAAGTTCAGAATGTGGTTAAAGTTCGAACGTTTTAATTAATGATTTAATTTATAAAATAGAAATTTAATTCTTTCAAATACTCAATTTTTTTGAAAACAGCTTTTCCAAAATGTTAACAATTTTGAAAACATTGTCTTGAAATTTTGACCTTTTAGAATTTTCGACTAAAAAACATTTTTCATCTTTTTTATTAAAAAAATAGAGTTTTCATTCTTACAAGTTTGAAGTGATCTTAAGACAAAAGTTCAGAATGTGGTTAAAGTTCGAAATTTTTAATTAATAATTTAATAAAAGAGAAATTCTATTATTAGAAACAGTCAACATTTTTGCAACTGATATTGGAAAATACACCCCGGAGTAAAAACGCTGAAAAAAATTAACATATTTATTTAAAAGATTTTTTTCTGAAAATTTAACTTGAATTTTGAAATTTCTTAGTAGTTTCTAATTATAAGTTGTAAGCAAAATGTCGAATACAATTGAAAAATTTTTAAAAATATTAGTTTTAATTTGAACTTGATATTTTCAAACTTGATAGATCGTCTCTACAACATTTTTAAAGATTTTATTTCGAACTTTTACTTAAAATTTCGTATTATTTGAGATCCCAATTCCATAAATTTTTAGCTTTTTCTACCATTTCAACTTTTTTCTCAAAATATGAAGCTTAGGCTTGACATACGTAAACAGGAAAATTCATAAAAAATTTTACCATTACATTGAAACTTAAGGTCGAATTTTCTGGGTGGAGATTTTGAAAAGAGTTTTTTTTACATGTTGTGAGGGTTCTTATAGGCCCTGTTACCTAGATTCGAGATCCTTTGTAGCTTTCAGAAGTTTGTTCGAGTCTCAGTCAGCATTACATAGACCGACCTTTACAGCCAGACTCAACATCTGACCTACGCTCATTCCTTCCAAATCTCGTGGTCTTCATATTTCTTTGCCAGTCAGATTGCCCAGTATTGGGCAAGGTTTGGACAAGCACACACAATGAGTAAATTTCAGTCCCACGCAGTCAACATTAGTCGCTTTCTGAAAAAAACTGTAATTTATAAAAAAAAGATATCTTCCTTTATATAAGTTGTTTTTTGAAATGTATAGTTTCGTAATTAAACTTCCCAGTTAAAACCTAAAACTTTAATGTTTTCTCTAAAATTTTAATTTAAAACTTAAAATCTAGGCACTTTTTATCAATTTTAATTCTATTCTAAAATGTGAATCCTTCTTGTTGAACTTTGGAGACAATATTTGGAATTTATAAAAAAAAATATCAGGATGTTTTAAATTTAAAGTCTAAATTTTAAGGATTAGAGATAAAAATGTTCAGTTTAAACAAATAATTAAGAAAAAAAATCAAAAGGTTGTGAAAAAATCGAAATCTATCGATTTTACAATTTGGGGTGAAGTTTCTAAAAAAAAGTCGAAATACCCAGGAAAAAGTCACATTCAAATTTCGAGAAAAGAATTGCAATTTACAAAATAATAAAATCATGTTCTTGAAATCTCAAGATTAAAATTGAAAGAGTAGAAAAAACTTCTTGAGAACAAATCTAGAGAAAAATTTGAAAGTCACATAAAAACTTTTGAAGTTTAAATTTGAAATATTGATACAAGTACTAATTTTGAAAGTCGAGATATTGAAATTAAAAATCAGAATATTACAATTTTCTATTATCGTCAGTGCTTAAGCAAACAATATCATATACTATAGACAGTCAAAAATGGATTTGACCGCTGCTATTGAAAAAAAAAACGCGATGCTTTGGAACTTTGATTTTATAAACATTAACAAAAAATGCAACAGAATCGTGATCTCCAAATGAAATAGCGTTACGCATTAACTTAAGTTTGAAAACTGAAACCAAGAAAGATTAGAAAACACAACAAAGGTTACTCTAACGGACCAGTCCGTTGCACCAAAATTAAGTTTGAATATCAGCAATTGCAAAAAGGGACCTTATTTTTTCAATATTAAAGCGCCAATGTACATTAAATATGAGTTAAAGGATACTTGCACAAGAACATCCAAACAACCTCACTTTAATGAACTTAGAAAATGAATTTTTTAAAACTACTGGTTTGACTGTGTTTTTTCTAAATCTGCCCCAATAATAGATCGCGAAAATGTTTTGTAAAGGTCCTTATGTTTTCATTTGATGCAGGCTCGGCGGTGGCTTAATCCGGCACTGCGTTTAGGTGTCTGTCCGTCTGTCGACTGACCATTTACTCCAAAAAACTCAACTGTGTTAATAATTTCATTTGATATTATAACTCAGAATCGAGGAAGCAATCCGCAATGTTTATGGCTAATATGTTGCGTGCCACCTACAATCCTAGCGGGTACTAGAGGGCGAATCTTTGAAACTCTTCTTCTGATAAAATCAAATGAAAAGTTATGAAATATGTCCTCGTCGGACCTTGCTCGGAAGGTCAGCTATTTTTTTAAAAATCATCTGCAATTGCTGTGAACCCGATATAACAGTAAACGTAAAACAAAGCGAATAATAATTAATTAACCCTGACGAACTATCCAAACAAGGGATTAGTTCTAATTATTTTTCCCTTATCAAAATAAACTATGACGAGTTATTAAATACAAGTAAATAATATGCAGCACCCTCGTTATTTATTCGGCATTATTGCGTGCAATAATGTATACACTATCTTATCGATATTTCCAAAAATGATAGGCATGCAAAATCCGGAACGAATTTCCCCAGTTTCAGAAGTATGTTAAAGCACGAAATAATTAACTGATAGAACTTGAACGAGATATAAAGTTAGCGAATGTGTACACTCAGAATATGTTCGACACGGTAGCATTTGCTGGGAAATTAATCAAGACAATAAAACTGAAGCGTTAGCCACTAAAATACTCAATCCACTTGTTTTACCCTTTTTACGACATCATCAAACTAGTCTGCTCGAATGATAAGATAATCCGTTGAAAGCCGTTACAGCTTCCTATAAGATTTCTTGTTTGTCTAACCTTGACAATTATTCAATCTGTATTAATAAAATTGAAACGTCTAAGTGTCCGTCTGTCTGTCGACTGATCTTTTGTCCGAGCTAATCTCGAAAAGTGCTAAATCAATTTTAATAAAACTTTTACTAAAATGTAGGGTATTTTTAGAGGTACCTTTTAGGCTATTTTTATTCCTGTAAAATTTAACTCTTTATATCTAAGAACTCAACTGTATTAACTAGTATATTTGGAGTTTTAAACAGAAGATATAAAAAAAAAATCAATTGGCAATGTTTATTTGAATCTATTATTCTATTAAAATCAAATAAGAAATTTTATTTTGATGCGTAAATATGATGTTATTGGATCTTGCGCAGATAAAATCGTGAGGGTCAGCTAGTACTAATATAAATCTATACTAGAGAACTCCAGATCAGCTGAAAAACCAAATAATTAACGCAAGATCTAGTCCAGTCAGCAACACAAAATTTGAACAGTTCATAACTTTCATGATGTATGTAGGTATGTAATAAGAAAGGGTATTTGATAATTCGCCCCCTACGGATATAAATAGGGGCTTAAATGACGAAATTACCATGGAACAAAGTTAATACTGCATTTTTTGGCTTAAAACTTTATATCCAGATAAAAAAAGTTTTGTTTCTTTTAAACGTAATTAAATTACCCCAACATTTGAGGGCCGACTGCAAAAGAAAACGAATTACGTACAACACGGATTTTTAATTGCTCCCGGATGACTGACGACATTCGTAAAGAAAATTAATCGGCCGAGCAAGTTGGCGGAGATAACCAGATCCATCACATTTCCTGGTGAATTAGTGCGCGCGTTTTGCATGGAAATTCTGTTAGAAGTTGAATATTTTTCGGCGCGAGCTCGATAATTAGAAAGACTGATGTAATTAATAAGTCCGGGAAGTTTCAAAATTGGAAGATACGCCTTCGATTTCGATATTAACGAAGGTCCGCAACGGACGGCTGAAACTGTATCATATGCGCGCACGGTTTCAGCGAGAAGAGCGCTGAAATTTCAAACAGTATCAACTTGCGCGCCCGTGGGTTGTGGTCTTAGTGCTTCAAATTGAATTGGGAAGAATGTCTGTGAATTGCAAATAATTGTGTTGTTCGCAAACTGGAAGAATTACTTCCAATTTAACCTTATTCTGGTAAGTTACAACTTTTTTGTGTTCACTACATCTTTGCGAAGTTTATTTTTGATTGACTTATTCATCTTCAAAAATCCAGATTTCTAGTTACCTGCTTAATGCAATCCTTAACAAAAGGTAACTGAAAATCTGGAGTTGTGAAGGAAGCAGCTGGTAAAAAAAAGCCGATAAAAAATAAACAATTTTTTTATCGTCTAGGGCAACATACCGTTTGAAATAATTCTAGTTTTTATATTGTTGTGGACTTTTTGAAGCCGCGACTTTGTTTTCAGAATTTCAATATTAAATTTTGTGTTGTACTATTTTTTTAATTTAACTTTAAAGTTGTTTTGTACATAACTACAATCGAAATTTCAAGAAACTGCGCGAAAATTTTTGGTTAAAATTTAAAAATGCGATTCTAATTGGGAGTTGTAAAAAAAAGTGAAAGCGATCTTTAGGAGATTACGTCGAATGTTTAATAAAAAAGTAGAAATTTTAAAAATATTCAAGATATATTTAAAAACATTATAGACTTTAAAAAATCGAATTTTTGGAATTTCATCGACTTCAAGTCGAAATTAATAGAAATGTATTTAAAGTATTAAAATTAAATTTTAATTCGAAATGATCAAGCAATGAAACTTTCGTATTTAAAATTTAAGGTTCAAAATTCTAAACGAACATTTCTAGAAAAAAAAAATCGAAACTTATTAGATCAAAAAGAAAAGATTTTAGGTTTACATTTAAAATATTCAAGTTGGTTCTTCAACTATTGATTTCAAAGTCAAGAAACTGAAAAATATTTTTTGTTTAGGGACAGAATCGAAACATGTTTAAATTTAAAATCTCAATTTTTGTTCCTAAAATTTCGATTTTTTAATTTAGAAGTTCCAAAAAAAAATGCAAATTAGAAAATTTTCAATTTTCATTTAATTTTTCAGAAGGTTCAAATTTTTCTACGGGTTTAAAATTTCAACTGAGCATTTCTAGAGCTTTTGTTAAAATTGCACCCAAAAAATTCTTTGTTAAAGTCGAAATTTCATGAGATTAACAATTTTTTGTTTCGAAATTTAGGATTTTAAGGCGTTTAAAATCAAAATTATACCTTTAAGGTTGAAATTTGTAAAAATGTATTCAAAAAAAATATCAAGTTCATCAATTGCAAGCTGATAGTGCAAATTTTGAAAAAAAAAACGGTTCAATTTGGAGGTAGCCCAACATTCATGAGAAATAAATTCCATATTCATCCCGAAATTTGTTGAAATTTTGGACAAAAAAAACTTGAAAATCATTCAAAAAATGTTCAGATTCTCAACTTTAAATCTTTTCAGTTTAAACGTTGAATTGAAATAAAATCTCGAATATTCGAAGTTTTGCTGCTTTCGATTAAAATCATCAATTGTTTAATAAATTTGGTTTTTATTTAGAAGTTTTCACTTTAATGAAAATTTGAAGTGTTGACTTTTTTGTTAAAAACTTCCTTTTTTTCTAAAATAAATATAAATAAAAATAAGTTAAAGTTCAAACTTGGATTAAAAAAATTTAGACTTGAGATTTCAACACAAGTTTCAACTAAAACAAACGAAATTTATATACAAAATATTTGAAATCTTCTATTTTAATATTGAAATATTAAGTTTAAACCAAAATGTGACTTTTACCGAAATTTCAGGACTTCAAAATGTCTAGAAAAAGTCGAAATATTAAGAAAGCTGCTTTTAGTACACATATATTGACCATTTTTTCGTGATTTTGACTTTTTTTGATTCCCCTAATTTAAACTTGGAATTGTTATGTTTTTATTTTTATTTTTTCAAAATTTTGGTTTGTAATTTTTCATAGTAGGCTCTTATTGGTCATGTTGATTATATTTACTTAAGATTTTTACCACCCAGTTTGAGAGTATTTAAATTTTTAGTAATGAAAGTTGACAATATTCTGAAACATATTAGATTTTAGGCTCGATATTCTATTTAGAAATAACTTTCTATTTTCGAAACTTAGATTTTTGTCTTTCAATTTCGATTTTTTTTTGAAATTTCGAGGTTAAATTCGAACCTAAGAAACTAAACATTTTGAGAAAGAGTCGATATACTAACAATAAGCTTATAGTCGAAACTGAGTTTCGATTTTAAGTTTTGACTAATTTTGATTCTTCCTGGGAAACACGCCACTGGTCAATAGACATTAGTAGATTAACTTTGGAACACGATTTTAGTTTTAGATATCCCCAGTAGAGGATTATCTTTAAGGCAAACTTGGCACGTGGCAAGGGCCGCGAGACTACAAGGGGGCGCGCCCGAGTATGCATAACCTTTAGTCATTAAAAATAATTTGCGGGAGAGCAAATCAGTATTTGCCTAGACCTAGAGCACTTTCAACAAAAAAAAAAATACACACTGTTGTCAGTATTATGTTGGCCAAGATTTTGCCAATATAGTTAAGTCTGTCCACCTTAAATACTCACAGGTGCTCTTGGAGATTCAAATTTCAGTGAGAAACTAAAATGCATCAGTAATATTTTATTTTTCCTGCATACTTCGAAAGTTGCACTTTACTTACTGAATATGCTAAGATTTTAAGAACTGATCAAATGCTGCGTCTGAAACTAAACGACTTCGTCGCAATCTTTAGCATTCAATCATAACCGATCACTCTTAATACTCACCAATGCTTTTGGTGGTCAAAATTTTAATGAAAAAGGAGAGCTCATCGGTAATATTTTCTTTTTCCACGATAATATTGTCTTCATATAAAACATTTTTCCAAATTATACCCTTGAAACTAACTAGAAGCCTAATCTGAAACTGAATAATCATTTGGTGGTCAAAATTTCAATGAAAAACAAAAGTTCATCAAAAATATTTTCTTTTTTTATAATAATATTGTCTTCATATGGCACATTTTTCTAAACTGTACCCTTGAAACTAACCAAAAGCTTTATCTAAAACTGAATAATGATTTGGTGGACAAAATTTTAATGAGAAACAAAAGTTCATCGATAGTATTTTATTTTTCCATGATAATATTGTCTTCATGTGGAACATTTTTTTAAATTGTACCCTTGGGACTAACCATGACTAACCATCTGAAAGTAGATAATTATTTGGTGGTCAAAATTTCAATGGAAAACGAAAGTTCATCAGTATTATTTTCTTTTTCCATAATAATATTGTCTTTATATGGAACATTCTTCCAAACTGTACCCTTGAAATAAACCAGAACTGAATAATAATTTGGTAAACAAAATTTTAATGAAAAACAAAAGTTCATTGGTCATATTTTCTTTTTCCATGATAATATTGTCTTTATATGGAACATTTATTTAAATTGTACCCTTGGAACTAACCATGAGCTTCCTCTGAAAGTAAATAATTATTTGGTGGTCAAAATTTCAATGGAAAACGAAAGTTTATCAGTACTATTTTCTTTTTCCATAATAATATTGTCTTCATATAGAACATTTTTCCAAACTGTACCCTTGAAATAAACCAGAAGCTTTATCTGAAACTAAATAATTGTTTGGTGATCAAAATTTCAATAAAAAACAAAAAATCATCAGTAATATTTTCTTTTTCCACGATAATATTTTCTTCATACAGAACATTTTTCAAAAGTATACTCTTGAAACTAACCAGAAGCTTCATCTAAAACTGAATAACAACAACAACTGAATAATAACAAAAGTTCATAAGTAATATTTTTTTCCACGATAATATTGTCTTCATATGGAACATTTTTCCAAACTATACTCTTGAAACTAACCAGAAGCTTCATCTGAAACTGAATAATTATTTGGTGGTCAAAATTTTTAAGAAAAACAAAAGTTCATCAATAATATTTTCTTTTTCCTCGATAATATTGTCTACATGTGAAACATTTTTCCAAATTATATTCTTGAAACTAACCAGAAGCTTAATCTGAAACTAAATAATCCTTTGGTGGTCCAAATTTTAATGGAAAACGAAAGTTCATTAGTAATATTTTCTTTCCCCACAAAAATATTGTCTTCATATCAAACTTTTTTCCGAACTGTACCCTTAAAACTAACCAGAAGTTTCATCTGAAACCGAATAAATATTTGGTGGTCAAAATTTCAATGAATAACGAAGGTTCAACAGTAATGCTTTCTATTTTCACAATAATATTGTCTATGTAAGGAACATTTTTCCAAATTATACCCTTGAAACTAACTAGAAGCTTCATCTGAAACTGAATAATTATTTGGTAGCCACAATTTTAATGAAAAACGAAAGTTCATCAGTAATATTTTGTTTTTCCACGATTATATTGTCTACATGTGGAACATTTTATCAAATTATACCCTTGAAACCAACCAGAAGCTTAATCTGAAACTTAATAATCATTTAGTGGTCAAAATTTTAATGAAAAATGAAAGTTCATCAGTAATATATTTTTTTCCATGATAATATTGTCTTCATATGGAACATGTTTCCAAACTGTACCCTTGAAACTTACCAGAAGCTTCATCTGAAACTGAATAATTATTTGTTGGTCAACCTTTCAATAAATGACAAAAGTTCATAATTAATATTTTTTTCACGATAATATTGTCTTCATATGGAACATTTTTCCAAACTATACTCTAGAAACTAACCAGAAGCTTTATCTGAAACTAAATAATTATTTGGTGGTCACAATTTTTAAAAAATCGAAAGTTCATCACTAATATTTTCTTTCTCCACAAAAATATTGTCTACATGTGGAACATTTTTCCAAATTATACCCTTGAAATTAACCAGAAGCTTAATCTGAAACTAAATAATGCTTTGGTGGTTCAAATTTCAATGAAAAACGAAAGTTCATCAGTAATATTTTCTGTTTCCACAAAAATATTGTCTTCATATGAAACATTTTTCCAAAAATTCTTAAAATTAACCAGAAGTTTCATCTGAAACTAAATAATTATTTGGTGGTCAAAATTTCAATGAAAAACGAAAGTTCGTCAGTCATATTTTCTTTTTCCATGATAATATTGCCTTAATATGGCATATTTTTCTAAATGGTACATTTCAAATAAACCAGAAGCTTCTCTGAAACTGAATAATTATTTGGTGATCAAAATTTCAATACAAACAGTAATATTTTTTCCACGATAATGTTGTCTTCATATGGAACATTTTTTCAAACTAAACTCTTGAAACTAACCAGAAGCTACATCTGAAACTGAATAATTACTGGTGGTCACAATTTTTAAGAAAAACGAAAGTTCATTAGTAATATTTTCTTTTTCCATGATAATTTTGTTTACATGTGGAACATTTTTCCAAATTATACTTTTAAATCTAACCAGAAGTCTAATCTGAAACTAAATAATCCTTTGGTGGTCCAAATTTCAATGGAAAACGAAAGTTCATCAGTTATATTCTCTTTTTCTTTCTTTTTTTTTTGGTGATCAAAATGTCAACAAAAAACGAAAATTCATCAGTTATATTTTTCACAATGATAGTGTCTTCATACGGAACATTTTTCCAAACTATACCCTTGAAACTAACCAGAAATTTCATCTGAAATTTAATAATTATTTGGTGGCCACAATTTTAATGAAAAACGAAAATTCATCAGTAATATTTTCTTTTTCCATAATTATATTGTCTACATATGGAACATTTTATCAAATTATTCCCTTAAAACCAACCTGAAGCTTAATCTGAAACTAAATAATCATTTGGTGGTCAAAATTTTAATGAAAAATGAAAGTTGATTAGTAATATTTTCTTTTTCCATAATTAATATTTTTTTCACGATAATATTGTCTTCACATGGAACATTTTTCCAAATTATACCCTTGAAATTAACCAGAAGCTTAATCTGAAACTAAATAATCATTTGGTGGTCCAAATTCCAATGGAAAACGAAAGTTCATCATTAATATTTTCTGTTTCCACAAAAATATTGTCTTCATATGAAACATTTTTTCAAACTGTACTCTTAAAACTAACCAGAAGCTTCATCTTAAACTGAAGAATTATTTGGTGGTCAAATTTTCAATGAAAAACAAAAGGTCATTAGTAATATTTTCCTTTTCCACTACAGTTTTGTCTCCATATGATACATTTTTCTAAACTGTACCTTATCGAATGGTTATGTTAGACACCCCAGAAACTAATCAGAAGCTTTATTTAAAACTAAACAGTATGTCGTCATCATAATTTTACGTATTTTGACACAAGCGATTCATCTTATCAATCAAGTGGTGGTCAAAATTTCAATGAAAGGCGAAAGTTCATCAGTAATATTTTCTTTTTTCACTCTAATTTTGTCTTCATGTGGTACATTAAGCTGCACCTTATCGATTGGTTATGTTAGTGACTCTAGAAACTAATCAGAAGCTTAACAACATATGGCCGTCATAATCTATGTATTAAGTTAAAATTAATTTTCTAGATTGTACACCGTCGCTTGGTTATGTCATTTGGTGATCAAAATTTTCTTGTTCCCCTAAAATTTCACCTTCATATTAAACACAATTTTCCAAGTCATCATCGCTAAATCATCACCACTTTCGAAATTTCGAGCTTAAATTTGGCCCTAAGAAACTAAACATTTTGAGAAAGAGTCGATATTATAAATAACTTTATAATCAAAACTAATTCAGTTTCGTTTTTTTTTAAATTTAGATTAATTTTGATTCTTCCTGGGAAACACGTCACTGGTCAATAAACATTTGTAGATTAAGTTTGAAAGGTGATTTTTTTTTGACATCCCCAGTAGCAGATTATACAAAAGGCAAACTAGGCACGTGCCAAATATACATAATTCTACCATTCTTGATACTCACCGATGCTTTGGTGGTCAAAATTTCATTAAAAAAGAAAACCTCATCAGCAATATTTTCTTTTTCGACTATAATTTTGTCTTCATATGGAACATTTTTCCAAACTGTACCCTTAAAACTAACCAGAAGCTTCATCTGAAACTGAAAAATTATTTGGTGGTCAACATTTCACTGAATAACGAAAGTTCACCAGACATTTTTTTTTCCAGGATAATATTATCTTCATGTGAAACATTTTTTTTAAATTATAGCCTTGAAACTAACCAGAAGCTTAATCTAAAACTAAATAATCATTTGGTGGACAAAATGTTAATGAAAAACAAAAGATCATCAGTAATATTTTCTTTTTTCATGATATTGTCTTCAGACGGCACATTTTTCCAAACCGTATCCTTGAAACAAACCAGAAGCTTTATCTGAAACTGAATAATTAGTTGGTGGTCAAAATTTCAATGAAAAACTAAAGTTCATCAGTAATATTTTCTTTTTCCACTACAGTTCGTCTGCACGTGATATATTTTTCTAAATTGTACCTCATCCAATAGTTATGTCAGACACCCCAGAAACTAATCAAAAGCTTCATTTAAAACTAAACAGTATATCGTCATCATAATGTTACGTATTTGGACACAGTCGATCCATCTTATCAATTATGTGGTGGTCAAAATGTCAATCAAAGACGAAACTTCATCAGTAATATTTTCTTTTTGCACTCTAATTTTGTCTTCATGTGGTACATTAAACTGCACCTTATCGATTTTATGTTAGAGAATCTAGAAACTAATCAGAAGTTTAATCTAAAACCAAACAACATATCGCCATCATAATCTTATGTTTTTTTAAGTTTAATCCACACAAAGGGCAACCCCAGTATGCCTTCAAAGGTAAAATCAATTTTCCAACTTGTATACCATCGCTTGGTTATGTCATCTGGTGATCAAAATTTTAATGAAAAACGAAATTTCATCAGTAACATTTTCTTTTTCCCTTATAATTTTACCTTCGTATTATACACAATTTTCCAAATCATCATCGCTAAATCATCACTTGGGTATCCCAGAAGAACAAAGAGTCGAACAGAACTTTCGTTTGAAGCAAAACGTGACATATTATCCACAAGGCAAACCAGGCAGAAGGGCAAGCGGGCCCGAGTACATGTTGGGGCGGGGGTATCGTTAAAAAATAGTGCGCTGCCAACATTTAATGCCCCCACTAGACATGCCCTTTATACTGTCCTGAAAAAATATTATGGATCAAGAAAGTTAAAACAGAGACAAATTCTGCAAAATCAGAATAATATGGACAAATTGATATCCAACCAGTGATTGAATTCCTCCGCGAATACCCGTTGTGAAATAACCCGTAGAATTAGGTAATTACTTTGGCGGCGCTTCACATAATATATTCGCAAGTTATGCATACAGCGAAAATTTGGGGATGTTCCCTCAGAATAAATTTTCAGCGGCAGTCTGTGGAATTCCAACTATATTCTAATGGAATTTTAACATACTATTAGTAAAAACCTTCAGGATCTGAATATATTTCAAATTACTTTTCCATCAAATTTGTCTGGGCTGGAGATAAATTTTCAGTTTGCTCAGCGTTGGAAAAACTATCTTCTTATATTCCTTGTGAAAACACAGCCGCTTTCACCTTTTATTTGTATGCTCGTGGGGTACTTTGGGATTTCGTCCGGCCCGTTCACGTATTCTGGAATAGTCCGAGGGATTGACAAATTATGTTGCTGGCCCGATCGGAGGGAATAATTATTAGGGTGTCGTCTACGAATTATCCTTTTTCCCTTTGATTTCTCGCGTGAATGCTCCTTTAAAAATTAGACAATTCTAGTCAGATTAATACATTTCTGTTCTATGCAAATTCGATTTTATCACATGAATTCAGATGGGGAGATTTCTATCTAGTATGAAGGTTTTGCAAATGGAGTAAGAACGAAATTAACATTTCAACTATTAAAGCTGTTTAATGTGCTACTTAGATGTTACGTTTTTGCATCTTATTAATCGTGGGCTTGTTTATGCATGCATACAGAACTTGAGTGAAGCAGTAATCTCGAAGTGTATGTATGTCTCAACTGCTAGTCTAGCGATGGATTCTTTGATGTCATGTCTTACCACGTCTGCTACATGCACGAGGAAATTGAGTAAATATCTTGCCTCTTGCATCCTTATGCATTGAAGCACTAAGTCAAGGGACATAAAAATCAAATGTTAACATTATTAAATTGCACATCTGTTCTATACAGGGTGGACCATAAGTAATGGTACACAGAGCAATGGTGGATTTTTCGAATAAAAATAATGTGATTTAGCTACATTTGCCTTATACCAAAAGTTGATATTAAGGGTGTCAAAGTTGAAAAAAAAAAATTCGATTTTTTCATTTAATTATGGAATTAATTGTAATATAGGCACGAAATTTGGCACAAGGAAGTTTCTTAAGTCTACAAACTCTAATTTGCTAACATATTACTAACAGCTGATAGGAGACGCTACCTGCGCTATCCAGCATAATTCTAAATCATCATAACTTTTTTGTGCACCCACGTATATTAATTTTAAATGAGTTATGTTATTTTACCAGTTTTAAATTACTAAGATATTAAATTTTCGAAGTAGGATTGAAAAAAAAGTAATCATGAGACAATTTTGAAACTAATTTATGTTAAATAACACTTTGCTGATAATATTGTTACCTAAATTTCGAAAATCTCAATACGAAAATCCAAAAAATTAAGACGTAATTTATGTTCTAACATAGAGATGTCAGATATGATCTCTGAGTCCGCACAAGAAAATTTTAATCGTCTGGGTGGTCAAAGCAGATATTTTGGGATAAATTTCAATGAAAGACAGCCATATTTTTAATTGTTTACAATCTCTTTACATGAAAAAGTTCATTTTCCACATACTTATTTTTGAAAATAAATTTTGTTTTGGTATTTTATTTAAACCTGCTTTAGAAATTTAAAAAATATGTGTAATAATAATGTCAGTAGAGTAATATTTAATATAAACTACTTTAGAGGCAGTTTTATTACTTTTATTTTGAAACCTACTGCGAAAAATTCACATTTACATAACTTAAAATAAACGTACGGCAAACTTTGAAGGCAAATATCTTGAAAACGGTTGCTTGTATCAACATTTGGAAAGTATATCTTTTTTACGTAAAAAATGTAGGTAAATAAAAATATCTATTTAAAATAATTGTACATGAAGTCACAAAAAAGTTATGATGCTTTAGAATAATATAAGGTAGCGCAGGTGGCGCCCCCTATGAGTTACTAACAATCTGTTAGCAAATTAGAATTTCTTGACCAAAAAAACGCCCTATGCCAAATTTGTTGTCTATAGAAAAATGTGTTCATCAGTTATGCGAAAAAATCAGATTTTTTTTTCAACTTTGACACCCTGTATCTCTGTTAATATCAACTTTTGGTTTGAGGTAAATGTGGCTGAATCACGTTATTTTTATATGAAAACCCTACTCTTGCTCTATGTACCATTACTTATGGTCCAACCTGTATACAGTGACTTTCTTCTGAAGTTTACACAACCAAATGTGCAAAACTTTGAACTTTTTCTAAAAATGTTCATTTTCTTGTTCGAAATTTCAACATTTAACACTAATATCGTTCTTTACAAATGTTGGGCCTTTTCTTTAATTCTTTCTTTTTTTACTAACTTACGATAACACTATTCGAAATATTTAACTTAAAATCGACATTATATTCTGTCTGAAATATTGACCTTTGTCGAAGCTTCGAAATATGGACGATCTTCTCACTGAAATTCTCAAAGAAGGCCAATTTCTTGTTATTTTTTTTGATAATTTTAATTTGGAAATTTTGGTTTTTTAGAAAATTTCGGTTTTTTAGGAAATATCGGTTTTCGGAAATTTCGGTTTTTTAGGAAATGTCGAATTCCTATTTAAACGTCATAAACATTGGAAGTGGTAATTCAAAATTTTAAGGAAAAGTCAACTAGAACAAAAGCTAGCAATTTTTGGAACAAAGCTCGAAATTTATTTAACAAAAAAAAAACACTGGGATTTTTCTCCTTTTGACTATATTCTATGAAATTTGAATCTTTCAAAAAATGTTTTTTTTTTCTTAATATTTGGAAATACCTTCTGAGGTCTGCGTGTCACTTTTCGGAACTTGCTGAACTGAATAATCGTCTATTTATAGAATGATAGGGTAGCGCTTGCTAGTTGATTGTACTTGAAAAAAATTAACTAAAAATTGTATTGACAAATGACCAATTAAATGTTCTGTAATTAAACAGTTAAACGTGCTTAAAATTGAAGATATGTACAACCGCAACCATAGACTAGTTTCGGCCTTCCTTGGCCTCATCAGCATGGTACGGTGGTTGTACACACTTCCAATTTAAAGCCGTTAGTCAGTCGTATAAGTATCCAAGGGAGCAAACCTCCATTGGGTGACTTTGTAACTGACTTTTAACTGTTTATTACGCAAACATTTTCGCTACATGCTAACTAGTCTATGGTTGCGGTTGTACATATTTTCAATTTTAAGCACGTTTAACTGTTTAATTACAGAACATTTAATTGGTCATTTGTCAAAACTAAATGAAAGTAAAGTCACGCCGAGGACGTTTGTATCTATGGATGTTGCGATGCAACCCGTGATACAAGCTTTGCCTCATCTACGTGAACTTTGCAGTTGCAGTCTATTTTTCATTAGATTCTAATGAAATTAGATTTCAATTGCATCGTAATAAACTTGTATATATTCGTATATACAAGACTTATTATCTCAGCAGAGAGTAATGCTTCAATTAGCATGTAGCGAAAATGTTTGCGTAATAAACAGTTAAAAGTCAGTTACAAAGTCACCCAATGGAGGTTTGCTCCCTTGGATACTTATACGACTGACTAACGGCTTTAAATTGGAAGTGTGTACAACCACCGTGCCAGACTGATGAGGCCAAGAAAGGCTGAAACTAGTCTATGGTTGCGGTTGTACATATTTTCAATTTTAAGCACGTTTAATTGTTTAATTATAGAACATTTAATTGGTCATTTGTCAAACTCATGAAAGTAAAGTTACGCCGAGGACGTTAATATCTATGGATGTTGCGATGCAACCCGTGATACAAGCTTTGCCTCATCTACGTGAACTTTGCAATTGCAATCTAGTTTTCATTAGATTCTAATGAAATTAGATTTCAATTGCATCGAAATAAACTTGTCTATATTCATATATACAAGGCTTATTATCTCAACTAAAAATTGTATGGCAATGCTACTTTAACACATTTAGGTTAAAATCAAGGATAAAATGACCTCACTAGAAGTAAAGTATATCTCTGATTACTCTTTTTGTTTAACTCGAGTATCAAATCCATTTAATGTCATAGGTATAGGTAATGTGTTACTATAAAAAAGTAATTTTAAATTCCTGTTTGCTCTTCTTTATTACAGTCCTCTCGCCACTCAGCCACAATATCTATGGTATGTACAATAAAACGTTCAGCAAAGGTAGCCGCTTGTATACATTACAAACACATTAAACTTACATTACACATGCTATCTATTTAAATACAACACTGACAATAACATAAAGATCAAATTTTATTTGTGTTCAATCAACAATACGACTCAATCTGTTATTGTGTCGGCATTTTTTCTAAGCCGTTTAGAAATAATGTCCCATTTATCTAAATCTGATTAAGCGCCAAAGAATTTCGAATTATTTAGATTTAAAATTTGATACTTTAAGTAAACATTTCGCTTGAAATGACTGAAGTAACGAAATAAGCCAGATTTTCGGAATGTTGACCACCTCCATCGAACGTAAGCAATGACAATTTCTTTAGATTTTAACTAATTGTTCAGCATCAGCATCACCATTCAGCCATAGCTAGAGGAGCCTATGCTTTAAGAAACTGATGCTTTATGAAAAATTGACATTTTGACCAATTTACCTTACTAAAATTGAAGCGTTTGTTTGTCTGTCGAACGTTCTTTTGTCCGGAGTAATCTCAGAAACTCTTAAGCCGATTTTAATGAAACTTTTACTAAAACGTGGAGTGTTTTTAGGTGTATCTTTTAGGCTATTTTTATTCCAGTAAAACATAACCTTTCACTACTAAGACGTCAACAGAGGTAATAATTTTATTTAAGATTATAACATAACATAAAAGAGAAACCAATTCACAATGTTTATTGCTGATATATTACGCGTCTCCTACAATTCTAGCTTTTACGAAACTATGAATCTATTATTCTGTTAAAATCAAATAAGAAATTATTTTATATTGAAATATGACATTATTGGACCTTGTGGAAACAAAGTCGCGGGGGTTAGTTAGTTAACAACAAATTGGGATTGCATTAAATGTTTTTATTATTATTTGTCCCTGATATCACTTGCGTGACTGCAGTTTCGACAGCTACATCATTATCAAACTTTAAAAAAATTGACAATTAAAAAAAAGACTAAACAACGAAATGAATTGAGATTTTCTGAGCCCGCTATATCATTATCAAACTTTAAAAAAATTGACAATTAAAAAAAAGACTAAACAACGAAATGAATTGAGATTTTCTGAGGTAAAAATTTCCTTAGGGATGCTAAGCAACTAAAGATAGGGAACAAATGGATTGCCTTATATGTAATATACTTATATGGGTATTGCGTTGCCAAAAGATTTTATTTTGAACTACTAGTCAATTGCTCTACCACTGCGCCACTAAATTTAAACTGAATATGCGAAAATGTGTATATTATCATTGTTTAAACTGTGCTTTAATTTGATTATTACAAATTATTGCTATTCTCTCCGTAAACAAAAGCTGACTATATCAGAAAAGAAAAAGCGCTAGAAAATTACGGGCAAGCGTCAATTCGAAAGACGGATGCGATTAAAATCTGCGTAATATGCAGTAACTCAAAATAGACAAGATCAAAGACTGGAGCGTATACAAATACAAAAGATATAAAAACTAGAAATAATTATTTTAGTTTACAAATTATGAAATTCTTATTTTTGATATTACAATTTGAAAATTGAAAAAAAACCCTCTATATCATAGTTTTAATTTTTCACTTCTGCCGGCAGTTCCCATAACTGCCCATTCTTTTTTTAATTTGAACTGAACGAGTCCAACTTGTCAGATATTTAAATTATTATTTAAACAAAGTAAATTAAGTAGTGTTGTTTACATTCTTGATTTATGAATCGACTCACTCCTTCGTTGATTCTCCAACGCAGTAATTTGACTTCTTGTTTATTTTTTTGACCTCTCGGAATCCCGGGGTGGGGGACGATACCAAATTTTCAAGACTCACTTATTAACATAAAGTTGAGAAACATTCATCTATCCTGGGTGCAACAAATGCATCGAAAGGATTAGGCTCAATATCACTGGTCATTGCTGCCTGTTAAACAAACTTAATCAAAATAAGACAATTTAATAAAATAATAATGTAATAAAAATAAAAATTATCGAAGAAAAAATAATAAAATTACAAAAATCAAAATTTGACGTTTCAGTTAACAAAATATAACAGAGAAAAACATCAATATAAAGAAATATGAATACAAAAGCTCAAAATTATTCCCTACTGGTAAAAACTGGGGCCACAATCAGCAAACAAAGAAAAATTCAAACACACAACACAAACGACAGCAACACAGTCCATGATCTCTTCATATAACTAACATGAAACTAGAAATCTGACGAATTGGTAAATTGAACAGCTGCATGCATAATTATAAGAAAATAATACCTGCGAATCAAAATTTAGTGTTTAATAAATTAAAAAATAAAGAAATATTGCAAATAAACATAGAAAACTTACCAATACACCTTCTTCGTGGCACTACGATCATTGTTTACGTGCGCGTTGGCAATCGACGAGTGAAGAGATGATAGCAAAGAAGATGAGATGTAAGCAGTTCTTTTATAGTCATCAGGCAACAAACTTCCACAAAAGACAACGTTGTATATGCATACCCCTTAAAGATGCCTACCCCCTTTATTGAGTAGGTATTACCATAGACCAAGGGCTGTACTCTCCCGCCTGAAAGCGGTACCTGGCACATTAACTAAGGACTAAAGTCGACAGCCCTTACGCCTATCTCGATCACTTTCCGCACCTCGACCGAACTAAATAAATTGAATATAATTGATGAATTACATCATCAAAATTCGCACCGCGAATTGTGAATCCCCGGGCAGTGGCTGTACCAGGCTGTACCTGCTTATGCCACACACACCAACATGTCGCGCTCACGCGTTTGAATAAATGAGTGAATTACGTGTTGCGTAACTTCTAGTACGCACTAGTAGACAAAATCGAGCTACTGTCTTTAGACAAATCGAAGATTTTGTCCCTAAACAGTCCCGAATAAATTTCAAAATGATTTAACAACTTTGTCAGGTACCCATACCTGCCCAATTGAGCTAAATTAGTTTAGGAATGAACAAATGACAAGTGAGGCAGACAAGTGGAATTGCTGCTTGTTCACAGAGAGATGTAGAACAAACGATTTGTTTCCCATTTGTCTATAGACAATCGCAGAACTTTATCTATAGACACAAGTTCCACGATTTTGTTGCGACTGTGTACTAGCCATAATTATGCAAGTTGCGCAACCCGTAATGCATGCATAGGGGATAAACTTATGGTTTCGTGTTACTACCATGCTTGACCATCACGCGTCACGCTAAACAGTTTTTGAAATATGACTACGTGATATTTAAATTTATTTAAAAACGTCACTTCATGACAATTGACAAAATAAAAGGTTAGTTTCTATTACATAGAATGGGAAAAAATTAAAAATAGAAGACCAAAATTAGATATGAAAAAAATTTCGTTTTTTTGATAAATTATGAAAATATAAAAATATAAAAATACATAAAAAGTTGTAGCACTTGACATCGATGTTTCGCTCTCATTTGAGCTCGTCAGCAGTGCATAACATGGAAAGGGAACAATGAGGAAGAAATTCTTAAAAATAAAAATTTTAAAAAATATTGTCAACAAACAAAAAAAATTTAAATATTTCCAAAATGGGCCGAAGAAATGTTAAATAAAATTAATAAACATAATATTTCCGGTCAAAAAGAGTTCACCATGAAGAATATTCCTTTAATGCAGGATTTTCTAACTAGAAGTTCACTTTGCTGTTGACATTTTCTGTAATTATTTATTTAGAAACCAGCTAATGTCTCTCGACCCCACTTATTACTTTCTTTATCGTGTATCGATTTTTGAAATGAAAATGTTAAGTGCATTGGACGATTTTAAATAGGGGGAAAATTGTTGTTTCGAGTCACCATCACGGTAATTTGCGTTACCAGCATGTTCTAATATTAACAGCAATATGTAGCTATGAGTAAAACGTGTAATAGAATTAAAAACGCGTTGACGACAGCGGGATTTGAACCTGCGACTTATCAAACCTATGATTCAGTCTGCCACTTTAACCACTGAACCACACGACGATTCACATGAATATGAATTTTAACTACACTTAAGGAGTTTTCACTTCTGACAGCAGTTCGGAGACTGCCTATTTTTTTTTATTTTACCTGGGTGCTGGGGCGCATCCTGAAAATTGCTAGGGGGGTTTATCTTGGTTTTCTAAGCTAGAAAAGCAAAAAATTGTTATTTTTCTACATGAAGTTTAAATTTCGAAAATTTCAGAGGAAATGGAAATTAGGAATTCGTATTTTATAAAAACCATCGTTTACACTCGATATTTTAGCAATAAAGTGATAGTTAAAAGTGTAATCTTAAAACAAAGGAAAATATAGATCAATATTTCAAAGAAACTCAGAATTTGTAAAAAATAAACAAGTTTAGGCAAAATTTTCATTTTTCGTAAAATTTTATTTCGAGAAAATAGGGAAATACTAGGAAAAATTTGCATTTAAAAAAATTAAACCATATATTTTATTTCAAAAGTCCAAATTTTGTGAAAAAAGTTGAAACAAGGCAAGGCCAAAGTTTTCAAAAAAAAGTCGAAATTTTAGGAAAAGAATGAAATTTTGTGTCCAAATTTCGTTCTTTTCTTAAAATTTAGACTTTTTTTTGAAAACAACTCGAAATTTTTACAAAAAAATCGAAATATTTTAGAATTCTTTTTACGCAATTCATTTAAAATTTTAAAAATTCGTAATTTCAAGTTAGATTATTTAAAAGGAGAGAATCGAAATTTACAGGAAAAGACGAATTTGTCAAAAACGAAAATTCGAAGCCAAAATTCGAAAAATAGTTGAAATTTAAAATAAAAAAAGATCGAAGTTTTCAAAAAAAGTTTGAAATTTTGAAAAAAGTCTAATATACGAAAATTAGAAGTCAAAATTTTAAAAATAGTTGTTAGAAAAAAAAGACCGAAGTTTTCAAAAGAACTTCGAAATGTTGACAAAAAGTCTAAATTTTTAAAGAACTCCAAATTATGAAAAAAGAAAGAATTTCGAGAGATAATCGAAATTTTTGATGTAAAAGATATAAATTTTCAAAGAAAAGTTGATATTATGAAAATAATTCGAGAATATTAATATTTAAGAAAAATTCAACTTTAAAAAAAGTCGAAATGAATTAGGATTCTTTCCAAAATTCGCACTTTTTCAAAATTTTTGACTTTTCCTCAAATTTCGATGTTTTTCAAAATTTTTGAAAGGTTCGATCTTTTCGAAAATTTCTATCTTTTTGGAAAATTTTAAAACTTCATTTTTGAAAATCTCAACTTTATTAATAATTTCGACAATTTTTTTCAAATTTTCGATTGTTTACTTCAATTCCCGAATTTTTTCAAAGTCTGGAATTTCTTTGGAAATCCTGATATTTCAATATTCCATTTTTCGATTAAACTTTAAAATAAATGTCAACTTTAGAGGTAAATTTCGATTTTTTCAAACTTTGCTTCGGCTCTTTGTGAAACTTGCTGCTCTTTTTTTTTGAAAAGGTTCATTCTTTTTAAAAATTTTAAGTGTTTATATTAAAATTTCGAAATTTTTTACAATTTACACATTTGTTTTCAAATTTTCGCACTTTTCCCAAGATTTTAACTTTTTTTTGAAATTGACTTTTACAAATTTCGACTCTTGTTTAAAATGTGTCCATTTTTTTTTAAATTTGACTTCTCCAAAAATTTGAAACTTTTTTCAAAATATTTTTAAAACATTTTTTTAATTTCGAGTAGTTTTGAAAATTTCCTGATTTATTTAGTTTTTTAGTTTTTTGAAAATTTTGAAAATGGCTTGTTTTGAATTTTTTGACTATTTCCAATATTTTGATTTTTTAAATTTATACGAATTTTCTTCATAATTTAGACTAATATTTATTGGAAATTTTACCTTTATAAAATTTTGGCATTTTTCAAAATTTATTTTGTAAATTCCATTTTTTTTGAATTTTAACTTTTTTGGAAAATTTGGCTTTCTTAAAAATTGCGACATTTTTTAGAAATTCATCTACTTTTCAAAATGTTAAAAAAATTTCTGATTTTTTATTTTATAAAAATTCAGATTTTTTAAATGGCGTTGTTTTTTTAAAAGAAAGTGGAAATTCTCCACACAGTGAAATTCCACATACAGTGAAAATTTTTAAAAGGGTCAACATTTTTAAAAATATCGGATATTTTCATAAAAATTCTCTTCGTCTTTGCGAAAAAAATACCAATCAGCTGCAATGGAATTTTCATAGAATGTTTTCATAAAAATTCTCTGTATCATCATTGCGAAAAAAATGCCAATCAGCAAGAATGGAATTTTCATAGAAAGTTAAAACTTCCAAAAAAGTTAAGACAAATTTTCGAAAACAAAGTTCAAATTTTAAAAAATAGTATAAAATTTAAAAAATATTCGAATTTATGTAGAAATGTCGAGATTTAAAAAAAAATGAAGAATTTTCAGTGAAATCTTCTAAACATCCAGATTTTCGAAAAGCCTAAATTTCGAAAAAAGGTCAAAAGTATCAAAAGTTTCAACATTTTTGTGAATTAAAACTTTGAGAAAAAAGTTAAAAAGTCGCAAACCTTAAAAAGGAATTTAATTTTAAAAAAATGCGGTAGTTTAAAAAAAATGATTTTCAAAATCTTGAAAAAGATCGACATTTTGAAAAAAGTTCAAATTTTGGAAATAAATCAAGAACTATAAAATGCAACGAAATTTTTGCAAAATAATCCAAAATTTCATCAGGAGTTGATAAAAAAGATTGATATTTTCAGATGAAGGCAAGATTTTAAAGAAAGTGGAAATTTTTAAAAATCAAAATTTCGAAAAATGACGAAATTACGAAAAATTTCAACATTTTTTTAGAAAATTACGATTTAAAAAATCCAACTTTTGAGGAATTATGTCAACATTTTGAAAAGATACAGCTAAAATTCGACCTTTCCAAAAAATTCAAGAATGTTGATAAAATGAAGAAATGTTCAGAAAACCCTTTAAAAAAGTAAAAATTGTGAAAAAAAAAGTGGAAATTTGGAACAAATGTTAGAATTTCCAAAAAGTCAAGGTTTTCAAAGGGTGTCAAAATTTTCGAAATTAATATCTACAATTTTAAAAGCCAAAACTAAAAAAAACAACATTTTTTAAAGAGAAAGATTTTAAAAAAGTCGAAATTCAGAAAGTCGAAAGTCTGAAAACCTCAAATTTTGACAAGAAGTCAAAATTTTGCAAAAATACAATTTTTCAAAAAATTGACATTTTAAAAAATCTTTGGTGACAAGTTTTCCAAAAAATCTAAAATTTTTAAAAGAGACAAATTTTAAAAAAGTCGAAATTTTTAAAAAAGTAAAGTTTTGAAACGAATTGATATTTTGTATAGTCAAAAATTGTATGGAAAAAAATTTTTGAGCGAAAATTTTGAAAAGGTCGAAATTTTGATACAAAATTCATTAAAAAAACTGACATTTTGATTTTTCCAGAGAAATTGAAATTGAAATCTTTAAAAAGTCAAATTTTTCAAAAAGGGGAACTGTTCCATACATTGAATATCAGTAAAGAAAATCAGGATTTTGAGTAAAGTGAAGTGAGCAAAATATTGAAAAAAGTTTAAATTTTCGAAAAGTCGAAAGTCGAAGATACGAAAATTCGAAGTCAAAATTCTAAAAATAGTTTGTTTTTTGGAAAATATGGGTTTCTTAAAAATTGCGACATTTTTTAGAAATTCATCTACTTTTCAAAATGTTAAAAATCTTTCCAGTTTTTTGTTTTTTAAAAATTCAGATTTTTTTAAATAACGTTGTTTTTTAAAAGAAAGTGAAAATTCTTCCCACAGTCAAAATTTTCATAGAAAGAAAGTTAAAACTTCCAAAAAAGTTAAGCCAAATTTTTGAAAAAAAATTTTAAATTTTAAAAAATAGTCTGCTATTTAAAAAATATTCGAATTTATGTAGAAATGTCGAGATTTAAAATAAATGAAGAATTTTCAGTGAAATCTCCCGAACACCCAAATTTTCGAAAAAAGGTCAAAAGTATCAAAAATTTCAACATTTTAATGGATTAAAACTTTGAAAAAAAGTCACAAATCTTAAAAAGAAATTCAATTAAAAAAAAGTCAAAGTTTTCAAAAAAAATGATTTTGAAAAAGGTCAGTGTTAAAAATGATCGACATTTTGAAAAAAGTTCAAATTTTGGAAATAAATCAAAAACTATAAAATGCAACGAAATTTTTGCAAAATAATCCAAAATTTCACCAGAAGTCGATAAAAAAATCGATATTTTCAGATAAATACAAAATTTTAAAGAAAGTGGAATTTTAAAAAATCAAAATTTGGAAAAATGACAGAATTACGAAAAATTTTAAAATTTTTTTAGAAAATTGGGATTTAAAAAATCTAACTTTTGAGGAATTATGTTAACATTTTGAAAAGATACTACTAAAATTCGACTTATGCAAACAAATCCAGAATTTTGATAAAATGAAGAAATTTTCAGAAAAACCTTTAAAAAAGTTGTTGAAAAATAAAGTGGAAATTTCGAAAAAATGTCAAGGTTTTCAAAGAGTGTCAAAATTTTCGAAATTTTTATCCACATTTTTAAAAGCCAAAATTAAAAAAGGACAACATTTTTTAAAGAAAAAGATTTAAGAAAGTCGAAATTCAAAAAGTTGAAAATCTCAAAACCCCAAATTTTGACAAGAAGTAGAAATTTTGCAAAAATACAATTTTTCAAAAAAATGGACATTTTAAAAAATCTTCGGTGACAAGCTTTCCAAAAAATGTAAAATTTATGAAAGAGAAAGATTTAAAAAAAAGTCGAAATTTTCGAAAAAGTAACGTTTTAAAACGAATTGATATTTCGTATAGTCAAAAATTGTATGGAAAAAAATTGTTGAGCGAAAGTTTTGAAAAGATCGAAATTTTGATAAAAAATTCATTAAGAAACTTTTGATTTTTCCAGAGAAATTAAAATTGAAATCTTTAAAAAGTCAAATTTTTCAAAAAGAGGAACTGTTCGATAAATTGAATATCAGTAAAGAAAATCAGAATTTTGAGTAAAGTGAAATGGGCAAAATATTGCACAAAGTTTAAATTTTCTAAAAGTCGGAAGTTTGAAAAGAGGCGAAATTTTATAAGTCGAAATTTTGAAAGTCAAAACTTAGAGAAATATTAAATTTAAAGACGTAGACATTTCTAAAAAGCGATATTTTAAAAATCGACTTATTTAAACAAATTGAATAAAGTAATGACTGTGAAATGGAGAATGGAATCGGTTAACATATTAGTTAGTTTCGGAATAAAAATCAAATTCTTCAGAAAAAAAATGAGTTAAAATTTTCAGTAATAAATCAGTATTTTCACAAAAACTCGAAATTTTCAGAAAATAAAGAGAAAAGAGAAAAAAAAAGAGAAAGAAATCAACATTTTTAAAAAAGTTTCGAGAAAAGATGAATTAAAAATGTAAACATTTTCAAAAATGTCGAGATTCTTCGAAGTCAAAATTTTCAAAAAGTTAAAAACTGAGCAATCTAAATTTCGAAAATAGTCAAAATTTACAAATAAAACTTTTTTATGTAATTTTTTTAGTCGTCGAAGCAAAAAATTGTAATCTGAATATTTTTCCTCGCAATTCATCTTTTTCTTAAAATTTTGCCTTCTTTCAAGATTCGCTTTTTTCACAAATGACTATTCATAACAATTAAAATTAATTAACGACAAAAACGCAATTTAAAAAATTAACGAATTTCACGAAGTAAGGGTTGGAAATGTCAACAACTGACTATTTTCAAAATGGCACCTTTTTTTAAATTTGACTTTCTCCAGAAAATTTTAATGTTTTGCTTCATTTGATAGTTTATTTTTCATTTCGGAAAAACAGTGGTATTTTTCCAAGATTTTGTTATTTTTTCGAAATTCCGTTATTTTTAATAAAATTGGGTCTTTCTGAAGATTTTGATTTTTAGGAATACAATTTTTCAAACATTTTGACTGCTTACTTAGTTTGCCTTTTTATTGATATGTTTATTTTTATCTCAAAAGGTAATAATGTACTTTTCTGGAAATTTCGACTTTTTCACTTAAGATTAGTTTAAATTTGTCCTTTTCGAAATTTCGACTTTATTCTCAAAATTTTACTTTTTCTACTTTTCTATCAAAAATCATGTTTTTCTGTCAACATGTTGCCCCCTTTTTTAAATATTTTTTCAACTTAGACTTTTTTAAATTCGATTTCAGAGTTTCAACTGCATATTTCGTCTTATTTTCGAAATTTCGACGTTTATTTCAAAATGCGATGTTTCAGTTTCTGGAACTGTTGATTTTTTCCCAGAAATTGGCTTTTTCTTGTACATTCAATTTTTTTTATTAAAATTTTAATAATATATATAAAGAAGTAAACATTTCGCGAAAAATGTTTTTGGAAATTGCAAACTATATTCGATCTTTGGAAATATTTTGGCATTTTCAGAATTTTCAACATTTTTTGAGGTTTTTTTTTGAAATGTAGAGTTTTTTTTGAAAGGTTGGGTTTTTATTCTAAACTTAGTTTTCTAAGAAATTTTACTTTGGCAAAATTGGTTTTTTTCTCGAAATTTATCTTTTTAGAAATTAGTTTTAAAAATTCTACTTTGCCCTTAAAATTCTCTTGGAAATTTTGACTTATCTTCAAGAAATTGCAACCATTTTCTCGATGGTATTTTTCAAAAATTGTTATTTTTTTTTCAAAATTTATTTTTGAACATCCGAATTTTTCTAAAATTTTCTTTTTTGTTCAGTTTTATATTAATAATAATAAAAGGTTCCCAAGATTCCTTAGTTGAAACATAGAGTCTCTACGAAAAATCGCCATCTGGTCCGATTGTAAGCCATTTGTTTTATTTCTTGTTCTATTTTGACTTTCCGAAAATATAATGTTTCTCAAAGTTTGTCTAAGTTTCAAAATTTTAACGAAATGCGATTTTCTGAAAATTTCTAGTACAATGAGACATTTTATCAAAATTTCGACTTTTTTCAAAATACTTTATTTTTTCAAAATTTGATTGACATTTTAATAAAAATCTATATATTCTGAGAATAACATTTTTAAAAAACTTCAAGAAAAAGAATTTTTGTGAATTTCAAGATTACGACAAAATTGAAATAAAAGTAAAAATTCTGGGAGAAATATTTTTGTGGACTCATTTGACTTGGAATTAGTCTGGCAATTGTCACTTTTTTCACAAAATTCGACTTTTTAAAATGTGGACTTTTTTTCTTTAAAACTTTGAAAATTTTCGAAGTTTTCCTAAAGGTTGGGCTATTTTAGTTTCAATTTTTTGACTCTCTTCCCAACTGTATTCCCAAATTTTAAATTTAATCTGAATCGATCCCCCAGTTCATATAATTAAGTGATGATATACACATAATTAGCCGGAACGTTTTACGGTTTTCTTATTTTTTATTAATTTTTTAAGACGATTCTTGCCCTTCCCTGAACGAGATCTCGCCTGTGCCTTTGTTATTATTTGTCACTATAACATCTAGAAACTAAATAAACTTCCAAGTCAAAATAAAGGTAGACTCGGATACCATTACCTAATTTATAAAATCAAATTAATGAACAGAAACAGATGTCGATGTCTTGTTAGTTACGGGTTATGGGATATCAAATATCATCTCTGCGTTGCAAAAACTCGAATAAATTCTCAAGAAAGTCTAAGAATAATGAAATATTGTTCAGAAATCCCCTCAAAGAGCAATCGCTAGGCATTATTTACGTTGTCCTTGTAATCTAAGCAAAGATCCCAGTCAAAACTTTAATGGCGCAATTTATAAAAATCAAACTGATCCCAGCTTAGCTGCTAGACGACGTTTTGAAAGGTTCCGATTTACAGCTTGCATAAATATTATTCTTAGTAAAATTAGAAGCCATGTATATTTATTCAGTGGATTTAATATTCAAATTAATTGAAAACAGAGTTAGGATGATGCGGTTTTATTATTTTTAATTTATCCCACAGCAATATGCGGTTGTACAAAAACAGTCACTGGCGCGCTAAATCTACCTCATTAAAACCACATTACTGTCACTAGTCACTAGTGGTTGCACCAAAACAGTAACTTCAACAAATTTTGGTAAAACGGACTGGTCCTTGGTTATCTTAAAAAATTGAAATACAAATCTTGTCCCCTGAAATCAAGAAAGTTAAAAAACACAACAAAGTTTGCAGAGGGCAACCTTTGTTATGTTTTTTTAATCATTCTTAGTTTCAGGGACAAGATTTGTATTTCAACTTCACATATACTTTGAATAAGCTCGTAAATATCCAAATTAATAAGTTGGCACGTGCAATAGCACGCAAGCCACTTTGCCCAAAGCTAAATGTTGTCAAACTGCCCAAACCTCAGATTGTTTGTCTTCATTTCCGTCGCTCAAGTTTAAAGGGAGCAAGTTTAAAGAATTCTCCAACTTTAGGGATGACTCTTGGACGACACTATTTCATATGAAACGTCACTAGACATTTATCGCCCAAACACGCCCTATTTCCTCTGTATATCGACGAAGTTTCAAATAGTTTTACTGCCTTCGCAACAATGGCGCAGGAAAACCTGTTGTTTTCAGCAAATGAAATTTTGTTCCATTGTTTTTATCGCTCGAAGCGTTACGGAGGACTGAAACAGAACTATTATTTCGCTTTTATTAGGTGAGACAATAGGATGATTTTTACGTGTAAGATGCAGCTCAAAACGCTCCTTAAGTTGCATTCTATGATATAACTGCCCTCGCGACTTTGCGCAAGATCCAGTAACGTCTTATTACAAAATATAATAATTTCTTACTTAATTTTAACAGAATAGAACCAATGGTTCAGGCGTAGACACTGCGGGTTGGTTTATCTTTTATATGTGTTATAACCTCAAGTGAAATTGTTAGAACACAAATGAAAGGTGAAACGAAAATAGTCTAAAAGGTACTCCTGACAATACCCTAACTTTTAGTAAAATTTTTATTTAAATCGACTTGGCAGTTTCCAAGATTAGTCTGGACAGATGATCAGTTGACAGACAGACACTTGGACGCTTCAATTTTATTAATATAAATTAAAGTTGCTTGTGCTCTTTAATTGTGACATTCACGTGCGTTACCAAAAAATAAATACGTGAGGTCGCATCTTAGTATACATTTTACTAGACTAAATAGTAGACTTGTAACTTTATGAAAATTTCTTTTAAAAAATGAAAAACTAGATACACGTAAATTTTTCCTACAGCACTTACTGCTACGGATACGAAACACTAATGAACTGAAACTCGGTTTTCTTCTTACTACATCCAATATTCATCTAAATTTGCAATACTTCCTAAACAGGAATTACTGGCGCATTACTGTGTAAATATTCCCATTCATAATTTAAGTACATTAAGCAATTTACAACATGTTTCTGCTGCAGGTGTAACGAAGGTCCCATAAAATGTCAATCTATAATTTTCCATCCTACAGGATTCATTTTTAGTGCCACGTTCATTTGTGATATTCAATTCATGTCGGGTAATATTGGAACTGGATTTTCCGCCTACAAAAGAGTGCAGCGGAATTTTACAATTCAGAACCATTCATCCCTAATGCCCAATGATTTGCATGGTGATTATTTTAAGCTTTGAATCCGATTGACTTTAATGGCACTTCGACATATGCCCTATGTACGTATGTATTTCGAATGAAGCCAATTTTCCCCTTGTATAACGAGGCGAGCATTGTTAGTAAATAATACATCCTGCGTTAATTAATAACATGCATCAGTTACACTAAATGTAATTTAAATTGATTTAGAGACCACTAATGCGTCATGCTAATTGAGATATTGTCTAATGTAAATTAGAGTTGGCAAATTGCTTGTCTATAAGAAAGGTTGCGCTTTGGACAAAGCTTTGTTAACTTTCAACACCACTACTTTGAATTCACAACCCACTTCTCACTCATATACCTCATGAAGGTAGCACTATGAAGGGCTAGCAAACACCCTTTAGAGCTGCATGTCTTCAGACGTTTTATTTTATTTTTTTAATCTTAAAAAGTAATTTGAGGCACAGGGACTTTTTTTTCGGTTGTCAAAAATTTTAGGCTTTGTTAGGAACCTTTTTAGTATTTTATCATTTTTCTACTTGGTCAGTGAAGCGGCCTACAATATAGCTTTGATACGTTTCGAGCTTTGGCAATAGTTATGAGGGAACAGTATTTTGTACAAGTACAAGTACTATCATGAAAGATGCTCGCAGGAACTGATAGGATTGATCCCCCCAAGGGCAAGATTCTTGAGGCGTACTAGACAGTCGGAGACAGCAAATTCCTGTGCGGTCCAGCTTGACACAGTGAGGACTTCTGTCTACGGTGCACAGGAGCCCTTCTGTCCTGTTTTATTTTGGAATTAACAGCGAAAATTGAAGAAAAAAGTAAAAATTGAGCTACTTCAATTGTTTTGTCATGAAATATTCTCTAAAATTCAAATCCCTCTTGGACCATTAAAGGCAAAATAATTTTATGTTAAAAAGTTAGATATTTGGTGGTTCATCAGTATTCCAGTTGTTTCCCCATGAAATCTTCTCTAAAATTTGTAACTTCTCTCATGGAGGGACCTAATTAAAATATTTTTGAGCTAAGATGTTGGACATTTGGTGGTTCATCAGTATTTCAATTGTTTTGTCATGAAATGTGATTTCAAGTACTTCACATCCCATCAGCTATTAACACTACACAAAGCTCAAGTTAGGCCAACACTAGAATACTGTTCTTATGTTTGGAATTCAGCCCCAAAACACACTTTAGCTCTCTTGGATTCAATTCAAAGAAGAGCGATTCGTCTAATTGATGACGAGGGTCTGACCGATTCTCTCGAAATACTAGAGCACTCTCGCTCGCTTCATATACCACTTCCTTCCCAGACGCAGTCCCGTCGGATTTGGCAATTTAACTGAGCAAACTGGGAAGAATTAAGATACTTCTTTGCATCCTTCCCATAACAGGAAGTCTGCTTTAACTCAGACAACCCTTCCTTAGTCGCCGAATCCATCACGGAAATTTTCCTGATTGGTATGGAATTCTCAATTCCCCACTCTCAAAAGAAGTCTGCCTCCAGTAAATCTTGGTTTAGTAAAAAATGTGCTCTGGCTGTCTCCTGAAAAAATCGCGCATATCGTCGTTGACGAAATAATCCCTCAGTCGAGACTCGTACCATATTTGTAGATGCACGAAATTCTTGTAAACAGGTTATTGACGAGACAAAAGGTGATTTCGATCGTAAAATGCGCCAAAGGCTTATCAACTATCCGAACGGTTCCAGGTCCTTTTTGGGATGCAAAGTCTATTGGAAAGAACTTTACATCTTCAAACTTTCTACCTTTACTCGATGAAAATAGCAATATTGCTGCTACCTCCAAGGAAAAGGCTGATATGTTAGCCTTAATGTTTGCTGAAAATTCCAATCTTGATTCTCGAAACGCAGAACCTCCTATTCTTCCTAAGGTTGGCACTTCGATGCCTGAAGTTGTTTTCAGACAACGCACAATCAGGAAGATTCTCTTTGAGCTGGCGACACCTCGAAAGCTTCTGGCCTTGATGGTATTCCCGATATTGTTCTTAAGAAGTGCGCCCCAGAGTTGACTCCTGTCCTAAGCAAGTTGTTCACACTCTCTTGCAACAAAGGTGTATTCCCTAACACTCGTAAATCTGCTAGAGTGCAGCCTGTCCCTAAAAAACAAAAAAGGAATCTGGCTAACAACTATCGCCCTATATCTTTGTTACCCGTTATATCTAAAGTGATGGAAAAGGTTATCAACATCGAGATTCTCAAATATCTGGAAGAAAATACAATCATCTCCGACAGGCAATACGGTTTTAGACAACAACGTTCCACTGGCGATCTACTGGCATATGTTACTCATATCTGTAACTCAGCTATGGAAAAACATGGTGGGGCTAGGCTTGTGGCATTGGATATCTCAAAGGCTTTCGACAGAATCTGGCACCGATCTCTTCTTGCCAAATTAACATCTTATGGTCTTCCTCCTGGACTCTGTCATTTGATATCCAATTTTCTCGCTGACAGATCTCTTCAGGTCTTTGTCGATGGCATCTCATCCGAGACATTTGCGATTAACGCAGGGGTACCTTAGGGGTCTGTTCTGTCTCCTACTCTATTTCTGTGACTCTTTTTTCTATAGAACTTCCAAGTTATGGAACTTGTTACCGAAAGGAATTTTGCCCAAAAATTACAACCTGTCCTTATTTAAGAAAGCGGTTCATCGCCATCTATTCTTGTTTTTGTCTCCTACTCGCAGTGCTTTGAAAGCATAAAGGGTTTACCCCCTGCGAGTGGATTAAACTAAAAAAAAAAAAAATAGGCGTATGGTTGGTGCCCTGTTTCTTTGATTGATTGATTGATGACGAGAGTCTGACCGATTCTCTCGAAAAACTAGAGCACAGGAATACGGTTGGTGACTTGTTTTTTTCTACCATCATGAAAGATGGTCGCAGGAACTCGTAGTTCTTTGACACGGTATAATCCCGGAAGAAGTATATTCTGTACAATTAAGAAAATTGCTACTTTTTCTCTTTGGAGATGCTCACAGGAACTAATAAGATTGATCCTCCAAGGGCAAGATTCTTGAGGCGTACTACACAGTCGGAGACAGCAAATTCCTGTGCGGTCCAGCTTGAGACAGTGAGGACTTCTGTCTACGGAGACTCTTTTTTCTATAGAATTTCCAAATTATGGAACTTGTTACCGAAAGAAATTTTCCCCAAAAATTACAACCTATCCTTGTTTAAGAAGGCGGTTCTTCGCCATCTATCCTTGTTTCCGCATCCTACTCGCTGTGCTTTGAAAGCATAATGGGGTTACCCTTTGCGAGTGGATTAAACTTAAAAATATATATATCCTCTAAAATTCAAATGTCTCTTGGATCAAAGGCCAAATAATTTTATGTTAGAAGGTCACATATTTGGTGGTTCCTCGGCATTGCAGTTGTTTTCCAATAAAATCTTCTCTAAAATTCGTAATTTCTCTCATGAAGGGATATGATTAAAATGGTTTTGTTGGACATTTGGTAGTTCATCAGTATTTCAGTTGTTTTGTCATGATATATCCTCTCAAATTCAAATCCCTTTTGGATCAAATGCAAAATAATTGTATGTAAAAAGTCAGATATTTGGTGGTTCATCTGTATTGAAATTGTTTTCCCATGAAATCTTCTCTAAAATTTGTAACTTCTCTAATGGTAGGATCTAATAAAAAAAAATGTGAGCTAACATGTTGGACATTTGGTAGTTCATCAGTATTTTAATTGTTTTGCCACGTTCTTGTAGAACTGCAGGCAAAATAATGTTGTGTAAAAAACTTGGATATTTGATGTTTCATCTGGTAGTTGTTTTCCTATGAAATCTTTAAATTTCGCAAATGTTTTAAGCTAAACGTTGAGCTTTTAGCAGTTCATCAGTATTTCAATTGTTAATTCACGAAAAATTTTCTAAAATTCAAAAATTTGCTCCTTGTGGTCCGTAGGCAAAATATTGGTTGTTTGGAAAGTAATTTTGTTTTTTCCCAACTGAGGACTTAATTTTTTTTACAGCCAACTTCAAACTTGAGCCACATTACCATATGTATTTTGACAATTGATATAGCAAGATTTGCTTATGAAAAAATTCGATTGATTCTCCACAGTGTTTTTGATTGATACCCTTTTAAATATGACAAGTAAAAATACAGCATTTTCGACATATTTTACTCTTTTACTATAAAAAAGGTAAAACTGCTGCAAGAAAGGATTATCCGATATGTATCCGAAATATGGTGTTATCGGAGAATCCTCAAAATCTCTTGGACTTCACATACTAGTAATGAAGAAGTTCTCAGACAACTAGATAAAGATCGGAAACTTCTGAGCACTATAAAAACAAGAAAGATTAGCTATTTTGATCATATAACACGAGGTACCAAATACCACATTCCCCACCTGACCATCCAGGAAAAAGTTGAGTGCCGAAGATGGATAGGCCGCAAAAAGCTATTGTGGCTACGAAACATCAGAAATTGGACAGGACTGGGAGTAGATCAACTGTTCCGAGTTGCAGAAGATAGAGAACAATTCAACGAAGTTTTCATGGAGATAGCCCACGCCAGAAGACAGGTACGGCACCTAAATAAAAAGTATGGAGAGTATGTGTTAGTGAGCGCCAGTGCCAAAACTGGTTTGCAAAATTTCGATCCGGTAATTTTGCCCTCAAAGATGCACCACGTTGAGGGAGACTTCTTAAAGCTGATGAAGACACAATAAAGGAATTAATTGGTGCAAACCGGCGAATAACAACTCGTGAGATCACTGAGAGATTAAACTTATTGAATTCGACTGTTCATGTTCACTTGAAACGACTAGGTTTAATCTCAAAACTCGACATATGGGTTCCTCATCTTCTTACGGAAGTGCTGTTGCATTGAAGTTTTCGATATGCTTCTCAACCGCAAAAATGATCAATTTTTGAAGCGTATCATCACTGGGGAGGAGAAATGGGTTGTCTGCAACAATGTTAAATGCGAATGATCATAAAGTAGAAAAAATCAACCGGTTCAAAGCACTTTGAAAGCCAATATTCATTAAAAAAGGGTTCTGCTACGTGTTTGGTGGGATTTCAAATGAATCGTTTATTTTGAGTTTTTACCGAGCAACACAACGATCAATTCTGAAGTGTACTGTGATCAGTTGGACTAATTGAATGATTCACTTAAAGAAGAGAAGGTCAGAATTGGTCAATTAGAAAGATATAGTCACTGCACCCTTCCTACTGACCACTATACTATAGTGTTTCAACAGGATAACTCGAAACCACATTTTTGACCACTCGGAAAAAGCTTTTACAGTTTGGATGGGACACCATACTCTCCAGATCTGGTACCTTCCCACTATTATTTGTTCCGATCTTTTTAACGTTTTTTAGACTTTAAAACGTTGAATTCAGATGAGGAGATCAAAGTCACTTGGATCAGTTTGTTGCCAGCAAAGAACAAACATTTTATGAGCGTAGAATCAAGCTACTGCCAAAAAGATAGCAAAGGGTACCGGATCAGAATGGGCAATACTTAATTGAATAAAATATTATTTATTGCAGTTGTTTTCCCATAAAATATTCTCTAAAACTCGTAAATGGTGCAACTTGATTAAAATAATTTAGAGCTAAAATGCTGGTCATTACTATTTCAATTGTTTTCCTACGAAAAACTCTCTTCTTGGAGAGTCATAGGCAAAATAATATTATGCTAACAAGTTGGTTATTTAGTGGTCATCAGTATTACGGTTGTTTTCCCATGAAATCTCCTCTAAAATTCGCAAATGTAGCATCCTTATCAAAATAATTTTGAGCTCAAATGTTAGAAATTCGATATGTCATCAGTATTTCAATTGTTTTGCCAAAAAACATTTCCTTCTTGGACAATCACAGGCAAAATAAATGTTAAAAAGTTGGTTTTGCAGTTGTTTTTTAATAAAATCTTTATAATTCGCAAATCTTTTAAGCCAAACGTTAGACATTTTGGTAGTTTACCAATATTTCAATTTTTATTCAAGAAGAATTTCTTTTAATTTTAAAATGTGCTTTTGGTGGTCCATAGACAAAATAATTTTATGTTTAAAAGTTGGTTATTTGATGGTCATCAGTATTACAGTTGTTCCCCCATGAAATATCCTCTAAAATTCATTCTTATGGAGCATCCAAATCAAAATAATTTTGAGCTAAAATGTTGGGAATTCGATATGTCATCAGTATTTCAATTGTTTTGCCAAAAAAAATCTCTTCTTGAAGAATCATAGGTAAACTAATGTTATATTAAAAAGTTTGGGTTTTGATGGCTGACCTGGCAGTTGGTTTAACATGAAATCTCCAAAATTCGCAAATCTTTTAAGCCAAACGTTGGACATTTAGTAGTGTACCAATATTTCAATTGTTTATTCACGTAAAATTATCTAAAATTTAAAAATGTGCTTTTGGAAGTCCGTAGGTAAAACAATGTTATGTTAAATAGCTGGTTATTTGGTGATCATCAGTATTGCAGTTGTTTTCCCATAAAATCTTTTTTAAAATTTTCAAATGTTTTCATGGAGCATCCTGGTCAAAATAATTTGGAGCTAAAATGTTGAGAATTAAATATGTCATCAGTATTTCAATTGTTTTGCCAAAAAACATTCTCTTCTTGGAGAATCACAGACATAATGATGTATTGAAAAGTTGGGGTTTTGATGGTTCACCTGGCAGTTGTTTTTCCTTTAAATCTCTAAAATGAGCGAATCTTTTAGGCCAAACATTATGTATTTAATAGTTTATCAATATTTCAATTTTTATTCACAAATAATTTTTTTAAATTCAATAATGTGCTCTTGGTGGTCCATAGGCAAAATAATTTTATGTTTAAAATTTGGTTATTTGATGGTCATCACTATTACAGTTGTTTTCCCATGAAATCTTCTCCAAAAGTTGCAAATGTTCTCATGGAGCATCCAAATCAATATAATTTTGAGCTAAAATGTTGGGAATTTGATATGTCGTCAGTATTGCAATTGTTTTGCCAAAAAACATTCTCTTCTTGGAGAACCACGGGCAAAATAATGTTATAATAAAAATTTTGAGTTTTGCTCGTTATCCTGGCAGTTGTTTTACCATTAAATCGCTAAAATTCGCCAATCTTTTAAGCCAAACGTTGGGCATTTAGTAGTGTACCAATATATCAATTGTCTATTCACGAAAAATTCTCTAAAATTGAAAAATGTGCTCTTGGAAGGTCGTAGGCCAAACAATATTATGTTAAAAAGCTGGTTATTTGGTGATCATCAGTATTGCAGTTGCTTTCCCATGAAATCTTCTCAAAAATTCACTAATGTTCACATGGAGCATCATAGTCAAAATAATTTGGAGCTAAAATGTTGGGAATTTGATATATCATTAGTATTTCAATTGTTTTGCCAAAAAACATTCTCTTTTTGGAGAATCACAGGCAAAATAATGTTGTATTCAAAAGTGGGGGTTTTGATGGTTTACCTGGCAGTTATTTTCCCATGAAATCTCTAAAATTAGCAAATTTTTTAAACCAAACATTGGGCATTTAGTAGTTTACCAATATTTCAATAATTTCAATGGACGAAGAATTCTTTAAAACTCAAAAATGTGCTCTTGGTGGTCCATAGGCAAAATAATTTTATGTTAAAAAGTTGGTTATTTTATGGTCATCAGTATTGCAGTTGTTTTCCCATGAAATCTTCTCTAAAGTTCGTAAATGTTGTCATGGAGCATCCAAATCAAAATAATTTTGAGCTAAAATGTTGGGAATTCGATATGTCATCAGTATTTCAATTGTTTTGCCAAAAAAACATCCTCTTCTTGGAGAACCACAGGCAAAATAATGTTATGCTAAAAATTTTGGGTTTTGACGGTTGACCTGGCAGTTGTTTTCCCATTAAATCGCTAAAATTCGCAAATCTTTTAATCCAAACGTTGGGCATTTAGTAGTGTACCAATATTTCAATTGTCTATTCACGAAAAATTCATTAAAATTCAAAAATGTGCTTTTGGAAGTTCGTAGGCAAAACAATATTATGTTAAAAAGCTGGTTATTTGGTGGTCATCAGTATTGCAGTTGCTTTCCCATGAAATATTCTCTAAAATTCGCTACTGTTCACATGGAGCATCCTGGTCAAAATAATTTGGAGCTAAACTGTTGGGAATTTAATATGTCATCAGTATTTTAATTGTTTTGCCAAAAAACATTCTCTTCTTGGAGAATCACAGGCAAAATAATCTTGTATTCAAAAGTTGGGGTTTTGATGGTTGACCTGGCTATTGTTTTACCATGAAATCTTTAAAATGAGCAAATCTTTTAAGCCAAACGTTAGGCATTTAGTAGTTTGCCAATATTTCAATTTTTATCAACGAATAATTCTTTAAAATTCAATAATGTGCTCTTGGTGGTCCATAGGCAAAATAATTGTATGTTAAAAAGCTGGTTCTTTGATGGTCATCAGTATTACAGTTGTTCTCCCATGAAATCTCCTCTAAAATTCGCAAATGTTTTCATGGAGCATCCAAATCAAAATAATTTTGAGCTTAAATATTGGGAATTTGATATGTAATCAGTATTTCAATTGTTTTGCCAAAAAATTCTCTTCTTGGAGAATCATTAGGTAAACTAATGTTATATTAAAAAGGTTGGGTTTTGATGGTTGACCTGGCTATTGTTTTACCATGAAATCTTTAAAATGAGCAAATCTTTTAAGCCAAACGTTAGGCATTTAGTAGTTTGCCAATATTTCAATTTTTATTCACGAATAATTCTTTAAAATTCAATAATGTGCTCTTGGTGGTCCATAGGCAAAATAATTGTATGTTAAAAAGCTGGTTCTTTGATGGTCATCAGTATTACAGTTGTTCTACCATGAAATCTCCTCTAAAATTCGCAAATGTTCTCATGGAGCATTCAAATCAAAATAATTTTGGGCTAAAATGTTGGAAATTTGATATGTCATCAGTATTTTAATGGTTTGCCAAAAAACATTCTCTTCTTGGAGAATTACAGGTAAAATATTGTTATATTAAAAAGTTTGGGTTTTGATGGTTGACCTGGCTATTGTTTTAACATGAAATCTCTAAAATGAGCAAATCTTTTAAGCCAAACATTGGGCATTTAGTAGTTTACCAATATTACAATTTTTTTTCACGAATAAGTCTTTGAAATTCAATAATGTGCTCTTGGTGTTCCATAGGCAAAATAATTGTATGTTAAAAAGTTGGTTATTTGATGATCATCAATATTACAGTTGTTTTCCCATGAAATCTCCCCTAAAATTCACAAATGTTCTCATGGAGCATTCAAATCAAAATAATTTTGGGCTAAAATGTTGGAAATTTGATATGTCTTCAGTATTTTAATGGTTTGCCAAAAAACATTCTCTTCTTGGAGAATTACAGGTAAAATATTGTTATATTAAAAAGTTTGGGTTTTGATGGTGGACCTGTCAGTTGTTTTTCCATTAAATCGCTAAAATTCGCAAATCTTTCCCATGAAATCTCCTCTAAAATTCGCAAATGTTCTCATGGAGCATTCAAATCAAAATAATGTTGAACTAAAATGTTGGAAATTTAATATGTCATCAGTATTTTAATTGTTTTGCCAAAAAACATTTTATTCTTGGAGAACCACAGGCAAAATAATGTTATATTAAAAAGTTTGGGTTTTGATGGTTGACCTGGTAGTTGTTTTCCCATTAAATCGCTAAAACTCGCAAATCTTTTAAGTCAAACGTTAGGCATTTTGTAGTGTACCAATATTTCAATTGTCTATTCACGAAAAATTCTTTAAAATTCAAAAATGTGCTCTTGGACGTCCGTAGGCAAAACAATATTATGTTAAAAAGCTGGTTATTTGGTGATCATCAGTATTGCAGTTGCTTTCCCATGAAATCTTCTCAAAAATTCACTAATGTTCACATGGAGCATCATAGTCAAAATAATTTGTTGGGAATTTGATATGTTATCAGTATTTCATTGATTTTGCTAAAAAATATTCTCTTCTTGGAGAATCACAGGCAAAATAATATTGTTACGGGCTTTATCGGTTCGAATTGATTACACTTATCGAATAATACCCACTTTATTACCAAACTAAACTTGATTACCAAACTACAACTGGATAATGAACTCACTTATTAACTTCTTACTAACTCACTAACTACACTGACTTTTAACTAACTGACTCGAGGGAAAGCTGACCGCCTTTTATAGTTTTGGGCCCCGGCTTCTAGAACTTTTCGGCAGATAAAGCTTATCGTTTGCCGAAATTTCTGGAACGCTTATCTGTCATTTGTTTCGTTATCACGGCCGCTTTGCCCTTATCAGATCCTTCTAGAACTTTTTTTTATTTACTAAATTATACAATTTTATTCTAAATTCTATTCCATCTATTTACATTGCGTTACAATATTGTATTTAAATGTTGGGATTTTGGAGGTTCATCTGGGAGTTGTTTTCCCATAAAATCTCTAAAATTCGCAAATCTTTTAAGCCAAACGTTGAGCATTTAGTAGTTTACCAATATTTCAATTGTCTATTCACGAAAATTTCTCTAAAATTCAAAAATGTGCTCTTGAAAGTCCGTAGATAAAATAATATTATTGGAGCTAAAATGTTGGGAATTTGATATGTCATTAGTGTTTTAATTGTTTTGCCACAAAACATTCTCTTTTTGAAAGATTACAGGCAAAATAATGTTATGTTAAAAAGTTGGGTTTTTGGAGGTTCATCTGGCAGTTGTATTCCGTTGAAACCTCTAAAATATGCAAATGTTTGGAGTCAAACGTCATTAGTAGTTCATCAGTATTTCAATTTTTTATTCACGAAAAGTTCCCTAAAATTCACAAATGTGTTCTTGGCAACATAACATAAGACGATGTTAATAAGGTTGGTATTTGATGGTTCATCAGCAGTTGCAGCTGTTTTCTTGCGAAATTTTTCCTAAAAGATTATTTAAATTCAAAACTATTAACCTGAAAATCAAAATTTCAAGAAGGTCAAAATTCTAAATATTTTGACAATTAGTAAAAGAGTAAACTTTGGAACAGAAGCGAATTAGAGAAAAAGTGTCGAATTTAAAGTTGATATTTTGATATTGAAACTTTAATAAAAAAATTCTCATGTAAATCTGAAATTTTGAGAAAAAAAGTCAAAATATTTAATTAAGAAACTTAACTTCTAAGATAAATTCAATATCCAAAAAGAGATTTCAAATAAAAGGCAATAATTGCAGGTGTAAACTTGAGATTATGTAAAAAAAAACCTGGAAAACAACCCAGAGTTTATAAAAAATCTCGAATTGAAGGTATCAAAACTTTACAAAAAAGGTCGAAGCTACGAAACACTGAATGGCTATTTTAAGGAAAATTAAAGAAAAAGATTTGGTTTAAACCGAAAATCTGGAAAAAAAACAGACTTTAAATTTGAAATTCCAAAAAAATTAAAATTTCCTGATTCAAGGTCGAAATTTCGAAAAAATTCAAAAATCAATTTACAGTCGAAAAGTCCAAACAAAGAAAAATACTGAACTTGTAACTGTCGGAATTTTAAGAAGAAATTTAACATTTTAAACCATTTCGAAATTTCAAAAAGAATTCAAGCTAAATCGAAAATTTCGAAAAAAGATTTTAATTTGGTAATTTATTTTCCAACCTCTTCGAGTTTAAAGGGAAATGGTGGAAAAAAAGGTAAACGTTTCAAGTTACCCAGAAAAAAAAATTAATTTCCCAAAAGACAAATAAAATTATAGAAAGACTTATCTAAAATACCAAAAAATATATGGAATTTTCGACATTAATGTTGATAAAGAATTAAAATTGAAATATAACGAAAAAATCGAAATTTTGAATTTGAGCCAAAAAATTAGTTTAAAAAAGAAAGAGAGTTGAAAAGGTAAATTGTTACCTTTGAAAAAAACATCAAATTTTCATAATGTTTCGAAAATAAAATCTCCCTAAAAGGACAATATTTCGAATATAATATAATATCAGTATTATTATAAATAATAATATTTTGGGTATAAACTCAAAATTTCAGGGCAAAAAGTGAAAATTGCAAGTTTGATCTCGCAAGTTTGATCTCGCAATTTTGAGAAGGAATCAAAGTTTTGACAAAAATGGGTGAGATTTTCCAGTTAAAATTTAAAAAAAGTAGAATATTTAAAATAGCAATAATAAAATTTCTTGAAAAGATGAAGCTTTTCCAAAAAAGTCAACGTTTTTTAACATTTTGAAGAAAATCTCTCGAATTTTGGCACATAAAGTGTGGTATTCAAAATCAAATGTGAATTAGGCGCGCTGTCAGCGTGACAGTTGACGGGCGATCAGTTTCCGGCTCCGGTGAGAGTAGCGTCTTATGCCAGCTCTTCACTCTCGCCGAGGGTCCTCGCCTAACGTTTCGACGAGACATTTGACAGGACAAATGTAAATGCGAGGGCTATATCTTTCGCTCGCACTCTCGGTTATCGTGTCCATTTCCTTTAACTCGGCCCCAAAAACCGACTGGACACGGAGCACTTCCGAGGCGAACGGAGACAAAACGAGTCAAAACAAACGTAGCTTCAACATTTTCATGCTTGAGTTACCTCATATCGTCTCGGCGAGAGTGAAGAGCCGGCATTAAATTTTCTATGGTTGTTGATAAGAATGCGAAGAAAAAATTGTTGAGGTGACTGAAATGTAAATATTCAAGGTCTCCTGTTTCCACAAAAGTCAAATTTTCATAGAAAAGAAGAAAAAATTATAAAAAATTAGGAAGACTGAAAAATGTTTCGTAAAAAAGTGAAGGTTTCTGTAAAAAAGTGAAATTTTCATCATATTTTTGAATGAAACATTAAAAAGGTAAATTTCAAAAAAATCAAGATTTCTTGAAATAAACAAAGCTTTTTGTTTAATTCTAAAAATCAGTGCAAAAGTAAAAAACGGAAAAATTCAGAATTTCAGGAAAAACTAGAAATTTCGAAACCAAAAATATTTCGAATTTAAACTTGAAATTTCGAAAAAAAATTAACAGTTTCCGGAAAACCGAAATTTTAAGATTCAAATCAAAAAATAAAAAATATAAAAATGTAAATATTAGATTATGAGAAAGAGGTTGAAATGTTACCACTAACAACGAAATTTCGAAAAAAAGCTCAAAGTTTAAATTCCAAATTTAGAGAAAAAAGTCAGCATTTGATAAATACTGAAAGTAGATTTGAAAAGAAATTTAATATTCGGTCGAAACTCCAAATTTAGAGAAAAAAGTCATCGTTTGATAAATAGTGAAAGTAGATTTGAAAATAAATTTAATATTTGTTCGAAACAGTTGGTTAATTTCGAGAAAAAAATCGAAATTTTATGTTAATGTTGAAGTTAAAAAAAAATTATAAAAGGAAATCTTCGAATTTTAGATTTTGCTCCGACATTTTAAGCAGAAATTTAGCGAAAAAAGTCATCGTTTGATAAATACTGAAAGTAGATTTGAAAATAAATTTAATATTTGTTCGAAACAGTTCGTTAATTTCGAGAAAAAAAAATCGAAATTTTATGTTAATGTTAAAGTTAAAAAAAATGTATAAAAGGAAATCTTTGAATTTTAGATTTTGCTCCGACATTTTAAGCAGAAGTAAAAATTAGATGTAAGCTGAAGATTATGAGAAAAAGTTGAAATAGAAAAAGTTATGAAATAATGTCACACAAAAGAGGAAGCTGCTAGAAAGAATCCAAATTTGGAGTCGAAACTTTAGAAAAGATTTAAGAAAAGTGCCTGAAAAGTTTCTTGTGGTTCCTAGTTAGGCCACTAAGCTTTGGAAAACCTAGCTAAGCCACTAAGGTTTGCAAAAAGTTCATCAGACATCAGGTAACATTGATTGTCTTTGTCTATATTTACTTTCTACTTTATACGTGAAAAAACGGGGCGCAATGACTGCTGAAATCGACATTCTCGTCTTGCCATCAGAATCAGAAATGTCATTAACTACGCTTTTTTAGCAGTTCACAAATGATGAAAGTCCACCCTGGCACGGTTTCATCAATTAAAAATAAAACGATAATGATTTACTTTCTTAAAAAACGAGACGCTAATTAGTTTGTTGTTCAGGGCAATGAAAGGCTAAACTTTCAGCTGGCAAATAAACTACTAAAGCCTTTAATTGCATACAATTAATAATGGCAGAGGAAACATTTATTTTTAAGGCCATACCTTCCGCGAAGTTACATTGTGTTGACACAATAATTGGAGCATGCATACAGAATTTAGTCGACGTGCAATTTAGATTAATAAACATTACCTCCCACTTTCAAAATATTTGCTTTATACTACTATTAAAAGAAATGTGACTACGCAGGTTTTATTTGAGAAATTTTATTGCCTGCACCTCCAACGAATGTTAAAATACACAATAGAAAAGTGCCATTTTTTTAATGTTCTCAAAACAAACAGCAGAAATATTTGTTTTGTCCCACTTTGATGTGAAGTGTATAAGAACGTGGCAGTTAAACAAGAGAATAATTTACAATTGTGAAAATATCGCAATAAATAAAACTATTTGTTAAGACGACACAATAACCTTGTTTTCTGGTTTTTAACGTTCCTTGAGATTTGGGATTATTTTTGTTCAAAGTAAATGATGGTTTTTTTAACAGAAGCAGACTAAATAAAAACTTTTCTTGAAACGCTATTTTCGAATCAAAAGATTTAAAATGTTGATGTGCTGCATCGCATATAACTTTTTCCAGATTAAAAAAATATCTGATACGTTAAGATTATTGTTGTTTCTTGGAGACGTTCGCTTACTGCTACGAGGTTTTCGTTGGAAATTCTTCAACGTGTGAAGTTTTCTTTGTATAAACTCACGCTTAGTTTAGTTTGTTTTCTGTCTGATTATAGAAAGAGTAAAGGCAATGCAACAACTCAACTGAAAACTGTAAATACAGATTTAAAGAACGAAATGAAAGGCTCTTAAAGTGTCTGGTATATCTCCTGAACCTGAAATGTATAAATGTTAAATATTAATACAGTGTGGAACAGCCAAATAGCAATCTTAGAAAAATGTGTTTAGAACGTTAGATGTCCACTGCCTATATCGAGACATAAGCGCCAGATTGCCACCACTACTTGAATTTTAGCATAGATTGTATGCGTAGATACAGTAGGGATGTCGATTCCTTTTTAAAATAATCGATTTTTGGATCGATTCGAATCGTAAGCAAAAGTATCGATTCCCGATAAAATTGGGTGCTGAAAGATCGATTTCCGATTAATCGCCTTGTTGGTGAAATTTTTAAACATTTTTAACAAAAGAATAATTGAATGATAATGATGAATTGGCGTAGTTTAATTTTGAAAGTTTTTTCTTGGATTTTAAACACTAATATTTAAATTTTAATTATTGACTCCCAATTAGAAAATTCCGATACATATTTATTTTCTGCTTTGTTTTTTATTTATGCATTTTTGGTTTTTTACGAAGGTGTAGAAAGGGCATTCATTTATAAAAATATATTTAGAAATATGAAGTTTAAACTGGAAATTACGAGATTAAAGTGAAAATTTCTACTTTATTTTCCAAATCTCGACTTTTTTTGAGGAAATTTCATAGATAAAGTCAAAATTTCGGGCTTTAATCTCAAATTTTCAACTTTTTTTCACGAAATTTCTTATTCTATGGTTAAGTTAGGCAGATGACAGTTAAGCCCCACCAACCCTTAGAATATAAGACTATATTCTAAGCACCAACTCTTTTACAATTTAATGTTGACACTTAGTTCAGTAAATTAAATTTTTTATTACCAAAAATTTCGACTTTTTTTCTTGACATTTCAAGGTTAAAGTAGAATTTTTGAGAAAAAATTCGAAATTTCGAGTTCAAAGTCCACATTTTACAAAAGCGTAGAAAAGCATTGATTAAAAAAAATATTTTTAAAGATTTCGACTTTTTTCTCGAAATTTCGATTTTTTTCGTAATTTCGACTTTTTTTCTCGAAATTTCGACTTTTTCTCGAAATTTCGACTTTAATCTCGATATTTCGGATTTAAACTCGAATTTCGACTTTTCACTCAAAATTTCGACTTTTTTCTCGAAAATTCGACTTTTTTCCTGAAATTTCTACTTTTTTCCTAAAATTCCGACATTATTCTCGGAATTTCGATTTTAATCTCGTGATTTCGACTTTGATATCGAACGAATTTTTCTCGAAATTTGGAGAATAAGTCGCTCTATAAAAAGCACACTCTATGGTTAAATTAGGCAGGCGACAGTTACGTCCCACCACTCCTCTTTCCCAACAATCTTGACAGTTGGTAGTAGGGTGCGACCAATAATTGTTATTTTTAATTAGCCAATTTTGGTCTTTTTTTTTAGAAATTTCGAAATTAAAGTTGAAATTTCGATAAAAAAGTCGAAATTTCGAGTTTTAAATCGAAATTGCGTGATTAGGATCAAAACTTCGAGAAACAAGTCGGAATTTGAAAAAAAAAAAATTGAAATTTGAGAAATTTCGACCTTATAGGCTCAAAATTTCGAGAAACAAGTCGAAATTTGTAGAAAAAAAGTCGAAATTTTGAGTTTAAAGTCGAAATTTCGAGAAAAATGCCGAAATTTCCATTTCAAGGTCAAAATTTTGAGAAAAAAGTCCATATTTGAGAAAAATATCGAAAATTGAGAAAAGAAAACCAAATTTCGAAAAAAAAGTCGTGCTTTTCAGATTAAGGTCGAAATTTCGAGAAAAAAGTCAAAATTTAGGAAAAAAGTCGAAATTTCGAGAAAAAGTTGAAATTTGATAAAAAAGTGGAGATTTCAAGACAAAGAGTCGAAACTTTGAGAAAAAAATGTCGAAATTTCGATGTTAAGGTCAAAATTTCGAGGAAAAAGTTGAAATTTGAGAAAAAAAACGAAATTTCGCGAAAAAGGTCAAAATTTCAAAAAAAAGTCAAAATTTTGAGACAAAAAGTCGAAATTTGAGAAAAAAGTCGAAATTTCGAGATAAAAATTCGAAATTTCGAGCTTAAAATCGAAGTTTGGGAAAAAAGTCGAATTTTCTAAAATCAACATTTTTTTTAATCGATATCCTTTCTACGCCTTTGTAACATTTTGAAAAAGTTGAAATTTTCAGAACAAAGTCGAATTTTGAGAAAAAAGTCGAAATTTAAGAAAAAGGGCGAAATTTTGGGAAATGAAGTCGAAATGTTGAGTTGACATTCGAAATTTCGAGAAAAATTTTGAATTCTCTATATTAAGGTCAACATTTCGAGAAAAAAGTCGAAATTTGAGAAAAACGTCGAAATTTCGAGAAAAAAGTCGAAATTTCGAAATATTTCGCAAAAAAAGTCGAAATTTCGAAATATTTCGAGGAAAAAGTCGAAATTTGAGAAAAAAGTCAAGATTTCGAGAAAAAAGTCGAAATTTCGAGAAAAAAAATCGAAATTTGCGAGAAAAGACCAAATTTCGAGAAAAAAAAGTCGAAATTTTGATATAGGGTCAAATGTAGGTTCAAAGTAGAAATTTGGCGAAAAATTTTTAAATTTCGATATTAAGGTAAAAATTTCGAGAAAAAGTCGAAATTTGAGAAACAAAAAACGAAAATTTCGCGAAAAAGATCAAAATTTCAAAAAAAAGCCTAAATTTCGAGAAAAAAAATCGAAATTTGCCAGAAAAGACCAAATTTCCAGAAAAAAAAAGTCGAAATTTCGATATAGGGTCAAATGTAGGTTCAAAGTAGAAATTTCGCGAAAAATTTTGAAATTTCGATATTAAGGTAAAAATTTCAAGAAAAAGTCTAAATTTGAGAAACAAAAAACAAAGTTTTAAGAAAAATTTCAATTATTCAACAACAAAAATCGAAATTTCGAGAAAAAACTCAAAATTTTGAGAAAAAAGTCGAAAATTCGAGCTCAAAATCAAAATTTGAGAAAAAAGTCGAGATTTCTAAAAATAACATTTTTTAAATCGATTTTCATTCAGCGCCTTTGTAACATTTCGAAAAAGTTCAAATTTTCAGAAAAAAGTCGAAATGTCCAGAAAAAAGTCGAAGTTTTAAGAAAAGAATTGAAATTTGAGAAAAATGTCAAAACTTGAACGAAAAGTCGAAGTTTGAGAAAAAGTCGAAATTTTTAAAATAAAATTTTTTTTAATCGATGTTCCTTCTTCGCCTTGGTAACATTTCATTAAATTTCGATTTAAAAATTGAAATTTTTACTTTTTTCTAGAAATTTCGATTTTGAGCTCGAAATTTCGACTTTAAGATTATAAAATGACATCCTCCACCGTAAAAATTTTATCCCTAGATGCAACTCTCTTCGAGTGACAGTTGCAACCCCTAAATTTTTAAACCAAAAATAGGGGCTTGTTATACCTCATTCGAAAGGTCCTTTTATTCTCTATTCAAAAAACAAACTATACTTAATGCCTAATGCAGGAGATGTTCAAAATGGGCACCTCCAACATCTAGGCAGCATCCTAATCGTGAATAAAAATGCCTCCTGACGTTATTTTACATCTCTGGTGTCACCGACGCAATCGCAAGCGTTATTCTTGCTCGTAAGTCAGTTATGTCGCGGGGTTTGGTTTCATACACTGTACTTATCACATAACCCCATAAAAAAGTCCATAGGCGTCAGTTCTGGGGTGGCCATTGTACCGTACTTCGTCTTCCTATTCACCAATTTGGAAATGTAAAATCGAGATATTGCCGGACATTGACTTGGTACTGTGGTGGTGCTCCATCTTGCTGAAACCATATTGCATTAGCTGAAACGTGTAGATTTTTTTGAGCTGGATGTAAGTTTACCAAAGCTGGTGCAATGTTGTTTTGGAGTAATGCTAAATATTGGGCTGCCAAGAAAGTAATTTCGTTTTTTTCACATAGACAGCGTTATTTAAATTTTTTGAATGAATTCTGTGAGTGAAGTTCTTTATGTTTTGAAATTTGATATCAGATCGATCGAGGTTCATTTTAAAGTACGTGGTGAGAGATTTTATTTGTAGCTGAGAGGATAGGGTCAATTTTAATATGGAGTGCAAAAACGAACATTTTTAGTATATTTAACTTTTTTATTTCTGTAAAGGACGGAAAGATAAAGAGGCTCATAAAGAAATATGTGAAGTTTATGGTGGTGATTGCATAACAGAAGACACTTTTCAGAATTGGTTTAGGAAATTCCGTTCTGGAGATTTTTCACTCAAAGATGACCAACGTTCTGGTCGACCTACTAAAGTTGATAAAAATCAAATTAATGCCATTATTAAAGAGAATCGTCATATAACTGTTCAAGAGATTTCGGTGAGGTTAAATGTATCACACACAACCATTGAAAATGTATTGGACTCCTTAAAAAGCTCTATATTTGGGTTCCGCACAAATTGAAAAATATTCATTCCACACAACGAATTAATATTTGCGATACGCATCTTAGGCGCAATGAAAATGATTCCTTCTTGAAAAGAATCATTACTGGTGATAAAAAATGGGTCACCTTCAGTAACATCATTCGAAAACGTACATGGTCCAAGCACCATGAACCAGCACAAACCACATCAAGAGCTGAATTACATCAAAAAAGATCATGCTGTCGGTTTGGTGGGATTATGAAGGTGTTGTGTATTTTGAGCTGCTTCCAAGCAACCACACAATCAATTCAAATGTTTACTGCCAATAGCTAATAAAACTGGATGAATCAATCAAAGAAAAAAGCGAGAATCGGCAAATCGGAAAGGAATTGTGTTCCACCATTACAATGCTAGGCCTCACACAATTTTGGTAACTCGTGGGAAAGTATTGGAGCTTGTTTGGAAAGTGATGTCGCATCCCCCATACAGTCCTGACTTAGCACCATCTGATTACCATTTATTTCGTAGTTTGCAGAACTCTATGAATGGTAAAACTTTCCCAAATGATGATGACCTTAAATTACATTTGGTTCAGTTTTTTTCTAGGAAGGATCAGCAATTATACGAGCGCAGAATCCTGAAGCTGCAAGAAAGATGACAAAAGGTCATTAAACAAAATAAAAAATATATAATTGATAAAAGTCTATTCTTTGTATTAAAAAAATGTGTTTTTTTTTATACCACAAAACCGAAATTACTTTCTTATCAGCCCTATAATTATCTCCATTTCAATTTCCATCCGCAGTTCGGCGTAAAATAAACCGAAAGTTCGGCTGAGTCAAAGCTTCAAATTTTAAGTTTAAATTCGGACTTTCAAGGCAAAACCTACTATTTTCAGAAAAACTTCTTTATTTATATTCGAGTTCCACCTGAAAATTAAATTTCTAAAAAAAACTTATAATGTTGAGTTTAAAGTCAAAGATTTTTGGAAAAACCTAACACTTCGAGATATAATTTGAAATTAAAAATAGTACGTGAAACTTTTTTTGAATTGTTCCTTTATTTGGGCTCAAAATTCTTCTTTGAATTTACTAGAAAATATAAAATTTTGAAGAAAATAATTCAAACTTTAACAAGCTTCAATATATTATGAAAAACGAAATCAAAAAAAGTCTCCATTTCGAGCTTTAAGTCGAAATTTCAGGGAAAAAATTAAAAATTTAGGATCTTTATCCGAAAAAAAAAACTCAAGATTTAAAAAAACTCGTAATTTATATACACCATGTATTTCTTTTTAATTTCGAGTACCTAAATATTCGACTTAATCTCAAATATTCGAATTTGTTTCGAACTTTCTACATTTAATTCCGAGATTTCATAACCACTTCAAGTTTCTTGAAGAACTTATAATTTTAGATTTAAGTTGAAGCTTCGAGAAAAAATTCAACACTTTGGGATTGAACTTAAAATTTTGAAAAAACCCATGATCCAACTTTTTCCAAGATTTTGACCTTTTTACTCTTGAAATGTTACTTTTAAAAATAAAATTTGTCATAAAAATGTCCAATCCTTTTAGTTAAAATATTTGTTTTTTAAGTTTAATCCACTCGCAAAGGTAACCCCATTATGTCTTCAAAACAGTGCCAGTAGGATGCGGAAACAAGGATAAAAGGCGATGAATCACCTTCTTAAACAAGGATAGGTTGTAATGTTTCGGGAAAATTACTTTCGGTAATGAGTTCCACAGCTTGGAAGTTCTACAGAAAAAAGAGTCTCCGCAGACAGAAGTCCTCACTGTGTCAAGCTGGACCACACAGGAATTTACTGTCTCCGATTATCTTGTATGCCTCAAGAATCTTGTCCTTGGAGGGATCAATCCTATAAGTTCCTGCGAGCAGCTTCCATGATAGTACTTGTAGAAAAGAGAAAAGTCACCAACCATCCGCCTGTGCTCTAGTGTTTCTAGAGAATCGGTCAAACTCTCATCATCAATTAGGCGAATCGCTGTTCTTTGAATTGAATCCAAGAGGGTAAAGTGTGCTTTGGGGCTGAACTCCAAACATGAGAACAGTATTGGCTAGTGTTGGCCTAGCTGGAGCTTTGTATAGTGTGAGTAGCCGATGAGATGTGAGAAACTTTTTAGCTCTAAACAGAAAGCCTAGCTTCTGAAAGGCGGATTTGGCAAAGGCGCGCACATGATCGTTCCAAGAGAAGTTAGTGCTCGCATTTACTCCTAGAATAGACAAGTTAGATCCTATCAGGAGGATTTTACCGTCCATTAGTATGTTTGCTGCATTATCCCTTGATGTTTTCTTAGAGAAAACCGCGGCTTAATTTTTTTAAGCGTTGAAGTCGACCAGATTTTTCTTACCTTATTCCAGAATAATTTCGAGATTTCGATTAATCATCTACATCTGCTGTTCCCTTAGTCGATATGAAGCAGCGACGGATAATGGTTTGTCGGAGAAAAAAGATGACACAAGGCTACTATCATCTTTGAAGCTGTACATAGGATTGGAAGTTGAAGCTAAGAGATCGTTTATGTGTAACAGAATCCGAGTAGAAGACAGGACTAACCCCTGAGGCACCCCTGCATCAATCGCAAATGTCTCGGATGAGACATCTGATGACCTGAAGACATCTGTCAGCAAGAAAATTGGATATCAAGAGTGCAGGAAGAAGACCATAAGATGATAATTTGGCGAAAAGATATCAGTGCCAGACCCTGTCGAAGGCCTTTGAGATATCCAATGCCACAGTCTTAGCCTCACCATGTTTTTCCATAGTTAAGTTATAGGTATGAGTAACATAAGCCAGTAGATCATCAGTGGAGCATTCCTGTCTAAAACCGTATTGCCTATCTGTTCTATTTTCCTCCAGATATTTGAGAATCGCGATGTGGATAACCTTTTTCATCACTTTAGATATAACGGGTAACAAAAATATAGGGCGATACTTATTAGCCAGATTTCTTGTTCTTTTTTTAGAGACAGGCTGCACCCTAGCAGATTTCCAGATGTTTGGGGATACGCCTTTGTTGTAAGAGAGTGTGAACAATTTGCTTAAGAAAGAAGTCAACTCTAGATCGCACTTCTTTAGAACAATAGCGGGGATACCATCAACGACAGAAGCTTTCGAAGTGTCAAGCTCAAGAGATTGTGCGTTGTCCGAAAACAACTTCAGGCATCGAAGTGCAACCTTAAGAAGAATAGGAGGTTCTGCGTTTCGAAAATCAAGATTGAAATTTTCAGCAAACATTAAGGCTAGCCTGTCATTCTTTTCCTTGGGAGTAGTCGCAATACTGTTATTTTCATCGATTAAAGGTGGAAAATTCGAAGATGCAAATCCCCTGAAACCATTCGGATAGTTGATAAGCCTTTGGCGCATTTTACGATCGAAATCACTTTTTGCCTCGTCAATAACCTGTTTACGAGAATTTCGTGCATCTACAAATGTGGTCCGAGTCTCGAATGAGGGATTTTTCGCCAACGACGATATGCGCGATTTTTACAGAAGACAGCCCGAGGACATTTTTTGCTGAACCAAGATTTACTGGAGGCAGACTTCTTTTGGGAGTGGGCAATTGAGCATTCCATACCAATCAGGATAGTTTCAGTGATGGATTCGGCGACTGGGGAAAGGTTGTCTGAGTTAAAGCAGACTTACTACCATGGGGAAGATGTAAAGAAGTCTCTTAATTCTTCCCAGTTTGCAGAGTTAAAGTGCCAAACCCTACGGGACTGCGTCTGGGAAGGAGGTGGTATATAAAGCGAGCGAGAGGCTGCCACAAGCTTGTGATCCAAATTTCCAAGCGGTGATGTCACAGAGATTTTATACGAATTTGGTGAATTTGTAAGGAAAGGGTCGAGTAGATTAGGTTGATGGGTATCTACATCAGGAATTTTTGTGGGTTCCTCAACTAATTGCGAGAGTCCACAAGTGATGGCGAAAGCCTCTGCCACCCTTCCCGCGTCGTCAGTTTGGGAAGAAAACCTTAACCAGGGGATATTGTGTACGTTGAAGTCACCAAGAAAGACAACCTCAGCTTTTGGATAATTCGTCTGTAGGTGATCAAAGGTTACGGAGAGATAAGAGAAGAGCTGTCTGTATGAGGGATCGTTTGGAGACAAATAACGTGAACAACTGAATATTACTTCGTTTTTGGAGCAGATTTTCAGCCAAATCGTTTCATGATCAGCAGATTCCAGTGCTTCTTGTCATTGACAGGACAGGTCGCTTCGCGTAAAAGCACAAATTAACCTCTTGTGTCGAAATTTTGTGTGCAAGTCGTAGTTAGGACAAAACAAATGGACTGTATTGATGGATGGGGAGATTTGGGTTTCTGTCAAAGACAGCACGTGTTAAAGTGCCAAACTCTATGGGACTGTGTCTGAGAAGAAGATGGTATATGAAGTGAGCGAGAGACTGCCGAATTTACAAGCGATGATGTCACAGAGATTTTATACGAATTTGGAGAATTTGCAAGGAAAAGGTTGAGTAGATTAGGTTGATGAGTATCTACACCAGGAATTCTTGTGAGTTCGTCAACTAATTGCGATAATCCAAAAGTGATGGCGAAAGGCTCTGCCACTCTTCCCGCATCGTCAGTTCGGAAAGAAAACCTTAACCAGGGGATGTTGTGTATGTTGAAATCACTGAGAAGAACAACCTCGGCGTTTGGATAATTCGTCTGTAGGTTATCGAAGGTTACGGAGAGGTAAGAGAAGATCTGTCTGTATGAGGTTTGGAGACAGATAAAGTGAACAAATGAATATTACTTGGCTTTTGGAGCAGATTTTCAACCAAATCACATCACGATCAGCAGATTCCAGTGCTTCTTTTCGTTGCTTCACGCAAAACCACAAATTCTTGTTTTGTATCAAAATTTTGTGTGCAAGTCGTACTTGGGGGAAAGCAAATGGACTCTATTGATGGGTGGGAAGGCTTGGATTCCTGTCAGAGACAGCACATGGGGTCTTTAATTTTAAAGGTGTTGATGAACTAAATTTAGATTTGAGTTTAGACCCTGAATGTTGCAGAATTAAATTTTGAATGAATTGTTTGAAAGAAACTTGGCCCGTAGCCGTCTGTCGATTTTGGTTTACCTCGTACACCCTCCACCCGGACATCCGAACGGGAAGGTAGCTTATGTCCGGAATTTTTTGCACGAAGAAAATCCATAATCTTTGTTTTTAAAAATAAGAAGTAAAAATCAGTGCAGATGAAAAAGGAAAATAAGGAAATGAACAGGAGAAAGAAAAACGAATTACACAAACCAACTCACGTGTCAGCAGCGGAAACATTTTACCCCCTCCTAGTGATACGTGGGGTGGTAATACCTCGGACGACTGAAAATTCCAGTCTACCACCCCCAAAATGAAATTTAGAAATAGTCTTGTCTAAATTTGCTCAAAATGTCTAAAAAATCGAAATAAATTTAGTGAAATTTTTGTCAATAGATTTGACCTTTTTCGAAACGTTGATATTTTTCCTAAAATTCCTCATTTAAACTTGCAATTTCTATGATTTTTCTTTTCCAAAATTTCGGCTTGAAAAAAATTTAGTCTTTTTCCAAAAATTACAACTTTTTTCTCGATATTTAAGCTTGATCTCTAGTTCGAATGTTTGAAAGATCTTTTCCTTAGCAGTCCAAAGTTTAGAATTCCTAGAAAAAGTTGAAATCTTGAGAATTTTTTATCACTTTAGTTTGTTTTTTCGAAGTTGTGACCTTTGACTGAATCAAAATCTGGACTTTTTCTAAAACGATCCAATTTTTCTCTCTAAATTTAAATTTTTTCCTAAATTTAAAACTCAAAACTCACAATTTCAAAAAAGTAGTAAAAAAATAAGACAAAGTAAAACTTATCTCTCGAAGGAAATAAAACTCCCAGCTTGATGCGTCAAACGATCTATTAAGGGACTTTTTTCTGAAGTTTTTACACTAATTCATTTGTATACGTCTAGTCTAGTTAACAAGACGTATTGTATTGGATAACTTATGATTTAATGGACCAATTAAGTAATTAACTGTCTGATATTGAGTTACTCAAATTCCCTGTATTACTTCAGAAGTTACATTTCTCATAACTCATAACGTTTACGACCGAGAATTTGAATATATCTTCTAAATATCTAAATAAAACGTAACTTTTCATATAAAATGCCACGCTTCAAAACTCCAGATAATAAAAACATTAAAAATGCTTTATGTGGTGGTAAATACACGTTCGTATGCTTGTCATTTCTATCTGGGCAACGTTTTTGTTTTTATTTTCTTTGTTTAGGAAGCCCCTGGCTTTTGGATTAGTTACAGTAGACTTCACTTCATTTAAATTGTATTTTTTCATCACAGGGACAAATACATTATCATTTATAAATAGATTGAAGCAAACATGAATCGAAATACAAATCTTGTCTCCCGAAACCAAGAAAGATTAAAAGGCACAATAAATGTTGCTCTAACGCGTTTCGATAGCCAAGCTATCATCTTCAGAGACAGCGAGAGAAAGAGAGAGCGAGAGAGAGAAAGTGAGAGAGCGAGCGAGCGAGCGAGCGAGAGAGAGAGAGAGAGAGAAAAGAGAGAAGAGAGAGAAGAGAGAGAGGGAGAGGGAGAGGGGAGAGAGAGAGGGAGAGAGAGAGAGAGAGAGAGAGAGAGAGAGAGAGAGGGAGAGAGAGGGAGAGAGAGGGAGAGAGAGAGAAAAGAGAGAGACAAACTGATTCTTGGTTAACTTCAAAATTGAAATAAAAATCTTGTCTTCTAAAACCAAGAAAGTTTAAAAAACACAACAAAGGTTGCTTTAACGCGTTTGGATAGCCAAGCTATGATCTTCAGAGAGATATCTTCAGTACAACTAACTAAAAGATACTGTATCTCTCTTAAGATGATAGCTTGGCTATTGAAACGCTTCAGAGCAACCATTGTTGTGTTTTTTAATCTTTCTTGATTTTGGGGGACAAGATTAGTATTTCAATTTTGAAAATAACCAAGGACCAGTCCGTTTCATCAAAAAACATGAGTTGCAGCAGCTTTTTCATCATTGATAACTTTGTCTTTCAGATAACCCGCTTGGAAGACCGCAAACTACATATGCATGTGCAACCAGCTTTAGAAGATACCTTAGACAAATATGGTGCTACACCATGTCCCAAAGAGTTTGATCTCCAGTCAACATTCCTTAATCAGACATACAGTGACCAGGTAAAAAAATTACTGCCTCTAATATTAGATAAGTTGACAAGAGTTGCTTGGATCTGGCCCAATTTGGGTCAACTTTTGTCATTTTAGAACAAAAATGTCGAGGAAAAATTTGAAATTAGATTTAACGCGTTCATTAAGTGAGAAATCATTGGAACAAGTACCCAAAATACTGGGTGTGGTACAGTTGATTCGTGGTATTGCGAAACATATTTAAAATTTTAGATGAAGAGGAATAGTTAACCCTCATAATTTCAGAAAATTTCTTCGTCACATCCACACAAAATCAAACCATGATTTCTATAATTTCAGAAAATTTTAGAAATCATGGTTTGATTTTGTGTGGATGTGGCGAAGAAATTTCAGAAGAAAATATTGCAAATTGTAATTTTAAATTTAGTACCATATTTCGGCAATTTTTTATTAAAACTGGCAAATTGTAAGAAGAGTCAAAATTTTATTAAAAAAAGGAATGTCGAGATATTTTTTTTAACTTCTTTTTATCCTCGGGCATTGACGCTTTCATATACATATTATTTTTATTCTTCTCCATTGGCGTATATAGAGGGGGGCCCACCCCAGAGTTGTCTGGTGCCCACCCCAGAATATTAGGTTACCAACCCAAAAATAAAACCCCGATATTTTATAATATCATAATACAAATTATTTTAAAATGTCTTAAGTCTGAAACATGAAACAATCTCTGGTACAGTTATCCTTCACACTACGGGATTCCAGGGATAAAAACGTGTGTTCTGTGACAAAGTGACTCGACGCAATATCATAAAATAATATTTCTAAAGCACTGAACTAAACACTGTGGTTTGTGATTAAGTCCAAAGAAGGTTTCACCCCTTTACCACATCGGCAATTAAATAAATAATTACGCGATAAGTATTTCGCCAGCAGAACTGGCATTTTCAAGCGCACTAATCTAAAAAGATTAGCAAAAGATGCATCGACGTCATCTGCACTGAGATTCAAATCGATACTATATCGATTTCATCGTATCGTGTAATTATTTATTTAATTGCCGTGGTAAAGGGGTGAAACCTTCTTTGGACATAAAATAATATCATAAAGTACCTATCTGGGCATAAATACTGCCACATTGGACCCATTAACTCTAACTTCGATAATTCTAGTTTCAATTTAAAATTTTTGGAAAAAAAAACAGAAAATTTTTACAAAAGGTTCACAAAAAATGATTTTTAAATCGACATTATGGGGGAAAAAATGAAATCTTTGTGTTAGACTAAAATTTTGAGAAAAGAGTTAAATTTTCAAGAATATCAAAATTGGCAAAAAAAATACTGATAAAAATGTCGAATATCAAACTTCAAACTTTGAAAAATTTCCTGAATAAACTAAATTTGGAAAAAAACTGAAATAACCAACAATATTTTCCTCAGAATTTATTTAAATTTTAATATAATCGAAAAGCTTTTTTTCTGAAATATTCCAAACATATTATTTTAGAAACTATGACGTTTTATTAATATTTTGTTCCGATTATGAAAAAATTATTCGAATTTTAAGAAAAAGTCGAAATTTGGAGGAGGTAGAAATTTCCAGAAACAAAACTTGAAATTTTGGGGTATATTTAGAGAAACAAGTGGAAATCTTTTTCTTTTCGTGGAACAGTCCTTGGTTATGTTCCAAAGCTAATATACAAATCTTATCCCCTGAAACCAAAAAATATTAAAAAATACAACAGAAATTGCTCTAACTCGTTTCAATAGCCAAGCTATCATCTTCAGAAAGACACTAATATGAGATACTGTATCTCTCCGAAGGTGATAGTTTGGCTATCGGAACGCGTTATAGCAACTTTTGTTGTATTTTTTATCTTTCTTGGTTTCAGGGGACAAGATTTGTATACAAGTGGAAGTCCACAAAGTCAAATTAAAAAAATCACATTGAACATTAATAAAAACGAATTTCGAAAAATACTGTCAAAATCTCGAGGAAAATGACCAACATTTCTATAAAACATTTAATTTTGCAAGAAAAGGAAAGACAGAGCGGAAAAAGTAGAATTCAGTAGAAGTTATAATTTCGAGAAAAGGTCAAAATTTTTAGAAAATCAAATTTCCTTCTAGGAAAATTTGAAAACTGTCGAAAAATCGAAAAAAGACAAAATTTTCAAAGGTCAAATTTTGTGAAAAAAAAGTCTAATTTAAAAAAAAATCGCAATTTGGCAAAAATATTCTTTTCGAAATATTTACTTTTTTATTTAAATGTTAACATAATATTTGAATTTCGGTAAAGAAATTCAAATTTTTTCACTAAATACAAAAATATTTTGTTTTTTTATTAACGTTCCATATTCCATTCCAATCAAAGTTAGAGAATTTCGGGGAAAAAGTCTACAATTCCAGAAACATACAATATTTCGAGATAGAAGTTAAAATGTCAAAAATAAGGAAAATTTTGAAATTTGAAATTTGAAATTTCCGGAAAGTGTAATTTCAAAAAGTTGAAATAAATAGAAAAAAAAGAATATTAAGAAAACTAGCAGAATTTCGAAACAACATGAATACGTATTCAGAAAAATGGCGAAATTTCGAAAAAAAAACGATTTTTAAAATTTCCAATTTTTGATGATAAGGAAGCTTTTAAGAACAGGCAGATTTGAAAAAGAAAAGCCAAGATTTCGATAAAAAGACGAACTTCAAGCTGAAAGTCGAAACTTTCAGAAATATTTAGTATTAAATTTTGAGATATAAAAACAAGATTTCGAAAAAAAAGCAAACTCTAAGAAACTAGTCAAAATTTGTGGAAAATTAGACTCTATAAGGTTGAAATTTTCATAAAAATCCAAATATTAAGGAAAATAAAGAAGTTTGTAGAAATAGGCGAAATGTTGAGAAATCGGCTTGAAATATTCAAATGAAACTTCAAAATTGAGAAGAAATTCGAAATTTTTCAGAGAATATTGGAAAAATTGAAAAATTTGCACAGAAAGTTGATTTGATGAAAGTTAAATTTTGATGAAAAAAGTTTAATTTTAAAAAATTTTGTTTTTAAAAAGACAAATTTTAAAGAAAAAATCAAAATTCTCAGATAAAAACAAGCTTGGACGAAAATATTGTGATTTTTAGGAACATAAAGCATTGGACTTGAAATAAAATCAAAATTTCTAAAAAAGAACCAATTTTGAGAAAACTATGGACATTTCGAAAAAATCACAAAAGTCAAAACAGGTTTTGAAAAAAATTGGAAATTTCGAGGAAAAGCTCGCAATTTAAAAAAAAATCAAAATTTCTAAAAAGAATTCCAAATTTTATAAAAATTCGAAATTTTTTGGAGAAAGCCAACATGTGCCATAAATTAAAGAAGTTTTTTTTGAAAAATTACGAAATGTGAAAAAAAATTGAAATTATCGACAAATGTCGAAATTGCAAGTGAAGTACGGATTCCGAAGAAAAAATGGAAATTTCAATTGAATATAAATTTTCGGCAACTTTAAGAGCTAGGAGCGGGGCAAGTGCCTTACCCTGGCCCTATTCTAGATAAGCTTATGAATATACATAGTTTTAGCTACACAACTTGTATCATCTATGTTAAATATGGCAATAGATCGTTTGAATTTTTTTAAATAATTTATGGTGATTGAAGACGATCTGTAAACTTCAATTGCAAGATTAATCGTACGTCGTCCGTTAAGTACAATTCGCGTATAACTCCATCTAAAAAAATTTTTAAAAATAAAACAGCAAAGACGTAATTTTCATTTTAAAGTAAAAAATTAACAAAAGTAAAAGCTGAAACTGTAAAATATTTAAAATTAAAAAACTCGAACTAAATCCTTAAAATATTGAGAATCAGTTAAAATTTTGAGGTTAAATTCAAAATATTTGAAAGAAAATGAATCTAGAAATATTTTGAAAGTAATTTTTTTTTAAAATTGGAAATTTGTTTAATAATTTTCTCGACATTTCGATTCTTAAGTGGAAGTGGTAAAAAAAAATATCCTTTGCAGAAATATCTGATGTTATAGAAAATATTTAAATAATTAAGTTAGATATGAAGAGAAAATCTAAATTTAGCGTTTGTATTAGAAATGTGAAACTACATTTTTCAATGCAAAATTTTTCAATGTAAAACTACATGAAAGTGTAAAATAGAATACTATTAAAAAAAACTGAAATTAAGTGTAAAGTCATTATTTAGAATATAAAATGAAAGTCGTTCTGAAATGACATTTTGATCATGAAATTAAAATTTTGGGGGAAAAAGTTAAAACTGCATTTCAAATCGCAATTTAGAAAAATATCACAGTTTTGATTAAAAAATGGGGCTTTAACAAATTTTCAGGTTAAAAATTGAAAGTTCGAAAAAAAACTAGAGGCGTCGAAAAAACTTAAAATCTCTTGAAAAAGTCGAAACTTTTAGTTACGTGAAAAATATCAGAAGAAATTGAAAGTGTAAAATTTATGAAATTTTAGATTTAATAAGGAAATCGAAATTTCTAGATCCACATTTTGAAAAAAATGGACACAGAAGAAAATTCCAAATAATTTTTTGATTTAAATAATTTAAATTTAGTTTTAAATAGAAAATCGAAACACGTCGAAGAAAATATTACGCCCGAAAAAGTGTTAAACGTTTTTGTAGAGAAAAATTGAAAATTAAAGTTATTTAATAATTAGTTAATTAATGCAGCAATCGTTGAAAATCTTTTTGGGTAATTTTATTTAAAGCAACATTCCAAAAATGGATTATTGAAATCATCATTTCAAGTTTAAGTTATCTTTATTTCGTACATTTATCCGTCATCATTTTTCAGGGGCCACCCCCCCCCCCCTAAAAAAAATTGTAGATGCGCCAATATTCTTCTCAATATTGTGCTTTTTATACTGGGTTATTCAGAGCCAACTACCTCATAGTTTTTAGGAATTTTCGAGTCAATGATTTCGTTGGCACTTTGCAATTATTCTTCTGTATTACATCTCACTAGTATCATATATTGTGATAAATTACCAGAATAGAGTCCTCACATAATGATAAATTGAATGCGATAAAAAGTCGAAGAATGATTGATGTTCATTTTGCAGGGAACCTTGAATAGACGCCATAGTTTTAAAAGCAAACTGAAGGAGTAAAATGAATTTATGAAATTCGAAAACCCAATCTGAAACTTGAAATATACGCTTCCATGTATGCTTGTAGAGGATGATGAATTCTCTCGTACATTAGACAAGTCATTAGTGGATTTATTTGTGCTAGTCATACTCAGAGGGTTATGAGAGTAGTGAAATTCTAATTTTAGTTTCAATCGGTGGATTAGTATTTGGAAACTTCCAGTTGTTTTATTAATAAATATGTATTATCACAGAAGCGTTAGTGTAACCAATATTTTTGCAGATTTCCACGTCCACATCCAGAGAAGTTGCAGTTTAATTTAGTCTGGCAATCAATCAATCTGATAAAAAGTTTTGACGGGTAGCATATTTCTACTGAATGATCCTTATAATAAGTTAATATTTCCTGCGGAGTAAAAATTTTGGGTTTAAACATACAATTTAATTTTTCTTTTCATTTTATCACGAAATCCACACGTTTTAAAAATCTTGGATTTTCGAACGAAATTTCCAAGGCTTCGAACCGTTATTATTTTCGTTCCGGTTGTCGATTTTCGTTCCTTAAAAAAATTATCCGGTTTTCGCTCCTACAAAAATGTCGGTTTTTTCCGATTTTCGGTTTTTGATTCAGCTCCGAGTGACTCATTTTTAATTTTATATTTAAAAGAAGGAAGACATTTCGGGTAATCTCGAAACAAAAGTACAAATTTCAGAAAAGTATATGAAATTTGGGAAAAAAATTCAAATTAAAATTTAAAATTTTGTTTTAGGTTGAAATTTCGAGTACAAAGTCAATTTTTTTTAGAAAATGTAGAAACTGTAAACTTGTACTCTAACTTTTAGAACAAATAGATTTTAAAATAAAAAATTTTAGATTTCAATATTTTGAGTTAAACTATTTAGAAATAATGTTAATACTTTTTAAGTTTAAACATAAAATGTTTAGAAAAGTATTATATAAAGCGGAATTAATATTTATAAAAAAAAGTCTACATCTGAATTTGAAGTTAAATTTTCAGGAAAAGAAAATAACAATTTTAAATTTTCTAAAGAATTCAAAACTAAAAAAAAAATGTTAAGTTGCAAAATTCCGACTTATTTTAAGGATTTTAAGTTTCGAGAGGATACTCGAACAATCGAGTTAAAAGTCAAATTGTTATGATTAAAATGAAACCTTTAGAATTTTTTTACATAAATTTAGTTTTTTTTTTCAAATTTTGACTACTTTCTTGAAAGTGTGGGTTAAAACATGACAATTTTTTTAATGTCGTGTTTCAATTCAATATTTCGAGGAAATCATTGCACCATTCTAGAAACTAAAATTTTGATTCAATCAATATCAAAGTTCGAAAAAACATTTTTTTTATAAATAAAAATTTCTCAAGATTTCAAATATTTCAAGTAATTATGAGTCTTTTAAACATTCGAATTTAGAGATTACTGCATAAATATCAAAAAAAGTCATAATTAATTATACATTTCATTATAAGTCGAAATTTTAGAAAAAAAATTGCAATTTAAATATAAAATTTTAAGAAAAAGTGTAAAAATTTCGAAAAAAAAGTTAAGTCTCTTTACTATCTGTTATCAAAATTGTCGAATTCTTTTTACAATTAGACATTTTTACGTTTCTAGAAAATTTGGAGCAATCATTTTGAAGTTATTTTCGAAATTTTATTATGTTCTGAAAAATCCAAGTTCAAAATTGAAATTTTAATTTTTTAAAATAAAAATTGCCTAAATTTAAAGAGAAAACTATCATCGTTTTTTGAAATGGTCAAATTTTGATGAAAACTGAAAAACGTTTATCAAAGATTAAAATTTAACAACTAATGAGATTTCTATTTTTCTAGAAACTTTGAATTTTTAAGCAAATGTTGAGGATTCCAAATTTTATCAAAATTTCGAGGTAACATTTTTAAATTCGGAAATTGATAAGAATGTTTCATAAACTTTCAAGTTTTTTTTTACCAAAAGTTTTAAAGTCAAATCTCGTAAGTAATGAAGGTCGAAATTTACCGATTAAACTTAAAATTTTTTGATTAAGGTGAAATTTTGTTTTCTTTCTTCTTTTTTAAAGTTTTAACCTAAGAATTCACAATTTTGAGAAAACTCGACAGTTTGACATTAAAGTCGAAATAAAGTCGATATTTTGATTCTAAAGTTGGAATTTTTGGAAAAAAGTAAAAATTTAAATTTCAAAAAATTAGACATTTTGACAGAGAAGCTTGAACAAAAAACAAAGATTTTAAGAAAATTTTGTTATTTCCGATTTTAAAAATTTAATAGCGTGGGTAAACTTCCAAATTATAAAAAAAGTCAGTTTAAACCAAAAACCTTGAACTTTAAATAGTTTGTAATAAAATGAAACCGTTATTTATTAAAAAAAGTCAAAATTATTATTTTATTCTTGAAATTTTCGAAAACTTTTTCGAAAACCAATAAGCGGTAATAGTAAGAGTCACACGCTTGACGTCCGTGAATTCTTTAGTACTTATTTGTCGGAACATTTGTTAGCATTCGAGTTGGATATACCAAACTGACGAGATCTAACAAGATCGAAACCGGTCTTTGGTTTCCAATCTTCGAATCTAATAAATGTTCAAACCTATTGGTCTGTGCATTAGAATCCTTGTCTTCTGGGAACTCTCCTAGAGAGCAACCGCTTCGCTAGGTGACAGTGTTTCAACTGTTGGTAGTTCAGCTACCTATGATTCACTATACACGCCTGGAGGGCTGCATGAATTTATAATCTAGGTTGCATTCTACTTGCATTGAAAATTTATAGTAAAACAAAATTATAAATTCCTAGTTTCTCTTAAAATGTTCGAATTTTTATCATAATTTCTCGTTAACTTGAAATTTGTTTTTATCAATTTTAAGCTTTTCTGGACATCTAAACTTTTTTCTCAAAATGTAGTGGTTAAGTTTGACATTTTAAGATTAAAGTCGAAATTCCGAGAAAAAAAGTCAACATTTCCAAAAAAGTACGATTTATTAAAGAAAAACCTTTCACAAAACTTTTAATTTGACATTTTAGCCATTTCATCGAATTTTTTACTTTATTCTCAAAATTCGAGAATAAGGCAGACATTTTAAGATTTTCTTAGGAGAGTTTCTTCTGAAAATTCAGAATTCAGATTTAAACCTCAAAATTTGTCTCTAAAATTTTGCTACATAATTCGAAATGTAGACTTTCTTTTGGAAATTTTGTCTTTTGATCTCAAAATGTTGACCTCCATCCCAAGGTTTGAACGTTTTTCTCGAAATTTCGAATTTAAACTTAAAATTTGAATGTTTTTTTCGAAATTTCGTGTTAGAACTAAATTATTGCGAATGACTTTTTTTTTCAAAATTTGGAAGTTTTCTCAAAATTCTGTGTTTCAATTTTATAATTGAAAATTCTAGAAGAGTTTTTTATCTTTTCAAAGTTTTGCATAACATTTTTCATTTAATGTTAAAAATTATACTTTTTAAAATTCCACTTATACATTTCCAGTTTTTCTGTTTGAACTTTTTTTTCAAAATTTCGTGTTTAATTTAAACTCTGATAATTGGATTCGTTTAAATAAATTTATTTCGAATAATTTTTATAATTTTTTAGCCTTTGTCTTAAATTTTTCACGTTAAAGATAATTTTTTCTGATTTTAAAATTGAAATTTTGACTTTTTTTTAGAACTTTTGATTTTAGTTTGAAAACATGAATTTGCTAAATAAAATGGGATGCCTCCTTTCTTCATAGGCACCATCAGGGCCCATTAAAAATTACTGCAAGTCATATGTGGCTCGTGAGCTATGGATCAAGCATCATTTGTTTAGAACGATTGAAATAATAGGAAAAAATTGAAATTGTAAACCCAGAATTTTGAGAAAAATGGTGAATTGGAGAAAATATTCAAAATTTATTTTACAAAAATTCGACATAATTTTGATTTAAATGCTAGTAGTAAATGTCGAAATATTTAAAAGTAAACGTCAATATTTTTAGAAAAATTCCAAATTTTCAATTTAAAGCTGACCTTTATGGGACAAAATAAAAATAAGTTTAAATTTAAAATTTTAATAAAAAAAAGTATAAGCTCCAAAAAGACTCGTGAACAATACAATAATAATAATCAAGAGAAAATATTGGGCTGTAGTTCGAGACTTTCAATGTAAAATTGAAACTGAAGTGGGGAGGCTTTGTCAACTGTGGACTTTTGAATCTACACTGAACCGAAATAAACCGATATTTTCTTTTCGGTTCAGTTCCGGTTTTCGTTCCGGCAGAAATAACGGTTTTTTTTGGTTTCCGTTTTTCGGTTCAGTTCCGGTTGGAAGCCATGGAAATTTCAAAAGTCGAAATTTCGATATTGAAGTTGCGACAACTTTTTCCGAATCATACGAAATTTCGTTACTGTTTTTTAATCGTTTAAAAATACCAAATTTGAGCCTAAAAATTCTACATATTTTTTTAAATAAATTTAGTTTCTTTGTAGAAATTACGCCTTTTTTCGGTGTCATGTGAATTTTTTTTTACTTTATTCATCCAGTTTAGAAGTTTCGACTCCACCCTAAAATTAACTTTGACTACAAAAAAGTTTAAGTTTCAAAGAAAAGGTTTCTTGAAGGCATTTATCGATTCCAGGTTTTTGGAAACATCTGACTTGTGTTGTTGTGCCAAATTGGCACAAAAACATTGTAGATATATGTAGATCAATTCAAAGATTAATAACGCAAAACGGCACCAAAGCTTGACATCTTCGGTGTTCAGTAGTCCCAAATTTGCCTACTTTTACGGTATAGCTGTAAGGGTTATCTTAAAGGATGATAGTTGAAAAGGCGGCAATAAAAACCTAATGTACACTATCTTACGGCTTTCTCACTTTATTTTGTCCGCTGTAAAACAAAATGGCTAATATAAAGCACTACAAATGGTTATAATTCTCGGCTTTATAATTCGCTTTCGCTTTACGATATCAAACCGTGAGGTTAGCAGCTTAGATGAGACAGAATCAGTGGCGGCTGACGTACAGGCATTGTTCTGTTCGCTTACGAGTTTTTTTCTCAAAATTTTCTTAACACTTTTCATTACACAATTTTTTGTAAAAATTTTAAATTTTCTCTGATTTCTTTTTATAGAAATTTTAGGTTTCTTTCACGAAGTTACGACATTTAAAAACCTATTTTATTTTTAATTTTGATCAAAATCACATTTTCAAATACTAATTTTTGTAAAAGTTTTGAGGAAGAAATCAATATTTCGAGCAGGAATTAAAATGTTACGAAAAAACTCAAATTTATTTGAAAATGTCAACATTTTGAGAAAATAATTACAATTTCAAGAAAAAATCTAAATCCAACTCATCTCGCATTTTACTATTTCTCTAAAAATAAGTTAATATGATATCTTTGAATTTTTGCCTCAAATCTCATTTTGTATAAAAATTTGGAGTTTTTTTCAGATATTTCGATTTTTTAGGAAATTTTGATTTTTTCTGCAAAGTTTCCATTTTTCCTAAATATTTTATAAAAAGAAATTTTCTCGAAATTTCCATTTTTCCTCAAAGTGTTGTTCTTAAAATTTCTTCTAAAAGTTCCAACTTCTCCAGATTTTTCCTTGTGTTCCTCTAATTTGCTTTAAAAATGTCAAGTTTTTGCACGACACTTTGACAATTTAAAGTTTATTTTATTTTGTAGTTTTGACAAAAAATGTTTGGAAAAAACCCTGAAAGTTCTACAAAAATTTCAACATTTTGGGAAAAACAAAAAATTTCGACTTTTTTGTAAAGATGTTTCAAACTTTTTTTCAAATTTCTATTTTTTTCCAAGAAATGTTGCTTTTTTTCCTATAAATTTGTGTTTTTCTGTAAACATTTTATACAGAGAATTTTTTTTGAAATTTCGACTTTTCCTGGAGATTTTGTCTTTAAAATATTTTTTCCTGTAGAAATTTTGATTTCTCTCTAATTTCTTTTGGAAATTTAAAAGTTTTTTAACGAAATTTTAATATTTTAAAGTTCATTTTATTTTGTAATTTTGATAAGAAACTAAAAATTGTTAAGTATAAGTTTAGGGAAAATAAACTTCAAATTTGCATAAAAATAAGAAAACTTTGGGAAAAATATTGAAATTTCAAGAAAAAATGAACCTTGTAAATTTTAACCTTTTTTACAATATCCTTTTCATGGTATAGCCAACTCTAAGCTAACTACCAAACTAACGAGATCTAACAACATCGGGACCAGTATTTGGTTTCCAAACTTCGACTCTGATAAATGTTCAAACCTATTGGTCTGTGCATTAGAATCCTTGTCTTCGGGGAATTTTTTCCTAGAGAGCAACCACTTCGCTAGGTGGCAGTGTTTCAACTGTTGGTAGTTCAGCTACCTATGATTCACTATACACGCCTGGAGAGCTGCATAAATTTGTGGTCTAGGTTGCATTCTACTTGCAAACCACAACTATAGATTAGTTTTGGCATTTGTTGGCCTCATCAGTACGCTACGGTTAGGTTAAGGCCAAATTTCTAAGAAAAACTTTCAAAATTTTATTTTGTTACTTTTTCTTTTTAATTCAAACTCAAAATTTTGACTTCCATTTCAATATTTTGGCTTTAGTTCCAGATTATCTTGACTATGATATAAAAAAGTCGAAATATCTGCAAAAAAGTGGAAAGTGGAAACGCCGATTCTAGAAAAAAATTCTAAAAAAGTCCATCTTGAGAAAAATTTAATTCATAAAACAACTTTCATAATTAAGTGTGGAAAAATTAATTTCAATTAAAATTTTTCGGTGTCAACGTTGAAATTTTATGTGTGATTTCAAAAAATTTAAAATCTTCAGAAAAGATACTGGAAATTATCAAAGAAAAGTAAGAAAATAAAAAAAATCTGCTTATATAAATTCCAGGTTGCAAGAATGATGTTTAAAAATTAAAGTTTTAATCTTTTTTCTTAATTTCTTGTGATTATAGTATCCTGTGATGAAAATCGGAAATTAATTACTTTAAAAAAAAGGTAAACAAAAAGATTATTCCCAGAATTAAAAAAAAATATTTTTTAACCAAAATTTTTAATTTCAGAACTTCGAATTTGATCTCGAAATTTCGACTTCCATTTTAAAATTTAGATCACGAAAGGTTTCGAATTTCAAGGTAAAGATAAAATTTGGGGGAAAAAAATCAACAATTCGATTTTAAAAGTCCAATTTCCAATTTCGTTCCGGATTTCGGTTTTCGCTCCAGCAAAGAATTTATATCGGCTCAGCTCCGGTTTTTGATCCGACAAAAATAATGGCTATTTTTCCGGTTTTCGGTTCAGTTCCAGGTGACTCCTTTTTTTAGATTTTTCAAAAGCTTTTCGTATTACAAACTGATATACGAACATAATTTAGAAAATGTTCTGTCTTTTTTTTTCTTTAATTTTACAGTATGAAACTACTCTGACTTTGCCTAAAATTTAAGGAAAATATTTTTTATTCTTCAAGTTAAAAAATTTTAAGCTGTAACCCTACATTATGAGTTCAATTTGAGTTCAGATTTCAAGAAAAACTTAAACTTTATAAAAAACTGAATCGAAATTTCGGATTTGGAAACTTTAAATTTAAATTGTGGACTCTTATTGATCGGAAACATTATCATTATTGATTTTAAACAATATTTCTTCACTCTACTTGCATACGACATTGTTGGCGAGGGCCATAGTTTCTCTATGGACCAATAGGTGGTAGTACTAAGAGTCACTCGCTTGACGTCTGTGAATGTTTTAATACTTACTTGTCGGAACATTTGTTAGCATTCGAGTTGAATATACCAAACTTTGGTTTCCAAACTTCGAATCTAATAAATGTTCAAACCTATTGGTCTATGCATTAGAATCCTTGTCTTCTGGGAACTTTCCTAGAGAGCAACCGCTTCGCTAGGTTGCAGTGTTTCAACTGTTTGGTAGTTCAGCTACCTATGATTCACACTATACACACACACGCCTGGAGGTAGGTCTGTATGAATTTGTAGTCTAGGTTGCATTCTACTTCCATATAATATTTCTCCGTTAAATATTTCAAAACTGGGTTGCAGAATTGTTAAATTAAAAACTCAGAATTTTCATAAAAATCTTAAATTATATACCCAAGGGTTAAAGAGTTCTAGAATATACAAAATTTGGCGATTAGAATCGAAAATTTGAGGGACTTTTCTTTCATAATTTTGGTTTTCTAGCGAAATTTTGATTTTGACTCGCTTTTTATAACAAAATTGGTTTTTGCTATTTTGACTTTGTTTTCTTGAACTTTGGATTAAACACATCAAATAAAAAATAATATTTTGCTGAAACAGTCAAAATTTCAAAAAAAGAATTTCACAATTAATTTAGAAACTCAAATAGTTGATTTTTTTCTGGAAATGATTAAAAACTAAAAATTTCTAAAAAAAAAGTAAAGTTTTTCAGAAAGTTTTGGTTAGTATATTTACCTTCTTTCGATATGTTAACTTTTTTCTTTTGAAGTTTCAAATTTAGTATGCACTTGTTACTATTATTTTTTTTTTCTTTAAAATTTCCACCTTAAATAAAATTTAGTCTTTCTCTAGCAAATATAACACTTTTTATCGATATGTTGACTTTTATTCTTTAATTCTAGACATTTTTCTCGAAATTTTGAGTTCAGACTAGGACTACTATAAACTTAAGTTTGGAAGTTTTGAGTTCTAGCTCGAAAACTCGAAAATTTTCAGGACTTGAAATTGTGAGATTAATTTTGAAAAATTGTTAATCATAAATTTAGTTAGTTTTTCCTCAAAATTTAGACTTTTTCCAATAATGTTATTTTTTTCTTGAAATTTGGATATTCTTTCGAGATTTTGAATTAAGACTCAAAATAAATAATAACAAAATACTCAAATTAAAATTAGCATTTTTGCATTTGAAAACTAATTTCTGCCAATATTTATAGCCAAAATTCGAAATTTTTATTTTAAATGTATATTTTAAGCGTAAAAATTAAGAATTCACAAAAAACGCATTTTCAATTATTTCTAAACTTCAATTTTCTACAGAAAAATTGAAATTTCAGGATCAACGACAAATTTTCTGGAAAAAACAAGCAAATTTCAATTTTAGACGAAATTATAGGAAAAACTCTAGCTGTAGCTAAAAATTTTGTGAAGAGATTTAACATTTTTAGAATCGATTTTTGACACAAAATTTCAAGGAGCGAAGGGACGAACTTTTGAGTTTATACCAGAAGTTTCGCGAAAACAATTAATATTTAAAAAAACACAATTTTGACATCTAAATTCTATTACTTTCATTAGAATCTAATGAAAACTAGACTGCAATTGCAAAGTTCAGGTATGTGATGAGGCAAAGCTTGGAAGTGTATACAACCACCGTACCATGCTGATGAGGCCAAGGAAGGCCGAAACTAGTCTATGGTTGCGGTTGTACATATTTTCAATTTTAAGCTCGTTTAACTGTTTAATTACAGAACATTTAATTGGTCATTTGTCAAATCTAAATTCTAAACAATCTGAAAAAATATCGCAATTTCGAGGCCAAAGTGAAAGTCTTGAGAAAAAAATCAAAGTTTTCAGAATAAAATTTACTACTTTAACATACTAATGCACAGACCAATAGGTCTGCACATTTATTAGATTCGAAGTTTGGAAACCAAATACCGGTTTCGATCTTGTTAGATCTCGTCAGTTTGATATATCCAACTCGAATGCTAACAAATGTTCCAACAAGTAAGTACAAAAAAATTCACAGACGTCAAGCGTGTGACTCTTAATACTACCACCTATTGGTCCATAGAGAAACTATGGCCATCGCCAACAATGTATGCAAGTAGAATGATGCAACCTAGACTACAAATTCATGCAGTCCTCCAGGCGTGTATAGTGAATCATAGGTAGCTGAACTACCAACAGTTGAAACACTGCCACCTAGCGAAGTGGTGGCTCTCTAGGAAAGTTCTCAGAAGACAAGGATTCTAATGCACAGACCAATAAGTTTGAACATTTATTAGATTCGAAATTTGGAAACCAAAGACCGGTTTCGATCTTGTTAGATCTCGTCAGTTTGGTATATCCAACTAGAATGCTAACAAATGTTCCGACAAATAAGTACTAAAGAATTCACGGACGTCAAGCGTGTGACTCTTACTATTACCGCTTATTGGTTTTCGAAAAAGTTTTCGAAAATTTCAAGAATAAAATAAAAATTTTGACTTTTTTTAATAAATCATGGTTTCATTTTATTACAAACTATCTAAAGTTCAGGGTTTTTGGTTTAAATTGACTTTTTTTATAATTTGGAAGTTTACTCAGGCTATTAAATTTTTAAAATCGGAAATAACAAAATTGTTCCGACAAGTAAGTACGCTTAGCGCAAACAAAATCGTTGGAAGTTTAAATTAGACATTTTCTAAGATGTCACGATTTAGAGATCCAATTCCACCAATTGCAAGCTCTCAGCTTTAAGTTGAAATATAATATTGTTTTTTTCCCTGAAATTTTGATTCAAAATGAAAAAATTTCAAGGTTGATTTAGAAATAGCTAGAATTCAGCGAAAATTTTAAGAAAAAAATCATATCTTGCAATTTTAGGAAGTTTTAGGAAGCCATAAGAATTGAAATTTGAGATTCCGAAAAAAAAATTAAATACTATTATAAAAAAAGTGGAATTTGAAAGAATAAATAGACGAAAAATCGAAAAATTGACTAATAACTTCAAAAAAGAGAGACATCAAAATAGGAAATGAAAATCGAAGTTTAAGGAAAGAAGTAAATTTGGAGTTTTCTACAAAAAGTTCAAATTTCCAGAAAAACTCGAATTTGCAAATAAAATCGTAAGGAAAGCCGATGTCCCCTGAATGAAAAACACTCTACTGCTTTATTTTAAAATTACAACGGAGGATATTTTTTTTATCTTAAACTCGAAATTTTAAGAGTAGAAAAGAAATATTTCGACTAAAATTCAGATAAAAGTCGAAATTTAAAGAAAATCTCGAAAACTTAAAATTTTAATTTGGCCTAAAATGTTGAGAATAAAGTCAACACTTTCTACAAACTGTGGAAATTGTTAGTTTCTAATATAATTTTTAAACAGAAATGATAAACTGAAAGTAAACTCTTAATTTTGAGATAAAAGTTGCACGGATTTGTGCAAAATTTTGAAAAAGAAATTGAAATTTCGAAGACAACTTTCCTCACTTAAGTAAAATAAAAACTGTTTTAAGTACATAAATTCAACGAACCGAAATAAACAGATATTTTTTTCCGATTTCGCTCGGGTTTTCATTCCGACGAAAATGACGGTTTTTTTCGGTTTCCGGTTTTCGGTTCATCTCCGGTTTGAAGCCCTGCTGATTTCTTTTCAAGTTTAAAGTCAAAATTACGAGTTTGAAGTCGAAATGTTGAGGTTTCTTAAATGACAGATTTAAAACATTAAAGATGCAAAGTTTTGGGCAAAATCAGATTGAAAGGAACTGAACATTATTTAAATATATGTATACTTACATACTCTTTTTTTATTCTTATAATATTTTCTTTTTTCTTTCGATTTTAAGTACTGAAACATCCATTTTTAAAGGACATATTTAAAAAAATGAAAAGTTTTGGGAAAAATTAGTGTGAAAGAAATTGAACATTATTTAAATATATACATAGTACTTTTTTTTAATTTTTATACTCCTATCTTTTCCCTTTTGACATTAAAGTTTGAAACATCCACTAAGGTTTTGTAAATGGCAAATTTTAAGAGAAAAAGATGGGACTTATTGAAAAAAATCAGTTTTGAAGAGAATTAAACAATATTTTAAATATATACAATATACATACTGTTTTTTTTTATTTTTACTCTATTGGGTTGACAAGAAAGTAATTTAGGTTTTGTGGTATGAAAAAAACACATTTTTTTAATACAAAGAATAGACCTTAATCAATTATATATTTTACATTTTGTTCAATGACCTTTTGCCATCTTTCTTGCAGCTTCATGATTCCGTGCTCATAGAATTTCTGATTCTTCCCAGAAAAAACTGAACCAAGTGCAATTTAAGGTCATCATCATTTGGAAAATTTTTACCATTCATAGTGTGTGTACCGCAAAGGTAATGTTAAAAAATAATACATAAGTGACTCTCCTGATTGTCCGGTGTTTTTTAACCTGGGGTTTGCCAGGGAAAGGAAAGGAAAAATAGGAAAAAACCCCAGCAAACACTAATTAAATAACCGACCGAAAATTTGACCACTCCCTTCTCAGGTCGCGCGATAATCGCTCTCTGTTCTTTCATTATCGCATTTACACTTGCTGGCACCAACTGCCCTTTTTAATACGTGGCGCCAACACATAGAGTTCTGCAAACTACGAAATAAATGGTAATCAGATGGTGCTAAGTCAGGGCTGTATGAGGGATATAACATCACTTCCCAATCAGCTCCAAAAATTTCCCTCGAGTTACCAAAGATGTGTGAGGTCTAGCATTGTCATGGTGGAACGCAAATCCTTTCAGATTTGCCAATTCTGGACTTTCTTCTTTGATTGCTTCATCAAATTTCATCAGCTGTTGGCAGTACGCATCCGAACTGATTGTTTGGTTCCTTGGAAGCAGCTCAAAATACACAACACCTTTATAATCCCACCAAACCGACAGCATGATCTTTTTGATGCAATTCAGCTTTTGATGTGGTTTGTACTGGTTCATCGTGCTTGGACCATGATCATTCTCGAATGATGGTACTGTAGCTGACCAATTTTTCATCACCAGTAATAATTCTTTTCAAGAAGGATCATTTTTATTGCACCTAAGATGCGTATCGCAAATATTGATTCGTTGTGTCAAATTAATATGTTTCTATTTATGCTGAACCCAAATATCGAGCTTTTTAACGAGTCCAAGACATAGTAAGTGATTTTCAATGGTTGTGTGTGATACATTTAACCTCACTCTTGAAGAGTTATAAGACGATCCTCTTTAATAATGGCATTAATTTGATTATTATCAACTTTAGTAAGTCGACCAGAACGTTGGTCATCTTTGAAAAATCTCCAGAACGAAATTTCTTAAACCAATTCTGAGAAGTGCGTTCTGTTATACAGTCACCATCATAAACTTCACATATTTATGAGCCTCTGCAACTTTCCATCCTTTACGGAAATAACAAAATAAAATATGCCGAAAATTTTTGCACTTCATGATAAAATTGACCCTCAACTATCAGCTACAAATAAAATTTATCACCAAAAGTGCTTCAAAATGAACCTCAATCAGTCTGATATCAAATGTCAAAACGTAAAGAACATCACCTAGAGAATTCATTCGAAAAAATTAAAATAACGCTGTCTATGTGAACAGAATGAAATTACTTTCTTGCCAACCCAATACTTTCTTCTCCCTTTCGACTTTAAAGATTGAAACATCCACTTGCATCTCGAAAGTTTTAAGAAAAAGTCTATACTTAAAATTTTAACAAAAACATCGATATTTTAAATTTTTCTGGAAAAAATCGACATTTTTTACAAATTCACAGTTTTTTTCTCAATTTCGACTTTTCTGAAACCTTCCAGTATAAATTTTATATTTGTATTTTTCCTCGTAATTTCTAGTTTCTATCAAAAATTCGATTATTTATCGAAATTCGATTATTTATCGAAATTTTGTGATTTTAATTGAATTGAAAGGGGGCAGCCCAAGAGCGGCTGATGAGCGCGCGGTGGGCTTGGAATCGACGCCACAATTGTACAAAAGCAATAGAATTCTAAAGAAATTCTGTACATCGTCTAACACAACATTTGATTTGTTGCAGGCAGTTGAGGTGACACCAGCTAATCTGTTGATATTTGAAGAAAATTCAACTATTCCAGGTAAACAAAATTGCAGTGTAATTCTAAATACTCTAAGTGTTTTCTCTTCCAGAAACATGTCCCAAAACTTGGGATGAACTCTTGTGCTGGCCGGAAACTAGAGGCGGCACAGTCCAGTACCTTCCTTGCCCAAAGTTATACGGTTTTGATACGAGCAAAAAGGCTCACAAGGTCTGTTGGTCGAATGGGACCTGGTTCATACATCCGGAATCCAACAAGATTTGGTCTAATTATACAGACTGTATAGATGCCGAAGATGTAGAGGTATTTCAACTTTGAATCCTATTGGACCACCCTCGGATTTCAACTGTAAAACAAACCGTTTTATAACTCTTATATTTATTATTCTTTTACGTGTTGTCACGAGTTTAGTCTAAAATAGAAATTTTGAAGAAAACTTTGAAAAAATCTGTTTTACTAATTTCTGATTTTTTTCTTCTATCGAGAGTTAAAGAAATTTTTATTGTCAAGGTTTAACTTGACACTTCGTCATTGTTTTCTTGAAATTGTTCTTCACGGTTGAAGTGTTGTTATTAAAAATTTGTAAGTGGATTTTTTTTTTAAATTGAAATTTCACAAAGTAAGAATTTTATCATATTGCTTTTTTTATTCCAATCATTTAAATTGTTATTTTAATTTGGATGAGTAATAAAATAATCCTTTATTGTAGTTTAGGGCCTCAATAAACCACCTGTACGTCATAGGATACTCAATTTCCCTAGCCGCTGTGATCATCTCTTTATTAATATTTTTTAAATTCAGGTAAGCCCTACTTAATAATTTATATATCGCTTTATTAACTGTGTATGTATAAAAGGAAAAATCGCTTGTTTGATTTCAAAAACGTTTATTTACACAGATACTTGCTGCGAACATAATAAAAGGAAAGATGTTGATTTTACGTTAACTCATTATGAAATTCGCAAAACTTTGCCGAAACTGGGTAGCTTCCGTATAAAAAAATCGGTTGGTTAAATTGCTCCCAGGCTAAAAAAATAAAAGGTGCGTTCTAAATGATTCTGTTTACATCTTTATTCGATCCGAGGCACAGTTTCCATGAACGACGGCGTCTGCAATTCGGGAATGCAGAAAGTTTGAATTTTCAATATTAAAATTGTAACCTTTTACTTCGATTATACGCCAGTTTTATTTAATATCACGTCTTTGAGTGTTTGCTTTATATTAAAACTTATTGAAGAGTCGATGGCTCGTTTGTGAACTAAATTAAAAATATCGGCATATTGAACAAATACAAATTAATTGGGCACGTTACGGCTTCGATTTTTTGCCACGAGTCGTAAAAGTAATTAAGTGGGGCTGTTATACAGTAACAGAGTTCGATAGCACAAAGCAAGCTAATGAAGACTGGGTAATCCTGCTTTAACTCAGCTATAAAAATTAACGCAAATCTGAGACACAATTGTCCGTTTAATTATGAGCCATGAGATAAGTTGGTACTTCATAATGATCTTGCATTGGAGCTAGTGATCATTTTATATGAACTTTATCTTGAATCATCACAAGAAATATCACATGAGCTATGAATAAAGTGATATTTCTTGTAGCACCATCAAGAAAAGGATTCAAAAGCCCAGTAATAACTGAATGAGTGATTAGTAACCAATTTGTTATAAAGGATGTCGCCATTTTTTTGTCAGTCATGCAGCGTTGTTATTGGACGGATAACATGTGTAAAAATTAAGATTAAATTCAGGAATAATTACACAAACTCAGGTAGCATAGAGGTTGTGAAAATCCATTATCAAAATCGTGAGAGTTTTGGGAAAACAATTCGAAAATGTCGTGGATTTTTTTCTCACTTTCTCGTCCTGCAGTGTCCGAATTATTAAGAAATTGAAAACGATTGGGTTAGTTCAAAAAAGAATAGACCTGTCCATGTTTCTACATCTCGGTTTGATAAAAACTTTGCAGCAGTAAGAAAGATTAATAAATAGAATCATAAACGTAGGTAGGATTTCATTCAGGGGGGAAGGCAACAATCATTTTGAAAAATTGATGGAAAACCTTCTGGCTGGGTTATATGTGTATTTTCATCTAACTACATAAGTAAATCATTTTGAAAAATTGATGCCAAAAAACCGGAAACGTTCTAACTGAGTATACATATGTGTATTTTCATTTAATTGCATGAAATGGGGAATCGAATTTTCAGATTAAATTTGAAATTTGGAATTCGGGACAACGGTGAGGAAATCAAATTTAAAATAAAAACCTAATCTTTCGGAAAACTGCGAAAAATGTAGAACTTTTAAAGAAAAAACTCAAAATTTTTGAAATTCCAATTTTGTGAAGAGTGGACCAAAGTCCCCAAAAATATTTTTATAAAAACTTTTACTTTATTTCTGTGTTGTCATAATCTTCAAATTCACATGAAATCTTTTTCTCGAAGTTCCCTAAAAATTTTAGTCTCAGAATATTTAAGTACTTATTAAAATATCAACCCAATTTTCAAAAAAATCACGAATTTTGAAAAGAGTTGAACTTTTTTTATTGTAAGAAAAAATGTCCGAAAACATTACATTTAGAACGAGATTATGACAAATTTTGAGAAACATTACATTTTTTAACAAGTCAAATTTAAAAAAAATAATTTAGAAAATGGAGGATAGTTAAAAAACGAATGTTCAAAAATATAACGATTTTTAAAAAATTAATAGTAGAAATATCGAGAAAATAGACGAAATTTCTTGAAAAAAATTCAAAATTTCCAACACACAGTACAATGTTTAGGGGAAAAAGTAGAAATTTTAAGAATAATCTCGAAATACGAATTTCGAGAAAAGAACAATTTTGGGAGAAGTTGAAATTTTTAGAAAATCAAATTTAAAATAAAAACCTAACCTTTCGGAAAACCTCGAATAATATTAAAAAAATGGAAAACATATTTTCGAAAATCAAATAAAAAAAACATAATTCTCAAAAAAAGTCGAGATTTTGGGAAAAAGTTCCAGTGTAAGTAGAGATTTCCAGAAACATCAAAATTTCAAGAATGAAACAAATTTTGGGAAACCTTCGATAAGAAGAAATTTTCGGGAATTTAAATTTAAAACAAAATTCGGTAAAGGCAAAATATTAAAAAGATAGATTTCGAAAAAATTATTGATTTTTGAAGAATACCGTCGCTATGTCAAATAGAGGTGGAAATTTCTAGAAGAAAATATAGAATTTCTAAGCGAAAGTTCAATTTTGAGAGAAAAAAGAGGAATTTGTAAAAATAAAGTCGTAATTTAAAAAACCCAACTTTGGGAAAAAAAAAGTTTCACTTTATTTTTAAAATTTTGGCTTTCAGCTATAATATTAGAACATTTAACACGTTTTCTTGAAATTTCGACAAAAAAATCCCTATTTTAACAGCCACTTTTTAGGAAAATATAGGGAATTAAATGTAGTGGAAAAAGTTTGAAGCTTTGAAATTTTACCTCAGAATTTTGAGAAAAAATTTTAGAATCAAAGTCGAAATTTTGAGAAAATTAAAAAATCCTAAAAGGAAAAGACGAAATTTAGACTTCTAACCTTAAAATGTGTTCGAAATTTTGAGAAGAAAAACGACAGTTAAAAAATCATGAAGTAAAAAAAAATTAAGTAAAAATAGCCAAGAAAAATATAAAAGAATTAAAAAAAAAGTTTCAGAAAGTAACAAAATGTTAAGAGAAACTCAGCATAGTTCAGTTTTAAAATTAAACAACTTTGAAACTTCATCTCGGGATTTCGAATCAAAATTTTAGAATCAAAGTCGAAATTTTGAGAAAATTAAAAAATCCTGGAAGGAAAAGACGAAATTTTCACTTCTAACCCCAAAATGTGGTCGAAATTTTGAGATGAAAAACAAAAGTTAAAAAATCGTGAAGTGGGTCATTAAACGGAAGCATAAAAATATCCGGGCCATGACAAAAAATGTTTCTACTAGAAACTAGACGTTTCCCGAAGGGAAAGCTCCAGAACCAGATTAAAAACTATAAATATAAAACTATAAATATATCAGCGCATCCCCATTGTGATTCATTCAATATGGGACTTGAATTTTTTAGGAAACCAAATTTAAAATATATTAAAACCCCAACCTTCGGGAAAAATTCGAAAAATGTAAAAAATTCGAAAAGTACCAAAATATTTTCAAAGATAGAAAATTGTAAAAAGAAGTCGCAATTTCTCGAAAAAGTAGTCGAATTAAAAAAAAAGTCTCAATTTCCAAAAACATTTTCTCGAATCTTTTACTTCTTTATTCCAATTTTGACAAATTTAAACTTCAGTTAACAAATTGTACAAGCCATTTTTTCTTGAAATTTCCCAAAAATATTTTTCTCAACATTTCTACTTTTTGACAACATGCAAACAGACGAATTTCGAAAAAATTTAAATTTCAAGGAAAAGACAAGATCAGGGAAAAATTGCCATTTCCACAAATTAAAACATGGTATTTTCAAATAAATGTCGAAATTTCCAAAAATAAAGCAAATTCTGAGATTCTGAGATGTCCGGAGTAAGTTTTAAGAAATCGAATTTAAAAAAAACACAAATATTAAAAAATGACAGATATTTCCACAAGTTAAAACATGGTATTTGCAGATAAATGTCGAAATTTCGAAAATAAGGCGAATTTTGAGATAGAAGTTAAAATTTCCGGACCAAATTATAAAAAATCGAATTAAAAGAAATCACAAATATTGAAAAATGGCAGAACTTTGGCAGAAAAAATGTTTTTAAAAAAGGAGTCCGAAAACTAGAATTTTGAGAATAAGCTCGGAATTTCTAGAAGAAAATTCAAAATTTTCAAAGAAAGTTCAAAATTTTCAAAGAAAGTTCAGTTTTCAGAGAAAAATAGGGAATTTGTAGGAATAAAGTCGTAATTTCGAGAAAAAACCCAACTTTGGGAAAGTCGGGTTTTTTAAGAAACCAAATTTAAAATATGGTAAAAACACAACCTTCCGGAAAAATTCGAAAAATGTTAAAAATTCGAAAAGTACCAAATTAATTTCGACTCTTTGGAAATTTAAACTTTTTCTGAAAGTTGGGACTTTTTGAAAATTTCAGCATTTCAAAATATCTACTTTTATTTTTAAAATTTCCACTTTTTCAAAATCTCTGTTTTTCAACATTTTCGCCAATTTTAAATATTTAGATTTTTTACAAAAATTCCGGCTTTTTTAAAGTATGAATTATATTGAGGATTTCCACGTTTTTTTACGAAGTTCTGACTGCTTTAACTATTTTTTTGAATTTTTTACTTTATTTTTGAAAAATTCGAGGTACTTTCTTAATTTCGTACTTTATCTTGAAATTGCAAATTTTTTGTAGCTTTTGAAAAGTTTTTGAAATTTTATTTAATGAAAATTTCGACTTTTTGCAAAAGATGGATTTTTTAAATAATAATTCTGTTTTTTCTCGAAATGACGACTTTCTGACATTATTTTTACTTTTTTCTGAAAAATTTGATTTTTATAAAAATTACGTTTTTTTTTGAAAATTTCGACTTTTAAATTTTGACATTTCAGAATTTCCATTATTTCTAAAGTTTTGCTTTTTTGTAAATATTTCGATATCAAATATTCGCATTTTTATCGAAATTTTGACCCTTTCATAAATATCGATTTATTACAAAAAATCCACATTTCAAAATCTCCACTTTTTTCACATTTTCATTTTTATTAACATTTCAACTTTTTCTTAAAATTGTTACTTCGAATTTTTCCATTTTTTATCGAAGTTTTAACCCTTTTATAAATATCGATTTATTACAAAAAATAGACATTTCAAAATCTCCACTTTTTCAAATTCTCATTTTTATTAACATTTCAACTTTTTTCAAAATATTTACTTCAAATTTGTCTACTTTTTATTGAAGTTATGACTTTTTTATAAATATTGATTTATTACAAAAAATCAACATTTCAAAATCTCAATTTTTTTAAATTGTCATTTTTATTAACATTTCAACTTCTTTTCAAAATTTTTACTTCAAATTTTCTACTTTTTCTCGAAATGTTGACTTTTTTGTAAACGTAACTTTAAAAAAATTGACATTTCAAAATTCTTATTTTTGTTTTCAAATTTGAATATTTATGAAAATTTTGACTTTTTTCAAAATTTTGAGATTTTTTTTTAATTTCGACAAATAATTTTCGCATTCACGAAATTTACTTTTTGCAATTGTTAATTTCAAACAATTCTACTTTGTTTAATTTCGACTTTTTCGGAATTTCAACATTTCTCAAATTTCAGCATTTTAAAATATCTACTTTTATTTTCAAAATGTACACCTTTTTTTGCTGGAACCACTTTTTTCAAAATTTCTACTAATTTTTAAAATTTTGGCTAATTTTAAAAATTTTGACTTTTTATCAAAATTCCAACTTTTTTAAGGTACGATTTATATCGAGGATTTTCACTCTTTTTTTTAATTTTGACTTCGTTTAAAAAGTATTAGTTATTTGAAAATTTCAAATTTTGTTATTTTTCTCAAAATTGCTAGCTTATTTAGAGAAATTTAAAATTAAAGATTTAAATTCGGAATATTGATAATTGTATTTTGAAATTTCCATTTTTAACTAGACATCGACTTTTTCATCTTTTTATCTAAAATGAAAATTGGGCGAAATAAAAGTTCTAGAAAAAAAAACCAATTATAATTTCTGATTTCTACATTTCCAGAAAAAAGTCCGTTTTAAAGTTGAATCTTAAGTTTAAAAATTTTTAAGTTTTTACTAAAAGTTTGTACAAAAACAGCGTCAATCAATTTCAATTTTGAAAAAAATTCTAGCTAAAACTGACTTTAAGAAAAAGACGAGTTTCAGTTCAGAAATTGCAAAACAAATTAACGTTTGCATTGGAAAAAAATAGAAAATAACATTTTAACTTAAATTACTTAAATTAAAAATTCTAAAAAAAACCCTTACGATTTGTAAAGTCGAAATCTCTTTAAAAAAAGTCAAAAATTTAGGTTAAGTAACATAAGTTTAAATTGGGATTTTTTTTAAAAAGTTTTACTATTTCATGTTTCCTTTTAAAAGTTTCACTTTATTTTTAAAATTTCGGCTTTCAGCTATAATATTAGAACATTTAACATGTTTTCTAGAAATTTCGACAAAAAAATCTCTATTTTAACAGCCACTTTTTAGGAAAATATAGGGAATTAAATGTACTGGAAAAAGTTTAAAACTTTGAAACTTCACCTCGGAATTTCGAGAAAAAATTTTAGAATCAAAGTTGAAATTTTGAGAAAATTAAAAAATAATAAAAGGAAAAGACGAAATTTAGACTTCTAACCTCAAAATGTGTTCGAAATTTTGAGAAGAAAAATGACAGTTAAAAAATCATGAAGTGGATCACGAAACGGAAGCGTAAAAATAGCCAAGAAAAATATAAAAGAATGAAATGTATTCGAAAAAGTTTCAGAAAGTAACGAAATGTTAAGAGAAACTGAGCATAGTTCAGTTTTAAAATTAAAAAATGTTGAAACTTAAAATTAAAAAATCCTAGAAGGAAAGGACAAAATTTTCTCTTCTAACCTCAAAATGTGGTCGAAATTTTGAGAAGAAAAACAAAAATTAAAAAATCATGAAGTGGGTCATGAAACGGAAGCATGAAAATAGCCGGACCATGACAAAAAATGTCTCTGCTAGAACCTAGACGTTTTCCGAAGGGGAAACTCCAAGATCAGATTACAAACTATAAATATAAGCGCACCCCCATTGTGATTCATTCAGTATGGGATTCAGTATTCGGATTTGGGTTTTTTAGGAGACCAAATTTAAAATATATTAAAAACCTAACCTTTGGGAAAAATTCTAAAAATGTTAAAAATTCGAAAAATACCAAAATATTTTCAAGGATAGAATATTGTAAAAAAAAGTCGCAATTTTTCGAAAAATTCGTCGAATTTTAAGAAAAAAGTCTCAATTTTCAAAAACATTTTCTCGAATCTTTTACTTCTTTATTCCAATTTTGACACATTTAAACTTCAGTTAAGAAATGGTACAAGAAATTTTTTCTCGAAGTTTCCCAAAAATATTTTTCTCAACATTTCTACTTTTTGACAACATGCAAAGAAAACAGACGAATTTCGAAAAAATTTAAATTTCAAGGAAAAGACAATTTCGAGGAAAGATTGGCATTTCCACAAATTAAAACATGGCATTTTCAAATAAATGTCGAAATTTCCAAAAATAAGGCAAATTCTGAGATTTCCGGAGTAAGTTTTAAGAAATCGAATTTAAAAAAAAACACAAGTATTAAAAAATGACAGACATTTCCACAACTTAAAACATGGTATTTGGAGATAAATGTCGAAACTTCGAAAATAAGGCAAATTTTGAGATAGAAGTTAATATTTCCGGAACATATTTCAAAAATCAAATTAAAAAAAAATCACAAATACTGAAAAATGGCAGAACTTTGACAGAAAAAAAATTTTTAAAAATTCAGAATTTCCAAAGAAAGTTCAATTTTGAGAGAATAAAGAGGAAGTTTTAGGAATAAAGTTGTAATTTCGAGAAAAAACCCAACGTCGGGTTTTTTAAGAAACCAAATTTAAAATATGGTAAAAACAACATTCCGGAAAAATTCGAACAATGTTAAAAATTCGAAAATTGCCAAAATATTTCCAAAGATGGAATACTGAGAAAAAAAGTAGCAATTTTTCGAAAAAGTCGTCGAATTTTGAGAAAAAAATCTCAATTTCCAAAAGCTTTTATCTCGAAATTTTCACTTCTTTATTCCAATTTTGACATATTTAAATTTCAAAAACGAAATTGAATTCTTTTTCTCGAAATTTCCCAAAAATATTTTTCTCGGCATTTCTACTTTTTTTTGGCATGCCAGGAAAACAAACGAATTTCGAAATAACTTAAATTTCAAATAAAAGCCAATTTCGAGGAAAAATTGACATTTCCACAAATTAAAACTGGCATTTTCAGATAAATGTCGACATTTCCAAAAATAAGGCGAATTCCGCGATTCTGGAATATCCGAAGTAAATTTTAAGAAATCGAATTTAAAAAAAAAAGAAATATTAAAAATGACAGAACTTTGACAGAAAAAATGATTTTTGAAAAAAGAGTCCAAATGGTAGAATTTTAAGAATAAGATTAAAATCTCTAAAAACACACTTTTTTAATGTTCAATCCATTGGCAAAGGATAACCCTATTGTGCCTTCAAAGCACCGCGAGTAGGATGCGAAAGCAAGAAGAGATGGCAATGAACCGCCTTCTTAAACAAGGATAGATTGTAATTTTTGGGGAAAATTCCATTCGGTAACGAGTTTCATAACTTGGAAGTTCTATAGAAAAAAAGAGCCTCCGTAGGCAGAAGTCCTCACTGCATTAAGCTGATCCGCACAGGAATTTGCTATCTCCGATTGTCTTGTAGGCCTCAAAAATCTTGCCCTTGGAGGATCAATCTTATTAGTTCCTGTGAGCATCTCCAAAGAGAAAAAGTAGCAATTTCCTTAATTGTACAGAATATACTTCTTCCGGGATTATACCGTGTCAAAGAACTACTAAAAGTGTTCGACGTTTCGCCCACTATCGTAGGAGGCTTCTTCAGGAACAAAGAAAAGAAACAATAAATGAAAAGAGAAATATAAGGGAATATGCAAAAATGAAATAATGAAAAGGCCAATTTCAAAACATCAGAGCACGGTAACTCAGTATGTCCACCATGCCAGAGGCGAAACTCTTCTGAATTGAAAATTGGTACAAAGGATTATGTCCACCATACCAGAGGCGAAAATCGCCTGGAGGGCTGCATGAATTTGTAGTCTAGGTTGCATTCTACTTACATAGAACATGTATAAGACCAATCATGACATACGGAATAGAGGCACGAGAGAGAAGAGACTAACAAGACCAAGAGTATGCTAAGAGTAGCTTTAAGAACTATAGCGGCAAAGACCAGAAGAGACAGAGTAAGAAACACACAGATTAGATAGCAGTACGGTATACAGGATATCGTGCGATGGGGTAGACAAAGGAGACAATGGTATGCTCACGTAAACAGAATGAGAGAAGAACGATTACCACGCATCGCACTGGAAAGAAAACCAACAGGTACCCCCCCGAAGACCACCTAAAAGATGGAAGGATAGTTGGCAGTCAACAGGAACTACAACAGAGGCATAACCAGAATTAACAGAACGCAAGATCTCTAAAAAGAAGAAGAAGAAGAAAGAAGATCTTTCGAAGTAAACTGCTTCAACTGCGTCATGAAAGCCCCAATTGCTGAGAACGATGGCGAATCCAGGTGGAAGGATTCTGCTCAACACTTCTTCTACCTGCAACAATGTTTTCATTATACCGAGCTGAAACAATTCGGACTGGTTTCTTTTGGGTTTCAAAGCTATAGTCATTTAAAAATTTTTAATTTTTCGAATTACTGTAATGGTAAGAAGGTGCGTTATCATGTCCAAAAAATCCACGAAATATATGAATTGTTTCCGCAAAACTCTCACCATTTTCGTAATAGATTTTCACAAGTTCTATGCCTTGTTCCTCCCTTAAATTATCCATAAATTATTACCTCAAGACTCACAATGAAAACGTTGCACGACTGATAGAAAAAAATGGCTCTAAATTCAATATAAGCGGTCTTAATAAGACACCTTTACATATAAGCAGTGGCGGCTGGCATATAGGCACTGTGGAACTGCAGCACCCCCAATTTCGCTTACAAGTTATTTTCTCAAAATTTTCTGAACACTTTTCATTGTAAAATTTCTTGTAGAAATTTTAAATTTTCTCCGATTTCTTTTGATGGACATTTTAGCAAAAAATGTTTAAAAAAAACCCTATAATTTTGGGAAAAACAAAAATTTCAACTTTTTAGTAAAGATATTTAATTTTTTTTTTAATTTCGATTTTTTCTCTAAGAATTTTTGCTTTTTTGTAGGCAATTTGTGTTTTTCTCTAAACCGTTTATTCAAAGAATTTTTATTTGAAATTTCGACTTTTGCTGGAGATTTTGTCTTTAAAATATTTTTTCTTGTAGAAATTTTGATTTCTCTCTAATTTGTTTTGGAAATTTAAACAAAATTTTAATATTTTAAAGATCATTTTATTTTGTAATTAATGAGAAACTAAAAATTAAGTATAATTTTATGGACAATAAGCTTCAAATCTTCATAAAAATAAGAAAATTTTGGGAAAAATATTGAAATTTCGAGAAAAAAATAAACCTTGTAAATTTCAACCTTTTTTACAATTTGATATTTCTTTAAAAAATTACTACTACTGTAGGACCAAAGAAAATTCTGAATCGGCATTTCCAATTTTTCTAGAAATGTTAAATTTATTCTTGAAATACTCAAGCTCGAATTTAAAATTCAAATTTTGATAAAAAAAAGATGGAAATTTAAAGATTAAACTCAAAACTTTAAGAGAAAGCAGATCATATTTCTAGAAAAAGTTTAAATTTTTTATTCATAAAATATATTTTTCGAAAAAATAACATTTTCGTAATTAAAGAAAAAAAAATTTTTTCAGATAAATTAATTGTCAAAAATATTCTTATAATTTCGACTTTTAAAGTGGGAATTATTGTAATTTTTGAGAAAAAGGGTCAACGTTTGTAGAAGTTCAAAATTTCGAAATTAAAATTAATCAAAATGTTGAAAAAGAGTCATTAACAGTTTACTGTTCTAATTTAATTTGTTTCTAGTAATTTTGAAGTTCTAGCTTAAAGCCAATTTTTTGTGATTAAAATTCAAATTTTGGCAATTTATTTGTATATAAATTTTCAAAGAAGCTGAATTTTTTAAATGTTGAAGAAAGCTCAAAATCATCGAACAATTCGTAATTATGCAAAAAAATTGAAATTTTGAAAAAAGTCGAAATTTTCAATAGTTCTGTTTAAAAAGAATCCATTCTTTTAAGTCGAAGATTTAACTGGAAATGTTTAAAAAAATGTATAAGTAAAAGTTTTTAAAAAAATTCAAATTTTTCAAACAAAGTCAAGTTTTCAAAAAGAGTCAAAATTGAAAAAAAAACTCGGAAGTTTTGAAATGAAGTCGCAATTTTACGAAATATTAATCGAAAATTTCAATAAAAGATTTTGAGAAATGTCTGATTTAAAAAAAAAATCACAATTTTCAAACAAAGGATCAACAGTTTGCAAAAAATGTTAAAATTTTGAAAATAGTTGAAATTAAAAAAAAAGTCAACATTTTTTAGCTTTCCAAAAATTTTCAATTGGAAAACAACTAAGATTTTGAAAAATTCGAACATTTGAAAAGGTCCGGAATTTTCAACAAAGTGGGCATTAAAATAAAAAGTCGAAAATTTCAATAAGTGCCTATTTAAAAAAAGGTTATAATTTTCAATAAAGAAAGTCGAAATTTGTTGATGAGGCAAAATTTTGAAAATCTTTCAAACTTCTAACAGAAGTCAACATTTTGCAAAAGAAAAAAATTTCAAATAACAAAGGTCGAAATTTATAATCGAAATTAAAAAAATAACAAAATTTGCAAAAGATTTAAGAATTTTTATTGAATTTATGAAATAATTCGAAATTTGCATTCAACTTTTTAATAAAAAACAAAATTTTTGGAACCGAAATATTGAAAACAAGTAAAAATTATCAGATAGATCGTTTTCAAAAGTCGAAATATTGAGAAATTGAAATTTTGGAAAAAGTTTAATTTTGTTGTAGTTAAAATTTTGAATCTGAGTGAAACATTTTTTTTAAAAGTTGAAATTTAAGGTCAAAAAAATTGAAATTTTGAGAAAATGTCAAACATTTCATGAAATTTCAAAAAACTCGAAATTTTGAAAGAATTTCGAAAATTAAGAAGTAGTGAAATTTTCAACAAAAACAATAAAAAAATAATCGAAAGTTTACAAAAAAAGTCGAAGTTTTGAAAAATGGTTGACATTTAAATAAAAACCAGTCGAAATTATTAGGTATCGAAATTTTCAGTAAAAAAAAATTATAATTTTCCAAAAAAAAGATATAAATAAAGGTGAAATTTAGAAAAATTTCGAAAATTTAAAAAGTGAAGTTTTGAAAAAATTTACATTTTTAGAAAAAGTAAGAATTTTCAAAAGGTAAAAATTAAAAAAAATGTAATAATTAATTTTCAAAAAAATTACAACAAAAAAACAACACCGAAAAATCCAAATATATACGAAAATACGGAAATTTCTAAAAGAGTATTCATAGTTTTTTAGAAAAGTCAATACTTATAAATAAAATAAGGTCGAGATTACAAGAAAAAAATTCAACCTTTCAAAAAACGCGACATTATCAAAAGTTTTCATTGTCAATTTTTCAAACAAATCTAAAATTTTTGAAAAGTAACGTTTTGAAAATATCGAAATCTTAAAATTTTAAAACGCTAAACATTGTCGCAGCACCCCCATTAGTTTTGGCTACGAGCCGCCACTGCATATAAGTCTAGCTGCTTATTACTGTTTTGAATTCTACCAATTGAAATCTCCGTTTTATTTACTTATTTGCGCGAGTGTTGCATTCGGAGTTAAATTAGATTCAATTTCATCAAATCGTGAGCTATTAAATGATGAATTCCGGGGCTTGTCCGATTTCTAATTAAGAGAATTCAGCGGTAGCTATAAAAGGCATCACTCGCTTCACCAATCAATCGCCAAAAGCAATTATTCCCTTGCGGTATCGAAAGTAATTCGTTTCGAATTTCCAGGTCCCTTCGATGCACTAGGATAAGGATTCACATTCAACTCTTCATATCATTCGCATTAAACAACAAGATATGGATCATCTGGTACAAATTCGTTATCACGGATCCTCTGCTCCAGCTGCAGAATAGCGTAAGATTTCAGAGCTTGAAGTGTATTGAAATTGTTTTAATCTCTAGAGGGTTTGCGATTTAGGGGAGCTTTCTAGAGTACATATTCACTTCGGCCTGAGCAGTCATAAATATTTACCCGCTCTATCGGTTAGACACATTACTGTGTGATTTAGAAGAGTGCGTAGATGGAACCCTTTTGTTTTCAAAGTAGAAGCCAGCCGAAATTCCCACCATTTTATACTAAAGTGTATTCACAGCTCACTCACGTCTTAATGGGTAAATTATTGATTTTGTCGTAATTGCTTAAAAGCAGACAGCTAAGGGTATGTGTTCAATCGGCATTGTCCTCAGGGTTAATATACAACCTCCGTCCTTGATGACACAGATACCATTAATTAGCTTCCACAACACGGCCCACATATTAATATCTCGTATGGAGACTGTATGTGGAATTTCTTAACGATCTTATTGATGACTTTTAAATTCTACTAAAATGCCCAAAATCAAAACCGAAAACGTGTTTAATAGTAACGCAGTCGTATTCTTAATTTAATTAATTTGGTGTTTTAGTACTCAAAATTAAAAAAAAAATTAATTCGTACCCCAACACAAAATTTGCCAAAAAAAAGTTTCAATTTCGAACAAAAAATTATTCGAAAAATCGTCCCACTGATATAAAGTTAAAGCCTTTCCATGTGAATGCATATAAGGCTGGTGTAGCAATTTACAAGTCAACCATTTCACAAAACGCTTCTTTTGTGGTGAGTACTGAACTGAGTTATTTTTCCAGATATGGTGTCAACTCATCCACATTCTCATCCAGTATTTCATGTTAGCCAATTACATGTGGATGTTCTGCGAAGCTCTCCATTTGCACATAGCCTTAGTTGTAGTTTTCGTGAGGGATGAAGTGACAATGCTGTGGTTTCATCTCATCGGTTGGGGCGTCCCATTCATCTTCGTTGCCATATACAGTTTCTACAGAAAATTTATTTTAGATAACACCCTCTTGTAAGTATTACCTACAAATTACGATAAATGATACAAAGACCCTCCGAGGTCTCGAGCGTAGTTTTTAATCAATCAAAATAAAACGCTAGATCCACACTATCCCTAGATAAAACAATCGAAAAAAATAAATTTGCGTGCGAACAAATAAATTACTCTCTCGGTACCAGCTCATAATCCCGTCACATTTGGGCGACATTTTATCGCTTTCCAGCCAGCCGTTGTAAGTTTTTTTGCCTCATGGATATTTGGAAGCTACTTAAAAGAAGTTCGTCACTTTTATTGATTCGCCGTCTGAAATTTGGTACATTTTTTATGGCGCGAGAGTAGTTGTCAAATTAAATCCTTGCCGCGCCTGTTTAGGAAAGGAAATATCCGTCTGCTCCAATATAAACTCAATGAAACTCAATACCCTTCGCTTAAACGTCCCTTTTATACACTCCAAATATTTTATCGCTCTCGCCAAATGCCACGGAACCTTTAAAAAATTTTGTTTAATTCTTGAATTCGATAAGAATAATTAGGATATTACTAAAAAGTTTGTAACCTAGAGGGAGCAAAGTTGTAATGAAATTGAAAATTTTCCTGAATTGTAATTACTTTATAACGAGCTTAGTGTTTTGCAAGACGACTCGCTCGACATCAAAACCAGTTGATTACGTCTTGGGCGATCCGGAGGCCCGCCTTTAAGCATTAAATTATGTGCAGAAGCTGCAATATATTCCGGCATGCATCCGACGTCAAAAACAGATAGGCAAAAAGTCTGGCAGCAAAAAACACACCTACTTCCGTTTAGATTTTTTTCGGTTTAAAATGTCAATTCTAAATTCCGTTTTTGATCAAATAAAGTGGACATTTCTACACTAAAATATTTGAAGTAATATTTGATCACTTTAGATACCCTATACAATTATATTGAATCTATTTTATAAATTTCTAAACTCTGACTGACAGACAACGCACAGCCTAAACGAATAGTGTCAGGAGCATGAAATTTCATACAGGTGTTCGCCGTAGTACGTAGGTGAGCACTAAGAGAGGATATTTCAAAATTCAACCTCTAAGATATAAAAATTGGCATTAACAGATAGCCGATTTTTATGTAATGAATGACACACAAGATTGTATTTAAAGTTGCCTATACACGTTACTATTAATGTTGACCAATGTGTTCATATGTATTTAGAATATATCCAAATGTTTGTAGGTGATCACTGCATATTTTGTCTTTTCACGAATTCCTTTCCTTTGACTTCTGAAAATTTTATATTTTTAACTCAAAATTTTGGCTTCAATTTTGCACTTCCGATGTTGAAATCGAAATGTGAAGGAACATTTTCTTTTTCGACATGTTGAAGTTTCTTCTCGAAATTTAGAATTTGTAGTCAACATTTTCTGCACAGGAGTGAAAATTTCAGTAGATTTTCTTCAAGTTTTTTTCAAAAATTTCCGCTTAAAATGTGAAATTTTTAATTCACCCAAGTTAAACATTTTTCCCAAATATACTCCTAATATTTAAATTTTGAGAAGCTGTGGAAGTTTTGGCTTTAAAACTAAGATATTGAATTACAGAACTTGTCCCCTGAAACCAAGAAAGATTAAAAAACACAACAAAGGTTGCTCTAACGCGTTTCGACAGCCAAGCTGTCATCTTCAGAGTAGACAATTTAGTTTCTTTTAAAGTAGGGAAAATCCGTTACGACAATCTGGTCCAAAGATAAACACCAGAATATTTGAAATGTTCGGTTTTTCAGAAATTCGCTTTTTTCGGTTCTAAATTCATGATTTATGTTTTTTAAGAACGAATGTTGAGAATAACGCACATTAATAAATAAATGTATAACAATTAACCCATCTTCTTCGGAAATCAAATCTGAACTAAAATGGAACGATTGAAAGAATTTCTATCCTTTGCTAAAACGGACGAATTTCTTAGAATTTTCGATTACATTCAACGTTTCATCCTACTAGATTAATTGAAATTCTTCGATTTCGATTTTATTCAGTATTTCAGCTTAAACTCATTTTTAAAATACAAGCTTTAAAATTGACATTTAGTTTTTTTTTAAACTAGGAGAAAATCCGTTACGGACATCTGGAAAGATAACCCAGATAGTGTCGGAGTTCCGCTCAAACTACGGGTACCGACTAAAAACCCCTACTTCTTCGGGCCGGACCCTTGACTCACAATCCCTCCGTGGAAACAGTTCAATAGTGCTGGGGCACTATTGCAAGCTGTTTTGCCTGAAACTTAAGAAACAAACAAAACAAAATTTTTTGAGATGGAAGTCTTAGGCTAGAGGACCATCCTTGGTCTTCTAATTCTGGTTGGGATGTTTGGATCGTAATCCACTGCCTGTCGAACTAGTTCGTTGGGATGCGTTTCCGCTCTCACCATCGTCCTGGAATTAATTTCCCTAAGAAATTCTCTTACCAAAGGTAGTTCAGCTTCTCTATGGAGCTGATTGTTTCTCACAAACCATGGAGCATCCATGGCTTGTCTTAGAAAGACGTTCTGGAACACCTGGAGTTTCTTCATCTGATTATCCGTCGCCTGTGACCAAGCTACAGATGCGTAGGTCATCGCTGGTCTTATGATTGATTTGTATAGTAACACTTTAATCCAATGGACAGGTTACTATTTCTACCAATCATCGCTTGCAGCAGTCCCTTCAGCATTTTGGCTTTGGACACTGCATAATCGTTGTGAGACTTTTATCCAGAATTACACCTAGATACTTTGCCTGAAGTCTCCAGTCGACGTTTTGCCCATGAACATTAACAAGTCCATATGGTTGGAGTCTTTTTCTAGTGAAGAAGACTGCTTGGGTCTTGTCTGCGTTGACTTGGATTCTCCATTGGCCGAAGTAACCTAGTAGACTGTCTGTTGCCTCCTGAAGTCGTCTGATGACCACCTCTGGATTGAAAGAGTACGCCACTAAAGCTGTGTCGTCTGCGTAAGTTGCCAATAAGGTGCGGTCGATTGTTGAATTGGTTCTCGGGATGTCTGCTGTGAACAGAGAATACAGCAGAGATGACAAGGCAGAGCCTTGAGGCACCCCATACTGTAGCCTAAACTGGTTTGATAGTTCCTGTCCCACCTTTGCTCTGAATGAGCGCTGGTCCAGGAACGAGCTTACCATTTGAACCATTGTTAGAGGTACTTCAAACTGGTGCATCTTGTAGACCAATCCTTGGTGCCAAACTCCAAACTGTGTCAAATGCCTTGGAGATATGAAAGAAAATAGCTCCCACTACCTGGTTCCAGTTCATGCGTTGAGTGATTGTTTCAACCACTCTCAGCAGTTGGTCTGAGGTAGAGTGCGTAGGTTGGAACCCAAATTGTTCCTTAGGAATTATGTCGCGATCGCTGATGATATTCTGCAGACGCTTTCTCAAAATCCTTTCCGCCACCTTACCCAAGTTGGATAAGAGGCTGATTGGCCTGTAATTTTGGGAAAATTTCCCATCCTTACCTGGCTTAGGATTGAAGATAACGTTTGCAGTTTTCCATCTTGTTGGAAAATACCGGTATTTAAACATGGAATTGACTATTGCTCCAAAGTATTTGACAGCTTAGTCCGGAAGAGACTTCAGAGCTTGGTTTGGAATTCCATCTGGACCTGGAGACTTTTTGACATTTAGCTTGCGCAGAAAGCTTTGGATTTCCTCCTCGTTAGTCAACTGGATGACGTCGTCTTCTTCTGGCACTTCCTCCTGAAGAATTTGAACCTCTTCTTCCACCTTATCTGCGAAGTCTAAGTCCACTTCTTCAAGTGTGGCCTGACAGTGTCGTTCAAAGGTCTCAGCAAAAGCTGCGGCCTTTTCCTAATCTGAGTGAGCCATTCCTTGAGGTCAGTGTATCGGAGGAATAGGTTTCCTAACTCCTCTTAGAGCTTTGGCTGTGCGCCAAAGATCTGATGAAGTTTCGAGGTTGCAACTTCCTAGGTGCTCCTGAAACTTAGAAATTTTGTGCTCTCTGAATTCATACCTAAGCTCGTGGATAAACCTGTTGACTTCCGCCTTATCTGCTTGCAGATTGGTCCGTCTTGCTCTCTTCCTGGCACGATTTTTCCTTCTAATCAGCTCCACCAAGTGATTTGGCAGTGGTTCCCTTCCTTCTATACGCCGGAAAGTTTTGGTCGCTTCCAGAATTGAATCTGTTATGGTGATTTCCAGTCTTTCCACCGCTGCGTTGATGTCATCGTTTGTATTGATCCCTTCAGGCTCTTCCAGGTTTTCTGCTAGATACTCCCCGAACTGTGTCCAGTTTGTTTTCTTGCAGGTGTCTGGAGGCTTGGGTCCACGATCATCTCCGATGGTCATCATCACTGGGTTGTGGTCTGAGCTGACCTCACTAACTGATGTTAACTCAACAGTGTATCGAACATCCTTCATCAGTGCAACGTCAAGGACATCTGGTATTCCTGTGGCGTAATGATGATGGGTTGTTTCTTCTGGAGCCATTACATCGATTCCGTTCTGTGCTGTGAACCTTTGAAATGTCCTCCCGTTTTTGTTGTTGACCCTGCTGCCCCACTCGACGTTTTTGGCATTAAGGTCTCTGGCCACAATAACATTTTTATTGTTTATTTCGAAGATGCGTGCCAAATCTGTCTCTGTGAGGGCGTTGGTTATGGAGTAACAAGACACCAGCGTCAGAGGTCCCTGCGATATTTGAATTGTTACTCCAATTCCTTCCAGCTTTTCCAACTCCGGGGTGCCTGCAGCAAAATGAGTTAGCTTTCTACTTACATAGATAGATGTACCTCCTCCTGGGCCAGTTGGTCTGTCTCTGCGGTGAAGAACATATCCTCCGATTTTGGAATCCTTAGAACGTCACCCTGGTTTCGTTCAGCATCAGTACGTCCAGGTCGTTTTTCTTTGCGAAAACTTCGAGTTCGTTCCTGTTGCCTTGGAGTCCGTTGCAGTTCCAGAAAACTGCCTTGAGATGCTGGTGGCGAGCAGGGTTTTCCTTCGTTAATACTCCTTTCCTGGCGTCTCTCCATTACTGTTTCAGAGAGATTATCTTGGCAAGCATCATCATGATGCTTACGATAGCCTCTTGGCTGTTTCTGGCTTCAGAGACGGCCCTAATCAAGTCCAATACGACTTGATTTGTCGTTTCCGAAGTCTTCTTGGGGATCTTCTTTGCGCAAGTTTTTCCACTTACCTTTGGGTTGGAGGTTCCGACCGGTTTCGGCGCAGCCTTTGGAGGATTGACTGTTGTTGTTGTTGTTGCCTTTACTGTCAGTTTGGCTTTCGATGTTGGGGTCTTCTCCTGAGTGGCCTTTTGCTTCCTTGGCGCTGGAAAGGCAGGGCATCCTCTGTAGCTCGCTACATGGTCTCCTTTGCAGTTGGTGCACTTGGCCGGCTTTCCCTCGGTCGCTTACAATCCTTCGTGAGGTGTTTCCCAGCACACTTCACGCAAACTCCCTCGGCGTGACAGTTCATCTGTCCGTGGTGGAAACGCTGACACCTGTGGCATTGCTTCACCAGGTTATTGGACCTTGGGATCTCCACCTGGATATCCAGCCCCATTAACCTTGTCGTCTGGAAGATACCTTCTTGTCCGTGTTGCAGCTCCACGAACATTAGACTGTGAGTCTTCTTCGTGCGAGAATTTTTCATTCTTCGCACGTTGACAACCTTGAAGTCCTCCTCTTTAAGGGCAGTTTTAAAATCTTAAAACTGCCCTTGGGAACGAAATTTTCTTAGAATTTTCGATTTTTACTATTCGAACGTTTCAATTCCTACTTAGATTTTAAACTTGAAATTTCTTCGAAATTTCGACTTTTTTTTAAACTTTTCAGTATTTCAGCTAAACTCATTTTTAAAATACCAGCTTTAAAATTGACATATAGTTAGGTTTTGAATTTGTTTTATACATTTCGTTAAAACTTCGCAATTTAGAAAGCCAAAGGGTCAGGTTGGTTAGGTGTCTCCCCTTTTTGGCGCAGTGCCCACCTAAGCGTCCAACCAAACTTTATAATTAAGTATAAATTTGAGGGAGTTGAATAATATATTATCAAATGTTTCAGGTTAAACTTCGCGCTTCCCCTTTTTGGCGCAGTTCCCACCCATGTGTCCAACTAAATTTTATAATTACGTATAAATTTAAAGAAGTCGAATATTATGTAATCAAATTTTCCAGATAAAACAAAATTTTTAAACTCCAGTGTTTAAGAATTTTTTATAAACGTCAATATTTTATCGAAATTTTGATTTTATCTAGAGATTTCCAGGTGAGACACTATTTTGAAACATGAATTTTTTCAAAATTTGAATCTTTATTTTAAATCCAGACTTTAATCTTGAATTGTTTAAATTAGAATATTCAAAAATTCATCTTGTAAATTTGTAAACTTTAAAAAAGGTTTATTTTTGAAAATGGGAAACTTTTGAAAAAAAAAGGTAGATAGACCTGTTAGAATAACAGTTCTGAAAACATCGAAATTTTCAAAAAAAAACCTACATTTCGAGAGGGAAAATGATTCTTTAAAAAAATGAGGTCAAATTTTTAAAATGTCAAAATTTTGGGAAAGGTAGAAATTTTGAAAGTCGAAATTTAACACGAAAAGACGGTCAAAAAGCTAAACTTTTTCATAAAAGTTTAATTTTTAAGAAAGTCTAAATTTTGCAAAGAAATTACAAATTTTCAAAACTTCCTTAAAAATTCAAAACTGCGTTAAAAAGCCAAAACTTTAAAAAAAGGTTGTTTTTCGAAAATGGAAAAATTTTGAAAAAAAAGCTAGATAGACCTTTTCAAAGAATAACAGTTCTGAAAACATCGAAATTTTCAAACAAAAGTCTAAATTTTGAGAGAAAAAAATGATTTTTTGAAAAAATAAGGACTAATTTTCAAAACGTCAGAATTTTGGAAAAGGTAGAAAGTTTGAAAGTCAAAATGTGAAAAGAAGAGACAGTCAAAAAGCTGAATTTTTTTTATAAAAGTTTAATTTTTAAGAAAGTCTAAATTTTACAAAAAGATTACTAATTTTGCAAACAGTTCAAAACTTCGTTAAAAATTCAAAACTTCGTCAAAAAGCCAAAATTTTAAAAAAGGTCGATTTTTGAAAATGAGAAAATTTTGAAAAAAGATAGATAGACCTTTTCAAAGAAAAACAACTTTGAAAACATCGAAATTTTCAAAAAAAAGTGTAAATTTCGAGAGATAAAATGATACTTTGAAAAAATAAGGCCAAATTTTCAAAAGTCAAAATTTTGGAAAAGGTAGAAAATTTGGAAGTCGAAATTTAAAAAGAAGATACAGTCAAAAAGCTGAATCTTTTTTATAAAAGTTTAATTTTTAAGAAAGTCTAAATTATGCAAAAAAATTACAAGTTTTTAAAAAAATTCTGAACTACATTAAAAATTCAAAACTTCGTTAAAAAGCCAAAACTTTAAAAAAAGGTCGATTTTTGAAAATGGGAACATTTTGAAAAAAAGGTAGATAGACCTTTTTAAAGAATAACAATTCTGAAAACAGCGAAATTGTCAAAAAAAAAGCCTAAATTTTGAGAGAAAAAATGATCCTTTGAAAAATAAGGCCAAATTTTCAAAACGTCAAAATTTTGGAGTAGGTAGGAATTTTGAAGCCGAAATTTAAAAATAAGAGACAGTCAAAAAGCTGAATTTTTTTATAAAAGTTTAATTTTTAAGAAAGTCTAAATTTTGCAATAAAATTAGAAATTTTCAAAAAAATTCAAAACTTCGTTAAAAATTCAAAACTTTGTTAAAAAGCCAAAACTTTAGAAAAGGTCGATTTTTGAAAATGGGAAAATTTTGAAAAAAAAAGGTAGATAGACCTTTTCAAAGAATAACAGTTCTGAAAACATCGAAATTTTCAAAAAGTGTAAATTTCGAGAGAAAAAATGATCCCTTGAAAAAATAAGGCCAAATTTTCAAAACGTCAAAATTTTGGAAAAAGTAAAACTTGTAAAGTCGAAATTTAAACAAAGTCGATACCTTCAAAATCATAATGTTCTATTTTATTCAAATTTTCAGAAAAGTGGAATTTTACGAAAAGAGGCAAAGTTTTGAAAAAAAGTAAATATTTTAGAAATCTAAATTTTTAAAAGAGTCGGAAAGTCAAAAGTTTAAATTCTATGGTAAAATTTATAAAAATTCAAAATTTCGATAAAAACCCTAAATTCGGTGAAGTGAAAGCCTTCTTTAAGTCAAAATTTTGAAATGAGTCTGAAAAGAGTGGAAATTTTGGGATGTCGAAATTTTCAGAGTGGAATTTTCAAAAAATCTTTTAAAAAAATGTTGATTTTTTTATAAAAGTAAAATTTTTTTAAAAGACAGTTTGAAAAATAAAAAATTCGAAATATTTAAATAAGTTCAAATATTTAAACGAATCGAAATTTCCAAAAAAGAGAGTCAACATTTTTTGAATGTAGATAGAATGTTTAAAAAATCAAAATTTTCACAGGATGCAGTTTAAATAAGGCTTGATTTATCAAAAAAAAGTCGCAAGTTAAAATTTCGAGAAAAGTGGAAACTCTAAAATAAAATCGAAAACGATTCATCAGAAAATTTGAATTTTGGTAAACCGGGGTGCTCCTTGGTTATCTTCAAAAATTGAAATACAAATCTAATCCCCTGAAAATAAAAGAGATACAGTATCTCTCTGAAAATGATAGCTTGGTTATTAAAACGCCTTAGAGCAACATTTGTTGGGTTTTTCAATATTTCTTGGTTGCAGAAGACAAAATTTGTAAATAAATTTTTGAAGATAACCAAGGATTAGTCCGTTTCACCAAAAGTTGTCATTTTTAATTTCGACTCTTCCAAATTTTGAATTGTTAACCTTTCTTGGTTTCAGTAGATAAGATTTGTATTTCAATTTTTTAGAAAATTTTAATGTATTTCAATTCTTAGAAAATTTGAACTTCAGAAGGGAACATTTTTGCTTTCGAGATCATTGATGGTGGAATTTCGTTTGTTGACAAAGAAAGCTCATCAGCTTCTAAATAAATAATGAAATTTACGAAAATGCCTAAAAAAATCACCATCTTGCTCTTTGCAAATTCGTCGAAAGTATATATAGACTAAATAAGGAAAACAAGGAACATTTTGAGATTTTTGAACAATTTAAGAGTATAGAAGCTTGAAATGGAGGACTGTTCTCTTAAATAGAATATACGTCTGTTCATTATTCATAAAAATGTGTTGAACATGATTTACTTTTAGTAGAATTTGCAGAATATACGGAATAAATACGGAACGAGCGATAATACGAGACTAGGCCTCGAAATACGATGACAGCCCTGTATATATGGTAACCCTAGCTATCTTGCCGGTTACTTGTTGTAAATTTCCTATTTATATTTTCGTACTAATACATTACTTTTCATGATTTTTTAAATTAAATATAAACACATCTTTTTCTAGTTTCAAAATAACAAAAATTGTATGGATACGTTTTTTTCCCGAAACAATTGTGCCCTCTCTAAAAATATGGTGCCACATTGTGCCCTCCCAGTTACGAAAACTTGGTACCGTCACAGGTCAGATTCTTCAAAAAAATTTAAAATTTTCAGAAACAGACAAATTTTTCGAAAAGTCAAAGTTACAAAATTTGAAGTTTCGATAAAAATGTCAACATTTAGAAATAAAATGTGAAAGTCAAAATTTTCACAAAAAGTCGAAATTTTGAAAAAGGTAAATGCTTAAAAAAATAAATAAACAAAATTTGGAAGAAATAATAACTTCGAGAAAAAAATCTTAACTTCAAGAAAAAAAATCGAAATTTTGATCACAAAAGATAGAAATTTAAAAAAAAATGAAAATTTCGAAATAAGTTCGAAAATTTCAAAAATGTTGTAATTTTGAGAAAAATCCAATTTTACACAACACTGTAAATTAAAAATGGTCGAATTTTTCAAATAAAAGTCCAATTTAGAAAATTGAAATTTTTGAAAAAAAAAATCGAAATTTTCAAATTTGGAGAAATTGCCAAAAGTTTGAACAAAGGTGGAAATTTTCAAAAAAAAATCAAACATTTCAATATAATCAAATTTATAGAAAAAAATCAAATTTTTGAAAAAATTAATTTCGTGAAAAGATCACAATTTTGTCAAAATTTTCAAAAAACTAAAAGAGATCAAAATCTCAGATAAAGACGAAATTGTGAAAATGTAGAAATTCATAAAACAAGTTAACATTTTGGTGGAACGGACTGGTCCTTGGTTATCTTCAAAAATTTAAATACAAATCTTGTCCCCTGAAACCATCTTCAGAGAGATACCACTCTGAAGATGATAGCTTGGCTACCTTTGTTGTGTTTTTTAATCTTTCTTGGTTTCGGGGGACAAGATTTGTCTTTTAATTTTTGAAGTTAACATGGAAAAAAAGTGAAATTTTAAAAAATGGAGAATTTGAAATTCGAAATTTTTGGAAAACACTGATCTAGAGCATAGAGGGGCGAGACGAGGAAATATAATATTAAAAATAGTCGAAATGTTCAAGAGAGCCAAGAGTTCCAATAAAAATCGAAGTTGAACTGTTCAAAAAATCGTCATTTTCAGAAAGTGAAAATTTTGAGAAAAAGCTAACTTTAAAAAAAATGTCAAACTCAAAAAAAAATTTAAACACTTTAAGAGAGTCAATGCTTTCAAAAGTCGAAACGTTCAAAAAAGTCAAAATTTCAAAACAAATTGAAATGTTGTGAAAAAATCGAATTTAAAAACAATCAGATTTGCAAAAAAGTTGAAATTTTGGGTCAAAGTTTCAAAAAAGGTCAAAATATCAAAAAAAAGTCAAAATTTCAAAAAAGGTCAAAATTTTTTAAAATAAGGTCAAGTATTTCAAAAAAGTCAAAATTTACCAAAAACTTCGAGATAAGTTAAAATATTTAAAAAATCTGAAATACTGGAAAGAAAATTTTCAAAAAAGTTAATATTTCCATAAATGAATATTTTTAATAAAGGCAAAAACTATAACAAAAGAGACGACTTTTCAAAAAATATATCCAAATAAACCAGAATTTTAAAGAAGTTGGAATTTTCCCAGCGTCAAGGTTTCGAAAAAAATTCCGAAGTCGAATGAGAAAAGGTCGACAAAAGTGGATATTTTAAAAGGTCAGAATTTTCGAAATACAGTAGAACTTCGATTATCCGTGCACGAATAATCCAAGTTCTACTGGAAATCGAAATTTTCAATAAAAATTGAATTCTTCAAAAAAACTCGGGATTTTCAAAAAGGTGACCCAAGAATCTTTTCCTTTCTTTCAGAAATTTTTAGTCAGTTTTATCCGGGTGGCGGATTTTCCGTGGCTTTGGGCCAGATATTGACGCGTGAACGCTAAACGCACCGCGTTAAGACTTTCGTCTCGGGTAATCCCCAATTTATTATTATTTTCGCCAAATGTTGACCGTGTCATTAGTTTAAAGTAAACAAATACACAAAATGAAGTGTACCAGTACGACGTAAACGCAAGGTTTTAACTATTTTGAATTATCTGGTGTTTTTGTCTTTTTAAAAAAAATCAAAATGTTTAAATAATAAATCAAATATTTTACTTGTTGATCAAAGGTCTACCAAATTTTAAAAAAAGGTAAAGTTACTGCAAATTTCCATTTGCTTAAGACAAGTAAGGCGCAGTTAGGCGAATTTAAAAAAAGGTTCAAATTTTCAGAAAAACGCGAATTTTGAGAATTAACGAAATTTGGAACAAAACGGTAAATTTTAAGATAAAAATTAGTAAACTTCAGGCAGTCGGATTTTGATAAAAGAAGTCGAATTTCAAAATAAATTCGAATTTCAAAATAAATTCGAATTTCAAAATAAATTCGAATTTCAAAATAAATTCGAATTTCAAAAGAAAACGAGAAAATTACAAAAAAAGACGGAATTTTCAAATAATTTAACTCCCTGTACAAAAATCCCGAAAAAATGTCATTTCTAGTGATTTAAGATCAAGCAGGGACTTTCATAACGAATGGCTTTTTTTCATAAACCCACATGTAAAAAAAGAAATCCCCCTTCAGTACTCTATCTTGGAACACACTGTATATTATGTACAAATATTAAAACTTTGATTTTTTGTTACATCTACATCTATCACGTTGCTTTTGTTTCTTTGGCATATATATTTGTATAAATAAAATATTAAAAAAATTATAAATAAAGTTTTTGAAATGTTCGTGGTTTGGATTATCCGACAAAGGTTCGGTCCCGGCTGACCCTCATAATCGAGGTTTTACTGTAAATCAAAATTTTCAATAAAAATCGAATTCTTCAAAAAAAAACTCGGGATTTTCAAAAAGATGACCCAAGAATATTTTCTTTTCTTTCTTGTAGACTTTTCATGACCCAAGAATCTTTTCTGTTCTTTCATGTAGACGAAGGAACGCGTATCAGCTAGTAACCTAAGAAATTAGTCTTGTTTTAACGAAATCAGAATACCTAATTTAAGCAGTTAAACTGTCAAACTTCTATCCATCCTTGCAATTCATTTTTTTAAAATAAAATAATAATGACTCAAAAATAGTAATTACAAATAGAAAATCAAATCCTCCAAAAGTAGAATTAAGGATGAATTCCTTTGGATCTATTTTGCGTCAGAATCACGTTTTCTTTTTGCCAATATTTGTCTAAATACTTCTTAGCGTGGGTCGCAGCCAACGGCCCTTGATTGGAGAAAGTCTTTGCGTAAGTTTCAATAAATATTTAATCAATAACGACTCAAACAATAAATTTCCAGTCTTATTACTTCTGAAATCTCGCTATTATGTTTCAGCTGTTGGTCGGACCAAAATTACAAAGCCTCCTGGATCCTGACTGCACCCGTGTGTATATCTCTGGTGGCTTCGTTGCGTAAGTGAACAAAGCTACACTTATACACTCGATTTGGCAGCCGCGTCCGAGATATTGATAAATGAACTGTTTTTTTCTATTTTCTTTACAAATGACCTAATTCCTCACTGACATATAGCTTTGATCTCGAGTTCGATTCTTGCCCCATTATCGGGCGCAATATCTCGTTCCGGCAAATAGCTTTCGAATGGAATTTTTAGCATTTCCTGGATGTGTTTTTTTTACAGTTTTCTTCGCGAATGTGCTTCGGGTGATTCTTACGGTGATGCATCCGAATAATTCGAGTAACCCGGCGTCCATCAGGATGAAAAGAGTGGCCAGAGCCGCACTAATACTGATACCTTTGTTCGGGCTCCAGTACATTCTCATACCTTTCCGGCCAGCTCCGAAGGATCCGTTCGAACACCTTTACGAGTATCTCTGTGTGGTCATCGTCTCACCACAGGTAAACAAACGCCTATTTATATTGTTTGACAAATAGTCTTTTCCCCCTCGGTTCGCCTCTGCACTCGGATTAAATTGGGGTGACTGATGCCATAAATCAACCGCTGGGTAAAATTAGCTTTATTAATTTTTTCCGCAAATGTCAAGGGAATGAAAATGTATCCACGTGTTTCCGTGATAGCAAGAACGAAATTAGTCCTTATTTTAACAACGTAATTTACGTGACCTCTTAGTATAGTGTTTTCCAATCTTTTTTTAATAGCGACACACTTTGGGTATTGTATAAAAAAGGCGACACACATTAATGATCAAGAATTTATTTGATGGCCAAAAATACGTCCCGATTATCTCCAAGTTTTAATGACTAAAAAAAGCGTCCTCTCGTAATGTAATCTAATGAGCGTCCGATAAATTTCTGACAACCAAAAAAAAAACAGTCTCATGACTGGCCACAACTGATGACCAAAAAAAGAAAGGTTTTTATTATTATTCATTTCTGAATTTTTATTATCTCATATTTTGGCGACACACCTGCGACCTTTCCACACTAATGTATCGCGACACATCGGTTGAGAATCACTGGCTTAGTAAATAATTACAGTTTTTAGTAGCGACAAGTACATTGGATTTTTCTATTCAAGTTTCGGAGCAGATGCTGCTTTGATGCCTAATTTGTTTTACTACATACTACATACTACCACGATAAGTTATTCTCATTTTATTAATCCCGCCGCTTATTTATACTTCAACCCTCGGCGAAGAGTGAGGAGTGAACTCCATGAATATACATGTGACAGTTAACTTCCAATTTGAGAATTTTACGCAGATGGTATTAAACGAGTAACAAAGTTAAAATTTTGCTTGTAGAGCCCAACGACTGCCTCTTTAACCATATTACGTTTCATATACTCTGGCCATTAGAAGTTGTAAATTGCTTAATAATTTCAGTTAAACTTCTACACCTGTAAAATTAGTTTCACTGTTCAAAACCAGACGTACGATGTACGATTTGTCGCAGTAGGTATTTCAAACCCCCGCCAAGTCTATTACACAGTTCCCGTTAATTTACACATTTATCCAGACTCGTCGGAATATAGTTTGTGCTTTAGATTACTCGACCAAAACAAAAGATAATTTTTCGCATCCAATACAATGGAAGTAAATTGGCGAAATTATGCAATTTGGGGAATTCTCCAATTTCGCCGAGGCGAGCTAATTTTAGGCGACTCCAGACAATAGGTTCAGATCTTCTTTTAGGATGAAATCAAAGCGAAGGCAGTAAATAGATTCAGTAGACAGCAGCGATTTGAAAAAAAAATATTAAGATCAATATTGAGGGTGTGTCTAGATTAGACACTTTTCTCGTACATTTTTCTCCGACATAAGCGTCAACTATCATGAGAGAAGCTATCCGAGCCCTGCAAGGAAATAGCTTCTCTCAGGATAGTTGACATTTACTTCAGAGAGAAAATATATTTTATGTCGGAGAGAAATGTGCGGAATAAAGTGTCTAGTATAAACGCACCGTAACTTAATATTTAAAGATGATAATTATTTAGTTTTTTCGATTATACATAAGTCAAAAGCATAAACACTTCTCACGATTTTGAAAAAGAAGAAATAATTAGTAATTAGGGTGGATGCACCAGTAACAAACCATTTAAGAGACATTTTGAAACAAAATTTGATAATGTAACTCAATTATTACATCAATCATTATGAAAAAAGTACATCGTATTCCTTGCCTACCATATCATCATATAGTTTATCCGATTTTTTTAATAACCATTAGGTTTATTTTTATTCAAAAGTGAATGTGGCAAGTCTCAATGTGCCTAAGGTGGACCAGATTGTACCACTAACAGACCAGGTATTGTGCCAATAGTAGATCAGTAAATAAAGTGAATGTTTTTAATGAAGAATAACTTTATTATCAATAATATTGAACTTAGTTAAGCTGACACTAAGTAATCAACACAACAGTCCCAGAAAAATATTCCCTTTCATACTTAACAATTACGTAATCGCCTTTCTTTGGTACTTGGGTGATCTTTAAAGATTTATGAACAAAGAAAAGTACATTCTCATCATCAGAATCTGAATAAATTCTTAATCTTTTTATTATTGTTCTTTTTTTGGAGAGGTTGCTTTTTTTCATCTGAATCTGTTTCCTGTTTTCTATTCTTCTTTGGTTTTTTTTCTCTATTCGTTTCTTCTTTTTATTTCTTGATCTTTTTTTCTCTTTCCAATATTTCATCCATTTACTGCTGTTTGCTGGATCAGGGGGGCAAATCTTACGCTTTTTCTGGTTGCCTTTAATTGGAGATTCAGACGGCCACACAATTACTGCTGCAAATGCTGGACTTATTCGTTGAAAGTTTTAACATTGGAAATGTTTATGTTGAGATATGGGGTGAAGTTTCGGGTTTTCGTTCAAGCTTGAGAGAACAAGGTGTCGGTCGGTCGGACATACTCGAATCGCCAGTCGAGCGTTCTCGGCGTCGAGAGGCCGGCATGAAAACTATGGGAGAATGTTAAGTTTACAGTTCACCTCAGTGCACCATATTCGTTTAATCCAGTGACGTTTCATTGGATAAGGCTATCAGCTATGGATATTAAGAGTATGAAAAATAGCGAAAAATGTAAGACATATCGAGAGCGCAAAAAACGTTTACGAGAGATTGAAAATAGAGTTAAGTGAGTTAAGTACAAAAACACCGCTAACAAAAACTGAACACTGTAGGCGGTATTGTGAGCATGTAAAGATGCGCAAACTTAAAGGCCCTTTAGTGAGGGGTTATAATTCCATTATTATGCTGTAAACTCTTACCCTAAATCCAATTCACGTACTGTCTTGAAAACCTTGAAGTCCTCAGTAAACGAATGTGGTAAAATATCTGCACTTATAATTTTTAGGGCTCAAATAAATGTAATTACTTTTACAATAAAGTTGACAAATTTTTGCTTGTAGATAAATATATTTTAATATTTCATTGTTTTCGCTTTGTACTAAAATATCTCTTTCAAGAGCCATGAGCATAGATGCCTTAATATTATTTTAATTTAAATTATTTCGTAGTCTATTTGGTTATACGAGTATATTTCAATTTAAAAAATAATCTTTCAGAAGAAACTTGGCTAATGGAAACTGAAAATTTAGAAAAGATAAACGTTGCAGAAATAACCTTAAAAATAGAAAAAAGTCGAAAGAAAAATATTTGAATATTCTAGTTTTCACTCGAAATCTCAAGCCGAATACTTCGACATTAAGGTCGAAAATAAAAAAAAATAGCTAAATAAGGCCAAAATTTTGAATTCACAAAAGTTGCGAAAAAAACAGTAAAAAAAATAGACAATTTTAGGAAAATATTCCAGGATTTCAAAAAATTCATAATGTTCTAAAATTTTAAAACATATGTCAACATTTTGAGGTTAAAGATAAAATTTTGCAACTAAAAAAAAATTAAAATATTTTATTTAAAGTCAAGATTTTAAATAAATGGCTTGTGTTCTTAAAAAAAGAATCTAGATTAAATTTAAAACCTTAAAAATAAAAAATTAAAGCTTTAACACTGGTTGAAACTTTTATTGGTGTTGGAAATAAAAGTAGAAAGTAAAGTTTGAATTTTGGGATTTTAAAATTTGAGGAAACCCACCACTCATAATTTAATAAAAAAGGGGATCTTAAATTTCGAAAAAAAAGTTGACATTACAAAATTTCGATAAAAAATCTTAAGTTTTCGAGTTTATATATTTATAATTTTAAGAATTTTTAAGGCTGTCACAATTTCGAAAATAAGTCAAAATCTTTAGAAATATTTAGAATTTATTATTTAATATGAAAATTTTAAACAAAACGTAAATATTTATTGACAGTTTAAGAAAAATAAATGACATTTTGGAAGGTTGAGGAATTTTGTGAAAAAGTCATAATTTCAAGAAAATACTCTATATTTATTTTTTTAATGCAATATCTTGGGATAGACTCGCAAGACTGATGTTCAAATTTTGAATCCGTTTGAAATCCGAAGTTTTAAGAAAAAAACACAAGAATTCCAAGTTTAATGTAAAAATTTAAAAAACTGGAAATTGTGGAAGAAATTATTAAATTTCGGAAAAGCCCAAAATTTGTATTTATAATTATTTTGAAAGCATAAGCGCATAATTTTGTAAAGAAGAGTAAAAATATGAGTAAAATAGATTTCTAGACGATTTTCTTTAGGTTAGAAAATTTTAACCTCTCTGGATAAATAAGACGTCAAAATGACCCTTGACGGATCAACCAAAATAATCAATAAGTAATCGAATGCCGGGTTCGCTACGTTCTCTTCTAAAAAACTTACAGCACACACTTGATGACTTTTTCAGTTGAACATCCGATAAAATTTTAACTGACATAAACTGAAATTTACTAATTCAATCAGACTCACTGGCATTATTAAACGGCTCGAGATAATTATATACCATATCTGTTGCTAATTTAAAGCCCTCATCGCTTCCCATTTTTGTTTTTAGATTCATTTAAGTGGTTAGTTCATTACGACAAGCGTATTTTTGATATTTAGAAATTTCATTATCTTTGCGATTCTGTGGAAGGAGATTCAAGTGAGGTTACTGAATCATTGTCATTATCAGCTAATTATTATTATTAATTAATTATGCAATAGAGTTGCTGCAAGACCGCTTTAAAATAAAAGAACAGGTCACAACCGTCCTAAACTTTTTTTAATTTAGAAGAACCACACAACCCGGTCTAAGACAACTAATTAACTGTAATAAAGGTTTTAGAGCTTTCGGTAAAAAAGGGAATTACTTTTATTTATTATTCCCATAAGAGCGGAAAAATTAAATGATCATGCAAAGCGAAAATGGCAATCAGTACAACCAGTACAGCTGTAGTTTTAATTAGAAATAGGTGCAGTAACTTTAAACAATGTCCAGCATTGTTAAATCCATGGTGTCAAGCGAACATCATTACTTCAGCATTAGTTAAAAAATTGTAATTTTCTTTAAAAGAGTTTGAAGTAATGTAACATTTGAATCAAATCACATCTAAACGAATTCACGTGTAATCTGGAATATGATAAACAAAATCACAGAACCAACTTCAATTTTTAAGATTGATAAATTTGCCATTCCACTACCCTCTAATGTTTTTTTCGATGATCCTGATTTCAATGCGAAATAATCTAAATAAGATTTATTAACTGAAACAAGTTTATTTTGGAAGTAATTAGAAATTCCATTGAAATCAGAAAAAATTAACTTCATTTTCAAGAAACCAAATTGGGTTGAATGCAGCTGGTCATTTAAAAGTCCATTCAAAGAAACAAAAATATGACATGCAATTCAAAGACCATAAATTCTTGTCAGGAAGAACAATTACATGACCGAGGCAATAAATGTTAGGATCAAGAGAAAACAGAAAACAAAATACTTTTATCCCAAGAAGAAAAGGCCAGGAATAACACTTTCAAGACAATTACTAATTACGAGCATCCTGTGGTCTCTACATTGTAACGTTGCCTTTCAAAAAGGAAAGAATGCACATTCAGTGTCAATAAAATGATTCTTAAACTTATATCTAAGAACCACTTGTCGGAATGACAAATTTCTGAAATGTACTACTTAGGCCTAGCGCTGACATGCAATTTTCAGTTGCGCAACTGTTTGGTTCGTTTTCTAGTAAAACGCGCTCACTTACGCAACCAAACAGTTTGGTCGCAGGCAGGCGAGCCCACATGCAACTGAAACTTTTTAGTTTCAATATGGACGTCTTCGATTTAGGTACTGTATATGCTTTCGCGTTAAGTAGATAAGAAACAAAGAAAGCCTAGGAAGCAATATTGGATACATCACCTTAAAAGCCAGCACTTAAAAAAAGGACAATTTTATAAATTGCACGAAGGTTTGCTTGCGAAGTCTTTCAGAAAATAATTAATTATTGTAATTATTTATTTTCGTGATGTGGTCTAAAACATTTTTTGAACTGTAATAGGATGAATATTGAATAATAACTTAAGTACAAAAGTTCAAGTTGTATACTTTATAGTTGAAGTTTAAAATCAAAGAATTTTTTTTTTAGTTGGGAAAATTTCTAATTAATAGGGTAACTAAAAAATTAATTGTCTACTAATATGGCGCGGCACAGCGATTGTGAAGCACTTCATTTTATGTGATGGGGAGCTTATAAATTAAATATGCGGTTTTGTAGAAATCATATCGACTTGTCAAGTAATTCGAATTAAACTGTTTACATCAACTACTCTAATCTAATTTGACACAACACACAAGTAATGTACTGCGTTTAATACAAAAAAATTGGATACAAGGCAACAGTAGTGATCGCAAGTACACGTTAAGAAATACTGAAATTCCTTTTTTCTCCTGCATAAGATACAGAAAAAGAAAACACCAATATTCGTAATTAGTAACTTCTAAGAACTGAAAGGGAAAAGGCGCGATATGGTTCATTATGTCTTGTCACCTAACTGTAGAATTTTTACAACCCAACTAACTCTCTTTCTTGTACTCAAAATTACCCTCGCCTCGAATTACGAGAATTGTGGCAATGGAACAAAAATCAAGGGTTATAAAGCTTTTACATAACAAGAGTACTTCAGAATTATTACCGGAACCAATTAATGTAGCAAGTTTAAAAGTTCTACAGAAAGAAATTACATTATACCCTAATATAAGTTAATAATGTTACAATTTTAAAAATCTACACTAGAAATTAAATTTTGTCGTCTACGATGATCTTATGCTACAAATTGCCTGATTTCAATTGCAAGTCAGCGCCAGTGCATTAAACTCAATGCGATACAAAACAGTTGCAGGTAGTTTTGCAATAGTTTGGTTTGTGACAAAACACAAACTGTTTAGTTGCAGCAACTTTTAGTTGCATGTGAGCGCGCTCCCATATAAACCCATAGCAGTCACTCTTGAAACCAAACAGTTGCGCAACTGAAAATTGCATGTCAGCACTAGGCCTTATCCAACCAGGGCACCAGGGGGTTCAAACAATCTGTGAAGGGCCATAAAATGTATGTGGTGTAAGACACATCTGTAAACACTTTCAACGCGGTCAGCCTTAACGACATTTTAATCAGTTATAAAAAAAATAAAAATTAAACGTAATACGTATTGTTGTAAATCAATACATATTTTATGTAATTATTATTATTTACTACTTCGAAGGTACAAAGATAATTGTCGTGGCGAATTTCAAGGGGTGTCGGATAACATAAGGGTCGACGTCACTAAGATTTTAGCCTTAATAATCTAAATAAATAAAGGTTTCATATTTCAACACGATCGGTAAAGAGGTTATGAAATTATTAAATTATTTTTTATAACAACTTTGAAAGTCTGCAATTCGAAACATTTTTTATTATTTTTTTTTTCGTAATTCGTATTTATTTATCATTCCGAATCAACTGCCAAGCGTTGTCTTTGAAATTTGTAAATACCCTTTATAACCTTGTATGTTAAATAAAGGGTTAATTATGTTTCTATTTGGTGTTATCATTTCCAATGTCTCCGTTGGTTGCAAGGATTGCGAAATCTGTGAATTTTTTCTTCTTTTTTACCATCGCTATTATTCAGGATTTAAGCAATACTTCTTCTTGTAGGGTCAATATGGTTGGAGGTCCCATTTTTCTTTGCAAGGGTATTTCAGTTTCATTTTATTTATAATTGTTGTGTGAGAAATATTTTTTGGGGAGAATTTTCGGCATGTTTCTCTCACTTTGGCACCTTTACTTATTTTTTCTATTGCTTTTATGACGTCTTCCTCTTTATATCTGAAAAATGTTCTTTTTGGTGGCACAGTGTCTGTGAGAAAAGTATAAGTGGTAAATTATTGAAACAAATTCATAGTATAGATATCACCACTATTATACCACTGGTCAACGACTGGAATATTGTGAATTTTTGAAGAGTTTGTTATAATACATTACTAGGGCATCATAAGTGAATATAAATGTAATAGAAAAACTAAAATAAATATTACACAACTTAACCACCAGTTGTTGACCAAATGGAATATTACTGGAAATCCACAGAATTTGTGCCCCATTAGTTTTCCAAAGACAATTACCGATTCAAATTAGTATTTTCTGAGAAAATAATATGTAATATTATTGATATATGTATTATAATATGCATTTAACACGAAAATAGCCTACAAAAATTGATGTAAACAAAGATTTAAAAGGATTGAAATAACTTACCGTCGTACGCGCGCTTAGAAGAATGGTCACCCAGAACAAAGTAAACGAATCACGTTTTGGAATAGGTAGTTTTAAACTGTGTAGATAGCGATTGAATCACTTTTTGTTATAATTACATGGTTGGTCGAAGTACGCTAAAGCTACCTATCGCAGAAAAATTGGCGAAAAATTTAAAAGAAAGTTAATATTTATATCTGAAGTTTAAAATGGTGTACTACTGGTTCCTGGTGTGGGACTGGTGCACCCACCCTATACAAAATTTAATTACAATTTCTCACGGTAGGTGGTAGACTGGAACTTTCAGTCGTCCGAGGTAGTACCACCCCACGTATCACTAGGAGGCGGTGAAATGATGCTTACATCATGTTTCCGTCTCTGACATGTGAGTGGGTTTCTGCTATTCTTCTTCCCTCATTCCTTTTCCTTATTTCCTTTTTTCATCTACTCTGTTTTTTCTTCTAATTATTAAAAACAAAGATGATGGATTCTCTTCGTGCAAAAACATCCGGACGTAAACTACCCTCCCGTTCGGATGTCCCGATGGAGGGTGTACGAGGGAATCCAAAATCGACGAAAAATTTTAATGTACCACGGGCCAAGTTTCTTTCAAACAATTCATTCAAAATTCAATTCTGTAACATTCGGGGTCTAAACTCAAATCTAAACTCGGTTCATCAACACCTTCAAAATGAAAGACCCCATGTACTATCCCTGACAGAAACCCAAGTCTCCCCATCCATCAATTCATTCTAAATTCAATTCTGTAACATTCGGGGTCTAAACTCAAATCTAAATTCGGGTCATCAACACCTTCAAAATGAAAGACCACATGTGCTGTCCCTGACAGAAATCCAAGTCTCCCCATCCATCAATACAGTCCATTTGCTTTGCCCTAACTGCGACTTGCGCACAAAATTTCGACACAAGAGGGGAATTTGTGCTTTTACGCGAAGCGACCTGTCCTGTCAACGAGAAAAAACACTGGAATCTGCTGATCATGATGTGATTTGGCTAAAAATCTGTTCCAAAAACGAAGTAATATTCATTTGTTCACTTTATTTGTCTCCAAACGATCCCTCATACAGACAGCTCTTCTCTTATCTCTCCGTAACCTTTGATCATCTACAGACGAATTATCCAAACGCTGAGGTTGTCTTTCTCGATGACTTCAACGTACACAACATCCCCTGGTTAAGGTTTTCTTACCGAACTGACGACGCGGGAAGGGTGGCAGAGGCTTTCGCCATCACTTGTGGACTATCGCAATTAGTTGAGGAACCCACAAGAATTCCTGATGTAGATATCCATCAACCTAATCTACTCGACCTTTTCCTTACAAATTCATCAAATTCGTATAAAATCTCTCTGACATCACCGCTTGGAAATTCGGATCACAAGCTTGTAGCAGCCTCTCGTTCGCTTCATATACCACATCCTTCCCAGACGCAGTCCCGTAGGGTCTGGCACTTTAACTCTGCAAACTAGGGAGAATTAAGAGAATTAATTAATTAATTAATTAAGAAAATTAAAATTAATTAAGAGACTTCCCATGGCAGGAAGTCCGCTTTAACTCAGTCAACCCTTCCTGCCTTAATCGCCGAATCCATCACGGAAACTATCCTGATTGGTATGGAATGCTCAATTCCCCATTCCCAAAAGAAGTCTGCCTCCAGTAAATCTTGATTCAGTAAACAATGTGCTCGGGCTGTCTCCTGCAAAAATCGCGCATATCGTCGTTGGCGAAATAATCCCTCAGTCGAGACTCGGACCATATTTGTAGATGCGCGAAATTCTTGTAGACAGGTCATTGATGAGGTAAAAGGTGATTTCGATCGTAAAATGCGACAGAGGCTTATCAACTGTCCGAACGGTTCCAGGTCCCTTTGGGGATTTGCAAAGTCGATTGGAAAAAATTTTACACCTTCAAATTTTTCACCTTTACCTGATGAAAATAGCAATATTGCTACTACCTCCAAGGAAAAGGCTGACATGTTAGCCTTAATGTTTGTTGAAAATTCCAATCTTGATTCTCGAAACGCAGAACCTCCTATTCTTCCTAAGGTTGGCACTTCGATGCCTGAAGTTGTTTTCAGACAACGCACAATCAGGAAAATTCTCTTTGAGCTGACGACACCTCGAAAGCTTCTGGCCTTGATCGCATTCCTGCTATTGTTCCTAAGAAGTGCGCCCCAGAGTTGACTCCTGTCCTAAGCAAATTGCTCACACTCTCTTACAACCAAGGTGTATTCCCTAACATCTGGAAATCTACTAGAGTGCAGCCTGTCCCTAAAAAGAGAAAAAGGAATCTGGCTAACAACTATCGCCCTAAATCTTTGTTACCCGTTATATCTAAAGTGATGGAAAAGGTTATCAACATCGAGATTCTCAAATGTCTGGAGGAAAATAGAATCATCTCCGACAGGCAATACGGTCTTAGACAACAACGTTCCACTGGCGATCTACTGGCATATATTACTCACATCTGGAACTCAGCTATGGAAAAACATGGTGAGGCTAGGCTTGTAGCATTGGATATCTCAAAGGCTTTCGACAGAGACTGGCACCAATCTCTTCTCTCCAAATTAACAGCTTATGGTCTTCCTTCTGGACTCTGTCATTTGATATCCAATTTTCTCGCTGACAGATCTCTTCAGGTAGTCGTCGATGGCATCTCATCCGAGACATTTGCAATTAACGCAGGGGTGCCTCAGGGGTCTGTTCTGTCTCCTACTCTATTTCTGTTGCACATAAACGATCTCTTACCTTAAACTACCAATCCTATATGCAGCTATGCAGATGATAGTAACCTTATGTCATCTTTTTTCTCCGACATTGCTGCTTCAGATCGACTAAGGGACAGACGATTAATCGGGATCTCGAGATTATTCTAGAATGGGGTAAGAACAATTTGGTCGACTACAACGCTTCAAAAACTCAGGCCGCGGTTTTCTCTAAGAAAACATCAAGGGATAATGCAACAAACATACTAATGGACGGTAAAATCCTTCCAATGGGATCTAATCTATCTATCCTAGGAGTGAATGCGAGCACTAACTTCTCTTGGGACGATCATGTGCGCGTTATTGCCAAATCCGCCTCTCAGAAGCTAGGCTTTCTTTTTAGAGCTAAAAAGTACTTCACATATCATCAGCTATAAACACTGTACAAAGCTCAAGTTAGGCGTACACTAGAATACCGAAGGCTTCCACGGCCAGAGTCAGTACAGGAAATACTTCTTCCGGGATTGGACCCGTGTGAATACTTTTAGTAGTTATTTGACACGGTCCAATCCCGAAAGAAGTATATCCTGTACGAACACTAGAATACTGTTCTTATGTTTGGAGTTCAGCCCCAAAACACACTTTAGTTCTCTTGGATTCAATTCAAAGAAGAGCGATTCGCCAAATTGATGACAAGAGTCTGACCGATTCTTTCGAAACACTAGAGCACAGGGTATGGTTGGTGACTTGTCTCTTTTCTACAAGTACTATCATGGAAGATGCTCGCAGGAACTAATAGGATTAATCCCCCCAAGGGCAGGATTCTTGAGGCGTACTAGACAGTCGGAAACAGCAAATTTCTCTTATTGTCCAAGTTATGGAACTTGGAATTTTTTTTTCCCCAAAAATTACAACCTATCCTTGTTTAAGAAGGCGGTTCATCGCCATCTATCCTTGTTTCCGCATCCTACTCGCAGTGCTTTGAAGGCATAATAGGGTTACCCTTTGCGAGTGGATTAAACATTAAAAAAAAAAGAACGGACATCTCCATTGGGCGGACACATTTTTGCAGCCACGAAGTTGTCCGCTTAAGAAAGATTTCACTGCATTTCCCTAAAAAATATTCATTGGTCTTTTTTCCTTTTAATCAGTGTATTTTGATGGAATTTTGTTTTAACCGATATGATGAATTTTAGTGAAAACATTTTAAATAATTGTAATCTGTATTCATAGAGCGAGCTGTTATTCATCATTTATACATTCCTTTGTTATCAGAATGCATTTTTTAACACATTTTTTTTTAATTTCAATCCTCATTCATAGATCAAGCGTTATTGTTGTCAGGATGCATCAAACATTAAACGTAAATTGTCCTTCATTGAGATTTATTGGATTTTTAATTGAATGTCAAACGAACGCATACATTTTACCCTCCACTAAGGGAACAATAGCTAGCTCAGCAATTAAATTTGGACTCTTCACTAAGTTGATATATGTTAATTATCGTTGTTAATTAAATTTCTGAAAATTGGGTCCTCCACATTAAAAAACAGCTCTAGTAATCAATAATACCAAGCCACGGCAACAAAATGTTGAATACAGAGCATCCAAAGTTATTAAACACTTTAAATTGAAAATTCTTATTGCTAGTTATAACTACATTTTAGTTTCAATGACTACATGAAATAATTTATGAAGTATCGAAGACAAAGCTTTAAATATTGAAATACAGAACTTGTCCCCTGAAACCAAGAATAATTCTCCCTGAAGATGATAGCTTGGCTGTCGAAACGCGTTAGAGCAACCTTTTTTGTGTTTTTTAATCTTTCTTGGTCTCAGGGGACAAGTTCTGTATTTCAATTTTTGAAGATAACCAAGGACCAGTCCATTCCACTAAAGCTTCAAATAAATAATCGTATTATTTACTCGTTCTTCATATGTTAATTTCTTTAGCATTTGTCAAGAAATACTTCCCAAAGAACGCTTTCGTAAACTAGAGTCCTTATAAGTTTAGTTTAAGTCAAGTTCCCAAATCCGAAAAGTCTACTGCTTGAATCATTTTCTTAATTTGGATCCATAGGTGGATTTAAGTGGAAAACCTGAAACGCTAACAATTCTAAGGCTAATCGCATCTAAAATTTATAATCAATGGATTAGAAATAAAAGTAACTTGCAAATCAATAAACTCTAAAAGTCAGTTAATTCTAATTATTGTTCATAAACACAAAGGTCAATAACCTATAAAGGTGAATGACCTGTACATGTTCAGACACCACTTTTAATTCTTTCGTGGAATCCTCTATCAGTCTATCAATCAGCTCCATCTTTCAACAAGATGGAGCTTCACCACATTATGCCTTAAACGTGCGTAATTGGCCGATTGCCGAACCATTGGATTGGCAGACGTGGTGCAATTGAGAGGCCACCACTATCATCAGACTTGATAAATTTAATTTTTTTTCTCTGGGCCCATTTCAAGTCAGTGATATAAAAACACAACCGGCTAATTTCGAGGACTTACGACAACGAATTATTGATGGATGCTACAGTGGAGGATCCAGGGGGGGCACCAGGGGCAAGTGCCCCCCCGAGATGCTTAAGAAGTTTAAAATAAATAATTAAAAAATACGAAATAAAATAAAAAATAAAAAGTTGTAGAAATATTCTTATGCTAAATTAATATCACATTGTATATCCATATATTTTAACAGCTAATCTGACAAAGACATAACATCCGGTGCTATAATTTGTAATACTTTTGTCGATTAGATTTTTTGGGGCACAGCGGCACCTTCTTTGGTGCAGTCTGTCAAGTAAGAGCGTGGTCAACTTTACCGACAGTTAATGAAAGATTTTGCTCTAATTCCTTCGCGAGCCGATACAGGGAAGCTTTATCCTTGATGCATTGTCAACAAAGGTTCAGTTGTCGTTGATCTTTTGAAAGAGAATCACGTTAAACGCCATGAGTGCTAAGTACGCGTCTCGCTACGAGGCTGTGTTCCTTTGCATCCACCCGAAAGGTCCCAAAATGTCGCAATCAGCGGCTGCTAAATATATACATTTACAATTATACAGCGATATAAAGTGGCTAAAAATGTCGATGATTTACCAGAACGTGGTTCGATAGGAAAAGTGAACAAAAAAGATGAAAAAAGAATAGTGAATCTGTTTTCGCGGAATCCTGCTTTAACACTGCGGCAAGGACAAGCAAAATTATTGGCAAAAGGTTTAGATATATCCTACGAAACTATCCGAACCCTTCTTCGTACTCATGATCTGAAATGGCGCAACACAATGAAGAAGCCTCTGTTGACTGAAAAACATGTGACAAAGCGACTCGCTTGGGCGCATGAGAATATTGATAGAGATTTTGAAAATGTCATTTTTACTGATGAATGTTCTATATGGGCACGTTCTGTCCTCACGCGAGCCTGGTCAACTTCCACCAATAGGCTTGTTCAGCGGACCGTAAAACATGGAATAAAGGTGCATCTTTGGGGCTGCTTCTCAAAGCAGGGATTCGGCATTTTGTACCTCTTTACTGACAACCTAAATACCGAGAAAATGATAAAAAACTGCAAAAAGGCTTTACTGCCATCTGCCAAACAATGGTTCATCACAAAAAATGAAGATTGGATTCTGCAGGAGGACAACGATCCTAAACACCGCAGCAAGCTCTGTACTCAGTGGAAGACTCAATCTGGCATCGTTACATTGGATTGGCCGTCGCAGTCGCCCGATGCAAACCCTATTGAAAATGTGTGGGCATATATTAAACAGAAGCTTCGTGGAAGACGCACATACACTTTGAAGCAGTTGTCTTACGAAATTCGTCGGATCTGGAGATCCTTGCCACTAGAATACGCCGTCAAATTAGTAGAAAGTATGCCTCGGAGATGCCAGGCAATTATCGACGCCGGTGGTGACTGGACACATTATTGACCGAATTGTATCATTGTTTGTAATGTGTACAATGTATATAAAAATATGAAAGTTTCATAAAATATTTTTTTTTATAAATTAACACGACCACGCTCTTACTTGACAGACTGTACATTTTCGCGAATTGTAAAGTAAACATCGCCCAGGATTTTATGTTATCAAACGTGGGACTATTTATGTTTTCAAGCGTTTAAATGTTTACTACTTAAATCATTGACTTCGGCAAATTCAAGAAAAATTATTTCCTGCAGCTGGATTGTTCTGCTAGAAATTTAGACCTTCATAAAGTGATAAAAAATATCTACTTTTTATTTAATTTATTTGTATAACTCAGTTGAGCTTTGTAGGCTTACATTTTTATAATCGTCTATCTTTTATGAAGTTTTCAGCAAGACATTTATAAACTGCTTCTTAAAAAGTACATTTATCATTAAATATTTATCGTTATCTAAACAATTACATCAATTACTAGAGGTTAGAGCCCGGATCGTAAGGCAAAGTAAATCATCAAAATAGAGAAAAGAAATAGGTAATTGAACAAATTAAAACATATGTTTCCCAAAGTACTGATTACCTGAAACACTCTGGTTTGAATACGTTCCCCAAAAGAGTACACATAACTCCAGAAAAAATTTTGTTTGAGCTGGTCTCTTCAACAACACAGCTAATGACAGTTTATAAATTAACTTTCTTTTAGTTTTTTTAATTCCAATTTCAACTTTTTTCTTAAAATTTTAATGTCCAATACGAAACGTCAATTTTTTAGAAAATTTGTGTTTGTTGTCTTTTTTTTTCAAAATTTTAATGTCAATATTTCGAGCTTCAACCCATTTCTAAATGAATTTTATGAATTTGTAAGAAATGTTGATACTTTTTCAAAGTTACAAGTTTACGCTTTTATTTTTATTTGTTATTATTATTTTTTTTTATTCCACGAGGTTTTTGGCGCCGGAAACCCTCTTGGAGTATTAAAAAGCGTGATTCTTAAATCGATTTATAATTAATTTGATATAATTAATTTAAGCCCGCTGTCTTTGTATGTATGTGCAAATGCAAATTGTACGACATATACAGGGATATAATAATTGAAATTAAAAAAAAATCTAAACAATGCCATTCATAATGATATTCGAATAATGATAAAATGTAATTTAAAATGACTAATTTTTTGCTCTCTGGGTTCCGTTGCATTTTTTGAGGTGTGCTTTAAACTCCATAATAGAACCGAGGCTGTTAATACATGGATTATCGCCTCGCAGAATTTCTTCTAATAAATAATCGACCTGGTTTTATGGGCTTTGTGCTTTGTAACCAGTGATTTTTTTTATTTAGGAATGTAATCTGATGATGTGACGCCACAAAATAAATAACTTATTTTGTGGTGATCCTAGGCTTGGTAATTATCCCTTACAAGAGTTCCCAGAATTTGCCAAACAGCCAAAACCAAAACAAGGCAAAATTTTATCTCAAATTGCACATTGATTTTTTTCAGTCAGTCTTTTAGTTTTCCTTCCCTATTCATATACTCTACACGATGACATAATTTTAAAATAAAAATAAAAAAAAACATTTACGTTTAGTTTTGGTATGTGTATTATTGGTTTTATTTGTTTTTTCACAATGTTCGACTAAGATAAACATATATCTGGCTAGCAAAACTTTATAAGGAAATGAAAGGGAAGAGGAGCTTTGCAGAAATACGGAAATGAATGGGTATGTTATGACATTTTTGTTTAAAATTTAAAGAAAAATTTCTTTTCGTGAATTATGGATTTTTTAAACTATATCATTTTCTCAAAATTGGCACAGCCAAGTTTTTATTACTTTTGTACTATTTCGATTTTAAATTCGACATTTTAAAATTGATCTCGAAATTTTAAATTCTTTACTCTTTTTATGCTACAAATTAAGAATTTCTTTCTCGAAATTTTGACCATTTTCTTAAATTTACTTTATTATTATTTATTTCATAATTTCCTAATTCCAAATAATTCAGGCACACAGTTTCAGGTTTTAGTATTTTGCTAAGGTTAACGAAAAACAATACTGAATTTAAAGTTGCGTAATTTTGCAGTTTTATTAGTGTTATATGGTATATACTTGACAATTTTCAGTTTGAAATAAAAATTATATTTTGTTTTCCGTTTCTACTAAAATCTTATATATTTGTAGTCGCAAATAAAATGTTTATTTATGCAATATGGTAGTTACATTTTGATCTTGGTTTCCTATAAAAATTAATTTTTTTATATTATTTAATTTTGAATTGAAAATCTCACATGCCTTGACATTTCTTGAAATTTTTGTTTGCGGCGCTACTCAAGCATGTAAAGGGGAGTTGGGTGGAAATGGAAGTGCTCCCCCCTCCCGAAAAACCTTCCTGGATCCGCGCCTGGGATGCTGGCGAATTACGCCAGAAACATTTCAAAAAAAGAGACAAGAATTTGAAAACCGGATCTACTGCTGCCTGGAACAAAACGATGCTCATTTCGAGCATCTCTTGAAAAATTCAACTCTTTTAAACGATACGATGAGTATTTTTGAAGACATTAAATTTTATTCATCATTCATGGTGTACTTCTTTATCTATTGATTGACGTTTAACTTATCACTCGAAGCTAAACTCTAAATAGTGCTTCGAACATTAGTTTCATCAAAACATCTATCTCTTTGATAGTTGACATGCCCAAGCATTGATTTTACTAACAATAGGTGCTTAAGAACAATGTTGTTGCAGCAAAAACATGAACGTGGACTGTGCGGTTTTCTCAAAAACTAATTGAGAAATAAAAAAGCTACCACATAGCCCAGGCGTCGGCAAACTTTTAAACCGAAAGAGCCAGCGGCAATAAGAAAATTGATTTCGTGAATTTTAAACAGCCACAAATTTTTATTTCTGAATTTTTCACTTTATTTCAAAATTAAATCAGATAAATCAGACAAAATATGGGACAGACTGACTCATGTAGTAAAATGAAAATGCATTCAGCCCAAAAAAACTTTTATTGCTCAAAATTTGGACCTTTACTTTAACACTTCGAACACTTTTAGTAGTTCTTTGACACGGTCCAATCCCGGAAGAAGTATATCCTTTACTTCAAAATTTGCCTTTTGTTTCGCAATGTCGACTTTTTTAATTCTTCTCTATATTAGTCTTCTTTTTTAATGTTTTGTTCCTAAAATTAGACTTTTACCCCAAATCTTCGTTTCTTCTCAAAAGTACAATTTATAAAAATATTTACTTTTTTCTAATTTGACTTCCTGGAAGATTAGACTTATTTCTCAAAAATTCATCTTTTGTCGATTTTTTAATAAAAAAAGTAAACATTTGAAGTAATTAGAGATCTTAAGTAAAGTAGTTTTTGAAGATTTCAACCTTATTATCAAAGTTTTTTTTTTCGAAATTTAGATCTATTCTCAAATTTGACTTTTTTCCAAAATTCCATTTTTTCGACTTTGTTCTAAATTGCGGCTTTTTTCTAGAACTTTATACATACCTTTTAAAATTCGTCCTTTTATCAAATTTCAGCATTTTCCCCAAAATTGACTTTTGCTAAACATTTAAACTTTTATTTATTTTCTACAAATTTGGACTTCTTACGCAAAATTCGATTTTTTTTCGAAACGACTTTTCAAATTCGATGTTTTATTGTTTTTGCAAACGATTTTTTGACGAAATTTATCTACATATTTTCAAAATGATTGACTTTTCCCCAAAATTGGCTTTTGCTAAACATTTAAACTTTTATTTATTTTCTACATTTTTAAACTTGTTACGCAAAATTCGGTTTTTTTCGAAATTTCGACTTTTCAAATTCGATATTTTATTGTTTTTGCAAACTGCGATTTTTTTGACGAAATTTATCTGTATATTTTCAAAATGTTTGACTTAATCTCAACATTTGACTTCTCTGGGAAATTTTGACCTGCAACACTACAACTTTTTTCTCGAAATTTCTATATTCTTTTCAAAATTCGTCCTTTTTCCAAATTTAGTCATTTTGCCCAAATATTGACTTTTACAAAACATTTAAACTTTTATGTATTTTCTGAAAATTTGGACTTGGTTCGCAAAATTCGGTTTTTGCTCAAATTTCGACTTTTAAAGTTCGACTTTTTATTGTTTCTGCAAGCTGCGGTCTTTTGGACGAATTCGTGAATTTTCAAAATGTTTGACTGAATCTCAAAATTTGATTTTTTTTCTTAAATTTCGACAAAAAAGTTATAATTTCAAGAAATATTTTTCCAAAATTTTTGATTGATTTGTATTAACATTTTGAAAAAACACATGAATTTTGAAATTTCTAGAAAAAGACCAATTTGGAAAGTCGAAATTTCTAAAAATTACTTTTCTCATGATTTTTATTTTTTATTCGTAAATTTTCTACAGACTTAATATTTCGTGAAAAAAGGTTGAATTTGACCTTTCTCCAAAGTTCAACATTTATCTCGCAACTGAAAGTTGTATCAAGATTGTCTTTTCTTTCGAAATTATTTTACCAATTCTACCAAATTTCGAATAAATCTGAACATTTGCAGTTTTTTTAATTCGTCTTGTTCTCGAAATTTCAAATTTATTCTCAAAATTTAACTTTCTCTGTAAAAATGCAATTTTTTTCTTCTGCTCTGAAAAACTTCCGCTTTTTAAAAGTTCAACGATTTTTTCTAATCTGTCAATTTGGTACAACTGCTTTTTTCGAAATCTTACAATTTTTCACAAAATTTAAATTTGTCTAAAAATTTCAGGGTTTAAATTTGTTCTGGGTTACAGTCTATCGTCGAAATTCGACGATTTTTTAAAAATTTTATCTTGTTTAAAAACTTTTGACAAATTTATTTTTTTCGAAATATCTTTATTTCAAAATTCCATGTTTTCTGGAAATTTCAACTTTTATTTCGAACTAAATTCATCTATTTCAAATCTCAACATTAATTTTATTTCTTAAAATTTGACTTTATCTGGGAAATTTTGACCTTTTTTTAAAATTCAATACTTTTCTCTAAACTGGAATTTTTATCGACATTTTCTTTTCTTTCGAAACTATTTCACCAATTTTCTCAAAATTCGATTTATCTGAAAATTAAGAGTTTAATTTTAATTCGTCTTGTTCTCGAAATTTCAATTCATTCTTAAAATTGAACTTTCTCTGAAATATTGGCAATTTTTTATTTCCTTCTTCCCTGAGAAACCTCGACTTCTGAAAAAGTTTGACATTTTGTTTAAACTTTTAATTTAATTCAATTTCTCTTCTCGAAATTTTACAATTTTTCACAAAATTTAAATTTGTCAGGTTTATAATTTTTTTCTGCGAATTTCAATCTATTGTCAAAATTAGTTTTTTCACAAGTTTTGCGCTTTTTGAAAACTTTTGACGAATTCATTTTTTCGAAATCTCTTTCTTTCAAAATTAAGCTTTTTCTGAAAATTTCAACTTTTATTTCGAACGAAATTCATCTATTTGCAGGTATAAAAATTTGATTTTTTTTCTTAAAATTTGACTTTCTCTGGGAAATTTTGACCTTCTTTTAAAATTCAATACTTTTCTCAAAACTGAAGTTTTATCAACATTTTCTTTTCTTGCGAAACTATTTCACCAATTTTCTCAAAATTCGATTTATCTGAAAATTTGGAGTTTTATTTTAATTCGCCTTGCTCTCGAAATTTTAATTCCTTCTCAAAATTTAACTTTCTCTGAAATATTGGCATTTTTTTATTTTTTTCTTCCCTGAGAAACCTCGACTTCTGAAAAAGTTCGACATTTTTTTTTAACTTTTAATTTAATTCAATTTCTATTTTCGAAATTTTACAATCTTTCACAAAATTTAAATTTGTCTAAACATGTCAGGTTTTTAAATTTTTCTGCTAATTTCAATCTATTGTCAAAATTAGTTTTTTCATAAATTTTGCGCTTTTTAAAAATTGTTGACTTTTCGAAATCTCTTTCAAAATTAAGCTTTTTCTGGAAATTTCAACTTTTATTTCGAACGGAATTCATCTATTTGCAAATATCAAAATTGGATTTTTTTCTTAAAATTTGACTTTCTCTGGGCAATTTTGACCTTTTTAAATTCAATACTTTTCTCGAAACTAGACATTTTCTTTCCTTTCGAAATTATTTTACCCATTTTCTCAAAATTTAACTTTATCAGAAAATTTGGATTTTTTTAAATCGTCCCAAGCAACACTGAATGGTATACAGGGTGTTTCATGCTTGCATGCTGAACCGGCAGGGGGATATTCCTTGGGCAATTTTAAGACAAAATTTTCATATTAACATAGGTCCGGAAACGCTTCATTTTTGATATACAGGGCGGTAAAAATTGAAGAAAAAATCGGTTTTTCTTTAATATTTCTGAGACTGGTTTAGATATTTTTTTGATATTTAGTACACGATATCTGGGTATAAAAGCAAGTATTTTGACAAAAAAACATTTGTTCTGATTCCACCAGTGGCGTTCCCACAAACAGGTCGATACACATTTTTGAAAAAAAAAAAAATGTGACGCCAATGCTATTTTTCAAAATAAGAATTATTTTCCTAGTCTTTGTTGTGTTTCCATCAAAAATGAGCTCTTGACTTTTGGTCCTACGACGGCCGGTTTCCGAATTAAAAAATAAAAATCATTTACTTGCTATGCCGCTATGGTAGATTAATTTATTAATGAAATCTTAACAATGAAATTAATTAAATCATATCAGGTGCTGAAAATGTCCACCACCTGCAAGTATGCACGCCTCAACTCTTCTTCTCATAGATTCGCGTACTCGTTGAAAAATTCCTGGCGTATTTCTTATAGTGTTGCAGGAATCTGTTATGCGATTTCTCAGTTCTTCTTCAGTTTGGATTGGGGTGCTATAAACTAAGGTTTTAAGATAGCCCCATAAAAAATAATCTAGACTGTTCAGGTCAGGGGATCTAGGCGGCCATAATTCTGTTCCTGCTCTGCCTATCCATCAATTATTGTAATTTTGGTCCAAATATGCACGTGCCAAAACACTAAAATGCGCAGGGGCACCATCGTGGGGGCACCCCATTCGATTTCGGATTAAAACGGGGACATCTTCTAACAGCACTGGTAAATCATTTTCAAGAAAGTGACGATAATTTTCTCCATTTAATCTTCTTGACAGAAAAAAGGGTCCAATTAAATAGTCGTCAACAATTCCTGCCCACACATTTACCGAGAATTGTTCTTGGTGATTGACTTCGACCATGGCATGCGGGTTCTCTTCAGCCCAAAAGTGATTGTTGTGGAAGTTTCTAATTGCATTTCGGGAAAAACTGGCTTCATCAGTAAATAATACTTCTCTGTCAAATAGTGGATTTTCAACAATTTTTTGAATAAAACCATTGGCAGAAATTTATACGAAAATGGTAAATCCCGAGGCAGTAAGGCCTGAACCCGTTGAATATGGTAAGGGTATAACAAAAATTCGTGAAGTATCCTCCAGACTAAAATATGGGAGATATTTAAATTACTAGCAATTTTCCTTGTGCTTATTTCGAGATTTTGCTCAACTGAATTAAGAACAACTATTTCAGTTTCTTCTGTTCTTGCGGTTCTTTGTGCCCCTTTTAAGTGATGATCGGGTTTAAAACATCCCTTCTCGCTTAGTCTTCTATGAACGCTTGAAAAAGTTCTTGCATCTGGCACAATTCTTTGCGGAAAACGCTCTGCATACAGTCGCCTGGCTTCAAATGCATTTCCATCCGCAAGACCGTACATATAATGAATATCGGCAAACTCAGCATTCTCAAACATATTTTCTTATACTTATCAATCACTCACATTCAGATAAAGTATTGAAGTGAAAAATTTGACACTTGGTTGTAAACACAAAACTAAATCTCAGTGGCCTACTAGATTTTCATTAATAAATTAATCTACCACAGCGGCATAGCAAGTAAATGATTTTTATTTTTTAATTCGGAAACCGTCCGTCATAGGACAAAAAGTCAAGAGCTCATTTTTGATAGAAACACAACAAAGACTAGGAAAATAATTCTTATTTTGAAAAATAGCATTGGCGTCACATTTTTTTTTTTCAAAAATGTGTATCGACCTGTTTGTAGGAACGCCACTGATGGAATCAGAACAAATGTTTTTTTGTCAAAATACTTGCTTTTATACCAAGATATCGTGTACTGAATATCAAAAAAATATCTAAACCAGTCTCAGAAATATTGAAGAAAAACTGATTTTTTCTTCAATTTTTACCGCCCTGTATATCGAAAATGAAGCGTTTCCGGACCTATGTTAATATGAAAATTTTGTCTTAAAATTGCCCAAGGAATATCCCCCTGCCGGTTCAGCATGCAATTATGAAACACCCTGTATAAACGTTTTTTAAAGTTAAAATAAACGCAATTTTAATTTAATAAACGTTTATTATACTAATCAATGTTGCTTGGGGTCTTGTTCTCAAAATTTCAAATTTCTTCTCAAAATTTAAATCTCTCTGGAAAATTACAAATTTTTGTCGAAATTTCGAGCTTTTCTTAATATTTGGACTATTTCCTTGAAATTTTTCCTAAAATTTGACTTTGTTCTTCTTTATTGAAAAACTTCGAATTTATTTTTACAATTTCTCTTTTTAATATTTTACAGTTTCAAAAAATTCAAATTTGTCTAAAAATTTCAAGTTTTCAATTTGTTCTGGGTTTCAATCTATTGTCAATATCTGACGTTTTTTTTCTAAAATTTTACCCTTTTTTGAGAACTTTTGATAAATTCACTTTTTTTTGAAATTTCTTCCTTTGTCTTATTTGTTTTCGAAATCTCTGCCTTTTTCGAAGTCTCTTTCTTTTTCTCAATATTTTCGAAATCTTTTCCTGTTTCTCAAAATTCGGCTTTTTCTGGGAATTTCAGCTTTTATTTCGAACTTTGATATTTGCTCTTTCTGTAAATTTATTTTTTTTTTGCTTACAAAAGTAATTCAACTTTTTTTCACGAAATTTTAAGTCTGTAGAAAAAATAATAAATAATAATAAAAAAATAAAAATCATGAGGAAAGTAATTTTTAGAAATTTCGACTTTCCAAATTGGTCTTTTTCTAGAAATTTCAAAATTCATGTGTTTTTTTCAAAATGTTAATACAAATCAATCAAAAATGTTGGAAAAATATTTTTTTAAATCATAACTTTTTTGTCAAAATTTAAGCAAAATGTGAAAATTCCTAGAAAAGTATTTTTGGAAATTTCGACTTCTCTAGGTCCTTTGTTTAATGAGTACTCATTTTCTGCGTGTCTGTCCACTCTAGCTTTTATTGATTTATTTTTTTAGGGGAATTTAAAGAGCCGCCATTGTCTTTTAAAGGGCGGTTTGCCAACGCCCTGACATAGCCAAAACGAAGTTAAATGGACCTTTCAAACAATAAACTTTTTAACTCCCTGCTCCATTTACAATGGTTTGCAACCGTGGCCAAAGAGATGCACCTGAAGGTCTAGATCTACATTAATTAAGTGCCCCAATGACGACCAAAACTGGTTTCGGCATTTTGCATATAACGTTTTCGTTTTCCAGATATCTGAGGTGCTTCGTTTTCAAAAAAAATCACCTGTATATTATAGTATTAAATGTATATTTTACTTAGAGTAATCATGCAGCAGCAGAATCTAAATGTTGTGTTTTTTAGGGTCTTTGCGTGGCTTGCCTCTTCTGTTTCGCAAATCAAGACGTTCAGCAAGCTATTAAGGCGTATTTCAGCAGAAGAGGCGACAGAAATTCCAGATGGAGCAACTATCGTTTCACAGGACCAATAGACAGTGCTGGTGTCTATGTAGTCAATGGTAGTAGTCAGACTAACTTACCTATGATTCTTCTGAAAAGGAAGTCGACCACCACCGTGAACCTCTAGCATAAGGAGATAACCCAAGAGATTGGGTTTAGCGAAGTCTGAATCACTGGAACTAGTCATGAAATTGTTGGATGGATACTGATAAGCTTGAAAGTATTACATACGAGAGTATTTAATGTGAAATGCGTTTAAATTTTTCGTATATTTTCATTAAAGCAAACTGAAACTATGTGGGTATTTATCTACATTAATGATACATTTATCAATAAAAGTATTTTTCACTGTCAAATATTATCTCAGCGATCAAAATTTATTATAAATTTGTATATATCACATGAGGGAGATCGATAATACGCTTTCACCTCGAATTCTTCTGTTACTATAGATCAATTTTCGAGGTATTCAAAATATAAGACTAGTATTCAAATCATTGTAGAAAAAAAAGTGTATTTTTAATGGTTACAAATATAAGACATTGTGTTATACATGTATATACAAAATAAATTTTTATATGTTGAAGGATTTTTATTTATTCATAAATAAATTGGACGCACCTGCATGCTTTAATAATCTGCGGAGATCCCTAATCATTTAAATAAAAATGTAATGATCACTGATGTTGCAATAAGAAGAGTTTATAATTTGACTTAAAATAAATTCTAATTAAAACTATGCTTTAAAGATTTTTCCAAAAATATTTCGAGCTTCAAGGATTTATGATTTGAGCAATCATTTGATACGTTATAGAGAAGTAATCTGAGAATTGTTTAAGGTGCAGTGTGAGTCGCCGAGAATGTTCACCTATTTTTCGACCTTATAAAGTTGATCTTGTAAAAAAAAACGTTATATGACCAATAAATGACACGTGGTGACCTATAAATTAGACTTTTTCGTTTATATACAGGTGATTCATTTCACAGTACCACAAAACATCAATATTCAATTTAATAAAAGCATTTTTGATTTGAGCAATATTGGTGACAGAATTAGGGATGGCAAAAAAAATATATCGATATATCGTATCGAACAATATATCGGGCAGTACATATCGATAGTAGAATTTATCGAAGTAAATATATCGATAAATGCAATTTATCGATTTATTGGATAGAAGATATTGTGTCATAAAAAGAAAAATAAAAATAAGGTACATTTTTTTTTTATATTCATGACTCGATGGCTTTTTTATCATTGAAGTCCAAATATTGAAAAATCTGATAAGCATTTATAAACAGATAAGATCAGGAATTTTAAATCAACATTTTAAAAAGGTCTTTGGAAAAATTCAACATTTTAGGTAAGTTTGTAGTTCATATGCAATAAATTCATAAAATTTTTAGAAAAAGTTGAAATTTTGTGATTTCATTTCAAATTAGACAAAAACCTCAACATTTCGGTGTTAAATTAGAGATTTTGAATTTTTTTAATACATAAAAATTTTTAATGTTAGAAGTTTCAAGCTCAAAAACTCCCTACGAATTTTGATAAAAAATTCAAATTTTGAAGAAACCCTAAAATTTTGAAAAATGAAATTTGAGTTTTAGTTTAAATTTTAGTTTACCCCAAAATTCGGAGAAAATCATTAAAAAAAAAGATTGATTTCTTTTTTCAAAATTTTTGTTAATAAATTTTTACACTTCTCCAAATTCTGGCTTGTTTTTTTTTAATTTAAACTTTAATTCCTTAACAACATGTCCCACTATTTTATGCTTTGCATAAACGGGTGGCGTTTTCTAGTTGTGAAAAAATATTTTTTTTTAAATTTCGATATATTTTTTTAAATCTCGCTCTCATCTAAAAAACTGATTTTCAAAATGATCTCTTTTCTAAGTTTCGATTTATTTGAAAATTTCGGCTTTTTTACTTAATTTCTGTTGCAAAAATTTCATTTTTCTTCGTTTTCTGGACCTTTCCGCTTTTTTGAATATTTTGACTTTTTTTTGAAAATTTAGACGCACTGCAAATCTCAAACTTTTTCAAAATTGTTACTATTTTTGTAAATCCTGACTGATTGAAAACCTCGAACTTTGTAAAAATTTTTACAATCATTTAAAGAATTTTGTTTTTTTTTAAATTTTGAATAAAAAAATAACCACGCGTTTCTAGGTTTTTGGTTGAAGATTTTGTTTATTTTGATATTTCGAAATTTATAATTTTCATATTTTCAAAATCTTTTTTCCAAATTTCCTTTTTTTCTTCAAATGTTGGCTCTTTTTCAAAATTTTATTTATTCTGAGAATTTCTGTATTTATTTTAGAATTTCGATTTTATCGCAAAATTTTGACGTACTTTGATAATTTCTCCTTTTTTCCAAATTTCGAGTTTTTTTTAACATTTTATTTATTTTGAAAATTTTGACTCAAAATTTTCATTTTTTTCAAAAATTCCACTTTATTTTTGAAAAAATGTATGGTGTTTTTTTTTAATTATTTGTTTTCTCTCAAAATTTCAACTTTTGTGTATTTTTGAAAACCTATTTGAAATTTGTTCAAAGAAAATTTTCAAAACGTGGACTTTATTAAAATAATTCTAATTTTTCTAGAAGTAACCACTTTCTCACACTATTTTTTCTCTTTTCTGAAGAATTCGATTTTTCTGAAAAGTACGATTTTTTTTAATTTTAACATTCTAAAAACCTTGACCTTTTAAAAAATTTTTGCCTTTTTATCGAAATTTTGATCCTTTTATTAATATCGATATATTTAAAATGTTCGACATTTTAAAATTTTGACTGTTTTCAATTTCTCTTTTTTATTAACATTTCGACCTTTTTTCTCAAAATTTTGACTTCAAATTTTTTTATTTTATCTCGAAATTTTGACATTTTTTGTAATAACTTAAAAAATATACATTTTAAAATTTTCATTTTTTTTCAGATTTTCATTATCAAAATTACAATTTTTATTCAAAATTTTAAGTTTTTTGAAAGTTTAGACCGAGAATTTTGACTTTTTGTACATTTTGGCTTTCTAGAAATTTACTTTTTGCAAATTTTGACTTCTACTTATGTAATTGCGACCTTTTTGTATGTTATTAATATTTTTTGGAAATTTCAGCTTGTTTGAAGAGTTAGACTCTCAAAATTTCGACTTTTTCTGAAAATTTTGACTTTTTAAAAACTCTAGCATTTCAAAATATCAACTTTTATTTTCAAAATGTCACGTTTTCAAAATTTCTACTCTTTCAAAATTGTGACTTATTTTTAAAGTTTCGATTTTTTCGTCGAAATTCCACCTTCTTTAAAAGTATGATTTGATTAAGAAGCTATTTCGCAATTCTGACTTCCTACAAAAAGCATAAATGTTTTAAAAATTTCAGATTTTGAAATTTTTCTCAAAATTTTTAGCTTAAACTCATAGAAACTGAAAATTAAAGATTTAAATTTGGAATATTGATAGGAATTGAAATATTAGATTCTCAAAAAACAATTAAAATTTCAGGTTTAAGCTAGTATTTTATTTTAAAATTTCCATTTTTAACTAGAAATTAACTGTTTTGATTAAAATGGAAAATGGTGGAAAATTCTAAGAAAAATACCCACGTATAACTTCTGATTTTTAAATTTCACATAAATACTTATCCATATCTTAAGAACAAAGTTAAAAGGATTTTCAAGTTCCACTAAAATTGTGTAAAAATTTAATACCAATCAATTTCAATGTTAACAAAAATTCTAGCTGAAATTGGCTTTAGGAAAAAAACGAGTTTGATTTTAGAGCAGAAATTTCGAAAAAAAAACAAAATTGGATAGAAACAAAATAAAAAGAAAATGACTTCTAAGGTCGAAATCTTTAGAAAAAAGTCGAAATAAAAAAAATAGTTTAAACATCAAAAATTGGAAGTTAAAATTAGACATTTTTTGAAAAGCTCTCATTTCATATTTCCTCTCAAAAATTTGACTTTATTTTCAGAATTTTGGCCTTAGGCTAAAATATTAGGGCATTTTACTTTTTTTTTTCGAAATTTTGACTTTGAAATTGAAAATAGCAAAGATTCAACCGAAATTTTGAAAAATAAGTTTCTATTTTAACTCAACTGTTATAGAATTAAATGAACTAAAAAAAAATCAGAAAAGTACCGAAATTTTAAGAGAAACTCGGCATCCAGATTTGATATTTAAAGAGAAATAGGTCCAACTTAAAAAAAACTTCAAACGGGACTTCCAGGAGAAGTTTTGGGATCAATGTGGAAATTTTGAGAAGAGATTTTATGCCTAAAAAGAAAAGAAACGAAAGTTTTACTTTTAACCTCAAAATATGGTTGACATTTTGAGAAGTAACGAAGCATTAAAATAGTTAAACAATCTTTTAATGAGTCACAAAGGGAAAGTACAAAAATAATCGGGCCATGGCAAAAAAAAATTTTAAAACACTGTTATATGTAATGCAGTACTTCAAAAATTTTGGAAAAAGTCGAAATATCGAGATTATAACTCAAGATCATATTTTTTTTAATAAATGAATTAAAATGAAATGTTAAAATAATATATTTTTTTTGTTTTACTTTTCTGTTTTAAATTAAAATTCGGAATAAAAAATAACAATTTCAAGTTTATATCCAGAGATTTCAAAAAATGGTCAAAATTTCGAATTTATATGGAAAAATCTCAAAATGTTCATTTCAGTCACAAAATCTAAGTTCTAAACCATTTTTTTTAATTTCACGCAAAACTGAAACATTTCTGGAAAAAGTCTAGCTATTTACTTCTAAAAAATTGTTTTGTCGTGCAGAGAGTTGAGGATAAGTTTACTGTTTTTTGATTTTTACTTCTAAAACAAAAAATAGTTTGGGCTCTTCACTTTGCTGTGTGTTGTCTGGCTTCCAAGCCGTCACGCCAACAACGTACAACTTTAAAAATTAAATAATTTTCGGGAAAATATTATTTCTCTGTAAAACGGGGGTTTTTCTATGTGTAACATGTTTCATCAACATGAAAACATGTTTCCTTTGTGTTGACACCTTTTTTTATTTCTACAAGTTTTTTTTGACAAGAAACATAATTCGATAAATGTTGACCTAGATATTGCCACTTTTGGTCTCTGTGCCTGTGTGAACAAGTCTTATTGATTTTTAAAGTTAATTTGATTTCGATATATTCAAAATTATATCGATATATTTCCAATATATCCCTAGACAGAATATCTCCAAAGCACTTGATTTGTTGGAGAGCATCTCTGAAATTAAACACTTATTTGAACTGAATTCGAAAATTTTTTTCAAAGTTTTTACTCTGATTTCGACATTTCGCCTTTTCTAGAAAATTGTAAAGTTTAATGTTGAAATTTGGAAACTTTTTTTAAAATCTCAATTTTTTTCGAATTCCTCGAATTTTTTTTAAGTTTCAGGCGCGGACACGGAGGAGGAGCAATAGGTTATTAAATAATACTAATTACTAAGTAAACTTTTTGGTCCAGAACGAATTTTCTGGAGCAGTCGATGAGTTTTTAAGCTATTAATTTAAAAACCACGAAAAATCCAGCATGTTTCCTTAATTGTAACAAGCAGGACTTTTCGGTTTACTTAAAAAATTTCTCAGTTCAGTATGTTTTTGTTCCAATAGAATAACGATTTTTTTTTGTTTTTGATAAACTTTTAAGTAAATCTAATTTTGCATGAGGAGGGTCATATCAACACAAAAATTAAACAAACTTTTCTTTCTCATAAGACGAGGTGCTGAGAGCTCTACAAGCAGATTTATCCCTTGCAAGTTGGCGCTAAAATTTCCAAAAAAAAAATGATTTCAAACACAAACTACGATAAAGTCCAAATTTCAAGATAAAAAGTTCGAGGTAAAAATAAAAATTCTAAGTTGACAGGTTCGATGGTTAATTCTTAGTTCAGAAAATTAAAAAAACATGAATATTGGTATTGAAGTCAGGATAACTAAGAAATCAATGTTTTTGGAGATTCTTTTTCGCAAATTTCAACTTTAAACTCAAAATTTTTATTATTTTTTTCTCTAAACTTCCAATACAATTTTGATGTTATTCCTAGTAAGCTTGAAATTCTGTTTGAAATTAAAACCTTCTTCAGAACCTTTTATTTTCTAATGTCAACCTTTTTGGTTAAAACTTAATAAGTTTTTTTTTGTGTTTATTTTCATTCTATCCAATTTTTTGTAAATAGAGAGCTGTTTTTGACATTTAGAATTTTTTTTATATACAGTGGTATAAATAAAGAAAAAGTAAGAATTATTTCATGAGCTCCTTTATTGATTATATGAAGAAGCTTACATACACAAGATCAAGTCTATCATCAGCAAGTAATTGAAAAAATCAACAAATATCAAAGAGAAAAAAGTAACTTAGCCTATCAGAAATGCTCCTTCCTCTTCATCTTACACCTTTAATTAAATAAAAACCTAACAAAAATTTACAATCATAAATAAATAAACCTAAATAATGAGTAACCAAAGTAGTTTTTCCTCCTGAACTCTTTCCGATGAAAATAATTCTGCTGCAGCCACCTAGAGAATAGTAAACAATAGTTGTTGATGAAGATTTGCTTGGGGCCTGTGGCAGGAGTCGTAACTAAGCCTAGTTATTTCTTCTTTTGTGCCTTCTCGGCGGCTTTCGTTACTTTACCAGCAGTATCTTTAAAGTTGACAGACTTTATAACCCCGACGGCGACGGTTTGTCTCATATCGCGCACGGCGAATCTTCCCAGAGGAGGAAACTCCTGGAACGATTCGACGCACATCGGCTTAGACGGCACCAAATTCACGATGGCCGCATCACCGGATTTTATCGCCTTCGGATTCTCCTCTGTAGTCTTACCAGTACGACGATCGCATTTTTCCTTAATTTCCGCGAATTTGCAAGCAATATGAGCAGTGTGGCAGTCCAAAACCGGAGTATAGCCGTTAGCGATCTGGCCAGGATGATTCAACACGATGACTTGAGCCATGAAATCGGACGCGCCTCTCGGGGGGTTGTTTTTGGAGTCGCCGGCGACGTAACCACGGCGCAATTCTTTCACGGAGACGTTCTTAACGTTAAAGCCGACGTTGTCTCCGGGAACTGCCTCCTGTAGAGCTTCGTGGTGCATTTCCACAGATTTAACTTCAGTCGTTAGGCCCACCGGGGCAAAAGTGACTACCATTCCTGGCTTGAGGACGCCAGTCTCAACTCTACCGACCGGCACGGTTCCAATACCGCCAATTTTGTAGACATCCTATGGAAAAGAAGTTATGTGAGCAATGTGCAGAACGATATTAGGATATTAACGTATGTAAAGCTCTATCTAGCAAAAGCAAATATTGATAATTATTAAAAACCAAAAAACAGAAACACTTTCAACATTTTGAAAACTAGATAAATTTTCAAAAAATGTCGCAATTTTTAAATCAGTTAAATTTTCCAAATAATAAAAATTTGAAAAAAAAAACAGTTAAAACTTTTAAAGAAAAATCTTCAGAAATGTCTAGATTGTTATAGGAAGTTAAAATTAAAAACAAAATCAGTCGAAATTCTGAAAAATTATATATAAATTTATTATTATGTATAAATTTAAAAAATCAAAATTTTGTAAAATGATCAATAAACTCAAGAAAATCATCTTCGACATAAGTCAAAATTTTCAAAACTATTGAAAAATTGAAAAAATGGGGGAAATTTCAAAAATATTCGACATTAAAAATAATGTTTCAAATAATATTTTGAAAAAAGTTTCAAATTTTTGAAAAAGTCAAAATTTGGAATAATAGATAAATTAGATAAATCTTTAAAAAATCGAAGTCGACAGTTTAAAACGTAAAAATTTTATAAACCATCGAAATTTGGGAAAGTCAAAAATCTCAAAAAAGTGCAAATTGTGGAAAAAAGTCCTAATTCTGAAATCGTAAAATATTTTTCAAAATTCCTACGTTATAAAACAAATTTTGACTGATTTCAAATTTTCGACTTTCAAAAAATTCGAAATTTACAAAAAATTTAAAGCTTAAAAACTGATATGTTTATACATAGTTGCATTTTTGAACGCTTAATAAAAAACCGAAGTTTTAAACAGAAGCAGACATTTTTTTTAAACTGTCTAATTTTCAAAAAGTCAACATTTTAATAATGTCCAAAATTTTAAAAAAAGCCTTTAAAAAGTCCAAAATTTTAAAAAAGGCCTTTAAGAAGTCCAAAATTTTAAATGAGTAAAAATTTGTTTTAAATAGGAATTTTGAAAAAAAAAGAAATTATGAGTGGCGCGCCTCACTGGTTGAGAAGTCCTGCTGTATGGTATTGGATTTGTATGATAAATCGAATATCGAATAAATTTACCCATGTATCAAAACATATCGATACATCTTTTTGTTCAATTGAACACAGTATCAATGTTTTAAAAATTTTATGCATCCCTACCTCATACTCGCAAATGGTCAATATTTACACACAAAAATAGTTCAAAACATGTTAAAGTGGGACACAAAGAGGAAGTATCAGAGACAACTGAGCCAGGACAACAAAAAGTTTGGGAAACGTTGCCCTAGATATAAATTACCTGCAGAGGAAGACGCAAAGGCTTTTCGGTGGGCCTCGAAGGAGGAAGAATTGCATCGAGGGCTTCAATCAAAGTTTTTCCATCAGCTTTTCCTTCTTTCCTCTCGATACTCCACCCTTTGAACCAGGGCATCTTATCGGAAGATTCCAACATGTTATCCCCGTGCCAGCCGGAAATCGGAACAAACGGAACAGCAGCCGGGTTATAACCAATCTTCTTGATGTAAGACGAAACTTCTTTCTTAATTTCTTCAAAGCGAGTCTCCGAATAGGGAGGTTCTGTGGAATCCATCTTGTTAACACCCACAATAAGCTGCTTAACTCCAAGGGTGAAAGCGAGCAAAGCATGTTCGCGAGTTTGGCCATTTTTGGAAATGCCAGCTTCGAATTCTCCTGTGCCAGCTGCAACGATGAGAACAGCACAATCGGCTTGGGAGGTTCCGGTGATCATGTTCTTGATGAAATCTCTGTGGCCGGGTGCGTCGATTATGGTGACATAGTATTTAGCAGTTTCAAATTTCCAGAGGGCTATATCGATGGTGATACCACGTTCGCGTTCCGCTTTTAATTTATCCAAAACCCAGGCATATTTAAAGGAACCTTTGCCCATTTCTTGAGCTTCTTTTTCGAATTTTTCGATGGTACGTTTGTCGATACCTCCGCATTTGTAAATGAGATGTCCGGTTGAGGTGGATTTACCGGAATCTACATGGCCGATGACCACTATGTTAATATGAATCTTCTCTTTACCCATTTTGGAAACAAATTAGCCCTGGGTGAAGAAATAACGATATAAGTAAAATGCATGCATCAAAAACAAATAATTAAAACGATTTTGGGATATAAGTGTAGAAGTTATAATTAGAGGTTAACAATGTAATAATTAGACCACCTACCATTCCTTTTAATGTTAAAATTAAAGAAATGAATACGAATTATCGCCATTTTGTGATGCAATATTCGGCAAAATTTGGAGAATGAAAAATTTACACTTATCGATTTCTTCCAAATGCATCTCTCAGACCCGGTAAATCGCCGCATTCGGGCCGCCATTTATTGAGGTAGGTCCGGTCCACAAACCAAATAAATATGACAATTTATTGTAATAAGATCGGAGCAAAGATAACTACTGGGAACAACAAATTAAAAGGCGGATGCATCCAAATTTTAAAAAATCGATAGAAAAATTTAGCATTAATTGCAATCAAGACCGATATTTTCGTTTCGTGTTCATTTAAACAATTTATCACTTACTTTGTTGGTTCTTCTGTGACAATTTGGATGCAAGACTGTAAATAATCGGAAATGATGACAAATGAATGCAGTTGCAATATGCCGGTTGCTATTTTATGGTAAACATGTCACAAAAATGGAAAATATCGACAATTTATGTTTTGATCGAACGCGGAAGAACTTTAAAACGGATTAATACAAATAGATGACCGATAATGAGAAGAATACATTAAGAATTTCTTGTTATACGTAATAAAGCTCTACTCACCGTTTAAAAGCTCCGAAAGAGAACGAGAAAACGGCAGAATCTCCCAATCCTATAGACAATCGGAAGTGTGAGGGGAAACTCGGAAGTGGGAATGAAGTATTGATCCGTTCGGCGGAATAATTACGCAATTTTCCGCAAGTAATCGCATTTTAAATTAGCGGAAAACATTTTCCGACTGCCGTCGGCGTTATCTATCAAATTTCTGTTATTATTTTATCAGTTTTAATGACTTTGTAGGAAAATAGGGGAATATAAATGTAATAAGTTAAATATAATTCACCAATGGAAAAGCTGGTTTAAATTAAGGGACGTGACGTTTTAGGGGTGTTTTGCGGGAAATTTGATTTAAAAGACAATAAGATGAAACAATACGTTAGATATTTATTTAATACAAATTATTTACAGAGTTAATAAACAAATATAAAATTAAGGTTTACTGGGCGAGGGCCATATCGGTAGGTAATTGGCCCATCCCTTCGCACTGGGATCATTCTTGGCAACCATATTTAATTTTTGGGTTTCTTCTGGACTTAACTTTAATATTGTATTCATCACTGGGACTAATCTACTTCTTTCGTCGCCGCTGTTTAGTGTTATAAACTGAAAAGGGAACATACTTCAGTTTTTCAATAAATGTATTACTCAGTAAAAAAATTAGGCAGAACTGGATTAGAACTCTTAGGGTCCTCTGGGCCACGAGCGAGGTTAGGTCATCAATCTGGGAAGGGACTAAAGCCTGATACGATAAGACATAAATTTGGCTAGTTCCATGTCAAGAGAGTCCCCGTAAAATTATAGTGTGCAGCCGGGCTTTTACAATCAACATTTACAATCCACATTTGTTAAACGTCACAATTTGCAAAAAAATCAAAATTTTCAAAAGGTCGAAACTTTTAAGAAATCGAACTTTGCAAAAACAAAAAAAAATGTAAATTCCTAAAACCTTGAGAAAGGCGAAATTTCGATAAAAATGGGAATTTAAGAAAAGCGGAAATTTTGAAATGTTGAAAAGTTTCAAAATTTGAAATTTGAAAATTCTTAATTCTTATTTACTGCACCAAAATACGTAATAATAAATACATGGATAGTTAGTCTTCTCATTCAATATCTTGACAATTTCATAGCAGAAAGCAGCCTCGACATGCTAACAATCAAATCTATAAAATAAGGAGGTTTTCTGGAACAAAGTGTAGAATTTTTTAATTTATCGGTTACCTACCTTAAGTACTACATTCTTTAAATACTCTAAATTTTCGGCATGTTTTTCCCTCTCCACTGTTCGTTGTTGCCTCCGTATCTCCTCTTTCAACAGCTTGTTCATTTGAACGTGCTTAACTAAATCCTGTTCGGTATCCGATAACAAATCTGTCAAGTGAACAACTTTGGACTCCTGTTCTCTCAACAGTTTTTTTAAAAACGCCATTTCTTGATCGGAATCGGAACTCAGCAATTGTTCTAATGATATAGGCTGATTTCCTACGATGTTGGAACTGTCGACACTTTCGGAACCTTCGCCTTCTTCTCTAGGCATATTTGGTGGATTTGGTATCGATAGTTCGGAGGGAGAAGGCACTTTGACGATTTTGCTTTGTAATTCTATTATTTCTCTATTGTGACGGGCTTCTTGGTCTGATATTTGTTGGCGATAGCACTGCGACAACGTTTCTGCGTGTACCTGATAATAAAAGTGTGATAACAGTAGGAAGGATAAATTTTGAATATACTCACCTTAAGACTTCGTACAGTTTCATTGTGGTCACATACCGTCTGATTGTATTTATCTAATAAATGATCGTATTGCTTCCTTAAAACATCCATATTGCTTACAAGTTCATCATATTTGGAATTAAGGGTTTCCCTTTCTATTTTTAACATTTCATTCTCTTTGCTTACTTGTGCAATGGTAGCCCTAAAACATTTTAATATTTAAATCTAATAAATCTCTAACACTGACTGATAGACAACGCACAGCCTAAACGAGTGGCTCTCGAAAAATGAAATTTTGCATATGAATTGTAAGTATAACGAAGGTAAGCACTAAGAAAGGATTTTTGAAAATTCACCTTCTAAGGGGGCCTAAAAATGGACATTGAAAACCAAAAAACAATGAATAATACACGCAATTGTATTTAGGGTGCCTATACACATTCAAAGCTGACATCGTTGTCAGTCTCCACACGAATTGATCCAAATTTTTCACGAGTTCTTTTTTATAATGTATTCTAAATATTTTAAAACTCGAAATTGTTGCTTTAATTTGGTCTTTCTCAAAGGCAAAAGAAATGCTGAAATTTGTTTATACATTTTGAAGTCTCTTCTCGAAATTACACCATTTCTTTTGCCTTTGAGAGAAACATTACTGTAGAAATTCAAATTTTTAAATTAAAGCCAAAAAAGTCAAAGTGCACAATAATTCGAAATTTTGAAAAAAAAGTAGAAACTTTAAAAGAAGTTTAAATTTTGAAGTCACAACTTTGAGAAAAAAATTGGAATTTGATGATAAAAGGTCAAAATTTTAAAAGTCGAAATTTTAACAAAATCCAGTTTCTTAAAAAAAGTCAAAATTTTCAAAAGATGAACTTTTCTATTTTCCAAATAGATTTACTAGATAGAAGTCGAAACTTCAAGGAAAGGTCAAAACTTAAAAAGAGTCTAGAATCCCGTTTTTCAAAAAGGTGAACAATTTCAAAAAAAGTTGAATTTTTCTATTTTTTCAAATAAATTTACCACATAGAGGTCAAAACTACAAGAAAAAGTCGAAATTGAAAATAATCGAAATTTTAGAAAAAAAAGTGAATTTTTTTAAAGGTCAAAAATACGAGAAATATTCAAAAATGTTGAAAAAAGTCATAACCTTGAGAAAAAAAAATGAAATTTGATGATAAAAGGTTAACATTTTCAAAAATAGGGAAAAGTTTGAAAAAGGTTCGAATATTTCAAGTCGAAATTTTAAAAAATTCAATTTTTCAAAAAAGTGAAAATTTTCTAAATAAGTTGAATTTCTCAAATAAGTCCAATTGACTACGCAAAAGTCGAAACTTCAGGAAAAAAACGAAATTTTTGACAAAAAAGTCGAAAATTTTAACAAAAGATAGATATTTTTTGTCAAAAGTTCAAGCAATAGTCAAAAATTTCGAAAAGAAAGTCATCTTTGAAATAAAAATTAAAATTAATGATAAAAGGTTAAAATTTTCAAAAAAAGTGGAAAATTCTAAAAAACGTTCGATAATTTCAAAAGTAGAAATTTAAAAAAAATCCTATTTCTCAAAAAGGTGAAAGTTTTCAAAAAAAGTTGAATTTTTCAAATAAAAGTCCAGTTTACTACATAAAAATCGAATTTTCAAAAACAAAGGAAATTTTTGACAAAAAATCTAAATTTTTGAAAATAAGAATTTTTTTTAAAAACTCAAATCTTCGAGAAATAGTCAAAAATGTGGAAAAAAATCATACCTTTGAGAAAAAAAATTAAAATTTGATGATGAAAGGTTAAAATGTTTTAAAAAATTCTATTTTTCAAAGGGAAAATTTTCAAAAAAGTTGAATCTTTCAAATAAAAATCGAATTTATTACATAAAAGTCAAAACTTCAAGAAAAAAACGAAATTTATGACAAAAAAAAGTCGAAATTTTTAAAGAAAAAAGTAGAATTTCTTTTAAAAAACTCAAAATTCGAGAAATGGTCAAGAAGTTTAAAAAAAGTCATCGTTGGGAAAATTAAAACTGATGATAGGTTAAAAATTTCAAAAACATGGAAAATTCTGAAAACAGTGAAAGGTCAAAACTTCAAGAAAAAGTCGAAAATTTGACAAAAAAAAGTCGAAATTTTTGAAAAAGAAACGTACATTTTTTTAAAAAGTCAGAATTTCGAGAAATAGTAAAAAATTTTGAACAAAGAGGCATTTTTGAGGAAAAAGTTAAAATTGATGATAAGAGGTTAAAATTTTCAAAAAAAAAATGGAAAATTCTGGGAAAAGCTCCAAAATTCCAAAAGTTGAAATTTTGAAAAAATCCAACTTCAAAAAGGTGAATATTATCAAAAAAAGTTAAAGTTTTCAATTTTTCAAATAAAAATCCAGTTTACTACATAAGCATCAAAATTTCAGAAAATTCGAATTTTTTGAAAAAAAGGTTCAAATTTATGAAAAAATAAATGTACATCTTTTTAAAAAGTCAAAACTTCGAGAAATAGTCAAAAATTTAAAAAAAAAGTCATATTTGAGAAAAACATTAAAATTAATGATAAAAAATTTTCAAAAACAATGAAAAAGCAAGAAGAAAGTTCGAAAATTTTAAAAGTCGAAATTTCAAAAGTCGAAATTTTGAAAAAGTCCAATTTTTGAGAAAGGTGAAAACTTTCAAAAGAACTTGAATTTTCCAATTTTTCAAATAAAACCCCAATTCACTACGTAAAAGTTGAAACTTCAAGAAAAAACAAAATTTTTGAAAAAAAGGTGAATTTTTTTTCAAAAGTCAGAACTTCAGGAGGTAGTCAACAATTTAAAAAAAAGTCATCTTTGAGAAAAATGTTAAAATTTATGATAAAAGGTTAAAATTTTTAAAAAAAAAGGGAAAATTCTGAAAAAAGTTCGAAAATTTCAAAAGTGAAAATTTTGAAAAAGTCCAATTTTTGAGAAAGGTGAAAACTTTCAAAAGAACTTGAATTTTCCAATTTTTCAAATAAAACCCCAATTCACTACGTAAAAGTTGAAACTTCAAGAAAAAACAAAATTTTTGAAAAAAAGGTGAATTTTTTTTCAAAAGTCAGAACTTCAGGAGGTAGTCAACAATTTAAAAAAAAGTCATCTTTGAGAAAAATGTTAAAATTTATGAAAAAAGGTTAAAATTTTCAAAAAGAAAAATGGAAAATTCTGAAAGAAGTTCGAAAATTTCAAATGTCGAAATTTTGAAAAAGTCCAATTTTTGAGAAAGGTAAAAACTTTCAAAAGAAGTTGAATTTTTGAAGTTTTCAAATAAAACCCCAATTCACTACGTAAAAGTTGAAACTTCACGAAAAAACGTCCAAATTCCAGGAGATAATCAACAATTTTAAAGAAAAGTCATCTTTGAGAAAAATGTTAAAATTTATGAAAAAAGGTTAAAATTTTCAAAAAGAAAAATGGAAAATTCTGAAAGAAGTTCGAAAATTTCAAATGTCGAAATTTTGAAAAATCCAAATTTTCAAAAGGATGAAAATTTGCAAAAAAAGTTGAATTTTTCAAATAAAAGCCCAATTCACTACATAAAAGTTAAAAGTTCAAGAAAAAAACGAGATTTTTGAAAAGTAGAAAGTTTTTTTAAAAAGTCAAAACTTCGGAAAATAGTCAAAAATTTTAAAAAAAGTCATCATTGAGAAAAATATTAAAATTTATGATAAAAGGTTAAAATTTTCAAAAAAAATGAAAAATCCTGAAAAGAGTTCGAAAATTTCAAAAGTCGAAATTTTGAAAAAATTCAATTTTTCAAAAGGGCGAAAATTTTCAAAAAAAAGCTGAATATTTCAATTTTTCAAATAAAAGTCCAATTTACTAGATAAAAGTCGAAACTTCAAGAAAAATCCAAATTTTTGAAAAAAAAAAGGTCGATTAAAGTAGAAATTTTTTTGAAACAGTCAAAACCCCTTAAATTATTCGATATTATCTAAGCAAAAGGCATTTGAATATTCTTTCAAATAATCATGAAAAATTTTAAAAAATAGTAGCAATTTTCGAAAAAATGTTGAAACCGAAAATTTGAAAGCTGAAATTTCCAAAAAAGCTACAATTTAGAAGAAAGTCGAAAATTTGAAAGTCGACATTTAAAAAAGGTCAAAATTTTCAAAAAATAACTTATTTTAAATTAGTTGAATTTTGAAAAATGTCAAAATTTTGAAAAATGCTGAAATTATTAAAAAAAAGAAATTTTCGATCTAATTAAATAATCGGAAATTAGGCAAATTTTTTAAAAAAATTAAATTTCCAAAAGAAATCGAAATTTTAGAGTTGAAAGTTTCAAAGAAAATTAAAATTTTGAAAAAATCTGAATTTCTCTAATCAAAATTTTCTAAAAAAAAGCAAATTTTAAAAAAATGTTAAAATTTTCATAGGAAGTCAAAATTTTGAAAAAATCTGCAATTCTGAAATCAAAATTTTCTAAAAAAAGCAAACTTAAAAAAAATTTTACAATTTTCATAGGAAGTCAAAATTTACAATAAAAAGTTAAGATTTTCCAAAAAAAAAGTCAATAAATGATAAAATGTTGACATTCATCAAAAAATTTGGGTATTTTAAAAAAAGATTTTCAAAAATAACTCAAATTTTTAAAAAGAACTAATATTTTTAAAAATAATCCAAAATTTCGAAGAGTAAAAATTGTGAAAAAATGTCGAGACTTAAAAAAATTGAAGGATTTTCAATCAGCTTTTTAAAAAAAAATGTAAAGAAGTAAAGAAAAGTCAATTTACTGAAGAAGAGCCAAAATTATCAGGAAAATCGAAACTTTTTTAAAAACCGAAATTTTGGATAACCAAAATTTTGAAAAAATTTCCAACATTTTTTTTTTAAGTCGAAAATTTTGAATGAAAATTGTTGAATAACAAAAATTTGAAAAAAATGTCAAAATCTTCAAAAAAGAGACGAATTTCGAAAAATCCTTTTTTTAAGTCGAATTTTAAATAAAGTCAAAATTGTCGAATTCTGAATATTGAAGGAAAACCAAAATTATCAGAAAAAGCGAAATTTTCAAAAATGAGCGAAATTTTCAAAAATAGGTAAAATTTTGAGGAGGCAATATTTGGAAAATCCAAATTTTTGAAAAAAAAAAGGTCGATTAACGTAGAAATTTTTTTGAAACAGTCAAAACCCCTTAAATTATTCGATATTATCTAAGCAAAAGGCATTTGAATATTCTTTCAATAAACATAAAAAATTTTAAAAAATAGTAGCAATTTTCGGAAAAAATGTTGAAACCGAAATTTGAGAGCTGAAATTTCCAAAAAAGCTACAATTTAGAAGAAAGTCGACATTTAAAAAAGGTCAAAATTTTCAAAAAATAACTTATTTTAAATTAGTTGAATTTTGAAAAATGTCAAAATTTTGAAAAATGCTGAAATTATTAAAAAAAGAAATTTTCGATCTAATTAAATAATCGGAAATTAGGCAAATTTTTTAAAAAAATTAAATTTCCAAAAGAAATCGAAATTTTAGAGTTGAAAGTTTCAAAGAAAATTAAAATTTTGAAAAAATCTGAATTTCTCTAATCAAAATTTTCTAAAAAAAAGCAAATTTTAAAAAAATGTTAAAATTTTCATAGGAAGTCAAAATTTTGAAAAAATCTGCAATTCTGAAATCAAAATTTTCTAAAAAAAGCAAACTTAAAAAAATGTTACAATTTTCATAGGAAGTCAAAATTTACAATAAAAAGTTAAGATTTTCCAAAAAAAAGTCAATAAATGATAAAATTTTGACATTCATCAAAAAATTTGGGTATTTTAAAAAAAGATTTTCAAAAATAACTCAAATTTTTAAAAAGAACTAATATTTTTAAAAATAATCCAAAATTTCGAAGAGTAAAAATTGTGAAAAAATGTCGAGACTTAAAAAAATTGAAGGATTTTCAATCAGCTTTTTAATAAAATCTAAGAAAAGTCAATTTACTGAAGAAGAGCCAAAATTATCAGGAAAATCGAAACTTTTTTAAAAACCGAAATTTTGGATAACCAAAATTTTGAAAAAATTTCCAACATTTTTTTTTTAAGTCGAAAATTTTGAATGAAAATTGTTGAATAACAAAAATTTGAAAAAAATGTCAAAATCTTCAAAAAAGAGACGAATTTCGAAAAATCCTTTTTTTAAGTCGAATTTTAAATAAAGTCAAAATTGTCGAATTCTGAATATTGAAGGAAAACCAAAATTATCAGAAAAAGCGAAATTTTCAAAAATGAGCGAAATTTTCAAAAATAGGTAAAATTTTCAAAAATAGGTAAAGTTTTGAGGAGGCAATATTTGGAAAAAGGCGAAGTTATGAATGGTTAAACTCCTAAAATAACAATGGAACATATTTTTAAAAACTCGAAATTTTCAAAAAATTTAAATTTTGAAAAATTGTGGAATATTTTTAAAAAAGTAGAAACTTTCACAAAAGTTGCAATTTTCTAAAAAAAGACATTTAAAAAAAAGATATTTTCAAAAAAACGGAATATTTAAAATAATAGGAAATTCGTAATCTGCAAAATCGTCAAACATTTAACAAAAATTCGACATTAAAAAAAATGGTGCGCTCTAAAAAAATCGAAATTTTCAAATAAAAGTTCAGGTTTTAAAAAAATCATCATTGAGAAAAAATATTAAAATTTATGATAAAGGGTTAAAATTTTCAAAAAAAAAATGAAAAATCCTGAAAAAAGTTCGAAAATTTCAAAAGTGAAATTTTGAAAAAATCCAGTTTTTTAAAAAGGCGAAAATTTTCAAAAAAAAAGCTGAATTTGTCAATTTTTTAAATAAAAGTCCAATTTAATAGATAAAAGTCGAAACTTCAAGAAAAATCCAAATTTTTGAAAAAAAAAGGTCGAAATTTTTGGAAAAACGTAGACATTTTTTTAAAAAGTCAAAACCCCTAATATTATTCGATATTATCTAAGTAAAAGATATTTTAATATTCTTCCAAGCACACATTTAAAATTTAAAAAAATAATAGCAATTTTCGAAAAAAATGTTGAAATCGAAAATTTGAAAGCTGAAATTTCCAAAAAAGCTACAATTTAGAAGAACGTCGAAAATTTGAAAGTCGACATTTAAAAAAGGTCAATATTTTCAAAAAATAAGGAATTTTAAATTAGTTGAATTTTGAAAAATGTCAAAATTTTGAAAAAAGCTGAAATTACAAAAAGAAGTTGCAATTTTCTAAAAAAAGACATTTAAAAAAAGGCATTTTCAAAAAAACGGAATATTTAAAATAATAGAGAAATTCGAAATCTGGAAAATGGTCAAACATTTAACAAAAAGTCGACATTTAAAAAAAAAAGGAGCGCTCTAAAAAAATCGAAATTTTCAAATAAAAGTACAGGTTTTAAAAAAGGCGAAATTTTTATCAAAAAAATGAAAACTTTGCAAAAAAACCGAAATTTTGAAAAATAATTCAATTTTAAATAATTTCTAATTTTGCAAAATGAGAAATTCTGAAAAAAGGCGAAAATTTAAAAAACTGAAATTTTTCAGAGAAAGTTTTTAACAAATATCGAAACTCTCAAAAAAAGTGAAGATTTTAACAAGGCTGAACTGTAGAAAAAAAAACTTTGAAAAGTCGAATTTACAAAAAAAAATTTCGGAAAAGTTGGTCGAAACCTCGAAACGTAAACAAAAGTCGAAATTTAAAATAAAAGTAAAAAACTTTAAATAGAAAAGCTGAAAAAATGTCAAAATTCACAAAAGTCTAAATTTTCGAAAAAAAATATAAACCTTGAAAATTTGAAATTTTAAAAAAAATCAGAATTTTCAAAATGGTACAAATTTTTGAAAAAGTCAAAACTTGAATATCGAAATGTCAGAAGAAGTAAACATTTTGGGAAAAGTTGAAAACATCAGAAGTCGAAAGTCTCAAAAAATGTCCAAATGTTGACAAAAAGTCGAATTTTGCAAAAAAAAATAAATTTTGCCATAACATCGCAATTTTGAAAAAATACAACTTTTCAAAAACCTCAATATCAAAAATTTTGTGTCAAGTTTTCAAAGAAATCTGAAATTTTCGAAAAGTCAATATTTTGAAAAAAAATCGAACTTACTAGAAGTCGAAAATTTCGATGGTTTTTAAAAATTTCGATTTTTATTTGGTAATTTTACATAAAAAATTTCAGAAAATTTGCAATTTTCAAAAAATGAAATGAAGAGAAAAATGATAAAAAAAAAGTAAAAAGTTTTCAAAAAATCTAAATATTTTTTTAATTTTGGAAAAAACTAATTTGCAAACAACTTAAAGCTAAGGTAGAAGTTTCAAAAAATGTCAAATTTAAAGAGATAAAATTTTGAAAATTGCTAAAATTTTCAATAAAAGTTTAAATTTTTCACAAACGAAGGAGCGGGTATCAGCTAGTCACCCGCTCCTTCGTTTGCGAAAAAATCAGCTAGTCAGGTTAAAACCGGCTCATCATTCCTACTACGTAAGTGTTACTTACACATGAGCATTAAGCTCTGAAGAAAGTACATCAGCCTGTGCTTTGGAAGCGGCCACTTCCTCCGACAATTTCTCCTCCAGACTTCTATCTCGATTGTTGTTTTGTCTCAACACGCTTTGCGCCCTCACTTTGTAATTATCAAATTCCAAACAAATACTCTTCAGTTCGTCCTCTTTCAGCTTCAAAGTTTCTTGAATCTCCCGCGAGTTATGCTTCAAATTTATATTCTCCGCACGCAGAGCGTCCCTTTCATTTTTAAACGACGCGGCCACTTTCTGATGCTCTGAAATACTTTTAGATAATTCGGTGGAAAGCTCTTCATTTTTGGACTTTTCTTCCTCCAAAGCTTGAGTCAGGTTTTCGATTTTATTTTCTTTAATACTGATTGCTGATTCCACTTCAGTTAATTTCTTCTTAAAAACTAAAGTCTCGCTTATCGTACTCGATAATTCCTCTTGAACATTCGTCAGTTTCTCCTCCAACACCCTATTATCATCCTTAAGTGTGTTAATCAATTCTTTTTGGCCGTCGATTTGCGATTTCAATTTGTTGATCGTTTCCTGCTTTTTGTCTAATTTCTGGGTTAGTTCCTTGACGCTTTTTTCATAATCTTGCATTTCGAGGTTCAAGACGCAGTTTTTCTTATTTTCGTTATTTGATTGTTGCAACGAATTTCTGGTTTGGCGATGGCTATCGGCTTCCGCTTTGAAGGCGGCTTCTTTAGCCTCCAAATCCGAATTCAGTTTGGTTATTTTCGCTTCCAATTCCTTCTTAACCAGGGCGTTCGCTTCTAATTCTTTCCTCAACGTTTGCACCTTCGCCCCGATTTGCTTTTTCCAGTTTTCTACGCCCGATTTTTCATTTTTCAATTCCTCCACTTCAATCCTCAATCCGGATATAATTTCGTCGTTTAATGCCAATTGTTCTTTATCTTTAGCAATACTAACAGCAAGATTCTCTAACTTTTGTTGGTACTGTTTAGATTCAGATGAAGTTTTAATAAGGTCATCTTCCAACTCGTCACATTTATTTTGCAGATTTTGAATAATTTTAATATTGTTGGCCAATTTCTGCTGAGATTCTAATTTTTCTTTCTGCTCATTAGCGAGCTCATTGGTCATTTCCTTGATTTTATATTTAAGCTTCAAAGCGAAATTGCGTAATTTACCATATCGTTCTTCCCAAGAACCTTCCAAATCTTTCAATCGATTCATCTCATCCGCTTTAGAAATTGTCGAAGTAGACATCGTTTCACTTTCTGCGTAATTGTCGCCGCTTCCACTCAATTTTTCTTTTAGTGCATCTACTTCCAGCTTTAACTGCGCTATTTCTTTATCCTTTTCCGTTTCGTTATTTATACTGCTTTTTAATTGCGTTAGTTCCCTCTCGAGCCCTCTTATAATTTCTTCCTTTTCTGTAATATTATTCACATTCTTATTCGCTTGCGCTTCGTATATTTGCAACTTTTTCATGATTTCGTCGCAATGCGCCTGTAATTTAGAAATCGTTTCTCCGCGCTCTTTCAGCGCTTGGTTCATTTCGTTCATTTCTGACAAAAGTTCGGCGTTTTCTCTCTTCAAATGTAAAATTTTTTCCTCCAATTCCGTAGCAGGCAACAAATCATCATCTGTCTGAGTATCCATGTTTAGGTATTGAGGTTTTCTATTTAATTCAGCTATTTCGTCTCTAAGTTTTGTATTTTCTTCCTCCAATTTTTTTATTTCTTGCACTAACTTGACGATTTCTTGACCAGATTTTTCCGCTAGTTGCTGTTCGGTTTTTAAAGAATGTTCCAATTCTTTTTTAAGTTCCGATACCTTTTTACTCAAATCTGCTACATCGGTTTTGTATTTGTCTTCCCAGTGATTACATTTTTCATTCAGTTCTTTTAAATTAGTTATTTCTTTTACTGATTTGTCATATTCATCTTTATACTTAGAAACCTCTAATTGAACTTTTTCCAACAGCGCTGCATCACTTTCAAAACCTTTGATTACTTCATTCGCTTTCTGTAGATCAATCTGTAACTCCTTGTATTGAAGTTTGCAGTCATCAATTTCTCTTTGTAACACTTCGTTTTTATCACTAAGTTCCTTTAATTCTGCTTTATATAGATTTTCTGCTTCATTCACAAATTTATTTCGAGTACTACTTTCCAACTCTTGAATACATTTCCGTAATTTCTCCACTTCTTCAGTTAACTCCTTATTAGATATACGAAGATTTTCAACATCTTCTAAACCTTTGCTTTTTTCATCATCAGTTTTATGCGCCTCTAACTGCTCTATTGCCTTTGCATTGTTTTCTTTCAAATGGTTATTTTCCTGAAGCAATTGACTGTTACTATGTTCAAGATTATCAATCAATTTGATCCAATTTTGAGATGCATACTCTAACTTATTTTTCCAATCTTGTACCTGATCGGTATATTCCTTAAATTGCACCAAGATGCTGGCTTTGTCCTCTTTCAGTTGTTTAACATTTACAGCAAATTTAACTAGTTTCGAATGATAAAATTTTAACCTATCTTTCAATTTTGCGTTAGTTGTTTCTAAAGTGACACAGTTTGCAGCATCTTTGATAAGTTTTTGATTTAATTCACTCAGTTCTTTAATTTGCACATTTAGTTTATTGTTTTCTTCGATTTTTCCTACCAATTCCTGATTACAGCTTTCAATTTTATGTGTGATTATTTCATTCTTCTGTTGCATTATTTGAACTTCTTCTAAACTTCTGGATAACATATTCTGCAATTCCCTAATCTTATCATCGGTTGATTTATCAGTATTTTCTTCCAAATGTTTGTTGTTTTCCTCCAAAATTAATAATTGCTCCTGCTGCTCCAAGCCAATTACTTTTAACTCCTCAATCTGTTTTTCTAATGATTCTAAATGTTTTAAAAGCTGATCATTCTCTTCAGTTAAACGAGAAATCTGTCGTTTGTAACTAGTATTTTCATTATCAGCTGACACCAATTTGCTTTCTATAATATTGAACTCATCCGCGGATTTCTTTAATTTCGCGCTTAGTACTAAATTTTGGTGCTTGAGGTCTTCAACAGTTGAAACAAGTTGTAATTTCTGTTCCGTCAAACTTTCAATTATTTCTTGTGTTGCTCCATTTATTGACAAACTATCCTTGTTTAATCTAATTTTTAACTGATTATTCTCTTCTACTAGCAAGTCCTTAGTTTGTTTTGCCTTTTGAGCAATAGTAAGGAGGTTTTTGCACTTTTGAAGTAAGTCTTCTCGAGAAAGTTCTTCCAGAGGAATTTTCTTGTTTACGTCTGTAGAAACGTTGTGGTCCATTTTTACTGGTATAAGCGACACTTAACAAAAGGGGTAAACTAAAATGACTAATGACTACAGCTTAAAAATTATTTTCTGCTCTAAAAATTAGTAAACATGATAACCTTTGACACATCAACAAATAGTTGACATAAATTTATAACCTCACACCATTTTTCGATTTTAGCATTTTTGTTGTGGCGACAATGTGAATATTGGTGACGTTGATTGAATACAAGAAGTTTATGAATATATCATGTCAGTGAAAGTAGCTTTAGTTGGAGAGGAGTTATAGTCCATTTCAGATAAATATGCATAAGAGTAGGCCGTAAATTTATTGGATCAATCTTCAAATTATTATGAAAAACATATATTTAATACATCTATATTGACAGCTTCCCATTCTCTATGTAAGGAAACACTATCTCCATCAGAAAAGGATAAAGTCCACGGAGTTGGTGAGTTAGGCCCAAGTATCAGTTCGAATTGCGATGCGCGAGGATAACAGACACTTTCAAGTTATAATTATATTCGATATTGTACTTAACTATATGCATTTTATGGACACACTCAAATGTTTTCATGCACATCTGATTTCGAACACTTGCGCATTGTGAATCAGACTCGTAGAGAAGCCGAAAAGAGTGAGAGGAGTTGATCCTTTGTAAAACTTGGAGCTGGCAATATGGAAGTGTTAAATATATCTAAAAAAAAAATCATCAGAAATGAAGCTGCCATCACGCATAAACATTTTGATGATTAATGTGTTTCCTATATTTCAGGGGTTGTTTGGCGAAAATAATCGGTCTAAATATATTCCATATTGTTTTTATTGGCATTAACAATTACATAATTTTCAGCAGAAATTTGCTTAAAACATAAAAAAAAAATCACTCCTGAAATAATTGACAACAAATTAAAATATTTAATGTTATTTAGATTAGGATTTCAAGAACACAGAACATCTGTAAGGAATGTCACATTGCTTCCACATGATCTTGTCTAAATATTACTAGTTCTTGTTGTTGCCACCAAAGACAAGATCAAAAAAAATGCCCCACTCCTTTAGAAAGAGATGAGATACTGTTTTCACCGCCATCTATGGGAATCTCTTATCCCTATATCTTAACTGTCAATGTCAGTATTACAGGAAACTGTAGCTTTTTTTCAGAATGCGGGAACTTCAAAATATTTTAATTTAAAATTATTTCGAATATTGCACAGAATAAATTGTATATTTAAAATATGTTATACATATATAAAATATACTAGGCCACATATTTTAAATCGCAAATATTTAATACCGTGCAATACTATAAAAATTTGGATTTATATTATGGATATAAGGCATTCATTTATAAAATTCTATGTATTAAACAATTATATATTTTTGACATTATTTCAACATTTTATTTTAAATTACTATATCTAAAGCTCGATGCACATAAATAAAAATGTATGTTGTATTTGCACAAAAAGTTAGGTTATATTTACGATTTTTGCACTGTATTTGAAGGGATTAGAACGCACATTAACATCACAAAACAATTGACCCTGTGTGGAAAACGTAACAACACAAATTTTTATTGATATGGATTCGGCATAATTTGTTTCATAATTGATAGAATTTTTGTTATGATATAATATAAACTCTGTTGACAATTACGTGTAGCTATTTTTAAATAGGTTTAAAGTACTAAAATATATAAGTAATCATTATTAAAACACATTTTTAGATACTAACTTGATAAATTTAACGTTGGCAGTATAAGTTTCCTAAGTTTTAGTGGTAGCTCCTTGAATAAATTTCTCCTTTTCAATTTCAAACAGCCTACTGGTTATTGATTCTCCAACTCTAATATTCCTTACACAATTTTCAGCTAGTACGCTCACCTAAAGCAATTTTTATTGTTAGATTTTCTTTCCCACAAAGCATATAAATGTTATGAATTCAGTGAGCAATTATTAAGATTTCTTACCTTGTAGCAGGCGTCAGTTCTATTGTTGAACGCATAAACTCAATAAGAGTATTACGAAAATCAACAACATTTAAGACAAACAGAAAGAATATTTATATCAAAATAAACAAAGAATACACTGCAATAAAAGGAAGACGAAATTTGAATGGTCAGCAATTTTTAAAATGACATTCAAACAATATTACCAACGAATCAACGTTTAAAATTATAAATTCCCAGATTTTACATTGAAAGAGACATCTATTGATGAAAGTTTTAAATGACTACAGCTTTTGACATTGACATAGTAAATGTCAATTTTAATAAATGTCATTAATGTCAAATTAACAATGTGATAGAAAGAGATGCACATATCTTTGTTGTGATATCAGCACCATCTTTTGCCATCTCTTAGTACCCAAACGCCTACTTGCGCAGATAAATCCCAGTTCCGACACCCTGGTTGCCACTACAAAATTAGAAGGTCACTGCTCTGATGCACATTTATCTAAAATGGACTATATTTTGGCGTTGTTCTATGATTTTATATTTTGTATCTAAAATGGTGTTCTGTGATCCAGAAGTTAGGTTAGATTGTGTACAAATGTAATCAATTTTTGAATGAATTAAATTTTTCAATTTCCATTGAATTATTTATTTTAGGTAATGCTGTATATACTTTTCTAGCAAGCATGGAACATACTGCTGACTCTTCCGACGAGAAATTGGTAAATTGCTTGATAAAAAACTTCCAGATTGCAACTAATTCCTTATTGGTATTTAGATAATCGAATGGTTAAATAATGCTGCCCTTTCGCAAGATGCATCAGAAAAACTGACTTATTTTCATAAGATTCAGGAGGTGTTAATTCACAAGAATCCACACTTGCTTCCCAAATTTCTCACAAATGTATTTAATTTTACAACTGATAGAAATTCCGAGGTTAGGAAAGCATTAGTGGGATTCATTGAAGAATTATGGTGAGTTTATCACAGGAAGGGGCTTATTTCTGTATGTATCATCCTTATTAGATATTTTTTGCTAGGTTGAATTTAACCAGAAGTTCCTGTGTAGGTGGTTAAGTTTCTCCAATAATGTTTTTCCAGTTTAAATCTTGAATAACTTCCATAATAAAAATATACTCTTTTCTGTTGTGTTACAACACTTATAATTTTAGCAAAACTCGGGATACGTATATGCCCAAAGTGATGACTTACTTACGTATGCTGTTAAACGATGAAGCCATTGTGGTACAAAAAAGAGTGATACAAGCTACAATAATGATATATCGTAAGATGTTATCATGGTTATGTTATGCTTCTAACGTTACCGAAGATATGGCAGAGGCGTGGAATGAATTAACAGCTATAAAACATGATATCGCCAAAATGATCGATAGCGACAATGATGGAATTCGAACTAGCGCTGTTAAGTTTTTAGAGTGTGTCATAATACTTCAAACGTACCCGGATGAAGTTGAAAACCGAAAACCTAATGACTTTTCTTTGGACAATGTTCCGTTAACTTTGAAAATTGCAAGAAGGAGAAAATTAGAAGAGGAAGCCAGGTAAGAGGCTTTAGTATTAATGTGTTGAAGAATTAATGCAATTAATTGAATCTTAACTAGTATTTTATGACATTAAGAAGTTGCAAGAGTTATCTCCAATTCTGTATTGTTATCTTGTTGGCAGCTTAATTCTGAAAAAAATGATTTTTATCAAGCATTGGGTGCATTTTAAAAACTTTTTTTATGGCAATTTCAATAGTAAAGTCCATGTAGTGAAATTTATTATCTTTTACATTATTAAGTGATTATCCTTGGGCTTAAAAAAACAATATTGTAACACTTTTCTTGTTTATTAATAGTAATTCTTGAACACTATTTATAATTATTTAATTTGTCTTTTAGCAATTTTTTTGAGTCTTTGTTAAAGTTCTACAGTTCAGCGCACATAAGTAGTGCGAATTTATTAACATGTCTGGGCATATTAACTAATCTGGCTAAAAATAGAGCGGAATTTATGCCTAAAATTGTGACCGCCTTGCATTCGCTCTACAACAACTTACCACCGACATTGAGCACTACGCAAGTGAACTCCGTTAGAAAAAAATTAAAAACCGAACTTTGTAGTCTTATAAGACATCCGGCGGCTTACGAATTTTTAGATAGCCTGACACCTATGCTGTTGGAATTAGGTAAGGTGATACATGCCATGTGAAATCTTCAGAACTGGTTTTCTTTCTCCATAGGTTTCAACCAACAAGATATAAATAAATTGGTTCCTAAAACGGAAGAAAGACGAAAATACTGCAAGAGAACGTTATCAATCGATTCGTATCAGCACCCGGCGAAAAGATCGCGAGTGGAAGTTGTAGATGATAACGATGATATCTCAAACGCTTTAACACCAGACGAATTAAACGAACAATACATTTTAGACCATTTAAACTTGGAAAAAGCGGTTGATATCGTGATAGCTACCCTCTCATCAAAATTACCTAGTACAATACCCCCAGTCTTTAGTAAAGAATATGGTGTCTACGTAAAAAACGAGAATATTGGAAATATCACCGAAATCGCTTCATTGCTTGCTAAACAATTTACAGAAAACAGTCTCGGACCGGGCGGTCAAAAACTAAAAGAAACTAAAGTGGATACAAATAAAAAGCGGGAGAGGGAACCCGAAGAAGAGAAGAGCGAGCCGGAGAAGAAAAAAGAGAGGATCAAAGTTCCACGTATTAAGACTTTAAAGCTTTCGGAAATAACGAAACCTTTGGAGAAGGAGGTAAAGGAAAATTTGTTGCTAGGTGCTGTGAAAAGGCTTTTAGCTTGCGACTTCGTTACGAGCAAGGTTTTACATCAGAAAGTTGTCACCACCTTGGCTTCCTGCTTTTGCTCCTCTGTAAAAGAAACAATTTTAACATATTTGCTGTCCGATCTTAGATCCTGTATCGATATCGCGTTAGCTTGGTTATTCGAGGAGTACAGCATTATGCAGGTTAGTATGATGGAAAATTGAAAGCGTTTATTTAAATTTTTCCGCAGGGTTTCAGTCGTAAACCGCCGTTGAGGAAAGACATCAAATTAGATCAGTGTTACAACACTCTGCTTACTTCGTTAGTCGCGGCGGCGACCAACGACAATTTGATATTATCTCGGTTGCTATTAGAAGCGCCTTTAGTTACGGATGAAGCTTTGGAACAGGTGAAGGTGATTTGTAGAGATGAGAAACGATGTACTGCAACTCTAGGATTGTTGCACGATTTGGCCATCAGGAAACCTCCGAAACAGCTGACATTTTTAAACGTTCTGTTGATATTTACTACTTTTGAAAATAATATTATCAGAGATTGCGCTTTAAATTATGTAATAGATTTGCACAAGAGGGCAGATTTGAAGATAATTATTGAGGAATTCGCTAGAATGAATACGGAATTTTTAAAACTGCAGCGACCACCGGAGAGTTTGTGCGGTTTCAACCAAGGACGAATGAAAAGCGAAACTTGGACTGACGATTTCATTAAAGCGTGTTTGCTGCCTTTTGTGTCTCTTTTACCGTCAGATCCGAGTCTTATTCACGATTTAGCTCAAGTTTACATACAAACTTCTGCAGATATAAAGAGAGTCATTTTGAGATTGTTAGAAAGTCCGATTCGGCAGATGGGTATGAATTGCCCTGAATTACTTAAGCTCGTTGAAACGTGTCCAAAAGGTTCTGAGACACTCGTTACACGTATTATTCATATTTTGACAGATAAAGATCCACCGAGCGTGCAGTTAGTACAAATTGTTAGAGATTTATATAACTCTAGAGTTTCGGATGTTAGATTCCTCATTCCTGTTCTCAATGGTTTAACAAAGAAAGAGGTATTTTGTATTATTTTATACGCGATGTTTTTATTTATAAAATTCTTTTGTAGATAATTGCTGCATTACCTAAACTAATTAAGCTTAATCCTGTTGTTGTTAAAGAAGTGTTCAACAGGCTGTTAGGTCTGCATGGGGAAAGCCCGATTGCGCCAGCTGAACTTTTGGTTGCTTTGCATACAATCGATTCGAGCAAGTGTGATCTGAAAACTGTTATCAAAGCTACTTCATTGTGCGTTCAAGAGAAACAGGTATTTTGATATTAGTTAACTCGAATTTACTCATTTTAATATATTTCCTACTAATAACTTTTATAATGGGTAAAAATGTATTTTTATGTAACTTGGGTTGATTAATATTTTTTTTGTTTTAGATTTACACCCAAGAAGTTTTGGCTGTAGTTCTACAACAATTAATGGAACAAACACCTTTACCTACGCTCTTGATGCGGACTGTCATTCAAGCCCTTGGTAGTTATCCGAGATTATCTGGATTTGTAATGAACATTTTGCAACGTTTGATAATTAAACAAGTAAGGTGCTCGCTCAATGTAACAAGATGACATTAATATAACGTTATACAGGTTTGGAAGCAAAAGGTGGTGTGGGAAGGCTTCATTAAATGCTGTCAACGAACGAAACCGCAAAGTTTCGCTGTTCTTATACAACTCCCGGCACCTCAATTATCCGAAGCGTTAACGATGTGTCCGGAACTGCGCGAACCGTTGCGAGAACACTTGAAATCGTTCACGGAGGGTCAACTAGCTCAACTACCGGCTGCTATCCAAGATGTCATACTTGGATCGTACGAAAGACAGCCTCCACCTGCCGGTGTTCAACCTATCACAATTCCTGTTGATTCTAACATAAAAATGCCCCCACCTCCAGTTGAAATAGTAAGTAATTTATATCAGAAGGGGGCAACGATGGCAAATGAGGATCACGATAAGAATGTGGGACTTATACATAAGTTGTACATCCAATTAAGTGAAATTTTCAGAATATTTTAATTTTTAATCTGTGTATTCTATGCATTTGTTAATATTACTTACTCTAGCCTTCTCAAACTTTCAACTTTTAAACAGGAAAAAATGTAGATTGAAATTCGATATTTTTGTTATGTTCAACCTCCTCGCAAAGATTTTTTCTTAAAATTTTGAGTTTAAGCTCGCAATTTTTACTTCTCTTCAAGAATTGTTTGAGCTTGAAATGTTGCTTCTTTGGAGTTTTATTTTCTTTTATACCAATATTTCAACTTTTTTCGTGTAATTTTGATTACACGATTGATTTCGTCAAGAAATCAAAAATTGGAATTAGGTACAACATAAAGATGCTTAATTGAAAGGTGAAATATTTGACAAAAAGTGGAAGTTGCGTGAAAGCAAAATTTTCTAAATAAAAATGTTTCCTATTGATAACTGCTACGTTTTCATGCGTACCCTTTGAAAAATGTTTTATTAAATTTTAATGATTCTATCGCTACATGCAATTTGAGTACATTTTTTTTACAGAAAACGGTTATATTTTGTTATTTTGTTACAGAAAACGGAGCCACTTCCTCCAGGCATGGAATAATAAAACAATTACTTTAAAAATATTGTGTTAAAAAACTTTATACAAATAAAATCCCTTTAAATACATTGTAAGTTTTAATCTACCCACCGAATTTTAATTCTAACTTCGCTAAGGAGATTGTAGATGAAGAAGTCGACTTTGTACCTGATTTCATCCCATTTCTTGCACTCGATTTCGATGAAGTACATTCACCGCTGTTCGATAAAAAGCTGGACTCTGAACTGTAACTGTATAAGGTTTTTACATCAGGAAATGTGACTTTATATTGATCCTTGTATCTGTTTATTGTAGGGATGGTTTCAGGATATTTGTTAGATAATTCCGTGAGTCTTTGCATAGCTGTTTTGTTTGCTTCACTCAGTTGCTTAATATCGAGATCTTTCTGTAAGAGACAGATGTATTAAAATGTTAATAATTTGAGACCAGATTATATGCAAAAAGTAATGCATGTGTTCCCTATATTTATAATATTTTTTGATGGGCATTGAATTATTGAAGCCTTACTAGGTTGTGGCACTTTCTAAGTGCAAGAAAGTATTTAACAATTCCAATATCATTTTTCCTTGAAATTTCGTTCTTTTTCATCTTTTTTTCGATTTTTTTTTCTCAATTCATTTTTGTCTATAGAAATTTTAATTTTATTCCTAGAAATTCGTCTTTTTTTTTTCATCTGTCAGGCTTTTTCAATTCTATCTTCAAAATTTGACTACGCAAAAATTCAATTTTTTCTCGAAATTTTGATTTTTTTGCCCATTTTTTTTCAAAATTTAACAAAACAAAATTGAGATATTTTGAATTTATACTGGATTTCGACTTTTTCCTTGAAATTTCGTTCTTTTTCTCGCAATTTTCATCTTTTTCTCGTTTTTGTTTTTCATAATTTATTTTTGTCTTTAGAAATTTTAATTTTATTCCCCCAAATTCATTTTTTCCTCAACTTTCAGATCTTTTCAATTCTATCTTCAAAATTTGACTTTCTATGCAAAATTTCAATTTTTTTCTCGAACTTGGTTTTTTTTCTCGAAACTTTGATTTTTTCTTTTTAAAATTCGTCTTTCTTTCGAAATTTTGATTATTTTTTTCGAAATTTGTCTTTTTTTAATTTCGCTTTTTTTGTACAAAGAAATTTTCTACTTGCTAAGAATTAGAACTCGCATATTTTGACACTTAAAATTTAACTTTGTCTCGAAACTTTCATGTTTATCTCAAAATTTCATATTTCTGGAAATGACCTTTTCTTCATATCTGGTCTTTTTTTCGAACTGTCGATTTTTTTTTCGAAATTTCTGTTTTTAAAATTTGTTTTTAGAAATTTAGCTTTTTTCCTTGAAATTCGTCTATCTCTCGAAATTTCGACATTTTTTTCAAAATTTCGACTTTTGTATCAACATCATATCCCTTATGATCCTAGAAATCTCAACTTTCTGTTCGAAGTTCGCCTTTTTCTCAAAATTTCAATTTTTTTGTTCGAAATTGGTCTTTTTCATAAACAACTATTCTCAAAATTTAAATATTTTTCTCAAAATTTAAGTTTGTGGAAAATTTATATTTTCTCGAAAATTCGTCTTTTTGATTGAAATATGTCTTTTTCAGGATTTTCAATTTGTTTTTTTTTACAAATTAACAATTTATTCCAAAATTCCACTCTTAAAATTGACTTTCTTTGGAAAATGTTGACCGTCGTCGACATTTTTTCCCGAAATGTTTTTTTTTTTCGTAATTCCGTTGTACTTACAGTAAGGATTAGAGTCTAATCCTTGCTGTAAGTTTTGTTGCATCTAATCCGATCTCTAGTAATACCACAACTTTTTCAAAATTTTTAATCATAAGGTTTTTTATTTGAATTGCAATAAAGTAACCTTATAATCATTAAGGTGATCCTTTAATACTTACTGTAAATTTCGAAGCAGTTTCTCTTAGTTTTATTTGCTTTGATACTTTTTTTAAAAGGCATCCGGCTCGTTTCAGCTTTTGCTGTTTTTCTTCATTGCTTTTCACCAAATCGTTGAATTCGTCTTCTAGAGCACCGAGTGCCTCGTGCAGCTCCACCTTTTTTTGTAGAAGACGATTTATTTCCTGTTCAAGTTCTAAAAATCATTTTTAATAGCAAATTAAATTCTTATGGAGCGAAACAAAATTACCTATGATCTCAGCTTTTTTACTGTCGTATGCCTTCTTCTTTTCTTTTGCTTTTTGAGACACCACAAGATGTTCCTCTTCTAATTCTTTCATTTTTTCCATTTCTTCACCTTTAATTAAAACAATATGCATTCTTTGTGACCGAATCACTCTGAATAACATATTAATTACAAAACGTTTTTCGTTATTTACAATGAAAATTAGCGACAAATTCAGTTCAGAGAAATATACTTAACCCGTATCATCGACTGCTTGAAGACATTTTTTGTAAGTCGTATTGGTCATATTGACGATTTTTAAGGTGTTTTCCATGGCCACTATCTCTTTTTCCGCGCGCTGTATCTTCTCATCTAACTCGTCACCTTCCTGTTGTAGCATATATTTTTCTTGGGCGGCTTTCATTTTATAGTGCGTTATAGAAAGAGGTTGACCGCCGTCGTCTTTTCCCAAAGACATCAGCACCATGTGGTAGTTTTTCTGCAGCTGGTCAATCTTCAAGTTTCTGTTGTTAATATCGGCTCTAAGCCTTCCTTTGTCCTCATCCAAACTTCGTTTTTTCACCAATAGCAATTCTTTGTTTGTTTTAATTTCCAGCTCCCTCTCCCGCATACTCTGGAAAAATAATGCAAAGTTTTATGACATTTTCCACATACTTCTAATAAGTTACTAAATTATTTCGAAAATAATACCTGTTCCAAATTGAGCCGAAATTTCTGTAGGTTGTAAATGGTTTTCTCTTCACTTTTCATAATTTTGTCGAACTGAGTCAGTTTGAGACGCAACAAATTTTCTTCCACTTGCTTCTCTTGAGTTTCCTGACGAGCCTTGATCACTTGTTTGCAACCTCCCTCATAAAAAAGCTTCTGGTTATCTAGTTTATCTGTCAAGTAAATCAATTTTGTTTCATCTTGAGAAAGAGCCGTCGATAATCGATGCATTTCATCTTGAATGCGAGTAACTTGCTCTTGAAGCATATTTTTTACCTAAAATTTAAACCTTTACTTTTTTAATCTATAATCTACCTAAAAATATACCTCAGTATTTTCCGCAAACGTACTTTCAAGTTGTTTTAAAGTATTAACTTGTTCTTCCGAGTCTTCAGTTGAATCGTCTCTAGTATTCTCTATTTTATCGATTCTGGAATTCAAATTATTTATCCTATAATCCATAGTGTAAAGATTTTCTTTCTTCTGCTCCAGTTTCGATTCTGCTTCCCTATTTACTTTTCGCAAATACTGAATATTGTTGCTAACGTTTGTAATTTCGAGTAGCTTTCTTTTTGTTAAATTTTTTTCTTCCTCGAGTTCTTGCGACGTTTGAAATAGAATATGTTGCATTTTCGTGTTATCGGATATCAATAGATTCTCCTGTTTTTGCTCCGTTTCTATCATTCTTTCTAATCGGGCCGCTCGATCTGCCGCCGAAAAATTCGAATTTTGTATTTCTTTATATTTTTGTTTCATCGAGTCGAGTTTTTTGTTGAGATTCGCGATGCAATTTTCCTTGTCTTCGACGGAGAGTTCCAAATTTTTTCTGTTGCATCTCTCTTTTTCGAGGCCGTTTGCGGTCGCAGTTAGTCGGCGCCTCAAACCATTGGCCTAGTAAAAGAAAATTATTTAGAATAAACTCAATATTGTTTGAAGTTGCTTGGGGATGAAAAAAATAATCTTGTTACTGCAAAGAATATTTAAGTTTTCTTAGGAATGTTCAACGGTTATTTCAGATTTGTTTTATTTTATTTATTTTTTTGTGGAACGTGGCCCATGGTTATCTTCAAAAATTAATGGACAAATCTTGTCTCCTGAAACCAAGAAAAATAAAAAAATACAAAAACAGTTCCTCTAACGCGTTTCGATGGCTAAGCGTTGGAGCAAATGTTGTGTTTTTTAATCTTTCTTGGTTTCAGGGGACCAGATTTGTATTAACAATTTTTTAGATTTGTTTTTATTTGGTTTAAAAAACTAGACAAACCTCATTTTTGAGAAGGAGTACGTATTGGGATATGTTGCTGAATTCTTTTTGAAATATGGAACTCTGGGCGTTAAGCTCCTCGATTTCTCGTTCTATCTCAATATTGTTGTTTTTTTCTCTTTCCAAAAATTGATTTTCTATTCTCAATATTTCCATTTCTTTTGCTACGCGATCTTTGTGGTCCAGTAATTGGGTTTGAGCTCTGTCGATGTCTTTGTCCCGTTGATGTAAAATGTTAACCGTTTCGTTCCACTGTTGGATAAGAGCATCCCTTTCAGCTATCTGATGTTTGATAGATTTGCCTACGAGGAAAGTTAGGAAATTTTATCCGCTACATTATCAATTAATGAAGAGAATACTAATGTCTCAAAGAAGAGTATACTTTTAAGAAAGCGAGGAAAAGGGGTTATTATCAGAATTATGGTTACCAAATTTCCGGATTTCACCCGGACTGTTCGGTAATTTAACCATTTATGCGTGTCCGGAATTAAGGGTAAACAGGACATGGATTTATTTGCTAATTTAATAAAATATAGATTGAAGACTTCTTTTATATTTGGTCGTCAAAAAATATTAACAAAGTACGAAAACTATGAAAGTTATATAAATTGGGGCACTTTTTTTGGTCGTCAAAAAATATTTAAAAACGAAGTACGAAAAGTACAAAAAATATATAAATCTAGGACTTTTTTGGCGTCAAAAAATATTTCCAAACCGAAGTAACGTGAAGTATCAAAAATACTAATTGAAGACCTCTGTTCGGTAATCAACTGCTGCTAATCTGACAATCCTAGTTAATACATCAGAATTTAATAAATTTAAAATATCTTGGAATTTTTCTGTTGATCAGTGGCGGCTCGTAGCCAAAACTAATGGGGGTGCTGCGACAGTTTAGTGTTTTAAAATTTCGAATGAAAATGTCGACATTTTCAAAACGTTACCTTTCGAAAATTTTAGATTTCTTTGAAAACTTGACAATGAAAACTTTTGATAATGTCGCGTTTTTTGAAAGGTTGGATTTGTTCCAAATTTTGACTGTATTGCAAAATTTAGATTTTTTCTTGTAATCTCGACTAGTGTTGGAATAATCGAACGATTTTCAGAATCGAATACATTGAATTCGAATATATTTAAGAATCGAATAAGTATTCGAATACAAAGAATCGAATTATGGGATAATAAAATACCTACTAGCAAAATTGTCTCGGCGGCCTATTCGAGGTATGTGGTGGCGAGATATGACTTTCGATTTCACTACTTCCGTACCTATGCCCATAATTGGTAATTCCCTAATTGAATGTATTTAAATTTCTTAGTATAAATAAATCTTGAAGTTTTAGAATTCACATACGTAGCTTTAACTTTGATTGGATTCGCATATTGGCACTGTATTTCCAGATATTGTTAAATTTCATTATTAAAATTGACAGTCAGATTTTAAAAAGTATTTAAGTATTTCGTTATTTAATAACTTTATGACAAGGATGACTAGGAAGAATGCATGAGTGTGCGAGCATAATGCGTAACCAATCATCCCGAATAAAAATGGTCTCGAATAAAATACGCATTCAATAATGCATGTATAAGATCTCGAATACAAGAATCGGGTACAGTATTCAACATCGGAGAAGTTAAGAATCGGAGATGTAGCGTAGTTAGGAGGCCAATTCTATTCGCTACTCACCATTCCAATGTTTTGTTGTACCGGACTACCACAATCTCGAATACACATTTTGTATTCGAATGCAAGCAAGTACCCGAGAACTTATGAATCATGCGATGATGAGATGTTTGCGCGAGGCGAGAACCGATTCTATTCATATTCTCACTTCAACTCACGAAGTCTGGAAGTATTCAAATACTTCAGTTGAGAATCGGATGTATTCGAGATCTGGGTAGAATCGAATACATCTCACAACTTGTATTCGAATAGCCCAACACTAATCTCGACCTTATTTTATTTTTAAGTATTGACTTTTCTGAAAAACTGAGAATACTCTTTTAAAAATTTCCGTATTTTCGTAAATATTTAGATTTTTCGGTGTTCTGTTTTTTGCAATTTTTTTTAAATTAATTATTACTTTTTTTTAATTTTTACCATTTGAAAATTCTTACTTTTTCTGAAAATGTAATTTTTTCCAATACTGGACTTTTAACTTTTTAAATTTTCGACTTTTATCTTTGTTTATAATTTTTTTCGGAAAATCATAACTTTTTTATTGAAAATTTCGATTCTCAATAATTTCGACTGGGTTTTATCTAAATGTCAACTATTTTTCAAATTTTCGTTTTTTTTTTGCAGTTTCGATTATTTTTTGATTTTTTTTATTGAAAATTTCGCTACTTCTTAATTTTCGAAATTCTTTCAAAATTTCGATTTTTTTTTGAAAATTTTGAAATTTTATGAAATGTTTGATATTTTTTCGAAATTTTAATTTTTTAAAAAAATGTTCCACTTTAGTTAAAAATTTAAACTATCAAAAACTTAAACTTTTTTCAAAATTTTAACTTCTCAATATTTCGACTTTTGCAAACCTCGATCTATCTGAAAATTTTTCTTTTTGAAAATTTCTTCTTTTGTAAAATTTTGACTTCTTTTGGAAATTTGAAAGATTTTGAAAATTTTTGCCTTGTCAACAAATTTCGACTTTCTATATTGAAAATTTTAATTCTGCACTTTTTTGAAATTTTCGACTTTTTATTTTAATTCCCACTTTGTTGATAATTCTGGCATTTTTGAAATGTTTGAATTTTTCAACATTTTAGTTATTTTCTAAAATTTAAAATTTTTGGAAAACTTAAATATTTTGATTAGTTTTTTAATTTCAACTATTTTCAAAATTTTGATATTTTTGCAAACTGTCGATCCTTTATTTGAAAATTATCGTTTTTCTATGTCAGACACTTCTTAAAACGTTTTATTGAAATTTTCGACTAATATTTCGTAAAATTTAAAATTTCGACTTCACTTCAAAACTTCGACTTTGCTTTCAAAATTTCGACTCTTTTTGAAAACTTGACTTTTTTTTGAAAAGTTTGGACTTTTTTTTAAATTTTATTTTTACATTTTTTAAACATTTTTAATTAAATTTCCGACTTAAAAGAAAAGATTTTTTTTAACTTGAACTATTGAAAATTTCTTCAACTTTTTGATAATTACGAATTTTTAAATAACTTTGAGTTTTTTCCAATATTCAAACATTTCGGCTTCTTTAAAAATTTAATTAGAAACTCTGCAATTTATTTTAAATGTCGAAATTTGTCGAAAAATTTGTCTTTGATTCACATTCGCAAAATTATTCAAAATGTCGACTTTTTAAAACTTTAAATTTTTTACGAAATCCTTATTTTCTTTCGAAAATTTGACTTTCTATGAAAATTTCAAAATTTTTTAAGATTTTACTTTTTTTTAAAGTTTGACTTTTCTGATAACTTTAGCTTTATTTTTTAAAAGTGGTATCGTTTTTCTTTTTAGATTTACATTTTTTGAGAAAAATTTCCAAATAAAACTTGACTTTAAAAAAATTAATAACAAAAATTTCTATTTTTAAAATTGCGCAAAGTTTTGAAGTAAATTTCCAAAAAAAACTTTGATTTTATATACAAATAAATTGTCAAAATTTGAATTTTAATCTCAAAAAATTGGCTTCAAGCTGGAATATTTGATTTTTGAAAATTCTCCGGAACTTCAAAATTACTTGAAAAAATTAAATTAGAACAGTATATTGTTAATCATTTTTTTTTTTTGGTTAATTTTAATTTCGAAATTTTGAGACTCTTCTAGAAATGTTGACTCTTTTTCTCAAAAATTTCAATAATTTCCACTTTTAAAGTCGAAATTATGAGAATATTTTTGACAATTAATTTATTTTAAAAATAAAATTTTTTTTCTTTAATTCCGAAAAGGTTATTTTTTTTTGAAACATGTTGTTTACTAATAAGATATTTTAACTGTTTCTAGAAATATAATCTGCTTTCGCTTGAAATTTTGAGTTTAATCTTTAAATTTCGATCTTTTTTTTTATCGAAATTTGAATTTTAAATTCGAACTCGAGTATTTCAAAAATAAATTTAACATTTCTACAAAAATTGGAAATTGCGATTCAGAATTTTCTTTGGTCCTACAGAAGTAGTAATTTTTTAGAGAAATATCAAATTGTAAAAAAGGTTGTAATTTATAAGGTTCATTTTTTTCTTGAAATTTCCCAAAGTTTTCTTATTTTTATGCAAATTTGAAGTTTATTTTCCCTAAACTTATACTTAACAATTTTTAGTTTGTCATCAAAATTACAAAATAAAATGAACTTTAAAATAATAAAATTTTGTTAAGAAACTTTTAAATATCCAAAACAAATTTGAAAGAAATCAAAATTTCTACGAGGAAAAATATTTTAAAGACAAAATCTCCAGGAAAAGTTGAAATTTCAAAAAAAATTCTTTGCATAAAATGTTTATAGAAAAACACAAATTTCATAGGGAAAAAAGCAAAATTTCTTTACGAAAAAAGTTGAAATTTGTTGTTTTTTCCGAAAATGTTGAAATTTTTGTAGAGCTTTCAGGGTGTTTTCCAAACTTTTTTTTTGTCAAAACTTCAAAATAAAATGAACTTTAAATTGTCAGTGTCGGGAAAAAATTCGACATTTTTAAAGCAAACTAGAGGAACACAGAAAAATCTGGAGAAGTTGTAATTTTTAGAAGAAATTTTTCAGGAAAAATTGAAATTTCGAGAAAATTTCCTTTTATAAAATATTTAGGAAAAAGGAAACTTTGCAGAAAAAATCAAAATTTCCTTAAAAAGATTGAAATATCTGAAAATTTTTATACAAAATGGGATTTGAGGTAAAAATTCGAAGCTACCGTATTAACTTATTTTTTAGAGAAATAATAAAATGCGAGATGAGTTGGATTTAGATTTTTTCTTCAAATTGTAATTATTTTCTTAAAATGTTGACATTTTCAAAGAAATTTAATTTTTTTTCTTAGCATTTCAATTCCTGCTCGAAATATCGATTTCTTCCTTAAAACGTTTACAAAAATTAGTTTTTGAAAATGTGATATTGATCAAAATTAAACATAAAATAGGTTTTTAAATGTCGTAACTTCGTGAAAGAAACCTAAAATGTCCATCAAAAGAAATCGGAGAAAATTTAAAATTTGTGTAATGAAAAGTGTTCAGAAAATTTTGAGAAAAAAAACTCGTAAGCGAAATTGGGGGTGCTGCAGTTCCACAGTGTCTATACGCCAGCCGCCACTGCTGTTGATTGATCTTTTTATTGGAATAAATACTTTTCATTTGGCACACATCCCTCAAGAGTGAGCACTGAACAATTACTTTAAAACTTCTTGGGAAATTTTCACCCCTCAAAGCTGTCAAATTTGTATGCAGTTTTTACTGATCACTATTGAGAGGTAATATGTACCGCAACGATGTTCGAGTGACAATTTTTGAAAATTTCCTAACTTTGAATGAAGCTTTCGGCTATAAATCTTCGCTTTGGTGGTGAACTATTCTAACCTACATAAACCAAAATTTGGGCTAGTGCGCCTTTAAAAAAAGGCTGTCATCGATTTTTCTTCTTTAAAACTGTAAATGGAAGACAAAACATAACAATTTTTTGGTATTTTTATTTAAGGATTATGCTTTTTAATTGGATGCTTTTATTTTAGGAATATAAACATTCTTTTATGTGTTATGTGGCCTAGCCCCATTTAGTACAATAAATAATAACATTTGGGTTACGTTCTCTAGCAAATTTTGTGCTACAAGAACTTATAAAAGGTTTTGGGCAAGGATACTTTCAGAAATCAAACTTTATCCTTCTTAGTATTTGTTAACAGTCCTAACTCAAATTTACGCCTTTTGTGGGTTACGACTGCTCACTAGTAAAGCGACGAAATATTCTGGAAATCAAAATAAGAACTTAAGGTAAATACTGTTTATTTACGTCTTTTTCTTTCACAATATCTTTCCTACTACGTCTTCTTACCTGTGCGCTCCAAAATGCTTTCGTAATTCGTTAACTCGTTTACTAATTTGGTGACGAGCTCCTTCCGCTGATCGTGCTCCATTTGTAGTAAATTCCTTCTCGCCTCTAGTTCTAAAAATCGCTTTTCGTCCTCCTGCGTAAACTTCTTCAAAAGCTCATTATCGGCATCTCGCTTTTTCAAGGTGTCTTCCCAAGCCCTTAACGCTTCCGTATCCCAGTCCGATTCCTTTTTCATCGACTCAATTTTAGCTAAACCTTTCTGCACGTCGGTCTTCTTCATTGTTACTCTATCGGTGACGGACTCGAAGTTTTTCTGCATCTTTTGAATGTCTTGGTTTAATCGTGCCTTTTCAGATTTCGTTATTTGAAGGACGTGAGCCTCGTTTTCTATTTGTTGTCTATGAGCGGCGATCAAACTCTAAAAATGAACAATAGAGCGGAAAGTGTCTCAGATTGAAGGTAAATTTACCTGCACTTGCTCAGCTTCTTGCTCTACGAATTTTCGATGGGTTTGCAGAGCGTCGTATTTCTCACTGGCCGCCTCATATTCTCTTTTAGCGTTAACTCTTCTCAGCATTAACTCGGCAACTTCTTTTTCTAATCTTCTGTTTTCTTCGTTGGCGACGGGTATTTGAGACCCGCACGACCATCCGATGAGGTTGTTGAATAGTTCAGCCACGTTGGTTTCCATTTTTAATGTGCAAGAACAACTTTTTTAAAGACAAATTCGAAAGGAAGAAAAGCTAAGCTCTTCGTAGGTTTGTTTTGAAAGGTGTCAGCTTATTTGGTTAAGTTGACAACGGTTGACTAGGTAACGTCGTATCATAGGAGCACGCAGATAGTGTTAAATCGAAATAGGTATTCTGATGTGGATTCTCTTGAAGCCCGCCGCGCACCCATCAGCCGCCCTTGTAAAAACTTTAAAATGACGCCCCTAAAATTCAATTAAAATCACAAAATTTCGACAAAGAAACAAATCTTTAATATAAACTGGAAGTTACGACAAAAAATATAAATTTCAAATTTATACTAGGAAGTTTGAGAAAAATGTCGAAATTTAGAAAAAAACTCAGAATAAATAAAAAATGTCGAAATTACGAAGAATTTTCAAGTAAATTGAAAACTGAATTTCGTAGGAAGGTGAGATTTACAAAAACATTTCAAAAATCGAGTTTTTTTGTTAAAATTTCGATTCTGGGCTTTTTAAATTTTCAATACTTTATTCGATGTTTCAGATATTTCAAAGATATTTAATACTATCTCAAAACTGATTTTTTTCAAGAACTTCCATTTTTTTAAAATCTATCATTTAGAAAAGCTCAATATTTTGCCTCCAAATTTGGAATTTTGACTTCAAACTAAAAAATAAATTAATTTTAAAATCTAATCCTGGATTTTTTCCCCAAATTTTGTCTTAACCTTGAAGTATGACATTTTTCGTGATCAGAATTTTAAGAAGGAAGTGAAGATGTCGAAGTTTCGGGATTAAAGATTTTTCATTCAAAATTGGCCTTTTCGTTGATTTTGCAGAATAATCTTTTTATTTTCCTTTCTTTTGACGTAATTAATTTCTAATTTTAAACATGGGGCTCTGTTATCACAAGAAAAAAAGAAAAAAAGTTAAAAACTTTAATTCCGAAATTTCATCTTTCTTTTCTTTTATAATTTTCAGCATATTTCCTTAAGATTTTTGAGATCACACCTGTCAAGATCGAAAACTCTTAAGATGGTCTTTTTTATAAATTGTAGGTTTTTTAAAATTCAACTTTAACCTAAACTTTCCATTTTTTGCAAGGATTTCAAATATTTTTGGATATTTCAATTTTTTTAAATCATTATCAAGTTAAAGTTAAAGTCAAAATTCTAGAAGTAAAAATATTTATAAAGATTGAAGGGAAAATTTTGAGCTTAAAGTAAAAAGAAAATAAAAAAAGTGAAGTTTCGAAAACTTCTCCTAGAAATTCGGCTTAAACTAAAACATTTTTTGAAAATTCCTCTTTCAAAATCCGGGGAAAGGTTTTAAATGTCTAGTTTTAGGTCTAAATTCTAAGAAAAAAATTCGATTTTCTATTCTAATTGAAACAAAAGAGCAAAACATTAAAAACAAAGGTTTTGAAAATTTAGTGACTTGATTCTCAAAGTCTTGATCATTTTTGAAACTAATTCGACATAAGATAAAGAAATTTTTTTTGTATTTCCCAACATCTGGAAATATGCTGGAGTGCAGCCTGTCCCAAAAAAGAAAAAAAGGAATCTGACTAACAACTATCGCCCTATATCTTTGTTACCTGTTATATCTAAAGTGATGGAAAAGGTTATCAACATCGAGATTCTCAAATATCTGGAGGAAAATAGCACCATCTGTGACAGGCAATACGGTTTTAGACAACAACGTTCCATTGGCGATCTACTGGCATATGTTACTCGTATCTGTAACTCAGCTATCGAAAAACATGATGAGGCTAGGATTGTGGCATTGGATATCTCAAAGGCTTTCGACAGAGTCTGGCACCGATCTCTTCTCGCCAAATTAATATCTTATGGTCTTCCTCCTGGACTCTGTCATTTGATATCCAATCAATTTTCTCGCTGACAGATCTCTTTAGGTCGTCGTCGATGGCATCTCATCCGGGACATTTGCGATTAACGCAGGGGTCTGTTCTGTCTTCTACTCGAATTCTGTTACACATAAACGATCTCTTAGCTTCAACTTCCAATCCTATACACAGCTACGCAGATGATAGTAATTTTGTGTCATATTTTTTCTCCGACAAACCATTATCTATCGCTGCTTCAGTTCGACTAAGGGAACTCTTTTCTACAAGTACCTACTATAATGGAGGATGCTCGCAGGAACTAATAGGATTGATCCCCCCAAGGGCAAGATTATTGAGGCGTACTAGACAGTCGGAGACAGCAAATTCCTGTGCGGTCCAGCTTGACTTCTGTCTGCGGAAACTCTTTTTTCTATAGAACTTCCAAGATATGGAACTTGTTACCGAGAGAAATTTTCCCCTGAAATTACAGCCAATCCTTGTTTAAGAAGGCGGTTTATCGCCATCTATCCTTGTTTCCGCATCCTACTCCCAGTGCTTTGAAAACATAATGGGGCTACCCTTTGCGAGTGGATTAAACTTAAAAGAAAAAAAAATAATACCGACAAACACTCAAAATTTATAAGATACTTAGAAATGTCTAAAAAAAGACTACACTTTAGAAATCGATTGAAAATTTTGAAATGAATTTCAAATTGTAGTAAAAGTAAAAATCTGGAAAGGGAAAATTCAAAATTTAGCTGATAGAAAAATTCTTAACCAAATGTTTAATTTACTACGGAAATTTCAATTTTAATGGTAAAATTCAGATTTTAAATTTAAATATTCGACTTTTCTCTTTAAATTTTAAACAAATCATATACTATAAAAAATTAATAGAAAAATAAAAAAGGTCAATTTTAAAACCCAAAATCTGAAAAGAATCTTCCCTTTCTTTGAAATTTCATTCAACGAGGAAACTTTGAACTGATCAAAAAGGAATCTAAAATTTCAAGTTTAATTCAAATTTTTAAATATATCAATAACGAAGTTTCGAATTGTGCGGTAAAAAGAAAAAACTTGAAATTGATATCAAGTTCTCTACTTTTTTCTCTAAATTTTGCTTAAAAATGCAAAATGTCTAGAAAGTCCAAACTTCGTAACTAAAGCGGAAATGTGAAAAGAACCCCTTTCTCTATGAAAAGAAATAAATTGTAAGTTTACATCTGAAACTTTAAGAAAAAGTTAAGATTTTGATAATGAAAGCAAAAAACTTCACTTCTCTACAAAAAATCGATATTACAAAAATGATAATTTCAACAACAAAAAAACTAAATTTGTAGAAAAATTCTTAGAATTTTCAGACTTAAAAGTGAATTGTTAAAAAAATAAAAAAACACTAGAGGAAAATAAATCAACAGGAAAAAAAGATTTATAAAAAAATCAAACATTTAGAAGAGAGTCGAAATTTTGAGTAAAAAACCTCGAAATTTCTAATTTAAAGTCAATATTTTAGAAAAAATAAGTTGCAACATCCAAGTTCAAAATTTGGGGAAAAATATCAAATTTTTGAAAAAAAGACCTCGAAATATACAACGAAATGGATATAATATAACAAAAATCCACAAAATTTTGAGTTTCCTCTCAAAATTTCAATTTTAATTGTGAAATTTCCACGTCAATTATTGTTTGAATGATGGTCCTTATTTAAGTTATATGGCAATATAGATTAACAATGTTTGTGGAGAACAAATATGTTCACGTTTTTATACATAACATACAACTCTCTAAAAAACGGTTGCTAACACAACTAAACTATTATTTGTTTCATTTCACAGGGTGGAGGTATTTTGATTGTCTCGCTCTAACAATTATATTATTTGACCTTTTTTTAGCTACGTAGACTCAAAACTCTAAAATATTAGAAAAAAACTTTATGAGATTGAAATCAACATTTTGTGAAAAAGGAAAAAATTTGTCCTTAAAATTTTGGACTTTTAAAATCAAAATTTGCTGGCCTTTTGAAACTACTTTATGATCTAGAGCAGGGGTCGGTAAACTTTTAAGTCAAAAAAGCCAACTGCAATACAAAAATTGGTTTCGTAAATTTCAGAGCCACAAAGTTTTCTGATTTTACATTTTATTTCAAAATTAAATCAGGTACATCAGACAAAATATGGGATAGAGAGAAACCCCTTTGACTCATGTAGTCAAACGAAAACATATTCAGCCTGTCTCAAAATTTAGAGCTTTATTTCAAAATCTGCCTTCTTCTCGCAGATTCGACTTTTTTTAACTCTTCCCTGCATTCGTCTTTGCTTAACTATGTATTTTACTGCTAAAATAAGATTTGTTTCCCTAAATCTTCGTTTCTTCTCAAAGTTAACAATCTGTGAAAATGGTTACTTTTTTCTAATTCGACTGACTAAAAGATTCGACCTATTTCTCAAAAATTCATCTTTTGTCCATTTCTTAGTAAAAAAAAGTAAAAATTTGAAGATCTTAAATAAAAGAGTTTTTGAAGATTTCGACCTTTTCTTCAAAGTTTTCTTTTTCGAAATTTAGATCTATTCTTAAATTTGACTTTTTCCAAATTACATTTTTTTGACTTTATTCTAAATTGCCACTTTTTCTCGAAATTTCTATTCTTTTTAAATAACGTTCCTTTTCCAAATTTCACCATTTCCGCCAAATATTGACATCTGCTGAATATTTAAACTTTTATTTATTTTCTGGAAATTTCGACCCGTTTCCCAAAATTAGGTGTTTCTCGAAATTCCAACTTTTAACTGATTATTATGTTACTGCAAGCTGCGATTTTATCGACAAAATTCGCGAACTTTTAGAATGTTTGACTTTAAAAATTTGATTTTGTTTTTAAAATATAACTTTCTCTGGGAAACTGTGACATTTTTTTTAAAGTTCGACACTTTTCTCGAAACTAGAAGTTTTGTCGACATTTATTTTTATTTAGAAATTAATGTACCAATTTTTTCAACATTCGAATTATTCTGAAAATTTGAACTTTTTCTTATTCGTCCTGTTCTCGAAATTTCAAATTTATTCTCAAAAATTTAACTATCTTCTTCATGGTAGACCCTTATTGACCGGAAATATTATGTTTTTTCAATTTATTTAACATTTCTTCGGCCCAGTTTGGAAATATTTAAATTTTTCAAACCATGAAAAATTTAAATATTTCCAAACTGGGCCGAAGAAATGTTAAATAAATTGAAAAAAACACAATTTAACTATCTATGGAAAATTGCAAATTATATATTTTCTTCTTCTCTGAAAAACTTCGACTTCTTAAAATTCGACAATTTTTTCTAAGCTTTGAGTTTTTTACAATTTCTCTTTTCGAGATTTTACAATTTTTCACAACATTCCAATTTGTTTAAAAACTTCAGGTTTTTAAATTTGTTCTAGGTTTCAATCTATTATTAAAATTCGATGTTTTTTTTATAAAATTTAGCTTTTTTGAGAATTTTTGACAAATTCATATTTTTCGAAATCTCTTTTTTTTTCAAAATTCGAATTTTTTCGGAAACATCAACTTTTATTTCGAACGAAATTCAAATCCTAAAATTTGATTTTTTTTCTTAAAATTTGACTTTCTCCAGAAAATGTTGACCTTTTTTTTAAAGTTTAACACTTCTCGAAATTGAAAGTTTTATCGACATTATCTTTCCTTTCGAAATTATTTTACCAATTTTCTCAAAATTCGATTTATGTGAAAATTTTGGGTTTTTTTAATTCGTCTTGTTTTTGAAATTTCAAATTTATTATCAAAATTTAATTTTCACTGGAAAATTGCAAATTTTTATCGACTTTTTTAAAGATCGACACTCTTTTAATCTTCCAGTTTATTTTAACAATTTCTCTTTTATATAAAAATTTCAAGTTTTTAAATTTTTGAGTTTCAATCTATTGTCGAAATTCGATTTCTTTTTGAAATTTTGCCCTTATTTGAGAACTTTAGACAAATTCATTTTTTTAATCTCTTAATCTCTCTCAATTTGTTTCGAAATCTCTTCCTTTTTCTGAAAATTTGGCTTTTTCTGGGATGTTTTGATCTTTTTTTAAGTTAGTTAAACACTTCTCGAAATTTTCTTGCAATTTTCATACAAAATTATTGTACAAATTTTCTCAAAATTTAACTTTCTCTGGAAAATTGTAAATTTGTTGTCAAAGTTTCGAGCTTTTCTTAAAATTTAGACTTTTTCTTTGAAATTTTTTCTAAAATTTGAGCTTTTTCTTCTTCTTTGTAAGACTTTGACTTTTTTAAATTTCAACTTTTTGTTCTACGCTTCCAGTTTACTCTTATAATTTCTTTTTTTTTCTAAAATTTTCCTTTTTGAGAACTTTCAATAAATTCATTTTTTATTCGAAATTTCTCCCTTTTTCCCAATTAGGCAAATCATTGTTTTAATTTCTTCATTTTTCCCAATTTTTTTCCAAATCTCTTCCTTTTTCTCAAAATTCGGTTTTTTTCTGAGAAATTTTGACCTTATTTTAAAGTTCAACACTTCTCGAAATTTTAGTGCAATTTTCTTTCGAAAGTATTTTACCAATATTCTTAAAATTCGAATTTATCTGAAACTTTGGAGTTTTTTTTAATTCGTCTTGTTGTCGAAATTGAAAATTTATTCTGAAAATTTAACTTTCTCTGAAAAATTGCAATTTTCTATGGACATTTCGAGCTGTTCTAAACTATTTCCATGAAATTCTTTCTAAAATAAGACTTTTTTCTTCTTCACTGAAAAACTTTTTTAAAGATCGACAATTTTTTTAAGGTTCCACTTAATTTTTACAATTTCTCTTTTCGAAATTTTACTATATTTCAAAAAATTCAAATTTGTCTAAAAGTTTCAGGTTTTTAATTTGTCCTGGGTTTTCAATCTATTGTTGAACTTCTACGTTGTTCTAAGATTGTACCTTTTATTGAAAGCTTTTGATAAATTCATATCTTTCGAAATCTCTTTCTTTTTCTCAATTTTTGTGGAATCTCTTCTTTTTTCTCAATGTTTTCAAAGTCTCTTTCTTTTTCTTAATTTTTTCGAAATTTCTTTTTTTCAAAATTCGGCTTTTTCTTTTATTTCGGACTTTGATATTTGCCGCTTTTGTAAATTTAGATTTTTTTTCTCACAAAAAGTAATTCACGAAATCTCAAGGTTGTAGAAAATGTACAAATAAAAAAATAAAAATCATAGGAAAAATATTTTTTAGAAATTTCGACTCCCCAAGTTGGTCTTTTTTTAGAAATTTCAAATTTTATGTGTTTTTTCAAAATGTAAATATGAGTCAATCGAAAATTTCGGAAAAATACTTCTTGAAATCATAACTTTTTGTTAAAATTTAAGTAAAACGTAAAAATTCCCAGAAAAGTATTTTTGGAGATTTCGACTTCTGCAGGTCACTTGTTTAATGAGTGTCTGCATGACAGTCCACCCCAGCTTTTATTTATTTTTTTAGGGGAATTTAAAGAGCCACAATTTTCTTTTAAAAGAGCCGTATGCGGCTCCCGAGCCGCGGTTTGCCGACCCCTGATCTAGAGACTTAACATTTTTTTAAGAAGATTCAATTTAGAGATTCAGCTTGAAATGTTGAAAACTTTTTTAATAAACTTGGTTTATTTGGTATTTTTAATAAACTTATTTTAAATTTTGACTTTCTTCCTCAAAATTTTACTTCCAGCTGGTAATTTTGGTTTCTATTGTATTATCTTACCGGCTTCAAACTAAAAATATTAATTTAAAACAGGGTAATTGTGCCAGTAGCTGGCCACTTTAAAAAGTGGACCACTAGTCGGAGGCATAATTTAATCTTTCCTAAATTGTTTATGCCTGACTGTAAATGTAGCAGGCTATTCGCATAGAAAAACATCTATCATAACGCTGATCGGAAAAAAGATATATTTCAATAAATAATTTTGTTAGGCACAAATAAAATTGTGGCGGCCGACTACTGGTGGGTGGACGGCTACTGGCGCATTTCCCCTAGTCGAACTCGAATAGAAATTTCGTCAATTTTTTTTTTATAAATAGATATAAATAGTAAAAGTTGAACCTTTTTTAATGAAATTTTTTCATTGTATCTCCCCATCATGGGCATAAAATCGTTTAGTTTAAAGCATATATAAGTGTCGTTTTAATTTCTCTAGCACGCATATTCTTCAATCAACTAATAATAGATTTGAAAGCTAGCCAATCTGAAACGTCTGGAGCGAGCGAATTTAAATTTAGATTTGAATGTGTAAATAAATGAAGGCGTGTATTTAAAACGATTTTTTAATTTATAGTGTTTTTTAACAATTACGATGGAGTTAAGATTACTTTCTTGCCCTTTGTGCCTTCAACCTAGTTTTAAAAATGTGGATGTGCTTCGTTCTACTTTGATTAATGTAGCCACAACAGAACTATCTTGTCCAGTTTGTAATGACACCCTAATGGGTTTGGATAAATTAACCATCCATCTCTTTAGCCATATTACACTACTTAACTCAAATAATGTGATAAACGATCCGGAACCCGTTCCAAAGGGTGAATGTGTCGACAAGAATAAACCTAATCCAGATGTGAAGACTCAACCCGATCAAATTTCAGTTGAAAAGGAACGAACGGAATGGAACACTGTAACCTGTGAAATTTGTAATTTTAAATTCAACGATAAGAATATCTTAGAGATGCACCAAAAGCTGCTGCACCAAACTTCACCTGATAAAAAAACCGGCATCTACAGTTATCATTGTCATTTGTGTAGTAAAAAATTTAGAATGAAAGGCAGCCTTATGGTACACCTAAGAGTTGCCCATTACGGTTTCATACATCCTCCCAATGGAAATGAGGCGAATGACGACAGTTCAGAGCACGATGCTGCTTTGGAGGAAATCCCTGGTTTAAGTAAAAGAGCAGAGAGTGGTAAAGTAACGAATTATGGGAATAAACAGTGGGAGTGCGACATTTGTTCAAAAATGTTTACCACCAAATATTTTTTAAAAAAACATAAACGCTTGCACACAGGTAAGGACGTTATTTTAATAGGCTATTTTTTATTAGTTCAATTGTTGATACCTATGAGCGAAACCCAGAATCCTAATTATCTATTACTTTTTACCGATAATCGCTCAAAGATACACATCCAAGCAATACCTAAGTTACTCCCCCTGCTAGATCAACCGTAAGATCCCTACTTAACGAAGAAATCCATCGTAAACACAAAACCCAATGGGCATCAATAACAACATGTCGACAGACTCAGGCATTCATTAGAATGCCACGCAGAGAAAGGGCAAAACTAAGAGCCTACAACTTTCAAGAAGTAATTTCAGGAAACTTGTAGGGATTTGGTCAGTGTCGATTAAACAAACACCTCCACAGAATGGGAATTATAAACGACCCGAGTTGTGGGGGTGTTTAGAAGAAGATGCGAGTGTCGAGCACGTGATGTGTCACTGCCCGGCACTAGCATCAATCAGAGGATCCACTCTGGGGGACTTCTGGTCTAGTGTAACCAGTTTGAAGAGGCGCATCCAAGGGACGTTCTTCAGTTTCTCAACAAGGTTGGGTGGCTGAATGAATGTCCAAGGATACCTCAATCAATCACGTGCACACGACCTGGCCTAAACTCTAGGCAACCTTCTTCGAATTCAGAATCCAGACCTAAGCTGTCCTTATTTTACTTCATAGAATTAGTTTCAGACAATTAAACTGCCTTTATTTTCTTTTTCTAATGGTGCTTGTTTCAGGTGAAATGCCTTACTGCTGCCAGCAGTGCAATAAATCGTTCACTTTCCAACAATCTTACCATAAACATATGTTGTACCATTCATCTGAAAAACCCCACACATGCAACGAATGTGGCCGATCCTTTAAGGAATTGTCCACTCTGCAGAACCACGCCAGAATACATTCTGGTGAACGACCATTTGCTTGCGAATCTTGCGGTAAAATCTCCAAAAATATGATTTTCCTATAGAAAACCGTTACTGATTTTAGGCAAACGATTCAGACAACGCGTATCTTATTTAGTTCATCGCAGAATCCACACGGGTGTAATGCCGTATAAATGTACGGCTTGTGACAAGACTTTCAGATATAAAGTAAGTCAGAGGTCTCATAAATGCCCGGCAAATCCTCCTGGTTCGGTTGTGAGGATATCAGACAGTCAAGCAGATCCTGGGAAGTGTATTTTGTCGGTGGATTATGCCACGGGAGATATAAATATCATACCAGAAAATAAGTCTGGGGCCTGTGAGCATACTTCTGATGGTGGAAAAGAAACTTTAGGTGACTGCTGCGTTGAAGAGAATCAAAAGGATAACTTAAATCAAGAATCGATCCAAATAATTTTTTCGGACAGTTGCAGGGAGACTAATCAAACGGTTATTCCCGACTTATATTCCATGGTGTTATCTCCGTTATTACCGGAAGTTGAATCTTTATGTTTGAGTAATACTTCACCACAGATTGAAAACAAACTCATTTTTGATGCTGACTAATAATTAACGGTTTTCTTACAGTAAATAGATATTTCTAAAACTATGAGTTTTTATTGAATGAACATAGCAGGATCGTATTCATAAAAAATGTTTATTAAAATATGGAAATTGTAATTTATACAGAATATACTTTTTATTACATAATTATAAAACTCGATTTTTTACAATATAATACCATCGGTCTTTTTGCTATAACAGTTTACATTCTCGTTTTTTCTTTTTCTTTTTACCATGGTCACGGCTAGCTCGAATTGCCGCAACGAAAACTTCTTCAATTCCTACACTTCTTTTGGCAGAACACTCCACATAAGCGTGCGCTTTAACCTTCCGTCTCAAGCTTTTTCCTTGATCGGTTGTATAACATCTAAATCCTGGATCATCCCTTAGATCAGTCTTCGTAGCTAAAATAGAATAAACTGAAAGTTGGGATACGTTTACAACAATTTCGAAGTAAATACTAAAGCAAACTGATTACTTTGTATTTCAACTAGGACAACAAAACAATAGGATTACCGGGGCTGCAATGTGAATAATTGAACCAAAGGGCGGTACTTTACTTACCAACTAGTACGAAAGGAGTATGAGGTTGGTAATGTTTTAATTCAGGAACCCATTTGGTAGCTACGTTAGCATAAGAGGCCGAATTGGAATCGACCGAAAAACATACTATAAAGCAGTCTGTCTATAAAAAAAATTACTATAAAATCTAACATACTAGAGCTCTAACTTACATTGGGATAAGACAACGGTCTTAATCTTTCGTAGTCTTCTTGTCCTGCTGTATCCCATAATGTCATGTCATATTCTAAGCCGTCAACGCTTATTTTCTTAATGTAATTTTCAAAACTGCAAACAAAAAAGAGTCATGTAACTTATATAATTGAAAACTCTCTGTATCTTCTTTGCGACGTTTCGTTAATTCCAGTCTCATTGAAACGTAAAATTTTATTATTATTTATTATTAATTTTTACGGCAGTTTTTAAGTGTTTTTTTACTGAGTGTTAAATCACAAACAGCGATTGACAAAGATCTAACGCAATCGCCGGTTGGGGCAATCTTTTATAAATTGCCCCAAAAGCGATTGCGTTAGATCTTAATCCTTAACAAAAAAAAGGTAACTGAAAATCTAGACGTTTAAAAGAAGCAACTGGCGAAGAAAATGCCACTCAATAGGAATGGAATTATATAATTCAAGTCAAACTTTAAGTTAAATCAACTTATATAGTTAGTAGTTTAAAATATACGTACACCGTGGGAACATACTCTTCGGGAAACTTTCCTTCTGTATAACAAACTAGGAGGCAAGTTTTTCCAACTACACCATCGCCTATGATATTGATTTTCAATTTTTTCGTTTCGCTCATTTCCCTGAAATGTTTAAAGCGGTAAAATCAGTTAATTGTTGCCAAATTTTTGAATAGTGACTTTTAAGATGCTTCACAAAGTTGAGTTTTTGATGACCACCGATAAAATTTACCAGCAAAATTAGAAACATTTTCACAAAGAAAATTGTTTTAAATTATTGTTGTATTCGGTGTAAATTGAAAATTTAAATGACGTCACACCGTTGGGCGTATCTCTGAATTATTCAAATAAAATAAGCAACTCTGGTATACCTTACCTTGGTAAATTAAAGCTGAATTGTTAACGACATTCACATCTTCACATTTATTACTGTTGAAATTATAACAATTTTATTTGATGTTTCAGACACTAAACTATATAGACATACGGATATCTAGTTAATTATGTAGGAAAGGAAATCGTTATCTACTCTTATCTTGGAGTTTTCAAGTTTATTTGTCTATAGAGTTACACAGTTCTATATCACGATAATTATTAGATGTACATCAAAGAGTAAATTTTGAAACAATCGTTTGAACTGGCTCTTTTGGTTTGCGCGGTTCAAGTTTAAAATTCCCGTTTAATTGTTTTAATTCACCTAATTAGGTAATTTGGCTTCTATTACATATATAAAGTGCGTTGGTGGATACGTGCATTGCACCAATTTGTTATGTTTACAATAAGGTCAAATACCTTACTTTTCCAGTAAGCATTTTTCACTGGGAATTTGTTATTTTACAATCAGTTTACACATTTATTACAAAGTTTTTTTAATAAAATAAGGTAAAAATGAAGCAACTTATTTGTATTTACCGCAAATTGATGTTAAATAATTTCAATTTATAAAAAAACACCATTTTGTCGCCAACGCTTCCGAATTATTTACTTTCTAATCAAAATAATGTCTTAACTTAAGATAAATCAAACGCTCGCAGGGTGAAAAGGATTTTAAGGATTAAAAACGGGGGTTTAAGGGATCATTTTTCAACAGTGTTAAATGTGAATGAATGTTAAAACCCTTTCTTTTTTCTCTTGTAGTTATATATTATTTTCTTTTTTTAATTGCTATTGACTTTTTATGCTTCTAAATAAGTTATTAATTTAACAAAAATGTTCTGTGTTTATAATCATTTATTGAGTTCATCTGTTAGAATTCAACAAGATAAACACAGTGGGGTGTTTTTCGTAAATTATTGAAAAATTTAGGTATATAGTTTCAAAATGAAGCTAGCTCAATAAAATCAAATTGAATTAATCATCCCCTATTATTTCATCAAGATGTTTATGTGTAATAAACTAACAGACGATCCTAAACAATTTAAGGAATTCATCAACAATATCTCCGAAATCAATATAAATTGCAATGATTATTGAATCGTATTGATATTTTAACAGAGTGATAAGTTGATAACTGTCATATCTACAAACTGATAAGAGAAATATCAATTTAAAAATCAATAAATAAAATATGGAAGATATATTTCCCATCAAGCGACAGTGATTAATTCTACTTACAGGAATTAGTCGTTAAATAAATGAAAACCGAATTAGAAATCAGCTATCGCTATTATTATCTTTTATTAATTTGAAAGTAGTTCAAGCTTAATTTTTTTAATTTAATAATTAATTACTAAAGCACTGAACTAAACACTGTGGCTTGTGATTAAGTCACCCCTTTACCAATATCGATTTGAATCTCAATGCGGATGACGTCGATGCATCTTTTGCTTATCTTTTTAGATTAGTACGCTTGAAAATGACAGTTCTGCTCGCGAAATAAGTATCGCCTAATTATTTATTTAATTGCCGATGTGGTAAAGGGGTGAAACCTTCTTTGGACTTAGTAATTAATAATAATTTTAATGTTAAGTTCAACTTTTATTTTATTATTATTCTTAATTTTATAAATTTCGGGTTTTCTGGGATTTTTTTTTGAAATCTAAATTTACACTTGCCTTTTTCCGTAAATACAAAGAGGTGGAAAAACTATCAATTTAATTTTTTTTTGAAATTTCCAATTTAAAGTCGATATTTTGATTTTTTAAAGAAATTTCAGGATTAAAGTCGAAATTTCGACTTTTATCTCGGCTTTAATCTCGACATTTCACTTTGATCTCGAAATTTCGACATTAATCTCAAAATTTTGACTTTATTCTCGAAATTTTGACTTAAATCCTAATTTTGGTGGAACGGTCTGATCCTCGGTTATCTTCAAAAATTGAAATACAGAACTTGTCCCCTGAAACCAAGAAAGCTTAAAAAACACAACAAACGTTGCTGCTCTAACGCGTTTCGACAGCCAAGCTATCATCTTCAGGGAGATACTGGTTTCTTGATTTCTTGGTGTCAGGGGACGAGTTCTGTATTTCAATTTTTAAATCCTAATCTAAACGTCATTAAATATTTTGATTTGTTGTCGACCGTTTTAAGAATGATTCTTTTGTATTTTATGTCAATTTTTGCTGAAAATTATTACATTGTTAATAATGGTAATAAAAATAACAGGGAAAACGTTTAGTCCCGTTATTTCTCCCAAACAACGTCTGAAATATAGGCAACACATTAATCATCACAATGTTTAGGCGTGAAGCCAGCTTTACTTCTGGTGATTTTTTTTGTACTTATCTTTAAATTGATTTAATACTTTTATCTGAAATAAACCATAAAGTGGAATTTCGACTTTAATTTTGGAATTTCTAAAATAACAATTTAACTCGATGCCCGTTATACTCCGTATGATACAAAAGTTCCTAAAACTTAAACGTTAACATTTTTATCAAACTGTCAGATGCGAAGTAGCTCAAAAAGAAGTAGTTCCAATCTCCCGTTAATTGCAAGTGTCAAATCTGACATTGCTTTAACCTCGATTGCACGGAAATTTATCTCGGAATAATAATAATAAATTCGTTAGTTTTATAACACAACATACGTACGTATTCGATTTGCATAACATTTCTTTATTTCGTTTGCTTTCGATAGCAGTCGAACGAGGGGAACAAAGGTAAAGAAGCGGATTAAGCAATCAACATTTTTTTTTGTAATTTATGTATACGTGACAAACCGCTCTTAAATTATGGCTGGTGAGTAATTTAAATAATATTATGCCGTTTTCATTCGTTTGAGCATATTAATACGGTAGAAGATGACTACTAAAGAAAATCCTCTTATTCCAGGCCCAAATCCCTTTGATAAATATCTAAAGACTTTAACCGTAGAAGGCAAAACATTCAAGTACTATGACTTAACATCATTCGGTTCAAAATATGGTAAATCGTACGGAATGTCATTTATCCTTTTTAATTTAACATTTCGTAGACCGTTTACCCTATTCCATTAAAATACTACTGGAGTCTGCAGTTAGAAACTGTGACAATTTTCAAGTAAAACATACAGATGTGGAGAACATTCTTAATTGGGAACAAAATCAAAAATTGCAAGATGATATCGAAATACCATTCAAGCCTGCGAGAGTCCTGTTGCAGGACTTTACTGGTGTTCCGGCAGTTGTTGATTTTGCCGCCATGAGAAATGCTGTTAAAGAATTAGGCGGTGACCCACAAAAAATCAACCCCATTTGCCCGGCGGATCTCGTTATCGATCACTCCATTCAAGTGGATTTTGCTAGGAGGTAAGTGGTGTGGTTTTCGGTTTACCAAATTTTCCTTATCCTAACTATATTATAGCCCTGATGCCCTTCAAAAGAATCAGGATTTGGAGTTTGAGAGAAATAAGGAGAGATTTATGTTTTTGAAGGTATTTTTGTATAATTTATTTATGTATAATTTTTAATGTTGTTATATTTATGAGAGATTTGAAGATAATAAAGTAACTTTGTTTAGTGGGGCGCTAAAGCTTTTGATAACATGATGATTGTCCCTCCCGGAAGTGGTATAGTTCATCAAGTAAATTTGGAATATCTTGCAAGGGTTGTGTTTTCCGGAAACGAAGGTTCTGTATTATACCCAGACACAGTGGTGAGTTGTCAAAAGTTCCACATAGGGTACAAACAAAGAAGGCGATAAGTCAATTTTTTCAAAAAATGAATGCACCATCTGCAAGCCACCTGTAAAGTTTTATTTCGTCCAGAATCAAATGCAAAAAGTACACAAAGTTATAATACATTTTCGTTTTTCTTTAATAATGAAATGGTAGAGGATCTACATCTGAAAATCTGGTTTTCTCAAAATTAACTTATTTTGACATATCGCCTTCTTTGCCTGTACCCTTCAACTGTTTTTCTGAATACTCAAATAATTGACATCTTTAACTGAATCTGTTTCATTGTCCAGGTTGGCACTGATTCACACACAACGATGATAAATGGATTAGGAGTTTTGGGTTGGGGAGTTGGTGGGATCGAAGCAGAAGCCGTAATGTTGGGACAATCTATCAGCATGTTACTACCCCAAGTAGTTGGTTATCGCTTGTATGGTAACTTAAGTCAATATGCAACATCTACTGATTTGGTTCTTACAATTACTAAAGTAAAATTGTAACAACAATCGTTGACTCGAAACTAAATTATGGTTTTCTAGCATTTAAGGCAGCTTGGGGTAGTGGGGAAGTTTGTAGAATTTTATGGACCTGGTGTAGCAGCTCTTTCTATCGCCGATAGGGCAACTATCGCAAATATGTGCCCTGAATATGGGGCAACAGTTGGCTTTTTCCCAGTTGATGAACAATCTTTGGTATACTTAAAACAAACAAGTAAGTGCACAATATTTTTTGTAAACTAAAAAATATTTTTGGTAATTGTGAGATTTTTGTATTATAAATTTTAAGGTTTTCCTCGAAAAATTTCTAATTGTTCCATAGGAAAAATGAAGTATTTAATATGCTCGATTTATTTTATAAAAGTGATGATTTTTGCTAAATTTTTAGCTGAAAACATCGATTTTGACCCCAACTCATTATCTAAAAGCTAGTTAATGATAAGAAGCAAAGAATACTGGAATGTTTGAAGCTGAATCTGGTTATCATTAAATACTTTTAACACGTTAATTGGTGTTTCGGTCAATTGGACTGAGAAAATAACTTCCCTCTGGTCCAACTTGACCAGCGGGAGTCTGTCTATATGACCAAGTCTATTTTTCAATACCAACTCAGTATGATTGAGACACATTTCCCCGATTTTATTTGCTGGGGTGATTTTGACCTCATGTGAAATATGCTGCTGGCCTGCTGGCACTTAACATGTTAATAGATAAAACCAATTTTAAAAAATAAAACTTAATTATAGACTAACTTAATGTAAAGATTGTTATAGTTAATAAGATAAGGCACTCACTTAATTCTATTAGAGCTCTTATCTACAGCTACATAATACTGTTAACACTAGAACCTGTTGATAATGCAAATTAACCTGATAGCGACCTGAAACCATAAGTTTTTATTAAAATCGCTCAACGCGCCGAAATAAGTTTCCACTTCAAAAAAAGAGGTGGTATTTATAGTAATATTTTTATGAACTAAAATTAATTAACATCCTTTTAAAGCTGGCAATGTTCAAATACAGCTGGTTATTCTGAAAATATTTTATTTTGGTGCAATAGATTTTTTATAGTTAAGTGTAGTAATTTTTAAATTTATTTGACCTATTTTGAAATTCATTTAAAATCATTTGTAACGAGGCGGTGTGGCGCACTGCGCTAGCATGGTGTTTCGAGGTTATTTCTAATTGAAATTCCGTATCGCGTGGATGCCGTTGATAGGCAGCTAGGAGCATAGTTCCGAGCGCACCAACTTATTTAAATTTCCTTATAATGGAATAAAACGTATGCGAACTCTATTCTAAGTCACTTACAAGTACAAGTTAATATGGATACCACTATTTGGTGCTTAACAATGTCTTCATATTCTTTTACATTAAAGAGAAGACACGAGTTGCGCGAGCCTTTAGGATCAACCGCCACTGGTAAAAATTTAAACACTGCGCAAATTATAAATATTTTTTCAATAAATTACTATCTTCCTTCAAATCTTTTGCAACTTGAAATAAAATTGACTGCGAATAATTATATATTTTTAATTAGCTGAATTGTTCTATCTAGATTTTGGAAACGTTACTAATTCTGCTTTTTTATGAGAAAAAAATCTCTTAATACTCGTCTATTAGCTTAGTGATATTGAAGTTACAAAAATCAAATTCGAGACTATTATTATGCACATTATTTATAGATTATAGAAGAAGAAACGGACATAATGAAAAGATTACTTACCAAAAAGAAAAAAGCTTATTATCAATAACACAAAGCATACGCTTAAATGCAGATTTTTAAAAAATAAAGTAACTTACCCCTGAATGAATATAATTGATAGAACACAATTGTTTACTTTTTGTTAATACACATTAATGCGTCAGTTATAAATAAATTGCAGACGAAATCAGTACCACTATGGGGCAGACTAACACCCAGTGATGATAAAAAAACGCATCACCTGAGTGTAGTTTGTCCAACAGTAACACATTCTTACAGGTCGATCAGATGAGCAAATAAAATTAATTGAAGAATACCTGAAAGCAACTGGACAGCTTCGTAACTACACAAGTGGAGACAACGAACCTGTTTTCACTCAAACCGTCAGCTTGGATTTGGCCACTGTAGTTTCTTCAGTAAGCGGTCCAAAGAGGCCCAACGATAGAGTCTCTGTGGCGGATATGAAAGCAGACTTCGCCGCCTGTCTCAAGAATAAGGTAAGCGGAATTTTGAGCAACACAGGATGATTTCTACCCGGTGATTCGTACAAATAAATAAAACAAGCACAAGGTACAAATCACCTCGCATTAACTCTCGTTCGGTTTTCTCCGATGAGACGAGCACCACCGTATGACAAGCTAAAACCCAGTGATGTTTTAAAAATCCATCAGCCGAGTCTAGTTTGCCAAAAGGTAATGCCCACGTGCATTTCATGCATGCAAGTAGGCAACTACAGCTGTGATATGGTGAAATAATACAAATCACACCTTTAGTTCCTTAACTGCACACAATTATAATATCTGGAAACGTGAGTTTGCGATTTGTTGTCTTCGTGTCGATGCGCCAATCACATTTTTCTTTGCTGAATCTAGCTTTATGATTTTTAAAATACATCATAAGTTAGATCACCAAAGAAAAATAAAATTGACGTGGTTGCACTGATAGGGAACTAACAACTGACTGAAGAGCTATTGCCTTATTCTTATATACGATTTAGGTAAGATTGACGATCCCCACCTTATCTATTTCAAGTATTGTTATTTACTTATTACTAATGATGAGTAATTAGTGGAGAGAGTTCTGGCAGGATATCGGTAATTTGAGTCTTTTTTGTTTATTAAAACAATGTATTCGAATTTACTAGAAATATTGATAACAACTATGCAGGAGGCATGTGCCGTAACATAAGTAACGAAAAACGTGAAAAAAAAGTAAAAATATAAAATTGGGGGGCTCTAGAATTTTAGAGGTATTGATTCCCTTGATACATCTGAGATTTTTACAACAAAAAACTTATGAATAGTTTTTTCAAGTACAGTTCAACAATTACCACTTTACCTCAAAAAGAAAACTATATTTACAAAGTATAAGGTGGTGTTAAGCCAATCGAACATCCCAAACTGATAATAAAAGAAATTTTAAAAATCAGTCTCAATTTGAAGATTTGTAGATATAGCTTTGTTAGATGTGCATCATATTGACATCTATAACATTTTTTTAATAATTTAACATTTATAATTATTATAAAGCAGAAAACCCCTTAAAAGGTACCAGCACAAACAAGCTATGCCGCTACCTGCATAGATAATCATTAGGTTGACCGGAATTGAGCCAAGCACTAAAACCTTATCACAATCTCAAAATCTTTTGATGGGAATCGATGCAAAGAATTAAAACTGGTACTGACCACGACGGGAATTGTGACTCTAATTTTTTTGAAATAATATTTTAAAGCTTACGACTGGTTCTAAGCCTATCATAAAAATTATTACACAACTTTTACAGCAAATTTGTGGCACTTAATATGAATACGAGTTAATTTTCAAGGAATTTTTCAAGAGTTATTTTTTCTTCTAAGGCAATTTTTAGAATTCGTGATGCGAATTTGATATAAATCCAAGTCATTCATAATTCTAAAACAATTAGAATAGTGCTATCTTTGCCAGACTAAACACTTTTTAAGATATGAACAGTATAATGATACTGTAATTTTTGTTTTAATCGGCCACAGCGACAAATCATGTCGAAATTTAGTCTAGGTGCATTATCGCTGTCTTGGCGCCCTTTTGGAAAGTTTGAAGGCACATTACCTTACCGTTATTACTCGGAAAGAATAATTATGGGCAATATGTTTTTGGAATTATGTCTCCATAATGGCATTTTAGAAAGTTATTGATTTCAAAAGATGTTATTGTGGGAGAGATTAAGTAGCATTCAAGGCAAATGGATTTTTAATAATGTTACGGGCTTATTGGTTCGACAAATTAATGGGCCTCCAGTCATTATATGCTAAGGACAAGGAGTCGCGAAATTTAACATTCATTTGGGACTGGCAAATATTGACCACTTTCTCTTTGTAGCCATTTTTTTAATTTTTTCAAAATTTAGTTGCGAATTTTAGGAATAATATTCTTATGTTTGATCTAATTGATCAGTTCATTATTAATAAATAGTTGATTAATAGTTCCATAATTATGTGCAATATTTTTCTTATGTTAAGTTCGTTTAATCGGCCAAATTCATGGTTACGACCGAAGTTTCGTTTTTTATTTCGGTCAGTAGCTAGAAATTAATAATAAAAATACACCTGTTCTTAAATTTTCGAGTTTAAAACGGACGACTTCTTGCAGAATAGAGCCAACCCCAAAAAACAGTACAGTTATTGAGAAATCTATAAAATTTGACACTAATTTATAAATTACCAGTACACATAAATATAGATGGACCAATAACATATTTTGACTTAAATTATGTATTATAAAATGTATCTATTTATACTTTATCAAAAATAACATATCTACTGAAGTTTTGCCTTTTTGTGTGTTGGTTCCTTCTTGCCAAATAAAACTTTATACATTATTGTGTAAAAGGAAAGCCAATTTCGAGGAAAAAGTTAACAGATCCAGAAACATAAGAAATAAAAAATGAAATTTCGAAAATAATGCCAACTTTGAGACACAACCTAAAATTTCCGAAATAACATTTTTCAGAAAAAGGCGAACATGCTTGGAAAAATGGCGAAATTTCGAAAAGTGACGATTTTTGAAAGAAAATCCCAGAAAGCAGAATTTTAGAAATCAAGTCGAAATTTCTAACAAGACAAATTTCGAGAAAAGGGCGAGTTTTAGGAAAAAGACAAATTTTAAGGAAAAATGAAAATTTAGAAAAAAAATTAATTACGAGAAAAAAGTTGAGATTTCTAGACGTAGAATATCGAAATTTTAAATAAAAAACAGAATTTCGAGAAAAAAGTCAAACTTTAGGAATCCAGTCAACATTTCTGGAAATTCAGATCCTAAAAGATCGAAATTTTCAGAAAAAAGAAAAGTAACAGAATTTTGAAAAAAAACGAAACTTCAAGGATAACGATCAACACTTTCCAGAGAAAGTTAATTTTATGAAGAGAGTCGAATTCTGCGAATAAAGTCAAAATTAAAAAAGAAAAACGAAATTTGACAAAATCCAAATTACGGGAAACGGACGGATTTCGAGAAAAAAATGAAAATTTCGCATAGAAAGTCGCATTTTGAGTAAATTCTCATTTTGAGAGAATATTCCTTTTTAAAGGACTAATTTTTCATAAATAAACGAAATTTCGAAAAAAAGACAAATATCCGGAATATAGTTGAGATTTTCAGTAACACAAAGAATATGATTCTTGAGATAAAGTTGAAATTTGGACTAAAATAATGGATTTTAACAAAATTGACCAAATTTCGAGGAAAAAAAATCTTAATTTGCACAATCAAGAACCATTTTTTTTTAAATTGAAAATTTCGATTCAAAGACGGAAAAATTCGCCATTTCCGAAAATCTTAAATATCTCATTCTGAAGTAACCATGAAAATTTTGAAAAAATAGTCAAAATTTTAAGAAAACATTTAAACTTTATGTTCCAGAAGGCAGCAATTTTCAAAAAAAATCTAACGTTAAAAACAAAAAATGAAATTTCCAAAAAAAAAAGAATAATTGAGAAAACATATTTGAAGAAAAACTTGAAAATTGAGAAAAAATTCATAATTTATCAGAAAAAGTCAGATTTAAAGAAAAAAGTCGAATTTTGCGAATAAGGTCGAAATTTAAAAATTCGACTTCTGGAAAAATAGTCATAATTTCGGAAAAAAAAGACGAATTTCACATAGAAAGTGTTATTAGTTGGTGTGCGTCCAGGTCTCCGGATCGTTGGTGCCACCGCAGTGTGATTAAAGTTTAGTGAAGTGACCGTGCGAAAACAGATACGTTTGTTCTCCAACGGAATTGTGCGACAATGAAGAAAAAAAAGCTGAAGACCTACCAAAGGACAACAAGCCCGAAATCCGACGACGATTTTAAAAATATGTCGATAGAGGCATTAAAGGAAATACTTTTATTGATAGTAACGGCAATAAAAGACAAAGTAGGCACTTGAGCTCTACACAAAATGTAGAATGCTTGGTTGCTGAAGAAAAGAAGGAAGATTTAATCTCAAAATAAAATGAGGAAGAAAGCCAAGAAAATACTGAAAATTCCGTCGTTAACTCAGAGAGTATAGCGATGGAAAAGAAAAGAGAAGAAAAGGAAAAGCGCGTAAAGCGCAAGAAGACTGAAGAATTTAAAATAACGGCTATTCAAGCAAAGCCAAGCAAAAGTAACAACAAAACTCGTGAAAGAAAAGGACAGGTATCTCCAGTTATTCTGCGGGAGCAGAAAAATTGGACGGTAACCGCGAATACCATGAAGACGAAGAAAATTGAATACATCAAGGCACAAGCGAGTAAGGATGGAATAAAAATCTATTCTACCCGCCCCGAAGATCATCAAGCCCTTGTTAAGGAACTCAAGGAAAAGAAAATTCAGTACCACACGTACTCCCTTTTAGAGGAAAGAAACCTCAAGGTAGTACTGAGAGGAATTCCCACTTTCCTAAAGGAAAAAGAAGTTGAAGCCGATTTAAAGGAAAAAGGATTTCATCCAACTAAAATTGTTCGGATGTACAAGAGAAGCAAGGAGAGGACAATAATGCCGCTCGTCTTTGTTGAGCTAAACCGAGACGAGAAGAAGATTTACGAAATGAAAACCTGCTGCGGCCTAGATATAGGAGTAGAGGCCCTCAGGAGAAGAAAAGACGTCGGGCAGTGTTTCAACTGCCAGAGCTACGGACACACGCAGAAGAATTGCCACGCGGACCCAATCTGCGTCAAATGCGGGCAAAAGCATGCGACGAAGACATGCGAACTTCCGAAGACACAGCCGGCAAAATGCGCCAACTGCGAAGGAGCTCACCCTGCGAGCTATCGCAGTTGTCCCGCATTACCGAAAACCAGAAACAGCAAAGTCAATACTACAAAGAGAATGGAGGAAGTCTCTTACGCAAGTAAAGCTAGGGCGAAGATAGAAGACAACGAAAAGAAGCCAGAAAAAAGAGAAGACGGAAAGGCAAAGAAGCAAGAACAGAGAGAAAACAAGAAGGAAAAAAGAGAAGAAGAGGGCAAAGGTAAGCATTATTTTGTGTGACATGATAATGCACTTTTCCAGCTCAGGAGCATCAACAAAGAAAGTTAACAACTTCATAGAGAAGGTGCAGGGACTACTGAAGGTAGTAGAGTAAATCAATCGGGTTTTTGTATGATTTCCCCGGGGGCTCGGTCAAATGACTAGTAGGCGAAAGAAAAACAATACACATACGCGTAAAGAGGGCGTTTTCAGTGAATCTGCCCAAAAAGGGCAGATATGTAAAGTCTGCAGAAAAAAGAGAAGCAGACATTGAAGGTCTGAGTCTCTAAAGAGGCAAAAATAGCAAACAGAAACATACGAGAGGGGAAAAAGTTCTTAATAGAAAGAACAGAGCGACGAAGGGATAAGAAGAATGAATACCTGACCTCACATGGAGATTGGAAGACAAAGACATAGAAAGTAAAATTTTGAGAAAATATTAGTCAAATGAAATCAAATGAAAAAGGCGAATTTTGAAAAAATTTAACTTGATTTAAAAAAAACGAATTTCGAGAAAAAAATTAAATTTTCCAGGATAATATAAAGGATCTAATTTTTGAACATTTCAAAATAGGCTGGTTTTAAGAAAAATATCAAAATTTTCAAAAAGGTAAAATGTTCAAAAATAAGTCAAAAAATTGACAAAAGTCGGACAGTTTTCAAAAAATTTTAAAATTTGAGAAAGTCAAAATGATCAAAAAATATTCTTAATTTTGAATTTTTAAAGAAGTTAAAATTGGGAAAAGTAAATATTGAAAAAAGTCTAAATTTTCAATAAAAATGAATTTTTTGTATATTCCTTTTTTATTTGTTAAAACTAAAATTAGATAAACCTTTCTATTTTACGTCCTTTTGCCTGAAAATGGTTTAGAAAGGGCCTGCCTGCCCAATTCATAAAATGTAAGGGGGCTCGGAGCTCCTAATTGCCCTGGGCCAGGGAATTCTCTCGGCGGGTCTGCTTTTACATTCACAAAAGCATGAGTTCTTGAGGAAATGTATAGATACATTTTCTAATCGATAGTCATCACAAAATATTTAGATATACCCTTTTGCCCGAAAAAAATCAGTCATAAATGGGGCCGTGAATGAAAAAAGTTTAAGAAGCCCTTAGACGTAAACGGGGCTGGATTTAGACGGGATGAGAGCCTAAGCTATTTGGGATATGGACCCAATTTTGATGACCAAAAAATAAGCTTCTTCACACAAAGCAATTATTTTGTATGGGCCTTCCCAAGAATTTTATCGACGACTAGAAAAAAAAGCCTTCAACCCTATTTTCCTTATAACTTTTACTGAGCAACACTGTATGTCCAAATATGATTTTTTGGGAGCCCTCGACGAGGGTGGGGGCCCTGTGCTACAGCTTGTAAACGTAAATCCAGTACGGGGTGTAAAGTTAAAACTTTGAAAAATAAAATTCAATTATTTCCAGAAAAAAATTCTACAAGTTTTCAGTAGAAATTTTAGAGAAAAAAGGAAACTTAGAATTTTGCGAAGAAACTGAACATTTAAAAAATAATCATAGTTTATGTAATAAAAAATATTAAAATTTGGAGTATTTATTAATGTTTGCTTTTAATTTCGAAAATTCGATTTCAAGCTGAAAGTTTGAATTTTTTTCGAACTTGTTTCGTATAAATCAGAGTTTTCACTTGAAGCTTAAATTACTAGAAAAATTTGGGTCGAAGAATCGTAGAAAAATTCCAACACTTCGAGGTAAAACTTGAATTTAGAAGCAAATGAAACCTTTTTCGAAATTATGCCTATTTTCCTATAGAAATTTATAAAAAAAGTATTAGATTTTTTAGTAGAAAAATTCAAGCTTCAACGCTTGAATTTTTAAAACCAGAAAAGTCTACATTTATGATGTCTGAAGCGAAACTTCGGAAACGAAAATGAAAAAGAGAAGTGAAGAATCTCTAAGATAAAATAATCGATATTTCGTGCTCCAAATAGAAATTCTGAAGGATATAAAAAAACCTCTTTAGCTTCAGATTGGCGATGATGAAAATTCCAGAGAAGTAGCTCGGAAGAGAATTCCAGTATACCCTAATTAAGATTACCCCTTAATGATGTTACAATTACTATGACAAAAAATTAAACTCAGAATTTAATGCCTTATTTCTCTAATGTCGTCATTTAAATTTAAATTACGGCCTAACTGATTGTGTATCATTAGGAAACCACAATAAGCTTTCGTCCATTATTGTTTTCAAAGAATTTGGAATATTTCAGACAGCTTTCTAATATGTAATTAACAAAGTTTTAATTAATACAAACCCATTAAGTTACAAGTTTAGAAACAGAATTATTTATTTTTGCAAATTATTATAATAAAACAAGAAACACAGTAAAACCAATACAAGTCACTACAACTCTTTAATTTTAATTTACTAAAATGTATCATAGATATTTCGCATAGGTCTTCCCTCTGAGGTTCTTTGAGGTTGCAATGAACATTCAAAATGAATTGATATTAGTGAAATAGAGATGTTCGCTTTTATCCAAATTTAGAACTTCTTGTTGAAAGGATGTAGATGTTTATATAAATTCTTACGCTTAGGAAATTTCGGCCAAGCAAAATTACACTTAAGTACTGTGGTGAGTCAAGTTCTACTAAACTGTTCTATTTTCTCGTTTGTTTTATTCAATTGAATTTTATTCAATTTTTCTTGGAAATATTAAATCTACAAGTACTATATTGTACAAATTCTTTGCAACATAACGTTTTGCGGGAGAAACAGACTTCTTAGCAGTTCACAAATTAGATAAGGGTTATTTGTAAGATCTGGTTTGTTTAAAAAAAAAAAGATTTAAGCGCACATAAATACGGATATCTGAGTAAAAGAACATGTTAGTTTTGAAGGACCGCTAAAAGTCCCATATCATAAATTAGGGCAGTAAAAGAGCTTTTAAATGTCAATAACGGAGACCGTAGCAAATCTCTCGGCAAGATCATGTGGTGGTAGACTGCAGGAATTTGACGTTCAAAAATCGCCCTTATAAACACGTACAATTGTAAGTTAATTATATGTCAATTATCGAAGTATAACTTGTAAGATAAGGGGATGGAATCATTCAAAATTGGTTTGCAGTTTGATTTGCACTTTAAGAATCCTTTTCAAAATTTATTTAAGGGTTAATTTGGATTAGAAATATTTATGTTAGTAGAAATTCTGCATCCTCATGCCCTCTAGCGAGATGCAAAGGATATCTTTTGGTCCCCAGAAATTAAGGGTAGGGGAATAAAAAGATAAAACACCGTAAAGAAATTTACTAAACTTCGATGAAACTAGTTTAGAAATTATGGTCACTCCCGGACTTATAAAAACGAGTACAAAATACATGAGTTTTAAAAAATTGCTTGTGTTTGTGCTAATTAACGTGAATGAACACACACAAAAACACAATTTCCGTTTAACGTGTGCCTTTTGTGCGATGTTTGCTACGGAATAAATAGGCAAGTAAGTTTAAAATTGTCTGATAATTTTGTTTGATGTTTTTTCGCTCTTATATGATTTAATTGTTTTTCCTAATATTTAAGAAAATACTTGTTCCTAATTTTGATCAGTATGGGGTTGGGGGGCGTACACAAAAAAAAAAGGGGAGAAAGGAATTTAAAAATTCCACAACAAACCGAATGAATGAGAAAGTCGTTGTTAAAAAATTATTATAGGGCCAAGAACCCTACAGCTGACTGGTGTAACTGCCAGTTTCAAAAAAAAGGGAAACCAAAAATAAAACAAAATAAGAATAGAAAGACCAGAAAAGGAAATAAAGCGCATTCGCTTCAGACAAACATTTTCATTTCCTTAAGATCGATTTTAGTATTTTGCTGTTGGAAGCTGAGTTTCCAGGGGTTCCAAAATAATTTATACCCATCACCACAAAGGTCCAGTAACTGGCAGCAGACACATATATTTGGGTTTTATTGATGATGTTCTGCAAGTTCTAGAAACGAGGGCATTGTACACCTTAACATCCTAGAAGCATAAGCCACAATAAGCTCTTATCTAGTTCTTGTTTTGGTGTATTCACCTAGTGCTACCTCATTCGCAGATTCTCCTTCGTAGGTTGCTTGAATCCCAAAAATATAGGGCAAGACAACCTGTCCCAAAGAGAGCCTTATAAATCTGTTGACAAATGGGGAGTACTAAAGTAGGTGAACGCGCAGTATCAGCATCAGCTCTCGTTAGGGAAATGTTTTGACGAAAGAAATGAGAACTTCTTGCCAGTTTCTAACTTTAATTTCAATGTTTTTGTGCTAAGTCAAGCTTAGCCACTTTCTAAGCCAGAAAACGCCCCTTCTATTAGACTAGTAGCCGTAGAAGTAGATTTAGGGGAAAATTCTGCTCAGAAAGTTTCTACGAAATCTGAACAATATTTCTGGTATATTTTATGACACTGGTTTGAGTTCGAGTGATTGAGTTTGGTATGAGAAAAACAGAAAACAAAGGAACAAGTTAACAAAAGAAAGAAAGAGTGAGAGAACGAGATCCGTAAGATTGAATGAACATTTATGAATTAGATTTATTACGATAAATCACAACTTCATTTCGAAGCTTGAGCTCCATTTTCTCGTAGCATTATCCTTTAGATATTGTTAGCTCAAGGCTTTTAGTAGAAAACTATATGCTAGATGACGTATGCTTGAATTAAGTTAACGACAAAACACACAAAATTGGGGAATAAAAACTGACACCAGAAAATAGTTTGAGAATCTCTGTGTACAAACTAACCAGCGAATACCCACCGATAATCATGTGCAAGTTAGCTGCGTTTGGTTTGAAAACCTCTGAGTACAAACTAAATGGCTCAGCTGGAGAAACATTGCGATTATTAGGTTTAAGATAAACTTTGGGAAATTAATAACCGACGCCCAAATACGAGCGAAAGAGTTAAACAAAGAATGACAGATTATTTGTGCTTAATGAATTCTTTTAATTTTCTAAGGAAATATTTCTCTCAGATTTGTGTCCAACAAATTTAAACAAGTTGAAACAAACAGGTTCACTTTTATGTTTAAGAACGCTTGAAAATCACAAACTTGAAATTTTGTTTATTTATTTGTTGACCTATTGTAATAAAACTTTGAGGTCAATTGTATTTTCAATTTGATAACACTTCCCCGTCGACTCTACGAACTGGGGTTACAATTTATTGGAATAAAATAATTTTAAACACAACGTAGACAAACGTAGAAAATCGAAGGTAAATTATTCCTCGAAAATTGTTTAAAGATGAGCAAAATCCGACAATTTTGAAAAACGTGCATACAATCACGACTGGTCGCTCATCACAGTACTTAAGTGGAGCAAACACCAATTTTTTAAAAGATTTTTCAACTCGTGTAGCTGAGATGTACCTGAAGTAAACTGATATCTAAACAAAATTGGATCACGAATTTCTGGCTCCATGGTCTATTACAATGCTTTGCTCTCATGAGTTGTTTACAATTAATAGTATTATCTTATTATTACTATTGTTGTGCTTTTACTTTTCTAAGTTAAAAATATAGTAAAATTAAAATATATCTGGCTTTACCGACACTATTCTTTTTTTTTTTGCAGGTCGGTTTTAAAGGCTTTGGCATTCCAGAAGCAAAGTTGTCTACAAAAGCCAAATTTATGTACAATGGCACCCAATATACCATTACTCACGGTAGCGTAGTAATAGCCGCCATTACTTCTTGTACCAATACTAGTAATCCGAGCGTGATGTTAGGCGCTGGTCTTTTAGCCAAAAATGCCGTAGCTGCAGGACTTACTGTCGCGCCCTACATAAAAACTAGCTTATCCCCCGGTTCTGGTGTAGTAACATATTATCTCAGAGAATCGGGAGTAATTCCCGCCTTGGAGAAACTAGGTTTTGATATCGTCGGATACGGTTGTATGACTTGTATTGGTAACAGCGGAGGCATCGACGAAAATATAGTAAACGCTATCGAGCAAAACGAATTGGTTTGTTGCGGGGTGTTGTCAGGAAATAGAAATTTCGAGGGACGCATTCATCCGAATACTAGAGCGAACTATCTAGCTAGTCCCTTGCTGGTTATCGCTTACGCTATCGCCGGAACAGTTGACATAGATTTCGAAACGGATCCTCTCGGAAAACGGCCCGATGGAAGCCCGATCTTTCTTAGAGATATATGGCCTACACGCAACGACATTCACGCTGTAGAAAAGAAACATGTTATCCCAGCTATGTTCCAAGAAGTGTACTCTAAAATTAAAGTAGGATCGCCGAATTGGCAAAGTCTAGATGCACCTGAGGGTAAATTATATCCGTGGTCGAATACTTCGACGTATATTAAGAAACCTCCATTCTTTGATGGTATGGCGAAAGATTTGCCAAAGAAAGAATCGTTTAATGGTGCTCGTGCTTTACTCTTTTTGGGCGATTCAGTCACCACCGATCACATTAGCCCTGCAGGTTCGATAGGTCGGACAAGTCCAGCCGCAAGATTTCTGTCGCAAAAGGGTTTAACCCCCAAGGAGTTTAATTCTTACGGTTCGAGGAGAGGCAACGACGCTGTGATGGCAAGAGGTACTTTCGCTAACATAAGGCTTGTTAACAAGTTTATGAGTAAGCCTGGTCCAAGAACTTTATATTTGCCTACTAATGAAGAGGTAAGGAGTTAAAATAGCTTCGACTGGTCTGTATTGTCTCGTTATTTTCAGATGGATGTGTTTGATTGTGCAGAAAGGTATAAATCGACGAATACGCCATTGATTATTTTAGCAGGCAAAGATTACGGCTCCGGCTCCAGCAGGGACTGGGCCGCGAAGGGACCTTTCCTTTTGGTAAGAATACATTTAGTAGAACTACATTATCTTTCTATAATTCATAATTCTTCTGAGACCGCAAAAGTGCCTACTTTTCTTTCAAAGTCTATTATAATTTACGTTTACCCTTCAAAGTAAATATAATTAGGGTTGCCAGATTGCCCATATTTGATTACTGAACAGAAATGCTCAGTTGATTTAATTGTTACTTCTTGTATTTGGACTTCCGAAATAATTTTTGATGACCAAAAAAAAAGGTCCTCACTGCTCCATATTATCTTTCAGCACTTCATATTTATATTTCTTGGTGAACTCTTAATTGCTGAACTTTTCCATGACCGTTTAATTCGATGCTTAAGTAACGAACAGTCCACCAAAATCTGGGCAACCCTAAATATAACTCTTTTTCCTTCATAATTTCCCATGGAGAATGATTTTAACGTCTGTAACTACTAAAGAAATTCTTATTCAATTATGTAAACAATTTTAGGGTATAAAAGCTGTCATCGCTGAATCTTATGAAAGAATCCACAGATCAAACTTGGTCGGTATGGGTATAATTCCGCTCCAATATCAACCGGATCAAAATGCAGAATCTCTGGGTCTTACGGGCAAAGAAATTTTCGATATAGAACTTCCAACTGATTTGAAACCTGGCCAAAATGTACGAGTTGTTACTAACACAGGAAAAGCTTTTGATGTAATTCTAAGGTTTGATACTGAAGTCGACATCTTGTTTTACAAGAATGGCGGCATTTTAAACTACATGATAAGAAAGATGTTGCACTAAATCTTCATCAACATTATTTTTTTTAAAGTGCGATCGATTTAAATGTTCAGAAGGCATAGTACGTAAATAAAGCTACTTATTTTCTTAATAATGTATTTTTTATGTGGTAGTTTTATTAAGTGGTTGTTCAATTGGCCAATATATCTTAATTCATGATGCATTTATTTTTAATTTATAATATACTTGGTGAACAGAGGTATGGCACTCAAAAAAATGCTTTAATGCGAAATTATCGCCAAATAGCTTTAAGTGGCAATAATTATTATTCTTACACAATATTATGTACTTCTGAAGTTGTTTTTATTGTTAAAACCTTTTTTATATGTATTGTTATATCTATGAGGGGAGAAATAAAAAGCATACTGCAAAAACATTTTTTTTATTTCCTACAAAAATAGGAATGTTCAAAGGAATGTTGGTTTCTGATGCTTTTTAAGCATCATATGTGGTGGCTGATACATTGCCACCATGCCCTGTCCAGTTTGTGTGAACAAATGTTCCTTCTTGGCCAAGCAACTCATATGTATGAGCGCCAAAGTAGTCGCGTTGCGCTTGCAACAAATTCGCAGGTAGATTTTCAGAACGATAACCATCGTAGAAGGCTAGAGCTGTACTCAAGGCAGGGGTAGGTATACCTAAAAATCACATTAACAGTTTAAAAATGGTACAAAATATTGCAATTCTAAAGAAACAGGAACATTGTTTTATGGGTTTATTTATTGATCCGAAATTAACTTCAAGTAGTTTGATAAGGGATGTAACGAATGTTGGTTTTACCACATTCGCGAATGCAAATATTCATTTCCAACATTCACAAATGCGAAATGCTGCTTTTTCAGTGGCACTTAAAGAATTTTGTGGGAAAAGTGTTCCATAATAAATTGAATTTGGAGAAAAAACCCACTTTCTAAAAATATTTCTTTTACAATTTTCATTTAAATATTGACAATCTCGAAATTTAAATTAATGTTTTTCTCTAAATTTCGTAAAAATATTGTTCCCACAATAGTAACCTTTTTATTGAAGTTTTAATGCAATTTTAGAAAAATAAACGAATTTTCAGAGGAAGTCGAATTCTGGCCAAAAAGCTTAATTTAAAAACATAAGTCGAAACTTCGAGAATAAGACAAATTTTGAGCTACAAGTTGAAATTTCCGGACTGTTAAAATTTCAAAATAAAAGGCTGAAATTTCTATAAAATATTCGAAAATTCCAATACAGTCCAATTTTAAGCAGAAAAAGTAAAATTTTGAGCATGAAGTCGCAATTTAGAAAAAAGACGAATTATAAAAAAAAACAGTTTTGGGATACAGTCGGAATTTTCAGGAAATCATATTTAATATAAAAACCTGACCTTTTGGAAAAACTTGAAAAATATCGTTTAGAGAAAAGACGGTTTTCGAGGTAAAAATCAAAAATTTTGAAAACCCAAACAAATTTTGAAAGAAAACAAAAATTTCGAGGAGAATGTGGACATTTTGAAAAAAAAAGTCGAAATTTAGTGAAAATTCGAAATTTCCCAGTCAAACTTTGTCGAAATTTCGAAAAAGGGCAAATTTTGAGGAAAAGCAAAAAAGTAGAAATTTCAAGAACAGTCGAAATTTCTCAATTGAATATTTATTTTTTAATGACTGCCCGACTGTAGTAAAAGTTCCTCCCCCCCCCCTATCCCGTGACGTCGGGAAATATCCACTATTGAGATAAACGTCAAAATATTGAGAAAAAAGTTGGAAGTTGAATTTTCTGAAATGTGTGCCTTTGAAAAAATTCAAAATTTTCAAAAAATATTTTTCAACATTTTTCGGATAAATATTATTATAAAATTTTTTTATTTTTCATTAAAAGATCTACTATATTTCGGGAAAAACGCGAAGTTTGATAAGCTAATCAAAATTTGAGAAATAAAGAAATTTTGAAAACTAAATGACCAATTATGAAACAAAAATTCAAAATAGTCGTATTTTGTTGAAGTCAAATTTTAAGATCAATTCGAAATTTCAAAAGAAAAATAGAAATGTGAAAAAAGACGAGTTTTGGGAAAAGGTCAAAATTTCAAGGAAAGGACTAACTTTCAGGAAAAAAAAAATTGTAATTTTCTGGAAGTTTCCCTGAATTAATAATATAAATTGTCGGTCGACTGTATGAACCAGAGAGCATCCCACCTTGCCCTATTATACATAGCTAGTAGAAAAAGAAAAAAGAAAATTTAAAGACTCATAACATAGGTCCCTCAAGGGTCCATGGACCCCAGTTTAACAAACCCCGCCTTAGCAATTGCATTGTTATTTCATAAATAATCTCCTGTTTTATTACCAAATATATTCGCCCAATTTTTTGCAAATGCGAATATTAATAAAAGGTGAATATTCGTGAATGTGAATTTTCGTTACATCAATAGTTTATAATTAATGAAAATTTAACAAAACGAAATTATTTGTGCGGTAACTTCTTCAGGTAACAGTGTAAAATTTGTTAGAAAAGTTTGATGTTAAGTCAGTTTACCAATTTTAACTGCAGTCGACACAACATTTCTCCAACCATCTTGAGCATTTTTAAGGGCATCAATGAAGAAAGGCGCCACAAGTAATGATTTCAAATTGGAATCTTTATCAAATGCCTCCTTAATCTGTCCTAAGAATACCGATCTAATAATACAACCACCTCTCCACATTAATGCTATGGAACCATAATCTAGCTTCCAATCGTGAACCTTGGCGGCCTCACGCAAAAGCATGAAACCTTGGGCATATGAAACTATTTTGCTTGCATAGAGAGCCTAAGAGAGTGAACGGAATTATATAATAATAAACAAGTTGAAGAAAAAATTACCTGTCTAAGGTCATTTAGGAACTGTTTTCTATCACCGGTAAATTTTGTTGTTGGAGCTGGAAGAATTTTGCTTGCCGATTGTCTCTCTTCTTTTAAAGCTGATAAACATCTACTAAAAACAGCTTCTCCAATTAATGTAACTGGAATACCATAATTTAAAGCCGCTATTGCTGTCCATTTACCAGTTCCCTTTTGTCCCGCTGTATCTCTTATCTTTGGCAATAGATATTTACCTAGAATAACCTTCTTATTTAAATAAATATAAAATAATTATGCTATTTACCATCACTATCTTTATATCTCAATATATCTTTTGTGATATCAATTAGAAAGCTATCCAATTCGGCTTTATTCCACTCTTCAAACGTATCTGCCATTTCTTTCTGGTTTAAGCCCAGTGCGAGCATCAAATGATAAACTTCCCCAATCAATTGCATGTCCCCATATTCTATACCATTGTGGACCATTTTAACAAAGTGGCCAGCACCATCGCTACCCACCCATTCGCAACAAGGTTGTCCATCGACTTTAGCCGCTATTTTTTGGAATATATCTTTGATGTATGGCCACGCTTCTGCATCACCTCCTGGCATAAGGCTTGGCCCGTATCTGGCGCCATCTTCACCCCCTGAGACACCAGTTCCCACAAATCTGATACCTAATGATGGATAAAAATGCTATCAATATTTGATTTAGGGGAATGTTTCCCAACTGGTGTGTTATGGAAGCTCTCAGGTATATCGCCAAAATATGAGAGGACAAAATGTACAAATCTATAATAATCTTTTTTTTTAATCATCAAAATTTGTACATGGTTATTAAGACGTTTTTCAATTGGTTATCAAACTTATTATTATGGGATCATGAAAAAGTTTTTTTTTGTGGTGGTCAAAAAATTCTTAGAGGGTTAATATGTGTCGCCTTTTTTTACTGAATACCAAGTGTGTAGCTTCCACAAAAAAAGGTTGGGAAACACTAATGTAAAGAATTAAATGAAATATTTGCAAAATGAAGGAAAAAAATTTGAATATTTTTTAGCATCATTTCAATCTTGGTTTAGAATATCTGTCAATGAACTTAGTGACATTTCTAATTTAATAAGGTATATCATAAGTTAAAATTTACTGCTTTTGAATCTAGACATCAGCGACCATTGTATATTGTGTTGTATTTCATACTCTTATGTGAATCGCTCTAAACGTCATGTTTTAGAATAATTTGTCAGTCATTGCAATTTAGTAATTGATCAAAATCTTAGATTACGCTCATTTATTGATTGATATTAGTTTTGGTATAAGTTTATGAAGAATCATGATTTTAATCAGAATAACTACTTAAAAGCATGAAGATTTATATCTACAATGACTAGGTAAAAACGATAGTGTATAAATTACTATTAATCGAGCGAACATGTTAATATTACCTTTTCTGCTCAGTTCTTTCGTTCTCCTCTGTGTATCAGCATATTCAGAGTTTCCACCGTCAATAATGATATCCCCTTTCTCGAGATGTGGTAACAATTGGCCAATAAAATTGTCTACGGCTTCTCCAGCCTTTACCAATAGCATTACACGCCTAGGTGTCTTCAGTTGTGAAACCAGGTCAGCGATGGACTCTGCTCCGCCAATATTTTTGCCTTTTGCTTCATTGGCCAAGAAAGCATGTACTTTTTCTATTGATCTATTATATGCAATTACCCTAAAGCCGCGATCGGCCATATTCAAAATAAGATTTTGACCCATAACAGCTAAACCAATGAGACCAATATCTCCTTGTCTATAATATAAATAAATTGATTCAGATAAAAAAATATCACAAGAATAAAACACATGCGATTCAATTTACACAAATATAAGCAATTATCATATTCTGTGTAACTAACTAATTACTTTAAAATAGGAAAGTCATGCATCAGCAGTAATGGATAGTGTGATTATTCTAATACTGTTTTATTTTAATTTTATTTACAAACAAGTTTTTTGGTATAGTTAATACTTACAGTCCCATTTTTTAATATTAAAGTAGTAGTAACCTTCAGTATAAAATAGTAATAATTTAATAAATATATCCTTGTATTAGAAAAGCTTAGTGAACGTTTTCTTAGCACTTGTATACTACGAACTACGACACAACTTTTTCACGCTCCCACTTATTCAGCAAGAATATTGAGAATAGGAAAGTCATACAGGTTACGGTAAAGGTCGTTTTTTAAATCACGTGAACGTTTGTTATCAACCAATAGATTTGCATTAAGGTTTATCATACCATCACACAAAACATGGAATCTCACACGTAAGGTTGATCAGCTGATGATGATCTAATAATTATGTCAAAAACAAGACCAATTATGTATGTAAATTCTAGGATTTTATCATTTATTCAATTCTCTAGTGTAAATAAAGAGGGAGCCAACATCCTACTCGCGTGTTACTTCAGGTATGTTCTGTGATCACTCCTTCAATAGGGATGCGCATCTCGAAGGTCGATGTTGTGACATTTCAAACCCTTTGTGGAATTCTTCAATATTCATAACTAATAAACTTTATTAATTATTAAAACGAAACATCGTGGAATTTTTAATATCTGTTGTTGTTTTAATCCCTAATAAAGTTTAATAGTTATGAATATGGATGTTTTGTTTCCGATGTTTTCATGATATCGATTATTTATTCAATCAAGGCATCGATGTTGATCCAATAGATTTTGTAAGTTGTTTCTATTTTTAAAAGCAATCTTACGTAAATGGACTATCTGCACTAGAAAAATGGTTTGTATTTCTACTTGGAACGTTCGCTTTTACATTATTATCTAAACTGAAAACCACATTATTTCTTTAAATGTATTAATTTAATTTTTGAGCACCATCTAAGGTTAAGTGGCGTTACTATTCACATCAGGAATTCCAGGAAATAATTTTATACTCTATGATTTTTGAATTCCCTAATATTAAATTAATACCTTACCTTATGGTAAATAGATTTTTTTCTCGAAAAATCTATTTTAATCCTGAAATTTTAAGAAAAGGTGTAAATTTTGGTTAATAAAAATTGAAATTTCTGAACGCACCTTATTGCCAACTAGTAATCCTAAATCAGAGACTAAATAGACTGAACGTAAGACGGTAAGCAGTGAAGCCAGTTGAAAGCCTGGCGGAAGCCTAGCTCAACCCAGCACTCTCATTATTTGACAGACCGTTGCGAACATAACATCGGGGTTTTTTTTAGAAAACGGCCTGAAAATATGGGGAAGTGTATTGTGGATCATTGTTGAAACCTCAGTGAACACATTAGTGAAGGAAAATCAAGAGTTTCATTCTTTGGGTAGGTAAAAATGAAATATATAAATATTCAATTATCGGCGTGCGCGCGCCGCCATTTCACTGCAATCATGACGTGTTTACAGCACCGGCTTAGCAATATTGTACACAGGCGTCCCGTATTGAAAGAAAATTATTTTACTGTTAAACCAAGATGTCTTTGAAAATAGTTCTCCTGAACTTTTACCAAAAAGCACTTGTAAAAATTATCCTATTGGTCCAAAAGCCCCTAATTCTAAAGTTTCATCTAAATCGTTAGAACCGTTACGCGGCAAGTTTCGTATTTATAAATTTAACTTAATCCGGCCATGTCCAAGAGTAGTGGGGTGCAGCTTCCCACTACCCCGCATTTTAGCTTCAACTGAACGCATGAGACAGCATTGAAATGTTCAGTCTATTTAGTCTCTGTCCTAAATGGTGAGGGGCATGGTGAGGTGTAACTGTCATCTGCCTAACTTAACCATGGAATATAGAAATTTCGAGCTTAATCTGAAAATTTTCCAAAAAGAATTTGAAATTTCAAGATTAAAGCCAAAATTTCGACTCTAACCACGATATTTCGTGACAAAAGTCGAATTTTGGAGAATAAAGTCTAAATTTCCACATTAATTTCGTAATTTCCAGTTTAAACCGGACATTTCTAAATTTTTTAATAAATTAATCTCGTTTCTGCGCCTTCGTAAAAAATCAAAAATGTATAAATAAAAAATAAGGTACATAAATATATGTCTCGGATTTTCCTAATTATGAATAAGTAATTAAAATACAAATATTAGTGTTTAAAATTAAAGAGGAAACTTGCAAAATCAAACTACAACGTTTCTACGTATCACGAGATGGCGCAGCACAAATTTTTTACATGGTGGTAAATTGTGTAACTGTGCATAAACTAATATTAGTGAACTAGCTATAAAACTTATTGTTATTAAATAGTAAAACGTAAATTATCGCATTTTTTGGTACGGGTACGGTATTAGAATTTGGACCCTACACCGAACTTTTGTCAGAATTACCCTACACATAAGGTAATTAGCGTACGTATGACAACACTGCTGTAAGGTAATTCGATCTGATTCTTGAGATTTAAAATCGATTCATTGAATTAACCTAGTATTTGAGATCGATATAAAAAATCGCCCTTGAAAATTCAAAAAATCGGTTTTTCGATTAATCGATTACAGATTGACATCCCAATTCTATGCTACTTTGACAATCCATAGAACCTTGTCTTTGCATAGAACATAAACCTAACAAATTGTGATGGTTAAATTCCTAATTTGTTTATAAAATATAAATGTTCTTAATAGAATTATTGGAGATTACACGATGTAGTGATTCAGATTTGCGAATTTTTTAATAACGATGGAGACCTCCTACGAGGAGATCCTGCAGGCAATCGATCGAGGCGATATAAAATATGTTAAACACTGCCTTAAAAGAGGTTATATTCACAATTATAATACTTTTATTATTACTTATTTTGCTTCAGTTATGTTTAAAATAATTAATATTTAATTTCACAGCGGCTAATTTTACCGAAAGTAGAAAAATAAATAAGTATAATTCAATAATAACCTATATGTTTATTAATTTTATTTAACAGCTTGGAAATATTTAATTTTTTATTGTTGACAATATTCTAAAACACTTTTTGAAATATGACGAATAATAAACTATTTTTCTATAAAATTTTACTAACCTAATAAAACAACTGAGTTTTTTGTTAAATTCTTGTTTCAATGACCTAGTAACATTACTGCTCTAAATTAAATTATATTGTAATACAAATCTTCAAGTTAATAATTCATAAATTATTTGTTCTTTGCTTATCAAATAATCATTCTTCTGATTTTAACTTTGGCAGTAATTTTAACTCTTAGCAGTCAGACGTCTCGCTAGGGGGTTATTTGGAGGACGTTCCTCAATGGTTCAGTGAAGAGACAAATTAATTCAGTTCTTTTCAAGTTTCTAAACGTTTGGACGAACATTTGTGCCAGAATCTAGAGAACTTTCTATATGTAGTAGCTAAAAGATCATAAATCTTACATAATTTCTAGGAAAATGTTTATTTCTCATATTTTAGCTCAGAAAAGGCTACTTTTGTTTTTTTAACTTTGGGGGCGTTGTGCGCTAAACCTGCTTATTGGGCAATTTGATTTTCAGGAATTAGCATCAACAAAATATGCTCTAATGGTATGACTCTTTTGGGAGCAGCGGCCCAAACGGGTAACCTGCCGATGGTGAAAGCGCTGATCGAACACAGAGCTTCACAGAGTGCTGCTGATTTGGACTTCACAAACGAAAATCGTTCTAAACCCAATTTTTTAGAATTAGATCTACCTAACAAAAAACGCTACAACAACGTTGGTTACTTTGTCGTGTGTAGGGATGTGGAAGAGAATGAATTCGGAGAAGGTCCCACGCCAGACGGTATGGAAGGGTTAGAATGGGATATGGAAGTCACCGAGGGTGAAGTCATCGAGGAAGATTTACCTGCTGAAGTCAACATATATAAGTGGTATGCGAAGATACTGAATCAAACTTCAGTGGTGTTGAAATCGCCGGACGGTGACCTGGCGCGACTGGACAGTCACGGTCAAAATGTACTGCATTACGCGGTGAGGTCGAGAAATGGGGAGTTAGTCGAATATTTGATAAAGTCTTTTGCCGAGATTAACATTAATCAGGGGGATTCGTGTTGGTACACTCCGCTTCACATGGCAGTTCTCGCCGGTAATTCAAATCTAGTTAGATTACTGATAAGCCAAGGGGCTGACGTGAACGCGGTTAATCGACAAAGACAAACGGCTTTACATTTAGCTGCCCAATATAACTTCGTCGAAATTATCGCGATTCTCGTCGAAAACGGAGCTAATTTGAACGCTTTCGATATAGAAGAGAGATCGCCTCTAACTTTCGCTGTTTTTAACCTTCAGGAAGCCGCGGTGAGAACTTTAGTGGATAGAGGGGCTAAATTGAATTACGAAGAAACCAACGGGTTCACGGTTCTTAGGAGAGCCGTTTGGAACAATTCAACGGCTATTGCGAGAATTCTACTGGAAGGTGGAGCTAAAGTGGTTCAGTCGCACTTTTTGCTTCAAACTGCCACACGAAATAACAACCTGGATGTAGTGCGAATGCTACATAGGGCCGGAGCCGTCTTGAACGTTAGAGACGACCAGGGAAATACACCGTTAATGGTAGCGTGCTCTAGAAAGAATTTAGCCATCGCAAAATATTTTTTGAGACACGGTAGGTGTTTTACTTTTATATTTAAGGCACTACAGTTTACTTCGTCTTATAATATTGGTATTGAATAAAAACACATTCTCCTCCGAAATTTTTTTCAAAGTAAAGTTCTTAGATTTTACATTTTGCAAGCTAGATAAGGCAAGTCCGAGGCCGAATAAAAAGCAACTCGACAAAAAATCTAAATTTACAGAAAAAAGTGATAACTTCTGACTTTAAAACATTAAAATTGTAAACCCAGAATTTTGAGAAAGAAGTCGACATTTTGAGAAAATCCTGTAAATTTAGATTCATTTTTCAATATTGTGGGTTTAAACTTGGAAGATTAAAAAAGTCCAACTTTTTCTTTAATCCTCCGTTGGGCGAGCGCGGTCTCTCAGATCGCAGTTTTGATATAAATTGACTTTTGCTGGGAAATAAGACTGTAGAGGATATATCCAAGCAAGATTTTTCTAAATAAGAATTATTTTTGGACCCTAACTCTTAAGTATAATATTATTCGAAATTTAGTTCCGTATTTTGTATAATAATTTGGACTTTGTATTGGCTAAATTTTTTGTTTATAGATAAAGTTGTGCATGATGTGCAATTAAATTTTATAAAAAAATATACCAAGATACCATATTTCATTATAGAATCAAAAAAAGTTAAAAACTAGCATTATTTTTAGATGCGCTCCCCGAGACGCGCGCGCCTCATCGTGTTATAAAATATGGCGCGCCTACTCTAGGGTTGGCATTTTAGAAGAAAACAAATAAAAATTACTAATTTAAACTCCAAATATCCGTCAAAACTGAAATTTTGAGAAAAAGAGAAACAATTGGAGTACAAACTCCTGTGCTTTCTGACGTCCGACGCTGGCCTTGACCCAGCAACAAATTAGGGTCAATATGCTTGAAAATGCTTTCCACTTTATTAACATACTTCCATTTACCAGAGCTGACTTCTGTAAAGACTTATTTTATTTAAGGTGCTTCCCCGAATACTGTAAACCACATCAACGGAATGACCGCCTTGCACGTCTGCGTGCAGGACATTAGGGAGCCCAAGAGTCTTCAACTCTTCATCGAGCTTCTGGTCGGTTACGGGGCGGATATGAACGCGCATAGCTACCAAGGTAGTGTTCTTTTTTACGCCATCATCTTGGAGAACCTTCGCGCAGCTTGCACTCTAGTACGACACGGAGTAGACGTCAATTTGCAGGACGAACGCGCTTACTTCGATAATCTTAGTTTAGCAAAAAGGCACGGAAATTTGGAACTGGTCAAAATGATCGTTTACGCCGGATTTGATTTCGCCAACATGGTCTTCGATTTGGGTACGTTAAAAAGCCAACAAGAGGACCCAATCTACGACTTCTTGGTGGAAGTAAAGAAGTCGCCGATGAATCTGAGGGAATTGTGTAGGGTTTGCATTCGGAAGCGATTGGGGACGAACTTGGTTGCGAAAGTATACAAACTGCCGCTGCCTAATTTGTTACATAGGTACCTAACGTTGGAAATACTGTGATTTTATTTATGTTGGTTCGAAACATGTCTCGTTATCTTCAAATCATCGATACTTGTCGGTTCGGGAGACCATAAAATTGCGATTTGGGTAGTCCTCTATAATAAGAGTAAATATTAGCAAAAGAGCACACTAAATAGCATTTTTTAAAATATATTTGTATGGAAATTGAAAAAAATTCAAAATCCTTTCTGGCAGTAGCTTTATTTTCTTTCATTATTATTGCACTATGCTAATGAATCCTAAAAGGTTTTTATTTACTGATTGTTTTATCGTTTAGAATTACTTTAGTAAGGTACTAGTTATTTGCGGTGTGTCCGCATCTTCCTCTAAATCTAATTCTGATCTCTAAAAAGATGAGAATTTGAAAACTGCCATTACAATCACTTTGTATTAGTAATAAGATGAAATTAAAATATGCGTGAATGATTTTAAATCCAAATACTTAGGATTTCATAGATACAGATCCATAGAGTTTTCTCTATAAAGAGATGGAAAACTAGTTTGGAAAGAGGGCTGCCGCGGTTATACAAAGCAGTGGATTAAAACGATTAAAGTATCAGGGAGCTGTTCGAGTTAAAAATGTTTTTGATCTCATTTTTTGTACTTTTACTAGTCATATTTAATTTTATTTAAATTAAGAAAGTAGTTTTATTTCTTATAGATAAAACATGTTTTATTCTTTTGCATTTTATTGTTTTATGGTGTAGACTGACAATATCTTCGGATTTGTATTGTATCTAATTAAGTAATATTTTTTGTTTTCAGTGTATGAGAATGTAGATCATTTTCAGGTATTAATTTATATAGAAATATTGTGATAATTTGAATGTATAACAGTATTAAATCAATACTACCAAATGGTATATTATTTATCCTGGATAATAACATAAAAAAAAACCCCAACAAGCTTCAAAAACAATTTTATACTTGATACTTAAGTGATTTTAAAGTACAATATACGTAGTAGTAATAAATAATATAAATTAAAAACAAACCAGTCAATTTTATATACATTAAAATATTATTGAAGTATACCAATGATAGGTGCAGAGACGGAATAATCTATTGCTTTTTTGCCTTTGTTGTCCAATAAATGTTTCAATTCAGGCGCTGCCTCGAGTAAAATGCGACAAATTTCGATGTTGTCGTTTATAACGGCGCGGTGTAGAGCCGTTTTGCCATCAGAATCCTTCAACAACGGATCAGCTCGTTTTTGCAGGAGTAACTGAAGGACTTCGGTTTTCCCTGCAAATAGTAGGAAGATTTTTACGCTTTTATTAGCAAAATAAAACTGGTAAAAATATGAACTATTGAAATCAGATCAAATTTCAGGCTTAAATGAAAGTGGTTTTAAGCATGAATTATTTCTAAAAAGATTCCGAGGGTCACCTCCCTGACTTGCCTCATATTTATCCTGATGATGCTGATATGCCAAGAAGTTCATAAGTACCCCAACTTCTTTTTAACTGTTAATATGTTTACAAGGTGATAACGAAATACTTAATAAGTGTAACGATATATTAATACAAATGTGATTAAATCACATGAAAAATAACACAACAGAGAATATTTTTGGATTCTCAAATTAACTAATTTATTCATATATTCAAAAGCACTTTGACGATATGGCTAACAGCAATGTTTTTTAAATCACGCTAAGTACCTGCAGAAGCGGCTCTATGAAGCGGTGTAGCGCGTCCGCTTTTTGTTACAGCGTCCACTTCCGCCCCTCTAGATATCAACAATTCGCACACCTTCAAATGCCCATTTCTAGCGGCGTAGTGTAAAGCAGTATACCCCGAGCTGTCCCTCATGTTAACGCATTTTCCATTGTCCAACAACGAAAATACTTTCGCAAAATCCCCGTACTGAGCTGCGCTCCATATGCCCCTTTCAAATTCAAGTTCGTCCAGTGTTTGTGAAACGCTCCCACCATGATGATGGTGGCAGCAACCCTCACATTCGGACATTTTTTTGTGAATGTTAAATTTAAAGGTCTCTTTGCATCGTCCACACCACCTCCGTTTCTCCGGTGGTGCTGACTACTCTATAACCTAACTGACCGAGCGCGTTAACGACTATTATCGGTGGCGCTTTCAGGAGAATGCCGTTGATGATGCTCTTCTCGTAGTTCTCGAATCGCTTGACGAGAGCTTCTCTTTCGTCGTTATTTAACCCAAATACTGCGCTGTCGGATGCGTGGAGCGAGGCTTTTACCGCAACGTAGGCATAAGTACCTGAAACACAAACATATCAAATTCATTGAAGACTACTTTGGTACTACGCAGCGCTTTTGTTAAAAAAAAATCATTGCTACGCTGTTAATGCACGAAATGGAAAATGCTATTCGAAATTAATTACTTTTCTCAATACTGGAATCACACAAAGATAGATGAACAACAAATAAGTAAATGAAAAAATAAATGCAAGTTGCCATTTCACTTTTTCACTTTCAAATTTTAAAAACTGCTGCCATAAAAAATAGATTTAGATAAATCCCCGTCTGATATATATTCAGTTTTATTTTATTACGTGGTACACTATTATAAAGATCTATTTCAACTGAGTAACCTACGCATCGTTGTCAAAATTTATAGCACCACAAATTTATTTGCAATTTAACAATTACGAGTCTCGAAGAAGCACCAAACAGGATGTATGGTTAATGAACATAACAATGCATTTGATAAGTGTGCTAAATAAATAACGTTAAGAGTTAACGATAAGCTTTCAACATTCATTATTGCGCGTATCCTTGAAAATCTCCGAGACTATTTTACGAACGATCTGCGCTAGTAAAATGCGCTTTCATTTAAGCTTCCATGCGATTTTCATACAATACATCACGTAATTCTACACTTATTTTTTTATGTGAGACAGCGATGGCGCAGTTAGAAGAGGCTTGGACGCCTAAACTTTCGAAATATTCAGACTAAAAAAAAATAATTCGAGCTTAATCCCTACATCTTCTCGAAAAAGCTAAAATTTCGAATTTAAAACAAACATTTGGGGACAAAAAGAGGAACATTTTGAGTTCAAAGATGAAATGGTAGAAAAAGGGGTAAGAATTCGCACTTTAACATTAAAAAAAAAAATTGAATTTTCGAAAAAAACACGTCGAAATTTTGAATTTAACGTTTCAAATTAAAACCTGAAATTCTGAGGAACTTGGAACTTGAAAAAATCAAAACCTGTTAAAATTTTAATTTCACCAGAAATGAAGAAAAATGTAAAAATTAAAAGGTCAACATTTTGTTATTAATGTTGACCTTTCGAGAAGAAAATCAATACTCAAAATTCTGAGTTTCAAGTCGAAATTTTAGAAAATTGTAGTAATGCTTGTATGAACTCAGAATTTCAGGAAAATGGTTGACAAATCGAAATTTGTAAAAAGAAAAAAAAATGAATGAAATCTACATTTTTAGGAAAAAAGTTAAACTGAGAGTTTAAACCTGGGAAAAAATGGATTAAGTGTTATCTACAAACAGGAACAATTTAAGGAATACTTTTTTCTCCAAATCAAAACATTAAAACCCAAACTTTTATATCCAAAATGTTTAGCTTTACGGCTAAAATATCTGGCTTTAAATCTGTCTGCTGTAACATGGTGCGCAGAAAATTATTCAATATCTACAAGCACCTAATTGAAAAAAAATAAAAAAACAACCAATAGTAGGATTAGGCAAGATTAATTCATGTTAATTATATCTTATCAATTGTTTGACTAGCCCAATCTCAGATAACAAATAAGATGATTATTTACCCGAGGACATCAACAAACTAGCTGGAATTTCCATCCCTCTTTAGTATTAATTAGAACTTTTGATATCATCCCCAACGGCCGGTTCTGGCTCTGAAAACTCTTTCCTCATTGTCCACATATACTCATTATAGTCCTGTTTAACAGATGTCGAAGACGAAGCAACTACTTTGTAACCGAGCACCTCCAAAGCGGTCAGAATTACACAGGGGTGTTGCATATACACTATCGTAGAATCGTCGCAATAACCACCGGACGCAAACCTGTTCAATTGTTCGATATCGGCCGGTTTTAAACCAGATACAAGCACTCTCCACGGGTACCGTTGTCCGTAAGCGGCCAAGTTGCCTCTGACAAGGATGTAGGGCATTGATTATAACAGATATCAATCTTATCAGCGGCGTATATTAATAATCACCTATGTGCTGCCACAAAAATTTATGTTTGTAACGAGATAGCAGGTATCGGAGCAACGCAATTTGACGTCGGTTTTACGGCAACACATGTGCAGTCGACGTTTGACCGATTAACTTCTCGAAATCTCGATATTTACGTAGAAATGTAGCGAAAATTACTTGAAAAATTAAACGTCAAGGTGATGGCCAAAATTCAATTTGACAGCTGTCTATTTGTTGTCAAAATGAACCACAGAGCCACAGAAATTCAGTCCAATTCAGATGGCAAATGTCATTAAATATTTTGGTTTGTTGTTGGTTATTTTAAGTGATTTTTCCGTCTGAAAATTATTAAGTTGTTAAAAATGGTAATAAACATAATATGACAAAGATTTAATTCGATTATTTCTGCTAAACAACCCATTAAATATAGACAACATATTAATCATCAAAATGTTTGCGCGTGAAGCTAGCTTTATTTCTGGTGATTTTTTTTTAGTAGCTTCTATCGTGCGTACAAAAAATTTTCTAATCTAATATGCTGCTATCATTTTTTTGTCATGTTTACGTATGTTCCTTACCTGATCGACAGACAGGTGAACAAACATAACCTCAAAGAAAATATTTTATTAATTTGATGTTAGAATGGAAGAAAAACCTTTTATTGTTGAATTTTACTTTTGAAAAGCCCAAAAAAGCAATCGTGAATAGATCATTTCTATCACTGATAGTACTGCAGAATTTTTATGTCAAGGTTAAATGTCAATTTAGTAAGTACAGATCAAGTAACGAACATACGCGAACATGTCAAAAAAACAGCTGCACATTAGATGAGAAAACTTTTTGTACACTTGATATAAATGCAAATAGAACGCAACCTGGACCACAGTCAAGCAGCCATCTAGGCGTGTATAGTGCATCTAAACTGCTATCAGCTGAAACACAAACACCTAGCGAAGCAGTTGCTCTCTAGGAAGGTCCCAGAAAACAAGGATTCTAATGCACAGACCAAAAGGTCCGAATATTTATTAGATTCGAAGTTTTATTGACATTCAAGTTGGATATAGCAAACCGACGCGATGTAACAAGATCGAAACCAGTCTTCGAATCTAATAAATATTCGACCCTATTGGTTTGTGCCACGGATTGTCTGTGCATTACAACTTATCTAAAGGTTGATTTAAATTGCACAGCCTACTTTTATGCACATTTACCTGAAATGGGCTATAATTAGATAATTAGCGATTTAAACCCATATCGGACGTTGCCAGGTGTCGTCGATATCTAGAAATCGCATAATAATTTCGTTACATTTATAGCTATTATATCAATTAGCTCATTTATCAATAATTCGATGGGCATTTTTTTCCAAAATGTCTCAAAATCAAAAACGTAATATCTCTGCCTATCCGTCCATATCTAATATATAGTTCGTTGAGTCTGATTCTATGAATTTTTAGACTAAAGATTTTGTTAGGTTACATAATTTAAAAACGGATTACAATTTTTTCAAATAAATAAGCTATATTTTTCTCATATAAGTCACGTATATTATAATTAAAAGTACTTACACCTTTAGTGTTTCTTGAATCCACTTTCAGATTTGATTAAATTAAAAAATTCAAATTCTGGATCGATAAAATGTCAAAAACATATGTTTCCTGTCAATCGATGATATTGAGGTTTATTTTAATCATGTATTAGATTTTCGTCCAAATTACCATTAAATATAGTTCATACCATGCAGAACGTGATCAACAGCGTAAAAGGGACCGCTTTGGGGGTGGCCGAATACCTGACCCCCGTTTTAAAGGTAGACATAATCTTCGGTAGATCAGGAAAATTTAAATCGCAAATTTTGTAGGAATCGAAATTTAGAGAGACCGGCGTTCTGACCCCCGAGGAATTCGTAGCAGCAGGTGATCATTTGGTCCATCATTGTCCAACGTGGCAATGGGCCGGTGGAGACGAAGCCAAAGCAAAACCGTATTTGCCAAAAGATAAGCAATTTTTGATAACTCGAAATGTCCCTTGTACTAGGCGCTGTGATCAAATGGAGTATTCGGAAAATTTGGAAAAAGTTATAGAATCGGAGGACGCAGACGATGGATGGGTAGATACGCATCATTATGATCAAAGTGGCACTGGGGTGGATGATAAGTTTTCAGAAATGACATTAGATGCAAAGGTACTGTAGTTCATAGGTAAAATAGTCATTTTGTCATTCATGTTTTATTGGCTTTTTCTTCGCCAGTTACTCCTTCCACAATTCTAGATTTTCAGCAAGTTTCTGTTAATGACTGGCAATCTCTTATAGGTTGCCCCAAGCAGCGATTGTGTTGGATCTTTATTTGTCAGTCGCTGTTTATGACTCGATTGCCAATCCTTAATAGAAGTACTCGTCAATCAGTGTTCGAGTCCTAAACAGTGATTGACAAACAAAGATCCAACACCAATTGCTGCTTGGGACAATCTATAAGAGATTGCCAATCCTTAACAGAAGGTTGCTGAAAATCTAAAATTGTGGAAGGAGTAACTTGTGAAGAAAAAGCCAATATAACATGAATGAAAATAACACTACTTTGCAAAGATACAGAGAATATCTGCACTATTTTTGCTCAAATTGGGATACAGTTGTACGTAAAGTTGATAAGTTCTACAATTGTCAATGTTTCAAAAATAATATTCATACTAGGAGTAAAAATTTGAGTCAACTTAGTGATTTTCGTTACATTTAGAGGTTGGCAGACATGCATACTATATGAAACTTGAAAAATGAACTTGCCTCTGCAATATAAAAAGCTAATAGATACATTTATGTTATTGAAATTTTTGACAGTGACTTTATTGGTTTAGGCTGAAAGCATGGAGGAAGCTGCATTGAATAATGAAACTGATAAAGATGATGATGAAGACGAAGATGACGAAGAGGCAGCCGACATGGAGGAATTTGAGGAAAGCGGAATGTTAGATGATAACCAGGTAAGGAAACATTTTCCGCTTTTATCTTGACAATTCAAACGTTTTTCTTAGGTTACTAGAACTATTGAGCCAAATCCAAAGACAACTGAGCACATTGCAGAACCTGGGGAAATACTGCACACAAGAACATATGATTTGCACATAACTTATGATAAATATTACCAGACACCTCGATTATGGTTTACTGGTTACGATGAGGTATTGTCCTAATGCGTTTTTGCAATTTGAGTTGAGTATATATATTTTGTTGTGCTTTTGTAGAATCACAAACCTTTAACTGTGGAGCAGATGTACCAGGATGTTAGTAAAGATTATGCCATGAAAACTGTTACTATGGAAACCCACCCTCATCTCAGTGTGCCCAAAATGGCTTCTGTACATCCATGTAGGCATGCAGAAGTGATGAAGAGCATAATTGAGACTGTGACTGAAGGAGGAGGAGAATTAGGAGTTCACATGTATCTGATAATATTCTTGAAGTTCATGCAGTCAGTCATTCCAACTATAGATTATGATTATACCCAAAATTTTACTTTGGCCGCGTAAATTTCTTTTTCTTTGTGGCTATAATCGATATTTTGCGCCTTTTTATATTGTATTTAGTTAAATAATGAAGTGTTTTTCTATTTTTTATTCATTTGTAAAGCTTAGTGTGATAAACTCATTTAAAATATGCTGTATTTGGTTTTTCCAGTGTCAACACTTATATGAATGCATCTTTATAACATATAAACTGTATTTTACTATAAATGTAACAAGTATGAAAATTCCATTATGTTTTAATAAAGTCTTTGATTTTTGTTACTGGTTTTGCTTTAAAGCGTTATAGGTGGATTACTAATATTAAACTTTAAAGCAAAACTGGTCTGGAAAATCTAAGATTTTATTGAAACGGTAATATTTTAATATTTATTATTAAATACATCTAAGTCGCAGATATTGAAAGCAGTTACAGATATTTCAAAAATAAGGGTTCAATGTATTAATGAATCTGTTTGCTAATTACTTCCAAGTTTCTTCTTGGCAGCTGATCAAATTTATATCAAAGACCTAAATAGTTGTGAAGTAATATATACCATGGAAAGATGAAGTATCTAATTAAAAAAAATATGCATACAAAGAGAATTGTGGAAAATGGCAATTTTTACGTAACATGTGAAATAAAAAAAATCAAAGTAGCTGGATAAATAGTTCAGTCAATAATAAATGTTGGTGTAAAGCAAGGTGCCCACCTATTTTTTATTAAGCAAATGCTCAAGTGAAATCTGATTTCAGTCACTTTCCAACTATGATGAAAACTGCGAGCATTTAGTTAAAAAAGTTGACATAATTCCAACACAAAAGATCTCGCTTGAGGATAATTATTAAGAAAGATGCAGTTTAGAAAATCCCATGATTTTTTTTATAAATTGGCAATTTTATTTTATCAGTATAATCCTATGGTGCATGGTTACCTTTAGACATTTATTGATCAGTCCATTTACGTTAACATGTCGGTGGTACCGTTAAATGTCAATATGGTGTTTATTTCTGAATTTTGACAGATCAAATTAAAAATGGATGCCACTTCGACATTGTTGTGCAATTCATATTTTTGTCGATTGTGCGGTCAAGAAAACAAAAATGGGCGCAATATTTTCGCTACAGATGAAAATTCGGAAAATTTAAAAAACATGATCAATACATATCTACCACTTAAGGTAAGTACGCCGCATTCAGTATCCAATTTGATTTGCAACAACGGCGCTGCCAAAATGAGGAGGGACTTTTAAATATTGTATATGTGTAGATTGTTGTTACGAAAATATTAATAAATTGAATTAATTTTGTGGTGAAACAGGTGGAAGATGATGGAAAGTATCCGAAAACAATATGCCCGGGTTGTACAATTCAGTTGGAAGCTACAAAGTTCTTTTTAGATCTAATAATTGCTGGCCAGAAAAAGTTAAGAGAAATGTTGTTAACGCAGCAGGAGATATTATTCAGGCAAGAGAAACAACGGATAAAACTTGAGGAAGCACTTAAAAATATTAACCCAACATCTAGCGTAGAAACATATACTATTCAATCTGATGAAACAGGAGAACAATTTCTGATACAAAGTGAGTTAATAACGTAAATAACGGCGACAGTGATATTATTTGCTCGTTTTAGTATACGCAGAGGGCCCATTGTTCCCCCCAGATCATGAGCTGGCAGCTCGATTGTTAGATAAACCCAAGAAAAAACGTGGTAGGAAGCCAAAAGCTGAAACAGAGGCTGTTACAAAAGAAAATGAATCGCGGCAGGAACCTGAGGTAGCTGATGAACAAGAAGAGGAGTACAACCTTAATGGAACAAGAAAGCGAAGAAGAAAAATTCCTTCTCGCTACAGAGAAGCAGTGCAAGTAATGCTCGAACGACTGATTATGCATATATATTTCCCTTTCATTTGTCACGTTATTAAAACCTAAGTACTCCTTAACGCATATAAGGCTTGAACAATATGTATCTGTGACGCTGCATATCACATAATTGCACCATATCACATAATACAGTCGACTCTTGCTTAAGTTGCGCGCGTTAAAGTTGTCCACTCGTTAAAGTTGTCAGGATACGATCGTTAAAGGTGCGCGGATATTCTCCCATTCTAATTTTCGAACAACGAATTGGACTTCCGAGTTTTAGCGCCACTTTTGAATAATCCACTCAACTGCGCAAGAAGCAATAAAACATATATATTTTTCAACAATGGTAGGGATAACGGGTAGTAGCAACTTTAACGGTCGATGCAGTATGGTGAACGCAACTTTACGGGAGTCTACTGTATACAGTCTTGGAAGTCTTGCATGGGTCGTCTGGCTTAGGATAAGAACATAAGATAAACTTGGGTGCCAGACACGTAAGAGTGTGGAAGAAAATGAGCAGAAGAGTATGAGAGAGAGAGAAAAAAGAGATATGTATTAGCGCCAAATGAGAAATCTTTCCCCTTGATGGTATTAAAACAATTTTTTTTCCTCATTTTTCTTAATCTTAATTGTTTAATAGTTATTAGAAGCCAGTTATTGGAAGTAGAAGTTTTCAATTTTATATCCTGTATATCTATTTAATTTGTTAGAATTTAATATTTTGGTGACAAAAAAGTGAAAAAAGAATATCTATTCAATATATGGTAGCTCTTCATTACATCTTTTAGGGAAAAGAGTTGGAGAAGATACTGAAAGAAGAAGGGGTAGTTGATGAGGATTCAGATTCATCCCCTGAAACTGCAACTGAGGAGAGCCCGGTGGAAAATCAGGAAGAAGTTATTGGGAGGTTAGAGAGTAAAGATGGGGAACATCTGGGTGAATTGATAATCACGAAAGGAATCAGAAGTCGAAGAAACAATAGTACGTCTTTTTAGCTTTGTGTATATACACCGTGTTCAAAATAACACGTCAGTTGTAGGTTGTTTGAAGATGAAACTTCAAATAAAAAAAAACTGACAGGCATTTAACCTTTAACTACGGATATATTCCCACAAAACCATGCTGAAACAGTAATTGTAAATGTTCTTTGAATAGGAACTAAGTTTGACATATTTTTATAACAGAATCGTCAATGTCACCCGATTCTGGTTTAATTTGTTAAATTGCTTATTGGTCTCATGAAAGAGTCTGCGCCGCGTCATCTATTGACGACAGCCGTAGTTAAAGGGTTAAATTTTGAAATTGTAGTGAAAAAATTTCCTCAGATATTATTACTAACACCAGAAAAACATAAAATAAAAAATGCGAAAGTGTGCATTTTTATTAATACCCCTGAAAATAGAAGTTATATTTTGGTTATCAAATTGTCAGTCTTTTAATTGTGCAACTTTTTTCATACTTAATCGATTCTATATCTCTTGTCATTTCCAAAATGTCTGTAGTAGTCCTCCTTATCTTGGACATGTATATAGCATTACAAGAAATAAATTAGCAAAATATATCAAAATAATTGTTAAAAAAAGTAAAATTCATTACTTAATATTTTAATATAGGCAAGGTGGAAGTTTTATATTAATGGATATTGCTGTACAGGTTGTGCAGTCATTCTTTTACAAACCTTTAGATTTAAATGTTTCTTTAATTCTACAATATCCTATCTATAGACACAGATGAACCCAAAAAACGAAGAAAATTCCGCTGTAGCGCATGTTTGAAGGAGTTTTTGCATTATGGCCGCTATCTGTTGCACAAGAAGATGCACAATGGTGAACAATCGTCTCCAACTGAAGTAAACCAAACTGAAGAATTAGCTACTTACAAAGAACATGAAGATGAGGCAGAAAAAGTAAATAAGGACACAACCACTGTAATCAGCCTTTTATTGAATCACAGTTCAATTAAACAATTTTGTAACTTTCAGGAACCACCGGTAAATGAAAACAGTATTCAAGAACCATCAAGAGATCCACTTCAGGAAGAACTAACAATAAAAAACGAAAATAGTGATGATGAAAAAGGAAACAATATAAGTAATCAAGTAGTCTGTGATATTTGCAAAAAGTCATTTAGTTCTAAGCAAAATTACGAAGTTCATTTTAAAGCGATCCACCAAGGAGAAAAGCCATTCAGTTGTTCGACTTGCGGTATGAAATTTTCCTACAGTCACAGTCTGAAAATGCACCTGATAAAACACAAGCGCCACCACCAATATTCGTGCGAGGTTTGTAAGAAAAACTTCAACCATCCCAGTAGTTTGGTGTACCATCGTGAAGCCGAGCACAACAACGGTCGACGTTTCATCTGTAATATCTGCAACAAAAGCTTTAAACATCGACAACTTCTTCAACGGCATCAACTGGTGCACAGCTCTGAGAGACCTTATAAGTGTTCCCAATGTTCGGCTTCTTTCAAAAGTAAAGCGAATTTATTAAACCACGGGGCCATCCACACGGGGGTAAAGGCGCACGTTTGCAATGTATGCGGGCAATCGTTTGCCCATAAGACTTCACTGACATTACACTTGAGGTGGCATCGAGGAGACAAGCCGTATTCATGCGATTTTTGTCAGAAGCAGTTTTCTCAAAAGGGAAATCTCTTGGAACATCGACGAATACACACCGGTACATAGTTTAACTAATAATTGCTTGTTAAAATGCCATACCGTGTTTTAGGCGAGAAACCGTTCCATTGCGAACACTGTGATAGAAAATTTACGACGTCTTCCCAATTTAAGTTGCATTCCAAGAGGCACACCGGTGAAAAACCGTGGCATTGCGGTCAATGCTACAAGACGTTTTTGCATAAAGAAACGTGGCGGTGTCACGTGAGGCGCCACTTAAACGAACGACCTTTCAAATGTTCGATCTGCTCTAAATCGTTTACTGAAAACTGGTCCTTGAAAAAACATGAACGGTTGCACACAGGGGTGAAACCTTATGTCTGCAATGTGTGCACTAAGGGTAAGGATTAGAATTGAGGTGAATTTTTCAACTTCATTATTAACTTAATGTCTATATGTGGCTAGTCGCAAACCTTTTTGATAATTTTTTTTTCAGTATTCTCTGAATATTTGTTGCATATCTCTTGAAGGTTCATTTTTCAGATTGAGAAATGCGAGTCAATCACAGGGGGTTTTTTAATGCTAAAAACCCGAGCTTTGCAATCTAATTATATTTTTTTAGCTCAAAAAATTCTTTCAAAAAACTGAAAATTGTACTTCAAAATATGAATATCTCAAAAGCTAGAGTTTCTTGTGTAGCTGATAGTTTTCAGATCTGATGGAGTAGTTAAGTTTTTGCTTAGTGCTTAGTTGCTTAGAGGTGTAAAATCATTGTAATTTGAAACCCTAATGGGATCCAGTCTTTTTATATTTTTATATATGCAGAAATGCTTTATAAAGCAAGTTAATGATATAATTCCAATTTTAGGTTTTGCCGATGTATCTAATTTGACTAAACACAGGCGAATTCATGACCAGAACAGGCTGTCCAAAAGCAGTAACCCCATTCTCGAATCTATGGTTGAAAAAGAAAACGGTACTTTGTATGTTTCCTCTGAACCTAGTGATATAGTTGTCCACCTGGTGGAACCTGACAATTCAGAATCCACAATAGAAGCAGAAAGCGAAGCATTAGCCGCGGTGCAACAAACAGTCGACGATATGCAACTTCAGCACCTGCTAGATCAAGATGGGAATCCCTTGACTCTGAGTACGCCCGACGGCCAACAAATTAAAGTGGTGGCAACAGTGGAAAATGGCCAAGAGAAATTACACGGTGTTCTACCTGACGGCACTTTATTGGCCATTAATTTTGACCCAGAATCTAAGGATATAGTGGATGAGGTTGATGTCGCTGTTTGTATTTTTTATTAAAATTAACATTGTTACTTTTATAGAACCAGGAAGTTTCTGATCAGGCTAGCGCGGAAATGTCCCAATTGTTAAATGGCAATATGGAGTTCCTTACGGAGAACCCGAAACTCGATGGAAATATTTTGATAACTTCCACAGATGATCAAAATGTCTGTTTTGTTGCCACATATAACATGGAGGATTCCCTTAATACTCAGTATCTTGCAATGCCATAACTTTTGTAAATTTGTTTATAAGTAAATATTTGTATTGTAATTTAATTATTAACGCATAAAATTTTATTACATAAAAGTGATAGCAGTTTTGTATATTGCAAATTTTTCAAATAAATTATAATTCTCTGTTGGAATCTTTAATAATCAAGCTATTTTCTTAATTTTGTTAAGTTTATGAGAAAAATTACCCCATAATTTGCTTCTTTTATGATTGCCACTTTAACAATGTGTTCAACAACTCCGGTTAACGATAACCAATCGTTATTAATTCAGCAAAAAGGAGAGTTGTTAAGAATTTTCTTTAAAATAAATCAGATTTAAAGATGCAGGGTCATTTTAGATACATTTTTATTTCATTGTGGAAAAAGTTTGCTCAAATTTACTATACATATAAACTTTATTTATAGAAAAAATAAATTTAAAACAGGAAGTTATAGACTATAAATCACAAGAGACATGAGAACAATCTAATAATAAATGACTCTTCATTGCATTATTTACAAATGTAAATGGAATTTTTAAGCAATAAATAATCTTATAATACGGTAATTTTAATGAAAAATCTAACAATAAAGTACGCCAGTATTAGAACCGCTGCCACTAAGACGAAAATTGCTGAATATTCGACGATGGATACTTCCTGGTCGTCTTGTCGGCAATGATTGGATAAGCCATTCTGCACAAACAAAACAATTTGTTAATCATTGATAAATGTGCAAAGCTTACATTTGTTTACATATTTTATGCTTTATTTTTTAAAGTATTAAAAGTTGGTTTTTGGAACCATAAAGAAAGTCCAAGTAAATTAGAGGAACATAAAAAATCTGGAGAAGTTGAAATTTTTAGGAGAAAATTTCCAAGAAAAGTAGAAATTTTGAGAATATTCCCTTACATAAAATATTTTGAAAAAATAGAAACTTCGCGGAAAAAATCAAAATTTCCTAAAAAAATCGAAATGTCTAGAAAAAGCTCGAAGTTTTATACAAACAAGTCGAAATTGAGATGTCAGGGAAAAATTCGAAGATTCGGTATAATTTTTTTTAGACAAATATTAAAATGCGAAAAGAGTTGGATTTAGATTAGATTAGATTTTTTAGAAATTCTAATTATTTTTTCAAGATTTTGACATTTTTAGAGAAAATTAAGCTTTTTTTTCAAAATTTCAATTCCTTCTCCAAATATTGATTTCTTCCTCAAAATCTTTACAAACGTTAGTTTTAGAAAATGCGCTTTTGATCAAAATTAAAAATAAAATAGATTTTAAAATGAAATGAAAGAAAAATGTTTATAAAAAGAAATCAGAAAAAAAATTGAAACTCCTATAAAACATTCTTTAAGGAAAAGTCTTCAGAAAAGACCAAAATTTTGAGAAAACACTTGAAAGCGTAATTGGGGGTATCGATATTAGTGTTGCAGAAAATTAAAAAATGCCTCTGTTAACGCTCATATTTTTATTTCTTTCTACACTTTAATTTGTTAAAAATTACTGATCTATCGATATTTTTTATAGTTGAAAAATTATCTTACCCAGCCACCGTTTGCTGCAATCCACTCGGCCATCCTATCCTCCAACAATTCCGACATACCTTCCTGCAAATCATTAAGACACTCCGGATGGCCCTGCCTCACGCAATCCACGGCTAATCCCCCAGCTACGCAATAAATGGCAACCACTTTTCCCCAAGTGGGCTCAGATCTGAAAAGTTGGTGGCCGATGGCTACCAAAATTCCTGCTATTCCGCCGACTTTATCTGGTGCCAGCGAAGTCTGTCTAGCGACATTGCTGTATAACTTTGGATGCAGTCTTTCTAGTTCAGCACCGGCGCAATTTAAGCCAGGGAATACGTCACGCACCACGCCGCTGCATGTATTCAATGGGCCTAAAGTGCTTCTGAGTCGGCTTAAGCCTAGTTTTCTGTTAAAAACCCCGGCGCGTTTCAGTCTGTTTCTAACATATAATATACATAATGCTCTGCCAACTGTTATCACCTGGAACATTAAAGAAATAGCAATTTCTAGATTATAGAGTAGGGAGTCTTAGTTTCCCAAATCCACGTGTATGCTGGCATATGGGATATGATTTTGTCACTACCTTTTTACTATTAGGTCGTTAAATTAATATGTTGCTCTCTAATAGAGCTTGATATATAAATCTTATTCCCTGAAATCAAGAAAGATTAAAAAACACAACACTTTACCTCAGAGCAAAGTTTTTTAATCTTTTTTGGTTTCAAGGTACAAGATTTGTACATCAATTTTTGAATTTAACAAGGGACAAGATTTGTACATCAATTTTTGAATTGAACAAGGGGCAAGATTTGTACATCAATTTTTGAATATAACTAAGGGTTCCACAAAAAATCTAGTAGATCATTTCAAATTTATATTACTTGAAAATCAGGTGTTTTATCGAAGTTGAGAAAGACTATTTTTTTATGCAGAAAACATCAAAGTTTGATATTTCCTCATTGTATGTAAACGAGTTAAGGTTAACTTTTTTTACAACGACCCCATTTTCTTATTATCCTTTGATCAAAACATTAAAAGTGTTCTAATTGTATATTATTACTAGAGACCGGATTTTATGTAAAATCCTATAATCCTACCTTTTCACTTTTTTTGGCGTTTTTACCGCGTTATTGCCTAAATTTCAATCTCTTTTTTTGCTTTTTTATATATGATTTGGACCTACTTTCAAAACGTTTCGCGACTTCAATATTTTTATAATTCAAGAACTAATACCATCGCTAAAAATGAGTAACCCAGGTATAGAGCATATAATTTTAAAATTAAACATACTGCATAGCATTCAACAATTTTTCTATTTTTATTATTTTCTTATTTGTAAACCTTGCGAATCCGAAAAAAAGCAACAAGTTAGGAATTAAAATTTCATGCGAATAAATTCGCAGACAAGTTATAATTTAAATGAGAAAATTCGTTAACCTTGAATTTATACATTTACGGCAATGGAAACAATATGGGGCGAATTGTAATGGTGCGCATCCATCGGCGTTCGCGAACAACTCGTGAGCATCCTAATACCTGTTCCCAAAATGTTCATATTATGTTCGCGAATACTTTGCGAACTGTTAACCCGGTACATATCTTTTGATAGCCAGCAAGAATTTTCGCGAACACCACGCGAACAGCTCAATACGCCCTAATCTTACACGAGCTGTTCGCGAACTCCGGTGAATACTCATCATAAGAGGGGCAAAATTTCGTAAGTGCTGCGACTTTTCCGCGTTGGTTTGGGGGAATCTTTAAGGTTTTTTAATATGGCAACTTGGCATCTCTAAAGTTTTGAATACTCAATCAACACTTGGTGTTACAAAATAATTGTATTCACCTCTTGGGGTGGACCAGTGGCGGCGGTTCTCCATCCGATTGTAGTGGAAAGCTTTCTAGCGGCATCCCCGACGTTACTGAAGCGTCTCTTTGTATTAATTGGCAACAATTGGTCACCTACTCCATTCAGAACTGCTGGAAAACTGAATTTTCGTTTTGGAAACGGTGGTCGACCTAGTGCAGTTCTTGATAGGGGGGACGTATCGAATACCACCTTTTTGTCGGCGGCACCGACGGCATTGCTGTCCATGAAGATGCAGCTTCATTAAAAACTGGAAGTTTTAAAAAGTTTATTAATGCAAAATATTTGTCTTTTATTTGTTTTGGTGAAACGGATTGATCCTTGGTCGTCTTCAAAAATTGAAGTACAAGTATTGTCCCCTGAAACCTTACCTTTTTTAATTTTAATTTTTCTTGGTTTCAAGGGACAAGATTTGATTTGTTAGCAAACAAACAAAAAATGTTTGACTGACTATTTTGGATAATATTTTCGCTTTTTTTAACTGCATCCAGTTTAAGGAAATTTCCAAATTGTTTAAATAAATGAAATCTTGACAAATTTGTATACAATTTGAACATTTCATGAAACTGAATGCAGAAAAGTTGAAAAAGCAAGTAATTGTCGGTTCACATCAAATAGTTCCAAAAGAAATCACTATCTTGGATAGTTACTCTAAATTTAAGAAATGTAGCAGTACACAGATTTTAGATGAAATATATATCAAAGCTTCAACCCGGTCTTTCTGTTTTGACTTCTAATTTTAGAGGAGTTTAATCCACTCGCAAAGGGTAACCCCATTATCCACACTTCCATTACCAAAGCACTGCGAGTAGAATGCGGAAACAAGGATAGATGGCGATGAACCGCCTTCTTAAACAAGCATAGGTTGTAATTTTTGGGAAAAATTCCTTTCGGTAACAAGTTCCATAACCTGGAAGTTCTATAGAAAAAAGAGTCTCAGTAGACACTGTGTCAAGCTGGACCGCACAGGAATTTGCTGTCTCCGACTGTCTAGTACGCCTCAAGAATCTTGCCCTTGGGGGGATTAATCCTATTATCCAGCGAGCATCCGTGCTAGTACTTGCAGAAAAGAGACAAGTCACCAACCATATGCCTGTGCTCTAGTGTTTCGAGAGAATCGGTCAGGCTCTCGTCATTAATTAGGCGAATCGCTCTTCTTTGAATTGAATCCAAGAGAGCTAAAGTGTGTTTTGGGGCTGAACTCCAAACATGAGAACAGTATTCTAGTGTTAGCCTAACTTGAGTTTTGTATAGTGTTAATAGCTGATGAGATGTGAAGTACTTTTTAGCTCTAAAAAGAAAGCCTAGCTTCTGAGAGGCGGATTTGGCAATGGCGCGCACATGATCGTCCCAAGAGAAGTTAGTGCTCGCATTCACTCCTAGGATAGATAGATTAAATCCCATCGGAAGGATTTTACCGTCCATTAGTATGTTTGTTGCATTATCCCCTGATGTTTTCTTAGAGAAAACCGCGGCCTGAAGCGTTGAAGTCGACCAAATTGTTCTTACCCCATTCCAGAATAATCTCGAGATCCCGATTAATCATCTGTATCTGCTGTTTCCTTAGTCGATCTAAAGCAGCGATAGATAATGGTTTGTCGGAGAAGGTTACTATTATTTGCGTAGCTGACATAGGATTGGAAGTTGAAGCTAAGATATCGTTTATGTATAACAGAAATAGAGTAGGAGACAGAACAGATCCCTGAGGCACCCCTGCGTTAATCGCAAATATCTCGGATGAGATGCCATCGACGACGACCTGAAGAGATCTGTCAGCGAGAAAATTGGATATCAAATGACAGAGTCCAGGAGGAAGACCATAAGATGTTAATTTGGCGAGAAGAGATCGGTGCCAGACTGTGTCGAAAGCCTTTGAGATATCCAATGCCACAATCCTATCCTCACCATGTTTTTCTATAGCTAGATATGAGTAACATATGCCAGTAGATCGCCAATGGGACGTTGCTGTCTAAAACTGTATTGCCTGTCGGAGATGATTGTATTTTCCTCCAGGTATTTGAGAATCTCGATGTTGATAACCTTATCCATCACTTTAGATATAACGGGTAACAAAGATTTAGGGCGATAGTTGTTGGCCAGATTCCTTTTTCCCTTTTTAGGGACCGGCCGCACTCTAGCAGATTTCCAGATGTTAGGGAATACACCTTGGTTGTAAGAGAGTGTGAACAATTTGCTTAGAACAGGAGTCAACTCTGGGGCGCACTTCTTAGGAACAATAGCGGGAATACCATCAAGGCCAGAAGCTTTCGAGGTGTCGCCAGCTCAAAAAGAATTTTCCTGATTGTGCGTTGTCTGAAAACAACTTCAGGCATCGAAGTGCCAACCTTAGAAAGAATAGGAGGTTTTGCGTTTAGAGAATCAAGATTGGAATTTTCAGCAAACATTAAGGCTAACATGTCAGCCATTTTCTTGGAGGTAGTAGCAATATTGCTATTTTCATCGATTAAAGGTGGACAATTTGAAGGTGAAAAATTCTTTCCAATCGACTTTGCAAATACCCAAAAGGACCTGGAACCGTTCGGACAGTTGATAAGCCTCTGGCGCATTTTACGATCGAAATCTCTGTCTTGGATAGTTACTCTTGCTTCGTCAATAACCTGTTTAGAAGAATTTCGTCCAACTACAAATGTGGTCCGAGTCTCGACTGAGGGTTTATTTCGCCAACGACAATATGCGCGATTTTTGCAGGAGACAGCCCGAGCACATTTTTATTTGAATTATTTTTCTGTTTGATACATATCTATAACAAAATATAAAATAGTACAGCAACATATAAATATAACAATTGTGATACAATTTTCGCAAAATGTGTTCAAATGTGGATTACTTGGCCAAGAATAAAAATAATGATCAATGAACTTGTCGCAAGATATGCAATTTAGGAGAAAAAGAGGCCAATGGGGCAAATCGAATAATGTGCAATCAATCAAATGAGAATGAGGAACTTTTGTGTTATCTTTTTGAGGACGCGGTAGCACTTTGCATATAAATTTCTTTGGACGAAATTGCCAAAATCCATTACAGGCCGCCCTAACAAGACACGAAACACGAAAAGATCGAATACGTTTCACTACACGGCGATAATGGTTCAATAGCTTGTTCCCAATAAATTATATCGGTACTGAACATGTCAAATATCGATTAATGGGAATTTTTAAGTGGACAATTTGTTGTTTTAAAAGCGCTAAGCACGATTTTACCATAGGCGTAGATATTTAACTTTGCCAATCAACTCGAAAATTTGAAATACCCTGAAAATAAGAAAGATTAAAAAACACAACAAAGGTTGCTCTAACGCGTTTCGATAGCCAAGCTATCATCTTCAGGGAGATACTAACTATGAAACGCGTTAGAGCAACCTTTGTTGTAATTTTTAATCCTTCTTGGTTTCAGGAGATAAGAACTGTATTTTAATTTTTGAAGATAACCAAGGACCAGTTCGTTCCACTAAAATCAACTCGACTAAAAAAGCAAAAGAAAAATATTTTCCACAGCTTGATATTTATTTATTGTAATGCGTTAGGTTTTTATAGGTAGATTACTATTAAAGAAGCTTTTTGGTCCCATTATTTAAATTTATAATGGGCCTGTGTAGCGTAGCATTAGGAACAGTCGCTTGTAAACTAAAATTTTCAACGAGTTGGATATTTCTCCTGAATTCTTTTTGCAAAAAATATGATTACAAAAAATGCAATTTCTTGATTCTATATTTTACGAGATCCTTGTTCAAAACTGTGTTTCAAATTTGATATGTTTCCCTCTACTTCTAAGATTGAATCATACTCATAGTTGGAATTATTAAAAGATACACTTCTTTTGGGATGGTCAAGGAATTATCAAAACTATTTAACGCTGGTGAACACCTTTAGCAGTTCCTTAAGACATTTAAATTTCGAAAAAAGTGTTTACTGGTTCAAGAAATCTTCGTAACTCATTCTGCTTAAAATACTACAAATAAAAACAGGATAAAGACTAAAAAAATGAAGCATATTATGGACCATTTTACGCTATGCTACGCCTATGAGTAGGATTTTTCATCAGTCCATGATATATAAAGATGGGCAAGCCGTAAATCGGTTATATTATCATTATGTTTTCATTAGCAAGAATTTTATTTTTGTTGTGCGCGAGTTTCGCCATAAATAGTGCTTTTGTGTCAGCTTTTGTCTTTGTTGATGGGGCCTACATTTACCCTAAACCCTTGCCTCCGGTGCAATTTGATGAACCTCCTACGATTCCACCTACACTGGATCATTCATATTTGCCACCTTCACCTCCAGTGCAAGATGAAATCCCCTCATTACCTATGGGACCCACGTATATTCCCCCCAGTGGTTACCCCGTCGATACACCAGCTACAGATATTTTACCACCGCAATTTGACATACCGGAAGGTAAATAACATTTTGATTTTTTTTAAATTTGAAATATAAATGGCACAATGATGAAATCTGATTTGGCGAAATTAATTCGTTTATTGTCTGCTGCAGATTTTTTGTACATTTGATTTTGGATCAAGGGTCTCTCATTTTGCGATGCAAGGAGGATAAGCAAAAGCGTAAATTAAATATTTTCAGATCATTACTAGGGAAAAATGATTAAAATTAAAATTCTTGACTGCGGTGTTTGTTACTGTCTCCCTCCTAGTCAAATTCAACAAGAAAATATCGAACTTCAAGAAAAATTATACAGTTTTGTGAATCTTTAAATACTGAATAATTTCTAAGTTAGAAAACTTTGTTTTTACAATTTTTTTTTCTGTTTTTGGGACAAAGTATTTTTGGTAATAAACTTTTTTTCAAAATGAAATAATTTTAATTTTCTACAAAAAGGAAAATTGCATTTTTTTCGCGTTTCTAATTTGTGCTTCATAATTTTTAAATAATTGACATTACTAACCCTTACTATGTGGAATTCTTCAATATTCATAACAATTAAACTCTAATAACGATTAAAACAATAACAGATATTCCACGATGTTTCTATAAATATTTGCTATGACCGGACCTGGTTTCGCTTTTCAGCATCATCATCATCAAAACAAATTGCTGGTTTAACCAGGTACGGTCTTAGCAAATATCCATAATTTTTAGTTTGAACTTAATAACATTTCCTTGTACTTGGATTTGTCCGAAATTTTTACTTTCTTAACAATTGTTAATAAAGTAAAAATTTCGGAAATTCGTTATTACGAATTTGAAGTTTCGATCTCAAGATTTTAATTGTAATATCTTAAAATTTCGACTTTTTTAAAACAAATCTGGAATTTCAATTAAACAAAATTTGGATCTATTTTTCAAACATAAAATGTTTAAACTAGAAATTTCAGATATTTTGCAAATAATCTGACATTAATTGTAAAATTTTGACTTTTTTTTTCTGAAATGTCGAGTTTAAATTGAAAATTTCAACCCTTTGGCATTTTTCTCTTTTATAACATTAATAGCTAATATTCACCTGACTCCAGTCGCTATTATCAAGGCCACTACTTTCTTTAATGTGTTAAGTGAATCAATTTTTTTTAACTTGGACATTTTTCCAAAAATTCTTTTTTTATTTGATATTTTCGTTCATTTAAATTTCGTTCTTTTTTTCAGAATTTCGAAAATTATTTTAAAAATATTTTTGGTAACTGAATTGAGCACTGAACTGAAAATTTCAAAACACATACATTTCAAAAGTTTCCCGGTTTTTAAAAAATTGTTCTTAGATTTGTCCGAAACTTTTAATTTCTTAGCAATTGTTATGTCTGTTATGTCTATGTTTATGTCGGAAATTCGTAATTACGAATTTGAAGTTTCGATCTCAAGACTTAATTGTAATATCTTAACATTTCGACTTTTTTAAAACAAATCTGGAATTTCAATTTAACAAAATTTCGATCTATTTTTCAAACTAAAAATTCTTAAACTACAAATTTTAGATATTTTGTAAATAATCTAACATTAATTGTAAAATTTTGGCTTTTTTTCTAAAATATCAAGTTTAAATTGGAAATTTCAACCTTTTGGTATTTTTTCTTTTATAACATTAATACCTGATATTCACCCGATCCCACTCGCTAATATCAAGGCCACTACTTTCCTTAATGTGTTAAATGAATTTTTTTAATTTCGACATTTTTCCAAAAATTATTTTTTAATTTGAAATTTTCGTTCATTTAAAATTCGTTTTTTTTTTCAAAATTTCGAAAATTATTGTGAAAATATTTTTGGTAATTGAATTGACCACCGAACTGAAAATTTCAAACCACAGACATTTCAAAAGTTTCGCGTCTTTTAAAAATTGGACCCTTTAAAAATTTCGACTTTTTTTTAAAGTTTATTTCTTTTAAAATTGACTTTTTTTATAAATGTAGAGTTTTTGTGGTTGAATTTTTCTCACAATTTCGTTTTTTCATCAACATTTTAACTTAAAATATTTTTTTTAAACGACGTTTTAAAAACTTTTTATTTTTTGGTAATTTTGATTTTTTCAAAATATTTACTTTTCGAAAATTTCGGGTTTCTTTGAAAAGTTGACAACGAAAAATCTTGATAACGAGGAGTTTCTTGAAAGGTTGTATTTTTCCAAATTTCGATGTTATTTCAATATTTATATTTTTCCGCAAATTTCCACTTTTTCTCAAAATCTGAGCTATTTTAAATAGTTCCACATTTTTCTGTTATTTTCTAAATAAAATATTTCGATTTTTTCTTAATTTCGCCTTTTCAAGGTTTGGATTATTTTTTCGAAAATTTAGATTCTTTTTTGAAAGATCCTGACTTTTTCAAAATTTCAATATTTTTTGAGCATTTTCACTTTTGAAATACTTCCCTTTTTAAAAATGTACAGTTTTTTGACACATTATATAGAACTTCCAAGTTATGGAACTTGTTACCGAAAGGAATTTTCCCCAAAAATTACAACCAATCCTTGTTTAAGAAGGCGGTTCATCGCCATCCATCCTTGTTTCTGCACCCTACTTGCAGTGCTTTAAAAGCATAATGGGGTTACCCTTTGCGAGTGGATTAAACTTAAAAAAAAATACTTTTAAAAATTTCAGTTTTTAAATTTACCTTTTTTTCAAAATTTGAAATTTTTTGCAAATTGTAAGTTTTGAAAATTTTAATTCTTAAAAATTTCGATCAACTTTTCGAAATTTCGACCTTTTAGAAGCTTTGGATTTCTTTTCTTTGAAAATTTCGCAATTTCGCCTTTTTTTGAATTCGAGTTTATTTCAAAATTTAGATTTCTTTTATAAACGCGACATTTTTTAAGATGTCTACCTTTTTTAAAATTTTCTGCTATTTTACAAAATTTCAAATTTTTCTATTTTTTTTTAAATACATTATTATCATTCTATTAATTTTTTATTTATTGAAAATTTCTTCTTTTTCAAAATTCGGAACGAAAATTTTTGATAATTTATGCTTTTTTCGCTAAATTCGACGTTCTCTCAAAATTTTACTCTTTTGGACACTTTCCACTTTTCGAAAATTTCCATCTCTTTTGAAAATTTCGATTTTTTTGGTGAAAATTTCGATTTTTTTGGTGAAAATTTTGCCTTTTCAAGGTTTGGATTAATTTTTCGAAAATTTAGATTTTATTTTAAATCCTGACTTTTTGTAAGTTTCGATATTTTTTCAGCATTTCCGCTTTTGAAAATTCTTTCTTGTTTAAAAACAGCAACAGAGGTTGCTCTCTCTTTTTATTTTTGAAGATAACCAAGGACCAGTCCGTTTCACCAAAAAAAAACACTGTTCTCAAAATTTAAAATTTAAGACGTTGAATTTACAAGAAATCATTTTCTCGAAATCCCCAATAATATTTTTCTCAAGAATTTTATTAACATTCCGATGTAATTTAGAGAGAAAAATAAACATTTTTAGAACTGTTATTCATCACATTTTTAGCTCAAGGTTGAAAGTTGTCGAAAAAGACAAATATTCAAAAAAATTGCAGAATTTCGAAATAAATAAACGATTTTTGAAACACAGGTTCAAAAAGTAGAGTTTTGAAAATGAAATCGACATTCCAAAAATACGAATTTTGTAGAAAAGTTAATTTCAAGTAAAGATTATTTTAAGAGAAAAAAGTTAAAATTTTGAAAAAAGGACGAATTTACTACGAAAAAGGCGACATTTAGATTTTATTTTAAATCCTGACTTTTTTATAAATTTCGATATTTTTTCAGCATTCTGCTTTTGAAAATTCTTCCTTTTTTTAAAAATGTACTGTTTTTTGAAAGCTGGCCTGCTTTTAAAATCCCAGTTTTTAAATTTTCGAATTTTTCAAAATTTACCTTGTTTCAAAATTTAATTTTTTTTGAAAATTGTAAGTTTTGAAAATTTTGGCTCTTAAAAATGTTGACTATTATTTGAAATTTCGATGATTTTTCAAAATTTCGACTTTTTGTAAGCTTTAGATTTCCTTTTTTTGAAAATTTCGCCCTTTTTTAAAATTTGAGTTTTTATTTCAAAATTTCTTTTACAAATCGCGACATTTTTTAAAATGTCTGCTTTTTTTTTGAAATTTTCAGCTATTTTACAAAATTTTAAATTTTTCTATTTTTTTAAAGTCTATTATTATTATTCTATTATTTTTTTATTTATTGAAAATTTCTCCTTTTTCAAAATTGGGAACGAAAATTTTTGATAACATGGGGTTTTTGAAGGGTTGAATTTTTTCCAATAAATTCCGATTTTATTTTAAAATTTATGTTTTTTTCGCAAAATTCGATTTTTTCTCAAAATTTTGCCCTTTTGGACACTTTCCACTTTTCAAAAATTTCCATCTCTTTTGAAAATTTCGATTTTTTTGAATATTTTGCCTTTTCAAGGTTTGGATTCTTTTTTCAAAAGTTTGATTATTTTTAAATCCTAACTTTTGTAATATTCGATATTTTTTGAGCATTTTCGTTTTAAAAATTCTTCCTATTTTAAAAATGTACAGTTTTGTGAAAGCTGGTCTGTTTTTAAAGTTCCGGTTTTTAAATTTCCGAATTTTTTCAAAATTTACTTTGTTTCAAAATTTATAATGTTTTGAAAATTGCAAGTTTTGAAAAGTTTGGTTCTTAAAAATTTCGACTATTTTTTGAAATTACGATGATTTTTCAAAATTTCGACTTTTTGCAAGCTTCAGATTTCCCTTCTTTGAAAATTTCGCTTTTTTTTAAATTTGAGTGTTTATTTCAAAATTTCTTTTACAAACCGAGCCATTTTTTAAAACGTCTACTTTTCTTTAAAATTTTCTGCTGTTTTACAAAATTTCAAATTTTCTATTCTTTCAAACCTTTGAATTTATTGAAAATTTCTTCTTTTTTAAAACTGGGAACGAAAATTTTTGATATGGAGTTTTAAAGGGTTGTATGTTTTCCAAATTTCGATGTTATTACAAAATTTATAGCGTTTTTCGCAAAATTCGACTCTTTTTCAATATTTGGCTCTTTTTGACACTTTCGACTCTTTTCGATATTATTCGAAATCGAAAATTTCGATTACTTTTTTAAAAATTTCGCCTTTTCAAGGTTTGGATTATCTTTTCGAAAATTTAGATTTTATTTTAAATCCTTACTTTTTGCAAATTTCCATATGTTTCCAACATTTCCGCTTTTAAAAATTCTCCCTCTTTTAAAAACGTACAGTTCTTTGAAAGCTGGACTGTTTCAAAAATTCCAGTTTTTAAATTTATGAATTATTTCAAACTTAAGCTTTTTTCAAAATTTAACAATTTTTTAAAATAGTAACTTTTGAAAATATTGATACTTAAAAATTCAGACTATTTTTTAAAGTTTCAGTGATTTTTCAAAGGTTCGACTTTTTGCCAGCTTTAGATTGCTTTTCTTTGAAAATTTCGCCTTTTTTTAAAAGAATTTTTATTTCAAAATTTTGATTTCTTTTATAAATCGCGATTTTTTTTAAAATGTCTACTTTTTTGACTTTTCCGCTATTTTGCAAAATGTCAAATTTTTCTATTTTTTTAAATTTTCGAATTTATTGAAAATTTCTTCTTTTTCAAAATTTCGTTAATTTTGAAAGTGTTTCTAAAAGTCTAGAGCAAGTGTCGTATTTTTAAACTTTCTTGGTTTCAGAGGACAAGATTTGTATATAAATTTATGAAGATAACTAAGGACCAGTCCACTCCATTAAAATTTGGGAATCTTGACAAAAGCTTAAGTTTTTTTTAACAAATTGTAACCATTCAAAACTAGAACTTTTTCCAAATTTTAACTGTTTAAAATTTCCTCTTTTTATAAACACTTCGACTCCTTTGCTAATTTTGGCTTTTGTTCAATATTTAGCATTCGACAATTGTCACTAACTTACTCCAAAAATTTTTGTTTTATAAATTTCGACTCATTTTAATTTCTGTCGTTCTCAAAATTCAAAGTACAGATTTGAACAAAAAATTCATATTTGTTTTTACGAAGTTTGATTGTTTCTGATTTTTTTAATTTCCATTTAAAATGGAAATTTAATATACTCTTTTCAAAATTTAATTTTTCAATTGAAATTTCCATTTTCTTGTAATTTTGAGTTATTTTTCAAAAATTAAAGTGAAAATACAATTTTAGAAGAAAATCAACACCTCAAAGGGGCGAAATTAAAAAAAAACTTAAAATAAAGAAAAAAATTGTTCAGAAATAAAATTTGATAAGATGAAATTTTGAGAAAAAAATCCTTGAACAAATTTGAAATTTTAAGATTTTTTAAGGTAAAATTTCAAGAGAAATACTAATAAAATTTTAGAGAACAGTCAAAGCTTAAAAAAGAAAGTCAAAACTTCAAAAAAACCTGAAAACTTTTATAAATTTTGTTTTTCAGTTTTCAAGTTATTCGTAAAGTTTTGAGATAACAATTTTTTTCTTAATTTGCGACATTAAAATCGCAACATATTCTTTTTCCAAATAATTCAGCTTAGACTCAAAGCATTTACTGAATTTTTTAAAAATTAAGTCACTTCTTAGAAAAAGTTCGGGTAGAAATTTGAAATGTTGAAGTTGTTCCGGAAATTTTGGATGAAACTCTGACATTTTCATGGTTTCATAGGTTTTGAGCAAGAAGACTATTATGCTCTTTTTGGTTTTGAGTTTTTCTGGAAACGTCAACTCTGTTTTGAAATATCCATTTTTAAATTTCAATTTTAGGTATTTCCTTTTAAAACCTATACAGGGCGATCGAGAATGATTGTCCGTGCCGCTTTATACTGATTTTTTCTGTGCCGCGCACCTATTTTAAAAACGAGTACTAGAATCACGAGCGCAGGTAGGTTAGGGTTAGGAGGGTTTTGAAATATGTGTATGAAACTAAATAACACTTTGACGTCAAATAAAGTTAGGTTATTATAATAATAGAAATGTACACTAAAAATAATCAATTACTCTAGTGTTATTTAAGAGAATTTACAGAGGACTGTCTTTATTTAATTATTTTTGTTGTATATTTAAATTTAGCGCCAAGCACCAAGAAGAAGATGGCGCGTAGAACGGCATAGCGTCACAAGCATAAATAAATTATTGTATAAAGAACTAGTAAATAATAAAGTTGCTTATAGTAAAAGCTGTTTCAATCAAACATAAACAAGTAAAACAATTTTTATTTAGTTTTGAAACTCAGTTGAGAATCTAATGTATAAACAGTATACATTTTTAAATATATAAATTTCGAGTGAAGGAACAAGGGAGGCCTTGAATATTTATATTTCGTTCATTTCAACCTTTTATTTTTCGCTTCTTTATCAATAACCACAGAAAACTTAAAAAAAAAGCTACTATTCCGCTCAAGATAACAGACAATAACAAATTCAAATTTGAATTTAAATAGCACTTGAGATTATTCTTTTTTTCTAATACTTAATATTAAAATATTATTTTATATTAAATTTTATTGAAGTCGTACCCATGCATTAAAAAAAACATTGTTTCAGATGACGACAGCGTAGTAGTGTCAGCACCCCCCAATCACTATATTCCCCCAAGCTCGCAATATCTTCCGCCGCCCAAAACCTACCAACAGGGAACTCCCCAAATAAAGATTTTCAATATGTCATGTCTGGATGCATCGTCGGGGAATCCACAATTTCGTGCCATACTCAAATCTCTGTACACTCCTGAGGTATTACCAAGTATAGAAGGCGCTACAGTCGGTTGCATCAATCCTATTTCTACTGATACTTATTTGATTAGAATAGAGGGCAACAGAATGAACGACTGCGGTATAAAATCCTGTTTGACGACGAAAAGACAAAATAAAATGTGCCTTACTGTTCGATTGGCGACCGTACAAGGCTTGAGGTTGCCAGAAGACGTTTTGGTTTCATTACAGTGCACGCCTCAGCAGTCTGTTGTGTCGCACACGAAGCACCTCAAATTCAATTCACAAGAAATGTAAGAAATTTGATACTGAAAGCATTTTAGAGGGATGGGCTTTTGGACTTTAAAGTAAAACGTGCAAGTTTTAATTATTGACCCTAGCAACAATAACACTGATGAAAAATGCAAATTCGACATTTTTATTACGCGTTTTTTGATGTGTCACTTGTGAGGCTTGAAAATCTTCAGTAAAACAAATTTTTCCACTTCCCTGTAGATTGATTTTTGTAGAACGGACTGGTCCTTGGTTATCTTCAAAAATTGATATACAAACCAAAGTCGAGAAAGATTAAGAACAACACTTAACACTTGCTCTAATAGAGAGATTGTATCTCTCTGAAGATGATAGCTTGGCTATTGAAACGAGTTAGAGCAAACATAAATCTTTCTTAATCTTTCTTCGCTTCAGGGGACAAGATTTGTATATCAGTCTTTGTAGATGTTGAACTGATGAGTAGCGTTCCTTATAGTGATGAAAGTGTAAAACATTTTTGCAATGAGACTTATGTAATAATAATAATAATATTAATAATAATAATAGGAAGAATGTATTACACTATTTTTATTATAACTAAAAAGTACAATCCAAAATGCATGCTCTGCTTTAAAAGTGTTCCAATGACTTTTGTAATAAATTCAAAATCCATCCTTTTAAAATTGAGTTGTTCTAGTGAAGGCAAAACATTTAAAAATATCAAAATATGTTGCAGAAGGGGTCGTTCCTTGAGGCGAAACACCGCAGTAGCCAGCGGTGGCATCCAAAGGAAATTCGATATGGCGGTAAATCTTTTAAGGAAATCGATTGGAAGTTACGACTTTGACACTCAAGTTACTTCCGGAAGTGCAGTCAGTTTGGGGGAGGAATTATTATTAAAAATTGAAGTTAAAGGAGACGGTATGTTACTAGATGGACAGCAATTTTAAATCTAATTGATGCTGGAGATATTTCGTGGCCACTCAGAAGTCCTGATTTATTTCCCGCAAATTTCTTTCTGTGAAGACATTTGTCATCGCCTCTGTCTGCAAATGCCAAATTTCAGGCTCACGGTGTACCTTTAAAGGGTCCTATTAATCGAGAAGTGCAAGAACAAATTATCGAAATGTGATTGATGAACTTGCCTACTCGTCTTCTTCTCTTCTATCTCTTCTACCTCGTTAGAATTTTCCCGATATTAGAGAGTCCATTATGGGGAAAGTTTGAAAGCACAGATACAGATTGCGGAACGAGTCCAGAAATAGAAGTTTGTGGAAGTTTGTAGGCAGGTGGAGAGATGATATCGACAATTTGTTTCCGATATGAATGGTAGTTGAACAAACAATTCCCGAGGAGGCCCTTGAATGATGCACGGTCGTTAGGGAGCCGAGAAGCGTATTTGCACAAATAGATAATAATCTTTCCGCCGCTTTTGCTCCGTTTATTCCGAAAGTCGCAAAGAAACGAGCGTCAGTCAAGTCTGAAAAGTTGCGAAACTATTGGCAACTGTATAATAAAATTAATTATCAATTCGTACTGTGTTGAGTTCCCAATAAATGTATTAGGCAATCTAAAACGTGTTGTGTGCAATTTACGTTCAATGTCACGTAAACACAAGAATATAAATATACAAGCCGATAAGCTTTAATAAAAAATTAAATGGAAATAAAAAACTTATAGATAATAACAGTAGATCGAAAGATGTTCTTCGAATTTCCTGCTCGATAAAAACAACTGCAACCATCAATTATTGGCCATTTATTAATGCATTTGGCATGAGCAGTCGTATAAAATGTCTATTACATCCATAAAAAAATGATGTCTACAAATATGCGTCAACAAAATTTTCCTTTTTGCTCTCTTCATATTTTTTTTTTCATATTTTATTTCATATCAAAAATACAGAACCTTAGTATAACTAATTTTGCATTTTCTTGGAAAACGGTACAGCACATTTAGGAAACATTGACAAAACAGAATTAGAATGAATATTGACATTTAGTTAGAAGATTTATGGGTCTAAACAGAATTTCCTTCAAGAGGGGGCTGGTCAACAATCATTCTGAAAAATTTATGGACAAAAAAAGAAAACATTCCGGCTGAGTAATGTATATTTTCACTTAAAAACTACACAAACTGGGGAGATCGAATTTCCCGATTAAAGTCTAAATTTCGAAAAAGAGCCAAAATTTAAGAAAAAACTGTTCGGAAAACTTCAAAAAACGTTCAAGAAATAACCTCAGGAACCTTGTACGGATTTAGACAAAACAAACACCTCCATAGAATAGGAATTATAAACGACCCGAGTTGCAGGGCTGTTTAGAAGAAGATAAGAGTATCTAGCACGTGATGTCACTACCCTGCACTAGCATCAATCAGAGGATTCACGCTGGAGGACTTCTGCCCTAGTGCGACCAGTTTCTCAATAAGGTTGGGTGGCTCAATCACGGGGCTAGCACAATGGGTCCGGAACGGGTGGCCTAAGTGCTGGCCTAAATTCTAGGGAACCCACCTCGAATCCAGAAATTCAAGAAACGCTAAAATTTCGAAAAGAACTAATTTCAAAAATTCTAAAAAAAAGGACGAAATTTCCAAAAATCGATTTTTGTGAAAAAAGCGGCAATTTCCAGAACAAGCGGAATTTAGATAAAAAAAAATTGCAGCTTTGCAATTGCAGCATTTTGCAGCATAAATATTTCTCTCAGAAGCTTAACCTTATATACCTAAATTGTGTCACACTTTTGAAATTTACAAGAAATCTTTTTACAAAATTTCCCAAAAATATTATTCTTAGATTTTTTGACTTCTATTAAAATTTCAATCCAACTTTAGAAAACTAAACGAATTTTGTAAAAAAGACGAAATATCAAAAAAAAATTAAATTTTAAATGGAAATGTCGAAAAACAGAAAATATCGAATTTTGAGATAGAAGTCAAAATTTGGAGAATAAGATGAATTTTGAACAAGTTGAAATCACCGGGATTCAAATTTAAAAAAGAAATTTAGAAAAAACAGATAATTAACAAAAGGAACTTCGGAAAAAATCACAATTTCGATAAAAAAGATCCAAAGTTTGTGTAAACATTTTAAAAAATCAGAATTCAGAAAATAAATCAAAATCCCAAAGAAAAGTAAAACTGAAAAAGTTTCTTAATGAAATAAGTAAACATTTTTAAAAAAGTGGAAGCTGAAATAAAAAGACAAAATTTGAATTTCAAAGTTTTTAAAATATAGACGAAATGTTTCAAAAAAGTCGAAAAATGTTTAAGAATTTTCAATCGAAGTCGAAAGCAGACAACTTTTGAAAAATGCGTTGCAATTTCCAGAAAAAGATCGCACTTTCTAAAAAATATTGTAAATTTCCGAAGGAAAGCCCAATTTTAAGAGCAAAATTAGAAATTTGAGATTTAAGTGGTAATTTTGAAAAAGACGAAGTTCGAGAAACAAAATTTGGAAAATTGTCAGTAAATCATCTACTAAATAAATTTCTGACTGACAGACAACGCACAGACTAAACGGATGGGTCTAGGAGCATGAAATTTCATACAGGTGTTCCCCCTAATACGTAGGTGAGAACTGAGAGAGGATTTTTGAAAATTCAGCCTCTAACAATACTAAAAATGGGCATTAACGGAAAGGCGATTTTTATGTAATGAATAATACATAAGATTGTATTTAAAGTTGCCTTTAAGCGTCGAGAGCTGATATCGTTGATCAATGTCTACACAAATTTATCTAATTTTTTGCAAGTGATCAGTGTATATTTTGTATTTTTACGAATTATTTTTATAATTTAAAGTTGAAATTTCATATCTAAAATTAAAATTTTCAAACTAAAGTTGGTATTTAGGGATTAAGGTCAAAAAAACCTTTGAATTTCACAAAACTTTTTAAAAATTTTTAACTTAAAAGTCAAAATTTGAGAATGGAATTTCGAGAAGAAACCTTAAAATGTAAAAACAAATGTTTCCCCACATTCCCTATTTCTCGAAAATACTTCTAAATTTCGATGTTTTTTTGAAATTTTTTAGTTTAAACTTGAAAAAATGCTCCTTTTTAAAATGGCAGCTTTAATATCGAAATTTTGTTAAGCCTTAAATTCGTTTTATAGAATTCCTTAAAAATTTAAACATTGGAAATTTGGAAAATAAGATTCTTAAAAAAATATAAAAAAAATTCTGGAACAGGCCAATTTTTTAAAAAGTTAAAATTACAAAAACTCGAAGTTTCGAGAAACAGGTCAAAACTTTCAAATATATCTCGAAGTTTTTACAAAAAGTCTAACTTTTGAAAAAAGATAAAAATTTCGAAAAAACTTCAAATTCTGAAAAAGCCATAACTTCGAAAAAAGTTCAAATTTCTCGAAAATATTTTTAAATTTCGACTTTTTTTTAAGTTTCTCAGTTTAAACTTGAAAAACCCCCCTTTTTAAAATGGCAGCTTTAAAATTACAAAAATTCGAAATTTCGAAAAATAGGTCAACACTTTCAAAAAAATGTCGAAGTTTTTACAAAAAGTCGAACTTTTGAAAAAAAAGATAAAAATTTCGAAAAAACTTCAAATTCTGAAAAAGCCATAACTTCGAAAAAAATTCAAATTTCTCGAAAATACTTTTAAATTTAGACTTTGTTTAAACTTTTCAGTTTAAACTCGAAAAACGCTCCTTTTTAAAATGGCAGCTTTAAAATCGAAATTTTATGAAGTCTCGAATTCGTTTTGTAGAATTCCTTTAAAATATAAAAATTCGAAATTTGGGAAATAAGATTTTTTTTTTTTAAATTAAAAAATTTCTGGAACAGGCGAATTTTTGAAAAAGTTAAGATTACAAAAACTCGAAGTTTCGAGAAACAGGTCAACACTTTAAAAAAAATGTCGAAGGTTTTACAAAAAGTCAAACTTTTGAAAAAAAAATAGAAATTTCGAAAAAACTTTAAATTCTGAAAAAGCCATTACTTCGAAAAAAGTTCAAATTTCTCGAAAATACTTTAAAATTTCGCCTTTTTTTTAAACTTTTCAGTTTAAACTTGAAAAACGCTCCTTTTTAAAAAGCTTTAAAATCGAAATTTCATGAAGTCTCGAATTCGTTTTGTAGAATCCCTCTAAAATTTAAAAATTCGAAATTTGGGAAATAAGATTTTTCTAAAAAAAATTTAAAAATTTCTGGAACAGGCGAATTTTTGAAAAAGTTAAGACTACAAAAACTCGAAGTTTCGAGAAACAGGTCAACACTTTAAAAAAAATGTCGAAGGTTTTACAAAAAGTCAAACTTTTGAAAAAAAATAGAAATTTCGAAAAAACTTCAAATTCTGAAAAAGCCATATCTTCGAAAAAAGTTCAAATTTTGATGATTAAAAGGGAAAAAAATTTTAAAAAAGGTGAAAATTCTGAAAAAAATCGAGAATTTTAAAAGGACGCAATTTTGAAAAAAAAATAATTTTTCAAATAAGGTGAAAATTTTCTGAAAAAGTCGAATTTCTCAAATTTACTACACAAAAGTCGAAATTTCGAGAAAAAAACAAAATCTTTGAAAAAAATTCAGAATTTTCAAAAAAAAGTTAAAACTTCGAAAAAAAGTTTGAACAAATTGGAAATTTTGAAAAAAGTGAATATTTTGAAAAAAGGTTTTGAAAAAAAATGTTGCAACATAATCATATTTATAAAAAAAATCAAAATTTTGATAAAAATCGAAATTTTGAGAAAAGAGGAATTTTTCAAAAAAAAATAAATTCTGAAAAAGGTTTAGCTTTAAAAAAAATCGAAATTTTGATAATAAAAGGTCGAAATTTTCAAAAAAGTGAAAATTCTGAAAATAGTTCGAAAATATTAAAAATGTCGAAATTTTGAGAAAAATTCAATTTTTGACAAAAGATAATATTGAAACAAAGTGATTTTTTTAACTAAAAGTTCGGTTTACTAAATAACAGTCAAAAACTTGGGAAAAAGTCGAAATTTTTAAAAAGAAGTCGCAGATTTCAAAAAAACCTCAAGAAATTGTCAAAAGTGCGACGAAGGTGGAAGTTTTAGAAAAAATGGGTAGACGTTTTTAAGTTAGTTTTTTAGTATGATCAAATTTATAGAAAAAATCAAAATTTAAAAAAAAAATCACAGTTTTGAGAAAAGATCGAAATTTTGTGTAAACCTTTTCAAAGAATTCTTCATTCTTTTTCAAAGAATTTAGAATTCAGAAAATGAATCTAGAGAAAGGCAAAACTGAAAAAGTTACTTAATAAAATAAGTAAACATTTGAAAAAAATGCAAATTAAAAAAATGAAAAAATTAAACTAAAAAATAAAAACTAAAAAAAAGCTTAAAACTCCGAGAAATGGTCATAAGTTGGACTAAGTTGGAATTTAGAAAAAAAGATAGAGCTTTTTAAAAGTCAGTTTTTGAATATGATCAGATTTAAAGTTAAATCAAAATTTAACAAAAATCCCAATTTTGAGAAAAGACCTATATTTTGTGTCAATCTTTTCAAAAAAATCAGAATTTAGAAAATAAATCAAAATTCTAAAAAAAGGCAAAACTGGAAAAGTTACTTTATGAAATAAATAAACATTTGAAAAAAGTGGAAACTAAAATAAAAAGAGAAAATTTGAATTTGGAAGTTTTCAAAATATAGACTAAATGCTTAAAAAAAGTCAAAAAATGTTTAAGAATTTTCGATAAAAGTCGAAGGCAGACTTTCCAAAAAAGTCATCCATTTTAAAAATTGAAACAGTACTTGTCCCCTGAAACCAAGAAAGATTAAAAAACACCACAAAGGTTGTTCTAAGGCGTTTCGACAGCCAAGCTGTCATTTTCAAAGAGAAATCATCATTTTTAGAAAGTCAAAATTTTGAGGAATAGTCACAGTTTTAAAAAAAAGACAAAATTTTGAAGAAAAGTTTCCCTAAAATCAAACACTTGAGAGAGTCGATGTTTGCAAAAGTTGAAACTTTCAGAAAATTCAAATTTTCAAAAAGAATTGAAATGTTTTGAAAAAATCGAATTTAAAAAGTCAGATTTGCAAAAAAAAGGTGAAATTGGGAGTCAACATTTAAAAAAAGGTCAAGATTTTCAAAAATAAGGTCAAACATTTAAAAAAAATCGAAATTTTTGAATAACTTCAAAACTTCCAGATAAATTTAAAATATTCAAAAAAGTTTGAAATATTGAAAAGGAGATTTTCAAAAAAGTTGAATATTTTAAAAAATAAAATGTTTAACCAGGACAAAAGTTATAAAAAAGGGAAAAGTTAAAAAAAATCAAAATATATCCAAATAAGGCGAATTTTGAAGAATTTAGAGAAGTTGGAATTTTCGAAGAGTCAAAATTTTGAAAAAAGTCGCAATCTTCGAAATCAAGTCAAAATTTAGAGAAAAAAATGAAATTTTGGTCGAACGAGAAAAGATCGACTTTGTAAAAAAGGTGGGTATTTTAAAATGTCGAAAATTGAAATACAAAAATTGTTCCCTGAAACCAAGAAAGATTAAAAAACACAACAAAGGTTGCTCAGCTAATTGCCAAGCTAACATCTTCAGAGAGATATCTCTTTGAATATGATAGCTTGGCTGCGCGTTAGAGCAACCTTTGTTGTGATTTTTAATCCAGTATCTCTCTGAAGATAATTTGGCTGTCGAAGCGCGTTAGAGCAACAGCTTTTGTGATTTTTTAATCTTTCTTGATTTCAGGGGACAAGTTTTGTATTTTAATTTTTGAAGATAACCAAGGACCGTTCCACTAAAATTAAAATGTCGAAATTTTTTAAATAAGTCGAAATTTTCATTAAAAATTGAATTCCTCAAAAAAGTCAGAATTTTGGTTGAACGAACTCGTCCTTGGTTATCTTTAAAATTGATATACAAATCTTGTCCCCCTGGTTTCAGGTGACAAGATTTGTATATCAATTTTTAAAAAAGTCGGAATTTTGAAAAAAGTGACCCAAGAATCCTCTCTCTTTTTTCACGTAGACTAAGGCGCTGGTAAGAGCTAGTTAAAAATAAAAACCTTATTTTTGTCAAAATTCGAAAAAAGTCAAAATTTTTGAAAGTCCAATTTCGTGAAATGAGCCAATATTCAAAAAATATTGAATTTTAAGGAACAAAAATCGCAATTTTCAAAAACATTGTTCTCAAAATTTAAAATTCAGTAAAGACGTTGAATTTACAAGAAATCTTTTTCTCGAAATCCCCAAAAATATTTTTCTCAAGAATTTTATTAACATTCCGATGTAATTTAGAGCGAAAAGTGAACATTTTCAGAACTGTAAAACATCTCATTTTTAGCTTGAGGTTGAAAGTTGTCAAAAAAGACAAATATTCCAAAAAATGACAGAATTTCGAAATACATAAACGATTTTTGAAACAAAGTTTCAAAAAGTAGAGTTTTTAAAATGAAATCGACATTCCAAAAAGAAGAATTTTGTGGAAAAGGGTAATTTTAAGTAAAGACTATTTTAAGAGAAAAAGTTAAAATTTTTGAGAAAAAAGACGAATTTACAACAAAAAAGGCATTTTTAAAAATATTAAGTATCGGATACTGAGATCAAAATCAACATTTTGTGAAAAAAGCATACTTTAAGAAACCAGTCAAAATATCTAAAAAAAATCAGATTTTAAAAGAACAAAATTTTCGGAAAAAGCTAAATATTCCGAAAAATCTTGGAATTTGGAAAAAAGTGAAATTTCTAGAAATTTTCGAAATAGACAAACAATTCAGGATTTTCTAGAGAAAGTTAAACTTTAAGAAAAACTTCGAAACTTTGAAAAAATAATCAAAACTAAGAAAAAGACGAAATTACGAGAAAATGACTGAAATTTTGCGAAAAATATCTAAATTTTGAAAAAAAGCGTTTAATCTTAGTAAAAATTCGAAATTTCCCAGAATGAGTTAGGTTTTATCAAAATTGCGCAAAAAACGTAATTTTAAGAAAATAAATCCAAATTTTAAGAAAAAAAAAATGAAATTTCCTGGATGACGCTCTTGATGCTCGAGTCAGAGGAATACAGGTGCCCTATTCTGCTTAATGTTCGAAATTTCCCATAATGAGTCAGATTTTATCAAAATTTAGAAAAAAGCGAATTTTAATTAAAAATTCAAAATTTAAAGAAAAAAATGAAATTTCCTGGGTGCGCTCTTGACTGCTCGACTCAAAGGACTACAGGTGCCCTATTTTGCTTAATGTTCGAAATTTCCCAGATTGAAATTTTGCGAAAAATATCTAAATTTTGAAAAGAAGCGTTTAATCTTAGTGAAAATTCGAAATTTCCCAGAATGAGTTAGGTTTTATCAAAATTTGGCAAAAAACCGAATTTTAAGAAATTTAATCCTAATTTTAAGAAAAAAAAATGAAATTTCCTGGATGACGCTCTTGATGCTCGACTCGAAGGAATACAGGTGCCCTATTCTGCTTAATGTTCGAAATTTCCCATAATGAGTCAGATTTTATCAACATTTAGAAAAAAAGCGAATTTTAATTCAAAATTCAAAATTTTAAGAAAAAAATGAAATTTCCTGGATGCGCTCTTGACTGCTCGACTCAAAGGACTACAGGTGCCTATTTTGCTTAATGTTCGAAATTTTCCAGATTGAAATTGTGCGAAAAATATCTCAATTTTGAAAAAAACGTTTAATCTTAGTGAAAATTTGAAATTTCCCAGAATGAGTTAGGTTTTATTAAAATTCAACAAAAAAAGCGAATTTTAAGAAAATAAATCCAAATTTTACGCTTTTGATGCTCAACTCAGAGGAATACAGGTACCCTATTTTGCTTAATGTTCGAAATTTTCCAGAATGAGTCAGATTTTATCAAAATTTAGAAAAAAAGCGAATTTTAGTTAAAAATTCAAAATTAAAAAAAAAATGAAATTTCCTGGGTGACGCTCTATTTCGCTTAATGTTCGAAATTTCCCAGAATGAGTAAGATTTTATCGAAATTTAGAAAAAAAAACGAATTTTAAGAAAAAATCTAAATTTTAAGAACAAAGTCAAATTTCCTGGGCGACGCTCTTGACTGCTCGACTCAGAGGAAGACAGGTGCCCTATTTCGCTTAATGTTCGAAATTTCCCAGAATGAGTCAGATTTTATCGAAATTTAGAAAAAAAAACGAATTTTAAGAAAAAATCTAAATTTTAAGAACAAAGTCAAATTTCCTGGGCGACGCTCTTGACTGCTCGACTCAGAGAAAGGAAGGTGCCCTATTTTGCTTTATGTTCGAAAAGAATGAGTAAGATTGTATTAAAAATTAGAAAAAAAAGCGAATTTTAAAAAAAAATCTAAATTTTAAGAACAAAGTCAAATTTCCAGGGCGACGCTGTTGACTGCTCGACTCAGAGGAAGAGAGGTGCCCTATTTTGCTTTATGTTCGAAAAGAATGAGTAGGATTGTATCAAAATTTAGAAAAAAAGCGAATTTTAAGAAAAATAAAAATTTTAAGAACAGAGTGAAATTTCCTGGGTGACGCTCTTGAATGCTCGATTCAGGGGAAGACAGGTGACCTATTTTGCTTAATGTGGCATCAGAAAATGTCCACTATTGTGGATACACTTCGAAATTTTGACAAATAAGTTAAAACTCCAGAAATTTGGATTAAAAATAGTTGAAATTTAAAAAGAAAATTTTTTCGTAATTTTTGTCCTTTTACAAGCCTTCAAAAAAATATACGTGTATCAGAAGATCCACAAAATTTTGAGAAAAAGGCAAATTTTAATATACAGGTTGTTTAAAAAAGTTGAAATTTTCAGAAGAGTCGAATTTCGAGAAATGGCGCAATTTCAGAAAAAGAAATGACGAACTTTTAAAAAAATTCGAAATTTTGATAGTCATATTTTATAAAAGAACTCGAATTTTGTGAATAAAAGCGAAATTAAAAAAAAGAGAAATATCAAAAAAATGTTTCAAGGAAAGGATGAGTTTGGAAGATGGAAAAAAATAAGTAAAAATTCGAAGCTTTGCCATGTTTAATAAAAGAAGTGGACTTTTATGAATAAATGCGAAATTTAAAAAAAGACAAATTTTGCAACAAAAATATGAAATTTGAGAAAAAAGTCGAAACTTCGAAAAAATGTTTCAAGGAAAGGATGAGTTGAAAAGATGAAAAGAAATTTTTTGGAAAAGTCCCTCAGTTGAATACATATAAATTTTTGGTTTGCTGTATGAATCAAAGGGGAGGGGGGAGGGAGAACCTTTTTCTGTTCTATTCTACGCCTATGAGAAGAATACTTAAAATGTTGTCTTTGGAAGTGGATTGAATCTAGAAAAAATATCTACATAACAAAATAGTTAAGATGTTTGTTTCACTACTGATATTTCCTGAAAAAAAGCTTCTCTATCGATAATTTGTAATTTGTACTTCACATCTCATCAGTTACTCACATTATACAAAGCTCAAGTTAGGCCAACACTAGAATACTGTTCTCATGTTTGGAGTTCAGCCCCAAAACACACTTTAGCTCTCTTGGATTCGATTCAAAGAAGAGCGATTCGTGTAATTGATGACGAGAGTTTGATCGATTCTTTCAAAATACTAGAGCACTGACGAATGGTTGGTGACTTGTCTCTTTTCTTCGAGGGCTATCATGCGAGAAGCTCGTAGGAACCAATAGGATTGCTCGAACCAAGGGCAAGATTTCTGAGGCATACAAGACAGTTGGGTAGCAAATTCCTGTGTGGTTCAGCCTGACACAGTGAGGACTTCTGTTTACGAAGACTCTTTTTTCTACAGAACTTCCAAGCTATGGAACTCGTTACCGAAAGAAATTTTCCCCAAAAATTACAACCTATCCTTGTTTAAGAAGGCGGTTCAACGAAGCAAAAACAAAAACACCTTGAAACAACCCTACAATTTTAAGATATCATCGTACAACTGGTTTTCTAATAATGGCTGAAATATTCCAAATATGAAAGTTACTTAATGCATGAATAACCCTTTTCTTTTCTGTTTTATTTATTTATTATCGGTATTTCTTTCCTCAGGTTGGAGGCATAGCAAAATTGGTTCAGTAACGATGAAGAGTCTTTCATCGCATCGCTCCGTTGCCCTTCTGGACGAGTTCGGTTGTCGAAATCCAACGATGAAAACAATTTGTCCTGAGCAACCCAAACAACCTACAGCTCTAATTACAATTTTGCCATTTCGAGCCTTTCTTTTCGAAGGTCCTGGAGGTGCCGACGAAATGATGCTTTCGGTGAAGATGCAAGCCTGTTTACATCCCCACGACTGTCTACTGGTATAACAAAAATTTCCAAATTTGAAGAATCATCTTCTTTTAATAAAAGAAAGAATCATCTCCTTTTAATAAAAAGAAGAATCATCTTTTAATAAAAAGATAATTTTTCAACCCAACCGGCGCGCTTATTTGAATAAATTGCGTAAGATTTATGACAATTGTTATAATTTAATAGCTGATGCATTATGCATGTTGTTCAGTCAGGTATTACAAAATTACATAAGCTCGACTGTCGAAGTCTAAAGAAATATTCAACCTAACGTCCCAGAATATGTTTAGAATGTAAATTGTTTTACAGGGTAAACACTGTCAAGATCGAGGTAATTTAAAAACCAGGTCGAAGCGTTCGTTCAATGGATCGATCGAATCGAGAAAAATCGACGACTTGTCCAAAATTAAGGATCTCGAGACTGAATTGTTTTTTAACGTTAATCTGATTCCGTTGGATGCTACAAATGGAGAGTTCGATCGCACAACATATGTTTTTGTTTTAATTTTTGTATTAACGTTTGTATGCTTCGTTTTACTCGTATTCGTAATTTTTCAACGTTTGACAAAACATTAATTTATGGTGTCAGAAGCATATTGTTCACACGCTTAATGAAAATTCTGCTAGTCATCAATCATTCCCCTGTTTATTTTAAAGTAATATTTTAACGGTGACGTCGTAAATATAAGAAAAAAGTTCATTGCGCGAATTATTTATTGTTATCAACATATTATAGTGATAGTTATGTCATGTATTAAAAGACAATGCCATACTAATGATGTTATGACTTTGAACCATGTAACGTTTTTTACTGTTTTTATGTTGTATTAAAAGGTATGAAATAAACCCTCTAGTTCAATAGTCGTTTACGATTCTGTATCTTAAAAAAACGTAACCCTATAATCTCACACTTGGGTCCATCCGCCTGTCTGTTACAAAGACGCTTTCCTCGAAAACTATGCAACGTAGGAATTTGCAATTTTGCACAGCTTAGTTCTCGATGACCTACGCAAATACTGCCAGCCAACGATTAGAAAAAATAAAATATTTTATAATAAAATGGGAGGTTAGTTGGTCACCGAAAAATTTTAAATGTTTATATCGTGTAAGGTTGAAAAAACTACCTCTAAGGATTCTAAAATATTTTTATTATAATTTTCGGTTCAATAGTCTTAAAGATACATCTCAAAATGTGTAAGAAATTATCTTCTAGGTTTCTAACGATAAAATTTAGATTTTAATAGGGTTAGTAGATATCCAATCCGAATCCAAAGGGTTAGTAGATATCCAATCCGAATCCAAAGGGTTAGTAGATATTGGGTCATAGATTCTCGGAAAACTACAGGTTTTTTCGAAATCGCAATAGTTGTTGAAAAAAAAATTATGGAAAAATAGGTACTTGTATTTCGAGGCATTTTGACTCATATAGTATTAATTTTGTTCAAATAAAAAACTTGATTCAGTTCAGGGACAGAATGCAGATTAAATCTGTTTTACATTATTTCATTTAGATGAATATTTTCGGAGTTAGCACTAGTTTATTAAAGTGCACGCAACAATTTTGTTCAAATAAAAACTTGATTAAGTGCGGGGACAGAATGCAGATCAAATCTGTCTTTACATTATTTAATTTAGAGGAATATTTTCGGAGTTAGCACTAGTTTAATAAATTGCACGCAATGCAGCGCTGTTGGAATCGCATATTTTAGTCAGATCCAAATTTCAAAATCTGTTTTTGTCGTCGACCCATTGCGAATGAATACTTGTTACCTGAGAGTTTATCGACACGGTCACCAGTTACATAAATTGATTGATTGGTACGAAACCCTAATTGTGCGAGCCCGACTTACCTTGGCTGATTTTTTCAAAAATGTTATCGAAATTTATACCTTCGTTTCTTAAAAATTGTAGAAATTCCATGTTTAATTTCGGGGTTTTAAAAGCAATAAATATCTGAAAAAACTTCCTCAATATTTTTTTTCTAGAAAAAGATAAAATGTTGACAATTTTTTTATAATACAAATTAACTTTCCTTTAAAATTATGACAATTTCTTACTGGTGATTTAAATTTTGACTTTAAAAAAATCGATCCCCAATTCGAAATTTAAATTTTTTTTAGGAATTACGACTTTTATCTTGACAATTGATTGTAGTATCCAAATTTCGAGTTTTTTTCTCCATTTTGATCTTAAATTTAAAGTTGAGAAACTGAAAATTCCAATTTGGGAATTTTAATAAAATCTCGAATATTCCACTTTCTGCACAAAAGTTCAAAAATTGTAGAAAACATACTGATTAAAGCCAAAATTATGAAATTTTCACAATTTTCGCAAAATTATTTGATTTTTTTTTTGAAAATTCAGGTTTTAAACTTTGAAGAAATTTTGACTAAACTTAAATTCGGCCACTTTTGGGCCCAATCTCGGACGACTGATTTTTTTTTTTTGGCCAAAAACGATCGAAAACCGAAAGGTGATCTCTACTACATGCACCTTATAAGAGGTTCCTCTACGAATTGAAAATGTAAATAAGATACAAATTTGTGAAATAAATCAAATTTCCCTAAATTTCGCTTCTCGAGAATTTGGAATTTTCAGGTTTTTTTTCTATATAAATTTGGAAATTATTGTAACAAAAAGTAATTATAAAGCTTAGGTGGGAATTTTCTAGAAAATTTGATAAGGGGAAGCGGCTGCGATAATAAATCAAATGGCAGATAAGCACTCCAGAAATTTTGGCACATGATGAGCCTTATCTGCCGAATTCTTCTAGAACTCGGACCGGGACCTATATAAGGCGATCACTTTTCCCTCAGTCAAGTTAGTTAGAAGTCAATGAATAAGTCAGTTAATTAAATAGTGTTAATGAATTGCAATTGTAGTGTTTCCAGTTCAATTTAGAAATAAAGTGGATACAATTCACGTGTTAATCATTCGAACCGATAACGCGCAACATTATTAAAGTTTAAATTTGGACAAATGATTAATTACATGTTCTGTAAATAATCAGTAACACGTGCTGAAATTGAAAATATTTACGACCACAACCACAGACTAGTTTCTGTCTTCCTTGGCCTCATCAGTACGGTCGTTGTAAACAGGTCGCTGTAAATTGGTCATTGTAAACAGTGGCTCTGTTCCCTAGATGATTCCCTTACGAATTGAAAATGTATAATAAAAATTTATGAAATAAATCAAATTTCCCTAAATATAGATTCTCGAGAATTTGGAATTTTCGGGTTTTTTCTAATTATATATTTCTATTTATAAATTTTTACAAATGTCCAATTAAATGTTCTGTAATTAAACAGTAAAACGTGCCGAAGTTGAAAATATTTACAATTACAACCACAGACTAGTTTCGGCCTTCCTTGGCCTCATCAGTCCGGTCGTTGTAAATTCTTCCAACTTAAAGCCGCTAGTCAGTCGTTAAATTTGGAGAAAAAAGAGTCACAATTCCTAAAAAAAGTCTAATATTTTAAATGGACGTGAAAATATTAATAAGAAGGTAAAATTTCAGAATTAAAAAAAAATTGGGAAAATAAACTAACAAAGGTTTCTCAAAAATTCGAAGTTTTTCGATAATTTTTGAGTCTTACCTTAAAGCCTTCCAGTTTTTTTTTTCAGTTTGAATTGGAACTTAAAATCTCGAGCAGAACGACAATGTTGAAAAAAGGGAGATTTATAGAGGACTAAATTCGAGGTTGAATCGAAAGTAATAAAAAAAAAAATAAAAAACACAAAACAACTAAAAAATATCAAATTTTTATATTATAAATTATGTTCATTAATTTTATTTCTGCAACCCACTAATTTTGTGTCAATTGTCATAAGGTGACGTTTTAAATAAATTTAGATATCACGTATTCATATTCCTATTTAAAAAATGTTTTAGAATATTGTCAAATTTTATTAATAAAAATTTAAATATTTCCAAACTGGGTCGCAGAAATGTTAAACAAAATTAATAAACATAGTGACCAATAAGAGTGCACCACGAAGAATAATTATAAATTATGGCGAATTAACAAAAATGTATTCAAAATTTCGAATTTTTTAGTAATCCTGAAATTTGGCTAGAAATTTCGAAAAATTCTACCCTCTACTCAAATATCTTTGATTAACATTGAGATTTTCTCATTTTTTTTATACAAACTGTAACTTGCTTTCTTAAATTTTATTAATTTTTAACAATTTTAAGTTTAGGCTTAGAATTTAGACGTTTTCTTGATCTTGAGTTTAAATTTTAATTTCGAGAATTTTGAGGGAAACACGTAGAGGTTCTAGAAAAAGCCTTAACAAGGAATTGAATTAATTGATTAATTTCGATATTCGTTTTTTAATTAGAATCCCCAGTTTAAACCACTTTTCAGCTTGAGTTTAAACTTAAAATTCAAGAAAAAATTTTGAAAGTTAGCTTCCAAATTTTTTTTTTTAATTTTAAATTATCACCTCTTTTTAAAAAGAGGTGACAATTTCCAGATAAAACATTTTAAATTTGAAATCATTTTAGAAAATAAAAACGCTACAAATTGCAAGTTTAAAATAGGAATTTTGAGCAAAATATCAAAATTGCCCAAAAAAAGCTCAATCTATCAATAAATTTTCTCAAAGTTTCGACCTTTTTTGGGTTTTGAGAAGTTCGAATTTCAAGTCTAAGTGAAAAATTTTAAATATTAAAGAAAATATTTTTAAAAAGTTTTTGGAAATTGTCTTTTTGGAAGATTTGTGTTTTGTTAAAATTCCTAATTTACTAGAAAGGTTTAAACTAGAAAACTTTTTCTTAAATAAATGTGAAGAAACTTCGACTTATTTCTCGAAAAGGATTAAGGCTTGAATTTCGTTTTGATAAAATTCGATCTTTTTTCTCGAAATTTTACCTCTTTTCGAAATACTAATAATACTAATAATACTAATATAGCTAATAAAAGGAGTCCAGTTTTATACATAAATGAGAAATTTTAAAAAAAAGACAAATTTTAAGCCCGTTAACTCGATTTCTTTTACAAAAGTCGTAATTTCGAGTTAAATGCCGACATGACAAGTATGCCTTATTCATTATTTTTGAAACTTTCCAATTTAACGGCAAAATGTTGATATTATTAAAGTCTAAATTTGAAGAAAATGTGTCACCATTTCTAGAAAAAGTTTAATATTTTAGTTTGACGTGAACATTTTAATAACAAAAAAAGAATAATTTCAAAATTAAAAAGAAAAAACAGAATACTGGAAAAATGAATTAAGAACAATTTATCAAAATTTCGAATTTTTCCTGGAACTTTTGAGTCTAAGCTTGAAACTTTTTATTTTTTTTTGAGGTTGAATTTGGAGTTAAAATTTCGAGAAAAAAGAGCCTAAATTTCGAGAAAAGGGAGGCCAAATTCGAGGTCGAATCGAAACTAAAAACAACTAAAAAGATCAAATTTTAAAAATCACAAATTATATGGAATTAGCAAAAATGTTTTTAAAATTCCGAATGTTTTTGGAAATCTTGAAATTTGACTAGAAATTTCGAGAAATATTTGTGATTAACATGGACATTTTCGGATTTTTTAAATCAAATTGCAGCTTGGTTATTTAGATTTTGAATTGTATTAAAATTAAAATTTTTTTCCTGACACTGAAATATAAATCTTGTCCCCTGAAACCAAGAAAGATTAAGAAACACAACAAAGGTTGCTCTAACGCGTTTCGATAGCCAAGCTATCATCTTCCGAAGAGAACTGAATTGATTTTGAGTACAATTTTTAATTTCGAGGACCTTAAGAGAAAAAAGTTCTAGAAGAAGTCTGAACGAATCAAACTGAATTAATTGATTAATTTCGACATTTGTTTTTTAATCAAAATTCCCAGTTTAAACCAGTTTTCAACTTAAGTTTGAACTTCAAATTAAAGAAAAATTTTGTAAGTTAGAAAGGGGTGATAATTTCCGTTTTAGAAATGAGAAAATGAGAACGTTATAAATTGCAAATTTAAAATTGAAATTTTGAAAAAAATATGAAAATTACGCAAAAAGAAGCTTAATGTAGCAATAAATTTTCTCAAAATTTCGACCTTTCTAGTATTTTAAATAGTTTAAATTTTAAACCAAAGCGAAAACTTTTAAATAATAAAAAAATATTTTTAAAAAGTTTCTCGAAATTGTCTTTGTAGAAGTTTAGTTTTTTTAAAAAATTCCTAATTTACTTAAAACGTTTAAACTAGAAAACTTTTTTTAATAAATGTCAAGAAACCTCGGCTTATTTCCGAAACGGGTTAAGGCTTGAATTTTATTTTGATAAAATTTAAGTTTCTCTCGAAATATTTTTTTCGAAATACGATTTTTAAGTTAAATAGATTTTTTTACAAAAGTCGAAATTCAAGTAAAATATCAACACGACAAGTCTGCTCAATTTATTATTTTTTTCCAGTTTAACGGCAAAATGTTGAATTTTTTTCAACTTTTTGACTTTAATGTAAAAATTTCAACTTTTTTCTCGAGTTTAGAAGGCAAATTTTCCGGAAATTTGTGTTTAAAATTGAAATTTTGGTACTGAAAAGTTTTAATAAAGTATTTCATATAAATTATTTAAACTCAAAATTCCAAGTTTACATTCTAAACTGGAGATTTAAAGATTTGTCAGGTATCGATTTGAACTTTTTTTTTTGAAACTTAAACTTCCTAAAATTTAGCATCAGAATTAAAATTTAGAATTAAATGTTGTGATTTTTGTTCGTTATTTGATTTTTTTAAATTCCTAACTTTTGTCCCAAATCCTTCGGTTGAAATAATATAAAATTTTTAATTTTTTACCACATTCTGAATTTATAAATCGAAATTTCGATATTTTTCCAAGATTTATCAATTTAATTGTCCAAATTTCGACTTTCTGCCTATAACTGGAGTCCAAATTATAATTATTTAAGGTGGTTTGATAATAAAATCTAAGAAGAAAATGCATCTGGTGTTTCTTTATCGTTTTCCATTTATACAATACGCCACACCACCGTTACGAGCTTATAATAAGGAAATACTGTAAAATTGTTGTGAATTCGTTTGTTCTTAAAAAAAAAAACCTAAAATCTTTGTAAAACGAAAATATTTAGTTTTTTTTTTTCATAGATTGGAGGGAGGCTAAATAATCCGGGATTGCTAAAATAGTGGAAACGTCCGAAAACTTACGAGGATAAATCAAATATGAACCAGAATTTCTATTACGTCGTCATGAGGGCGTCGGGAGTGTGTGCGGATTAACGCTGTTCAACGCCTTTTGGAAGGTGATCGCCGTTTAATTGTTGGTGAAATTGCAGCTCAGACAGGCATAAGCTTTGGTAGTGCTGAATCCATCATTACAGAAGAGCTGGAGTTTCGAAAAATTTCTGCCAGTTGGGTAGCTCGTCTTTTGACCGAAGAAGAGTAACAATAACGTTTGGAGATTTGACAGCGCCATCTTGGACGTTTTCAACGTGAAGGTGATGGTTTTTTGCAACGTATCGTTACGTGTGATGAGACTTGGGTCCACCATTACACCCCGGAATCTAAACAAGCAAGCATGGAGTGGAGAAGAAAGGGGAAAGGTGCACCCGTCAAAAAAAACTCGCCTCTCAGCTGGAAAGGTTCTTGCGATTGTATTTTGAGATTTTAAAGGAGTTGTGAACGTCAATTTTCTGAATGAACGTCGTACGGTTAATGCTGCCTATTGGATGAAGCAAACCGTGCATATCCTATTGGATGAAGCAAACCGTGCATATCGGCGGAAGAGGCGCGAATTTTTGGTCAGAAATATGATTTTGCTTCAGGACAAAGCCCGCCCCCACTAACAGCCAATTTGACACATCAAAAATTAGAAAAAATGCATTGGGCAACATTAGAACACCCTCCTTATAATAGTCCATTCAAAAAGTTCATAGGATGACACATAGATGGCGTTACTAGAATTTTTTCCATATGATTTTTATTTAGTACTAACCTTCAAACGATACGTATAAAAATTTGACGGCAATCTGACTATTGATTCATGAGTAATATCATTTTGTGTGAAGCAACTTTTGTTATTGAAAAAAAAATGGAAAAAAGTGAATTTCGAGTTTTGATAAAGCATTTCTTTTTGATGAAAAAAAAATACAGTGGAAACCAAACAATGGCTTGATAAGCATTATCCGAACTCTGCTTTATGGAGACAAATGGTAGAGAAGTGGATTGCTGAATTTAAACGTGGTGGTACCATCACAAATGATGCAGAGCCCAGTGGATGCCCAGATGAGGCTGTTATTCCAGAAAACATCAAAAAAATCCTCAAATTGATTATGAACGATCGCAAATTGAAGGTGCACGAGCCAGCCGACATTGTAAAGATATCCGATGGTAGTGTTTTTACCATTTTACACGAACATTTGGGTATGCGAAAACTCTGTGCAAAGTGGGTGCCGCGTCGACCAAAAATAACAACGAATCGATGATTCAGAGGAATGTTTGGCGCTGTTAAACCCCAATAAAATGGAATTCTATTGTCTATATGTGACAATGGATGAGACATGGCTTCACTATTACACACCAGAATTCAAAAGACAGTCAGCTGAGTGGACAGCAGTCGACGAACCGAATCGAAAGCAAGCAAAGATGCAACAGTCGGCCGGTAAGGTGATGGCTTCTATATTTTGGGATGCGAATTGACTATCTCCAAAAAGGAACCACCATCTGCATCGACTATTACTGTGCACTTTTGGATCGATTGAAGGATGAAATCGCAAAGACACGGCCACATTTGCAAAAGAAAAACGTGTTGTTTCCTCAAGACAATGCACCATGTCACAAATCGATAAAAACGATCGCAAAAATAAATAAATTGGGCTTCGAATTGCTTACCCACCCACCGTATTCTCCAGATTTAGCCCCCAGTGACTTTTTACTGTTTTCAGATCTCAAGAGAATGTTTGTCGAAAAGAAATTTAAGTCCAATGATGAAGTAATCGCTGAAACCGAGGCCTATTTTGACGAGAAAGAGAAATCGTTCTATAAAAGTGGTATCGAAAAGTTGGAAAATCGCTATACTCGTTGTATCGCCCTCGAATGCAACTATGTTGAATTGTCAAAATTTTGTTTTTTTCTTACTTATCCTACGGAGTTATTAAATGACTTGGTAGTCCCAACTTATCACCATACGATTATCATATGTTTGGGCCACTGAAAGAAGCTCTAGGAGGTGAGTGATTCGATGATGATGCTGCTGTTGAGACATTTGTTGCGCAATTGGCTGTAAACACCCTTCTTTTTATGATGATGGCATTAAAAAACTCCCAATCCGTTGCGAAAAATGCATAACAAAATCAGGAAATTATGTAGAAAAATAGTTAATAACTTTCATATGTGAATCTTGTACCAATAAATTGTTAAAAACAAATTCCGGTTCATATTTGATTTACCCTCGTATAAAATCCGGCAAACCATCGTTATGTAATAAGGAAGTACTGTAAAATTGTGGTGATTCGTTCTTAAAAAAATAAATCTAAAATCTTTGTAAAACGAAAATGTTTAGTTTTTTCATTGACCTGGGGGCCCCTCAATAATCTGGGATTGCTAAGATGGTGGAAACGTTCGAAAACTAATTTAAAACAGATTTGATAATATGATCAGCGTGGGTTCAAATTTTAGATAACGGTCCTTCAACCTTCGTACCCTAACATTCAAGATTGAATTATAAGCTTTTTTTTTGAATTGTTATTATTTGAAAAAAAAAACAAACCGTTAGCTAGGTTATCCAATCCGACCTTCGCTTAATTTTAAACTGTAATAGTGAAATCGATATTTTAAAATAATGCACGTGTATAATGCTGCAACAGATACTTATTATTTTGTTACATATTTAATTCCATATTGATTTATTATTCGATGGCATATTATTTATATATTTATGATTACGATCATCTAAAATCAACATCGTACATCAGATTTTAGCCAGGTTAAACACTGGGTTTGTTTATCGTTCGCTACAACTAACATTTCATAAAATTCAACCGTAAATCATCTCAATTATGAAAACAAAGAATTTGATAAATTTGGTAAAGTTTGAAACTCGACGATTTTAAATATCGACATACCTTAAGTAATCGCAATAATATGCGGCTTTTATTTTTAATCATTTGCCAGTATGTACCTAAAAATAACTCAAATATTTAGATTTGCACCTGTGTAATTTAAAAAGAAAAAAATCGGTGGCGCAAACGAGCTTTTAGTTGTCCATTGTCGGCGATGTAATAAAATTAATGTTTATCTTTCACTGGCCGAATGTTTTACTTATTAAAGTTCAATGTTTACATACACTATACCATATTGTATAACGCGTTTATTAGTCAAATGTAATTGATAAAGTCTGTGTTACAATAATTGTTTATTAAAGTGTCTACTTAGATCTAATGCATGTAATGTTTTGGGATGCGTAATAAATTTATATCGATTATTTATTAGAATATTCAAAGACAAGCAATATCGATAAACAATTTTTTATTTGGTTGAAGCTTCAAATGATCAAATTCGTATATTTGTCAACTATACCACTCAAAACAATAAATTGTAACGATGTGAAATGCTTCATAAACAAAACAAAGTAGTAAAATGGTGTTCCAAAATATTATTTTAAGAGGAAAAATATTGCCACTAACCTACTTCTCAATTTACACTACTTTTTATTTTTATTGGAATGGCTGAGAGAAATTGAAATTTGAAGTTTAAAGAATAATTCGATAGTAGACATTTTTAGAAAACTTTGAAATCATTTTAGAAAAAGAAAAAAATTATAATAAAACAGTTTGTAGCAGGATGTGTTCTCTATTTGCATGGAACCACGCTGCCCCTAGCCGTTGAGTGGTAGCAATAAAACATTTAGAAAAGGTAGTCTGCTCACTGCCACCAAACAAGATGCTTCCTCTAAGACAGTTCTCTTTGTAGATGCAGAATAAATCAAACATTATTGTGAAACATAAGGATAATACATTAAAAAGGCGGACCTTGAAAAATCGATGATTTTTTCCAAAAAATTGAAAAATATGACATGGAATATGACATGGAATATGACATGGAATATTTTTTTGTATTTTTTTTTTCTTAGAAGCACCTTTAATAACAAAACAACTAAAAACATTATCTTAATTAGTTAAATTTTGAAAAAGTTATGGACGTTTGAAAGACAAAAGCACTATTCTTTTTAAATTCATAATTTTTTTTTGGTTGAGTGAAAGAAATTGAAAAAAATTTCACAAAGCTTTTAGTTAGGTATAATTACGCAGAAAGCAAAAGTTCTTGTCTTGCTTGCTAACTTCTTGTCTTGTGTTGCTTGTGAACTTCTTGTCTTGTATTGCTTGCTAACTTCTGGTCTTGTCTTGCTTGCTAACTTCTTGTCTTGTCTTGCTTGCTAACTTCTTGTCTTGTTTTACTAAGCAAGACAAGAAAATGGTTTATTTCTAGTCTTGCCAATTTCTTGCTGGTTTGATTCCTGTTTTGCTAGCAAGAGTCTTGCTTCTTCTTGTTCGTGCTGGTTTGTTTGTTTTGTGCATCAGCAGCAACAAAACAGTTTCAGAATTCATTGCGACACGATTAATTTCAAAAATATATCATGAATAAAAATTGTAAAGAAAAATAAAACGATAAATTGGAGATATGAATTCTCAAACGAAAACGCACCCAAACGAAAACGCACCCAAAATTTAGAAAAAAAATGGAATGATTAAATGAAAATCAAAAAAATCTTTTTTTTAACTTTAGGTCTTAAATTTAGAGTGGACATTTCGAGCAAAAAAGTTGATATTTAGAGAAAAACATTGTTTTAGTAACAATTTCTTGGAATATCTATCTTATTGGCGAAATCTGAGGTTCAAGTTACAAAATTTCAGTTTATGCTTAAAATTTTAATTTTACGACCAAAATGTTTGACTTTTTAGGGAGAACTTAACATTTTTTAACAAGGATTCGAAAACTTACGAGAAAACACTCAAAGTTTAAACATTTTATTTGGACATTTTGAACTTTTCCTGGAATTTCTAATTTACCGAAATTTCATGATAAAATTAAAATTTATTAGTTAAAATTTTACCTGCAAAATCGACGTTTTTCGACGCCACACTCACAGTTTAGCTTTTGTACTTATAGTTGCAATAGTGTGCGATAAAAATGTTAATTTCGAAATTTCGGGAAAATAATTGAAATTAAAAAAAATTGAAGACAAACTTAGGATTTCTACAAAAAAGTATAAATTTCTGGAAAATTTGAAATACCTTAAGAAATTTAAAAAATGTAGAATCAGAACTGTTACCCTGAAACTAGAAGTTTCAATATTTTGAAAAAAATTCAAGTTTTTCAAAATAATTTTAACTTTTTCTCAAATTTTAAACCTTTTATTTTAATTTAGTGTAATATTTTTACCCAATTTTCTCCTCCACAGTCGACTTTTTCGACTTTAAACTTAAACTTTCAACTCTGTTTTCGAAATTAAAAAAAAGTTTTCCGAAATTTAGAGTTCAAATTCGAATTCTTGAATTTTAAATTCCAAGTTTCAAGAACAAGTCGAAATTGAGCTGAATTTAATGGGGAAAAATTTGGCGATTAAAGTGAAAATGTTTGGAAAAAACTGTGTCGATTTTGTGTTGTTAAAACTCTATTTTCGATAAAAAATATCGAAATATAAAAATGAACATTGAAATTTAGAGTATAAAATTAAAAAGATGAGGAAGCGTTCAAAATTTTTGAAAAAAATCAAAATTTAGGAAAAAATTAAATTTTTTCCGTAAAGACTTTCTTCTACTTTACTTTCGAAAATTTTGACTTTTTTAAGAAATAGGATTTTTTCGAATTTCGATTTGTTTTTGAAATTGCTCGAGAATCTCCACGTTTTCTGAAAATGTTGACTTTTCTTATCAAAGTTTCGACTGCCTCGAAGTATAGATTTTTTTTTTAAATTAGGACTTTTCTTGAAAATGTCAAAATTTAAATGTTAAAATTTTGACTTTTGCTAGAGCAAATTTTGTAAATTTGACCTTTTGAAAAATTCGCTTCTCAATAAAATTTCGAACTTTCTTGAAAAATCTGACATCTTAATTGGGAATTTAGAGCAGGCATTATAAAATGGAGTATTTTTCAAGTTTGAACTGAAAGGTTTCAAAAAAAAAGTCAAAATTTAAAATCTCTTTCGAATTCAACATCTAAACATGTAATTTTCGGAAAAAGAGTATACATTGCGAGTAAATATTCAGTTACATAAAAAAAATCTGACTTTTGACATGAAATTTCGCACAGAAGATTTCAACGGTTTTGTAATTCAGAAACTAGTCGCGTTTTAACATGTTTAAAATTTCAAATTTTCGAAACTCCTCCTCTCCGCCTCTCTCTTCAAATTTTGACTTTCTGGAAATTTTAACTTTTAATTAAATTGGTATTGTCCCTGAAAACTTCGAATATTTGACACAAAATTTCGACCTTTTCTCAAAATTTCAACTCTTTCAGAATTTCGACCCTCAAAATTTTCTTTTTCTTTTGGAAATTCGATTATTTTGAAATATATATTTTTAAAAAGTCGACATTTTTACAAAATTTCCACATTTTTGGCCTTTATTCAGAAATTTGACTTTCTCAAAGTTTTGACGTTTTTGAAAAATTCGAATCTATTCTTTTTTAATTTGAACTTTTTCGAAGTTTCTACTTTTACGTAAAGACTCTTTCTTCAAAATTTCTGCTTTGCTTTTGAAAAGTTCGACTTTTTTTTAAGAAATGAGATTTTTTCACATTTCGATTTATTTTTGAAATTATCTGAGAATTTCCATGTTGTCTGAAAATTTTGACTCTATATTATCAAAGTTTCAACTGCCTCGAAGTATTAATTTTTTTCAAAACTAGGACTTTTCTTGAAAATGTCAATTTTTTTTCAAAATTTTGACTTTTGCTAGAATCTTCAATTTTTGTAAATTCAACCTTTTGAAAAATTCGCTTCTCCTGAAAATTTCGAACTTTCTTAAAAAATCTGACATTTAATTGGGAATTTAAAATAGGCATTTATAAAATGGAGTATTTTTCAAGTTTAAACTGAAAGGTTTCAAAAAAAAGTCAAAATTTAAAATCATTTTCGAATTCAACATCTAAACATGTAATTTTCAGAAAAAGAGTATAAAATTCGAGTAAATATCCAAAGTTCTATAAAAAAATCTGATTTTTGACATGACATTTTGCAAAAAAAAACTTCAACAGTTTTGTAATTCACGAACTAGTCGCGTTTTAACATGGTTAAGATTTCAAGTTTTCGAAATTTCGCCTTTCATTAAATTTCGACTTTCTGTAAATTTTCACTTTTGTGTTAATTTGTACTGTTCCTGAAACTTCGAATATTTTACACAAAATTTCGATCTTTTCTCAAAATTTCATTTCTTTTAGAATTTCGACTCTCAAAATTTCATTTCTTTTAAAATTTCGACTCTCAAAATTTTCTTTTATTTGAAAATTCGATTATTTTAAAATATATTTTTTTTAAACGTCGACATTTTTACAAAATTTCCTCATTTTTGTACTTTATTCAAAATTTTAATTTTCTTAAAGTTTTGACGTTTTTGAAAAATTCGAATCTATGCTTTTTTAATTTAAACTTGTTCGAAGCTTCTGATTTTACGTAAAGACTTTTTCTTAAACATTTCTACTTTCCTTTCAAAAATTTCCATTTTTTTTAAGAAATAGGAATTTTTCAAATTTTGATTTGTTTTTGAAATCGTTCAAGAATTCCCACGTTTCCTGAAAATTTTGACTTTTTTTTATCAAAGTTTCGCCTGCCTCGAAATATTGATTTATTTTTCAAAATTAGAACTTTTTTTGAAAACATCAACATTTTTTTAAAATTTTAACTTTTGCTATAATCTTCATTTGTAAATTCGACTTTTTGAAAAATTCGCTTCTCCTGAAAATTTCGAACTTTTTTGAAGAATCTGACATCTTAATTGGGAATTTAAAGCAGGCATTTATAAAATACAGTCTTTTTCAAGTTTAAACTGAAAGGTTTAAAAAAAAAGTCGAAATTTAAAATCATTTTTGAATTTAACATCTAAACATGGAAATTTCAGAAAAAAAGTACAAATTTCGAGTAAATATCTAAAGTTGCATAAAAAAATCTGATTTTTAACATTAAATTTCGAAAAAAAAAGCTTCAAGTTTTGTAATTCACGAAATATTCGAATTACCAATGTGGTAGCTTACACGTGAGCCCTGGGGATTTGTTCCTCTCTCAGCAGGCTTGGGTAAAACCATTGGTTTTTTGCTACAACCTTATTTTATACAGGTAGGAAATACTATTACTACTATGTACTTAAGTAACCATTATACTTTTTTTCCGTGGTTGCAGTTCACTTCAGTTATCAAATATTACCTACAGTTACATTTAGAATGAACTGAAAATTCATTTTTAACAAAATATAGGGGCTGCAATTAAGAAAAAAAAAGATGAGAGGGTTGTTCCATCGGGGTGGTTGCAACTACCAAAGTTTTGATGACGCATTGTAACATATTATTAATAAATTGATACACAAATCTTGTCTCCTGAAACCAAGAAGGATTAAAAACACAACAACAGTTGCTTTAACGCGTTTCGATAACCAAACTATCATCTTCAGAGAAATACCTTCTTGGTTTCAGGGGACAGGATTTGTGTATCAATTTTTGAAGATAATCAAGGACCAGTTCGTTCTGCCAAAAAAAAGATTAATTGATGAATTTCAAAAAAAAATTTCTTTATCTTTCTATCTGGTCAACTGAGTTATCGCCTGTGAATAATAACTTGGGACACACCGTATACAGTCAAACCTCCCTATAACGAACTTCCATATACCGAATTCCTCTATATAACGAATTTTTTCAGAGAACGTAGCATCATAAGCAAATTTAGACGTAATGTTACCTGCATTTAACGAACAAGATACCTCCTTACAACGAACTTTTGAACCAAGATTTTTCAAAGTTTAGTTAGTTTTAATAATGGCCTTCGATTCAGAGAAAGTTCTTAATACCTCTTGCTAATGACATTCCAAGGTTTGATTAGTTTTTAATCGCTTCTCGTTCAAAATAAGAAAATACTCAATTTTTGGGATACGCCGTGCTAATGACCCTGTTTACCTGCTAGAATAAAGGGGGTTAACATTTTGAGAACACACCTGAACTTGTTTTCAATGTGTTAATAAAGTGCAAAGTATTCTCTGAACAGCAAACATTTTCTAAATTTTCTCTTCAAACAGAAATGACAGATTTTTCAAATTAAATTTAATTTATCTACATATGTTTGTTTATATATTTTTAAATAAATGTGTAATATGAAATTTTACATGTGATTTGTGCATTTTTAACGCTTCCTCCCTATAGCGAATTTTTTTGTAGGATCTTGGAATTCGCTATAGGGAGGTTTGACTGTATTTAAATATTTTACATTAAAATCCCGCGAGTCATAGTCTAAGAAGTCCCGCTCTAGACAAAAAGTAAAATTTTAAAGATTTTAAAGTTTAGACTTAAGTTTCTGAGCTCAAAAATTTGATACATTTTTTTTGCACAGTTATTAAGTTTTTAACCAAATTTTGTTGAAAACTCCAATGTCACTTTAATACATATCGAGTTTCTTTTGCAATTTGAACGTTCTTCGAAAATTTAAAGTCGAAATTTTGAGTAAAAAGGTCGAAATTTTCAAAAATGCCTAACCTATTGTAAAAGTTTCTTGTAATTTCGAATTTAATGAGAAAAAAACAAATAAAATGCTCGAGTTTAAAGTCAAAAATTCGAGAATCAACTCGATATTGCAAGAATTTTTTTTACACATAGAGGATATATGTGTTTTTTTTCGAAATGTTAAGTTACTTTTCAAAATTCTGTATTTAAACCAACAATTTGTAATAATTTATAAATTTTGATCTTTCGAAATTTTATTGTTAAATCCCATTTTTTCTAAAATTTCGACTGTTTTTAAATTTTGTATTTAGATTGTAAACTCATAATTTCTTCTCTAACTTCAAAGATAAATAAAAGTAACATTTTTAAACGGTTGTATTTTTTTGGATCCTTCTTGACTCTTCTTTAAATACATTAAATTCATTTTAGCTTCACTGCGGCCAGTTCGGGCTCAGTGAAGCTAAAATGAATGATGAGAGTCAAGAAGGAGTGAAAATAAAATGGATCAGGTGTATGTTGTACTGTAAAAATAACAATAACAAAAAACTGTCCCCGTGTACTTTAGCTATATTGAATCCAAGGCTCATATAATCGCAACTTTGCCGAATTTCGTTATTTTTATCTCAGTTTTGTTCATTTATTCTAACGTTCATTTGCCTGAATGTTTTACCAATGTTTCATAAATAGGATAAATGCAGCGTTTGTATTTCGCATATTAATCCTTCTTGTTTAAAAACCAATACTTGTAGAAGTCCAATGAAATGGTAAAATTTGCACAAACTGTTTTGAGCGATCCAATTTTATTAAAGAACCAAAAAAAAATGTTTACACTATAACACAACTTGGATATGATTGTTTAATAAATAGTTTAATTATAAAATTAAACAAAAAAAAAGAGAAATCTTATCTACCTAATGGACATCATAAATATGGAAAGCCACTTAATATTCCACTTTACCACAGTCCATAAAAAATCTTCACTTTTTTTCTCATAATTTTTATTAAAACTTGACGACGACGGCGACGACGGGCTCACACCTGCCGCATCACAAAACACAAAGCGTACTAGCGCCAACATGTGATATCAATTTGATTTGGGTGCTTCAGCGAGTGAGATAACGCGCACGTCCTTTATGGCGCACTTACTTTACATTGGAGCTCAATTATTATTATATCACTTGTATCTCTTTTTGGTATAATTGTTCGGTTAAAGGAACAATCTTCGCTACACCATAAACGGCAAGAGGTAGTAAGCATAATAAAATACAATGTTTATTATTAACCTATATTTGGGTAGTAATTATTTGTAATAAAGACAGCTTTGTGTACATAGTAAATTCTGAAAGTAATTTTCTACAAGATAAATTCCCGATTTTACGTTTACTGCTTGTATCGTCGTTTTCAGGATTAAATTGTACTACTTCGAATGTTTATGTATTCTCTTGATCAGACAAAATTACCATTCGTTAGTCTTATTTGTAATTTAAAATATACTCTTACTTTCCACTAATAATTACAGTAAGACCCGTTTAAGCTGCTTCGCTAACACTGATTTTTCTGGAAGTCGCAGAATTTCTTCTTCGAAAATTTTTTGATTTCTATGTGTATATTTGTACTACATCATACAATTTAATAAAAATATATAGTTTTAGATTTTTAATCATTTTCTGGGAATTCAAACCTTCCGAATTTTCTTCCAAAATTAAAAAAAAAAGTGAAAATTGAAATAGTAAACTGCGAATTATAAAAGAAAGTAAAGAAAGTGGAAATTTTGAAAAAAAACTGAATAGTTTATACAAGATTCTCAAATTTAACTCAGAAAAGAATTAAAATTTCGGTATTAAAGTCAAAATTTGGAAATAAAACATTCATAAAATGGAAACTTCCAGTTTAAGGTCACAATTTCAGAAAAATGAATTTTAGGAAAAGGTAAAGATTGGCTTCTATATAATATATATAATAAAAATATTTTCGACATTTCGAAAAAAGTGGACATTTCTGGAAAAACACGAAAGTGAAAATTTCGAGTTTAAGTGACAATTTCAGGAAGATGAACTTTAAAAAAAGGTAAAGATTAGAGCAAAATTTAAGATATGAGAAATTTCTAAATAAATATTTCTAAAAAGGTCGATGTCTTGTGTCAGAATATTGAAAAAATATCTAGAAAACCACGAAATTTGGAATTTGTAATTACGTTTTTAGAGAAAACAGTAACAATAACTGAAAATTATAAAAAAAGACTTCGCAACTTCGAGAAAAAAATGAGCATTGGAATATTAAAATAGTTTTTCAGTGATCTCAAAACGTTGACTTTTCCAAAATTTCGCCTTTTTCTGAATAATTGGAATTTTATTCAAAATTTAGATTCTGTAAAAAAAATTGATCTATTTTCAAAATTTCGACATTTTAAAGTATCTACTTTTTTCAAAAAAGTAAGTAGAAAATGTTTTGAATTTTTCTCAAAATTTTTATACTTATCTTTGAAAATTTCAACTTTTTCTGTAAATTTTATTTCTCTGACAATTCTGAATTATTTTGAAGAGTTCGTCGTTTTGGAAATTGCAACTTTTTTGAAAATTCATTTTTTCCAAATTTCGAATTTGTTTTGAATATTCAGAATGTATCTTGAAGTTTTCAGTTTCTTGAAAAACCTTGACCTTTGCAAATTTTTTACTTATTTTTGAAAACTTTAATCTTTTTTCATAATTGCCCTTTTTACTGACAATTTATACATTTTTTTTAAATGGTATTTTTGAAATTTGGATTTTTTTGTAAATCTAACATAAAATACAATTTTTTTTTAAAATATTGATTATTTTAGAAAATTTGAAATTAAAAAAAATCGAAAACTATAATTTATCTGAAATAAATTAATTAAATTAAGATTAATTGGTAATTATTTGATATTTTTCAACATTTCTAAATTACTGAATATTGCGACTTATTTTGAGAAATTGAAATACAAATCTTATCCCTTGAAACCAAGAAATATTTGTGTTTTTTTAATCCTTCTTGGTTTCAGGGACATGATTTGTATTTCAAGTTTGTAAGGATAACCAAGGACCCTTCCACCAAAACTTATTTTGAAAATTTGAATTTCAAATTTTTTTTTCAAATTTGAATTTCGAAAATCAATAAAATTTTAACTTTATAAGTTGTATTTTTCAAAACTCTGTTTTTTTAAATTAAATAATAAAAAAAATAAAAAATTGTACGAATTAACTAATTCGAGGCAATTTTGACTATTTTGAACTTTTTGACAAAATTACAATCTTTCCTCAAAATTTCCACTTATTTTTCAACCTTTCGTTTTTTTCGGAAAATGAATCAGGTTGAAATCCTTTTTTATGGAAAACCTGGATCTTGTTTAATATTTCAATTTTGTATGAATTGAATAAATTCGTGAAAATTTGGACTTTTTTGAACTTTTTGACAAAATTTCAATCTTTCCTCAAAATTTCGAATTATTTTTCAACATTTTGATTGTTTTGGAAAATGAATTAGGTTGAAATCCTTTTTTATGGAAAACTTGGATCTTGTTTAATATTTCAATTTTGTACGAATTGAATAAATTCGAGAAACTTCTGACTTTTTTGAACTTTTTGACAAAATTTCAATCTTTCCTCAAAATTTCGAATTATTTTTCAACATTTTGATTGTTTTGGAAAATGAATTAGGTTGAAATTTTTTTTATAGAAAACTTGGATCTTGTTTAATATTTCAATTTTTTTTCGAAATTTTCAAAGGTCAAATTCAAATTTTAAATCCAATTTTTTCGAATACTTTTCAATATTGTATTTATCTTTCTATTTAAACACTTTTTTCTCGAAATTTCGACATTAACCTTGCAATTTCGACTTTTTTTCTCCAAATTTCGACTTTAATCTTGAAATTTCGACTTTAAATTTGAAATATGGACTTGAAAGTCGGAATTTCGACTTTAAACTCGAAATTTCGACTTTTTTCTCAAAATGTCAACATTAATTTCGAAATTTCAATAAAAAAAGACAAAATTTTGGTAATTAAAAATATAAATTACTGAAGGTACCCTACTGTCAACTGTCAATGTTGTTGGGAAAGGGCAGTGGTGGGGCGCAACTGTCATCAGCCTACCTTAACTATAGAGTATAGAAATTTGGACTTTAATTTCGAGATTAAGTTCAAAATTTCGAAATTAAAGTCGAAATTTCGACTTTTATCTCAGAAGAGTTTCGCCTCTGGTATGGTGTACATACAGAGTTACCGTGCTCTTCTGTCTAAACTTTCTTATCCTTTGTACCAAATTTTCAATTCAGAAGAGTTTCCCCTCTGGTATGGTGGACATACTAAATTACCGTGCTCTGATGTTTTGAAATTGACCCCCTTTTTTCAATTTTAATTTTTCCATCCTTGTATTTTATTTCTTTGTTCCTGAAGAAGCCCCCTACGATGGAGAGGGAAACGTCGAACACTTTCAGTAGTTCTTTGACACAGTCCAATCCCGGAAGAAATATATCCTGTACTGACTCTGGCCGTGGAAGCCTTCGTTATGTTAAGAAAAGAGTCAAAATTTCGAGAAAAAAGTTGAAATTTCGAGATTAAAGTTGAAATTTTGAGATTTAAGTCGAAAGTTCCAGAAAAGGTTAACATTTTGAAAAAAAAGTCAAACCTTCTTGTTTAAGGTCTAAATTTTAAGAAAAAGGTAGAAATTTCGAGAGGAAAGTTAAAATTTCGAATTTAATCTCGAAATTTCTGCTTTAAATTCAGAATTTCGACTTTAAACTCGAAATTTTAATTTTTTTCTTAAAATTTTGAGATTTAAGTCAAAATTTCAACGTTAATCTCAAAATTTCTACAAAAAAAGACAAAATATTGGTAATTAAACATATAAATTACTGAACGCATCCTACTGCCAACTGTCAATATTGTTGGGAAAGGGCAGTCGTGGGGCGCAACTGTCATCAGCCTACCTTAACTATAGAGTGTAGAAGTTTTGACTTTAATCTCGAAATGTCGAGAAAAAGGTCGAAATTTTGAGATTAACGTCGAAATTTTGAGATTAAGGCCGAAATTTCGAGATTAAAGTCGAAATTTCGACTTTAATGTCGGACTGTTAAAAAAAAAAGTCGAAAGTTCCAGAAAAAGGTTAAAATTTCCAGAAAAAAGTCGAAATTTCGTGTATAAGGTCAAAATTTTGACAAAAAGTTAAAATTTCGAATTTAATCTCGAAATTTCGACTTTAAATTCGGAATTTCGATTGTAAATTCGAAATTTTGACTTTCTTATCAAAATGTCTACTTTAATCTCAGAGTTTAGACTATAAACTCGAAATTTCGACGTTTTTTCTCGAAATTTTAGTAATTAAAAATAGGAGTTGCTGAACGCATCTTACTGCCAACTGTCAATATTGTTTGAAAAGCGCTGTGGCGGGATCTTTGACTATATAAATAAATGGACGGAGCATTCAATGTGTTAGAAGAGTATCGACTTGGGTCCCAAATTGTGGAATAAGGATAAACTCTGAAAATACACGAGGTAGAAAGAGTATGTTGTGTCGTCGGGGTCGAGGCAATCCACATGCTCAACAGTAACAAATCATGTTCATATAACATTGAATTTGTCGTTTATTTGTCTTTTATATGTCATTTGTGTCGTATTGGCGTTTGTTTACATCTGTGCCCATTCCCTTTGTGTTGAATATTTATATTATCTAAGGGTGGGATGGTGGGACATAACTGTCATCTGTCTAACTTAACTATAGAGCATAGACATTTTGACTTTAACTCCGACTATTTAGAAGAGAAAATTGAAATTTTGAGAAAAAGGTCGAAATTTCGAGAAAAAAGTCGAAATTTCGAGATTAAAGTCGAAGTTTTGAGACCTAAGTCGAAAGTTCCAGAAAAAAGTTAAAACTTCGAGAAAAAAGTCGAAATTTCGTGTTTAGGATCGAAATTTTGAAAAAAAAAAGGTCAAAATCCCGAGAGCAAAGTTGAAATTTCGACTTTAATCTCGAAATTTCGACTTTAATCTCGAAATTTCGACTTTAAATTTGGAATTTCGACTGTAAAGTCGAAACTTCGACTTTTTTTTAATCAAAATTTTTACTTTAGTCTCGAAGTTTCGACTTTAAACTCGAAATTTCGAATTTAAACTCGAAATTTCGAATTTTTTTTCTCGAAATTTTAGTAAATAAAAATAGAAATTACTGAATGCACCTTACTGCCAACTGTCAATATTGTTTGGAAAGGAAAGTGGTGGGATGCAACTGTCATCTTCTAACTTAACTATAGAGTATAGAAATTTGGACTTTAATCTCGAAATTTCGAGAAAAAAGTCAAAATTTCGAGATTAAGGGCGAAATTTCGAGATTAAAGTCGAAACTTCGACTTTAATATCGGACTGTTAAGAAAAAAGTTGAAATTTCGAGAAAAAAGTCATAACTTCGTGTTTAAGATCGAAATTTTGAAAAAATGGTCGAAATTTAGAGAGTAAAATCGAAATTTCGACTTTGAGCTTGAAATTTTGACTTTAAATTCGGAACTTCGACTATAAACTCGAAATTTTGACTTTTTTATATAAATTTCTATTTTAATCTCAGAATTTCGACTTCAAACTGAAAATTTCGACTTTTTTTTCTCGAAATTTTAGTAAATAAAAATAGAAATTACTGAATGCACCTTACTGCCAACTGTCAATATTGTTTGGAAAGGGAAGTGGTGGGACGCAACTGTCAGCTGTCTAACTTAACTATAGAGTATAGAAATTTGGACTTTAATCTCGAAATTTTTAGAAAAAAGCCAAAATTTCATATTTAAAGTTGAAATTTTGAAAAAAAAGTCGAAATATCGAGAGTAAAATCGAAATTTCGACTTTAAGCTCGAAATTTTGACTTTAAATTCGGAATTTCGACTGTAAACTCGAAATTTTGACTTTTTTTATAAACATTTCCACTTTAATCTTAGAATTTCGACTTTAAACTCGAAATTTCGATTTTTTTTCTCGAAATTTTAGTAAATAAAAATAGAAATTACTAAACGCAGCTTACTGCCAACTGTCAATATTGTTGGGAAAGGGAAGTGGTGGGACGCAACTGTCATCTGTCTAACTTAACTATAGAGTATAGAAATTTGGACTTTAATTTCGAAATTTCGAGAAAAAAGTTAAAATTTCGAGATTAAGGTCGAAATTTCGAGATTAAAGTCGAAGTTTCGACTCTACTGTTAAGAAAAAAGTTGAAACTTCGAGAAAACAGTCGAAATTTCGAGATTAAAGTCGAAGTTTCGAGATTAAAATCGAAAGTTTCAGAAAAAAAGTTGAAATTTCGAGAAAAAAGTCAAAATTTCCTGTTTGAGGTCGAAATGTTAAGGAAAAGGTTGGAATTTTGAGAAAAAGGTCGGAATTTCGAAATTAATGTCAAAATTATGACTTTAAACTCAGAATTTTTGAATTTTTTTTAAATGATGCCCTTTTTACGCCTTCGTAATATTCAGATTTTTTTATCGACATTTTTTTATAAACATTGGGAGATTGTTTTGAAATTTTAATGATTTTATAATTCCAAATACATGCAATTTCAGTTTTTACTTTTTCTAAGATTTCCATTATAAAGTTGAAATCTAAAGAAAAAACTAATGCAAATTATGTACTTTTTTTGGCAAATTTAATTTTCGGTTCACGCTATTACATTTTTTAAAATACGTTTCAAATTTCAGTTTTTTCTAGAGTTTTTGACTTTATTTTCGAAATTTCGATCATGCTTTCGAAATTTTCAAGTTTTTCCGAGATGAAATCTAAAGAAAAAAATGGCAACTTTAATTTTGGGTTAACGCTATTAAATTTTTTAAAATACGTTTCAAATTTCAGTTTTTTTTAGAGTTTTTGACTTTATTTTTAGCTTCCACAAATTTTAAGTTTTTCTGAAATTTCGATATTTCGTTTGTTCATCTAAGAATACACTTTCAGTTTCTATTTTATTGCTAAAATTTCAAATATTAACGTCGCAATTTTCATCAAATACGATTTTTTCCTACAATATTTTTCTGAAAATTTTGAAATTTAATTTCAAGCGAAACATTACAAAGTAGTCTCTCCCACTTAGCAATTTGGGTGCGCCCCTGAATTTATACGCCTAGAAATTTTAAGTGTATACGTTAAGTTGAATACACATCAATAAAAATGTATGTTATGCATCGTATTTATCACAAAAAGTTAGGTTAAGGCGGATCCACAAACCACTGTTAGTGGTTTGTGAGCGAATCCACATCAATAAACATTTGTGTTGGGCGTTGTACTCATCTACTTATTAAACATATGATTGTACTTGATACAAATACTAAGGTTATGTCTACGGTTTTTACCTTACAATTAAATGTTTTTTTCACTGCTTTTGAAAAGTTTACGACGCACACCAACACATTCGGTGGTACAACACAAGAAATAACTATTTAAGTTACAAAATAATTACCATTACAAAGTAGATTTTTTAATTTCAAAATACAACGTACAACACAAATTTTTATTGATGTGGATCCAGCTTTATATCCACGGTTTTTGCCCTGCATTTGAAGAGTTTACAAGGCACATCAACGGATTCGGCGGCACAACACACAAAATAACTATTTAAGCCACAAAACAATTATCAGTGCGTAAAAAGTAGATTTTTTTTTAAATTTCACAATACAACACAAATTTTTATTGATGTGGATCCACGGTTTTAGCACTGTGTTTGAAGTGTTTAGAACGTATATAAACGGGTTCGGTGCTGTAACATATAAAATAACTATTTACACCACAAAATAATTTCGCTTGTGTGAAAAATAATATTTTTAAAATTCAACATACAACACAACGCATAACACAATTGTTTATTAATGTGGATCAAGTTTTACGCTGTTAATAGTATCATGGGTTGCTGGGAACGAAACGTTTATTTGTGATTCTATTCAGGTGGATATGCAGCACACATTTCGAGGTTTTGATTTAAGAGCATACACCACGTGGTTATTAGTTATTAGTAAACCTTGAATAACCTTAATAAAAACACATTACTTGTTTGTTGTTTCTAAAGTAACCTTTACAACCTTATAATTTCATTATTGCAATCGATAATTACTCATTTTTGTGATAAACCGTATCCGAGGCAATTATGTAAGCCTAAAAAAATCGCACCAAATCACTTTCTACATTTTACGTATTGTTAGAAAAAGTGATAATTTTATCAGTTCAGTTGTTCGATTTGATTATTTTTGTTGGTAGCTTCCACAAATTCTTCCAGATAAGTAAATTAGATAATACCTGTACGCGAACGAGTGAAAGCTATTTTAAAATTAAGGTGGTTTTCGGTAAAACATCATGACGGGTACAAATGATAACGAGGGTATTAGGTACAGAAGGGCCCAAAGCGTCACTAGAGCCGAAGAAATTCAAGCCGTTGAAGAAAAAGTACGAAAAGCTCAACCAGACAAACCGTAAGTTTATAAGCATTCTTCTAATATTTAAAGATCGATTCCAAAAATGCAATTCTTTGTGTTCATTCCACCACAAACCACTAACCCTGTTAGTGGCAGTGGCGGCTCGCGTATAGGCACTGTGGAACTGCAGCACTCCCAATTTCGCTTACAAGTTTTTTCTTAAAATTTTCCGAAGTCTTTTCCTTAAACCATTTTTTGTAGAGCTTTTAAATTTTCTTTGATTTCTTTTTATAGAAATGTCAAGTTTCTTTTACGAAGTTGCGGGACTTTAAAATCTATTTTAATATTTTTTCTAATTTTTGTAAACATTTTGAGAAAATAATTAAAATATCAAAATAACATCTAAATCAAACTCTTCTTACATTCTAATATTTCTCTAAAAAAATTAATAGCGAATACTCGAGTTTTTACCTGAAATCTCAATTTCAACTTTTTTGAATAAAAATTTTGAGTTGCTTGTAGTTATTTCGATTTATCTAAGAAAATTTTATTTTTTTTTGCTTTGAAGTTTCCATTTTTCCTAGATATTTTATAAAATGAAATTTGTTATAAATTCCTATTTTTTCTAAAAATTTTGTCCTTAAAATTTCATCTGGAAATTCCAACCAATCCAGATTTTTTTTTATGTTCCTCTAATTTGCTTTAAAACTGTCAAATTTTTTCGCTAGATTTTGATATTTCATAGTTCATTTTATTTTCTAATTTTGATAAAAATGTTTAGTCCTGAAATTTCTATAAAAATGTCAGCATTTTGGAAAAAACAAGAGATTTTAAGAAAAAATTTAATTTTCATCTCCTTTCGAGAAATGTTAATTGAATACCAACCCCATTCAGGACGTCCTTGAACGTTAAGAAGTGACGAAAACGTCGACAAAGTCAGTGCCCTTGTTCGTGAAGACCGTCGCCGAACCATTGATCAACTCTGTGAGATGTCTGGGCCCTGGGATATCATGCATGAGATATCCGCAAGAAAAGGGCAGATCTTTGGCGCACAAGCGACTGGTACTTCCATCATGACAACGCGCTCGCCCACACCGCTCTCTCCGTAAAGCAGTTTTTGACCAAAAACGGCATAACACCAATTGTCCACTCCCCTTTTCTTTAAAGTTTTAATCCACTCTCAAAGAGCAACCCCATTATGCCTTCCAAGCACTGCGAGTAGAATGCGGAAACAAGAATAGATAGTGATGAACCGCCTTCTTAAACAAGGATAGGTTGTAATTTTTGGGGAAAATTCCTTTTGGTAACGCGTTCCATGGCTTGGAAGTTCTATAGAAAAAAAGAGTCTCCGTAGACAGAAGCCCTCACTGTGTCAAGCTGGATCGCACAGGAATTTGTTGTCTCCGACTGTCTTGTATGCCTTAAGAGTCTTACCCTTGGGGGGATCAATCTTATTAGTTCCTACTCACCGGATCTAGCCCCCCGGGGATTTCCTTTTATTCCCCAGACTTAAAAAGGGACCTGATAAGAAAGTGTGGAGGAGTTAAAACAAAATCGTTAGAAGACCTAAAGAACATCTCGATAAGTGAATTTAAAAAATATTTAAAACAATGAAAGGATCATTTGCGGCGGTGCGTTGTGGTTAAGGGAGAATACTTTGAAAGGTGATCAAAGCTTGGCGTAAAAATATGAAGAAATAAAGAAATTATGACGAAATTTCAGGTTTTTATTTGGGTGCCATCGTGCCATACTACATCGTATAAAAAGGTCCAAATTTCGATAAAAATGAAAAATTTGATATTGAAATTTTTAGAAAAAAAGTCACAATTTAGAAATAATGTAGGTAAATTTTGAAATATCGAAATTTCAGGAAGTTAAGTTTGCAGAAAGTCAAAATTTAAGAAAAAAGTGGTAATTTTCATAAACCAATTCTTCAAAAAAAAGTAAAAATAATTTCAGAAAGTTAAAATTTTGAGAAACAATCAAATTATTAAAAAAAAAGTCAATTTTTTAAAAAAGTCGAAAGTTTCAGTAGAAAAATTTCCAACAGTTTTCAAAAACTACAATAAAAGTAGAAATTACAAGATAAAGTATAAAATTTGGGAAAAAACTCGAATTTTTTAAAAATAAAGTATAAACTTTGAAATAAAGTCAATTTTGAGTCGAAATTTTCAAATCAAATAACATTTTCTAAAAAAGTCGAAATTTTGATAAAGAAACAATTTTTGAAAGAGTCAAAAAAAGGTGAAAATGTCGAAATTTTGAACTAAGTAAGGAAATTCCCAAAATAAGTGAAATTTTGAAAAACGGACAACATAGGAATGGAAATTTTGAAAAAGTGCAAATTCGGAAGAATAAAGGAGGTTTTTAATTGTCGAAATTTCAAAAAAGGAACAAATTATCAATAACAATCTGGAAACAGTGGAAAATTTCTAAAAAGTCGTTTTTTTAAATGAGAAATTTTCAAAAGTCGAAATTTTTCAAAAAAGATGGGTTTTTTCAAAAAAGATGGTTTTTTTATAGTCAGCATTTTGAAAGGGTCGAGGTTTTCAGTCAGAATTTTTGAGAAAAAGTAACAATTCTGAAGAAGGTTGAGATTTGCTATCAATAAAATAAATATTTTTTTTGCAGGTGCCATAAACCGAGAGATTCTCTATTTTCTTGGACTTCCGGATTCGACAATTTCACTGGATTTATCAATTGGGCCTTTTTGCTATTATCAATAGGAGGCTTGAGGTTGCTTTTAGAAAATTTTATTAAGTGAGTTCCTTCCTAATTTGTCTTAATGCTAGTACACACTCGTAGACAAAATCGCGAGACTGTCTATCGACAAATCGAAGATTTTGTCTGCAAACAGTTTGAACAAAATTCAAAATGGTTTAGGGACTTTATCAGGCGTCCTCATCTACGCAGTTCAGTTAAACTAATTTCCGAGACACCGTAAAATTGAGACAATGACGCTGCTTGTTCATGGGAAGTTATGGAACAAGTGATTTGTTTCCCATTTGTTTATAGACAATCGCAGAACTTTGTCTATAGACACAAGTTCCGCCATTTAGTTGTAAGTGTGTACTAGGCATTATGACTCGTAAAATTGATTTAAAATAGCCAAATTGATTTCCTACAATGTAATAATTTAGGTTCTTTTTTCTTTCTTTTTTTGAACGATAAAGCAGTTTAAAGTGCTTAATGATGTCAGCTTAATAGCTGGTCGCCATAGTTTTTTGTTCTCTATTCGTTTGTTAAAATTATACTTAATTTATGCCAACAGTCTGCGATAAGGTGATGATGCTGCTGCAATTTTTGTAAATGGGTGATTCTCATTTAAGAGGTTGTCAAATGATATAAAATGCGGCAAGACTATGAAATGTTAAAACTGATCTTGTAGCAGTATTTTCTTACTCAAGAGACTCATTTGCTACATATCTATAGGATGGTCAGTTAAGTAATCAGTTTTTTCATTGTTTCTGGGGCTTCAGGGGAGATATTTCATGCAGGGGAGAGACATATCGAACAAAGGAGAGACTTAATTGCTCGATTATAAAAGAATCACTATCTTATTTTAGGAAATCAACTTAAATTGTAATGTCTTACAAACTATAAAAATCATACGTTTCGTTTTTAAACAATTTTTCTTCAAAAGATATTATGATAATGAACTGAAATTGAACACTTTAATAACTAATAAACGGCGTTTTCCTAAATATGTACCTAATATAAATATTTTTTATGTATCGTAAAAACAAAATTTAAAAATGTACCCGAAGTGTTTTGATCTTAAAAAAAAACAATTATTATGTGGAAAAAGGGTATCATTTGTTAGGACTTTATAATTCGCTGGGATATTAATGACGCCAGCGGTTCATCATCAGAATCAGGTTCGGTTCCACATACCTTCATAACTTGAGGACGAGACTTAAAATTAAAAGATAAATAATTCACAGAGCCCATATAGAAATGACTGCAGGTATTAAAGTCACAGAAGCAACTTAAAGTTTTCATTATTAGGTGATTAGGAAGAAATATGCTTCCAGTAATTTGGTGAACTTGCAGTGTATCTGGAAAAGTTTTTATATTTTTAACTAATTTAATTTGTGTTTCTATGTCTGAGATGTCTGCGTCTTCGGTAGTTAAAACTTGTATGTTGAGACAACTTTTTTGAAATGCGTTGGTCAAGTCTTCCAACGACGAAATGTCAGTGCCACTCGCGACGAGTCTATTGGCAGTCCTCTTACATGTTGCACCCACCCCATCGGAAGAGCCCTTCCCATGGCCGGCTTCGTGATAATTTCACGAAAAAGTTATCAAATTAGGGTAAAAAATCCGTAATATTGTTGCCAGTGATCGAAACATAAGATCTTCATTATTTGAAATTGAAGGTGGCTTACCCAGAGAAGGTGTCATCTGTCTTACAGTTTTAACAGTGCCTTTTTCTTTTTTCCTCGCATATTTTTTCTTTTCTTACTGTTTTTGTTGTGCATATTTTTCAAAATCATTTTTTATACGCTGATATCGTAATATTTTTGCTAAACGCTTTTTTTCCAGGCGCTCTTCTCACGTCAACTTTTTTTTGCTTGCTAAATCTAGGAAATTCATATATTTCAACAATTCTACTATGTTAAAGCTTAAGAAAAACAGTTTAATCTTATGTTATCATGTCTCCCCTGCTCGCTTGGTCCCTTGCATCTAAAAAGCCAGAGTCGATATGGCAGGGGAGAGATTTTTTCATTAGAAAACAAAGATAATCTTAAATGTATCTAATGTAAAGAAATAACTTAAAAGCATGACAATGTATTCACAAAGTACAGTAAATATATACAATTAAATTTAAATATTTAAATAAATAACTTAAAATTTAAACTTACCACGGGAGAGATTGCGTTCACTGCTCACACCTGCACAATTGCACACTAAAATTACAGCTAATGATAGCACATGAATGTCTTGAGCGACTTCGATCCCTCATATTTTGTCAATTGTCAATCATTCATAAGTTTAAATTCCCAAGAAAAAGGTATATGCATAGTATTTTATAAGATTTCAAATGCCATTGGAGGAAGTGCGAAAATTGCGGGACAATATTTGTCCTGATTATTTTTTACGAAAAAAACATTGCTTAATAATTTTACTTGTTACATTATAATTGTTAATTATGCTAGTTTATGAAATTCAATGCAATGACAAATTGTAATTTATTTAGACTGATCTAATGTTATTAATTTACTGTACATACAGCAAAGGGACGCGCCAGGGGAGAGACATTTTTGAAGGTTTAAGCGCGATTGTGCCAAAACAAAGTAATTTATAATAATGAAACTTATGGTCAGTTGAGTAGACGTTTTACTTCAAGAGATTATTACTTCATTTATAACTTTTTTTATTTTTAAACTATATTATTTAATCATGGACGTCGAAAATACCTCTTAAATGAGAATCACCCAAAAATACTGTCTGCTAATAAGTTACACCATGTAATTCAAAGTCGTAGAAAGTTGCAACAATCTTTGAGTTCTATTGCAATAATACTAAATTCTGATGTTCTATTAAATTTTCAGTTTTGAACAAACTGAAGCATAAATCGTTTAGAAGTTCTACGGGCAGAATAATTATAGAAGATAACCACCCCATTCATAAAATTGTTGCGACCACCATTGTTTTTTCAGTCGTGTTGTGTATCTTTAAATTGTTTCCTTTTTTTCTTAGGTATGGTATTAGAATAAATCCGCTCCAATGGCTCTATATTTTAACGGGTCAAGATGAGTCCGGATCCGCTCATCCCTCCCTAGTACTGATTTTGTGTATGTTATTAATCAGTGATTACCAAAGATAGCATTATTTTACTTTTAGATTCTTTTGTGCCAATTCTAATGTGCCTTCTCGTAGAAAAAGGACTATCTGTTGTAAGTATCATCGTTTTTGTACTTCTAGATAAAATTTGATTTTAAATTAAGATAAAATTTGTTTTTAAATCATCCAGGAGGTTATCCCAAATGGTCCAGGGATGGTTATACACATCATCAACTTGATAGTTCTAGTTCTGTTACCAATGATAGTAATTCATATTAAGGACGGCTTCAGCTTGGGTATTTTTTTGTGCTGAATATTTCAGCTTTCTTACTCTAATGTTATTGCAGTGGGAGCGTCTGTTGTTACTTCGCTCTATAGCGTCTTATTTTTAAAAATGTGGTCCTACATACAAGTAAACACTTGGTGTAGGAATGCCGCCCAGAAAAACAAGAATACGCTCAGGAGGCAATCGTTATCATATAGTGATCTTCCAAAGTGTAAGTATATATGGGGGCGAATAATGTTTGACTGATCATGTAAAATGCTAAGAATAATCCTTTCTTCATTTTCACGCCTCGTCTGCAGGCCCGTAGGTAGGTACGCAGGCATTATATGTTACGTAGGTGCATATTAGGACACTATAACATTAGTAATAGTATCATGGGTGCATATAGTATGCACCTACCCAACATATAACGATTTAGATGGTATCATATATTGCAACGTCTTAATTCGCATCGAATTTCACAGTGTTGTTAAGAGACGCTTATTGAAGGACACTAGATATTTAAATATCTATTGATTCTCTTTTAGCATCTTTAGTTTAATGTTTTGAAAGTGTGACATTGAGAAACGTAAACCATGCTTTGAGCTATGCCCACCAAATACTTCATTCCTTAATATATCAGATGTATGGAGCTTAGTCCATTTAAAATACTCGTTAGTACTGTGTTGCTGAACAATAACAAAATCTTATTATAGCCGATGGAAATCATAATGAACACGATTCCACCGATGACTTACATTCAAAGGGGAAACTAGTAAGCTATCCGGATAATTTAAATTTGAAGGACTTATTTTATTATCTGTTGGCCCCGACTTTATGCTACGAACTGAACTTTCCTCGCACGGACCGCATTCGCAAGCGTTTCTTAATAAAGAGAATATTCGAAGTTCTGGCTGGGACGCAGATCGTTTTGTGTGTTATTCAGCAATACATGGCACCTTCAGTGGTCAATTCCTTAATACCTTTCAGCAACATGGACATCACGTTGGCATCTGAGCGACTGCTGAAACTGGCTGTAATGAATGATCCGTAACTTATTTTGGTGGTTAATTAACTTTGATACTTTTAGATTCCGAATCACCTGGCTTGGTTGATTTTTTTCTATATAGTCTTCCATTCCTGGTTGAATTTAATAGGGGAAGTTCTTCATTTTGCCGACAGGAATTTCTACGGAGACTGGTGGAATGCTGATAATATCGAAGTCTTTTGGAGAACGTGGAATTTACCAGTGCATAGATGGGCGGTTAGGCACTTATTTTTGCCAATTGTGGAAATGGGATACAGTAAAAATCTGGCTGGTTGCATCGTCTTCTTTATTAGTGCTTTTTTTCATGAATACATGGTAAATATTATTAAATAATTAAGGCGACTTCATGAGCTTTTAAAATTATTAGTTAACCAAGTTGTTTGAAATATAACTTGTTACCTAGCTCTTAACCCATAACGCCGGCCGTTCCCGGTCAAAAATTGATTTTTTCTGTCATTACTTCGTCTATATATAATTTGTTCATGTCATAATAACGAAATCATAACAGAAAAGAATTTTTAACAAACTAGAGTAATGTATAAATGCGTATTTTCATTCTTCCTCAAATGGGAACAGCTGTTAATGGGTTAAGTCAACTCTTTTGCTCTGGAGGTACTTCTATACTTTTGATTAATTTCACAACTGAAGTCCGAACCCCATTATCGGTTAGAAGTAATGAAAATAATAACATGAAACTCACTGATATATAATTCTAAATAGTCGCAATTTAGAGTATTCTGTTGTCTGTCTTTAAGTCTGTTAAATACAACTTTCATCATTACATATATCTACTCAACAGATTATAATTTAACCTGATAAGATTGAATTACAATATACTATTCCCAGTTTTCTTAGTATTCATGTTATATATTATGTTTAAAAAAACGAATCAGATTTAACCATTAAGATAATCAAAAATTGAAATACAAATCTTGTCCCCTGATTTCAAGAAACATTAAAAAACACAACAAAGATTGCTCTAACGCGTTTCGATAGCCAAGGTATCATCTTCAGACAGATATTTCAATTTTTGAAGATAACTAAGTTGCCCCTAAAAAAATAAGATAATCGAGATTTGCCTTAGTTACCCACTGAATGGTGAACAGATTCAAGCTGAATTCTACTTTTTAGGTGAGCATCCCACTAAAAACCTATAAAATATGGGCGTTCATGGGTATGATGGGGCAAATGCCTTTGGCTCATATATCTAAACATATTGAGAAGACTTATGGACGTAAATGGGGAAATATGGTAGTTTGGGCCTCTCTTATTATAGGGCAGCCCCTTTGTATTATGATGTATTATCATGATTATGTAATTACACATTATGGAGAGTCCTTGATCGAAGACTATGGCCACCTATGATATTACCAAATTTTCTAGTCAGCCTTTAACAATGTGCCTTGAATGAAGCTTTTTTTTTATTAGTTTAGTTTATATTTCAATTTTGTGCAATATATTAATGTAGTCTAGTATTTTGGGAAGTCTTCCATAATTATATAATGTATGTGGTATTTTAATGCAATAAAATATTTTGTATCCTTCCAAAATTTACATCAATTTATAAAATTAGTGTTTTATAGTGTATATCTTCAAAATTTTTTACAGTTTCTTAATTTTATATTGTAAGTCTTTGTTAATAAAATAATTTTTCAAGTTTATCAGCTTTTTACTTTATCTGGTTTTTACGTAACTCATTTTCTTCTCTATTTGAAATATTCAAGTTCCGTTTGCAGTACCTAAATTTATATGTAAGAAAATGATGAGTTTTAAACAAAATGTAAGAACATTCGTTTTAATTGACGCTACTGTAGGGCGCAGTTAGGATTTTTTCTAAAGGGAGGGCAAACTTGGGCAACGATATTTCTTGGGTGGGCAAGAAGCTCTGTAAGGTGGGCATCTAATGCATTATAAGTACAGATAATGTATATGTAGATTTTTCTAGGGTGGGCACTGCCCACCCGTGCCCCTCTTGCTACGCCAATGAGAATTAATTCAAATAATAAATAGATTCTGTTTTCTGGTTATCGAGTCCTCCAGATATTTTCTTTGCGGTATTAGACTGTTTGATTGCCAGAAATAGCTTAATATTCACAACCTCCTAACCTCCACTTTTATAGTAATTTAAGAGGCATTGGATTCCGAAATTAACACAGAATAGTAGGAAATTAAGGAAAAATGAACATTTATAGTAGATAAATGCTAGTTTTCAAATTTACTCCAATTATTGTTAGATTAAATTTAACTAGATGGCAGCACCAAGTGCTGGCGTTAAAGTCCATCTACAAGTTCCCAATTAAACGTAATACTCGGTATGTTAAATAAAGACGCATTGTATTTTTTTAAAGTTTAAAAAAAATGAACATTTACATTTTAATAACACTAAAATATCTGAAATTATTCTTCGCAAAAGGTAGAGTCATCTGTTCAATATTTATCCAACTACAATAAGAGATAAATTAGCGAACTGCATAATTACAGTTTTGGTGAAGGTCAAGATCCAAAAATTTTATTGTATTTACGCAAAGTTCGAACAGATGACACTACTAATAGCACTAAAAATTAGCAAGAACTAAAGATGACAAACAAGTTCTTAATTAATACATATATTTAGAATGCTAAATTAAAACAAATGGCATTTTGAAATAAAATAAAAAATAAAATTTACACCCTGAAAATATAGAAAATAATCTTTGCAACTAGTTTTGCCATCTGTTCGATTTTTTCCTAACCGCTGCGCTGTTAGAATTAGATTCCAACAGATGGCAGCTGAAGTAATTCAATTTAATTTTACACTTTCCGTACGTGTAAAATCCGAATAAGGTATTTTGCGGACTATAAGATAAACTTATTTCTTCAAAAAAATGATTCCAAGATTTAGATGCGTCTTATACTCGAAATAAATATAATGATGTCCAGAGGCCAACGATGATGACGAAGAGGAAAAAGAAGAAGATGAAGTAGAAAGTTCAGATTAGCAATGTCGATTCCTTTTTAAAATAATCAACTTCTGGACCGATTCGAATCGTGCCCAAAAGAATCGATCCCCGATGAAACTAGGTGCTGAAAGATCGATTTCCGATTAATCGCCTTGTTGGTGACACTAAGACATTTCTAATAAAAGAGAAATTGAATGATAATGATGAATTTGCGTCATGTCTTCTGTATCAAAAATATCAACTTTAAGTGATACAAAGGTTAAAGTGTTGTGACAAAGCATTTAAAAAGGGATATTACGTAATAATTTACAGGCAACGCAGTGCTTAAAGAAAATGGCGCCACCATTATATCCAAATTGTGGTTGACAGTTGGTCCCATTTATTATATTCTATGCTTTGCAAGTTTTTTGTACATAATTGCTAGTTGACTAACTGAGGTTAGTGTTTACGATTGTGATTTTGTGTTGTTTATGGATTTTCAGTGTAATTTTAGAATAAGTGGACAAAACAAATGTGTTCATTTAATAATCGACGAAATAAAATGTCAGTGACCAAACACACTGACAACTGACAGAATAACTTAGGGATGATCGATATTAGAAAAACATCGATATTGACATCAATATTAGCATCGATTCAAAAGTTTCGATGTACGATGAATATGGGAAGAAAAATATCGATGTCCGAAAACATCGATGTTTTAGGTAAAAAAAACAATCCATTTTATTATAAACATTGATCAACGTTATAACGTGTACATATAGTAAGCGACGTAAGCAAGTTCATAGCAGATTGTTGGGTTACATTACTGCAAAAGTTTGAGTTTACTAGACAGACAGAGTACAATATAGGGTCATTTGCTAGTCCTGTTATTTCGTTTTCGAAGTTCCATTACAAAAAAAAATTAACTTCTACTAACACTCGCTTCCACTTTATTCTTAGATAAGAAAAAAAATTGACCATGGCTTGAAATTGGCAGTTTTTTATTTTGTTAGTTTTATTTTGGTTTAATTGATCAGCGACATCTAATGTAAATTGGGTGAAGGTGAAATAATACTGATAACAACATTAATCAGCAACATTTGTTACACCTAATCACGCTAGATGGTCTAGCCCTAGACTTAGAGTGTATCGAAATCGATGTTCCGATTTTATTTTCATAACATCGACGTGTCAATATTATCGAAAACTTAACATCGATATTAAAACATCGATGTTTTTCCACTAAACATCGATGTTCATTCACCATCGATGAATATCGATCATCCCTAGAACAACTCTCTAGCGGAACCAACTACTGTGATGGAGCCACAGTTATCTTTCCTATTCAGTCAACAACATAATGAATAAAAAAATGTTAATGCTGCCATCTGTTGTCTTATTAACGTAGCTGTTGCTAGTAGATGGAATTGGAGAATAACATAACGACATAAATACACTTACATAAAAAAATTTTGTCATTAAATTTACAGTGACCTGCATGTAAGGTAAATCGATCCAATTCTTAGGATTTTTGAATTGTTCATTAGATCGATCTTGTATTTGAAATCGATCTAATAAATCGACTTTGAGACTTGAAAAAATCGATTTTTCGATTAATCGATCTCAGATCTCAGTTCAGATGAATCAGTTGCTGATTTTCAATTTCATGTTTAAAGGTCACTTCGGTTTTATAAATTAAGAATTTTTTTTATTCCGGTTTTGCAATCTAATAATAAAAATGGTAAAAATGTTTTTTTAAATTGCTTAAAAGTTAAAGTGCGTCTGGTACGGATGTGTAACATCTACAGTTTTGAGAATGTGTTGTGTTTTGAAATGTGTGTAACTTTAGATAGTGTTCCTTAAACATGAATAGGTTGACTTTCCGATAATTTTGATAGATTTATAAAAGAAAAACTGTCAATATAGTGACAAGCCGTCAATAGTTCTAGATAGGTTATCTCAAAATCTGAAAACAAAGGTTATTATTTTTATTGTTTTACACTTTGTATCGAGTTAAAATTATCACAAGATATCAACATTTTGCTTCGGTGTTTAAATTAATAAATTATTGTCCGTTTTTCGCATTGAGTTTTTCGTTATTTCATGTCGATTTTTAGGACTCAGATCATATCCTGCTTTGATTCTTGGATACCTATGTCCTTAACAAATTTTCTTTTTAAGTGATCTTTTAAATTAGTCGTAATTCCTGAATGTTTAGGTTCTCAATTGTTTATTACTAATCATTATTATCCACTTTTCTGAAAAAGTTGCAGACGATTGATTTTTAGGACATTTTACAAACAAAAACTGACGGAGTAATACAACAAAATTAACTTTACTCAGCTCCCAGAAGGACATACAGAAATACGGTCCATTTCATATAAATATGCATCAGAATGGGCACTGAACTTCTAATTTTGTAATGGCAACAAGAACTAGAAATATTTACATATGGTTGTGTGGCAGTACTATGACTTTTCCTAATGATGTTCTGTGTTCCTAAAATCCTAACCTAAATATTATTAAATATTTTGTTTTGTTATCGGTTGTTTTAAAAGTGATTCTCTCTTAACAGTTTCTGCTGAAAATTATTAAATTGTTAATAACGGTGCTAAAAATTATGTTCAAAACATTTAGTGCGTTTATTTGTGCCAAATAAACCCTTAAATGCAGGCAATACATTAATCATCAAAATATTTACAATTGGAGCTAACTTTAGCTTTGGTGAGTTTTTTAGTTACTTATCTAAAGGTTGATTTAATACTTCGTGGCCTATTCTGATACATATTTATCTGAAATGCGCCACCATCTCATAGAAACGTTATTTAATTGTGATTTTTCTTCCTTTTAGACTATTCTTACGGTTATGAATTATTTTTATTTAACATTTCGAAGCCCAAAATAATGTGACATACTATTGCGTCTTATTTAAATTCTTGAAACGTTATCTCGCGACATAATTTAATTTTGGTCTATCAGCCATAGAAATATATTTATAAATATATGGTCATAGACGACGAACAAGCTATTAGGTTGGGTTCAGAGAATCAGAAATCTATACCGTGTAGTGAATGCAATGTTGCCAACATTTTTTTTTTCAGAATTTCTTCAATTATTGAAATACAAAACTGAAACCAAAAAAGATTAAAAAACACAACAAAGGTTGCTCTAACGCGTTTCGACAGCCAAGCTATCATCTTTGAAAAATTGGCACAATTTTGCAGTGAGGAAAAATAAAAAGACGTGCATTATTGAGTAATTATATAAATTTTACTGAAATCAAATGTCAAAAATATTTTATTTAAAAATGTGGATTTGTGAATTGCATTAATACAAATAGAATTGAATCTGCCTTTAACGAACCTCCATATACCGAATTCCTCTATATAACGAACTTTTTCATGAAACGCAATATATTAAACAAATTTACACATAAAATACCTCCATTTAACGAACACAATACCGCCATACAGCGAATTTTTGAACCAAAATTTTTTAGGTTTAATTAGTATTTAAATGCCTCTTTTCAGAAAAATTTATTAATTTATGGAATACCCAAGGTTTGATTAGGTTTTAATTGCCGTCGTTTCAGGGAAAGGTCTTATTATTTAGGATACCCCACGTTAATGACTTTGCCTGTTAGCCCAAAAAAGATTTTTTTGAGTTGATTTCTTGTGTCAGAAGAGGAAAAAGAGTAAAACTGTTAAAATGTCAAAGAAAAAAGCTTTAATATTTAGCAAAAAAGTTCAACTGATCAATAGTGTTATAATTAGGTTAAAAAAAAAGGACATTTCCAACAAGTTTGGGATCCTTGCAAGCATGATATAAACTATCACATTTAATTTGCGTATTTTTAATGCTACCTTCCTGTAAGGAAAACGTCTCCATCCATAACGAATTTTTTTGTAGGATGTAGGAATTCGCTACAGGGAGGTTTGACTGTACTTTTTATTCCAGATAGAAAGATAAAGAGTTCATCATATCGAATTTGAACTCGGTATTTTAAAAAGATTAAAACTATGGAAAGAGTTACAATTTTCTAGTCAAAAATTTAGAAATAAAGGATGTTAATATTGGTAGTCTAAACTCGAAATCGACATTCTCTAATAAATGTTTTTTTTTTTTTTCAGTCGATACGAGCTAGGAGATGATGGAACTGAGTTAAAACGAGATGCGGTCGAATTAAAAATTGAAACGATATACGGAATACAACCGGTAGAGAGGTTATAATGGCAAAATGTATATCATTACGCCACCTACACTACGTTGAGCGGCGTAAGCCATCGGTCAATTTCACCACCCGCTGATACCATTTGCAACCGTTAATTACAAACGTTCTGGTTTACTATACTCGAATTCAACTTGTTATTCCTAATCTCTTACCGGTCAACTGTAATTTATGCTGATTAGTTTCTATCTATGTGTGCGACTATGATTTGTGGTTAAATTAATAAAGTTGTAACGGGGGGGACTTAGGCGGGAAGTGTTTTTTATTATTATTACTTAATTGTTACAGTTTCAGGATAAATTGAAAATCTAACGACTGAACTGCCAAAATGTATTCAAAGGCGAATGATGTAATTATCCGGATGTATTGACAGCTTGATGTCGATGATGAGTGATTTACTCAAATGCAGCAATTCGTATCCGCAAACCCTGAAGATAACTATAACAGTAGTATAATGAACATACACTTCCTTGTTAGCTTATATGGAGTTATATTTGACCTCTTGCATAATTAGCGCTGAGAAATCAAAAAATATTTAGACTCTGCAGCAATTTATGTTAACCTCGGTTCTTTGATGAATTCGCTTTTGTACTTACGAGGCATTAGAAATATAAGGTGGAGACCGCATGCATATTATCCATCTACATACATTAACCTTGTAATAAATATGTATGAGATGTACTCGGCTTGTATGGATATGAACCGGAGACCTGTTTGACAATACCAGCTCAACATTACATCCTTAGACGCCCGCGATATGCGATTTTACATCCAGATTTTCGAGGAGATAGCAGGCACTTGTAAGTAAACACAATCTTCAAGTGTTTGTATACTTGGAACTGCTATTATGCCTGATAATTATAACTTACAACAATAACATTTTGTTTTAGACAGAAGTAGGAACTTTTTCATATTATGGTTAGTACCAATAGTAATATGGTTTTCATTTTCATAAAATATTTGTTCAAAAGCCATTTACTCTGGACCTGACATTTCGGGATTTAGTCAAAATTTTAATGCAACTAATTTTTATTTTAAATATTGAATTTTCATGTTCTTTGTTTTTAGCAATTAAATGGGCCGCTGTGTGCTTCGCCAGCGTCCACGGCAGCACATGGTACTGTCCAAGCGATTCGAATCAAGTGCAATACTAGCCGGAATCGATATGGTGTGGTCAGCAGTGGCGGTGGTACGCGTTCTCGGTAGACAACTCGGACGTAATTCCCACCTGTTGGGTTTGGCGGCGCCACAGGCGTGGTCAATTCTCAACTCACTTGTTTTGGTTTTCATTTTTATTTTTATCGGCGCCACTCGACGTGTATACGCATTTTTTTTCACCGCGCTTTTGTCGGCAATACGCGCCATTTCCTGCATTTTAATTGATAAAGCCGATACTGAACCCGAATGAAATACGATTGGGAATATTAGAAAATAGCGCAATCAAGGCGAAAGAAATAAAGTTGTAACAGGAGATACAATATAAAAATGGATTTTTTTATTACAACTTCGCAACTAATTAATAACGAAACAATGCATTATAACAACACAATAACATGACACGAGTTGGGAAAAAAGTTAAACTCTTGTGCTTTAGAAAAGTGATTAATAGTTGTAATATGTATAGTAACAAAGTTGTTTTTGTTCTTTTTTCCACCAACTTACTAATATTTTGAGGCGAGTTCAATTTTATTGATTATCGTAAATACGAAAGTGTGTCTGTTTGTCCACTTTTCGCAGCTCAGTTACTGAAGTGATTTCGACGAAAATTTGTACAGACTATAGACATTCCTTGCGATGCGGAATAGTTTGTAGCACTTTACCCCTACCATGACAACTTTTGTCAAGTCGCAGGGTACAAATAACAACATATTTATTAATAATTTTACTATTTATACTTTACTGCATTTTACATTAACAACTGCAATTGCCACTATTACTGTTGACAGCTCTTTTTGACCTTTATTGTTGTTTATTTACTTGTTATGTGTTATAATAACACTATATTTTTGAGAAATTCAGCCACACCCTCTTAAATGAACTAAAAATGACTAGAATTTAGAAATATTTCATCATTTAATTTATAGGTTTGCAAGCCTTGCCTTTGACCCTTTCACAAAGTGCCCAACGCCTGGTTAGAAGTAGACTGCTTTCTATCCTAAACTTATAACCAGAAGGTTTAAATAAACCCTATAACTTTTTAAAACGAAGTAAACAAAAAGCTAAGAGTGTCAATTCTCTGATCTTTATTTCAATAGTGGCCTCTCTTAGGTTCCCGAACTATTACCATAAAAGTAGGTATCCGTATTATCGATTTCAGTAATATTACGTTACCGTCTTGCAATTTGAACTGAAAATTAATTTCAAATTTCATTTAAATGTAAAATTGTTTTGAAACTTCCACTCAGTTGCATTAAACATTAAATTAAATAATAAACTAGTAAACTAAGTACAAAAAGGGATTATTTTTTGTAGCTAAATTACATATTAAAATTTACATAAAAATTAATTGAAAAAAAGTGTTTAACAAAAGAGTAACTTAGATAAAAACAGATCTATTAATTTTTCCAAAGAATTATGTTTAGTTTGTTTAAAGCAGATGCGTGAACGAGTAAAACACAAAAAGTGTGAACCATTGTCGGTCGATTAAAAAAAAGTAGCATGTCATGTCCGGCACCCATCCTATCGATAGCGTTAATTATGATCTCCTTCAACCATCTACTGATTATTATTAATTACACAAACAAATTGTGTTTATAGTTTGTATATCGCTCCTCTAATCTTTACTAGTCATTTTGAATTAATCATTCAAGCCCGGCTACAAGAAGCCTATCGTCCAATTAAAAGATACGACTTAACACTTCTGCTGTTACAAATAACCAGACGTTGTGAGCCATTAAACTTGATAATTTATCGCTACTTGTGGGAAATTACGCCTTTCATACGTCTTAGCTTATAAAAAGCCCATTTTCACATCTACAAAAAGCAAATTCAATAGAATAATTCACAATTGTAATCACGTTTCAAAGCAATTATTCAACGTGTCCTAATAAGGAGTCGCATTTGAACCTAAACACAAATGAGAGCTGAAAATGACAACAAAGAACAGCAGCGCGTAAAGATCAAAAACTACGATCGTAATTGATTTTCTCCGATAAGAAAATACAATGGTCTCTTTATTAGGTTTAGACCATTAATATGCAAATTGATGTGTATACAGCATAAGACAGGACACACTATGAGAGCATAAATGTTGCAATTTCGCAAGTAAAAACAAACAGAAACACGACCGCAAATATAATCATTTAAATAACGTAACGTGCAGCCGTAACGTGACGATTGGTTATGCACGTGGTGGACCACAGAGACACAGATGAATTCCCCATAGGGTACATTTTTCGGGTTTTGGTTTTTTTTTTTTTTTTGGCGTTATTTGAAGGGAAATCGAAAAACTAAAAACCTCGCCTAATTTATTCTTTAGAAGATAGCTTGAAAAGTTTTTTATTAGACGATTTGTCCTTTCGCTACCATCATCAAGAACGTTATGCGTCCAAGTGTCTCTCAGTTTGCCTGTTGACTGATCTTTGTCCGGGCTAATATCGAAAAGTTCTCAATTAATCTTAATAACACTTCTACTAAAATGTAGAGCATTTTTAGGGGTGCCTTTTAGGCTGAAAACCTAACTGTGCTAACAATTTTATTTGAGCAGTGGCGGCTGGTGACTTTTTGACAGGGGGTGCGCAGATGCAAAAATATTAGTAGTTAAGAGTTTAGCGGAATCCAGTGTCATAGCAAGATATTAAATTTAAGAGAAACAAAAGTGACACAAAAGGTGTGATATTTAATAGTATTTTTACGAATTAAATTTAATTACCATCATGTAATCTCCATTTCATGAAAACTGCATTTGAAAATAAAATATATTTTATTGCAAAGTTCTAATTAAACTCTACAAAAACACAAAAAAAATATTTTTTAAAACAAAATCCGTTCTACGATCTTTTAAAGAAATAAAGTCTTCATTACTTTCTCATCAAAATTGTTTAAATCCAAATCTATAAATGAATAATTACTGCTATCTCTTTGTGAATAGCGGTACTATTGGCAGTTAGGCCTGGAAGCGCCACAATTAACAATCGCAATCAGATCAGCCGGGACCTACGCATTTAACATCATAAACGTAAATACACACTCTAAACTCTGACTCGTACTCACCCATATATGTGATACTTCTATATGGCCAGTTCCTCGTTTCTCATGGGAAAGACTTCTCTTTCTCGCTGACCTTCACACGAATTAATGAGTCGCAATGCGCAGGTGCTACAAATCATCTGTGCATGGCCAAAATCAGCTGTGCACGGCCAAACATAAACACCCGTTTAACCCGCGCGTAGCGATTGGTTCATTTTGTTCAATTCATGCGCAATACTCGCCATTTATTCATGTTCCATCTTTGTCGAATTTGGTTGGAACAAACTCGTGAAGAGAATAGGGAGCTGGCCATGTAGAAGTATTACATATATGTACTCACCATTTGGCAATATCGCACATGCGCGGAGCGGCGTACCCCGGCTTAGCTTTAACGTGGTGTTCTGTAGTTTATTTCTCCGCATCCCGTGAAGACCGTAGATAGGCATCGCACGGCCCCCCCGCTAGGTGCATATTTCTGCGCGCACCAACTTATTTAAATTCCCTTATAATATTTAATATGTATAACGGAATCAAACGTTGGTGTATTCTAATCCAAGTCATTCACAAGTATTATTAGTTATTTAGTATGTCATTATTTTGTGTTTAAAAATGTGATAAATCCAAATCTTTTACATTAAACAAAAAAGAATAGATCGCTCATTTCACGAGGAGCGCGCGCTCTTGCGCTCTTTAAGACCAGCCGCCACTGTATTTGAGGCTACAACATGAAACATATAAAAGAGAAACTAATCTATCTACAATTCTATCGGGCACTGGCATAAGAAGCACGATTCTTTGAATATTTTATTCTATTAAAATCAAATGAGAAATTATTTTATTTTGAAATATGACATTATTTCATTATTGGTCTTTGCGCAAAGTCGCGAAGGTCAGCTAATAGTGAATATAATAATAATAATAAAAGCGAATTATTCTGGGGAAAATACTGCTCTAGCAACAGAACCTCACAATTCAAAATTTTGTTGTGGTCTTAATAAAGCACTGGAAATATTTTCACTTGTTGTTCGTCTTCTATGGGTTAAGAAATATGATTGAGTAACGGCTCATGTTTAAGGGGGCATTTGGTGCGATTTTACTGGAATTGTGCCGGTAGATTTTATGGGTAATAACCCAATAAAATTTCCGGTGTGGTAAATTTAAAACAACTTAATCATTTTAAACGACCGAGGCTCAAAATCAGCTACAATGATGCACTTTGTTCAACAGAGTCGTACTTGAGGCAGCATTTTTGTTGAAATGAATTTTGACTTTACTGCTTTCGAATAGGGACAGTCACACTTTCGTTGCACATAAAATTAATAAAAGTTTCAAAAGCAGTTAATAGATTTTCTTATTAACACACATAACAAAGTAATTGATATTGAATGTTGTCAGAACAAATCATGTTATTAAATAGATCATTGGAAAAGCTTTTAGACGAAAATAACAAAAATGACTGAAGAAGTCAAAGATCGACGGATTTTTTAGTGCGGAAAGCTTGCTAATATAGGGGGAGCTACTCCAGGAATTGACAATAACAAATGTGGACCCAAATATCTTCAGTCGGTGATAACTATTGCTAAGAAAATCACAGAAATAGTTCCTTAGAAAACATTTTTCTGACGCATATTGCAAAAATTTCGACACTCTTGGACACAGAGAATACTCTTGGATGTATGTACCTGAAGTACGAACCTGCACGAGAGGATTGTTTTCTGCGAACAAGCTACTATATAATTAAATAATTATCCGAAAATGAAGGGTTGCCAACGACCAACTGTAAGTTAACGAGTCGGTGAGACGTCAGAGGTGTAAAATACTTCGCAGTCCCTTCTATAAACTTGGCTGGATTTTAACAACCATTTTAGGTTGTAAGTTATGGGCGAAAATTTAAACAGTTATTTTCGAGATAATAATGGGTTTGGTCAAATTCGTCCGGCTTTTTATTTTTAAGAGCGCTGGAATAAGCTTAATTCTTACATAGAAATAACAATACGAATAGTAAATAAGCGAGCAAATGCGTTGTTATCGATAGTTCTGGGGGAAAACTTATCGTCGAGAACGCATTTGTGGAAATTTATGGAAGCAACTCTCCAGCGAGTCCTAGGTAAAATAAAAATAGGACATCACTGATACATTGTTTTTTTATTTCGGTAACATTCGTCATCAATCAAATGAGTGTTTATTGTTTAAATTGTTAAATTTACTTTACTACATAATTGTTTTCTTTCAAAAGACGCGAAGGGCTAATGCAGTCAATAGGGTGGCACAGGGCATCCGCGTATAGATGTGCAGGTTGTTTGTCGCATAAGGGCGGCTAACCAAGAGAGGTGGTTATGTTATTGTTTATTTCAGAGTTCCCAAACTTTCTCAGCCATAGAACACTTTATAACTCATGAAATTTTGGCAAAAAGACTATTTATTTTACAGGGCCAACAGTTGAATTTTTTTTGTTTCTACTTTTTTGAGAAATGTTGACCTTTAAAATCAGATTCAATTCAAACCTGCCAAATTTTTAGAAAAAGCCTAAATTTTTAAATTAACATCAAGTTTCAATATTTAAAAAGAAACAATAGCGGATAATAGATGGCTTTGATCGCCCTAAGAGTATGCAACACAGTCGAAAACATCATAGTTCAGCTTGACACAGTGAAAACTTCTAATCTACGGAGATTTTTTTTCAGTGGAACTTCTAAAGCACGGAATTCGTTGCCTAGCAGAATTTTCCTGGATAATACAACTTATCTACATCTGAGACATAATTTTGTCGTTCTTCAACATTGATTTTCATTTTTTTTTACTTGTATTGGTCACAAATTATAGACAACTACAAACAGACTTCTAGAATACCTCAGTGAATGGAGAATTTCAGTCAACGCAGACAAGCCACAAGCAGTCTTCTTTACCAGAAGAAGACTCCATCCGTCTGGTCATGTTCCAGTCCATGGGCAAATGTCAACTGGCTACTTCAGGCAGAGTATCTAGGTGAAATTCTCCACAAAAACACACATCGATTATGCAGTGTCTACGATCAGAATATTAAAGGGACTGCTGCTAGCAATAGTTGGTAAAAATAGCAAACTGCCTATTAGACTTCAAGTGTTGCTATACATATCAATCGTAACACCAGCGATCACCTACGCATCTGTAGCCTGGACGCAGGCTTCCAATAATCAGATGAAGAATAAAGTATTCTGGAACGTCTTTCCAAGCCATGGATGTTCCATGGTTTGCCAGAAAGAAGCAACTCTACAGAGAGGTCGACCTAGCTAAAGTAAGACATTTCTTCAGGGAGGTAAACTCTAGGGTCATGTTGGGAGTAGAAACGCATCCCAAGGAGTTAGTTCCACAAGTAGTTGACTACGATATATAGGCATCCCAACCAAAATCAGAAGACCGAAGATGGTCTTCTAGGCTGCAACAGCAAGCTGTCTTCCAATAGGAAAATGTTGTATTTGGTTTGTTTCAAAACAGCTTGCATTAGTGCTCTAGTGCTAATGCACTGTGGAGCAATTGGGGGCCAAAGAAGCGGGGGTTTTAGTCGGTACCCACCGACTGAACGTCTGACACTATCTGGGTTATCTTCTCAGGTGTCCGTAACGGATTTCTTAACAAAACAAAAAAATATTTACTCGTAATGCTTTCATAAATAGGTTTACCTTTTAAGATATTACTTAAAAAAAGAACTAAACCTGAATCGTGTTTCTTCATTAGTGTTCTTCATTACTATTAGTAACTTATTGTTTGGAAACCATTAGTAGATTCCCAACAATGAAGGAACAAGGGAACTGTATTAGCGGCCGATAAGGAGATTTAGCGTTTTCGCCAGAACAAATACAATTCCTTAGTTAGCGACTTCCTTATTTTCGCGGACGCTTTTGGGATGACATTTAAAGGAAAGTTGTTTTAACCATCGAAGAAAACTGTAAATACTGCGCACTTCTCAATATCAATTAATTTCATATGTGCGTTGCCCTCGATGAAAAAGGATCGAATCAACTGTACATCGACCTGCTAATGCGACCTGTAAATATAAATAATATGCATTGAAAACGTCAATTATATACGAATATAAATCTCGAGTAAACCGTACCACAAATCGACCATAAAGCACCACCGGGATTTTATTTATAATACACACCTCCGCGCGCCGGTTTAATCGAATTTGATTCAAAGACGCGTGTCGAATGGAATTCATTAAACCGTTACGACTTAACACAGTGTCCAAATTTTCTAAAATTGATTGTGTGTTAGGCAGAAATTTGTTTCAGCTTAATCTGTTTGATTTTACTTTTAGGTGTCCTTTCTCCTAAAAGAATTTAAAAATTCGGTAAACATTGAACTTCATTTGAAGATGGTACCAGGGGTCATGCCGAGTTCACCTTCACTTTTTCGACAATCTCCAGAAAACAGACTCACAATCAGATCTGGCCCCCATCCCGATCTGGCGTCTCCCATTTAGTGTGGATAGGTCAGATGAAATGTTCTCCTCTACAGGCTTTTCCACGAAAGTTCTGGCTGCTTAATCCAAGATATTGGTTTAAGATCAAATCAACTCGGCAGAGAAACCATAAAAAACTAATGATGATGACTAGAGACCGGATTATATGCAACATCAAAAGCCTGAAATATGCACGCAAAATGCTTTATTGCATCATTGAAAATTAAGTGTCCTTAAAATTAAATTTTTATTGATAATTAGTGACCTCATAATATTTAGCAGTTTCATAATAACTTAGTAGCACATAATACGTTAGTTACAATTATAATACGTTACCTATCATAATACTCCAAATACAAATTTCATTTTAAAAGTTTGTTGATTTTTTTATGTCATTGTTGTCAATGATGCGATAAACCTTTGAATGCAACTCGATTATTAGCGATTCAAACAATCTCGGACGTGGCCAGACGACTCGGCTAACGCTTCGTCCCCTGGCAACGTCCTCGATTATTATACAAGATGTTCTAAAAGTAGTACCATAAATTTAGGATCGTATTTTAGAGCCAAAATAAGACGAAAAGTCTATATAAGCATGTGTCTTAAAATGCTTCGTTTCCGAGTTACAGGGTGTGGAAAGTTAGTTCTTGATTATAGTTTTTAATTAATAGTTCTGAAATGTGTGCAGATATTTAAATGAAATTTGGCACAGCTGTATACTATTTTGTGTCCTTTCAAAAAATCTAGAAATTGATTAGCAGAACTTAACTAGTGGTGGGTTTATCGAGGAGGGCAGTGCTTTAAATGTACCTTATTTATTTTGTGTGCGCTTTTGTTGCAGTTTCTTGACAAAAATTAAAACCACAAACCTTTTTACGTAAAAAAGGTGCTCCTACTGAAACTCGATATTGTCAGCCGTTTTCGAGTAAAATGCATTTTTATATCTCGATGCATTAAAAACACTCCCCCAAAAATCTCGGATGTAATACAAAGTTAGCTTTAAAATGAAAGAAAACCTATAATATGTTTATTACCTTAAATGTATCTTACAAAAAAATTATTTTTAAGTAATAATTAAGTAAAAAAAATAATTCGCAAATATTTAATAAATAACAAATTTAAAAATATTAGCCTTTGTTTACAGAAATTGCTCAAAGTGGCCGCCAGTGACAAGAAAACATGTAAATGTCAGTATTATTTATTTTCTTTCATTTTAATGCCAACGATGTGTTACATTCCATATTTTTGTGGCAAGCGCTTTTAATGCATCGAAATATAAAAATGCATTTTACTCAAAAACCGCTGAAAATATCTCATTTTAGTAAAAATACCTTTTTTATGTAAAAATGTTTGTAGTTTATATTTTTGTTAAAAAATTGCCACAAAAGTGCACACAAAATAAATAAGGGACGTTTTCAGTACCGTCCACCTCGTTATACCCGCCGCTGGTTAAGTTGTGTTAATTAATTCTTCAATTTTTGGAAAGGACACGAAAGGGTATGGAGTTGTGCCAAATTTCATTTATCTGTACACGTTTTGCAAATATTAATAAAAAACTATAATCAGGAAGTAACTTTCCACACCTTGTAACTCGGAAACGAAGCGTGTTACGACATATATTTATATAGACTTTTCGTTTTATTTTGGGCTCTAAAATAGGTTTCTGAATTTATTGTACTACATTTAGAATCGCCTTGTATATCGCATAATAATCTCGTTACATTAATAAATATGAAATATACATGAAAAGTGTCAAAATGTGCAACTTTAAATAATAATGCTGTTAATTTTAACAATGTTGCTGTTGATTTGAAGAATTTTCCTTTTCTTTTAAACAAATTTGCTTCTAATTGCTACCCCTTTAAACAAATATGCTTTTAATTGCAATAAGTTTGCTTCTAATTTGAATAGGTTTTATTCCAATTTGTACAAATTTACTGTAATTTTCAATAAATTTGCTTTCAATTTTGACAAATTTTTAGATGTGTCTACCCAAATTTAAAAGTTTTTCTCGAAATTTGATTCTTTTCTCTTCAACAACTTAGTTTTACTAAATTTTGAATTTTGTTTTGTTCTGAGTTTGTGATCTTAAAATTTCCTTCTTTTTCCAAAAATTTAACTTTAGATTCAAAAGTTTTTTAATAAATTTTAAGATGGATTGACTTTTTTGAAAATTTCGGTCTTTTATTTAGTTTTAAAATTTTTTAAAAATCTCGCCTTTTTTTTTCAACAGGTAAACTTTAAAATGTCGACTTTTTTAAAACAGTGACTTTCAAAATTGCTACTTTCTAAATTCCACATTTTCCAACATTGAGTTTTTTTAAAAACCTCTAACTTCATTTGAAAATTTAGATCTTCTATGAACTTTTGTACCTTTTCTTTTGAAAGTTTCAAAAATTTTGATGTTTTAATTATTTAAAATTTTTTTAAAACTTTGTATTTTTTTTAAATACAAGTTATATGAGGCGTTTAGTGCAAAAGTGGCCTAACCAACATATTGAGATATTTCCTGATTTTTATTTTATTTTACTCAGAACATTGATATCTGTGCAACCGTTGACAGTGCAATGCAAATTCATGTTCAGTGCTTTTACTACTTAGCAGATGGCAGCATTGTTTCATATTTGCTTTATGTATTACAAATTAGTTGTTGATTTTGTTGATTTTTACTGTATTTCCATGGATTCACTTGGGCCACCTTTGCACAAAACGCCTCATATAATACTTCGAATCGTTCTAAATTGTTACATTTTTTTTTCAAAATTTCGAGGTTTTTATTTAAAATTATTATTTTAAGAAAATATGATGGGATTTAAGAAAGATGATTTTTGTATGAAAAGACCAAAAAGTAGAATTTTGAAAATAAAGCCGAATTTCAGGAAAAAGACTTAATTTAGAAGAAAAGAACAAAATTTCTAGAAAAAGATGAATTTCAAGGAAAAACTTGAAATTTCTAGAAACTTTAGGAATTCAGTCAACTCTTTTGATAATTTAGATTCTTAAAGGTATAAATTTTTAGAAAAAAAAAACTAAAATATGGAAATTTCGCAAAAAATTAAATTTTAAGGCAACAATATCTGAACGTTCTAATTCTAAGAGGAAGAGAATTTAAAAAAAGGTCCAATGTTAAAAAAATAACGTTTTGAAAAAGACGAAATTTCGAGAAAAACCTTGAAATTAGGAAACGAAATTTTGAGAGAGTAAAATTTTAAGAAAGGAATTTCAAGGAAAAATACCGTAACGCAATGTAAATAGATAGAATAGAATTTAAAATAGACTTTAGTGCGTAAGAAAAGTTTCTAGAAAGATCTGATAAGGAGAAAGCGGCCGCGATAACGAAACAAACAGCAGATAAGCGTCACAGAAATTTCGGCAAATTTCTGCGTGATTTTTCTAGAACCTGGGAGCCAAAACTATATAAGGCGGTCAGCCTTAAGTAGAGTAAATTAGAGTCGGTGTAGTTAAGCAGTGAGTTAGCAGTTAGAAGTCAATAAGTGAGTTAATTGTTCAGTTATAGTGATACGAGTTGAGTTTGAAAATAAAGTGGGTATTATTCAATTCACGTGTTAAGCAATTTGAACCGATAAGCGCGTAACAATACGAAATCTAGTAGAAATTCCAAATATCTCACAGACTTAAATTTTGAAAAAATAATTGTCAAATTTTGAGAAAAACTTAAAATTTCTCTGTATAATATTTATTTTCTCTTGACTGCTTAAGTGAGAGGGAAACAAGTGCCTCACCATAACGTCAGAAAATGTCTACTATCGAAATCAATGTTAACATTTTAAGAACCAAGTTGGAACTTTCAAAAATTGGATTGAAATACAGAACTTGTCCCCTGAAACCAAGAAAAATTGAAGTGTGTTTTTGTGTCTTTTAATCTTTCTTGGTTCCAGGGAACAATTTCTGTATTTCAAGTTTTGAAAATAACCAAGTCCGTTCCACCAAAAAAATTGGATTAAAAAAAACTCGAATACCTTGAAATTACCTACGAAAATTTGCTAGACCTTTTGTCTTTACAAAAATTCAGAAATTCAAAAAAAGTTTTTACTCTTATGGAAAGATCGACCAAATTTTGAGGAAAAGGCAAAATTTGATGAACAAATTGAAATTTGAATTTTGATAAAATGGGCAAATTTTGAGAAAAACTTGAAATATTCCGGTTGAATATTTATTTTCTCTTGACAGTTTCAGTCAGAGGGAGACAAGTGGCCCACCATAATATCAGAAAATGTCCAATATTGAAATAGATTTTAACATTTTAAGAAACAAGTTGGAATTTTCAAAAATTGGAATAAAAAAATCTCAAAAACCTTGAAATTTTCAGAAAAAATGGCTATGTCTTTTGTCTTTTTACAAAAATTCAGAAATTCAAAAAAGGTTTTTACTTTTTTATCAAGAAATTTATCAAATTTTGAGAAAAAGGCAAATTTTGATGAACAAATTGTAATTTGCAGAAATTCAAATTTCAAAAACGTGTAAATTGTGAGAAAAAGTCGAATTTTGAAAAATGGAAGTTTTGAAGTAAAAAAAAGACAAATTTCGAGATAAAAATTCCAAATTTTAAAGTGATCAGATTTCGGAAGAAATAAGTCAGTAATAAATTCGAGGTTTTATAACTGTGGTAGGGTGTATACATAAAAATAACCCCGCTTTGCCCATGAAACACTTTATTAACGTTTCCCTCCGTTCTTAGACATGATACCTTTTCATAAGATAATCGACCCACGTGCATATCTCTAGTTCTATCTGCTGTCATTCTCACGCGCCCTCTAGACACCACTTCTGTAAGTGGCGGCTAATTTAAATTCAAACTTATTTACCACAAAATAAAAGGCTAAATTTGCAAAAAGAGCAATATTTTGAAGAAAAAATGGGACCCAACTAGTTAAATATAAATTTTCGATTGACTACTTTATCCAAGGAGAGTAATTTTGGTGGAACGGACTTGTCTTTGGTTATCTTCAAAATTTGAAATACAAAAGAATACAGAGATATCTCTCTGAAGGTGATAGCTTGGCTATCGAAATGAGTTAGAGCAACCTCTGTTGTGTTTTTTAATCTTTCTTGGTTTCAAGGGATAAGATTTGTGTTTCAATTTTTTAAGGAGAGTAAACGTCCTATCCAGCGCTTGGTAAGACGTCGATATTAAGTACCAATCGAAAAATTTTATAAATATAGCGATAATATGCATTATTATTAAATTTTAGGTGAAATATGTAGTAACTGGTGAAGATGGGTTAAATATGCATTTTCATATGCAAATATACAAATGCATATAATCCGGTTTTTAAAGATGTTAAATTTAGACAAAATACGACAGGATAAGAAGAAGAAGAAAACAGAAGAAAAAGGAAGAAGAAAGAAGACGACAAAGGACAGATGATGATGACAATGATTGCAAAAGAAGAAGAAGGAAGAAAAAATAAGAAATAAGAAAAAAGAAGAAGTAAGATGACAAAAAACTAATGATCGCCAAGTTTACATAACATACAACAGGATAATAAGAAGAATCTCCTTCTTCTTCTTCTTATCCTGCTATAGGAGAAGGAGGCGACGAATAAAAAGAAGAAGAAAAAGAAGAAGGAAGAAGACGACAATGAACTGATGATGATGATGACAATAATTGTAGAAAAAGAATGAGAATAAGAATATACATAGAAGCAGGAAGAAGAAGAAAGGCGATAAAGAACTAATGATGATGATGACAATGATTGTAGAAAAAGAATGAGAATAAGAATATAGATAGAAGCAGGAAGAAGAAGAAGAAAGGCGATAAAGAACTAATGATGATGATGACAATGATTGTAGAAAAAGAATGAGAATAAGAATATAGAAAGAAGCAGGAAGAAGAAGAAGAAAGGCGATAAAGAACTAATGATGATAACAATGATCGCCAAATTTAGGCAAATTACAACAGGATAAGAAAAAGAATCTCTTTCTTCTTCTTATCCTGCTATAGGAGAAGGAGGCGACGAATAAAAAGAAGAAGAAAAAGAAGAAGGAAGAAGACGACAAAGAACTGATGATGATGATGACAATGATTGTAGAAAAAGAATGAGAATAAGAATATAGAAAGAAGCAGGAAGAAGAAGAAGAAAGGCGATAAAGAACTAATGATGATAACAATGATCGCCAAATTTAGGGAAATTACAACAGGATAAAAAAAAAGAATCTCTTTCTTCTTCTTATCCTGCTGTAGGAGAAGGAGGCGACGAATAAGGAGAAGAAGAAGAAAAAGAAGAAGCAAGAAGACGACAAAGAACTGATGATGATGACAATGATTGTAGAAAAAGAATGAGAATAAGAATATAGATAGAAGCAGGAAAATGGAGAAGAAGAAGAACAAAGGCGATAAAGGACCAATGATGATGACAATGATCGTCAAGTTTAGACAAAATACAACAGGAAAAGAAGAAGAATCTCCTTCTTCTTCTTATCCTTCTGTAGGAGAAGAAGGCGACGAATAAAGAGAAGAATAAGAAGAAAAAGAAGAAGCAAGAAGACGACAAAGAACTGATGATAACAATGATTGTAGAAAAAGAATGAGAATAAGAATATAGATAGAAGCAGAAAAAAGAAGAAGAAGAAAAAGAAAGACGATAAAGATAAAGAACATGATGACAATGATCGCCAAGTTTAGAAAATACAGCAGCATAAGAGAAAGAAGAAGCTGAAGACGAATAAGGAGGAGGAGGAAGAGAAGGAGAAAACGAATAAGGAGGAGGAAAAAGAGAAGAAAAAATGAGAAGAAAAATAAGAAAGAAGACAAAGAATGCGGCGCTTCAAAGTATAGAAAGCTGTGTGAAACCGGCTTAAGTTGCATTACCATAAGCAAATAGACATTTGATGTAAAAGGCCGGCATGCGTAATGAATCATGATCGTTTTGTTCTATCTCTCGGTGAGGTATCCTGTTGTAGACTTGGTCTCGTTAAGCCAGACAACATATATGCATGTAGGTACCTCCAGTTAGTGGCATTAGTGGTGCGTTGGCGCCCCGTCTCCAAATTATGCCATGCTTCATTCATCAAGCCAATCGATTACAATTCATATATGCAACTTGTCCTGTGGCCAACTCTTCCACGAACTTTGCTATTTAAATCTTAACCGATGCCTTTCATTAGCATAACATATCGCGCTTAACAATTACGCTTTTCTATGAATTACTCCTGTTCGTATTGGATCTTTAGAATGATGCAACAGTATTTTTATGTTAGTCCGCCTTTGTTAACGGTTTAACTCGTAAAGTAGAGGCGTCGATCACTAATCAACAATTAGCGAAATGATAGAGCAGAAACCCCTTGTAATCGGCTGCAATCTTTGGCGCAGGTGATAAACGGTGCCCTTTGTCCTAAATACCTGTCAGAAATCGATACGGCGCGGCGGCCCATCGATGAAAAGAACCGTTAAATGGGTGTTAAAAAACTATAACCACGTGCTGCGATGATGGTCTCAATATCTTCCAGCTAATCTGCTGAAAGCTCGCTTGTATCGTGAAAAATATGTTTGGAAGATCGTGCAACGGAGATATACATCTACAGGGTTAAATATAGGGTCGGAATCAATATTTTTCTTGTTATGGCGAATTAGTCAATTATAGTTTAATTGCAGATGTGGTTGTTCGTACATAATTTTTATATGAGATGCTGTACAGATTAAATCTTCCATTGACATACGAGATACAACGATAAGCTGTAAAATGCAAGCCAGAAAAATCTTAAGATTATCGAGTTGCAATATAATTGTTATATATCTCTTATCACTTAAAATATACTTAAAGAAATAATTGTTTAAAATAGAAATAAATATGAGCTTAATCTGAACCTCACATTTATAAGAAACAATGATTTTATGACATTTTTGCAATTTACAGTTTTAGAGCGCGAAATTTTGTCATAAAATCGGAAGTTTTATGTCAAAAATTTAATGTGCCAATGTATCTTTGTTAGCATTTTTTTTTAAACTTTGGTTTGCTGTAAAGAACTTCAAAGTTTGTCAAAAGTTTAACCTGAAAATTTCGAATATTTTTAAAAATTTTGATATTTTTCTTAATATTTGGGGTTCCTTAAAATATTCACTTTTTTCTGCAAATTGTGTGGGGAGTTAAATTCAATTTTTTTTTACTACAATTTCACTTTAATTTTAAACTTCTTCGTTGTCTTCATTTCTACTTGAAGCTTTTTTTAAAATTCGTAATTATTTTTTGAAACTTAAACATAGATACAATTTAATCATTTTTTTAAACAATGTTGGTGTTAAATTCGAAATTTGGCTCCAATTCCGAGACTTTTTTCCCAATTTTATGAAAATTAGCTGACTGCTTATCCCGAAGTTCTTCAAATCTTCAAAGTTTATTATTGTTAACGATGTTATTATACTGCCAGCATTGATATTATGTATACTTTTCCCTAAAATCCTTCCCTACTCTAATCTTGTTGGAGTATGAAGATCTACCGTTGTGGAGCCGCCAGCTAGTGCAATTAACTTTTATTGTTATTATTGTGTGCTCCATTAAAATCGTATTTTTTACATATGTAAAGATCTATATCATGCAACATTGTTCGTGGCTCAAGGGTTAATTCCGACAACCACTAAGGAAGAACTTCGTTTTAAAAACTTCCTTCAAAGTGTACTTTAGATGGAACAATCGTTGCTGGCCTTTACATTGTAGAATAATGATTTAATTAAGCGATATTGGCAAATATTGAACTGCACAGAAACTCATACGTCGTTATTTATAATTTACTATATCGAACGAGGATTTTGTAACCATATCTCACTATTGTAGACGTCCGTGGTTAACAAAGGAAATTTTGATTGACGATTCGTATTTACAAAGTGCAATGGAACGATTTTTGTTCATGACCATATTCGTAGATAACGAATTGTGTATAATGGGCTGAGTTGCATCACGGCAAATGTAAAGTTTAACATTTACTACCGATAATAACAACGTAGTGCCATATGAAAGTTATAGAAATAAGAAGCGATTTTGCCACGTAATATATGTAATTAAGCGTACAAAAGATACACTTTCAATGGGTGTACATGAATAATTAACTCAATACAAACGTCTCAAATACGCCAAGATCTGTTCCACATTGCTGTTCGTTGTTGAAGATGAATAAATAACAGGCGCGCGTTACAAAACTAATTATGGAGCAAAATGGGAACTAGATTAAATTCCAAATATTTTGCTCACTTTGCCATTTCGAACTTGCTGAAGATTAGTTTAATTTCATCCTAATTAATAAAAAAGCTTACTCGATGATTGGACGAAATAACGATGGAACATTGCATTTTCAATTAAAGAAATTACTAAATGTGAATCCAGTGGCGGCTCGAAGCTTAAATTAGTGGGAGTGCTGCTTCAGAATATATTCAGCGCTTATGATAAAATCAGGGTTTCGCATCGTTACTTTTTCTACTTAGGGGTGTTCACTTGGAAAATACATCGAGTTTTTATTCGATGTAATACATCGAAACTCGATACTATACATAGGGATGCAAACGATAATTCGATGTTTTAAAAATATCGATGTATCGTTTGTGAACAAACATCGATGTTCACAAACGATACATCGATATTTTAACATCGATGGTATAGCATAAGAAACATCGATACATCGTTCAGTTTATAAACGAAGTTTGAAAAATCGATGTGTCGCATCGCGATAGAATTAGCGCCATCTGTTGCACAGAATAAATATTGATGGTATAAACGACCAATTTTGTAACTAATTGTTTGTTAGGAACAGTGTTTATTTAATAAATTGATGCTGAATTTATATGCCACAGCTATACAAACAGCATTATCTGAAAATTCATAGTTTCCATAATTTTATTTGGCAATCTATAAAAAAGCCCAAAATTTGAAAGAAAAATGAAAATTATTAGAAAAGGTTTCCGGATATTAATTTGAAAACTCAAAAACATAAACTGAATTTTTAAAATTATTTATTATTTATTTAATATTTTATATTTTGGGGCAAACAGAAAATTCTCATTTTATCAAGATTTTTAATTTAAACCTTAAATTTCTCACTTCTTTTAAGACAACTTTTTTACATAAATTGCCTTTTTTCGAACTTTTAATTTTGTTAATTTTTTATTTTAATTCAAATCCTCTTAAAAAAGTCATAATATTCATAAAAACAGATAAAAAATTTTAGAAATAGATCAATTTTTAAGCTAAAAATAAAAATTTCCAAATTAAAACCAAAACAGAATTCTTAAAATTTAGAACTTAATTTCCAAACTTGAAATATTTGACAAATTGTGGATTTTTTAGTAAACAACTTTTTCTATCTACTACCAGAAATTGGAAATTTTTATCAAAATTCCATGTTTAAATTTGAAAATTGCATATTTTTTAATTCCAAATTTTCTTAGAAATCTCGAATCTTTTCTAAAATTTTGTATTAAATCCAATTTTATTTTTATAAATTTTAGTTTTTTTCCGAAATTTAAACTTTTCATTCCGAATTCGGACTTTAGTTGTTAATTTTTATCGAAAATTCGTACATTTTAAAAAAATATTTAAGAGTAAAGTGCAAATTTTTAGAATTTTGAGTTTAACTTTTAAAGGATAAGGTTTTTCTCCCATCTATGTCTGTAATTTTGAAATGTCTCCTTTGTTCAAAAAATTTTAACTTCGAACGTACTCTTCGGCTCAAAATACTTTTTTAGAAAATTCGAATTTTTCAAAATATACACTTTTTCTTGGAAATCCCCACTTTTTATTGAAGATTTTAATTTTTTTATGAAAATGTCGATACATTGCAAAATTTCGACTTAAACATTTTAATACCGGGTGTTTTTTTTTTTTAGTTGGGAGGTTACCTTTATATGGAGTACTACTTATTGTAAAGGCAAACTGATTTTGTCGATGGGGCTAATCGGGGTTAAACTATCTTCTAAAAATATTTTCAACTTCCCCCCACTACCGATTATACCGGAAGTAGACATCAACATTCCTATTTTAAATGGCAGCCCACAAATTTTATATTTTATTTTGATTTTACCTAAAAAAATAAGGTGAGTTTATGTATACATGTTTATCGTTACCTTTGATAGTTTTAAAGATATTTCATTTGTTCGGAAAAAACTGACAGAAAAGAGGGTTATTTTGACTACCAAAGATAGCAATATACATATATACATAAACTGACTTTATTTTTCTACGTAGAATTCAAATAAAATATAAAATTTGGGGGTTGCTATTTAAAATAAGAAAGTTAATGTCTACTTCCTATATAACCGGAAGTGGGAGGAAGTTGAAAACATTTTTGAAAGGTAGTTTAGCTCCGATTAGCCATATCGACAAAATCATTTTGCATTTATAATAAGTAATACTCTATATAAAGGTAACCTCCCAACTAAAAAAAACACCCGGTATATTTTCAGAATTCGTCCATTTTTCAATATTTCTATATTTTCGAAAATATACAATTTTCAAGAATTCCGTTTTTCTAAAGATTTTAATTCTTTTCAAAATTTTGAATTTTCAAAATTTTATCTTCTTTCAAAATTTTGTCTCCTTTCAAAATTTTGTCTTCTTTTAAAAATTAGTAGGACTCAGAACTCCGCTTTTTTAAAAGTTTGGCATTTTTACAAAATCAACTGATTTTTTTTAAAGATTCGAGTTTTTTAAGAATTTTAAATTGTTTTAGAAGATCTGGAATTATTTCTGAAAATTTTAATTTTTTATGAAAATTTCAGCATTTTTCAAAATTTCTACTTTTAATTTCTTCAAAATGTTATTCCTTTTTTAAAACTGTGGTTTGTTCAAAAATTTCGACATTTTTAAAATCTCTTTATTTTTTAAAATTTCAAGATTTGTAATTTTTTAAACAACTTTGATGTTTTTTAAATTGTCGATTATTTTTTTTTAATCTAGGCTATTTTCAAATTTCAACTTTTTTGGAAAATATAGATTTTTTTAAAACAGTTTTTTTTTATTTCACCTATTTTTGAAATTTTTAGATATTTTTTAAAATTTCGAATTTTTTTATAAATTCTTACTCTTTCAGAATTACATTTTTTTATGTTAAATTAAAACCACTTTTAAAAAATGTTGGCTATTGTGAAAATTTTGGTTTTTAATGAAAAATTTTGAATTTTTCTTGAAAAGCATCTTTTGAAATTTTCCAATTGTCTTGAAAATTTTGATTTTTTTAAATTTCAGTATTTTTCAATTTTGAGCATTGTTTCCAAATTTTGTCCTATTGAAATTTTTTTAAATGTCGACCTTTCTTGAAAATCTTGATTTGGTCAAAATTACAATTTATTCTCAGATAAAATTAGTATTACTTCAAAAATTTACCCTTTCTTTGAAAATTGGATTATTTCAAATCTCTTTCAAAATTTTGTATACATTTTTTACTACTTTTTTCAGAATATCCACATTTTTGGTAATATTTTTATTGGAAATTGTGACTTTTAAAAATTCTATTCAAAATTTGTTAAAATTTCAACTTTTTCGAAAGTTTGAAATTTTTTGAAAATTTACTTTTTTAAAAAATTTTGATATCTATTTTTGTTTTAATTAGTGCAAATCCAAATTTTTTTCAAATTCGAAAACTTTCCAAAACTTTGCTTATTTTTAAATTCCGATTCTTATAAAGTTTGATATTTTTACAAATATGGCTTTTAAAAACAGTCTTATCAAAATTTTGACTTTTTTTTTTAATTTTCAAAGTTCCTTAAAATTTTTAATTCTATTTCAAAACATTAAACCGAATGTTATTTTTATAAATGTTAGTTTTTTCCCGAAATTTGATCTTTTTCTTCAGATCCGGCACTTAACCTTGAATTTTTATTGAGCATTTTCATAAATATTTGAGATGAAAGTGGGAATTTTTAAAGTTTTGAGTTTAACTTTTAAATGTAGGGCTGTAATCTCAAAATGTCTACTTTTTTTGAAAACGTTAAGCTTTCGATTCAAAAACCGTAGATTTTAAGTTTACTACAAGAATTTGGTGGAAAAAATAAATACTCTCGGAATTTCTAGGAAAAAATCGCAATTTTGGGATTAAAGGCGAAATTTCGAGAAAAAGTGGTATTTTCGAGAAAAAAAATTGGAAATTCAATTAAACTCGAAATTTCCAAAAAAACTGGTCTTTGGTTATCTTCAAAAATTGAAATACAGGGGACAAGTTTTGTATTTCAATTTTTGAAGATGTCTTTTTAAATTGATGCCCTTTCCACACTTTCCTAATTTTGACTTTTTAAACTCGCAATTAAAAATTTAAAAAACATTGGAAAAACATCGATGTATCGATACCAAATATCGATGTTTGAGACATCGATGTTTTATTGAAAAAAATATCGATGTTCAAACATCGATGCTTTTTTGAACGATGTTGCATCCCTAACTATACATCAAAGTTGTTTCGATACATCGATTTCCTAACATCGGTTTTAAACATCAAATACTTTAAGCAAGTGTTTTCCAACCGCGCTCAATAAATTTTCGACAACCTAAAAAAAACGTCCTCATGGCTGGCCCTCAAATAATTTTAATGACTAAAAAAAAAGGTCATTGTTATTTAGTTCTGAATTTTTATTATCTCATATTTTGGCGACACTCCTAGATCCTTCCAATTGCGTACTATTGATACATCGTATGAAAATACATCGATATTTTCCGATATTTCTTTGCTTTGAAAAACATCTAAAACTATTCAATGTTTTTAATGGAAACATCGAATAATTTCGAAACATCGATGTATATTGAATATCCCTAATTCTACTTTGTTTCCATTCTGGTTCTATTAAATTAAAATTACATCGATTAGGGGCCAGTTTTCAATCCAGTTCAGATTAATTCATTTTTAAATATTTTAAAAGTTTATTCGTATTACAAATTTATTTTCTACATAATTTTTATTCAACCCCAAATTTTGGGAAGTAAATTAATATTACAAAATTAAAATCATAGTTTCTAAAAAAGGGTATTATTTTCCAGAAAACGGTAAAAATTGATCAAGTATTAGTTAAAAAGTTAAAAATTTGAAGTTATATTTTGGTTTCGAAGAAATATTAAAAAAAAGTTTTATCCATATTTCAATAAAAAAATGCAACTTCATGACTAAAGTCATAGTTCTGAAACAAAGAGTAAAAAAATATCAAAATTTAAAAATAATTCCAAATTTTGGGAAAAAATCGAAATTTATGGAACGTTATCAGTTCGAATGATTAATGCTTGGTGAATTGTAACCACTTTATTTCCAAACTGGACTCTATTATTTACACACAATATACTAACACTGTACTAACTGACTAACTGAGGGAAAGTCAACCTGACCCCCTTATATAGATCCCGTTTCGGGTTCTAGAAGAATCCAGCAAATAAGGCTTTATCGTTTGCCGAAATTTCTGGAGCGCTTATCTGCTGTTTGATTTATTATCGCGGCCACTTCCCCTTATTAAAGTTTCTAAAAAATTCCCAATTAAACTTTATAATTACATTTTGTTACAATATTCAAAGAAAAAAACTTTCGAAACACTTATGCAAGTAGAATGGAACCTAGACTACAAATTCATGCAGCTCTCCAGGCATGTCTAGTGAATCATAGGTAGCTGAACTACCCCAAAAGTTGAATCACTGCCACCTAGCGAAGCGGTTGCTCTCTAGGAACAATTTCCTAGAAGACAAGGATTCTAATGTACAGACCAATAGGTTTGAACATTTATTAGATTCGAAGTTTGGAAACCAAAGACCGATTTCGATCTTGTTAGATCTCGTCAGTTTGGTATATCCAACTCGAATGCTAACAAATGTTCCGACAAGTAAGTACTGAAGAATCACAGACGTCAAGCGTGTGACTCTTAGTACTACCACCTATTGGTCCATAGAGAAACTATGGCCATCGCCAAGAATGTCGTATGCAAATAGAATCCTTGTCTTCTGAGAAGTTGTTCCTAGAGAGCAACCGCTTCGCTAGGTGGCAGTGTTTTAACTGTTGGTAGTTCAGCTACCTTATGATTGCATGAATTTGTAGTCTAGGTTGCATTCTACTTGCATACGACATTGTTGGCGATGGCCATAGTTTCTCTATGGACCAATAGGTGGAAGTACTAAGAGTCACACGCTTGACGTCTGTGAATTCTTTAGTACTTACTTGTCGGAACATTTGTTACCATTCGAATTGGATATACTAAACTTTGGTTTCCAAACTTTGAATCTAATAAATGTTCAAACCTATTGGTCTGTGCGTTAGTTTTGAAACACTTATATATTGACATAAAACTCAAAATTTTTAGAAATAAAGTTAAATTTTGATTTCAGTTTTCTGAATAAGGTGGATATATTTTAAGAAACGTAAAAATTCTTAATTTTTATTCCTACATTAAAAAAAAATAGAGACTGAAAGCGTAAATTCAAAATATTTTGAAAAAAGTTATATGTATCTGTTTTAAAAGAAAAAAAAAGCAATTTTTAAAAGTCATCTTAAAATTTCAGAAAAATCTCTAACTATTAAGTTACAAATTTAGAATTCTGAGAAAAAAATCCTAATTTATAAGTAAATAGAGCTCAAAACTGAAACTATCGTAGTGCCTTCACTAAGAAAAAAATTATCAGAAATGTGGAACTTTAAAAAATAAACGAAATATTGAAATGTTAAAATTTTGGACAGCTGACGTTTAGAAAACGTCGAACATTCCTTTAAAAATGTCGAAAATTTTAAATGGAAACTAAAACAAATTTAAATTTCGAAAAATTATCAATATTTGCAAACAGTCAAGATTGTCAATCGAAAGTTTAAAAAAATTTGACAAATTTTCAAACAGTTGTAACTTTTAAAATAATGCTACAATTTGAAAACTGAGGGATTTGAAAGTAACATAAAATATTTGAGAAATAGTCAGTCAAAATTTCCAAAATAGCTGAGATTTAAAAAATCAAAAATTTAAAAAAGAGCGAAACTTTTGAAAACAATTTTTAAATATAGTCGATGAAAATAGTCAAAAATTGTAAAAAATGTGGAAATTAAAAAAATCATAATTTGTGAAAATGTAGAAATTAAAAAAAATTGCAATTTTCAAAAAATTTCGAAATTTACAAAAAAAATCAAAAATTTGGCAAAATAGCGAGTATTTTTAAAGTCTGGAAAATAAATCAAATTAAAAAAAACTGAAAGTTTGCAAAAAAGTAAGAATTTTGAAAGAAATCTGAAATTTTCAACAACGTTCTATTTTCAAATAAATCGGACAAAGGGTGAAATTCTGAAAAAAGATCGAACATTTTAACATTCAAAATTTTGAAAAAAAAAGTCCAGATTTTAGAAACCTCGTCATTTTCAAAACACGTAGAAGTTTTCAGAGTGGAAATTTTGAAAAAAATGATACAATTTTCAAAAGAGTGTAGATGCTTAAAAAGTCGCAGTTATAAAAAAAATGTTGACTATTTATAAAAAGCTGATATTTTTTAAAAAAATTAAAATTTGACACTAATGGCGGTCCTAAAAATGTAGCTAACGAAAATAGTGAATAATTTAAAAATATTTAAAAAATGAATTTTGGTGGAACGGACTGCCTTGGTTATCTTCAATAATTGAAATACAAATCTTGTTCCCTGAAACCAAGAAAGATTAAAAACTCTCTGAAGATGATAGCTTGGCTGTCGAAACGCGTTAAAGCAACCTTTGTCGTGTATTTTAATCTTTCTTGGTTTCATGGGACAAGATTTGCATTTCAATTATGTATTCAAAAATTAAACTTAAAAAAATTGAAATTTTTAAGAAAATCGAACTTTCCAAAATTAGAAGGGTGGAAATTTTGAGCAATTGTCAAGTTTTTCAAAAATTCAAAATAGTCAACTAAAGTAGTAAATGATTCAAAGATTTTAAAAAATCGAAACTTTAAAAAAATGAAAATTTAGAAGAAATTTTCAAAAACTGGAAGAGTGGAAATTTTGAGACATTGTCGAACATCTGAAATGAAGTCCAAATTTCAAAAATATCGTGAAACTCAAAAAATACGAATTTCAAGTGCAACGTCGAATTTCAGGGGAGAATTTAAAACTTCGGAATTCTTAGGAAATTTTCAGGGCAAAACTCGAAATTTGGAGAATAACCTAAAATTGTCAAAAAAACAATCAACATTTTTTTGAAACTCCTAATTTAGAATTGAAAGCGTAGCGTAATCTTAGCAAGATTTCGAAATTAAAAAGGAAGAGAATTTTATTGCATTTAAATTCCAAATTGCTTCCTTGTCTTCAGGGGACTTTCCTAGAGAGCATTCGTTTCGCTAGGTGGCAGTGTTTCAACTGTTGGTACTTCAGGTGATTCACTATACAAGCCTAGAGGGTTGCATGAATTTGTACTTCAGGTTGTATTCTACTTGTATCCAAATTTCTAAACAAAGAAAAATCAGAAATTCTATAATGTTAAAATTTTAGATTCGTGTAGGAAATTATAAAACAAAACAGAGTCAAAAAAGTGCAAACATTTCAATATATATCAAAATTTTGTTAAAATTTTTAAAAATAGTCGACGAAAGTAGTCGAAAATTTCAAAAAATGTCGGAATTTAAAGACGTTAACATTTTAAAAAATTCAAATTTTTCAAAAAAATCGATTATTTGGAAAAATGGCGAAATTTTCGGAACCACTTAAATTCTTGAATGTCAAAAGTTTCAAGAGGCGAGATTTAAAAAAAAATCAGCTTTCAAAAATCTGCAACCTTTCAAAAAACACGAATTTCAAGTGCAACGTCGAATTTCGGGAGAGAGCTTAAAACTTCGGAATTCTTAGGAAATTTTCAGGACGAAATTCGAAATTTGGAGAGTAAATAAGACTGTCGAAAAAACAATCAAAATTTTTTTGAAACTTTCATAATTTGGAATTGAAAGCATAGAGTAATCTTAACAAGATTTCGAAATTAAAAAGGAAGAGAATGTTATTGCATTTAAATTCCAAATTTTTTTCTTGTCTTCTGGGGACTTTCCTAGAGAGCAGTCGCTTCGCTAGGTGGCAGTGTTTCAACTGTTGGTACTTCAGGTAATTCACTGTACAAGCCTAGAGGGTTTGTTTATTGTATATTTGTATCCAAATTCCTAAAAAGGGTTTGTATATTGTATATATTGTATATTTGTATCCAAATTTCTAAACAAAAAAGAATCAGAAATTCTATAATGTTAAAGTTCTAGATTTCGTGTAGGAAATTATAAAACAAAAAAAAGAGTAAAGAAAGTGCAAACATTTCAATATATATCGAAATTTTTGTTAAAATTTTTAGAAATAGTCGACGAAAGTAGTCGAAAATTTTAAAAAATGTTGGAATTTACAGACGTTAACATTTTAAAAAAATCAAATTTTTCAAAAAAATTGATTATTTGGAAAAATGGCGAAATGTTCGGAACCACTCAAATTTTTGAAGGTCAAAAGTTTCATGAGCCGCGATTTTGAAAAAAATTTAGCTTTCAAAAATCTGCGACCCTTCAAAAAACGTAGAAATTTTCAGTGGAAATTAAAAAAAAATATAATTTCTAAAAAAAATCAACATGTTATCGAAGTTATGAGAAAAATTTCGACAATCTGCAAAATGTCAACATTTTCAAGAAAGTCCGATTATTTAAAAAAAATGCTAAAATATGAATAATAGCTTACGAAAATAATCTAAAATTAAAAAAAAGATTTATAATAAAAATGGAAATTGTTAAAGAAAAGTCAAATTTTTGAATAAAATCGAAATTTTAAAATAAAATTGAAAGTTTAATGTAAGGAAATAAGAAAAACTGGGAAATATACCATTTGAAAAATAAATTTAATCTTTTAGTAAAGTCAAAATTCAAAAAAAAGTCGAGTTTTCAAAAAACTCGCTATTTTTCAAATAAGAATTTTCAAGTAATAAAAATTTTGATCGAACATCAACATTCTGATAAAATATCAACATTTTCAAAAGAGTCAACATTTTCAAAAAAAAACCGAAATTTTCGTAAAATTAAAATTTGAAACCAAAATTTTTCATCGCAGTTTTCAAAAAAAGGGACATTTTCGGAAAAGTCCAATCACTCAATATTCGAAATTATTAAAAAAATAAATTATTTGAAACAAGTCGAGCTTTTAAGAAAAAGTTCCAAGTCCCAAAAAGTTCAAAGTTAAATTTTTGAAAAAAGTTCAAATTTTGAAATAAAATTGAAATTTCGAATCTTTCAGAAAAACCTCAAAGTTGAATAACCAACATTAAATGATAATATGATAACGACGGCTTCCACGGCCAGAGTCAGTAAAGGATATACTTCTTCCGGGATTGGACCGTGTCAAAGAACTACTAAAAGTGTTGACGTTTCGCCCACCATCGTAGGGGGCTTCCTTAGGAACAAAGAAAAGAAACAATAAATGAAAAGAGACGAAGGTTACTATCGGAAATCTTCGGAAGTGATCGCGCGGACGAATGGTATATAAAGTTTCTCTTTCCCTCTTGCCTGTCAGAAGAGTTTCGCCACTGGTGCATATACTGAGTTACCGTGCTCTTCTGTCTAAACTTTCTTATCCTTTGTACCAATTTTCAATTCAGAAGAGTTTCGCCTCTGGTATGGTGGACATACTGTGTTACCGTGCTCTGATGTTTTGAAATTGGCCTTTTCATTCTTTCATTTTTGCATACTCCCTCATATTCCTCTTTTCATTTATTGTTTCTTTTCTTTGTTCCTGAAGAAGCCCTCTACGATGATGGGCGAAACGTCGAACACTTTTAGTAGTTCTTTGACACGGTCCAATCCCGGAAGAAGTATATCCTGTATTAAATGATAATAATCAAAAACAGTTGAAATGTTCAAGAAAAGCAGAAATTTGGAAAAAGTTTAAAACAGAAAAGGGGTGGAAATCTTGAGTGCTGCAGCTTCACTGCCTGAATCTATTACTGGCTTTATTCAGCGATTCCATAAGAAAGCACATTTTTTTTATCCATTAACGTAGTGTAACAAAATGTAGTTAAAAAATTGAAATATAAATCTTGTCCCCTGAAACCAAGAAATATTAAAAACACAACAAAGGTTGCTTGGCTGTCGAAACGCGTTAAAGCAACCTTTGTTGTGTTTTTTAATCTTTCTTGGTTTCAGGGGACAAGATTTGTGTTTCAAACTTTGAAGATAACCAATGGCCAGTCCGTTCCACCAAAGAAAAAAAAACATGTAGTTATAAAATTTGTAAAAGTGATTGTGTAAGGAATTCTCTAGAAACATTTGATAATGGGAAGCGGTCGCAAGAATGAATCATACGGCAGATAAGCTCTCCAGATGCAAGCGATAATCTTATCTGTATGGAAATTTGTTCTAGAAAACGGCAAGGGTATAAATACGCGGTCGTCTTTCCCTCAGTTAATTGGATAGTTAGTTAGTCGGATAGTCTGATAGTTAGGTGAATTATAATTGTAGTGTTCAGAAATAAGTTTGCAAATAAAGTGTTTACAATTCACGTAGTTTTAATTTTTGAACCGATAACGCCTAACAGTACTAAGGATTCTCCAAAGTAATAGTGTGATTAAAATAGTATGCCGAAAACATATTGTAGTAAAGTCCTTCTTGGTGTATTTCTTTTTAGTTTCTCTCGACAGATCGCGTTTGCATCGAATCCAGAATTAAACTTGTGTTTATAATTAATTTTAAATGTCGTCGGGACGGCTTTTGAGTCAGCGAAATTAATTGGACACCGCAAGATGTGAATAATTTTCTCTTTGGCGTCTTACGGTCCGCCCATCTACCAAATAAGCACTGTATGGTTGGGCCATCAGTATTAATTTTTAATTATGGTACTGGATAAGGGTGGTGCCGATTGCAAGATTAAATTTATAAATCCATGCCGAAATATCGCAATAATTTACGAAATTCGGGTATATGGTAAACCGTTATGTGGTTTAATAAACTTTTATTTTATTTGGGTATCGTTTCGTAAAGTACATCAAGAGCAAGTAGGTCTTTGAGTGGACGTACTACAACGTGGTTTATGGAGCGACATGGGCTTACATCCACTTTCTTGGAAGTTTATTAGTTGCATTAGATGTATAAATAATCAAATGCATAAAGTACAATAATGTTGAACTGGTAATGCTCCGGTTGTCTTGTAATAAATTATGTCTTCAATGACGGTGGTCGCATGTCCAATCTGTATTAATTAATAAAGCGTGCAAGATATATATCCACAATCTGTTTAATAACATTCACGGTGAAATTATTTACTCGGAAATGTATAGAGTCCTACAAATTTTACCAAGTCAAGCATGGATTTTGCATAAGGAAAGATTATTCGAATTATTATTCGTAAGATTTCTTACCGTTTTAAATGAATAAAAAACATAAAAAAGGGAAATAAGGGATCAATATTCTACGGTTACGTCAAAATGTCAATTATTGACAAAAAATATTTAAATGAACTATTTTTTTTATTTTTGGATTCTTCTTGCTTTAACTAGAATCAGGTTTAGTGGAACCTGAATGACGAATTTTATTCATTTATTTCTATTACCATTTCTAGTTGATTTGGAAGTGATTTATTTTTTTTTGTCGATTTGTAAATATAGGTAATCTAAAATCCCATCAAAATCGGTTTTATTCTAGCTAAATGATAAAAAAAACGAATTTAGGCAGGCTCTAGTGTTGAAATAATGAAAATTATGTGATGAGTTGATGGGTATCAAATTCAGTTTCCTCCATTCGTGTCTTTTCTTCAAAAAATTACTCGATTCTATCGCTGCAATGACAAATCAATAAAAAGTTATAAATATGTTTTTTTTACAAAAACATGTTTTTAAAATGTATTGTTCATTCACTTAATAATCTCATGTAATTAAAACGAGTGCCGATATTGCAACTTCGCTTGACTTAAAAAGATTGTAAGGCTGCAAAGCGCCGTTGGGCCGCGGCGCATTGAATCTGGATAGAAGGGGCATGTGTGTGCATGTCCGCGGAAGATGTTTATTAGACATATTGCGGTAGTATTTCCAGTGACAAGTGATCACGTTAAGAGCGTTGTGGGTGTCGATCTCAATACCAGGCGCTTTATAAGTTCCACCGCGCCCTTTCTCGCTCTCCGGGGAGCCACCTACTCCCGGTTGAGGATATTTATTGACATCACTTGCTGAAAGATGCTGCCCGATAAAACAAAAACGTAATGCCGGTCGTTAGATTTCATTGTAGCTTCAAATTACGTCGCCTAGAAACTCATAGAGTTCGTTAACGTTTCTGAAGGTTTCTGATTTACAGTATGGCGTATCTTCGTATCTATTTAAAGATGTTATATTATTGATTAGTGTGATATTTTACATAATTTTAATGCATTTTATCTAGCTATCCCATAGATTTTACTTCAACACTAATGTAAATAAATTCAAGTTGATATTCGCAGATATTTTCAGCGGAGACTACAACATGACGTTAGAATAAAAGCCCAGGGTCAGTATTTTTACAAATTGGGCCAATTTTAATACATTTCATTTAGTTATTTTAGAAATTTAACTTCAGCACTATTGTAAATATGTTGAAATTGATATGGACAGATTTTTTAGTGGAGACTCCAGCATGACGTTAGGGCGGAAGCTCAGGGTTCAGTATTTTCACAAATTGGGCCAATTTTAATACATTTAACCTAGTTAGTTAACAGATTTAACTTCAGCACTATTGTAAATATGTTCAAATTGATATCCGCAGGTTTTTCAGTGGAGACTCCAACATGACGTTAGGGCGGAACCTCGGGGTTCGGTATTTTCATAATTTTGGCCAATTTTAATACATTTAATCTAGTTATTATACAGATTTAACTTCAGCACTATTGTAAATATATTGAAATTGATTTCCGCAGATTTTTCAATGGAGACTCCAACATGACGTTAGGTTGGAAGCTCAGGGTTCAGTATTTTCATGGCCAATTTCAATACATTTTATCTAATTATTTTACAGATTTACATTCGGCTTTATTGTAAATATGTTCAAATTGATATCTGCTTCAGTGGAGACTCCAACATGACGTTGGGGCGGAAGCTCAGGGTTCAGTATTTTCATAAATTGGGCCAATTTTAATACATTGAATCCAGTTAGTTTACATATTTAACTTCAGCACTATTGTAAATATGTTCAAATTGATATCCGCAGTTTTTTCAGTGGAGACTCCAACATGACGTTAGGGTGGAAGCTCAAGGTTCAGTATTTTCATAAATTGGGCCAATTTTAATACCTTTAACCTAGTTAGTTTACAAATTTAACTTCAACACTATTGTAAATATGTCCAAATTGATATCAGCAGGTTTTTCAGCGGAGACTCCAACATGACGTTAGGGTGGAAGCTCAGGGTACAGTATTTTCATAAATTGGGCCAATTTTAATACATTTCATTTAACTATTTTACAAATTTAACTTCAGCACTATTGTAAATATGTTCAAATTAATATGCGCAGATTTTTTAGTGGAGACTCCAACATGACTTTAGGGCGGAAGCTCAGGTTTCGGTATTTTCATAAATTGAGCCAATTTTAATATATTTCATCTAGTTAGTTTACAGATTTAATTTCAGCACTATTGTAAATATGTTCAAATTGATATCCGCAGGTTTTTCAGCGGAGACTCCAACATGACATTAGGGCGGAAGCCCAGGGTTCAGTATTTTCATAAATTGGGCCAATTTTAATACATTTCATTTAGTTATTTTACAGATTTTACTTCAGCACTATTGTAAATATGTTCAAATTGATATCCGCAGATTTTTCAGTGGAAACTCCAACATGACGTTACGGCGAAAGCTCGGGGTTCGGTATTTTCATAATTTGGGCCAATTTTAATACATTTAATCTAGTTAGTTTACAGATTTAACTTCAGCACTATTGTAAATATGTTCAAATTGATATCCGCAGGTTTTTCAGTGGAGACTCCAACATGACGTTAGGGCGGAAGCTCGGGGTTCGGTATTTTCATAATTTGGGCCAGTTTTACTACATTTCATCTAGTTATTTTACAGATTTACCTTCAGCACTATTGTAAATATATTGAAATTGATTTCCACAGATTTTTCAATGGAGACTCCAACATGACGTTAGGGCGGAAGCTCAGGGTTCAGTATTTTCATGGCCAATTTTAATACATTTCATCTAATTATTTTACAAATTTACCTTCAGCTTTATTATAAATATGTTCAAATTGATATCCGCAGGTTTTTCAGTGGAGACTCCAACATGACGTTAGGGCGGAAGCCCATGTTTCAGTATTTTCATATTCATTTTTTCCAATTTTAATTAGCCAAATCAATAAATTTCTTATATTAGAGTAAATGATAACTTATATTAGCTATAGCTACCCTTAATTGTGGTTGAATTTTCGCATGTAGCGGGCTGCATCAGTTTCCTAATAGTCCCACGAGAAGAGCACCATTCCCACGGGTAAAATTGTTGGATGTTCTGTGAGGGTCAACGGCGAGCGTCGCTTAATGCATTGTTGATTCTGTGTTGTTTTCATGGCACACTCAATAAATAGCATTTCGTATTGTTCGGGCGACTGACGGCACAAGGGTGTTTGCGTGGTATTTTCTTACCCTGTCGGTCACAGGGGTGCTTGATGAGATTGATTTAATTTCATTTATTCAACGCGAAGCCAAACAATTGGATGATATTACAAGTGAGGCTGCCGATGACAAGTGTCATTAACAAATTTGCGAAACGGTTTCGAGAATTTGGACAAAGAAAAATTGTATAGAAAAACTAAAAATTCATAATTATTTCCACATTGTAATAAAAAAGTAGACATTAAAATTTTGAAATTAAATGAGAACTTTGATAAAAAAATTGAATTTTTGAGTTAGAAAACCTGGAAGAAGGTTAGTTCAACCAAAAAATTTTTTGCTACTTCGTTGATCCTTTACATAATTTTAACGCATCTAATTCTCATATCGGCATCGGATTCCTTCCGAAGATCAATATTTAAATAATATGTGCCCCAAGCTACCTGCTAGCCCAGACGTCTGTCGGAGAAAATAACTTAAATTTAATTAAATCTAATGATATCGAGCCTAATTGAAAAGCATTTTTTGTGGCTTACCAGCATTAGCTATTAATTTGTTCTTTGTAGGAGGGCCAGTGATATTAATGATAATTGGAGGCAGCTGCTCCCCTGACTTCGCCCCTAAAGGTCTTCTTACTACGTCGGTTAGTTCACAACTCGTGCCGACCTTATTATATAATTTATGGTGGACACCACTTAGCGTAATATATAATTTTTTTGACGATGATCGCTTTACCGCGAAAAATAAGTTTAAACTTTTCAGGATAACGAAGACGCATTCGAAAGGTTAGGGACTGATTAAATGTTAAAATTGAGAACCATGTTAAAATTGAGAACCATGTTAAAATTGAGAACCATCTTAAAATAAAGAAAATTGTTAAAATTCACAAAAGATTAACAACTCGGCCATATGAAGGAAAACGTCCCAATGTTACGAATATGTTACCGACTAATGCGTACCAAGAAATCAAGGCAATTAAAATGTAAAATTGAGATGTTTTACTAATGGAGTCTTGAGGGTTTTCAAAGGGTGCAGAACCCACACGTCGCTTGCAAACAATCTACCTTTGGGGCAGTTTCATTAAGTTACGAGACGCTTTCATCATTTAATGTCACAGGCAATTAAATTGTAAAATGAGATTAATAGTATCCAAGAATCTAATAAGTCTATTTTAAAATTTAAAGCTATAGGTAAATTTCAGTGAGAATTTAACACTAGATATCCTTTCTATTTCAAAATTTAAAACTTTAGTGAGAAGTTACCACTAGTCTTCTTTTCTTGGTTTTATTGAAAACTTAAATTTTACAAAACCAATTCTTTATAAATTTGGGACTCTAAATTAAATGTGCTATAACAAGAAAACTATAAATGAGCCCCCTGAGATATAAAGTTAGCTTAATTATTTCTCTCTTTTATAAAATTTTGATTGTGAGCTCGAAGTTTCTAGAAGATTTATTTTAATGTCTGTTTTTTTTAAGTTTAATTGACTCGCAAAGGGTAACCCCATTCTGCCTTTAAAGCACTGCTACTAGGAAAGGAAGCGAAAACAAGGATAGATGGCAATGAACAGCCTTCTTAAACAAGGATAGGTTGTACTTTTTGGGAAAAATTCCTTTCGGTAACGAATTCCATAGCTTGGAAGTTCTATAGAAAAAAAGTCTCTGTAGACAGAAGTCCTCATTGTGTCAAGCTGGACCGCACAGAAATTTGCTGTCTCTGACTGTCTTGTATGCCTCAAGAATCTTGCCCTTGGGGGGATCAATCCTATTAGTTCCTGCGAGAATATTTCGCTTTTTTTCCAAGAAATTCTGAATTTTTGTTTTCAAATTTCGACCTAATTTCAGCTTTTTCTTTCTAAATTAGTAGGACTTTTAAATATCACTATTTTTTCCAAATTTTGATTATATACAGAAAATTTTTTGTTATAAATTTAAGTTCAAAATGTCGACATTTATTTACGAAAGAAAGTTGGTGTAAATTTTAATTTTTTTTATAAATTTGGTGTTTTTTTGAAAGTTACTTAAATCTTAAGATGTCTTTTCTTTGAGAAAGAAAGCAAAAGACCGCCAATATCGATTTGAATCTCAATGCAGATGACGTCGATGCATCTTTTGCTAATCTTTTTAGATTAGTGCGCTTGAAAATGCCAGTTCTGCTGGCGAAATACGTATCGCGTAATTATTTATTTAATTGCCGATGTGGTAAAGGGGTGAAACCTTCTTTGGACTTTGAGAACTGATAAGTTTTTTTATAAATCTCTAGGGCGTAGTTATGAGGGGGCAGTAGTGGGGAGTTCACAAGAACTCTAGTGAACAAGGGGTCCTCTCACATTATTTCTTATGCCCAATTCAGATTGCACATTGATTAACAGCAATTTTTAAACACTGCATAAATGATCTAATAGTGGATTTGAAACCAAGGGTGTCGTTAGAGGGCTTTGGCGGTAAATAAAAAACTCAAAATTTATGAGAAATAAGTTGTCCTAATTTTACACAATTTTAAGGAAAAGTCGTTTGTTAAAAAATAAGCTAAGAGAAAAAATTTGGGAGAAAGGAGATTAACTGTAGATATTAAAAAAAAATCGAAATTTCCATAGAAAATAGGAAATTTTTTAATTTTCTCAAAACTTTGAGTTTACAGCCCAAATCACACAAAAAGTGTTAATATTCGAGGGTCAAAATAACCAAAAAGCACGAACATTTTCAGAAAAAATACCAATTTATTTACAAAGTTTCAAAGTTTAAATTTGAAATTTTGAAAAATTATGGAAATTTAAATTTTAAAGCCAAAATGACGGAAACAAATCAATCTTGAAAATAAATCTAAATTTTGTGTTTTCATCAAAAATTTAGTTTACGAAAAACGGAAAATTGATAGCGAAAACTTGGTAGTTTTGCGAAAAAAAGAGGAAATTTAAAATGAAAACCCACATTTCGAAAATAAGATGAAACTCTGAAAAGACAACTTTCAAGTGTAACATTGAATTTTGTGGAAGAAATGTAAAACATTTAAACTCAGAATTTTGGATTTTTTAGGAAAACTTCGAGATAAAACTTTGGAGAAAGACTATAACTTTCGAAAAAACAATAAACATTTTTTGAACCTTCTAAAATTTGAATTGAAAACGTAACGTAATCTTAACAGGAATTTCGAAATTAAAAAGGAGGAATTTATAGCAATTTATAGCATTTAAATACCAAATTTCAAAAAGAAAAAATAAAAATTTCTAGCAAGTCAAAATTTTGAAATTATAAAACAAAACAAAATAAAAAAATAAATTTTAAAAGAATAAATTTAAAATCTCGAGAAAAAAACGCACATGTTGATATCAAAAACCGAAATTTTGAAAAGGAAGTGAAGAAGAGACGAGAGATTTCATGAAAAAGGCAGATAATTAAAGTTTCATTTTAAAACGTGGAGTTTTCTCTACGTCAACGTCAACAATGTCTAATTTAGGCTTTAAATTAGACATTGTTGACGTTGCTAATATTGCGATTTGGAAATTTATTGAATCAAGGATATATCTTTTAAGATAAAAAAAAGGTATCAACTGAAGATATGTTTAAACTTGGAATTATATGAAAACAGCTGAAATTTAAAAAGTAACCCACAAATAAGAATAATCGAGTTAAAACTCAAAATTTAAGGAAAGAAATGGTCAAAATTATAAAATGTTGCGTAGTAATTTAAAAAAAATAAAAAAAGCTAGTTTAAGCCGAGAATTTAGCAAAAAAAGGCACTAAAACTGAAATTAAAAACATATAACATTGTGATTTTTAAAAATAACATATTAAAAGGATTACAAAGAACATAGTTTTGCGATTAAAATAAAAAATCTCGAATGAAAATTTATTCACAAAATTTTGAGAACATATTTAAAATTTCGAACGAAAATATCCAAATTTAAAAAAGAATTCTGGCCAAATCTCGAAATATTTAGAAAAAAATCTATTTTTTCTAATCTCTAAATTAGATTGGAAATTTTGACAAACGAGGCAACAATTCAAGAAAAAAATTGAAATTTATAACAATCATTATCTCAAAACTTCGAATTTAACGGAGAAGTAGAGTGTACACCAAAATGAAAATTGAAATTGAAAAACCCAACACTTGAAATTTGAAATATCGAAAAAATATAGAAATTTCGAATAACTTACTTACAAAAAATTCAGAAAGAAAAAACTAAATATATAAACCGAATTTTTTATGAACTATGTACGATAAAAAATGAAAAACTTACTTATGAAAAACTCAGAAGCACAAAACTGAATATATAAACTGAAATTTTCATGAAATACGTAAATCTTTTTAACATTTCGAAAATAAAGTCAAAATATCTTTAAAAGGAAAAATATTTTGAATATAGTCAACATTTTAGGGAAAAAAGTATACATTTTTAGTTAAAAGTCGGAATTTTGAGAAAGGAATTAAAATTTCGATAGAAATGAAGAAGAATTTCTAACAGATTTTCCAGCTGAAACTCAAGGAAAAATCAGAACCTTGGATAAATAAAATCCATTGAAGCACAAAAGGAAGTTTAGAGTTTACGTCGACATTTTAAGAAAGGTAGTAAAAACTGAAAGTGGAAACTCGAATTGAAATACAAATCTTGTCACCTGAAACCAAAGAAGAATAAAAGACACAACAAAGGTTGCTCTAACGTGTTTAGATAGCCAAGCTATCATCTTTAAAGAGATGCTAACACCTAATTCTAAAATTAACTCTCATATACTAAGAATATTCACTTCGTGCATGATCGACCGCATTCGAACGCGCATGTGCATCTAATCATACACGCGTAGTGTCTTATCTATCAATTTTAACTATTTTTAACAGAAATGAGTGACCTAAACGCCCAGCGCAACCACTCATAAAGTTTTTTTTTTTAGTGCAACGGACTGGTTCTTGGTTATCTTCAAAAATTGAAATACAAATCTTGTCCCCTGAAACCGAGAAAGATTAAAAGACACAACAGTGGTTGCTGTAACGTATTTCAATAGCCAAGGTATCATCTGTAGAGAGATATTAACACCTAATACTAAAACTAAGCCTTCTATACTAAGAATATTCGCTTCGTGCATGCTAATCATATACACAATACCTTATCTATCAATGTTAATTATTTTTAACAAAAAAGAGAGGCCTAAAGGCCCAGCGCAACTGGGTTGTCTCCGGCCTTATGGATTGCTAAACTTTCACATACATTTAACATAGAATTCTTATTTAGTACTCTTAACAGTTTAATATTATTATCTCTCCTATGATCTAATTCAAAAGCATTTTGAGCCACACTTGACTTCTTAGCTCTTCTGTACTTCAAATGAGCCAAATGCTCCTTCAGTCGAATTTTAAGAGATCGTCTAGTCTATCCGATGTACTTTTGAGGACAATCTTTACAGGTAATTTGGTAAATACCGGACTTGTCCGTTTTGCTCTACTTTATTCTGCAAAGTACCCGAAAGCGAAACACGAAATTTTGCGAAAAAAACAACCTTTTCTGTGATTTTAAAAATAAAGTGAAAATCTCTCGAAAATGTTTGGCAAAATTGTATCAAAACGAAGTGAAAACTATGATTAACTAAAAATTTTAAAAATAATTCAAAATATCTCAAAATTTGGAGTAAAAAAAGTGGAATTTGTAGCAAATATTTTGGATAAAACTTGACGAAAAAGTAGAATATTTAAAAAAAGAAGACTTCTTGTAACAAACAATGTTTTAAGTTTAATTAGAAAATTCAAGAAAAAGGTAAAAAATGAAAACTTAAACTCATAATTTTAGAAAAAAGTAGATAATTTGGGACCGAAGTCGACATTTCGAATTTAAACTCAAAATCTCAAAAATAAACTTAACACTTCTGAGAAGCTGAAAATATAGGTTTCAAGTTAAAAAGTAAGAAATAAAAAAGCGAACAGAATGATGTTTGAGACCAGTTTATGTACCTTAAATACAGTCAAAATCACACAAAAAGTGTAAAAATTCGGAGTTGAAAATAACAAAAAAGGTTGAAAGTTTTTAGAAAAAACCCAATTTACAAACTTTCAAAGTTAATAGAATGATGTTTGGGAGCAGTTTAGGTACCACCGAGTTCTAAGGATAGGCACACCATAGGTTGAGGACGCTGCATATTAGAATGATGAATATTTTGACTTAAAAAAATTCAATCGAGGAAAAAAAATTTATTAGTAAATTCAGTACAATTATTCATTTAAATTCGAAATCAGAAAATTAGGCATTACGTCATTATTTTCCGTAAATATAGACGTTAAACATTATTCCTTTACTGCAAGGAGAAGTTAAATTTAAGCAAACATGTTCACAGTGTAAACCACCGTAAGAAAGAGATGCATTTCCTCCAGTACCAATATTTTCAGCTACTATACAAGTAACTTTAAAGTTGCCCTCATATTTAACCTAAACATACGATATTAGAATTTAACAAGGGGATAAATTAGAAATATTTACCAGACATTCCTTCTCGACTCTTTTACGAATTTTCTCAAAGTGAACTAGTTTATCGCCCTCTATTCTCTCGCCTAGTTTTAACCCACTAGGTGTATCGTCTATGTAATCTTCGAAATCAAAATCCATAACGAGGCTTGGCAAAATTTAAACTGATCAAGATGTATCTCATTTACTCTTACTAACACCGTGTTTGTTAAAGTTATCTAATCACATTAGCACTATCGATGCGTTTTTGAGAAAACAAATTAATTTATTTTTATCTATTCAATAATAACGATGCTCCGAATGATAATGAATTTATTAAATTAACTCGTTCTGTTTATCATTAGAATTACGCACGCCACAATCGAAAAATTTGAAAAATGCAAAAGTGGGCATAACTTTATTGAATTCTTGAACGCATTCTAAGGCGCCGCCTGTGTGAGAGAGATCTCATTTAAATGTTGAAGGCCCGCGGGCGACGTACACCTCAGAAAATGATGTATCAACGCATTTTAATATTTAAGAGCGTAATGAGATGCAATTTAACCTTTTACACGAAAGCGAGTGTGGAATTATTGTAATTATGATTAATGGCGTCAGCTTTTCACACCATCCCCTTTAATCAAACGCAATTTGTACGGATTTATTAAATCACCGACAACACCAACAGACGCTTTTACGCTAATCACGTGGAAGACGTCTTGAGTAAATTTAATCAAAATGCGTGCATATTTCCTACTAAAGCAATTTGAACATTAACAACACGTAATTAGTCAACGTGAGTGGACTCAACTTTTATTATTATTCACATTGATATCTACGACATTGCATATCTGCGACCTTTTTGACCCAAAAATAGACACTTTGATCTCAAACTCTCATATTGTAACTGAATGTACCATTTTGGATAGACAACTTTAGTGGAAGGTGAGCAGGGGTTAATGATCTTTGTTCATAAATATAACAATGACACTCAAAGGAGTTCCGCTATTCTATAATAAAAATTTCTGACCAACTGACTAGACGGCACCAAAGAAGTAGTTACTTTAAATCAAATAAGTAGGCCTCATGTTACCTTCAAGTTCCAACTTTATCTACTTAATAAATCTCTAATCACTGAGTGATGTACAACGCACAGCCTAAGGTAGGCCTAGGAGCATGCAATTGCGCACAGATGTTCGCCGTAATACGTAGGTGAGCATCAAGGGAATATTTTTCAAAATTCAGCCTCTAAGATAGTTATAATGGGCATTAACGGATTGGCCATTTTTATGTAATGAATAATACACAAGATTGTATTCAAAGTTGCTTATAAGCGTTGAGAGCTGACATCGTTCATCAATGTGTCTCTCTACACGAATTTACGGTGCTGGATTTACATATAAACTATACAAAGTATAGCTTAGGGCTCCCACCATCTTGGGGACCCTCAAACAATTCATTTTTGGACATATAGAGTTGCTTAGAACAAGTTGTAGGAAAAATAGGGTCGTTTAATCGTCCATAACATTGTTGGTATAAGAAAGGCCCATGTGGAATAATCGCTTTGTCTGGGGAACCTTTTTTTTTGTCACCAATATTATTGAGTCTCGTGAAAATGTTAAGAAAAAGCTTTCGTTTAGGCGACCAGGAGAAATTTTCGAGGCAGTGTGATGACCTTTTTCTTTGCTCGCTAAAAAGTTCCTGGCTAAGTAATAATATTAAAGATTTACTTGACAACATTGGCCCCATATCTCAAATAGCTTAGGGCCTCATTAAGGCTAATTCCGGCCCTGTGAAATTATCCAAATCTAGCAGGTGATCAGTGATCAGGTTATCTTTTTACGAATTCCTTTCTTTTAACTTCCAAGAAAGTTTTAAACTCGAAAGTTTGGCTTAATTTGGCACTTCCGATAATTAAATCGAAATGTAGAGGAACATTTTTTTAGACATTTTCAGGTTTCTTCTTGACGAGTTTATTTATAATCTTAAATTTTTGCACACGATCAAAAAGTTGAGTAAATATTTCTTTGAAGTTTTTTCCACAAATTTCCGCTTAAAATATGAGATTTTTAATTAAACAAAATTAAATATTTTTTTTCCAAACTCGAAATATTTACTGAATTTTTGAAAAAGCAGATAGAAACGACTTTTAAATTAAGATATTAGATTGTTAAATTCAAGAAGAAAAAGTCAAAATACCAACAAAAAATAAGAAAGATTATTTTTAGAAATGTTTTGTTTTTTTTTGAGAAATATCAATGTTTTCTCAGTTTTAAATCTCAAGTGGGGATTTCTAATGTTTTTTTTATATTTCGACTTTAGAAACAAAATTTTGAGAATAACATTCCTATTTAAAGACAGCAATTAAAATTTGAAAACAAAATACAGTCAAATTTCCCTAATATTCTACAAAAAAATTGCTATAGAGAGATTTTTGTTATAGGAAGGTAGTATTAAAAATGCACAAATGACAGGTAAAATTTTATATTACACATTTATTTAAAAATATATAAACACACTTATATAGATAAATTAAATTTAATTCAAAAAATCTGTTATTTCTATTTGAAAAGAGAATTTAGAAAATGTTTGCTGTTCAAATAATACTTCGCACTTATTTAACGCATTGAAAACAGATTTAGGTGTGTTCTCAAACTGTAAACCTCCTTTATACTAGCAGGTAAACCAAGTCATTAGCATGGGGTATCCCAAAAATTGAGCCCTTACTTATTTTGAATAAGATGCAATTATAAACAAATCAAACTTTGGAGTGTCATTCGCATGAAGTATTAAGAACTTTTTCTGAACGTAAGTTCATTATTAAAACTAATTAAACCTTGAAAAATCTTGGTTCGAAAATTCGTTGTAAGGAGGTATTATGTTCGTTAAATGGAGGTAATATTAGGTGTAAATTTGCTTAAAATCCTACGTTCCCTGAAAAAATTCGTTATAGAGAGAAATTCGGTATATGAGGTTCCTTATAGAGAGGTTGGCTTCATTTTTTATTTCTTAATATTTTGAAAGAAATGTCAAAATCCTGACTGTAAAAATGGAAACAAGTTCAAAAAAATTTCTAATTTTGTTCTTAAAATTTTATGAAATGAAACTTGTTCGAATAATCATTTTTTTTATTCCTTATTTTAACCTTGCTTCAATTTTTAAATGTTTTGTTTCGATTTTTAAAGTTGTAAACTTTTGTTGTGTATCAAAATTTCTTGAAAAAGCCATAATAACAAGATAGCAAAAATTATTTTTAAAAATCTCGACTTTTTCTTAGGACAAGTGTGAAGGATTTTCTAATTATTTATTTTCTTAAAATTGTAGCTTTACAATAATAAAAAATTTGGTATGAATGTGAAAATGCCAGGAAAAATGTTGAAGAAAAATTATACCATAAAAAAAATTTTTCTCGAAATTTAAATTTGAAATTTACTATCTAAAGTTAGAATTTCTAGACTAAAGTCGAAATAAAGGCATCAAGATCAAACATATTTTTAAATTTCTACAAAAGTGTTTCTGGAGATTTGTAGCTAAAAGGTAAAATTTGGAAGTAATGTAGAAATTTCGAGAAAAAACTTTTTTTAAATGCTCCTCCACATTTCGATTTAAACATCGTAACTCCTAAATTTCGAATTTTTTTGACATTTTTCTATTTAAATTTGAAAAATAGCCTTTTCTAAAACGCCAACTTTAAAATTGAAATTATATTGAGTCTTGAATTCGTTTTATACAATTCGTTCAAACTTCGTAATTTAGAAAGTCAGATTCTTATTAATTAAACAAATTAATTAATATTTTCACAAACAGGCGAATTTCTCAAAAGACGAAGTTACAAAAATTCGAGGTTTCGAGAAAAAGATCAACATTTTTAAATTAGTTAAAAAAAATCCAAATTTTCACAAAAGTCAAAATTTTTACAATCTCTTATTTCTTAAATTTTCAGGGAAATGTCAAAATCCTGACTGAAAAAAAATCGAAATAAGTTCAGGAGAAATTTTAAATTTCTTAAAATTATAAGAAAGAGAATTTTTTGAATTTTCAATTTTTTTATTTATTATTTCGACTTTGTTTAAATTTTTAAATTTTTTGTTTCGATTTTCGTAGTTGTAAACTTTTGTTGTGTATCAAAATTTCTTGAAAAAGCCATAATCACAAGATTGTAAAAATTATTTTTAAAAATCTCGACTTTTTTTCAGAACAAGTTCAAAGGATTTTCTAATTATTTTCTTAAAATTGCAGCTTAACAATAATTAAAAATTTGGTATGAATGTGAAAATGCCAGGAAAAATGTTGACGAAAAATTATATCGTAAAAAAATATTTTTCTAGAAATTTAAAGTTGAAATTTCCTATCTAAAGTTAGAATTTCTAGACTAAACTCGAAATAAAGGCATCAAGGTCAAACATATTTTTAAAAATCTCGACTTTCAGAACAAGTGTAAAGGATTTTCTAATTATTTTCTTAAAATTGCAGCTTTACGATAATTAATAATTTGGCATGAACGTGAAAATGTCACGAAGAATGTTGAAGAAAAATTATATCATAAAAAAATATTTTTCTGGAAATTTAAAGTTGAAATTTCCTATCTAAAGTTAGAATTTTTAGACTAAAGTCGAAATAAAGACATCAAAGTCAAAAATATTTTTAAATTTCTACAAAATTGTTTCTCGAAATTTGGAGGTAAAAGGCAAAATTTGGAAGTGATGTAGAAATTTCGAGAAAAAGCTTTTTTTAAATGTTCCTCCACATTTTGACATCGTAACTCCTAAATTTCGACTTTTTTTGACACTTTTTCATTTAAATTTAAAAAATAGTCTTTTCTTATACGCCAACTTTAAAATCGAAATTATATTGAGTCTCAAATTTGTTTTATACAATTCGTTCAAAATTCGTAATTTAGAAAGATAGATGTTCCACGAACAGGCGAATTTCTCAAAAGACGGAGTTACAAAAATTCGAAGTTTCCAGAAAAAAAATCAACATTTTCAAATTAATTTAAAAAAATCCAAATTTTCACAAAAAGTCAAAATTTTTACAATTTCTTATTTCTTAAAATTTTGAGGGAAATGTCAAAATCCTGACTGAAAATAATCGAAACAAGTTCAGGAGAAATTTCAACTTTTTTCTTAAAATTATTAGAAAAAATTTTTTTTCGAATTATCAATTTTTTTATTCATGATTTCCACCCTGTTTGAATTTAAACATTTTTTGTTTAGATTTTCGTAGTTGTAAACTTTTGTTGTGAATCAAAATCCCTTAAAAAAGCCATAATCACAGATTGTAAAAATTATTTTTAAAAATCTCGACTTTTTCTCAGAACAAGTGTAAAAGATTTTCTAATTATTTTCCTAAAATTGTAGCTTTATGACAATTAAAAATTTGGCATGAACGTGAAAATGCTACGAAAAATGTTGAAGAAAAATTTTACCATAAAAAAATATTTTTCTCGAAATTTTAAATTGAAATTTCCTATCTAAAGTTAGAATTTCTAGACTTAAGTCGAAATAAAGACATCAAGATCAAAAATGTTTTTAAATTTCTACAAAATCGTTTCTCGAAATTTGTAGGTAAAAGGCAAAATCTGGAAGTGATGTAAAAATAGAATAGAAAAAGTTTTTTTTTTAATGTTCCTCAACATTTCGATTTAAATATCGTAACTCCTAAATTTCGACTTTTTTTGACATTTTTCCATTTAAATTTGAAAAATAGTCTTTTCTCAAATATTAACTTTAAATTCGAAATTATATTGAGTCTCAAATTCGTTTTATACAATTCGTTCAAATTTTGTAATTTAGATAGTCAGATACTTATTAATTAAACAAATTAATTAATATTTTCACAACCTGGCAAATTTCTCAAAAGACGAAATTGCAAAAATTCGAAGTTTCGTGAAAAAGGTCCACATTTTCAAATTAATTTAAAAAAATCCAAATTTTCACAAAAAGTCAAAATTTTCACAATTTCTTATTTCTTAAAATTTTGAGGGAAATGTCAAAATCCTGACTGAAAAAAATGGAAACAAGTTCAGGAGAAATTTCAAATTTCCTAAAATTATAAGAAATAATACTTTTTTGAATTGTCAATTTTTTTATTCAATGTGTCGACTTTGTTTGAATTTTTAAATTTTTTGTTTCGATTTTCGAAGTTGTAAACTTTTATTGTGTATCAAAATTCCTTGAAAAAGCCATAATCACAAGATTGTAAAAATTATTTTTAAAAATCTCGACTTTTTCTCAGAACAAGTGTAAAGAATTTTCTAATTATTTTCTTAAAATTGCAGCTTTACGATAATTAAAAATTTGGAATAAACGTGACAATGCCACGAAAAATGTTGAAGAAAAATTATATCATAAAAAAATATTTTTCTCGAAATTTAAAGTTGAAATTTCCTATCTAAAGTTTGAATTTCTAGACTAAACTCGAAATAAAGACATCGAAGTCAAAAATACTTTTAAATTTTTACAAAATTGTTTCTCGAAATTTTTAGTTCAGAGGCAAAACTTAGAAATTATGTAGAAATTTGGAGAAAAAACTTTTTTTTTAATGTTGCTCCACATTTCAATTTAAACATCGTAATTCCTAAATTTGGACTTTTTTTGACCTTTTTCAGTTTAAACTTCAAAAATACTCTTTTCTAAAATGCCAGGTTTAAATTCGAAATTTGATTAAGTCTCAAATTCGTTTTATACAATTCGTTTAAAATTCGTCATTCATAAAATCAGATTCTTATTAATTAAATAAATTAATTAATATTTTCGTGAACAGGTAAATTTTTTAAAAGACGAAGTTATAAAAATTTGAAGTTTCGAAAAAAAGTCCAGCATTTTCAAATTAATTAAAAAACCCAAATTTTTACAAAAAGTCACAATTTTCATAAAAAGTTGAAATTAAAAAAAACAAATTTTGAAAGTATTACAACTTCGAAAAATAGTCGAAATTTTGATGGTAAAAGTTCGAAAATTTAATGGTAAAGTGTCAAAATTTTTAAAGTGAAAACTCTGAAAAAAGTTTAAAAATGTTAAAAAAATCGAAATTATGAGAAATCCAATTATTCAAAAAAGTGTAAATTAAAAAGTAGTTGAATTTTTCAAATAGAAGTCCAATGTTCTATACAAAAGTTAAAACTTCGAGAAACGTTGAAACGTTTTGAAAAAAAGTCGAAATTTTTAAAAAGGGTCATCACATCGAGAAATTGATAACAGTTTTCTGGATTCTGGATTCGTTGTGGGTTGCCTAAAGTTTAGGCCAGCACTTAGGCCACCCTTTCTGGGCCTATTGTGCTATCCCCGTTATTAAGGTGTCCTTGGTCATTCATTCAGCCACCCTACCTTGTTGGGAAACTGAAGAACGTCCCTTGGATGCGCCTCTCTCAAACTGGGCACACTAGGCCAGAAGTCCCCCAGCGTGGATCCTCTGATTGATGCTAGTGCCGGGCAGTGACACATCACGTGCTCGACACTCTCATCTTCTTCTAAACACCCTCTGCAGCTCGGGTCTTTATAATTCCCATTCTGTGGAAGTGTTTGTTTAATCGACAGTGACCTGTCCATATCCCTACAAGTTTCCTGAGATTTTTCCTTGAGAGTTGTAGGCATAGTTTTGCCCTTTCCCTGCACGGCATTCTAATGAATGCGTGAGTTTGTCGGCATGTTGTTAATGATGCCCATAAGGCTTTGTGTTTACGATAAATTTCTTCGTTAAGTAGGGATCTTACGGTTGATCTTGCCAGGGAAAGGGTTGGTTCTGGTCCAACGAATTGTCCCTCCGAACCCTTCCCCGCCAGTTTGTCAGCGCGTTCGTTTCCCTCTTTTCCAGAATGTCCTTTGATCCATATTAGATCAATTGCATTCTCTTGTGATAGACGTTCTAGAGCTAGGTGGCAATTCCATACCAGCACTGAGTTTGTTTTCACATTCCTCAGGGGCTTAAGGGCTGCCTGGCTGTCCGTCTTTATTTGGATATATTTTCCTGTAATGTTCAGCTGCGTCATTTGTTCGGCGCTATATAAAATTCCCAACATCTCCGCTTGAAAGATTGTTGAGTATTTATCTAGCTTAATACTTACATTTAGGTTCAGGTCTTCCGAGAAGATTCCTGTTCCAGTGCCCGTATTTGTTTTCGATCCATCCGTGTATATACTTACACCCTGGTATCCTTGCTTGTACTTCATCCATTTTTATACGGTGATAAAAGTTTGTACAAAGGTGGAAGAAAAATGGTTGAAGTTTTCCAAAATCAATATTTTAACATAATGACTTTTACTAAAATAATTCAAAATTTTGAAGGTCACAATTTTGAGAAAAGATCACTATTTTGTGTCAAAATTTTAAAAAAGGGTTAAAACTTCGAAAAATTGTTAAAAGTTTGTTCAAAGGTGGAAGAAAGAGGCTTAAAGTTCTCAAAAATCAATATTTTAACATAATGACATTTACTAAAATAAATCAAAATTTTGAAGGTCACAATTTTGAGAAAAGATCACAATTTTGTGTCAAACTTTTCAATAAAATTCAAAAATAAATCAAAATCTTAAAGAAATGCAAAATTGTGAAAGTGTTGAAATTTACAAAACTAGTTAAAATTTAATAAAAGGGAAAATTAAATAAAATGGTAACTCTGGAATTCGAAGTTTTCAAAATATAAGGTCGAAATGTTGGAACAACCAAAATCTTTAAGATAACCAATATTTTCAATAAGTCAGTCACACTTATCCAAAAACTCGTCATTGTAAGAAGTTAAAATTTTGAGAAAGGGCCCGAATTTTGGAAAAAGCCGAATTCAAAAAAATTAAGCACTTCAAGAAAATCAATGTTTTCGAAAATCGAAACTTTTAAAGAATTCTAATTTACAAAGAGAATTGAAATGGTTTGAAAAAATTGAATTTAAAAACAGTCAGATTAGCAAAAAAGTTGCAATCTCTAAATTTCCGGAAATGGTCAACATTTTTAAAAATAGGGTCAAACATTCGAAAAAAGTCGAAATTTTCCAAAAACTTCGATATTTCGAGATAAGTCAAAATATTCAACAAATTTGATATCTCCAGTAATACATTTTTAAAGGAGTTGGAATTTCCAAAAAGGAAAACTGTTAATGAAGAGAAAAATTATAAAAAAAAGTAAAAAGTTTTCAAAAAATCAAAATATTGTTACGTGCGTTATTGGTTCGAATTGATACACGTGATGGATTATTCCCACTTTATTACTGAACTCAACTTTGATCACCACAATTGACAATTAACTCACTTATTATTGACTTCTACTAACTCTTTTTTATCTGTTTGATGGAAAGAGTTTTGAGGGCTCGTTGTTCGACACCAGCCAGTGAGTGCCCCTTCCCACTGGCTGATTTAGTTTTCCTGCTGTGGGGCTTGTCGACTTCTTGGGGCCGACCTGCAGTCCTTCTTGAAGTGCCCCGGTTTGCCACAGTTGTAACAGGTGCTTCTGTTAGATCTGCCTTTAAGGGTTCCCACCAGTTCTTGGATGCTCCCCTCCATTTTCTTCATGCTCGCGTTCATTTCCTTTATATTAGCTTTTATGTTTTCGGCCATTTTCTTTAGGTTAGCGCTTATGTTCGCGAGATCAGGGTCATTCGTAACCTCTTCGATGTCGGACTTCCTTATTCTGCGTGATGCCCCTGGCTCTGAAACCTTGTAAGCGGCTTCAACCTCCAAGGCTCGAATCAGTGCCTCCCTTGATATTCGGACGTTCAACAAGCGTATCACTCTCTGGACTTCCGGGTCTCTTATTCCTTCTATGAAAATTCTAACTGCGTGAAGTTCCAGGAAGTCGGTTGGTGCTGTTGGATAGGCAATATACGCCAGTCTTCTCACGTCAGCCTCGAAGTCTTGCAGGGTTTCGCCAGTTTTCTGCCTTCTTACTAGCAGCTGCGACTGGACAACTTGCTGCAAATGGTGGTCCCCAAATCTTAGCTCTAAAGCCCTAACTAGATCTTCATAATTGGTTTGTTCTTGATCCGATAGAGTTCGGAGTAATTCCAGAGCATCTGCACGCAGAGATACCACCAATGAGGTTGCCTTTGCTTCCTCCGACCATCGATTGGCCTTAGCAGCAGCTTCGAACTGTTTTCTGTAGGTCTGGAAGGATGTTTTCCCATCATAGGTGAAAGGTTTCACTTTCTGGGAAGAAATAGCGGGTACACTTTCAGATTCGTGTTGTGTGACTTGTCCACTTATCAACTTCTTCATGTTTTTTTCGATATTGCTGAACTTTTTCTGTGTTGTATTTTCCAAATCAAGAAGCTTGCTGTTCAATTTTTCTTTTGCTTCTCCAATTTCTTCCCTCACTTCGCCAATCTCTTCCTGCATTTCTTCTCCCATTCCTGTAATTTGTTCTTTCACTTCTTGTTTCATTTTTTCTCTCATTCCGGTACTTTGTTCTTTCACTTCTTCTTTCATTTTTGCAACGTCTACTACCATTTTTTCAGTTATATTTGCTAGTAGACTATGCAATTCTTGTTTTTCTGCATTCCTTTTCTTATCTTCTTCTTCTTTTTCTTGTCGTCTTCGTTCTTCCTCCTGTTCTTTTTCTTGTCGTCTTCGTTCTTCCTCCTGTTCTTTTTCTTGTCGTCTTCGTTCTTCCTCCTGTTCTTTTTCCTGTCGTCTTCGTTCTTGCTTCTGTTCTTTTTCTTGTCGTCTTCGTTCTTGCTTCTGTTTTTTTTCTTGTCTTCTTTGTTCCTCTTTTTCTTTTTCTTTTTTCTCTTTGTCTTTAAACATTGCTAATAACGCTTGTAATTGTTGTTCCATTTTGGCCGATTTTAATCTCGTATCCATAAAGCGTAGTAGAATGTTCAAGATTTTACTTGACGCGCCTCGTATAAACTATTTAACAGTTTAAAACGTCCGAGATAAAGTCAACTACGGCACTTGGCAAGAATTTTTTTTGAGTAATAAAGCACAATCCACGAATAATTCCGCTTCTGACACCAGATGTTACGTGCGTTATCGGTTCGAATTGATACACGTGATGGATTATTCCCACTTTATTACTGAACTCAACTTTGATCACCACAATTGACAATTAACTCACTTATTATTGACTTCTACTAACTCAATAATTACACTGATTCAAACTGACTGACGCGAGGGAAAGCTGATCGCCTTTTTATAGTTTAGGCCCCCGGCTTCCAGAATTTTCGGCAGATAAGGCTTATCGAATGCCGAAATTTCTGGAAGGCTTATCTGCCGTTTGTTTCGTTATCGCGGCCGCTTTCCCCTTATCAGAACCTTCTAGAAACTTTTTTTACTTACTAAATTCTACAATTCTATTCTAAATTCTATTACATCTATTTACATCGCGTTACAATATATTCAAATAAGGCTAAATTTTAAAGAAGTTGGAATTTTTAAAGTAATTTTCGAACAAAGGCAAAATTTTCAAAATTAAGTCATAATTTCGAGAAAAGGTTGAACTAGTCGAACACGAAAAGGTCGACATTGCAAAAAAGGGGATATTGTAAAATGTCGAAATAAGTCGAAATTTTGAATAAAACTCGAATTCTCCAAAAAAAAGTCGGAATTTTCAAAATGTGATCCAAGAACTCTTTTTTTTTACGTAGATCAGCGTTTCCCTTTCGACATCTTTGTATCCTTTTCATAATTTTTCGTGACGTTGAATACCCCTCGTTAAAAAATTGCAGCCTAACTAAGAGGAAGTGTGTGTTTAAGGAGATGCGTTCCGGTCACGTGATAGCCGGACGCAAACGTGCGTTCCTGTGTTGAATCCCTTAATATTTTAGTAATCTTTGAATTTTTATTAAATATTTGATACAGATAGTGTTAATAAGTGAATGATGTTTATGTATACTTATATATTGATTGTTTATATTGAAGGGATATGGGCTTAAGCTCAGATGCTTTTTGCTAAGCGTCCCGACTATTTTTATTAGAATGTGCTGGCCAATTGTCCTAAGGATAAAGGCCATAAAGAGAAAAACGAAACGAAACAAAGTGCGTGTTTGTCTGTTGGTCTGCCGAACGTACGAGGGAATCCGTAAATTAAATCAATATTGTTTTACATAAACATCATAATTGACATTTCCAACCCTTACTTTGTGGACTTCTTTAATATTTAGCAAATTTTTATCGAAAATCTTGTGAAATTTTTAAATTTTGTTGCGTTTTTATCGTTAATAAAGTTTAATAGTTATAGACTTCATCATTTTATTGCAAACCAAATACAAATTCTGAAAGATTACACTTTTAGTTATTTTTCTACGTATTCCCCGTCTCGATTGAAACACTTTTGGAGTCACTCCGAGAGCTTTTTTATTCCTCCTCTTCCGCCGACTCGCGCAGAAAAAAATCAACAGCTGCCTTCAGCTCTTCGTCGCTTGAAAATTTCATTTCCTCAAAGTGTTATTTTAAGCTAGGGAACAAATGGTAATGAATGGGGGCCAAGTCAGGGCTGTATGGAGGATGGTCAAGGATTTTCCACCCAAATTTGGTGATAAGATCTGTCGTGGCGGGCTGATTTGGTCCCCAGTGACTACCATGTGTTCCCGACCTTATCAACAAATTTCAACAAAACATCATTCTGCAATCTGCACAAATTCTTTAACGCTGTGCAAGCTAATTAAGTTAGTTGTGTTTATCCAAACAATTTTTAATTTTTGATCATCTGAAGTCGCCCGTCTTCAAACTCTTTCTGCGGTTCTAGAGATACGCTTACCACACTTTGGTTAACATTGACGTAGACAAAGACGCGCGTATCAGCTAGTATGTAAATAAAATTAAAGCGTCGAAGAGTCTGCCTGTCTGTCGACTGATGTTTTGTCCGGGCTAACCTCGGAAACTGCTAAATCGATTTCAATAAAATTTTCACTAAAATATAGAGCATTTTTAGGGCTACCTTACAGGCTATTTTATTCCAGTAAAAGTTTGACTTCTAAGATCTTAACTGTACTAATAATTTTATTTGAGGTTGTAACAAAACATATAAAAGAGAAACTAATGCCCAATGTTAGGCTGATATAATATGGCGTAAAATAAAACGAAAAATTATTTTATTTTGAAATATGACATTATCGGATCTTCTGCAGACTCGCGTGGGTCAGTTAGTCCAAAATATAAATTAAACCCTTTTCAATTTTCTATTTTTAGATGAAATTCTAGTTTGACCGTATAGTGCATCAAAAAAGAACCAAGCGAAGTGTCTTTACAAGATCATTTGTTAATATAGGAAGCAGGTTTGATAATGCAGAAATAAAGAACGCTCGTCTGACTCGATAATTTATATTAATTGATTACAGAAGCGGCATTTGATAGATATCTTCGATGGTATGCCCCACGTTTTGTTTCTTATTAGTATAACCGCTCGGTGAGGTCGATGAGTTCACGTGTTTCGCCGTGTATACGCTTTGTTGCGCTAAATCATCATCTTGTAATTAAGACTACAACTGATCTCTTCTGCTTCTTGTTTAAATTTTGCCCTCTCTGACATTTATGGCCGTGTTCTAAGAATGGCGAGAAAATTCTAGTTTTGTCTCAAACCTAATTGCATCCAGCGGCTTGTGCTGCTTTCAGGATTATTAAAGACTCACTTAATTAAGCGGAAAATATTGGCGAGGTAGAACTTGTTAAAGGAGAGATAATAAAATAATGGTATAAGTGGTAAAATTTATATTAATGCAACTGAAGCCTGTCTGTCTGTCTGTCGACTAATCTTTTGTCCGGGCTAATTTCGGAAGCTGCTAAATGGATTTTAATGAAATTTTTACTAAAATGTAGAGCATTCTTAGGGGTTGCTTTTAAATTATTTTATTTCTAGTAAAACTCAGCCTTTTACTTTTAAGAACTCAACTGTGCTAACAATGTTGTTGTTACAATACAGAACATATAAAATAGAAACCAATTCGTAATGTTTATGGCTGATATAATATTGCGTGCCGCGTACAATTCCAATTTGTACTAGAATACTAGAATATAGCGCGAATCTTTGAAGCTATTATCTTGTTAAAATCAAATCAGAAATTATTTTATGTTTTGAAATATGACATTAATGGCACTTGCGCAGACAAAGTCGAGTAGAACAGTTAGTATCTAATAATTTTATAAATTCACGATGATGCTTTTTAACATTTTATGGGTTTTTATCTGCTGTTTGTCAAAAATGTGCGATTTGATATGCACTTGTGACGTAACTTTAGTTTGCGTTATCGGCCTTCCTCTTTGAGATATTTGGACCCTATCCATTGTCTAGTTTTGCCGGTTTTTACCGGTTCTGTGATGGTCATAATGGATGGCTACATTACATTTCGATTCTTTCCACATATTTTCATTTTTTCCCCCAAATTTAGAATTTAAATTCGTCATTTTAATTTGTTTGCCAATATTCAAAGTTTAAACCAGATTTTTTTTTAATTCGGATATTCTTTAGAAATTGCAATTTTAATTTTGAAAATGCGATGTTTCTTTTTTTTAATTTTCATGCTTCCTCTTAACAACTCGGTGTTTTTCTAAATTTCTGGTTACAATTTTAACTTTTATGGTTTTGCATAATATTTGGGTACTTTCAAACTTACGTTTCTTTTTTAGAATTGTTAACTTTATTCTAAATTTGCAGTCCCGAAATGACCACCTATTTATTTTAAAATAAAATTTGCTATAAGTTACCGATTTTTTATTGAGTTTTAGCGATATTCTTAAAATTTTAATCGGTTTCAGAAATCTTTGAGGTTGAATTAGATATTTCCTTAATTCGGGTTTATTTTTAAATATTTTGTTTTCTTGAGTTTAATATTTTGATTTTTACTTATTTTTACTTCAATCTTTACAAAGTTGAGCCTCCTGGTAGCTATTTTGAACATTTTTTCGTAAATTTGACTTTTCTTGCCAAAATGTCTATTTCAATTTTAATTTTTTTTCCCAGACATTCGGAAAGAAACTCAAAATTTTTACTTTTTGCAGAAACCTTTGTCTTATTTTTAAAATTTGATTTTTTTTGTTTCTTTCTTTGGTGTTTTGTTCGATTCATCTTTTTTCTTAAAATGCATTGCATTTTTTAGCATTTTTCTTAAAACAACCACTCTAAATTCGAAATTTCACCTTTGAGATTTTATTTTAATTTTGGAAATTTCAGTCCTAATGCAGACTGTTTATTTTTCGAAATTTTGGGATTTAATTGGCCATTCTGTTATAAATTCTTCGGGTCTTTCTGTTCAAAATTTCGACTTTTAGATATTTTCAATTTTGTGACAAATTTCGATTGTAAACTCAAAAGTTCAAAAAAAAACTTTTATTTTGGTATAGCTAATGATTTCGACTTTTTTTGTCAAAATTTTAATTTCATTTTTTATTCTTTTGTCCAAATATTCGCCGAAAAACACAAAATTTTGACTTTTTATAGAAATATCGACTTTATCCTCAAAATCCTAACTTTAACTTGGCATAAAATTAAAATTTTGTGTGATGTTTTTAGCTTAAAAAAAAAAATTACAAATGCTTAAGCTTTAACTGGAAATTTTGATAAAAAATTAGAAACTCCAAAATTAAATGTAAACTTACCGAAAACAGTAATTTTTAGGTAAAACGAAATAAAAAAAATCAAAACCTTATTAAAGGAAAAAATGGCAAATTTCGTGTTTAAATCTCAAGTTTTGAGGAAAAAAGTGCAAATAGTAGGGTTACTCTTCGCGAGTGGATTGTACTTAAAAAAAAGTTTAAAGCCAAAATTTGGTTACAACAGTAAACGCCTTAGGAAAACACTTTTTAAAATATAAAGAAAAATTAATATTTTTTTTAAAGTTTAATCCGCTTGCAAAGGGTAACCCCATTATGCTTTCAAAGCACTGCGAGAAGGATGCGGAAACGAGGATAGATGGCGACCATCTTCTTAAACAAAGATAGGTTGTAATTTTTGGGACAAATTTCTTTCGGTAACAAGTTCCATAACTTGGAAGTTCTATAGAAAAAAGAAAAAAGAGTCTCCTCACTGTGTCAAGCTGGACCGCACAGGAATTTGCTATCTCCGACTGTTTAGTACGCCTCAAGAATCTTGCCCTTGGGCGGATTAATCCTATTAGTTTCTGCGAGCATCTTCCTTGATAGTACTGGATAGTTGATAAGCCTCTGGCGCATTTTACGATCGAAATCACCTTTTGCCTCGTCAATAACCTGTTTACAAGAATTTCGTGCATTTACAAATATGGTCCGAGTCTTAACTGAGGGGTTATTTCGCCAACGACGATTAGAGCGTTTTTTGCAGGAGACAGCCCGAGCACATTTTCTTACTGAACCAAGATTTACCCAAGGCAGACTTCTTCTGGGAGTGGGAAATTGAGCATTCCATACCGATCAGAATACCGACTAAGGAAGGGTTGTCTGAGTTAAAGCAGACTTCCTGCCATGAGAAAGATGCAAAAAAGTCTCTTAATTCGTCCCAGGTTGTAGAGTTAAAGTACCAAACCCTACGGGACTGCGTCTGGGAAGGAGGTGGTATATGAGGCGAGCGAAAGGCGGCTACAAGCTTGTGATCCGAATTTCAAAGCGGTGATATCACAGAGATTTTATACGAATTTGGTGAATTTGTAAGGAAAAGGTCGAATAGATTAGGTTCATGGGTATCAACATCAGGAATTCTTGTGGGTTCCTCAACTAATTGCGATAGTTCACAAGTGATGGCAAAAGCCTCTGCCACCCTTCCCGCGTCGTCAGTTCGGAAAGAAAATCTTAACCAGGGGATGTTATGTACGTTGAAGTCACCGAGAAAGACAACCTCAGCTTTTGGATAATTCGTCTGTAGGTAATCAAAGGTTACGAAGAGATAAGAGAAGAGCTGTCTGTATGAGGGATCGTTTGGAGACAAATAAAGTGAACAAATGAATATTACTTTGTTTTTGGAGCAGATTTTCAACCAAATCACATCCTGATCAGCAGATTCCAGTGCTTGTGTCGAAATTTTGTGTGCAAGTGGTAGTTAGGGCAAAGCAAATGGACTGTATTGATGGATGGGAGACTTGGGTTTCTGTCAGAGACAGCACATGTGGTCTTTCATTTTGAAGGTGTTGATGAACCGAGTTTAAATTTGAGTTTAGACCCCGAATGTTACAGAATTGAATTTTGAATTAATTGTTTGAAAGAAACTTGGTCCGTGGTACATTAACATTTTTCGTCGATTTTGGATTCCCTCGTACACTCTCCACTCGGACATCCCAACGGGAGGGTAGTTTACGTCCGGAATTTTTCGCACAAAGAGAATCCGTCATCTTTGTTTTTAATAATTAGAAGAAAAAAACAGAGTAGATGAAAAAAGGAAAAGAAACCTTATACACCTATCTCCCGATTTACAGGGTAGATACGTTCCTGAGAAAAACGTGTAAATCGAAAATTAAAAATTTTCAAGTCAAAATCGTGTAAATCAAAAAGCTTGCAGAAAATGCATAATTTTGCTATTTAGCAGTTGTGATTATTTTCAATATTTTTAAGTGTACACAGAAATAAAAATAAAATGCATTGACAGGTTAAAATATGTAATATATTACGGAAACACTGTTTTTTTTATTTAATTACAATACATTAAACAGAAGAACAAAAAATAAAACCAAAGGTGTTTTATTATCCTTCATCACTGTCAGAAATTACTCTCATTCTTTTTTTCGGAATCGAAGGTTCGAATTCACTTTCATCACTCGAAGTTATTTGTGCCGATTCGATGTTTGAAGCAGAAATATTTACATTATGAGAGATGGTAATAAAATCGGTTATTAACAATTGTTTCGAATTTTTTGTAAGATCTTTGTAAACTTCTTTATATTGAGCCAAGCAGCGATTTATGTCACGTTGGAATCGTAAAGCCCTTTCAACGTTTGTGTCATTTTGTATAAAATGATTACCCAGCTTTCTTCCCAATGCGAGTCCTTCGCGGATGACTTTAGCAGTGTATGTTACTGGTACTAATTCCTCTACATCAGATTTGTCAGACTCACTTTCGCAAACTAAGTTAACTAAATCATCCTCACTTAGTTCTTTATCAGCCATTAACTCTGCGATATCATCATCAGTAAAATCATCAAAACCTTCTCCGCCCAATGAATGCGCCATCTGTACTATCTGCGAATATTCATCATTTACCGTTGAAATGGAATGTTCATTTTTGACTACATTTGGCCACAATTTTTTCCAACAGCTATTGAGCGTTGTTTGCTTAATCCCAGTGTATGATAAGGCGATATGCTTCACACAGTCTAATATTGTAAAATTTTTCCAAGCTCTAATAACTGTTAAAGATTCATTGTTCTCCATTTGTTCCAAAATATATGTAAAGGCTCGTTTTATGTACAAAGCTTTAAAAGTAGAAATTATGCCTTGGTCCAATGGTTGTAATAATGAAGTTGTATTTTTTGGTAAAAATTTTACTTCAACGTTCTCATATTCTAGATCTTGTGGGTGACCCGGCGCATTGTCAATTAACAAAAGCACTTTAAAAGGCAATCCCTTTGAACTTAAATATTTTTTGGCATCTGGGATAAAACATTCATGAAACCATTCAGTAAACATTGCAGCAGTAACCCACGCTTTCTTATTAGCCCTCCAATGAACGGGAAGATTATTGATGTTTACTCCTTTAAAGGCACGGAGCATTTTTGATTTGTTAATCACTAATGGTTTCATAATATAATCTCCTGAAGCATTGCTACAGAAAAGAATTGTTGTGCGATCTTTTGCTGCTTTATGACCACTAGCCGATTTATAAAATTTTGAGACATAAGTCCTTTCAGGCATTTTTTTCCAGAATAACCCTGACTCATCAGCATTGAAAACCTGCTCAGGGGTGTATGAATTCTCGTTAATAATTTCTGCAAAATTTGCTGGATATTCTTGGGCTGCATCTACGTCGCCAGAAGCCAGTTCACCTTTTAATTTTAAGCTGTGTAAAGAATGTCTTATGTTAAATCTTTCAAACCAGCCATGACTTGCCAAAAAATTTGGCTTCTTTTCAGTTGAAGAAGAAGATGGTAATTGCTCTACAATTTTTTCGTAAATTCGTAATGCTTTATTTGTTATTGCGTTTGTATCAATGGGTACTCTTTTTTGTGTTTGATCTTCTATCCAAAGCATTAACGCTTTCTCCATTTTTTCCATTGCGATATTTCTGGTGTATGATGTTGTGCCCATACTCGTGGTATTGCCAGCTGCAACACTCTTTCTAATTGTGTTTTCATTTGTTCTAATAGATCTTATTGTAGCTTCGTTCATGCTATATGATTTTGCAACATCTACTACTCTATCTCCCTTTCGTAAGCGATCCAAAATTTCGATTTTAGTTTCTAAAGAAATAACTTTTCTTTTAACTTCTTTCTTCATTATAAGCCTATAATGTTTTTTAATTTATGTTAATTTGGCTGTGATTAAAGTAAAATTCAGAGGGAAAAAATGCGAGAAATTTTGGAGGGAAAATTAAAAACTTTTATTTTTTATTAAATATTTATTTCTTTATTATATTTTGAATAAAACTTTATCAAAGCGTAAGAGAATTCTACCTAATGTTTATTGGTTAACTAAAGAAAATCAACAAATTATATATTATAATAATTGTTTTTTTCATTAATTTACAAGTACTAAGCGTCAAATAAGAACAAAATTATACCTTTAATAAAAGAATCAGTTGTTTTAATTCACCATAACTAGACTGTTTAACAAAATTTTAATAAATATTTTTTTTTCAAATTAAAATGTTTTAATTTTTTTATTTTAATTAAACCTATTTGGTAAATTGCCATCATTTCCCTCTAAAATTTCCCGCATTTTTTCCCTCTGAATTTTACTTTAATCACAGCCGTTAATTTATAATAATCTAAATTATGCACTCACTTGTAATTTACGAATATGGAAAATTAAATCTTTCTGAAACTGTGAAACTTTCACTCAAATACAATTTTCCGTAGATAAAACTTTAATTTTATGCGAAGAAATACAGACACAGTGTGCGTGTGCAGCAAGTCAGCACATAAGCTCGGGATTCCACGTGAGATGTGTACACAGCGCACGTGTTCAATCACAGTAGCATTTAGTAGAGTGCGATAAAAACAAAAAAAAAACTTATTTGGAAAACCGTATAAAAGCGAAAACGTGTAAAACAAGTACCGTGTAAATCGGGGGATAGGTGTATATTGAACAAAGGCAATTGGCATGGTGGGGACACTTACAACGAATGGGGGATAGCAGATTAGTAAAAAGAGTATAGGAGGCAAAGCCAGCCATCAAAAGGGGTAGAGGCAGACTCAAAGAAACCTGGGACAACATAATAGGAAAAATACTCAGTAGAAAAAAACATACAACAACAGAGGCAAAACAATTAGCACAAGATAGAAAAGAGTGGAAAAAATTCCTGGAAAATGTATAGAGGCAAAGACAATAGCTATTATTATTAATCCCGACACCGAAAGGTAGAAGGGAGATCGATTATATATATCTTTGCCTCTATACATTTTCCAGGAATTTTTTCCACTCTTTTCTATCTTGTGCTAATTGTTTTGCCTCTGTTGTTGTATGTTGACATATTATTCGTAATAGTGGCACCAAAATAGCATAAATGATGGTATACTGGCACCCAATTTTACGAAGTGGCACCCGCATTTGGGTGCCAGTATGTTTCTCATTGGAAATAGGCCAGTTGCGCTGTACCCACTTCAATTAGCGAAAAAACAAAATTTAGTGTGGGTGCTATTTTTGCGATTTTTTTGTACACATATGCTGCAATAGTTCAGAGTATGATTCTGTAGAGGCGCTGGTTGATATACACTGTATATTATTCAGATAAATTATCGACAAAGTGGCACCCATAATAATTTAAAGTTATACTGGCATCCAGGGAACATTGCTGACATATTTTATGGATAATGTCCATTTTGGACTATTTCATCCATTTACTTTGGCGTAGACCTTTGTAAGAAAAATAAAACGCAACTTGCTTGAAATCATAAAACACTGACAAGAGATCACACTGACATGCTTTCAGTAATAAAACCAGACAGTTTTGATGACGCTATTGAAGCAACAAAAGGTATTTTTTTTTATCATTTGCTTTGCACTTTGGCGCAACACTTAAAAGGGTACAAATTTAGCCATCAAATAATTTATAAGAAATAAAATTCTTCCATTTCCTTAATATCATAAAACCAAATTGGTTGAAATAAAGCGTTTTAGGAAACTTATGGAAACTCAGTGAAATACTGAACTTGGCAGTTTACCTTTAAACAATTTAAATCAAAAATCTAGGAATAAATAAAAATTTCTCGTTTTGACAATAGATCTCATAAAGTTGAAATATTTTATTGAAGAAAAATTAAGTGCAGCTTACAAACAATTAAAACTTAGAAGTTGCCCCGAATATTACAAAATATTGGTTGAAACTACACTTATTTTAACTATATTCAGAATAAAAAAAGAATTGGAGACACATAATATTTATATTTGGATTCCTACAAACAGCAAGTGGCAAATGTCACTAATATATAAACCTAGTTCAAGACAGTTCTTCCTGAAAATAAAAAAATACTGACTCAACATTATAAGAGAATTTCTGCAATAGGAACGGAAAGTAGGGCAGTTATTATTTTGATTCCGAAAAATCAACAAAAATATTTTTCCTTTACTTAAAAAATACTAGGAGATACACCTGCCCGCTTTTCGTCATCAAATCCTTGCCTATTTACTTATCCATATTCAAATCAGGGATTGATGATTATGCACCAATTAGAAAATATGCAAAAGATCGTGGTGCAAAAAATCCGAAATTGTTAACATCCTCACGTTTAGAAAAACATGTATCAACAGTTACCCAAACTTAGAATCTTAAAGAAAATGAAATTGATCAGCTACAAAGTTTGTGGCACATACTACAAAACTCACAAACAATTTTACAAGTTGGCTTTTTCTTAGTAAATCTTTAAACTTTGTAACAACACAAATTGTCATAATTTAAATCGCAATCACTAGGAATGCATATAAGTTGATTTAAGCAAGGAAGCCATTTTTGTTTAAAGTATAAAATATATTTATTTATGACGTGTTGATATATTACTTTTAAAATTAATGTGGGTATTACTGTTACAGGCATAGTAAGAAATTAGGATAATGTTAACTTGGCCAGGGCAATGTGAGCAATGACTGCTTATATTGGTCATTGTGGGAAATATGAAAATATTTTACAGCATTTCCTACTTTGCTTAGTCATTGTGAACAATGCTCACAATAAGCTCGACAAAACAAATGCGATTACCACGTCAAATCTAACCTCACTTTACGCGTTGCACTGTTTTCTTTACATTTCGTGTTAACGTGTTAATAACTATTTTTGAAAACTTGGACTTAATTTAATTTTAAACTTGAAAGATTTACATTTTGATAAATGCATTATTAGAACAAAGAAAGAAAAACTGAAGCTAATGTACTCTAGAATTCAGTTTAAAATTTGCAAGGAGTCAATGGCTGTTATCTGCTACAAAATGTTGAAATTTCCATATGTTAGCAATTAAAGCTATGTGAAGGCAAATGTCGCAAATCGGAAAAATTATATAAACTCAAAATGTCATAACAACAACCCTTACTTTAAGAATAATTAAAACAAATATGGGTGCGCTGCTTACATTTTTATAACATTATTGTTATTGCTTTGTAAGTTACAAGTATAATACCAAACTACTAATTACATTTTACTTCATATTTATCAACATGTCATTGGAATTGGATTTGGAAATGTTGGGCATTTTTTACATTGACCGGGTACTGCACACAATGACTGATTTCTTACTATGCGCGTAACATTACAACCATTTTAAATAAGTTAAAGTAAATATATATAATAAAAATAACCCAATAATTATACAAAATATTTTCTGAAAAACTCTTCAAACAGGACCATTTTTGTTTAAACTTTTATTCCCTTAATCGTTATTTTTGCATTTTTTCCCCTACAGGCGGGTCAAAACGAATATTAAAATTTATGTTTAATGGTATGACATACCATTTGAAAAAAATACCAACCCAAAAAAATGGCAAACTTTTAACAAAAATCAATCTGTTTCAAATAGTGGCAAATATTAAACAAAAATCGACCTGTTTCAGAAATTTTGCAAAATTTTGGGTCAGTTTTATTGAATTTATTGCGGTTGCCACCAAATTTTTAGAGATTAGAAAATTTGTAATCAAAAGTGCAACTGATTTTGTTTATATAATGCAACTTTTAAACAGTTCCCTTAACATGCATGAATATTAAAATGGGTTAAACGCAATTTATTGTTCATTTTAATCAAATCAACCTGGAAAATTTTATCCAACAGCGTAATTTCTGTATAACCAATAAATTATCAGCAACACATATCTTTATTCGCACAATTCTGTAGTTAAGTTGCAACACCACCACCAGACATGACTAAGATTTCCAATTTTTGCGTCATTAATCTGCTCTACATAACAGACAAATTTTAATCTATCGCCTACACGCCCACGTATAATGCAATTATTAATTCTATGCTTAGTTTTTTTCTGACCTAAAGTCGTGTGGCAGATTATAAATTAAATGATTTTACAAAGAAAGAAATTGCGAAGAAACGAACGGGACACGTTTGTGAAAGTCTCTATCAAATGTTGCTGTCATTTAATGCTGAGTAGTATATCATAAAGCTCTTAAGTGCTCCATAACTAGGAACGTTATATATTATTTTTATGACACCTGCCCGATAGTAAAACTGCTTCATTTGTTGTTGGCAAGTAGCTCGATTGGGTTTTTCTTCACACCACGATGATTTTATTGGACTAGCGTACGAGAGAGGTGATATTACATTGTAATTTTTACAGCCACTTCCTTATAACCAGAACCACTGGTTAAGTGAGTTCAAAATCGATAGATAAAACCACAGGCTTGTTAATTTATTTAATATGACTTCTCTCTTAAACTATTACTCTTGCAGCGCTTTATGCCGCAATTTTAAACCAACTGAACCAGTGTAACTTCCTGATTTTACTCATTACACTCCAGTTGTCGAAGAAAATGCCGGAAAGCTTAGTACGAGTCATCGTTCTGTTTTGAAAAAAAAAATGGGTGGCATACCGTCGGATTATTGGAAGGTGATTGACGGAAAACTATCCAGATGTAGATTGATATACAGGCAGAATTCTTCAGTTGATATAGTACGTAACATAAAAGGTATAATTTCTTATTAGGTAACTCGTAGTTAAGCTTTTAAACGGCTGCTTTCAATTTATCATGCACATTTATTAAATGATTAAATATTCTATTATGCCGATTACAAGAAAAATGTGTTGCAGTCGACTCATTTCAATTACAAACAATGATCATAATAACTATAATATTCAATCGCTTTCTACACTGACATTACGGTACAAATAAATGTCTTTGCATCGGCAACTGATCACGATCTGATTTTTCCAAATAACTGAGATTATCCACACCTACTTGACATGTTCATGTTAACAAAAATTCGAGCTGACTTCTCGCGACAAATTTCTCCACTGTATTCAGAAAAAAAATCCATTTCAGAGCAAACTTTGAATTTATTCTTCTAAACCGGGGTTTCTTAACTTGGGGTTCATGGATCTCTTAACCTGGGGTTCGTGGATCTCTTAGGGGTGTGTAACGTGAGAGGCTTTCTACGATGGACGTTTTTGGTCGTTACTAATTTAATGGGTACGACAGGAAAGCATTTGCGACGGGAAGATGACTCACTCGACGAGGTTGGACTGGGTGGCCTTTTCTTTTTAGTCGAGAGAAGCTTCTGTTGGGTTTATGAGCTTTTTTTGGTCGTTAAAAATATAGCGGACTCGACAAGGCAGAATTTGGCGCACACTGAACTTGATTGATGAATTTTTTGATCGTCAGAGTTATTATTGGCATAATCAACTTTTAATCATGACAAATATTCAAAGCGGGGGGTTTGTAAAATTTTAAAAGTGGTCCACGACTACTAAATGGTTAATCAACCAATGTATTCCATAAAAATAACTGTAGCATTTGTCCATAGCTTTATTCTTAGATTCGACAAAATGCATTGCAGCTATATTAATTTACGCAATAATCAGCACTTTGCAAACTCTCATTTTCTTAATTCCACCAGATGCACTTGTCCGACTCGAATCGTGATGTTAATTAAATGTTTCTTCCGGATATAAATGTTTAGATCAACCGAGAAACCTAATCGTGAACAATGCAATGAACACGAGACATTAATAGTACCTCGGGGCCTCCGAGAATTGCCGTTTTTAAATTAGAAATCATTTGTTAACCAGGAACCGAGGGGGAGTCGCACCAGATGCTGCAAATATATCACCAGCTGTAATGAATTTTTCATTAGTAAACAAATGACGCACGCCCCCATCTCGTACTCGTCTCGGTGGATTATGACAGTACAGCTGATGAATTCTCACCTTAGTCACAGGTTACTGAGAGAAACGAGAAGCATCCGGCACAAATTCAATTTAATACGGTGTAACACGTGAAAGCTTTCCATAGAAAAAATTAATTACACCAAGAGGGATGTTCAGGCTGAAATTGATTAAAGACAATACTTAACACCAGGAAGTATCTAGGACTCGATTTTTTATGGCTTGCAAGTTTGGAACGTATCCAGAAGAGATAAAAACTGTTTGGAATTATGACAAAAGATGTGTTCCTGCCTTTTTCTAATTATAACTTTGTTATTACCAGTATTATAGTAACGAGAGGATTGAGTTGTTATCAGGGCTTCGAACCGCTATGTTTTTCGTTGCGGTTTTCGGTTTTCGTTCCGGCAAGAAAATTACATCGGTTCAGTTGCGGTTTTCGTTCCGACAAAAATAACGGTTTTTTCCGGCTTTCGGTTCAGTTCCAAGTGACTCATTTTTTGATTTTTAAATGTCTTTAAAAATTGATTTTTTGACATCATTTAGAAAATGTGATGTCATTTTTACTTTAATATTACAACCTTGCCTAAAATTGAAGGAAAATATTTAATATTTTTCAAGTTTAAAATTTTTATGGTGAAACTTCTGAATTTTTAGTTCAATTTGAGTTTAAATTTGAAGAAAAATTTAAAGTTTATAAAAAACTAAACCGGAATTTCGGGTTTAGATATTTCAAATTTAAACTAGGAATTTTCATACAAATTTTAAATTATATACCCTAGAGTTGAAAACTTCTAGAATATACGAACTTTGGCGATTAAAATCGAAAATTTGAGAGACCTTTTTCTTTCATAATTTTGGTTCTCTATGGAAGTTTTGACTCTGATTTGCTTTTTCTAATAACATTGATTTTTACTGTTTCGACTGTGTTTTCTAGAACTGTCGATTAAATTAATTAAATAAATAAACAAAAATAAAAAAGACCAGCCACAATTTCAAAAAAAGAACTTCAAATTTATTTCAAAAAAGAGTTTTCAAATTTTCTATCCTAATTCAGTCCTGACTTTAACCCAAATATTCGATTTTGTTCCTGGAAACTTCAAAATTTCTCGAAAAAGTAAAATTTTTCGAAAGTTTTGTTTAATGTATTTAGCTTTTTTCGATATTTTACTTTTTTTTTTTGAAGTTTTAAATTTAAACTTGTAGGTACTTTTCATTATTAATGTTTCTAAAATTTCGACTTTAAACAAGATTTAATCTTTCTCTCTCTCTTTCTCTAGCAACCTCTTAACCCTTTTTATCGACATGTTGACTTATTCTTTAATTATAGACATTTTTCTCAAAATTATGAGTTAAGACTTGAACTATAGGAAATTGACAAATATAAATTTTAATTTGAAATGGTTTTTTAATCTTTCTTGGTTTCGCGGACAAGATTTGTATTTCAGTTTTTAAAGGTAACCAAGGACCAGTCCGTTCCACACAAAAAATAGATGTTTTTTACGAAGGTCGATAATTTGAAAACAATTTTCAAAAAAGCCCAGATTTTGAAGGAAGTTGAAATTGTCATGAAAATCGAAATTCTCAAGAAATTTTAAAATAATTTGAAGATTTTTAAGAAAAGGTCCAACAAAGGTTCAGATGTTCAAATAGAAAATTTTTTAAACCTATATTCTCAAAAGACAAAATTTTTAACAAATCGAAATATAAAGAGAGAGTCGAAGTTTGAAAAAATATAGAACTTTTCAAATATTCTACTTTTCGAAAGGCGCCGTTTTTAAAAAAATCTCCATATTTTCAAAAAAATCGAAGCTTCGAGGTTGAAGTCAAATAAAGTCGAGATTTTTAGCGAAAATCGAAGCTTTCAAAAAATCAGAATTTTGAATAGACGGAATTTTCAAAATAGCCAAAATTTTGAAGGAAGCTGAAATTGTTATAGAAATGAAGTTTTTTTTAAAAAAACTCAACGATTTTTCCAAAAAATTCAAAATTTCCAAAAATGTTCAGATTTTTTTTGAAATTATCAAAAGGTCCTAATTTTTAGAAAATGAAGATTTTGAAAAGTCAGAGATTTAAAAAAAAAGTTATGATTTTCGATAAAGATCCAAATTTTCTAATAAAGAATATTCTAAAACTAGTTTTTGAAAAAAAAAATGTTCACAAAGTTAAAATATCAAGAAAGACTGAAATTTTGAAAAAATATAGAAATTTTTAAATATTCATTCATATTTTGAAAGTCGTCGTTTTGAAAGAAAAGTCCATATTTTCAAAAAAATCGAAAGTTTGAAAGTCAAAAATTTTAAAATGAATTCGTAATTTTTCAATAAAGTCGAAATTCTGTACGAAAATCTAAACTTTCAAAAAATCAGAATTTCAAGAAAATCACAATTTTGAATACATGGAATTTTTAAAAAAGCTGAAATTTTGAAAGATGTGAGTGTCGTAAAAATCGAAATTTTTCAAAAAAGTGCCAAATTTTCTAAAAATTTCCATATTTTCAAAAAGTCGAAGTTTTTAAAAAATTCGAAATTAAGAAAAAGTGGAATTTGAAAATAGATAGTTTGAAAAAGGTCGTATTCCTAAAAAAAATCAAAATCTTGAAAAAAGTCAAATTTTTAAAAGAGGAAATTTTGAATGAAAGTTGAAATTTTCAAAAGTCAAAAGTTAAAAAACCAAATTTTTAAAAAAGTTCCTGAAGAAGCCCCCTACGATGGTAGGCGAAACGTCGAACAGTTTTAGTAGTTCTTTGACACGGTCCAATCGCGGAAGAAGTATATCCTGTACTAAGAAAGACTAATATATAACAGAGAAAGTCCAAGTTTGAAAAAAGGGCAAATTTCGAGAAAAATAGTGCAAACTAGGAAGATTGAGCCCAATTTTAAGAAACATTATTTTTCTTAAAATTGCTAAAATTTCGAGAAAACGTTCGAAATTCTGAGAAAACGGTCGAAATTTCGAAAAAATGTTAAGAAAACTGTGGAATGATAAGAAAAAAGTAGAATTCTGCAAATATGGTCTAAATTTTGCAAATAATGGTCTATGCAGACAGATGAATTTTGAAAAAGTAGGCGAAATTTCGGGAAAGAGACTAATTTCGACGATGAAAACGAAATTTCAACGAAACGAATAAAAAGTTTGCATAAAAAGTAAAATTCTGATGAAATGGTCAAACTTTAAGAAAAACCTGAGATTTCCTTTAGCATAACTATATAGATATTTCGAGAAAAAGACAATTTTTAAACCTAAAGTTGAAAATTGCACAAAACACAACGAGTTTTGAAAACAAAAATCGGGTACTTTGAGAAGCAGATCGAATTTTCTAGAAAAAAGTCGAAATTTGGTAAACATTCGAAATATGCCAGGTAGTCAAATGTCCAAATTTTTGGCGAGATTTTAGAATAAAATCGAAATTTAAAAAAAAACGTGTTTGAAGGAAAGGCGAATTTTAGGAAAGAAGTATCAATTTGAAGAAAAAAAGCGATTTTCGTGGAAAAAGTCGAAATGACCAGAAATATTAAATATCGAATTTTAAAATAAAAATCAAAATTTCGATCAAAATTCAGGTTTTAAAAAATCGGTCAAAATATCTAGAGAATTTTTTTCTACAAAGTCGAAATTTTGATAAAATACGCAAGGATAAAAAACAACGTGATTTTGAAAAAAAAGTCGAAATTTCAAGAAAATAGTCGAAATTTTGAGAAAACGATCGAAATTTCGAGAAAACAGTCAAAATTTTGAGAAAACTTTCGAAATTTTGGGAAAAAATTAAAAATTTTCCGAAAAAATTCGAAATTTTTTCAGGGGAAGTCAGATTTTAATAATAATAAGTAGAATTAGGCGTAAATAGTCCAAATTAAAAAAAGGCCTATAGTCTGCATTGAAAAAAAGACAAATTTTAAAAAAGTAGTCGAAATTCCGGGAAAAAGAAAAATTTCGACGACAAAAACGATAGATCAAGAAAAGAGTGGACATTTCGCACTGAAGGTAAATTTTGAAAAATACGAAATAGTCAAATTTTAGGAATGTAGGAAATGATCAAATTAGAAAACAAATTGAGATTTCCAGTAATTTCCTTAATTTTCTGAAACATCGAAAGAAGGCAAATTTCAAGGAAAGGGTCAAAATAATTGAAAATATTAATTATCGAATTTTGAGATAAAAATCAAAGTTTCGAAAAAAATCGAGCTTTTGATAAACACACAATTGTTCAGATTTCATAGAAAACAATAAAAATTTCGCACTAAATGTCAAATTTTGAGAAAAGAGAGATTTCCTGTAGCATAAATATGTCGAAATTTCCAGAAAAATCAAATTTCAAGGTACAATTCCAAACATCAAATCGAATTTTGTATTAAAAACCCCTAAATTTTGAGATAAAAAAATCCAAAAATCAAAACAAATTTGAAAAACAAAAAAAATTAGTAATTTCGAGAATAGGGTCAACATTCTGAGATTCTAATATGCACAGACCAATAGGTTTGAACATTTATTAGATTCGAAGTTTGGAAACCAAATACCGGTTTCGATCTTGTTAGAACTCGTCAGTTTGGTATATCCAACTCGAATGCTAATAAATGTTCCGACAAGTAAGTACTAAAACATTCACAGACGTCAAGCGAGTGACTGTTAGTACTACAACCTATGGCTTTTTTAAATTTAAACAAATTTTTTAAACTTTCATTTTATTCTTACAATTTCTCCTTTCGAAATTTTGCAATTTTTCAAAAAATTCATAATTATCTAAACATTTCAAGTTTTTAAATTTGTTTTGGGTTTCAATCTATTGTCGAAATTCGATGTTTTTTCTAAAATTTTGCCTTTTTTGAGAACTTTTGATAAATTCATTTTTTTTTCGAAATTTCTCCTTTTTTTCGAATTAGACAAATTCATTTTTTTAATCTCTTCCTTTTTCTCAAAATCTGGCTTTTTCTGGGAAATTTTGAACTTTTTTTAAATTTAAACATTTCTCGAAATTTTTTTGGAATTTTCCTTTGAAGTTATTTTACAAATTTGCCCAAAATTCAAATTTATCTAAAAATTTGGATTTTTTTTAAATCCTCTTGCTTTCGAAATTTCAAATTTATTCTCAAAATTTAACTTTCTCTGGAAAATTGTACATTTTTTGTCGAAGTTTCGAGCTTTTCTTAAAATTTAGACTTTTCCTTGAAATGTTTCCTAAAATTTGAGTTTCTCCTTCTTCTCTGAGAGACTTTTTTAAATTTCAACATTTTTTTCTAAGCTTCCAGTTTATTCTTATAATTTCTCTTTTAGAAATTTTGCAATTTTTCAAAAAATCAAAATTGTCTACAGATTTCAGGTTTTTAAGTTTGTTTTGGGTTTCAATCTATTGTTAAAATTCGACATTTTTTTTCTAAAATCTTGCCTTTTTTGAGAACTTTCGATAAACTAATTTTTTTCGTAATTTCTCCCTTTTTTCTAATTAGGCAAATCATTTTTCTTATCTCTTCATTTTTACCAAATTTTTTTTCGAAATCTCTTCCTTTTTCTCAAAATTCGATTTTTTCTGGGAAATTTTGACTTTTTTTTTAAGTTCATCACTTCTCGAAATTTTCTTGAAATTTTCTTTCAAAATTATTTTACCAATTTTCTCAAAATCGAATTCATCTGAAAATTTGAAGTTTTTTGTAATTCGTCTTGTTCTCGTAATTGCAAATTTATTTTCGAAATTTAGCTTTCTCTGGAAAATTGCAATTTTTCGAGTTTCGAGTTGTTCTAAACTTTTTCCGTGAAATCCTTCCTAAAATTAAACTTTTTTTTCTTCTTCACTGAAAAACTTCGACTTTTTTAGAGATCGGCAATTTTTTCTAAGCTTCCAGTTAATTTTTACAATTTCTCTTTTCGAAATCTTACAGTACTTCAAAAAATTCAAAATTTTCTAAAAATTTCAGGTTTTTAATTTGTCCTGGGTTTCAATCTATTGTCGAACTTCTACGTTTTTTTTTCTAAAATTTTAGCTTTCATTGAGAACTTTTGATAAATTTCTTTTTCCCAATTTTTTCGAAATCTTTTTCTCAAAAATCGGCTTTTTCTGGAAATTTCAGCTTTTATTTCGAACTGTGATATTTTTTTCACGAAATCTCAAGGTTTTGGAAAATTTACGATTAAAAAAGTAAAAATTATGAGAAAAATATTTTTTAGAAATTTCGACTCCCCGAGTTTTTTTAGAAATTTCAAATTTTATGTGTTTTTTTAAAATCCTAATACAAATCAATCAAAAATTTCTGAAAAATTCTTCTTGAATTCACAACATTTTGTTAAAATTTAAGTAAAACGTAAAAATGTCTAGAAAAGTATTTTTGGAAATTTCGACTTATGTAGGTCACTTGTTTAATGAGTGTCTGGGTGTCTGTGCGCTCTAGCTTTTATTTATTTTTTTAGGGGAATTTAAAGAGCCGAAATTTTCTTTTAAAAGAGTCGCATGCGGCTCGCGAGCCGCAGTTTGTCGACTCATTTCCTAGTTCAAGGTACTTGTTCATTTTTTCCATTTCCTTTTTTTCTAGATGGTGGGATCAGTCACATCATGAAGAATGTCAATTTCTGACCTTTGTTTAAATGGACGGTATCTGAGTGGTTGAAAATAGTCAGTAATAAGATTCTGTTATCATACAGAAGATATGTTTCCTATTGTTCATCACGAAATGTAGTACGTACTTATTATAAACTTCTTTATCATTAATTCGTTTAGAGTTTAAAAACCATCCTTAGCTCCTGATGTAAGATGGCATTGTGAGATTGTTCTTAAGATAGTGTTCCCTCATTTTTATCATCGTTAGATCTTTTAAAAGACCTGATGGGTACCTTTTTAATATATTTTCTATTAGACTGACAAAATCGTTTACCATTTTGGAGCTAATTTCGAAAGTCCTCAGTGCATCTAGTACTAGGAAGATCCTCTTATTTTCAAAAGAACTTTTCTCAATTCTTCTGCACACCCTGCTATGGCAGTGACGTTTGCTTGGAAAATTTAAATTTACGCCATGAAATCCCGGAGAGTATTTTTGCCAACGATTTATGTTTGTCACAGGAATGAGTTGTTCTCACAAAAATATTTTGAGGGTCCTTACCTTGGTCAAACAATTAATAGCATTTTAAAACTACCATTTAAAACCCAGCATTGTTAAAATTTTGATTTTGTTTAGAATAAGTATCAAAAATATGAAGAAAAGGGAGCTTATGAGAACCTTCCTGGATGCAGATTTGTATACAATTCTTCCCTACTACCAAACCAGCAATTTTCTTGATACAACATGAACAAAAATGTAATATATTTCCGTTACCATAAAACTCTTACTTAATCAGTCGTCGAGAACAACTGAGGTCTTCGAGTGAAAATTTGGGCCCTAAATGTGTAAAAACCGACCCGATAAAATTATAAACGCCTGAGACGATAAATCTGGGATTAAGATAGGAAATCACGTTACGTGGACTCTTGTATAAATAGGAGCACGACCCGACACCACTGACCCCAACGGTGTTAGATAGCATTTTACGTGTCGACAAAATGCACTTCGACTAGATGGCAATGCATTTTATAAAGCGGTGCACAGACCAAACAAATTGTCGATGCAATGGATCCGCTAGAGAGCGAATATATTGTATAAACAACTCGCCGCACCTTCTTCGCAGCACATTGTCTCCAATAAATGACCTGGTGGATGTAATTGCGGTTCAAGTAATGTCTCGACGACTCCCGCATAGCAGAACACCACTGACATACTCACCGAGACACTCATTTATATCAAAGCATTGCAAAGAAACGGCAGATTATTTGTGCTAGGGATCACGTTCTCTCAATAGCTCTGTAATTGGTACTTTCATAACCTATTAACAGGAGAATGATTTCGCTTTCACTTGCCAGGAAACTGATATCTCCTAGACGCTTTTTCGGATTTTGTACGATGAATGCGCTCCTTTGAAGACGGTGGGAATGTGAAGGAGTCTAGCTCTTTTTTGACTTTATAAACGAACTTTGATTACAACACAGATCTACTCGATCTACGTGATATTGATTGAAAGCGTTTAGATGTCACTCTTGTAATTCAACTGGATTATGTAGTGAAAATGATGCTCTAGCAAGGTTAATGAAATAGATAAGTCTTCTTTAACAGTTAGAGCCAATTGTTATAAAATCTTGTCCCCTGGAACCAAGAAAAATTAACAAATACGACAGTTGCCCTAACGCGTTTCAATAACCAAACTATTATCTTCAGGAAGAGTGACAAGCTTTGTACGTCAATTTTTGAAGATAACCAAGAACTAATCCATTCCACATAAAAATTGAGCCAAATTGATGGTAAAACTTTGACTGGGCCTTTTAAATAAAACAATAGAACTTGTCTTTTTCCCACAAGAGCTTTCAGAGATATTTACAAGTGCTAGTAATTTTGGTACCCCCGAGAGCAACATTCACTTCAAAGAAATTCATCTAATTGATGATAACACTTTGACGGAGGCTCTCCAAATATTAGATAAACCTCCAAACACTGAAGCACAGCATAAGCTATTGATTGTTGAGTTATCTTCTACAAGTAGTTTCATAAATGATATTCGTAGGAACTGATGGTTCTCATCCCAAGAGCAATATTCGAGACACTAGGAAACACTAATTGTAAGTGACAGCAAATTCCTGCGCACTTCCACTTGATCTAATGAGAACTTCCATCTATGAGGACTCTTCTCTGCAGAATCTCCAAATGCTGGAATTTGATGCAAAGTAGAATTTTCTTTGGGAAAAACAACCTATCTACAGTGAGAAACAATGATGTGTTGATCGTTCCTCATTTGGTAAATAAGTATGAATAAGGGATCTTGTCAGAAAGTCAATTTTGACATTCACCTCATCGACAACTGAGCACTGATGACCGATAATAATTGAACTGAAAACATTGGTTACACCAACGTCGACTAATGGTTTAAATTTTTCTTAAACAATCTTTTAAAATCGTTTTTTCCAATTTTAATCTAAGATTTCGATTAACATTCGGAATTTCGATTCATATGTAAACATTTTGACTTAATCGAGAAGCGTTCCTGATGTCCAGCTGCCCGCGTGTCTTAGAATTTGACCGTTCTAATTTTTTTTTCCTGATAAACATTTAATTTTTGAGATTTAAATTGGATGTTCAAAAGAATGTCCAAATTTATCGACTCTAAACTAAATTATGAGGATTTTTTTTTGCTCGAACGGACTGGTTCTTGGTTATCTTCAAAAATTGAAATACAAAACTTGTTCCTTGAAACCAAGAAAGATTAAAAAACACAACAAACGTTGCTATAACGCGTTTCGGCAGCCAAGCTCTCATCTTCAGGGAAATACTGTATCTAGATGACAGCTTGGCTGTCGAAATGCGTTAGAGCAACGTTTGTTGTGTTTTTAATTTTTTTTTTGTTTCAATTTTTAAATTGTGAGAAACATTTAAGAAAACAAAGTTTTACACGTTTTGGAAATTTTGAAAAAAAATCAAAATTTTGAAAGACATCGTAATGTCGATAGAAAGTCAAAATATTCCAAAAAATATAAAATCCTAAAATAAAGTAAAATTAAAAATAATCGAGATATGAAAACTGAAATAAATTCGAAATTTTCAAAAAAAAATTAAAATTTTTAGAAGTCAAAATTTTTGAATAACAAAATAATATTTTGTAACAATTCGACATTTTCAAAAAGTGAAAATTGTAAAAAATAGTCGAACATTTCTATAAAAAAAAAACAAAATGTTGAAATAATGTCTCGATTTCAAAAATAAGCGAAATTCCCAACAAAAAAGTCAAAAATTTAAAGTCGCCTTAGTTTTAAAAAAAATATAATTGAAATTTTGTAAATGTTGATATTTCAAAGAAAGGCAAAATTTGGAAAAAGCAGCCGAATCAAAGCAAATTTAAAAAAAGTTGAAAATTTAAGTAGAGATTTTGAAAAATGTCCAAATAAAAGTTGTAATTTCAAAAAATTAAGATTTTTTTTAAATAAAATTCATAATTTTCGATGTTCTACCAGTCTTCTTAAAAAAACGTCGGGATTAGCAAAAACTAGAAGGTTTGAAACCAGTCATAATTTTCTAAGTATTACGAGTTTCTCTTTGAAGATGACAGTTTGGTTGTCGAAACGCGTTAGAACAACCTTTGTTGTGTTGTTTAATTTTTCTTGGTTTCAGGGAACAACTTCTGTATTTCAACCAGTTTTCAAATAGAATTGACATTTTTAAAAAGTCAAGATTTGAAAAAAATTGAAATTTAAAAAAGCGATAATTTTTTTTAATTTGAAAACATCGAACTCTTCAAAACAAAAATGAGAGTATTAAAGTGGTACTAACTTTTAAAAATGAAGTCAACATTTTGAAAAAAAAACGAAATTTTGAAAAAAAGTCTAGATATAAAATATCAAAGGTTTCAAAACACCGGAATTTTTAAAAATTATGAATTTCCTACAAAAAAAGAATTTTCTTTTAAAAGCCAAAATTCTGATAAAAGTTAAAACTTGGACAAAAATGACGAAATTCAGAAATTGAATCCAAATTTTGAGAAAAACTCAAAAAAGTCAAAATTTAATAAAATTTAAATTTCGAAAAAAATAAATTTCCAGTCAAATTTTTAAAAAAAGTCGATACTTTTGAAAAGTCTAAGGTTAAAAAAAAGTCAATATTTACGGTAAAATTTTCAAAAAAATAGTTGAATTTTAAAAAAGTAGAAATTTTAGGAAAAAACGAAATTTTGGAAAAATGCTGTAATTTAAAAAAAATCCATTTATTTAGTACGTGAAAACAAATGGCTGCGACAATAGTAAGTAAGGTTAGGCTAGATTAAAAAAAAAGACAATATTTCCGGTAAAATTTTCAAAAAAATAGTTGAATTTTAAAAAAGTAGAAATTTTAGGAAAAAACGAAATTTTGGAAAAATGCTGTAATTTAAAAAAAATCGATTTATTTAGCACGTGAAAACAAATGGCTGTGACAATAGTAAGTAGGGTTAGGCTAGTTTTGGAGAAAAACTCAAAAAAGTCAATATTTACGGTGAAATTTTCACAGAAAATAGTTGAATTTTAAAAAAGTAGAAATTTTAGGAAAAAACGAAATTTTCGAAAAATGTTTTAATTAAAAAAAATCGATTCATTTAACCCGTGAAAGCAAATGGCTGTGACTAAGGTAAGTGGGGTGAGGCTAGATTTGAAAAAATCCCAATATTAAAAACATCGAAATTTGTAAAAATATCGAAATTATAAATTTTGAAAAATGTCGAAATTCCAAATAATCTTGAGAAATATTTGAATTGTAAAATATCTGGAAATGATAAGAAATAAGGCAATTTTTAAATGAAATTAAATTTTTTAGAAAATTTTGAAATTTCTAAGCCAAGATTTTTAAAAAAGTTAAAATTATTAAAAGGAAAAAGTTTTTTTAAAGTTTAATCCATTCACAAAGGGTAACCCCATTATGCCTTCAAAGCACTGCAAGTAGGATGGGGAAACAAGGATAGAAGGCGATGAGCCAAGGATTGGTTGTAATTTTTTGGGAAAATTCCGCGTTCCATAGCTTGGAAGTTCTATATTTGGCAAAGATGAAATTAAAAAAAAATCCAGCTTCCAAAAAACTCGACATTTGTAAACGGAAATTTTCAAAAAGACCGAAAAACTATATCAAAATTATCAAAGCAATCAATCCGAAAATTTTTGAAAATAACTAAATTTAGAAAGTGAAAATTTTCAATAAAATAAAAATCAAGCGAAATTTTGAAAAAATAAATTGAAATTTGGTAAACATATCAATCTTTTGCAAAAAAAGAAATTTTCAGAAAAATCGAAAGTTTACAAAAAAGACTGGAAATTTAAAAAACTATATCAAAATTATCAAAGTAATCAATCCGAAAAATTTAGAAAGTCAAAATTTTCAATAAAATAAAAATCAATAGAAATTTTGAAAAAATTAAAATTTTGAAATAAATTGATATTTGGTAAATATATCAATCTTTTACAAAAAAGATATTTTCAGAAAAATCTAAATTTAACAAAAACAATAATTTTGAAAAATCAAAATGTTTAAAAATGTCGAAGTACTAAAAAAATCGAATTTAAAAAAAATTGACATTTTGGAAAACAAGGCATTTTCAGGAAGATTAAAAGTTAAAAGAACCAATTTTGAAAAAATAAAAAGGCAAAATACTAAAAAAAGCGTCAACATTTTCAGTGAAATAAAATTTTGGTGGAACGGATTGCTCCTTGGTTATCTTTAAAAATTGAATACAAATCTTGTTCCCTGAAACCAAGAAAAGTTAAAAAACACAACAGAGGTTGCTCTAACGCGTTTCGATAGCCAAGCAATTAGTAAAATAAAAATTTTTAAGGCCAGTTCAAATTTTGAAAAAGAGTCTGTTGATAAAATGTCAACTTTTCACAAAAAAAATATTTTCAGGAAAATCGAAAGTTAACAAAAAAGCAATTTTGGAAAAAACACAATGTCTTAAATTTTCGAACCCCTAAAAAAAGCGAAATTTCTTTCAAAAAGATACATTTTTAAAAAATCAAAATTTTCAAAAAAATCAAAATATCAAAGTTTTGAAAAAAGGTATAAATTTTCAAATGGTGAAAATTCTAAAATTCAGATTTTGAAGTCGAAAGTCAAAACGTAAATTTTGACAAGAAGTCGAAATTTTCGGAAAAAAGTTTATAATTTTGAAATACAATCCTAATTTTAAAAAAATACAATTTTTTAAAAAATTTGACATTTTAAAAAGTCTTCGTTTCGTCAAGCTCTCTAGAATTTTCGAAAGAGAAAGTTTTAAAAAAGTCGACATTATCAGAAAAGTCGAAATTTTTAAAAAAGTGAAATTTTGAAAAATCGAAATTTTGGATAGTTGAAAAAGAATTATAAAGCGAAAGTTCTGAAAAAGTTTAAATTTCGATAAAAAATTCCAAATTTGAAAATGAAGTCGGAATTATAGTAAAATTCACTAAAAAAACTCGACATTCTGATTTTTCCAGAGAAGTTGAAATTTCAGGAATTTTAAATTAAAAAATTGAAATGTTTAAAAAAATTTTTTTAAAAAGAATAACTGTTCGATAGGATGAATAACAGTAAAAAAATCGTAATTTTCATTAAAGTGAAGAGGTCAAAATTTTGAAGAAAGATGAAATTTTCGAAAAAGCCGGAAGTTTGAAAGAGGTGAAATTTTAAAACTCAAAATTCGAAAGTCAAAACTTTGAAAAAGTCGAAATTTCAAAAAAAATAAACTTAAAAAGGCAGAAATTTAAAAAAAAGTGATATTTAAAAAATCATTTTTTTCAAACAAATTAAAGTAGTTACTGTCAAATAGTTAATGGGATCGGGTAACATATAAGCTGATCCCTAGATTGAAATACAAAACTTGTCCCCTGAAATCAAGAAAGGTTAAAAAACACAACAGAGGTTGCTCTAACGCGTTTCGATAGCCAAGCAATTAGTGAAAAAAAAAAGTGAAATAAAATTTTTGTGGAATGGACTGGTCCTTGGTTATCTTCAAAAATTGAAACCAAGCAATTAGGGAAATAAACATTTTTAAGACCAGTTCAAATTTTGAAAAAGACTCGTTGGATAAAATGTCAATCTTTCACAAAAAAAAATATTTTCCGAAAAATCGAAAGTTAACAAAAAACCAATTTTGAAAAAATGAAAATATTTAAAATTCTCGAACTCCTAAAAAAGCGAAATATCTTTCAAAAAGATACGTTTTTAAAAAGCCAAAATTTTCAAAAAAATCAAAGTTTTGAAAAAAGGTATAAATTTTCAAATGGTGAAAATTCTAAAAACCAGACATTCATCGAAAAAACTAAATTTGGAAAAGTAGACATTTTGAAAAAAGGGGGTCAAAATTTAAAAAACGGATAATTTTAAAAAATTTGTAATTTTGAAATTGTTCAAGGTTTTGAAAAGAAATTGAAATGAGAAGTGATTAATTAATGTGTTTATTTATCAAAATTTTTCAATCTAAATTTGCAAAAAATTCAAAATATAACAAAGTTCGAAAGGTAAAGTTTAAAACTTTGTGAAAGAAGTTATAATTTTCTGGAAAACAATATTATTGCCGTAAATTATTGTTCTCTGCTTAGGATTTCGGAGAGTTTCCTCCTTAGTTCTAAGCCTACCTTAAGGTTGTAGAGGGAGTGAAGATAATGTAGCGAAATGTAAATTATAGAATTTAGTACGTAATAAAATTTTCTAGAAAGATCTGATAAGGAGAAAGCGGCCGCGATAACGAAGCAACGGCAGATAAGGGTTCCAGAAATTTCGGAAAACGATAAGCCTTATCTGCCGAAGAGTTCTAGAAGCCGGGAGCCAAAACTATATAAGGCGGTCGTCTTTTCCTCGAAATAGTTAGTTAGAGTCAGTCAGTGTAATTAGTGGGTTAGTAGTTAGAAGTGAATAAGTAAGTTCAGTATTCAGTTGTAGTGTTCCGAGTTTAGTTTGGTAATAAAGTGGGTATTATTCAATTCACGTGTTAATAATCAATTCTATGCGTCTCAGAAATTTCGAAAATCTGCCGAAAAGTTCTAGAAGCCGAGAGCCAAAACTATTTAAGGCGGTCAGCTTTCCCTCAAGTTGGTTAGAGTCAGTCAGTGTAATTGGTGAGTTAGTAGTTAGAAGCAAATAAGTGAGTTCATTATTGAGTTGTAGTGTTCCGAGTTTAGTCTGGTAATAAAGTGGGTCTTATTCAATTCACGTGTTAATAATAGTCTCGAACCGATAAGCCCGTAACAATATTTACTTGAAATATTGACTGTCATTTTGTTGACGTAAAAGGAAAAATTTCGAAAATTCTTTTTATCGGGGAATTAGTATTTTTATTGAGTGCTTTGGCCAAAATTCGGCCCCCTGCGTGTTGTACATGCAAAACAACACTCGTTAGAGCGCCCCATAACTTGACATGACTTCATATGCAAGTAGAATGCAACCTAAACTCAGTATGCAGCCCTCTAAGCTTGTATAGTGGTATATAGGTAGTCGAACTACCAACAGATGAACCGCAAACCATTAGCAAAAGGTTGGTTGCTCTCTAGGAAGGTCCCAGAAGACTAGATTTTAATGTATAGACCCATAAGTTTGAACATATATCAGATTCGGAGTTTGGAAACCAAGGACCGATTTCGATCTTATTAGATTACGTCAGTTTGGTATATCCAATTCGAATTGTAACAAATGTTCATCTTAAAATTTCAGAAACGCGATGGGAAAGTGAAAAGTTTGTGGTGAAATTTCGTTTTTAGCTACATAATTTTGACTTTATCCTAAAACAAACTTTGAGATTCAAATCAAATTAAAATGTATATAAAAAGAGTATCTCTCTGAAAATGATAGCTTGGCTGCCCAAACGCATTAGAGCAACCTTTGTTGTGTTTTTTAATCATTCTTTGTTTTAGGGGACAAGATTTTTATTTCAAAAAGTAAAAAATTAAACATTTAAAAGTAAATGACGAATTTGCACAATAGAAAAAACAAAATCTGTACAATTTGGATTAGTTTCAAAAAATTTTACCATTTTTCTCGAAATTGCCAGGTTTTCACGTATTACAATCTATTCCACTTATTTTTCTTTCTGGGATTGATTACCCCATATTGCAATTATAAGCAAAGTGCTGTGTTAATGAAGTAAAACTTTAATGTTCAAACATATAAATGCAAAAAAAATGTAGCGTTACTTTTATGCAAAGTGATAACAAATACATTCGTCTTAAGGTGTGATTTCTAATCTGGTCGGCTTATTTTTTTAAACATTTTTGTTGTGTAATCCGCCCAGTAAACAGTCTAGACCGAACCATTATTTACATCTAAAGAAGGTCGAAGTTTCACGATCTCATTAGAGATAAATAGGTGTAAATTAAGCGGACAATTGGCAAGTCTAAAAAACTTTAAAAAAGTAATCCATCACTTTTAGTTAACTGATATGACATGACCGAATTAGGTAATTGACATATACGAATATGTGAGTTAATCTTGACCTGTGGAAGACGTAATTAGGCTGCTTTGTTCGTAATTGTCTGAGAAGGGGGGGGGGAAGTGCAGTACAGTACACGGAATTAGGTGGATGATAAAAATCGCGGATAATCCAAAAATAATCATAATAATAATAAAAATGAGGGTTAAGAATAAGAAATAAGTATGTATTAAAAACAAAACTTTTACAATTTTTAGAATCATTTGATATTTGTGATGACTAAAAAAAAAGTTTATTATCCCAACAATAGTTCTAGTTCTGAAATAGTCGTATAGGCTTTTACACCTTTCAGCACTGAGACCCATTAGGATCTTTTGTGCAGACTTTAATTTTTTTTAATCATTGTCCAAGACGTTTACACTTTTTACATAGTCTACTATCTTTTTAGGAGCTGTTTCTCTTATTTCTTGGGGTGTCAGGGTCACCCTTTCAAGAAATTTGAGCCTTTTACAGGACTGGGCCATGCATTCGCATAGCAGGTGTTCTGTTGTTTCTGTTGCTGCGTTACAGAATCTGCAGTCTTCATTATTCACTTTTTCCATCTGCTTAAGGTGATACTTTACTGGAAACTATCCTGCGAAAAGTGGAATTTCTTCTTATTCTTAAGTCGTTCCTGTTCAGTTCGAGAAGCTGCTCACGTTTCTTTTTTGAGATAGTGATGAACTTTTTTGACTGTCTTAGGCCTGCAGTTTTCCTCCAGTATGAGAGCCTTTGGTTTGTCTTCCAAGTGACTGTTTCATTTGTTGCGTGGCTTTTTGTTAGACCACAGTGACTGAGGCCTCTTGCAAGTGTACCTACCTCTTCGTTCTCTTCTATGCCTTGATGCCCTTGAACCCACATCAAAATTACTTTGTTGTTTGCAGCCAGTTGCTTCAGAAATTGTTTGCATTCTCAGGCCATTTTTGACTCGGTTCTAAAGGACTTTAAAGTCTTTAATGCAGCCTGGCTATCCGAAACGATATAAACCTGTATGTTTCTAAGTCCTTTTTGAAGGCACTCTTTTGGGCACAGAGTTATAGCAAGCAGTTCTGCTTGGAAAATTGTGGGAGTGTTTCCTAGGGGTTCAGAGAGTCTTAAACTAGGACCCCATATTTCTAGTCCTACTCCTTCTGTTTGTTTGGATCCGTATGTGTACCATTTGTATCCGTCTGTATACCATTTGGATCCGTCTTTGTACCAGACAGAGGCGTTGTTTTCCCAACATTAACTCTAATAACCAAAAAAATATCAATTAAGTCCAAAGCGCCAAATTCTTTCTTGTCGAATTCGCTATATTTATAACGACCAAAAAAAAGCTCATGAATTGAACAGAAGGCACTTAGTCTAATCTTGTATACTCTTTTTTTTGTCAAATGAATGATTTTTCCGTTGCAATTTTTTTCCTGTCGTCCCATAAATAAGTAACGACTAAACGACTAACGGCTAACGAAATTCATCATAGACATAGACAGCCACAGACCCTCAAGGGGTCCATGGACCCCAGGTTAAGAAACCCTGATTTAAGGTGTTCAACTGAATTATCGTATTAAAACTTTTTATTTAAAGTGAGCATCGCTATATGACTTAATAATAATACTAATAAGATTTAATAAAGAGGACTAGCGAAGTGCATTTACATGCAGCAATGGACGTTTTATAGTATGCCATTTATGCCAGACGATGGCTCAGGCTCAGGCACACAACCGAGACGTACGACTTTATGCAAACTAGGCAGCGCAGCGCACAGGCGAACCAGAAACGTTATTTTAGAAGCTTTTATTGCCATTGTAAACGGTAACGAGCAAATTCCTGTTTGTCACATACAAATAATTCTGGGTATTAAATAAAAGTGAAACCCTCCGGCTAGCTAGCTCAAGAAGTAGTTGTGCACCGAGCAGGTTCATAGAGCGATACCAGTTGATAAACAAGCGGCAGGATCGTGACCGAGGGGACGTTATTATCCATAAGTGCACGACCGTGCCACAATAAAACACCTTAGCGGCTGAATTAGAGCCGAGAGATAGGCGGTATCACGACTGCCGCCTCTGGTTCGAGCTTAATGCCCAAGAAGAGAGTACACATGGAAACACAGGTGCCGCTGAAATAACGAGGATGAGCCAGCGATACGCTAATTAGAAACAAAATTCTAATCACGACGTCGCTACATCATAGAGCGAAACTGATTCAGAAACGCTGGAACTTAATGAAGAAGCCATTTGGCTCCTAGAAACGAAGCTGATCAGATCCAAGTCCCACATGATTGATGCTCTGGATCAGGGGCCTACAAACTTCAAATTCAAATTAAATGCTAACCTACATGCACTGAAAATTTTAGACATTTCAAGGAAAAAAGTTTTAATTTTGTAAAATAATTTCAAAGGTTGTTGTAGAAAATTATAAAGGGACTTGGGGAATATTTCAGTAAAATATCCAAGAAAATGTTGTATTGATGTAAAAATGCATTTTGTTTCAAAAAGCGACCATAAATACAAAAAATGCAAAATGCATTTTTTCCAGGCTTTATTATTAGCTTTGAAATAGTTAAAAATCGTTTGCCAAAAAACAAACGTTTTCATATGTCGCAAAATTTGAACTAAAGCTGCATTTAGATTAGACACTTTATTCCGTACATTTGTCTCTGACATAAGTGTCAACTATCCTGAGAGAAGCTATCCGAGACTTATCTACACAGCTGGAAGGAGGTAGCTTATCTCAGGATGCACTTAGATTTTACACTTTATTCCGGATCTCTCTGATATAAGTGTCAACTATACTGAGAGAAGAGACTTATGTAAACAGCTGGGAGGAGATAGCTTCTCTCAGAATAGTTGACACTTATGTCAGAGAGAAAATATATTTATGTCAGAGAGAAATATACATAATAAAGCGGTTAGTGTAAACACACCTTCCGGATACCTGACCCTTATGTCAGAGGGAAAATATATTTTATGTCAAATACGGAATAAAGTGTCTAGTGTAAACGCATCCTAATGCAAAAGTTTGTCGCTAACAGAAAAAGGAACCGCTGCTTTAGATATATCACTACATATTGATAGCCCAAAAGAAGAACTTCCCACTGTGCTGGGAAGCATCACACGAAGGATTACAAGTGGCCGAGGGAAAAACCAGCAAAGTACGCCAACTGCATAGGCGACCATGTGGCGAGCTGCAGGGGATGCCCTGCTTTTCCAGCGCCGAAGAAGCAAAAGGCCACTCAGGAGAAGACCCCAACTTCGAAAGCCAAACAGCAAACGGCAAAGGCAACAGTCAACCTCCAAAGGCTGCGCCGAAACCGGTCGGAACGTCCAACACAAAGGTAAGTGGAAACACTTATGCCTCAATAGTTGCAGGTGGCGCAAAGAAGGTCCCAAAGAAGACTTCTTAAACGACAAATCAAGTCGTATTGGACTTGATTAGATAATCTCTCTGAAACACTAATGGAGAGACGCCAAGAAAGGAGAGTTACCGAAGGAAATCCTGCTTGTCGCCAGCACATCAAGGCAGTTTTCTGGAACTGCAACGGATTCCAAGGCAACAGGAACGAACTCAAAGTTTTGGCAAAGGAAAACGACCTGGACGTACTGATGCTGAACGAAACCAAGATGACGTTGAGATCTAAGGATCCCAAAATCCGAGAGACCGCAGAGACAGACCTGGCCCAAAAGGAGGTACGGCTATTTATGTAAGTAGAAAGTTAACTCATTTTGCCGCAGGCACTCCAGAGTTGAAAAAGCTGGAAGGAATTAGAGTAACAATTCAAATGGCGCAGGGACCTCTGATGCTGGTGTCTTGTTACTCCAGAACCAACGCCCGCACGGAGACAGACTTGACACGCATCTTCGAAATAAACAATAACAATGTTATTGTAGCAGGAGACGTTAATGCCAAAAACGTCGAGTGGGGCAGCAGTGCCAACAACAGTAACGAGAGGACACTTCAAAGGTTCACAGCACAGAACGGAATCGATGTAATGGCTCCAGAAAAACCAACCCATCATCATCTCGCCACAGGAATACCAGATGTCCTGGGCGTTGCACTGATGAAGGATGTTCGATACACTGTTGAGTTAACATCAGTTGATGAGCTCAGCTCGGATCACAACCCAGCGATGATGATCATCGGAGATGATCGTGGACCCAAGCCTCCAGAGACCTGCAAGAAAACAAACTGGGTACAGTTCAGGGAGTATCTAGCAGCAAACTTGGAAGAGCCTGGAGAGATCAATGCAAACGATGATATCAACGAAGCGATGAAAAAACATAACAGATTCAATTCTGGCCGCGACCAAAACTTTACCGCTTATAGAAGGAAGGGAACCAGTGCCAAATCACTTGGTGGGGCTGATTAGAAGGAAAAATTATGCCAGGAAGAAAGCAAGGCGGACCAATCTGCAAGCAGATAAGGCAGAAGTCAATAGGCTTATCCACGAGCTCAGGTATGAGCTCCGAGAACACAAGATTTCTAAGTTTCAGGAACACCTAAGAAGTTGCAACCTCGAAACTAAATCAGATCTCTTGCGCACAGCCAAAGCTTTAAGAGGACCTCCCACCGATACACGGACCTTAAGGAATGGCTTACTTAGATCAGGATAAGGCCGCAGCTTTCGTTAAGACCTTTGAACGACACTGTCAGGCCACACTTGAAGAAGTGGACTTAGACTTCGTAAAGGAGGTGGAAGAAGAGGTTAAGTTCTTCAGGAGGAAGTGCCAGAAGAAGACGACGTCATCCAACCTACTAACGAGGAGGAAATCCAAAGCTTTCTGCGCAAGCTAAAGTCAAAAATTCTCCAGGCTAGACGGAATTTCAAACCAAGCTCTCTTCCGAACTAAGCTGTCAAATACTTTGGAGCAATAGTCAATTCCATGTTTAAGTACCGGTATTTTCCCACAGGATGGAAGACTCCAAACGTTATCTTGATTCCTAAGCGCCAGGTAAGCATGAAAAATTTTCCCAAAATTACAGGCCAATTAGCCTCTTATCCAACTTGGGTAAGGTGGCTGAAGAGATTTTGAGGAAGCGTTTGCAGAACATCATCAGCCATCGCGACATCATTCCTAAGGAACAATTTGGGTTCCAACCTATGCACTCTGCCTTAGACTAGCTGCTGAGAGTGGTTGAAACAATCACTCAACACATGAACTGAAACCAGGTAGTTGAGGCTATTTTCTTTGACATCTCCAAGGCATTTGACACAGTTTGGCACCAAGGAAGGACTAGTCTACAAGATGCACCAGTTTGGAATACCTCTAACAATAGTTTAAATGGTAAGTTCGTTCCTGGACCAGCGCTCATTCAGAGCAAAGGTGGGACAGGAACTATCAACCAGTTTAGGCTACAGTTTGGGGTGCCTCAAGGCTCTGCCTTGTTACCTCTGCTGTATTCTCTGTTCACAGCAGACATCCCGAGAACCAATCCAACAATCAACTACACCTTATTGGCAACTTATGCAGACGACACAGCTTTGGTGGCGTACTCTTGCAATCCAGAGTTGGTCACCAGACGACTTCAGGAGGCAACAGACAGTCTACTAGATTACTTCGGTCAATGGGGAATCCAAGTCAACGCAGACAAGACCCAAGCAGTCTTTTTCACCCGAAGAAGATTCCAACCATATGGACATGTAAATGTTCATGGGCAAAACGTCGACTGGAGACTTCAGGTAAAGTATCTAGGTGTAATTCTTGATAAAAGAATTATACTTCAGACACACATCGATTATGCAGTGTCCAAAGCCAAAATGCTGAAGGGACTGCTGCAAGCGATGATTGGTAGAAATAGTAACCTGTCCATTGGACTTAAAGTGTTACTATACAAATCAATCATAAGACCAGCGATGACCTACGCATCTGCAGCTTGGTCACAAACGACTGATAATCAGATGAAGAAGCTCCAGGTGTTCCAGAACGTCTTTCTAAGACAAGTCATGGACGCTCCATGGTTTGTGAGAAACACTTAACTCCATACGAAAGCTGAACTATCTTTGGTAAGAAATTTTCTTAGGGAAATTAATTCCAAGGCGATGGTGAGAGCGGAAACCCATCCCAATGAACTAGTTAGACAGGCAGTGGATTACGATCCAAACGTCCGAACCAGGATCAGAAAACCAAGGATGGTCCTTTAGGCTACGACTTCCATTTTGCAAAATTTTTGTTTTGTTTGTTTCTTATGTTTCAGGCAAAACAGCTTACAATAGTGCTGCAGCTCTATTGTACTGTTCCGACGGAGGGATTGGGGGCAAGGGCCCGGGCCGAAGAAGTAGAGTTTTTTAGTCGGTATCCGTAGTTTGAGCGGAAGTCCGACACTATCTGGGTACCTTCCCAGATGTCCTTAACGGATTTCCCCTACTTCAAAAAAAAGAACTTTGCACATTACTTCAATGTTTCGCAAACTACTATTCCGTTCAAGTTTGGAAAGAGTTTTTTTTTTGGTAGCGTTAACTTCTAAAATTAATTAATTAGATTTCCTAATAGTACAGGGTGAGCGAAACTCGATGTCTCAGCTCTATTATAAGACAAGAAAAAGCGATACAAGAAATCTGAAAAAAGGTTCTCAAATTGAATTAAATAAGGTCCATTTTAGGTCAAATTTGTATATTTTTCCAGATCTGGAAACCAAAGTAATGACGTCATTGAACTTTCTTTTTTCAGAAACATACCTGTATTTTTGCATATTCAAAAAGAATTAGTTTTTCTAAACAAATTTTGTTAACAAAAAAATGTTGTATCTTTTTTGGCTAAAAATTTATAAGCCATTTTATTGTAAGAAAAGAATATTATCAAAAATTCGTAATAATTACGATTTAAACAAGTAGCCTTTGGAAATGCAATAAATCAAAAATCAAAATATAGGGGCATCTGTCAATAATTGAACTAATGGTTGACAAACATTTTCTGTTAACATTTAACTTTGAAAAACTTTCACGTTAATGATATACAGGGTCTGTCAGAAAGAAAAGGCCAACGCTAAACTGAAGATACTAGACACTAAACAATTACGATTGAGCTCAACATGCCTTATACCAATGTGGCTGGTTTAAGAGATACAGGGCGTTTAAATTTAAATTTTATTCTGAAAGTTGTTAATAATTGAGAAAGTTTTGATGTTATTAATTTAATATTTGGGAATTTTATGTTTTTTGGTGTAGAAATTACGAATTTTCAATTTATATTGACGTTTCTTCCAGAGGGCACTAGTCTCACATAATCATTTACGTAAATTAAAACACATTTTTTTTATCTGTTGAGTTATACTTAAAACAAGTAGACAATATAAAAGAACGATCAATTTTACAAAGAAAGGGTACTCTTTTTTAAGTTGTCTAAAGCCAACGGTTTTTAGGATATTTTCATCTAAATGTTTCAATGTATTTTTTTATCATTTTTATTAAATTTACAGCACCGAAACTTTCTCAATTATTAGGAAGTTTCAGAATAAACTCTAAACTTTGAAGACCCTGTATCTCTTAAACCAGTCGCATTAGTGTAAGGGATGTTGAGCTCAATCGTTATATTTTAATGTCTAGTATCTCCAGTTTTTGGCCCATTCTTTCTGATTTACCCTGTATTATTTATTAGTTTATGGGGAATTTCAAAAAAAACCTAAAAGAGCAGGTGAATACTCTCTGAGCTACTCCGACCATGTTATTCCAAACTTAAAAATATTTCATAGATTTGTCTCCAAAGCCTGTTCGATTGCAAATTTTTAATAATACATTTTTAACAATAAATTTGCTTATAACTTTTGAACGGAAAAATATACCAAATTTTTTTTATAGAATTTGGTAGGAAACATTAATTCTTTTTAAATGTGGAAAAATATAGGTATATTTCTGAAAAAAAATTAATGACGTTATTATTTTGGTTTTCATGATCTGAAAAAATATGCAGATTTAGCTTAAAATTGAACTTATTCAATCCAGTGTAAGAATCTCTTTTCAGATGTCCTACATCGTCTTTGCTTTTCTTATAATAGCGCCGAGACATCGAGTTTCGCTCACCCTGTACAACTCACAGGTTAAAAGTCAAAATATCAATGAATTATGAGATTTTTGTTCATTACATTTCAGTCTACTGAAACTTTTTTTTAGATTCAAAAACAAACGTAATAGTTTCTCTACAAATATGAATCGAATGCCTTCGAAGATTTTATCGTCGGAAAAGAAAGCTTTTGTGTTTGGTCACGATTATCGGACAGTGGCCAATTGTTAAATAACCACTTGCCCCAAAGACATCTCATGATCCCACGACTCGTTATATAATGAATCGTTTCAGTCGAATGAAACTAGATCACACGCAGTTTTCGATAATTCAAATATTACTCCACCGTCGACAAATTGAGTTAATTTCAACTATATGTGTCGTATATATTTATCCTTGCTTGATAAACGAGGGTGTCAATGGGGGTAATTGCGATGGGGTGCACTTGATAGATGACTTTTCAACTGGCCTGGGAACATTCCAAACTTACAAATGCCGCCCGTCATTTTCGACGTAGCAAATAATGGAAAATTGGTTGGAAGAAGCCATAGGGTGCGCTTAGATTAGACACTTTATTCCGTACATTTCTTTCTGTCAGTGTAGTGTCAACTATTCTGAGAGAAGCTATCCGAGACTTATCTACATAGCTGGGAGAAGATAGGAGAGATGACACTTCTATCAGAGAGAAAATATATATTATGTCAAAGAGAAATATACGGAATAAAGTGTCTAGTATAAACGCACCCTTAAACGTAGTACAATTTCGTCAGCAACTAGTCAAAACATCTCTATGTAAAAAAAATCAGATGCAATGCTGCCCTCAGTTAGTCCATGTACATTTTTAAGAAATGCGAAAGTGTGTACAACTGAATAAGATTTAAAGCAACCACACCATTATGTAATGCAGGTCTTTGAGTAATCATTATTGCATTCGATATTTACGAGTTTTATAGATGCTCAGCCGGCAGTCAGTCCCACCTCTTCTTTTATTTCTTCCACGAAAAACGTTTTTTTGCGCCAAGCAAACGCGTACTCAAGGCCTTCTGGATTGTTACGTTACCATATAAGGCGTATCGTTACGATTCGACCACCTTAATGTAAATATATCATCTGCTTTATGTCTTGTTTTATGGTTGTCTTTGATAATTTAATTAAAGACCCCGACAATCTGCAACAACATTACATTCATCTTATTCGTAGTATGAAAATGACGACTTGGGGAAAAATCTTAGAAAGAGACTAGATAAATGTGCAACATAAAGTTGGATCCACAAAAACAATTATTTTTGTCATAAAAAGTTAAATTATATTTACGGTTTTTGCACTCTATTTGAAGAGTTTAAGATGCACGCAAACGCCTGTGTAATAGCATACACAAACAAAATAACTATTTACGTCACAAAATAAGTAAAGTTGCGTGAAAAAACCTTTTTTTTTAATCTCGAAATACAGCGCACTACACAAATGTTTATTGACGTCGATCCAGTCAAATATTGTGAATATTATCCGAAAATTTTTCCAAACGATGAGCTTTGTCAAATGCCCTATTCGTCAATTTGGTCTTAACATTTCCAGTTTTTTAGTATTTCACCATTTGAACATTTTCTACATTTTCTTCGTGACGTGTGTAGGGATGCAACGTCGTTCAAAAAAGCCTCGATGTTTGAACATTGATATTTTTATCAATGAAAGATCGATATTTCAAACATCGGTATTAGGTACCGATACATCGATGTTTCGTCGATGTTTTTTAAATATTTAATTGGGAGTTTAAGCAATCAAAATTAGGAAATTGTAGAAAAGGCATCAATTTAAAAAGAAATTTTTAGTTTAATTGAAATTTCGACTTTTTTCTTGTAATTTTGTGATTAAAGCTGAAATTTCGACTTTATCTCGAAATTTCGAATTTTTTCTCGAAATTTCGAATTTTTTCTCGAAAATACCACTTTTTTCTCAAAATTTTGCCTTTAATCCCGAAATTTTGACTTTTTTCTAGAAATTCTGGATTAAAATCAAAATTTCGACTCTAATCCCAAAATTTCTACCATAAGTATATATGAAATTTACGTTAGGCATACAATATTGGTAGATGGCAGTAGGGTGTGTTCAGTTATTTGAATTATTAATAGCCAAAATTTTGACTTTTTTCTCGAAATCTTTAGGTTAAAGTTGAAATTTTGACTTTAATCTTGGAAGTTTGAGAAAAAAAGTTGAAATTTCCACTCAAAAATCGCCTTAAACTCGAAGTTTCTAATATTTATTTTTTTAAATTGATGGCCTTCCTACGCCTAATTATTTGTTATGAAATGTCAATTATTTTTCTTTCGAATTTAATTTTTTTTATTCTTAATGGTAGACCCTTATTGACCGGAAATATTATGTTTTTTTTTTCAATTTATGTAACATTTCTTCGGCCCAGTTTGGAAATATTTAAATTTTTATGGTTTGTTCACAATTTTATAAACAGTTTTTGAAATCCGACTACGTGACATTTAAATTTATTGAAAACGTCACTTCATGACAGTTCACAAGTTAGGAGGTTAGTTTATTTTATATAGAATAGGAATAATGAAAAATAGGAGACCAAAAATTAGATATGGAAGAAAAATTAAAAATTTGTTTTTTTGATAAATTAGGAAAATATAAAAAAATACATAAAAAAGGTTGTAGCACTGGACATCGATGTTTCGCTTTCATTTGAGCTCCTCAGCAGTGCATAACATGGAAAGGGAACAATGAGGAAGAAATACTTAAAAATAAAAATTTATTTTTTAAATATAAAAAAGAAAAATAAAGAAATTTTAACATGAATAGACGTTTTAAAATTTTTAACACAGTAAATTAATGATGAAACGTCTATTCATGTTAAAATTTCTTTATTTTTCTTTTTATATTGTAACGTAATGTAAATAGATGAAATAGGATTTAGAATAGAATTGTAGAATTTAGTAAATAAAAAAAGTTTCTAGAAGGATCTGATCAGGGGAAAGCGGCCGCGATAACGAAACAAATGGCAGATAAGCGTTCCAGAAATGTCGGCAAACGATAAGCCTTATCTGCCGAAAAGTTCTAGAAGCCGGGGGCCAAAACTATAAAAAGGCGGTCAGCTTTCCCTCGAGTCAGTCAGTTAGAATCAGTATAAATAGTGAGTTAGTAGAAGTCAATAATAAGTGAGTTAATTGTCAATTGTGGTGATCCAAGTTGAGTTCAGTAATAAAGTGGGTCTTATTCGATAAGTGTAATCAATTCGAACCGATAAGCCCGTAACAATATTTTAAATTTTTTTTTTATTTTTAAGTATATCTTCCTCATTGTTCCCTTTCCATGTTATGCACTGCTGACGAGCTCAAATGAGAGCGAAGCATCGATGTCCAGTGCTACAACCTTTTTTATGTATTTTTTTATATCTTCCTATTTATCAAAAAAACAAATTTTTAATTTTTCTTCCATATCTAATTTTTGGTCTCCTATTTTTCATTATTCCTATTCTATATAAAATAAACTAACCTCCTAACTTGTGAACTGTCATGAAGTGACGTTTTCAATAAATTTAAATATCACGTGTCGGATTTCAAAAACTGTTTATAAAATTGTCAACAAACCATAAAGATTTAAATATTTCCAAACTGGGCCGAAGAAATGCTAAATAAATTGAAAAAAACACTGTATTTTTTTATTTATTTTTTTCCTCCAAAATTTTATTAGTAAACCCAAAATCTACGTTCTTTGCACCGAAAATTACGTTTAAAGATTATTGTTTTCAAAAAAAAGTAGACATTTTGTGATTGCAGCCCTACATTTAAAGATTAAAGGGTTTCAAAAACATCTGGATTTTCAAATAAAGACACTTTTTCAAAATTTCAATCTTTTTGAAAATATTCAAACATTTTGGCTCTTTAAAAGACAACCATTTATCTTTTTTTTTAAATTTTAACTAATCGGGACTTTTCCATTTTCTAACATTTCTACTCCTCATTTCTAGTTGTTTTGGAGGTTTAGAATTTTTTGATAATTTTCACTGCTTTTCAATATTCGGACGCTTCAAAATTTTCGGTTTTTTTTTAAATTAACTAAACATGTTTCACTTTTTTAAATCTCCACATTGCTTTAAAACGTTGATTACCTGTTTTTTGAAATCCGGATTATTTTTCAAAATTTCAACTTTTCCAAAAGTTTTTTTGAAAATTTCTTTATTTTGTTAAAACCTTTGAATTTTTTGAAAAGGTCGACTCTTGACAGTATTTTTTCAAAATGTTGACATTATTTTTCCAAAGTTTGTTTTTTTGAAATTCTAATTTGCTATGAAAATTGCGAAAAATTTCAAAATTTCGTAATTTTTCCAAATTTCGACTTTCAAAAATTTCCACTTTCTCATTTTGCTTTCATTTAAGAATGTTGATTGTTTTTAAATCGATTCTTCGTAAAAATTTGGAATATTTTGTTGCATTTTAAGGTTTTTGATTTACTTCGAAAATTTGAACTTTTTCATAATGTTGATTTTTTTCAAACATATTGACTTTTTTTGAAGATCTTAATTTTTTTTGAAAATCCTAAATTTTGTTGGAAGCTTCGACATTTTTTTAAATTGTATTTCTTTTTGAAATTTGTGACCTTTTAACTTTTTTCTCAAAATTTTAACTAACAAAAATTTCGAAATATTTGATAATTTTGACTTTTTTCGGAATTTGGGATTTTTAAAAGTTTAGGTTATTAGGAGATTTCACTGCAAATTCCTAATTTTTTAAAATCTCGACATTTTGTTTTTTAATTTTATTTAACATTTCTTCGGCCCAGTTTGGCAATATTTAAATTTTTATTGTTTGTTGACAATAGTCTAAACAGTTTTTGAAATATGACTTCTTGATATTTAAATTTATTTAAGAATGTCACCTCAAAAACTGTTTAGAATATTGTCAACAAACAATAAAAATTTAAATATTTCCAAACTGGGCGGAAGAAATGTTAAATAAAATTAAAAAACATAATTTTTCCGCTCAATAAGAGTTCACCATGAAGAATCTCGACATTTATTGAAAATTTGGAATATTTTTAAATTTTAGACTATTTTTTAAAATATAAACTGTTTGTTTTTCGAAAATTTGGACATTTTTAAAAAAGTTGGTTTTATTTAAATCCTTAAGTGTTTTGGAAGTTTTCTATAAAGCTAAAACATTTTTCAAAATTTTGACCTTTTTGAAATTTTTGACTTTTTGGAGAATTTCCACTTTTTTAAAATTTCGACTTTTTTTGAAATTTTTCAAAATTTCTACTTTTTTAAAGATTTTGAATGTTTTTGAAAGATCTATTTATACAGGGTGAACCATAAGTAATGGTACATAGACCAAGAGTAGATTTTTCGTATGAAAATAACGTGATTTAGCCACATTTACCTTATACCAAAAGTTGATATTAACAGAGATGCAGGGTGTCAAAGTTGAAAAAAAATTGTAACGTTTTCGCATAAGTGATGAACACATTTCACTATAGACAAGAAATTTGGCATAATTTGGTCAAGAAATTCTAATTTGCTAACAGATTGTCAGTATCTCATAGGGGGCGCCACCTGCGCCACCTTGTATTATTCTAAACCATCATAACTTTTTTGTGCCTTTATGTACACTTATTTTAAATGGATATTTTTATTTACCTACATTTTTTAAGTAAAAAAGGTATACTTTCTAAATGTTGATACAAGCGACCGTTTTCAAGATATTTGCCTTCAAAGTTTGAGGTACGTTTATTTTAAGTTATGTAAATGTGATTTTTTTGCAGTAGGTTTCAAAACAAAAGTAATAAAACTGACTCTAAAATAGTTTATATCAAATATTACTCTAATGACATAATTATTACACATATTTTTTAAATTTCTAAAGCAAATTTAAATAAAATACCAAAACAAATATATTTTCAAAAATAAGTATGTGGGAAATGATCTTTTTCATGTAAAGGGTTGTAAACAATTAAACATCTGGCTGTCTCTTATTAAAATTTATCTTCAAATATCTGCTTTGACCACTCAGACTATTAAAATTTTCTTGTGCTGACTCAGAGATCATATCTCACAACTCTATGTTAGAAAATAAATTACGTCCTAATTTTTTATATTTTCTTTATTGAGATTTTTAAAACTTAGGTTATAATATTATCAGCAAAGTAATATTTGACATAAATTAGTTTCAAAGCTGTATTATGATTACTTTTTTTCCAGCCTACTTCGAAAATTTAATATCTTAGTAATTTAAAACCAAGGCCCGTTAAGCTTTAAAGGCAAATTTCTTGGAAACGGTTGCTTGTATCAACTTTCAGAAAGTACACCTTTTTTTACGTAAAAAATATGGGGAAATAAAATAATCTATTTAAAATTAATATACGTAGGTGGACAAAAAAGTTATGATGATTTAGAATTATGCAGGATAGCGCAGGTAGCGCCCCCTATCAGCTATTGGTAATATGTTACCAAATTAAAGTTTGCCGACTTAAGGAACTTCCTTGTGCCAAATGTCGTGCTTAAATTACAATTCATTCCATAATTATACGAAAAAATCGAATTTTTTTTCAACTTTGACACCCTGTATCTTTGTTAATATCAATTCTTTGTAAAAGGTAAATATAGCTAAATCACCTTATTTTTATTCGAAAAATCTACCATTGCTCTATGTACCATTATGTATGGTCCATCCTGTCTTTAAAGCCTTAACATTTCAAATAATTTTTAAGAAATCGACCTTTTTGAAGATTTAAAATGGTTTAAAATGGCTTATTTCTAAAATGTTTACTTTTTTGAAAGTTTCCACTTTTTAAGTTTTTGTTTTTTTTTTAATCACTTTTTAAATTTTGTTTTTTTTACATAAGATTTTCCAAACTGGGTCGAAGAAATGTTAAATAAATTGAAAAAAACATAAGATTTTCCTTGAAAACTTTGACATTTTTATGTAATATAATGTTGAGAAAAATATGTTTGAGGAATTTCAAGAAAACAAACAATTTTTTACTAAAATTTAATATTATGTTAAAATAGGGATAATGAAATAAAAATTGTCACTTCTTTCACAACATTTTTATAAATATTTTAGCATTATTTGACATTTTTCGGTTCTTTCCAAAAGGTTGGGTTTTTTACTTTAATTTTGCTTTTCCAAAAAATGCGACTTTCCCAAAATTGGATTTTTTTTCTCGAAATTCGTAGTTTTCTAAATTAAAAATTTATTTTTAAAAATTCAACTTGTTTGTCTCAAAATTGAACTGTCTCTTAGAAATTTTGAATTATCTGTTAAACATTTCGACTTTGCTTGATATTTTGTCAGTATTTTTCAAAAATCATTATTTTTTTAAATCGATTTTTTCGGCTTTTTCTGTTTTTTTTTGAATTAGAATTTCTAAATATTTCACGTTTCTTATAAATCAAAATGCGATATTTTTGGAAATGTCTACTCATAATTTTCTCAAAATTTCTACCTTTTTCAAAGTTCCTTATTTTTCCCAAATTGCATCGATATTTCGATAAATATTCTGAAATTTTAGGTAACTTAGGACATTTAATTTAAGTTTTAACAAAAAAATCGATTTTTTTCGGTAACTATCTCCTTTGAAGTGATGATTGGCGGACGGTAAACCGCGACAGTAGTTCAAAATTTCCTATGTCCCCTGCGATAATTTTATAACGCGTAGGGGTAGAAAAAGGCATTCGAATTCTTTATTATTTCGCGAAATTTTTAGGAAATTTCAAGAAAAAGATTTCTTGTGAATTTTCGACCATTAGCAAAAATTTGTTTAATAAATGAAACTTTAATTTAAATTTGTTTTTTTTTACCGGAAATTTGTAACATTAAGCTTTTTGAAATTTTTAAAAATTTCAAGTCTTAACCTTGAATTTAAAATAGAAGCTGTCAAGATTTTTCACGAAACATTCAACATTTTTATTAAAGGTGCGTTTTTTTTAAACGAACGTTGCTTGTTAAGAACTATCGATACTGTGGAACATTACTATCGATAGCTTCCGATTCCGATAGTCAAAACAATCGATGTTTAGTGGACACCAAACGGAATAAACGCAACGAACGCAATAAATTTCAAGCTTGCCCAAAGCTAGGTTGCAGTTGAGAGTTTCGGCGATCCACAGCATCTATGGAATTCGTGGGCGATATATTAGGTTTAAAACCGGCAATTATTCTGCTCGTAGATTTAATTGAGCCATGGTCATCTGAGATATCTTCCGAAACGCCAGTCATTGCATCGAACGGCAAGTAAAGATATCATTATGGGCAAATGATATATTAGATAAGTAAATGTGGGTGTGCGTGGAATCTCGTAATGGTAAGAACTCTAACAACCTGCTGCTTTATATCTCGGATTTAGTACATTGTTAATCATAAATCTCTGGTTATTAGAGCCTTTCGAAACTTTATAGGCCGATATCTACAGCAGATAAAATTATTACTTATAAATCAGATTGTTTTATTTTGAAATTGACCGAGTGGAAAATATTGAGTAAAGAATGCCGTATTGTGATTAGCTGGATATAGCTGTTTGAAGAAAAATCCTTTATAAGGGGCGCCTCACTTTTTACCAATTCAAGGACCGCAGACAATATTATAAATGAGTCTGTCCAAACAGGATACAAAGTTAGATGTTTGTTTAATGAAATAGTTACACAGTTCGCAATTATTATTAAATGAGATAGTTAACTATCTGCCCCGGGATCTAGGGAGGGGGCACCAATTGAAGGGGACGTCAAATGTGGTTGGGGCGCGGTTGTCAGGCGAAGGACCCTATTTTTATACGCCATGGCATAGAAAAATCGTGGGTTTTGTGTTCTCTGCTATCATGAATGTAGAACAAAATACTTAAACTTATTTTGTCCTCTATCTCTCCCCAAGATAAGCAAAAAAATAGCCTCAATTAATGATCTTAATTTTTAAAGTCGGAGCACCACAACAGATGCTTAGGAGTTTCTAAGAAACCATAACAAAGCTCTTCTATTTTCTGGATAAAGATCTCCTAATGTAGTAAGTTGTGTAGGTGAATTCGAGGATCAGCTTATAAATCTGGCGCTTTGGCTTGGTCACCAGCATTTGTGGTAATTGTTGTTTTATTGTTGCTATAACGTCTCGCTAATGGTCGGTTATTAACAATAAAAGCAATACACTCTTCTAAATTATGTCACAATCAATCTCGGCGAGTCACGAAGCGCATTTACAAAATTTATCAACCGCCATCATTTTTCCGACTATTATTGCAAACAACAATCAGCGGGTGTCGCAATAATAGTACCACCGGTTCGCAGTCGTGGAGAAAGTGTTAAATATCTGTCGTGAACTTGACAAGCTGGACGCGCCCATTAGGATATACATAAGCAGATGAACGATGAACCAAACAAAAAATTAAATTCCCAAAATTGTACCGTAAACCACAGTTACTTTGACCCATTTCTTGTGACTAAATTCACTATTGAATATTATTTAAAGTTCTTTTGAGTGAATTGAAGAAAAAAGTAACATCACTCATAGAAACATCAAGAAATATTTTATTTGGTGACGTAAAGGGAAGGTCTTTTTTATATTTAATTCACTCGCAAAGGATAACCCTATTATGATTGTAAAGCACCGCGAGAAAGAGGCAGAAACAAGGATAGATGACGATGAGCCGCCTTTTTAAACATGGATAGGTTGCAAATTTTGGGGAAAATTTCGTTTGGTAACGAGTTCCATAGCTTGGAAGTTCTATAGAAAAAAGAGTCTCCGTAGACAGAAGTCCTAGGTGTCAAGTTGGACCGCACAGGAATTAGCTGCCTTCGCTTCAAAAATCTCGTCTTTGGAGGGATCAATCCTATTATTTCCTGTGAGCATCTCCCATGAAAGTACGTGTAGAAAAGAGACAAATTACCAACCATCCACCTGTGCTCTAGTGTTTCGAGAGAATCGGTCAAACTCTTGTCATCAATTAGGCGAATCGCTCTCCTTTGAATTGAATCCAAAAGAGCTAAAGTGTGCTTTGGGGCTGAACTCCAAACATGAGAACAGTTTTCTAGTGTTGAGCTTTGTATAGCGTGAGTAGCTGATGAGATGTGAAGTACTTTTTAGCTCTTAAAAGAAAGCCCAGCTTCTGAGAGACGGACTTAGCAATGACATGCACATGATCGTCCTAAGAGAAGTTAGTGCTCGCATTCACTCCTAGGATAGACAGAATAAATCCCATCTCGACCATGAGTATGGTTATTGTATTATTCCTTGATGTTTTCTTAGAGAAAACCTTGGGCTGAATTTTTAAGTCGACCAAGTCGACTAAATTTTTCTTACCCCATTCCAGAATAAATTCAAGATCATGATTAAACATTTATATCTGCTGTTCCCTTAGTTGATCTGAAGCAGCTACAAATAACGGTTTGTCGGAGAAAAAAGATGACACCAGACTACTATCATCTGCGTAACTGTATCTCAGATTGGAAGTTGAAGCTAAGAGATCGTTTGTATGCAACAGAAACCGAGTAGGAGACGGGACAGACCCTTGGGGCACCCCTGCATTGATCACAAATGTCTCGGATAAGATGCCATCAACGACGTCCTGAAAAGATCTGTCAACGAGAAAAACTGGATAAGATATGACAGAGTCCAAGAGGAAGACCGTAGGATGTTAATTTGGCAAGAAGAGATCGGTATCAGACTCTGTCGAAGGCCTTTTAAAGATCCAATGCCCTAATCCTAGCCTCCACCATGTTTTTCCATAGCTGAGTTACAGATATGACTAACATATGCCAGTAGATCGCCAGTTGAGCGTTCCAAGAGGAGTCCATGAGGAAGACCATAGGATGTTAATTTGGAGAGAAGAGATCGGTGTCAGGCTCTGTCAAAGGTCTTTGAGATATCCAATGTCACAATCCTAGCCTCACCATGCTTTTTTATAGCTGAGTTACAGATGTGAGTAACCAGTAGATTGCCAGTTGTTGGAGGTCAAGTTCAAGCGCACCCAAAAATCCTTTACGCGCTTCTTTTGGAGGAGAAATCTTGTTTTTAATGTTACAAAATTTAGAAAATAAAATAATTTTTTACTGGGGCCGTGTTCAAGACTCACTTCTCCTTTTCATGCAAAATCTCCGGATTTTAACGACGGCAAAGTGAGCTGTTTTTGGTATTTGTTCTGCGAGAGTCTCGCCTTCAACCCTATAACTAGTCATAAGAAGTGGTTCTTGAATCAGACTTTCTACCAAATCCCATAGTGATTCCAAATTGTTCTGTTTGTCTTCCAGTAAACCAAATAGTTTTCAGAGTTGGCGTAACTGATGTGATCGTGTTCATTTGATAATGAATCTGAGGGTCTACTTTTTTTGGCCCGTTTCTCTTGCAAGAAAGTTTATTAGCTTGTTCAGATGAAGTTTGAATTTGGTCTGGGTTAATACTCCGATCTGTTAAAACTATCAATTTTTTCTATGGTTTTTTTGGGTACTTCATTTTCCTCTTTTTTCTTTTGGTCTAACAAAGAAAATTGTTGCTTTAATATTTACATTTAGGCGGCCTTAATGAGGCAAGAGGTTTAAAATTGAATACTTGAATAAATTTCAGTTTTATTTTGAGCTTTTGATCACTATAGTTCGCGTAAGAGCGACTACCAAATTCTCTTTTATTTTTGTTGGGTATCCCAAAATTACATGTGGAAATTATACAACAATTAAAGGACGAATTGTAGAACCAGATTGAACAAGATATGCACTGTAGAGTAGACTAGAGCTATCTTGGTCATGGGCCAAGGTAAGTCTAAGTGGGCCAAATATGTACACATTCTCAAAACAGGTTATTTTTAACATCAAACATCAAAGTAAAGAATTGCAGAGTCTTCAGAAAGATCTACCTGCCTGATTTTTGGCTCAACGTGTAACATTTGCCGCAATGAAATGTTGCTAAAGAAAATACTCGCTAGAACAGCTTTATTGGAATTTGTGTATATTGAAATCTATTAGGCATAAAATCACACTTTTGGGCTTTAAGTAGTTTACACAAATGCTCTACCTGCTAAAAAAAGCCATCATTTGTCTAGGGAGCCTATTTTACCTGTAGAAAAATTCAAAACAATTTCACTGGCGGAGCCAAAGTTGCTCCTCAAGGGATAAAGTAACCTTGGTTACGGTATTGGTGTGTTTTCCATTTCGATCTAACTCAAGGGTGGGCCGAATTGGCCCGCGACCATGTCGAAACTGGTCCGATGCATAAATGCAGCAATGTTTCCAAATTTCAACTTTTCTCAAAATCGAAAGAAATTGATGGTTGCAATTATTCAATCATTTTAAAAACTGAAATACAAATCTTGTCCCCTGAACCAAGAAAGCTTAAAAAACACAACAAAGGTTGCTCTAATGCATTTTGATAGCAACTTCAGAGAGTATCTGTCTCAATGTCCATTTTTCAAAATTTTGACTTCGTAATGTTTTGGTGGAACGGATCTTGGTTATCTTCAAAAATTGATATACAAATCTCAAATCAGAATCACTCTGAATATGATAGTAGTTCAAAATTTATTAAACAAATTTTTGCTATTTGTCGAAAATTCACAAGAAATCTTTTTTTGAAGTTTTCTAAAAATTTCGCGAAATGAAAAAGAATTCGAATGTCTTTTTCTACCCCTTAGGGTCGGATTGCGTTATAAAATTATCGCAGGGGACGTAGAAAATTTTGCTATCAAAATGTGTTAGAGCAACTTTTGTTGTGCTTTCTTGGTTCAAGGGACAAGATTTTTATTTCAATTTTTGAAGATAACCAAGGACCAGTCCGTTCCACCAAACATTGTGAATTTTGCATTTTGTTCTTCTAATTCAAACCTAAAAAATTTCTTTTCTCAGTAATTTTAAGTTTCATTGCAAAATATTGGTGAAAGTTATTCCACAAAATGTCAACGTTCTACTCGAAATTAGACTTTTTTCCAAATATTTATACCGCGACGTTAATTCTAACATTTAGACTTTTATCTGTTTTGATTTTTCAAAGTTTCTGACTAAAATCATTTTATTTTTAATTAAAGTTTTTGACTAAAATCATTTCATTTTTAGTTGAAATTTTAAGTAAATATTTTCTCAAAAGTTTCTCAAAAATTCGATTTTTTTCCAATATTCAAAATCACCAATATTTTTAAAAAGTTGAAATTTCCAAGAAATATTTCTCTCAAAATATTCAATAAATATATTTTTCTTGATGCAGATTTTATTAAATTTTTGAATCAATTTTTAGGAAATAAATACATTTTGGAGAAAATGAGATAAAAAAAATATCAATTTTCACTTTTTTATTTAAATTCTGACTTCTCTCGAAACTTTAAGAAAATAGTTGAAATTGAAATTGTTGAGAAATCATTCTCCTCGAATTTTTACCCTTTCTAATAAAACGACTTATTTTAAAAATATCCAAATTTCGAGAAGCAGAAGGGGTTGGATTTTGAGATTAAAATCAACGGAAGAAAAATAAAAGAACTTAAAAAATGGTCAGTTTTTGAGAAAAAATTTGAATTTTGGGGATGAAGTCGAAAGTTCAAAAAAAGTAAATTTGGAAAACAAATTAAAATTTTGAGAAGTTCAATTTAAAAAATTATATAAAATTTAAAACAAAATAACTCCATTTTCAAAGAAAACAAACTTAATAAAATATAAAAAAATTGACATTTAAATAAAACACGAATGTCGAGAAAAAAGTCGAAAATTTGCAGAAATATAAAAGTTTCAATTTTGAAAAAACAATCAAAATTTCGGAATAAACTCTTACTCTACGTTGTAAAATTTTGAATTAATTTCGAGAAAATAATAGTGAAACTTGTAGAAAAAGACGAATTTCGAGGAAAAAAATTGATATTTTGAGAAGCATAAAATACCGAATTTTAACATAACAGTCGACATTCCCAGAAAAAAATAGGTTTGGGAAATCTTAAGAAAGAAATAGATATTGCAAAAAAGTCCACATTTTAACTAAATGGTTAACTTTTTGAGAAATATGGATTTTTCTGATAGTAAGTTAGTTTTTAAGAAAAAAGTTGTATTTTGGGAATGAAGTTGAGAAAAAGATGAATTTTTAAAACAAATGGAAATTTTGAGAAGTCCAATTTAAAAACTTATATAATTTTTTTTTTCGATGGAACGGACCGGTCCTTGGTTATCTTCAAAAATTGAAATACAGAACTTGTCCCCTAAAACCAAGAAAGATAGAAAAACACAAAAAAAGGTTGCTCTAATGCGTTTCGACAGGCAAGCTGTCATCTTCAGAGAGAAAAACAGCTTTCTCCCCGAAGATGACAGCTTGGCTGTCGAAACGCGTTAGAGCACCCTTTGTTGTGTTTTTTTATCTTTCTTGGTTTCAGGGGACAAGTTCTGTATTTCAATTTATATAAAATTTAAAACAAAATAACTCCATTTTCAAAGAAAACAAACTCGATAAAATATTTAAAAAAATTGAAATTTAAATAAAAGACGAATCTCAAGAAAAAAATTGCAAATTTGCAGAAATATAAAAGGTTAAATTTTGAAAAAACAATCGAAATAAACTTTTACTTTATCTTGTAAAATGTCGACTTGATTTCGGGAAAAAAATTGTGAAACTTCCAGAAAAAGGCGAATGTCGAGGAAAAAACTGAAATTTCGAAAAACACAAAAGCCAGAATATAAATGTAAAAGTCGACATTCCCAGAAAAACAACTTTGAGAAATATTAGGAAAGAAATAGGCATTGCAAAAGAGTCCACATTTTAACTAAATTGTTAACTTTTTGAGAAATATGGATTTTTCTGAAAGTAAGTCAAATTTTGAGAAAAAAGTAGAATTTTGTAAAAGGTCGAAATTTTGATTGACGCAAAATGAGAATTTTGCGAATAAATTGAAATTTGGAGAACTGGAGAAAAATACCAATATAAAAGTAAGAGAATGTATAAGAAGAGTCTTCATTTTTAGAAAAAGATTAAGGTTTTAAATAGGACAAATTTTTTCAGCAAAAGTTAAATTTTAAGAACAAAAGTCAAAATAGGCATTGCAAAAGAGTCCAAATTTTAACTAAATTGTTAACTTTTTGAGAAATATGGATTTTTCTAGAAGTAAGTCAAATTTTGAGAAAAAAGTGCAATTTTGTAAAAGGTCGAAATTTTGATTGACGTAAAATGACGCATTTTGAGAATAAATTGAAATTTGGAGAACTGGAGAAAAACACCAATATAAAAGTAAGAGAATGTACAAGAAAAGTTTCTTCATTTTTAGAAAAAGATCAAGGTTTTAAGAAGGACAAATTTTTTCAGCAAAAGTTAAATTTTAAGAAGAAAAGTCAAAATAGGCAGAGTCCACATTTTAACTAAATTGTTAACTTTTTGAGAAATATGGATTTTTCTAAAAGTAGTTCAAATTTTTGAGAAAAAAGTGGAATTTTGTAAAAGGTCGAAATTTTGATGGACGCAAAATGACGCATTTTGACAATAAATTGAAATTTGGAGAACTGGAGAAAAACACCAATATAAAAGTAAGAGAATGTACAAAATAAGTCTCTTCATTTTTAGAAAAAGATCGAGGTTTTAAAAAGGACACATTTTTTCAGTAAAAGTTAAATTTTAAGAACAATAGTCAAAATTTTGATAAAAAAAAGAAATTTTAAGGAAAAGGTCGAAATTTGTAGAAATACAAAAGGTTACGTTTTGAGAAAAGAGTCCAAATTTTGGGAAAGATTTTTAACCTTTCTAATAAAAGTTCGAGAAGGAAGGGTCGAAATGTTTGATTTTGAAATAAAAATTAACATTTCCGAAAAAAATACACTTAAATAAAAGTAATGAAAAATAAAGACATAATTAAAGAGTAAAGAATCAAAGGGTTGAAAACAAAAAGCAAATTTTCCATTGAAATACCTAACTTTAAAACAAAAGTTAAATATTGGCAATAAATTTTTGAAAACAAAGATGAATTTTGAAAATAAATTGCAATTTCGGGAAAAGGAACCATTTAAAAAAAGTCGAATTTTGAGAAAAACTCTTAAATTTCCAAAAGAAAGAGTGAACTTTAAAAAATGTGTAATATCCCAGAAAAAGCCAAATTTAAAAAAAAATTAAATTTTGACAATAGCGCTTAAGATAAAAAAAAACAAATTAAAAACAGTCAAAATTTCGATAAAAGAATTTCGAGGCAAAAGTCGAAATTTGCAAAGCACAAAAGTTAAATTGTGAGAAAAAAGTCTAAACTTCAGTAACATTTATACCCTTTTTTTTAAAATAAAATTTGGATTTAATTTTAAGAAAAAAGTCGACATTTCATGGAAAAATAAATTTAAAGCACAAAATTGAAATTTCGAGAAATAGAAAATGTCAAATTTTAATATATCAGTCTGTATTTCCAGAAAAAGTCAAACTTTGAAGGAAATAAGGAAAAATAAACAAATTCTAAACAATTCGAGTTTTTTTTAATAAAGAGTCAACATTTGATATAACGCATTGATTGAATTTTCCATTAGAACATCAATTTGTGAGAAGAAACTGAAAGTTTGGGAATAAAGTAAAAATTTTGAAAACAGGACGAATTCGAAGAGTTATCTAAAATCCCAAAAAAAAACCTTTAAAAAAAGTGAATTTTTAATATATATTTCCAGACAAAATCCGGAACCTAAAAGAAAGATTTTTAACAGTTAAATTTAAAAAAGTTGCAATATTGGGATTAAAATCATAGACAATGGAAGAATTAAGAAAATAAATCGACTTTTCGATAAACAGACGAATTTCAGGGAAAAATTCGTTACCAAAAATTTGAATGTTGCTAGAAAAAATTTTGAAAAAAAAGGCCCTAATTTCAAAACGAGGTCAAAATTTAAGAAATAAAACCAGATTCTCAGAAATTGGGATTAAAAGTCCATTTTTATAAATGCCCGAATCTCCAAAAAAAAAAAATGAAAACTTTGCAGAAAGTCAAATTTTGAAAGGAAAGTCAAAATTTTAGCAATCATAATTACCAGAAAAAGTCTAAGAGAGAGGGTCAGGTTTTTGAAAAAAAGTGGCATTTATAAAAAAAGGTCCACTGTTAAAAATAAAATTAAAACTTAAAAAAAAGACTTTGGAATAAAAACTAAAATTTCAAAAAAGATAAATTCTGATATAAAAATCGAAGTGTCTAGAACAGTCCGAAAAATCTGAAAATTTTATTTGATTCGTCGATAAGAAAGTTGCCCACCCACGATCTATCTTGTAAATAAGGGGACAAAATTAACTCTGACGTAATCATTTTTCTGGATGTAAGATTCGTAAATTTTATTTCTCATAGTTTCTCACCAGTGTCAGTGTTGCGAAAATTATCATTTTATCCTTATCAGTGAGCGGGCGTGACCATAATGTGATAAATGTCTCTGTTCAGCTAAAGAATCGTCAAACGTTCATTACTGCTATTTTTGCCTGTTCTTACAGATGTCTTATTTTATTACGTTCTTCTTCACACATTGGGCAGATTGAACTAGTAAACTTTCCAATGTTATATTTGATGAGTAAGGGTTTTTTAAGTCAATTTTCAACGCGCAAGATACCCGATCGTTTTCTCGTATTACATCGGAGTCCTCTGCAAACAAAAAAAGTGCCGTTTCCACGCAGGAAACGGGGGCACGTGTTATAAAATGCGGAAACGATGTTTAGAAACACCCTCGGCGAACGTCACGCCGATGGGAGCATCTTAATTCGAGTGCCGGTTCAGCAAATTGACAGTGCGATAGGTTCAAATTACCTAAGTCGTCGCAGAAAAGAGCCCCTTAATGTTTCCGGTCAATCATGGGCAGTTCCAGCTAATGGAAGACACGTGACCTAAGCTGGAGGCCACAATTGCCTTAAACGACAAACGGTGCTCGATTAATTAAATATATCCTCTCTTGAGTCAATTTAGAGTCGAATAGAGTCAAAGGAATTTTATCGAATATAATTTTCCCGCAAAAAAATAATAAATTCAAGGTTTTGGGAAATTTTTCCCTATGTAAAATGACCATTCTCAAATAAGAATGCAAGATTTGTAGTTCCCATGAAATTTTCCTAAAGCAGACAAATTTTAGGTTGTCATGAGGACTGCCGGCAGACGTGAAAACTTTAAACTAGGAAATGACACTTTTTTTTAGTTTTCAAATTAATTGTAATGCAGCCTTATGACTTTTTTAATTATATAAACTTTTTAAATTCTAAATCGTATAAAACGAATTCGACATTTTTGAAAATTTCCAATTTTAACAAAATTTCGACCATTTCTCAAAATTTCGACGTTTGTTTTCAAATTTTGATGTTTTTGCTAATTTGATTATTTTGAAATACTTTTTTTCAAACTTTAAGTTTGGCTGCTCAATATTTTAACTTTTTTGTTTCGAAATATTCAGTTTAAAGTTATTATAGAGTTTAGAAAGGGTCTCTTTTTATTTCTAAATTTTTTCTAATATTTTGATTTTTCTTATCAAAATTTCGATCTTTTTTAGAAATTCGATTTTAAGCCGATTTAATAAAAAGGTAGACATGTGAACAGAAAACAAATTTGAAGTGAACAAACGAAAATTAAAGAAAAACCCAAATTAAAAAAATATCGACTTTCATTTTATTTTTTTTGCTAAACTTTTTCTCTCTCTCTGAAGATGATAGCTTGGCTAGCGAAACGCATTAGAGCAACTTTTGTTGTGTATTTAATCTTTCTTGGTATCAGGACAAGAGTTGTATTTCAATTTTTAAAATTTTCGGTTTAAAATTAGAATCTAGTTTCGACTTTTTTTAAATACTAAACTATAGAATTACCAATTTTGATAGTTTTACATATTTTGGAAATAAGGTTTCGACTTTAATGTCAAAATTTCGACTATTTCCAGAGGCCTGGAATTTATTTCAAAATTTCGACCTTATTATAGAGTTTTTTTTTCTCTCGATATCCTGATTCTATTTAATAACCTTCTAATTTTTTTAATTTGTTTTTTAACAAATTATGGCCTTATATAATTCTTAGATTTTTCCAAAATACTACTTCTAAATTTTGTCTCAAAATTCCTTATTAACACTTTTAATTTCCAGTTTCCTTTGTTTAAAAGTACATTTATAAACTTAAATTCCCATTTTTTATAGAATTTTTGATCGATCCTACTTTAGAAATCGCCGTGTTTTTCTCGAAATGAAATTTTAAGAAAAAATTAAAATTTTACTTAAATTTGTTTTATTTTTCTACAAGTTCTGTGTTTTTCTTTGAATTTTGGATATTTTTCCCACTATTCATTCCAAGATTAGACTTTCAACTTCTACTTTATTGATAGTTTCGATTTCAAATGTCATTTTCCATTTTTTCTGAAATTTTTGAAACTGAATTTCAAGTGAAAATTTTGCAGTACCACAATTTGATAGATCAAAGTAACGCTCCCTTTAGATATTTCCTGGGTGCGCCCTCGGTTATATCAAATTTTGAGACTCAATTACGATACGAATATTGGAAATATTTGAAAATAAATATTTTGTTTTTGTCACTCATTTTTCTATATAACACTATTAACATACTAACTGATATGGTACTTGAGCCCACTCCCTACTGTCATGGCCAGTACTTTCATTAACGTCTTAAACGAATCGATTTTTTTTATTTCGAAATTTTTCCAAAATTTCAATTTTCTTGCAATATTTGTTCTTTCAAATCTCGTTTATTTTCTAAGATCTCAACTTTTTTCAAAAATTCGACCATTTTGCAAACATCTACTTTACCGAAAATTTTGGCTGAAACATTTTTATTTTATTTCTTTTTTTTTAATTTGACATTTTGTGTAAATATCGAGTTTTCGAATGGTCAAATTTTTTTCAAAATCTAGATTATATGTAAAAGGTTCGATTTTCAAAAATTAAAATACAAATCTTGTCCCCTGAAACCAAGAAAGATTAAAAAAACATAACAAAGGTTGCTCTAACGCGTTTCGATGGCCAAGCTATCATCTTCAGAGAGATACCAAAAAAGATTAAAAAACACAACAAAGGTTGCTCTCACGCGTATCGATAGCCAAGCTATCATCTTCAGAGAGATATCAGGGGACAAGAGAGATGTCTCTCTGAAGATGATGGCTTGTCTATCGAAATGCGTTAGAGCAAAGTTTGTTGTGTTTTTTAATCTTTCTTGGTATCTCTCTAAAGATGATAGCTTGGCTATCGAAACGTGTTAGAACAACCTTTGTTATGTTTTTTAATCCTTCTTGGTTTCACCGAAAAAAAGTTTGATCTTGCTATCAAAATTTCGCCATATTTCAAAATTCTCATTTTTTAAATCATTTACTTTTCAAAATATCAGTTTTTGGCAACATTTTAACTTTTTAATTTGAAAAAAAAAATTTCGACTCTCTGATAATTTGGACTTTTTCAAAATTTTACTTTTCGAACTTTTAGATTTCTCTGAAAATATGGCAATGAAAATTTTTCGTAATGTCGAATTTTTGAAAGGTTGGATTTTTTCAAATTTTTAGTTTTTTTTTAAAATTTGGAACCGTTTTTTGAAAACTTCGACTTCTTGTCAAAATTTGGACTGTTTTAAAACATTTTAAATTTCGACGTTCTTTCAAAATTTCCACCCTTTGAAAATTCTTACTTTCTTTGAAAAGGTAGTTTTTGAAAGCCGCACTTTTTTTAAATTTAACTTTTTTAGATTTAATTTTTCCAAATTTTCGATTAATTTCGAAATTTCATCTTTTTTTTCAAAATTCAATTTATTTGAGAATTACAACTATTATTGAAAATTCGATTCTTAATAATTCGTTTATTTTTCGAAATTTCAACCATTTTTCAAAATTTCGACTTTTTTTGCAAACTATCGATTTTTTGTAACTTGAGATATTTTTTGAGATGTTACTTTTTAAAATTTATAAATTTTTTAAAATAAATTGAATTTTTTATGATAATTTCGCAATTTTTATAATTTTTGAATTTTTTCCAAAATTTCTGCTTTTCAGAATCTGGACGATTTTTCAAATTTTAACTTTCTAAAATTTATGAACCTATTTGAAAATTTTATTTATAATTTCGATTATTTTTGAAAAATTTGTATCAAAAAGTTTGACCTTCGCCAAAATTTTAACTTTTCAAAATTTCGAAGTGTTCCGGAAAGTTGACAGAGGAATTTTTACATTTTACATTTTTTTTAAGAATTTAAATTTTTTTCAAAACTTGGCCATTTTTTTATATTCTCAAATTTTTTGAAAATGTCGATTTTTTGAAGATTACAATATTTTTTTTAAAGCTTGACTTTAAAATTTAACTTTTTTAAAAAAATTCTATTTCAAAATTTTATTTTTTGTCGAACATTTAAACATTTGTCCTTTTTTTTAAAGTATTGACCTTTTCTTGTGTCGAATTTTTAAAATTTCCATTTTTAAAAAAAATTAGTTTATTGAAAATTTTGCCTTTTTCAAAATTTTCAACTTTCGTTTGGCTTATTTTTAAACTTGCATTTTTTTTAGAATTTAACATTTCTTGAAATTTACAAATTAAAAAAAAATCGATTCTTACTAAAGTTGTATATTTTTATTTAAATTTGAAATCTTTTCAAAATTTCAACTTTTTCTACAAAGTTTTAAGCTTATTTGAATTTTTTTTTGTCAGAACATTTCTTACATTTCGAGTTTTTTTTTAAAATCTTTTGTTATTTTGGAAAATTTCGAATTTTGCTGAAAATTTCAGAATATCGACAATTTATTTTCAAAATTTGTACTTATTTTTGAAAAACTAAGTTTTAAAAGTCTTAGGGTCAAACTTTATTATTATTTTTTAAATTTTCAACCAAATCTTCGATTTTTGAAAAAATGTTCCAATTTTTTTCAAAATTTTTTAACTTTTGTTTGAAGATATCGATTTTTTTGATAATTGTAACTTTTTTTAATATTTACACATTTCAAAGATTTAGGTAAAAAATTTTAATTTTTTCAAAATATTCGCCTTTTTGAAATTTTTACTTTCTCTAAAAATTTCAATTTTTTTAAAATTTTGACTTTTTTATCGAAATTTTTGACATTTCTTTTGGAACTTTTACTTCGTATGAAAATGTCGATCTTTTCCCAAAATTTAGCTTTCAACATTTTCGGCTTTTTTAAAAATTATGAATTTTTTTGAAAATTGTGTCCAATTATCAAAATGTTTGAAAATGTCGACTTTCAAAATTTTAAATTTTTTCCAAAATATTTACTTTTCTTCAATATTTACACCTTTCGGAGATTTAACTGAAAATTTTTACTTTAAATATTCAGTTTTTTGAAATTTTAATTTTCTCTAACAATTTCAATATTTTTCAAAATTTTGGCTTTTTTATCGCAATTTTTGACTTTTCTTTTGGAACTTTTACTTCGTATGAAAATGTCGATCCTTTCCCAAAATTTAGCTTTCAACGTTTTCGACTTTTTTAAAAATTTTAAATTTTTTTGAAAATTGTGTCCAATTATCAAAATGTTTAAAAATGTCGACTTTCAAAATTTTCAATTTTTTCCAAAATATTTACTTTTCTTCAATATTTACACCTTTCGAAGATTCAACTAAAAATTTTTACTTTTAATATTCAGTTTTTTGAAATTATAACTTTCTCTAAAAATTTCAATATTTTTCAAAATTTTGCATTTTTTATCAAAATTTTTGACTTTTCTTTTGAAAATTTTACTTCTAATGAAAATGTCGATCTTTACCCAAAATTTAGCGTTCAACATTTTCGACTTTTTTAAAAATTATGAATTTTTTGGAAAATTGTGTCCAATTCTCAAAATTTTTGAAAATGTCGACTTTCAATATTTTCAGGTTTTTTCAAATTATTGACTTTTTTTCAATGTTTACACCTTTTGATAATTTTAGTAAAAATGTTTAATTTTTTTCAAAATATTCACTTGTTTGAACCTTTAGCTTTCTCTAAATATTTCAATATTTTAAAAAATTTTGGCTGTTTTTTAGAAATTGTTGCCTTTCTTTCGGAAATTTTACTTTCTATGAAAATTTCGTCCTTTTCGCAAAATTCTGAAAATTTTTGAAAATGTCGACTTTCAAAATTTTCATTTTTTTTCAAAATATTGACTTTTTTAAAAATGTTAACTTTTTATAAAAAATTTGGTACATTTTTCAAAATTCGACTTTTTCTTCGAAAAGTTGGGCTTGCAAAATATTCTACTTCTTCAAAATTTTAACTTTTTGATAATTTTAACCAGGGCTTCGAACCACTATTTGTTTCGTTCCGGTTTTCGGTTTTCGTTTCGGGAAAAAATTATATCGGTTTCGCTCCGGTCTTCGTTCCGACAAAACCAACGGTTTTTTCCGGTTTTCGATTTTCGGTTCAGTTCCGGGTGAATCATTTTTTAATTTTTTTAAAAGTTTTTATCTGAAAAATTGTTTTTCTAACATAATCTAGGAAATATTGTCTTTTTTTTCATATTACAACATACCATTACTTTAAGTTCAAATGTTAGGAAAGACCGGAATCTTATAAAAAAATAAATCGGAATATCCGGGTTTAAAAATTTAATATTTATGCTCGAAATTTTTATAAAAATCTGAAATTATTTATCCAACAGTTAAAAACTTCTAGAACAAGAAAAATTTGCGACTAAATTTTAAATTTCATAATTTTGAATTTCTATCAAAATTTGGAATTTGACTCGCTTTTTCTAAAGCAATTAATTTTTACCTTTTGGACTTTGTTTTCTAGAACTTCTGAGTAAATAAAAAACCAAATTGAAAAATGAAAATTTTCAGTTTTGAATTTAAATTTTGAGGAAATAGTTTCTAAAAAAAAAGAACTTGAAATTTATTTAAAAGAAGAGTTCTCAAAATTTTTACTGTCTTTTTTCTACCTTAACCTTTAATCCTTTGACCTTTGACCTTTAATCCAAATAATTCATTTTTTTTCTGGAAGTGTTGCTGAAAACTTCAAAATATTCAGAAAAACTAAAATGTTTTAAAAAGTTTTTGTTAATGACTTACTTCCAAATTCAAGGTGGTTCTTTTTGTATTTTTTTTTTTTTTTAGAAAATTTAGCTTTTTTTTAGCAAATATTATAATAACCTCACCTAACGCTTTTCCCCAACATGTTGAATTCATTCTTTAAATTTAGGCATTTTACTCGAACTTAAAAAAATTAAAATTTAAAGTTTAAATTTGGAATTTTGTTAAGAATCCGAATAGTCGACTTTTCGATCAAAAGATCAATATTTCTGGGACTTAAAGTTATGAGATTAAAGTCGAAATTATAAAAAATAGTTGTTTTTTCCCAAAATTTAGCTTTTTCAACAAATGTTGATTTTTTTTCTTGAAATTTTGACATCTTTTCGAGATTTTGATTTATAATTCAAAATAAAAAAAATAAATGTTCAAATTCGAACGAGAACTTTTCCATTGAAATATAATTTGTGCTAACACTTTTAGCAAAAATTCGACATTTTTGAGGTAAATGTAAATTTTAATAGTAAAAAAAAATTATTATAAAAACATGTGATTTTAATTCAAACTTAAATTTTCTATGAAAAAAATGGAATTTCAGAATCAACGACAAATATTCATTAAAAAAACGCGAAATTTTAATCTTAAAGGTGAAATTTTAGGAAATATTTGTGAAGAAGCTTAAAATTTTGAGATAAACATATAAAAATCGATTTATGACACAAAAATTTAGGAAGTAACAGGATGAACTTTTTAGTTTAAACCAGAAGTATTTTGAAACAATTAATATTTTAAAAAACACTTAATTTTAACTTTTAAATTCGAAACAATCTGAAAAAATCTCAACTTCGAGAAATTTAGCGTAAACAAAACCGGATAAAAAATTGGAAGTTTAAATTAAAAAAAAAAGATGCCACTGCTTTAGTCCAAATTTACATCAGAGCATCAAATTTTTATTTTAAAATCGAAATTTCAGGGAAAGAAAATAATACTTCTAGTAATTTCGAGAAAAGTCCAATTTTCACAAAAGAACTTGAAATTTTGATAAAAATAGTAGTATTCAACTTATAAAACTAAAAATTTCAATTTGGCTTAAAATTTTCAGAATAAAGTAAATATTTTCTTAGAAAATGAGGTAATTATTATGAGTTTATAATCTAACTTTCAGAAAAAAATAAGATTGAAGGTAAACTCGTAATTTTGAGATGAAAATTTGTAAAATTTTCAAATGAAATCGAAATTTACTAAAAAAATCCGAACTTTAGAATACAATAAAAATTATTTTAAGTATATACAAATTCAACGAACCGAAATAAACCGTTTTACGGTTCTGTTCCGGTTTTCGTTCCGGCAAAAATAACGATTTTTTTCGGTTTCCGGTTTTCGGTTTAGTTCCGGTTCAAAGCCTTTTTAACCTTTTCAAAATTTTGGACATTTTTCACAATTTGGGCAGTTTTGGCTAGACTTCGCTGATACAGTTGACTTGTTTATAAATAGAAACGAGCCTAAAAACCAGTTTCCACAAAATGACGAAATATTACGTAAACTTTCATTACCTTTTTAACCCCCTTAGGGAACGAAATTTTAAAAATCTTTTTTAATGCTCATCTACCTTATATAAGGAACTCGTGTGCAAAATTGTCTTCTTCTAAATTATTCGATTTAGGCTGTCAGTCAGTACTTACACTTTTATTAAGTAGATTAAGTACTTTCTGTGGTACTGCATAGTGATTCTACAATTAAACAATCAAAATAATAAACCAAAATTCAATTTAAACATTGCACATTATACAAAAGTTGTTTGTATATTCCACGTAGTCAATTTAACTTATATGTATATTGTAGGTAATACGTAGTGAACGGATGTATCGAGAGATTGTACATATACGATGGCGTAAATGGTAGGATTATTGAATTGCTCTTGGTAGATCCCGGGTTGAAATCCCGATGCCGTTCAAACTTTTTTAATTCTATTACACGTCTTACTTATAGCTACATATAATCTTAGCATTCGATTATATTGGTAAGTGGATATTAGCGTGACGGCGACGCGATATTAGCGTGACAGTGACGCGATATTAGCATGACGGTAACGCGAAAGCATAAGAAGTTTTAATTTTAATAATACGTTGCGTAGAAAGGATATAGTACATTAATAAAGAATGCGAATGCAGACTTGGGCACTTCTCGGCTTTCTGAGGTACGAATGACAAACATTCTCTTGCGCTCGTTGTCTATCCCAATATAGAAACAATTAATGGCGCATTTAATCATGCATAAACAACGCAAGCCACATACACAATAGAAACAGGTGGTTTTGTAAAATTCCACCAACGCTCCACGCTGTTTTGCCTTCAATGCGATATTAATTAACCGCCGCAACTTGTCACTGTCAAATGTCTCCGTCTCGTTGGTTGCATTGTTAAATTGCCACCTTGTTTCCAGTTTCATGTAAATGTCCGGAGATAATGGGATACACGGCGAAATGCTCGCTAGTTTGCCGGGTGATTAGCATGTTTCACTTTGTTTGAGAAATTGTTGCTCAATCCGCACCCGATGTTGATTGTTTGTTGATGTCGAACTATTGCACGGAGGCTGACTCTTTGTCGCATTAAGCGCTTTGCATACCGAGAGATTGATTCACCGCGTTATAGAATTACGGTAGTTCTGCGGCAGTATCGTGGCAACAATTTTCAGAATGTTAGATGTCCTTTATTCGACTTCGATTTTTAGCATATACTGTACGCGTGGATACAATAATACAAATCTCCAAGTCGCTTTGCAGTAAATTTTCAGAGATAACAACACTGTACTGGGGATGCGTCAAATTTTAGCAACGCATCTTTGGCCGAAGCCGTCTAAAAGGAGTAGTGGAGTTGTAATTACTTCAAGATGTTTTCCTGACATGCGGAATGAATCATCAAAATTTGGTGAGATGTGTAATGTCAAATTGCGCTTACGCAAAAGCGTTATCGCTAGATATTCTCAACGGTGTCATTAACAGTATCCTCAACGGTATCAATGATATCCTAGCAAAAGTACTAAAATAAACTCTTTCCAAGATTACGTAAGAGTTTAATTCGCATCTATACTATTCTCCACTTTTCTCAAATTACTTTTTAGGTCAAAAAATTCTGGATTAAAATTTAATTGTTTCTCGAAATTCCAAGTCCAACCTTTTAATTTGAATTGCTTTGATTTTAATCTGGTAATTAGGCTATTTTTTAAAAAATTCTTTTTTATGGCAACTTTCATCGAAAGAATTTGAAATACCCAAACTTACTGGTTTGCGATTATGTCAATTCCGGTGGGTCTTCTTCATTAATAGGATATGTTATTTTCGAGTTAACCAGATTAGTTCATATTAACCCAACCGTAGGAAGAAGCTTTATACTCGCGGATGAAAATCGGCACAAGGGAACATCTGCACTCTCGACCAAATCGTCAGGATTTTCTGTAATAAAAGTTTACAAACCCTGCGGCATAAAGCCACGTTAAAAGAAATACCTGTCCATTCTTTTGGCACAAAAAGCGAGCACAATGCTTCCCATTCATCTTCGAAGAATAGAATTTACCTACCTGTCGATCTGATTTGCCAAGTCGAAAATATATTTCACCTCAGTAATCATTGTCAACCGGTGAAAAAAGAATGAAACATTGTTCCGGGCGAAATACACCGAAGATTTTATTTTGATGCCAAAAGATAAAGTATCGTCAACTGCGATCTCTATTGACCGCTTTTTTTATGATTTAAGAAGCTTATGAGTTATATTAATTTAAAAAAATGTATACCACAGTACATGTACCCTAAAATATCAAAAATATTACAATTTTTTTTAACTTTAGAAGTTAACGCTACCAAAAAAACTCTTTCCAACCTTGAACAGAATATTAGTTTGCGAAAGATTGAAGTAATGTGGAAAGTTCTTTTTTTTTTAAAGTAGGGGAAAATCCGTTAAGGACATCTGGGAAGGTACTCAGATAGTGTCGGACTTCCGCTCAAACTACGGGTACCGACTAAAAACCCCTACTTCTTCGGGCCGGGCCCTCGGTCCCCAATCCCTCCGTCGGAATAGTGCTGGAGCACTATTGTAAGATGTTTTGCCTGAAACATAAGAAGCAAACAAAACAAAAAATTTCCGAAATGTAAGTCGTAGCCTAAAGGACCATCCTTGGTCTCCTAATCCTGGTTGGGACGTTTGGATCGTAATCCACTGCCTGTCGAACTAGTTCATTGGAATGCGTTTCCGCTCTCACCATCGCCCTGGAATTAATTTCCGCAAAAAAATCTTTTACCAAAGGTATCTCAGCTTCCCTATGGAGTTGATTGTTTTTCACAAACTATGGAGCGTCCATGGCTTGTCTTAGAAAGGCATTCTGGAAAACCTGGAGTTTCATCTGATTATCCGTCGCCTGTAACCAAGCTACAGATGCGTAGGTCATCGCTGGTCTTATGATTGATTTGTATAGTAACACTTTAAATCCATTGGACAGGTTACTATTTCCACCAATCATTGCTTGCAGCAGTCCCTTCAGCATATTGGCTTTGGACACTGCATAATCGATGTGTGCCTAGAATGTAAGTCTTTTATCAAGAATTACACCTTGATACTTTGCCTGAAGTCCCCAGTCGACGTTTTGCCTATGAACATTTACATGCCCATATGGTGGGAGTCTTCTTCGGGTAAAAAATACTGCTTGGGTCTTGTCTGCGTTGACTTGGAGATTCTCCATTGACCGAAGTAATCTAGTAGACAGTCTGTTGCCTCCTAAAGTCGTCTGGTGACCAACTCTGGACTGTAAAAGTACGCCACCAAAGCTGTGTCGTCTGCGTAAGTTGCCAAAAATGTGTGGTCGAGTGTTGGATTGGTTTTCGGAATGTCTGCTGTGAACAGAGAATACAGCAGAGGTGACAAGGCATAGCCTTGAGGCACCCCATACTGCACTCTAAACTGGTTTGATAGTGCCTCTCCCACCTTTGCTCTGAATAAGCGCTGGTCCAGAAACGAGCTTACCATTTGAACCATCGTTAGAGGTATTCCAAACTGGTGCATCTTGTAGACTAGTCCTTGGTGGCACACTGTGTCAAATGCCTTGGAGATATCGAAGAAAATAGTTCCAACTACCTGGTTCCAGTTCATGCGTTGAGTGATTGTTTCAACCACTCTCAGCAGCTGGTTTGACGTAGAGTGCATAGGTTGGAACCCAGATTGTTCCTTAGAAATGATGTCGCGATCGGTGATGATTTTCTGCAGACGTTTCTCCAAAACCCTTTCCGCCACCTTGCCCAAGTTGGATAAGAGGCTGATTGGCCTGTAATTTTGGCAAAATGTCTCATCCTTATCTGGCTTAGGAATGAAGATAACGTTTGCAGTCTTCCATTTTGTGGAAAAATTCCGGTACTTAAACATGGAAATGACAATTGCTCCAAAGTATTTGCCAGCTTGGTCCGGAAGAGACTTTAGAGCTTGGTTTGGAATTTTGTCTGGACCTGGAGACTTTTTGATGTTTAGCTTACGCAGAAATTTTTGGATTTTCTCATCGTTAGTCGATTGGATGACGTCGTCTTCTTCTGGCACTTCCTCCTGAAGAACTTGAACCTTTTCTTCTACCTCTTTTACTAAGTCTAAGTGCATTTCTTCAAATGTGGCCTGACAGTGTCGTTCAAAGGTCTCGGCGAAAGCTGCGGCCTTATCCTGATGTGAGTAAGCCATTCCTTGAAGTCCATGTATCGGTGGGATAGGTTTACTACCTCTTCTTAAAGCTTTGGCTGTTCATCAGAGATCTGATAGAGTTTTGAAGTTGCAACTTCTTAGGTGTTCCTGAAACTTAGAAATTTTGTGCTCTCGGAGCTCATGCCTGAGCTCCTGGATGAGCCTGTTGACTTCCGCCTTATCTGCTTGCAGCTTGGTTCGTCTGGCTCTCTTCCTGGCACGATTTTTTCTTGTAATTAGCTCCACCAAGTGATTTGGCAGTGGTTTCCTTCCTTTTATATGCCGTAAAGTTTTGGTCGCTGCCAGAATTGAATCTGTGATGATGATTTCCAGTCTTTCCACCGCTGCGTTGATGTCATCGTTTGTGTTGATCTCTCCAGGCTCTTCCAAGTTTGCTGCTAGATACTCCCTGAACTGTGTCCAGTTTGTTTTCTTGCAGGTCTCTGGAGGCTTGGGTCCACGATCATCTCCGTTGATCATCCTCAATGGGCTGTGGTCCGAGCTGAGCTCACTAACTGATATTAACTCAGCAGTGCATTGAACATCCTTCATCAGTGCAACGTCCAGGACCTCTGGTATTCATGTGGCGAGATGATGTTGGGTTGATTCTCCTGGAGCCATTACATCGATTCCGTACTGTGCTGTGAACTTTTAAAGTGTCCTCCCGTTTTTGTTGTTGGCTCTGCTGTCCCACTCGACGTTTTCGGCTACAACAACATTGTTATTGTTTATTTCGACGATGCATGCCAAATCTGTCTCTGTGAAGACGTTGGTTTTGGAGTAACAAGACACCAGCGTCAGAGGTCTCTGCGCCATTTGAATTGCTACTCCAATTCCTTCCAGCTTTTCTAACTCTGGAGTGCCTACAGCAAAATGAGTTAGCTTTCTATTTACAAACCTCCTCTTGGGCCAGTTGGTGTGTCTCTGCGGTGAAGAACATATTCTCGGATTTTTACAAAAACTACTAAAATTGAAAATTGACACGTCTATAGTTAGCGAGATGTAATCATTGAATTAATTGAATTAATGAAATGAAATTCATAACAGCATGAAAGGGCGAGTTGTTATACAGTATTTGCATGATTTTATAGAAAATCCCTCTAGTAAGTTTGTTATGATAGTAGTTCAAAAGTATTAAAGTTTTGCAATTGTCATCATTGATAACATAATGAGTATTTAATTTAAAAAGTCATCAGTGTGCTCTGACTTTTTATTAGAATAGAACGTAGCGAGAAAGTCATTTGACTACATATTGATTTATTTGATTCATGTGTCAAATCTCACTTTGACCTCTTATTTATGAAAATAACTTAGAAAGAAAATCTTCTAGAAATTCATCTTCTTTGACGAAGTATGACAGTGAGTCTGTTAGTGATCTTAGAGAAAATCAGTGAGTTTTTATCAGCAGTTTATGACAGTAGTTCAAATGTATTAACACTTTGCAGTTGTCAATCACTTATAACCTATAACTAAATTAATCAATATGCAATCGAATGCAATCGAATGTCATTAGAAGAGAACGTAGCAAAAAAGACATTCGATTGCACATTGACTCATTTAGTTCGTGTGTCAAATGTCACTTTGACATCTTATTTATGCAAAGAAGTTAGCATTTTTTAAGGCGAAAGGAAACCTTCTAGAAATTCATTTTCTTTGACGAAGTAAGACAGTGAGTTGCTATAAAGTTTTCAAGTGATCTTAAAGAAAATCAGTGAGTTTTCCATCAGCAGTTTATGACAGTAGTTCAAATGTATTAACACCTTGCAGTTCTCAATCACTTACAACTTATAACTAAATGAATCAATATGCAATCAAATGTCTTTTTCGCTACGTTCTCTTCTAATGAGAAAGTAGCGAAAAAGACATTCGATTGCATATTGATTCATTTAGTTCATGTGTCAAATGTTACTTTAACATCTTATTTATGCAAAGAAGTTAGCATTTTCTAAGGCGAAAGGAACTCCTCTAGAAATTCATATTCTTTGACGAAGTATGACAGTGAGTCGCTTTAAGGTCTTCAAGTGATCTTAAAGAAAATCAGTGGTTTTCCATCAGTAGTTTATGACAGTAGTTCAAATGTTGTCAAACCTTGCAGTTGTTAATCACTCATAACCTATTTAAGGCATACTTTACGTACATAGAAAGTTTTATAAAACTTTCTATGGACGTAGGGTGTACCACTTCATAAGTCACATACGTTACAACTTGATGATTTTTTTCAGTTGAATACTCGATATTTAGGACATACGAAATTTTGGCAGTGATTTGATGACTTTTTTCCAAGAATCCGATAGACTTTATGGTTCATGGTTGAATGATAAATTTTCTGTCAACTTAAAACATCTGTCGTTTCGAAGTAAGGAAGCCACCCACAGGCGACGAAAAAGTTAATTAAAATCAACTAGGAGCTTAAAAACATGTAACATCTTTGGGATAATGAAACTGTTATATGTACAAGCATCTCATTGCGCCTCACAACGGTGGGTGAAACCGTTAAATAATTAATGACCCGAGCAACTGATTTAAATAATAAAGTAGCAAATTGTGTGCACGACTAGCACACGAATGTGGTTTCGAGATCGTGTCTAAGATCCGTGCCGAATTGCCAAAGCCTTCGCCGATGTTTAGCAACAATTAATTAAGCGTCCTTTCTTGTAGTGCAAAAATCCAGCGGAAAAAATTACCACTTATCTGATCCTGGCGCAACCATGATCTCCCATAACAATTTTTTTCCTCGTTCGCTCTTCTAAAGTGCTCTTAACGTTTATAAAAACGATGTATGGAATTCCGTGCAAGGCTAACTTGACTCAGTTTACTTGACAGCGCGCGAAAGACAAGTGAAGTGAAGGCGTACCCGAACTGGTCACGATGAGATATTGTTTCAATGACGATACGATTTCATCAGCACGATGATATTGTTCGATGAAATTTGCTGCACAAAGGTGTATTATGCGATTTCTTCTCTAATTATATTGCCCACAACAACGCATGTATGCTCGTGTTTTCCTTGACTTTAACGGTTCATTGATTTTTCTCGCCAATATTTAATAATAATTTACAACTTCTAAGAGACTTAATGTTAAAAATCCTGTGTTGGAAACAATGATTTGTTGTTTGTTTCTTCAAGCAAGTTAAATCTGAAACAATATAAGAAGCGAAAAAAAAACGTTTTCTTTATTCATACCCCCATATAAAAGTCATATTACTTGTATGCAGTATATGAATCCCTTTATGGAATGTGCCGCGAAGTGTTATCGCGAAGTGACTCAGGTGCACATCTACCGATTACACCGAAAAGGGTTTCCTAACTTTTAAGTAGTTGCGGACCACTTTCGAAGATTCAGAAAACCCTCGAACGTTCTCTTTTGATCTATGTGATGACTAAAAAAAATCAGTCAATCATTCCAATAGTAACTTTAACGACTATGCACCCAACATAAACTCCTGTCGACTAAAAAAATACCAATCTGTAAATTCTTTGACTTGTGGTGACCATCAAATGCAGCCACCCATCTTATTATTAATTAATGTTAGTCGACAGTGTCATCCTCTCAAGTGGCCCCCACATAATCTCATTGTTGGTGATTTACTAGAGGGTCCAAATTGGCACTAAAAGTTCCCACGCAGCACTCGATCGCCATAAATCCATCTATTACAATACTGCCTATTTATACAATATCTTCCTGCTTCCTGAAGTTTTAACCCTCTTAGTTAGATACAATGACCAGCATTAAGCTTGCATAATAAATGGCAGCGTTTCACTTGTACTATCGACCTGCTTTTTGGGGTTGGCCGAATTTTCCCACGCAACACCCTCTAGATCACCCACCCTACGTACACCAGTATATGGCTAATATAGCTTTTGGTCTATGAGCTCTTAGTTTTCGCGCTTTAAACAGCTGCTATTGGTTTTAATCGGAGGACGAATAATAATAATAAATATGAAATCCTACCTGCGGCCGAGGTTGTATATAAGTGGAGAGAATTTAAATCTAATAACTTCCAACAAAGCATATTGATTGCCTACATGTGCCATAAAGAATTAAGCCTGGCTACTGAATAAAATACCAGTAGAGGAGCCACAAGACCACCGGCGGTGGTCAACGTATAAAAACTACTCCATTAAATTACAAAACATGTTGCTTGGGCAATAGAACATCCAATAACATAAATAAAATCGCGGATTATTTATTAGTTGCTTTTGGAGATCGTGATGGTTCATAATATACCGACGTATCCATAATTTACTTGATCAATCCTTGACGTCGATGTTACAACTTCAACTCTTTGTTGCGGACGGAATACTGTTTAGGTTTTAAGTTACAAAATTGGAATTAAAACAATAACGAACCAGTGAGTACTATTAGGTAGCATTGCTAGTATTAGGTTTTCTATTTTAAAGCAATTTAAAATATTGATCACCAAAGTTGAGGTTGATTTGCCACATTTACTGAATTTGTTTATAACCGAAGTAATTTTTAATGCATGTTTCACTAACATTCACGATAAAGTCGATGCTTAAGCTAGATCAGATTTTCAGTCATGACTAAATTCCCCAAGGCACGGTCTCCATCTTTCTCGGTCCATTTGTAAGATAATTAATTGTTCTATGAACTTAGGCAATAACAGCTGAAATACAAAAATTGCCAACCTTGCTCGATATTGCCCCCAACGGTAATATTTTCCGGTTTCGTTATCCAGATACTATTTATCTTACAATCAGATTCGTATTTTCGACCTTTAATAATTATCTCCTGGTTGCGGGGCATCAGTACGCCTCCAATTTGAAACCCTAAAAACTGGTAATGTAAATTATTTCGTCTGAAGAGCTATTACAGGCCGTTTCAAAATTTGATGCACATATTGTAAGACAGTATTTTTGGGATCAAAATAAGACTTCTTCTTTTGATAAACATCTGTCCTAAAATGTACCCCCTCCAAGCTGCAGTCATCGTAAGTTGCGCAAGAAAAATTGTTTATGTCAAATTGTGACCACAGTTATTGATCAAATCAATTAAAAATTTGCAAGCCCCTATTTTTGGACCCTCTATTTTTTTATTCAAAAATACTGCAAATTTAACTGTAGGGGGGATGAAAAGAGATTTACAGTTTTATTCACCAAAATTGGAAAACTCCAAATTCGAATAATATCATCTAGTTGGCCGTGAAAAAATCTAAAATTTTGATTTCTGCATTTATGTAACCCAACTAAAAAATTCTGTTCAACTAAAGGAGAGTATTATTATAATAAACATGATCTAAATTTAACTAAACTCAGGAGGCATCTTGGATTTTTTAGTAAACTACATTTAAATTATTTTATGACAAATATTGAAGATGCCCCCCGATTTCTCCGCGATACAGCCCTCCATTTTTCTGACAGCCAATGTTGTCAGAGACGATCACTGTAACTCGAAGGGGGTGCATTTTAGGACACATGTTTATGGAAATTTTGGTGGAATGGACTGGTCATTGGTTATCTTCAAAAATTGAAATACAAATCTTGTCCTCTGAAACCAAGAAAGATTAAAAAACACAATAAAGGTTGCTCTAACACATTTCGATAGCCATCTTCAGAGAGGTAGTAGCCATCTTCAGAGAGATACTATCTCTCTGAAGATGATAGCGTGGCTATTGAAACGCGTTTTACGCAAACGACCGTCTACGCAACCTAAATCATATAGACCCATTAGTCTAACGTCATTTCTCCTTAAGACAATGTAAATTCAAGATTTTATAGCGCATTGAAATGCTTTAAAAAATCAAATCTAATATTTTTTTGTACATTTTCAAAAAGCTCAGACTTCGCGACAAAATTTTTAAAAAGGGGTACATTTTCAATAACCAAGTGGTAGTATTGAGAAAAAGGTCAAAATTTTTTAAAATAAAGTCAAAAAGGTAAAAAAATTAAAGTTTTAAAAAAATGTAAAACGTTAAAGTCAAATTATTTAAAAAATATTGAAATATTGAGAAAGAAGTCTTCAGAAAAGTTGAAATTTCCAAAAAAGTGTATTTTTAGTAGACGGAAGTAAACACAAAAGTTTTTAAACAATCAAGATATTTACAAAAAAAACAACATTTTAAAGAAGCTAAAAATTTCAAAAAAAAAGTCCAAATTTTCAAAATTAAGTCAAAATTTCGAGAAAAAGCTGAAATTTTGTGAGTCAGAGGATAAAATGTGTGAAGTTTCATCATCCTTAAAAATCATAAAATCATTAATGATTACAATATCTTTAAAATTATACTGAGTGATTCAAAATTAAATGCATATATTTCGTGACCACATTTTTGGGGTCAAAATAAAATTTTTTTTTCCATAAACATTGAAATACAAATCTTGTCCCTTAAGACCAAGAAAGATTAAAAAACACAACAAAGGTTGCTCTAACGCGTTTCAATAGCCAAGCTATCATCTTCAGAGAGATAATATCTCTCTGAAGATGGTTATCATCGAAGCTACTGCCTCTCTGAAGATGGCTATGGAAACACGTTAGAGCAACCTTTGTTGTGTTTTTTAATCTTTCTTTGTCTCAGGGTAGAAGATTTGTATTTCAATGTTTATGGAAAAAAAAAAGTTTTATTTTGGCCCCAAAAATATGAACACAAAATATGTGCATTGAATTTTGAATCACCCAGTATAATTTTAAAGATGTAATCATTAATGATTTTATGATTTTTAGCGATGATGGAACTTCACACATTTTCTCCTTTGACACACAAAATTTCAGCTTTTTCTCAAAATGTTGACTTAATTTTGAAAATTTGGACTTTTTTTTAAATTCTAGCTTCTCTAAAATGCTGGTCTTTGTAAATATTTTGATTTTTTGGAAACTTTTTTTGTTAACTTCCGTCTATTAAAAATAAACTTTTTTGGAAATTTCAACTTTTCTAAAGATTTCTTTCCCAATATTTCAATATTTTTTAAATAATTTGACTTTAAAGTTTTACATTTCTTGGAAATTTGGACTTTTTTTTTAATTCCAGCTTCTCTAAAATGCTGGTTTTTTGTAAATATTTTGATTATTTGGAAACTTTTTTTTGTCAACTTCCGTCTATTAAAAATACCCTTTTTTGGAAATTTCAACTTTTCTGAAGATTTTTTTCTCAATATTTCAATATTTTTTAAATAGTTTGACTTCAACGTTTTACATTTTTTGAAAATTTTGATTTTTATAAATGTTTGACTTAATTTTTAAAAATGTTGACCTTTTCTCAATACTACCACCTTGTTATGGAAAATGTATCCCTTTTTAAAATTTTTGAGGCGAAGTTTGAGCTTTTTGCAAATTTGCAAAAAAAAATTAGATTTGATTGTTTGAAACATTTCAATGCTTTATAAAAACTTGAATTTACATTATTTTAAGGAGAAATGACGTTAGACTAATGGTCTATATGATTTAGGCTGTGCAGATGGTCGTTTGCATAAAATTGATTCAATCTCAAATCAGTATCCCTCTGAAGATGACAGCTTGGCTGTCGCAACGCGTTAGAGCAACGTTTGTTGTGTTTTTTAATCTTTCTTGATCTCAGGAGACAAGATTTGTATATCAGTTTTCGAAACGTAGATTTTAAACTTAGACTTTCAGAAGAAGACAATTTTAATTTATGGATTTTGATTTTTTTCTCCAAATTTCCATTTCCAAAATTTTCGACACAATTTTCTAAATTCAATTACTTTTCGGAAGATTTCTTTAAAAGCGAAATTTTCTCAAAAATTTTGATGTTAAGTTCAAAACATTTTGCTTTCCAAATTTCGAGAAAGAAGTGTCGATCTTTTGAGATAAAAGTCAAATTTAGAACTTAAAATTGAAGTCTTGCGTCTAAAATAAAGATGTCTAGGTTAATGTAAATTTTGTACTTACAATTGAAGTTTCAAATTTAATGAAGCCTTTAAACTAGAAAATTTCATATGCAAGTAGAATGCAATCTAGACTACAAATTCATGCAGCCCTCCAGGCGTGTATAGTGAATCATAGGTAACTGAACTACCAACAGTTGAAACACTGCTACCTAGCGAAGCGATTGCTCTCTAGGAAAGTTCCCAGAAGACAAGGATTCTAATGCACAGACCAATAGGTTTGAACATTTATTAGATTCAAAGCTTGGAAACCAAATACCGGTTTCGATCTTGTTAGATCTCGTCAGTTTGGTATATCCAACTCGAATGCTAACAAATGTTCCGACAAATAAGTACTAAAACATTCACAGGCGTCAAATAGGAGCACGATAAGTTAGTATGTCCACCATACCAAAGACGAAACTCTTCTGAATTAAAAATTGGTACAAAGGACAAGAAAGTTTAGACAGAAGAGCACGGTTACTCAGTATGTGCACCATACCAGAGGCGAAACTCTTCTGGCATGACAAAGCTTGACATTTTTATAAAAAGAAAAAAATTAAGTTCGTAGTTGAAATTTTGCATTAAAAATTTTGATATATATTTTGTACATAAATGTGATAATAAATATTAAGTCAAAATTTTAAGTTTTAAATCAAAATGTATGGATTAATGTTGAAGAATTTGAGATTTATATAAAAAATTCCAAAAATTTTAAGTTCAGAGTCGAGGCTTCGTGTTAAAATTTAAAATTATTGCAAAAAGAACCAATTTCAAGAAAAACTTAAACTTTACAAAAAAATTAAAGAATTTACTGGAAATTTCGAGCAAAGGATTCAAATTGTGGTTTACACTCGATATTTTTAAGAAGAGTTTTCAATAAGACAGACATTTCTAGTTTAAACAAGATTTTAGTTAAAAAAAAAATAATAGTAATAAATTGAAAATTTGGTCAACATTTTAGAATTCAAAACGTATTCCTTCAGAAAAGTCTGGATTTCAAGTAGAAATTTTATGAGAAAAATAAATATTTTGAAATTTCGACACTCCAAGCCCTATGACAGTAATAATTAAGAAGATAAATCAAATATGAAGCGGAATTTTTATCATGTCGCCACCTTCAAATTTTTTTATTTCGTATTTTTGAATTTTGGTTTATGGAGCTTTCGAGTGAGAAAACAACGTCAAAGTAAAAAAATTTCAAGCTTACTCGTGATTCTTGAATTTTCGAGTTTAAAAATTTCAATTTCCTCTAAACCTTGAAAAAACATCTAAAATAGAATTTGAGTAAATTAAAATCTTAAACTGAAAACAATAGAATATTCAAAATCTGGCGATTAAATCAAAATTAAAAAAAAAAAAGATAATTTTGGTGTTTTCTCTTTCAAGGTTTCGACTCGAAAATTGAACTTTTTGTAAACATTTTCAAATTTTTTTCTTTCGTTCTTTCAAATTTTGGTTTTTAGAGGTTTCGAGTGGGGAAACAACGTCAAAGTAAAAAAATTTCAAATTTACTCGTGATTTTGCGAGAACGGTAAATAGTTTCAAAAATAACTCAATTTGTTGTACAAGTTTCTTAAAATTTTCACTTCAGTTTAGAAATGTTGATTTAAATTTGCATATTCGACAACTTTTTTCTGGAAATGTCACTCAAAACTTCAAAATTTATAGAAAAACTTAAAAAAAAAGTTTTGTTACTAATTTTTTTAAACTTACAACTGTAGTGTTTTTTTCTAAAATTTTGACTTTAAAAGAATAGTTCTTTTTCTGAAAATAATCATTTCTTGTTTCAGAGGTTTCGACTAATTTAACTTGATCTTCAATTTCGACTTTTTTCGTAAAATCCCATTTCAAACTGACAATTGTAAACTTGCAATTTTTACAACTCGAATATTCGATAGTTGGTTTGAAACTTCAAAATCTCTGGATAAAGTCGAAAGTGTGACATATAGTCGAAATTTAAAAAGAAAAATACGTGGGTACATCAAATATGAACCGGAATTTCTATCATGTCGCCATGACGGCGTCAGAAGAGTGCGCATACTCTTAGACATGTTAGGTGGGGATATCACGTAACTTCCTGCGCTCAAGCGAATTTCGTTTTCGTCGTTCGTCATGTAAATCAATAAGTGAGCAAGAAGTCATACCGCACGTTTGCGCAGCGCATTATTATTAATTTCTGGCCGTTGAGGTGTAAACCTTACTGAAATCCTTCGTAGACTAGAAGCGAAGTTTGTGATACTTGTTCCGCACGTTGCGCAGCGCATTATTATTAAATTTCTTGCCGTTGAAGGTGTAAACCTTACTGAAATCCTTCGTAGACTAGAAGCGCAGTTTGTGGATACTTGTTTGAAGAAAACCCAAGTGTGTGAATAGCACAAAACATTTTTGGAAGGACGGACTCAAGCTGATGATCCCCATGTCCGTTGTCCTCGGATCAGTCTGACTGCGCAAAAGATTAACGTTGTTCAAAGCCTTTTGGAAGTTGATGGCCGTTTAACTGTTGGCGAAATTGCAGCTCATATAGGGATAAGCTTTGGGAATGCTCAATCCAGCTGGGGTTTCGAAAAATTTCTGCCTGGTGGGTACCTCGTCTTTTTTTTGACTGAAGAACGGAAACAACAAAAGGAGAGGCATTGGACAACATTAAAACACCCTCCTTATAGTCCTGACTTATTACCATGCTATTATCATATTGTAACGAAATGTTAATTATAAAATTTAGTACGTAAGAAAACTTTCTAGAAAGGGAAAGCGGCCACGATAATCAAGCAAACGGCAGATAAGCGTTGCAGAAATTTCGCCAAACGATTAGCCTTATCAGTTAGTTAGAGTCAATCAGTCAGTGTAGTTAGTGAGTTAGTAGAAGTCAATAAGTGAGTTCATTATTCAGTTATAGTGTTCCGAGTTTAGTTTAAAAATAAAGTGGGTATTATTCAATTCACGTTTCGAACCAATTCACAATTCGAACCAATAGCCCGCAACAATATGTTTGCGGGTGAGCGATTTTATGATGATGCTGCTGTTGAGACATTTGGACGCAATTGGCTGCAAACACGCCTCCCTTCATTTTATCATGATGGCTTTAAGAAACTCCGAATCGGTTGGCAAAAATACATAACAAAATCAGGAGATTACGTAGAAAAATACTTAATAACTTTCATGAATGTATCTTGCACCCATAAATTTTTAAAAACAAATTCCTCCTCATATTTGATTTATCCTCGTAATTTGTGGGGTGCATTGCACTCCATAATTTTTTTCTTTGGGTGCAGTCGAACCCTTGAACCCATGCATTCGCCGCTCCTGGTATTATTAATTGCATGCATTTTGAGTGGTTTTTAATGCCATTTTTATCACCGTAGATTCTGGATTTTGAAAAATTCTTCCTTAGTGCTCACCCACATATTACGGGGAACATTTGCGTGAAATTTCATGACCCTAGACCTAGACATACTGATTTAGGTAGTGCGTTGTTTGTTAGTTAATGCTTATCAGGGCTTCGAACCGGAATTGAACCGAAACCGAAAACCGAAAAACCCGTTATTTTCGACGGAACGAAAATCGGAACGAAACCGAAAAAAATATCAGTTTATTTCGGTTCCTCGAATTTATATACTTAAAATATTTTTTATTTTATACTGAAGATTGGATTTTTTTTTGAAATTTCAATTTTTATTTCGAAATTGTACACAATTCCATGCAACTTTCATCTCATCTTCATCTCTCATTTCTGATTAGATTAGATTAGAAACACACAATTTTCACATTTTCAACCCAAATAAAACTTTTAAGTTTTAAGTTTTACGTTTAATCTTTTATCAATATGTTCAACTTTTTCTTGAAATTTGGACTTTTATCTGGAAATTACTCGAAATTAGAGAAATTCGGTTTTCCTTACAATTTTTTTTGCAAATTCGAGTTTTTCTAGAAATTTTTCTGGAATCTTTTTTTAAAAAAGTCTTTTTATGACTTTCAATTTTCTTTTCTTAATTTGATATCTTTATTTTTGAAGTTATTAATCAGGTTTTCGATTTTTCGTAAATTTGTTTCCTTCAAATTCCACTTTGATTTTAGTATTTCAATTTTTTTTCGAAATCTCAAATTTAAATTCCTGCTGCCGACTTCCTAAATCTTCCAAAAATTGCAAAATATGATTTTTTTCTCAAAATTTTCGCTAAAAATCTATTCTAAAAATGTTAAATATTTTCACAAATTTCACAAAATTTTGTTTTTAAAATTGAAAATTTTTAAAATTGAAAATTTGTTGTTGATCTTAAAATTTTAATTTTTTTATAGAAAATTGAAATTTGGAAATAATTCAAATTACACTTTTTGTGGAATTTTTTACTTTTATTCTTAAAATTTGCATTTCCATTAAAAATTTCAAATTTTTGCTCAAAATGTTAGCAGAAGATAGATTTTAAACGCAAAAGTGCGAACTTGAATTTAAAAATTTTATGTTAATTTTCATTTTGAATATTTATATTCAGAATCTCAAATCCCCCAAATTTCAAGAAAAAAGCCAACATTTTTGAAAAAGTCTAAATTTTGAGGAAAAACAAAGTTAAATTTTGACAAACGATTTTTCAAAATTAATCCCAAAATTTCGAGTCCTGACAATTCCCCTCTTTTAAAATTTGACCTTTTTTTCAAGATTTTAGCTTTTTTTAAAGATCTCGTTTTTTTTTTGAAGATTTCAACTCTTTCAAACTACCTATTTTCAAAATTCGACTTTTTCCTAATTTCGAATTTGTTGAAAACTTCTAGTTTTTGAAAATTTGAATTTTTTTTTAGAAAATTTGGCACTTTTTTGAAAAATTCAGCTTTTCTTCGAAAATGTTGTACTTTTTTGGAAAATTACTGATTTGTTTGAAAATTTCGTTTTTCATGATAATTTTAGCTTCCTTCAAAATTTCGGCTATTTTGAAATTTCAATCTATTTAAAATTTCGATTTTATTGAAGTTTTGTCTGTTTTTGAGAATTTCGACGTTCGTTAAAAATCTCGACTTCGTTGAAAAATTATAAATTTATTCTAAAAATTTAAGACTTATTTCAACAAACCATAAAACTTTAAATATTTCCAAACTGGGCCGAAGAAATGTTAAATAAATTGAAAAAAACTTATTTCAACATTTCGATTTTTTGAAAATATTGTTTTTTTTTTTCAAAACAGTGACTTTAGAAATGTTGAATATTTGAAAATCTCTATATTTTTTGGAAATTTGACTCTTTTTTGATATTTCGATCTTTTGAACGTTCAGTTTTTTGAAAATGTAGCTTTAAAAAATTCTTTATATAAGAATTTGGACCTTTATTGAAAATCTAAACATTTTTTAAAATCCCCGACTTTTTTCAAAATTTCTCCATTTTCTAAAAATTACGACCTTTTCATAATTTCGACTTTCATTAACAACTTTAATCGTTTAAGTTTTAAATTTCGAAATGTTGGCTCTGGACTTTTTTAAAATCTAAAAATTGAAACATTTCTAAAAATTTTGGCTCTCTTTAAAAATGTCTAGCTTTGACTTTTAAATTTGGAATTTTGTTTTGATTTTTTTTGTAAATCTGAACCTATTTTAAAAATTAAAAATTTGGACTTTTGTGAAAATTTGGTTTTTAACTTCCAACTTTTGAAAATTTCAACTTTCATTCAAAATTCCCCCTTTTTTAAAAATTTGACTTTTTTCAAGATTTTTATTTTTTTTTGAGGAATTTGACCTTTTTCAAACTATCTAATTTTAAATTCCACTTTTCCTTAATTTCGAATTTTTTGAAAACTTCTGATTTTTTGAAATTTGGAAATCTTTCGAAAATTTGGCACTTTTTTGAAAAATTGCAATTTTTACGACAATTTCAACATCTTTCAAAATTTCAGCTTTTCTGAAAATTCCATGTATTCAAAATTGTGATTTTCTTGAAATTCTGATTTTTTGAAAGTTTAGACTTTCGTAAAGAATCTCGACTTTATTGAAAAATTACGAATTCATTTTAAAATTTTTGATTTTCAAATTTTTGATTATTTTGAAAATATGTATTTTTTTTCAAAACGACGACTTTCAAAATATGAATGAATATTTGAATATTTCTATATTTTTTGAAATTTCGCTCTTTCTTGATATTTTAACTTCGTGAACATTTTGTCTTTTCAAAAATTAGTTTTAAAATATTTTTTATTTGAAAATTTGGATCTTTGTTAAAAATCAAAACTTTTTTTTTAAATCTCTGACTTTTTCAAAATTTCTCCATTTTCTAAAAATTAGGACCTTTTGATAATAAATAAAATCCGCTCTTTTTCGGAAATTTTGAATTATTTGGAAAAATCGTTGAGTTTTTTTTTAAACTTCATTTCTATGACAATTTCAGCTTCCTTTAAAATTTCGGCCATTCTGAAAATTCCATCTATTCAAAATTCTGATTTTTTAAAAGCTTCGACTATCGCTAAAAATTTCGACTTTATTGAAACATTACGAATTAATTTTCAAATATTTGACTTCAACTTCGAAGCTTCGATTTCTTTGAAATTTCTTTGAAAATATGGAGATTTTTTAACAAACGGCGCCTCTCGAAAAGTAGAATATTTGAAAAGTTCTATATTTTTCCAAACTTTTTTTTTATATTTCGATTTGTTGAAAATTTTGTCTTTTGAAAATGTAGGTTTAAAAAATTTTTATTTGAACATCTGAACCTTTGTTGCGTCTTTTTTAAAATTTCCGCGTTTTTTTAAAATCTCTTGAAAATTTCGATTTTCATGACAATTTCAACCTCCTTCAAAACCTGGGTTTTTTTGAAAATCGTTTTCAAATCATCGACCTTCGTTAAAAATATCTATTTTCTTAAAATTTTTGGTGGAACGGACTGGTCCTTGGTTATATTCAAAAATTGAAACACAAATCTTGTCCACGAAACCAAGAAAGATTAAAAAACTATTTCAAATTTAAATTTATATTTGTCAATTTCTTATAGTTCAAGTCTCAACTTATAATTTCGAGAAAAATGTCAACATGTCGATAAAAAAGGCTTAGAGGTTGTTAGAGAAAGAGAGAGGGAAAGACTAAATTTTGTTTAACTATGAATTTTTATAAAAATTAATACTGAAAAGTACCTACAAGTTTAAATTTAAAACTTCAAAAGAAAAAAGTTTAAATATGCAAAAAAGCTAAATACATTAAACAAAACTTTCGAAAAATTTTACTTTTTCTAGAAATTTTGAAGTTTCCAGGAACAAAATCGAATATTTGGGTTAAAGTCAGGACTGAATTAGGGTAGAAAATTTGAAAACTCAATTTTATTAGAAAAAGCGAATTAGAGTCAAAACTTCCATAGAGAACCAAAATTATGAAAGAAAAAGGTCTCTCAAATTTTCGATTTTAATCGCCAAAGTTCGTATATTCTAGAAGTTTTCAACTCTAGGGTATATAATTTAAAATTTGTATGAAAATTCCTAGTTTAAATTTGAAATATCTAAACCCGAAATTCCGGTTTAGTTTTTTATAAACTTTAAATTTTTCTTCAAATTTAAACTCAAATTGAACTAAAAATTCAGAAGTTTCACCATAAAAATTTTAAACTTGAAAAATATTAAATATTTTCCTTCAATTTTAGGCAAGGTTGTAATATTAAAGTAAAAATGACATCACATTTTCTAAATGATGTCAAAAAATCAATTTTTAAAGACATTTAAAAATCAAAAAATGAGTCACTTGGAACTGAACCGAAAGCCGGAAAAAACCGTTATTTTTGTCGGAACGAAAACCGCAACTGAACTGAAAGTTTTCAGCAACATTTCCAGGAACAAAATCGAATAACTGGGTTTAAAGTCAAGACTGAATCAAAGCGAATCAAAGTCAAAACTTCGATAGAGAACCAAAAGTATGAAAGAAAAATTTTCGATTTTAATCGCCAAAGTTCGTATATTCTAGAAGTTTTTAACTCTAGGGTATATAATTTAAAATTTTTATGAAAATTCGAAGTTTAAATTTGAATTATCTAAACCCGAAATTCCGATTAAGTTTTTTATAAACTTTAGGGTTTTTTTGTATATTGAACTCAAATTGAACTAAAAACTCAGAGTTTCACCATAAAAATTTTAAACTTAAAAAATATAAAATATTTTCTTTCAATTTTAGGCAAGGCTGTAATATTAAAGTGAAAAAGACATCACATTTTCTAAATTATGTCCAAAAATCAATTTTAAAGACTTTTAAAAATCAAAAAATGAGTCACCTGGAACTGAACCGAAAACCAAAAACCGGAAAAAACCGTTATTTTTGTCGGAACGAAAACCGAAACTGAACCGATGTAATTTTTTTGCCGGAACAAAAACCGAAAACCGGAACGAAACAAATAGTGGTTCGAAGCCCTGGTTAAAATTATCAAAAAGTTTAAATTTTGAAGATGTAGAATATTTTGAAAGCCCAACTTTTCGAAGAAAAAGTCGAAGCCCTGAGGCTTATAGTAGCCCATCAGTTTATGTTTCATTACTTTTGTCGACATTTCGATATTAGAGTCAAAATTAAAACAAAAAAACATCTTGAAAAGTGTTCAATGTTCTACTGAATTTATAAAAAAACTGTCGAAATTTCGGAACTAACCTTATCCCAAAAAAAAATCTGAAATGACAAAATAGCGTTTCAGTCGAACTTTTAGTAAAAAAAATAACTAAAAGTGCAAACTTGTGAAAAATTGTGAAAAAAAGTTTTCTTATATTCAAGCTAATTAAGCAAATTAAAAAAAAAACAGTTAGCGGTTTTCTAAACGTTGATATTTAGGGCAAACCACGGGTTCTATCCGGGTTTTAAAGACTAGTCAGCTGGTCTTTTAAAAGTTGATATTTTAGAGCAAACCGCGGGTTTTGTCGATATTCTGTATATCAAATATCAATATTTAAATACGTCAAAGTCTATTGATTGTGATAAAGTATGTTTCATTGGAACATAGAGATAAATTTTACAGATGTCTTGTCAAACGCTTATCTTTCGGATGATTTCTCGGATAAAATTGTTGGGACAACCATAGCGCCTGTCAATACAATCGTTAGTGGTGTCTGTTTTCTCGAGTTAAACCTCAATTTTCGTCTTTATTCTCTTGCATTATAACATAAAATATAGAAGCTGCTGAAATCGTACACTTAAATCTCTTTTTGCTTAAGTTCAAGGCGACTAAATTATTGGATTTATTTTTCTCGTTATTATTACAATGCACACGTCGGTGCGCTATACTTAGTTTAATTAAAATGTAAAAGGCTTCCCAGAATTCTCTGAATAGATTAACTTCTTGTTAATGCTGTTCGTACTGTTATTAAAAGGGAATAGTTGGCCTTTGAATATTTCGCACTTCTTGCTAGGAAAAATTAATTTCTGTTATGTAACTAGTGTGTAACACTATTCCTTAATTTAATATTATTATCGTATTTTTTAATGTTGTTTTGTAGACGTAAAATGAGAAACGATCTGTCAGTAATATATCGTGGACTTTATACAAAAAGTTATGGAGACTGGCAGCTGAAGTAAAAACTTAAAACTATAATATAACAGTTTTTTTTTAATTTTCAAATTAATTTTAAGATTGTATTATGTTATTATCAAATTAATATTAGGAACAAAAATTTCATATTTGTAAATTAAAATTATTATTTCAAGTTTTTTACACTTTATATTTGTATACGGTCTATGTTGACTGTGTAATATTGTGGGAAGGAGGCAATTTAATTGTAGTTGTGAGGATAGGTTATCAAGCAAGTGAAACTATTAATTAAGCAAAAGTATATGGCGCTATGAATAGGACGATTGCTTCTTGCGTAGGGGTGGCGAGTTCGAACCCCGCTGCCAACCACACGTTTTTTAATTCTCTTACGTGTCTTACTCATAGTTACATAATACTATTAATGTTAGAGCATATTGGTAACGATAATTAGCGTGATCCTGACGCGAATTATCGTGATGGTGACACGAATTAGCGAGATGATCACGCGAAACCCCCCTATCAAAAGTAGTACCACGCTCCTAAAGAAGTTTTCTTTTTAAAAATGTTTCAATAAATGATGAGGTGAATGAGGTCAGTTGAGGTAAGATTCTAAAACAGCAAGAGATATGAGAAACAGTAAGAAAAATTAAAAAGTCAATTTTCAGTAAATCACAAATAACGTGTACATTCTTTAGGTGCGTTTAAGACAAACCCGCTTAACGGTTTCAATTATTATTCTCTCAACAAGACAATGCGAGGAAAAAAAGAAGTAAAGCACCAAGTCGGACAACTTTGGGTTCCAAGCCGAACAAAACACAACCTGTGCCATTGTGACATGACAATGCGCGATTTGGACACAAAAGGAGCAAGAAAAAGCGACATCTCTCGCATGGCCTTTAAGGACCATTTTTCCGCACGGTTCTTCGGTAATTTTACCTTTAACCATTCATCCTGCGACCGAGATCATTCACGGTGCATTCAGGAAGACTTACACTCTGCCAAATCGTAAATTATTACGTTTGACACATTTCGTTGGCGAAAGAATTCCGAGGGCACGTGATTTATTCGATTTAAATGCTGTGTGCCACAATATTACTATTATTACAATGAGTATATATCATCGTCAAGTCTTAAAAAAAAACGTAATCAAACATGCATTTGTTATAGCGGTGCTTGATGTTAAGTGATTGAAAAAACTATTTTTCATTTCACCTGTTGTCGATGGAATTTCTGTGTTAATATTTGTTGTTTATTTATTATGCGATACGTCTATTATATTTATTAGTTTAAATATGGGCTAGTGTGAGAATGAACTGTTTATCGGTCTTCTACACCTTTGGTATGTGAGTATAATGCATTTATAATACGTTAAAGCTAAGTCCTTAATAGTTAAGTTATATAAAAAAAGAAATCCAAGATTTCAAGAAATCCAAAACTCTATTATAGTAATTCAGCAATAACTTACTGTTATTTTCATATACACATCAGGAAAGTCAAACACTGTCCATAGGGAAAATGTTAATAAGAGATTTAACATTGAGAGCTAATAGTGGGATAGATGGGCGGCGCCTTGTATTCTCCTACACCGGTGTAATCAATTCAACGCAGAGCGTAGCGATCAGTGCTGGTGGAGATTTCAGTAGTATATCATAGCTTCTAACGTGTTTTGTTACGGAATTACTACTGGCAGGCAACAATTTTATTAAAATTTGCGTACCACATGCTGTTTGTTCTTTTAGTCTGTCGATTTAATCAACGTCTGATGCAAAATAAAACTGATATTCTTTGATAACCAAAATAAATAACGAGATTTCTTAAACAAAATAAATAATAATTCTAATGAAGAATATAACAAAATAACTCTTTAAACATTACAATATAAGGAGTTCAAATAGGCCATCAGACTGTGCTAAACAATATTCCAGTCTGTTGTAAAACTCTCGACGAGTTTTTTCTAACATCTAAACTGGAAGATACGAGCATGCTGCGTCAAAGTAGGGGAATACGTTCAGCGGCCGTAGAAAAATATGAAAGGGACAATTCTTAGCGTTTTACATGGACAATGAAAATTTTTCCTTATCTGTATAGCACACATACAAGATGATACAGTTATAAAGGCATTAATCTCAATTACGTATTCAGAAAGCCTTGTAAAGACAGAAAATCGAAAAAAAATATTTCTATTCGACTTTTAAAAGAGATCCAAATCAACCCATCTAATTCAGAATCCCAACCCATTGACCACCAAAAATCTGGCGCTACTGACCACATTAAATGCTTTAGGGCAACAGACGTTAATCAGGTTATTATCAACTCACCAGCAGCAATGATAAACCGGACAGGCGAGGGCTAAACATCGGTAACACAGGCCCACAAAAAAAAAAGTGGTGTGTGCTGGGTGTCGGACCCACATAGTCCGGCGTATTTTTTCCCGCTGAACACGAATCTGTAGTCTAAATTGGGGGTCAAACTGCTAAAAGTAGAGAAAAACCATAAAAACCGATAAAAATCACGATCTCGTATTTTTTTCTGTTTGATATTATCATTCTTATAATTTTCGTCTTTTCCTGACCCTTTTTTCTTCAAATGACCTGTGAAGTGGATTTCTGCTACGTTTTGTTCCTTTTTCTTGAGTTTCTCTGTGTAGCATCCAACAGTAATCTGCAAACATATTTATTCCCCACTGTCCCTGAAACCGCCGTTCAAACTCTTTGAGATCTTGGTGCAATCTTTCTCCTTGCTCTTCACTGAAGTCTCCGTTATTCTCCGGGAATTGGTCAAGATGCGAATCAAGGAAGTGCATTTTCAAATTCATTAGGCAACCTGAATGCTGAAAATTTCTTATCATATTTGCCACAATGCTTTTGTAATCATTTCCGGTCCATCGAAGATGCCTTCCCTTAGTTTAGCATCAGATTTTTTTTTAAACACAGTACGCAGGTACGTAAAACATTCACCATCTTTATCAAGAGCTTTGACATACTGTTTAATTAAGCCAAGTTTTATATGAAGAGGAGGAATGAGAATTTTGGCTGGATCAACAAGCGGTTTCTTTATTATATTAAGTGATCCAACCTTAAATGAAGATCGTAAAGGCCATTCTTTTTTTACGTAGTGATTTTTTCGATCCCTACTGTCAAACATACACAAATAGCATGGATATTTTGTGAATCCAGATTGCTGTCCAAGGATCATGGACAAAATTTTTAAATCACCACATACTTGCCATTTATGTTCTTCGTACTTTATTTTCTTTAGGACAACTTCGAGGTTTGAATACTCTTCTTTAAGTACAGTGGAGTGGGCTAAAGGTAGAGGAGCGAATTTGTTGGTGTTGTGGAGAAGGACTGCCTTAAAACTCTGTTGAGACGAATCAATGAATAACCGCCAATTTTCTGGCTCATATAAATTTGGCTTAAATTCATCGATAAGTCCTTTTACATCAGTGCAATAGAGTAAATCTTCATTTTTTTCAAAATATTTACGGAAGGCTTCTTCTCGATTCCGATAAAACGAAACTTTAGTACCTTCTGTCAATAGATTTCTCTTTTTCATATTCGAAGCCAATATTTCAGCCGCCTCTTTTGAGAGTTTAGCCTCTCTGAATAAATCATTCAGATGTTTTTGATCGTATTTTTCCGGCTTCCGATCTTCACCAATAGGTCTGTATTCTTCATTGCTCGAAAACTCTTCTTCCTCAGATTCGCTAGAAATGTTTTCACTACTAGTATCAAACTCTTTATCAATAAAAGCTGAATTTTCAGGATCGACGTCGACTTCCATTGTGTCTAATCCACTAGTCAGACTGTCTTGTGACGTGTCATCTTCTAAATCTTCTATGAAGTTTGCAACTGGTTGTTGAACACTTGACACAGAAGGATAAGAAATTTTATCCTTATGCATTCGGCCCACAGTGTTGACATTTGTTGTGCAAAAGTAACAATTACTTGCATCAAGTGGCTTTTTCCATATCGCTGGAGTTTTAAATTTAAGATTCGCCTTGACCTGGTGCTTTTCAAATCTATTGATCATATTATAACATGAGCCACAAACAAAATTGGGTATCCAATTTTTGAGATCGAGGGAAACTTTCATATTGAAGCACTTTTCATACAAAGTCACGAAACGATCTGTTAGTTTCTTTGTATTTTTTATCCCTATGTACTTTGCACAAACGTAGCAAAAAGCATTGGGATTTCCAGTACATTTGTGATTGCCATGAGTACTAGAAGTTCCAGCAAAATTTTCAGTAGAAGAATCCATGAAAATAAATAAACCCCGCACGCTAGAATACCTAGGCCTAAGTATGAGGGCTTTCCGACTTTGACAAGGACAATGTCAACTCGTCGTCGGACACACTACGGCATCATTCTCATATTCTAGCGCTTCCCTGCAAAACAGCGCGCCTTCGCTGGCTTCGATACGCCGAAATGTTGCCTAGCGAATCATTCTACACATCCCGATAAAGGGCAGTTGTCATCGTAGTCCAATCATTCCGGAGTAGCAGGTTTCTGCCGGTAAATGTACCGATTTAGTTAACCATTTCCTTATTTTTTGTCAAAAACAAAATATCATCTATGTGACACTTAAATAAGACACAATAAGTAGTGAATTAACGTATTTGCACATTACGGTTGGATATTACAGAGAGAAACAAGTAGAAACTGCAAGATGATAATATCATACAGAAAAAAATACGAGATCGTGATTTTTATCGGTTTTTTTGGTTTTTCTCCACTTTTAGCAGTTTGACCCCCAATTTAAACTACAGATTCGTGTTCAGCGGAAAAAAATACGCCGGACTATGTGGGTCCGACACCCAGCACACACCACTTTTTTTTTTGTGGGCCTGTGTAATTAATGGGCAACAAATCTCTATTAGTTATTTTGATGAATAAGTGTTTGTACTTTCATACACTTAAAACTTTTGACATTTTTTTGTTTCGTTAATTAATCGGTCTGATGAAAAGTAAAACGCAAATTCAAGAAAATAAACGGACACAGACGACTCAAAGTAAAATATTAATTCTACAAAATAAATAACGATACGACGCACTGGTTATTTAATTTTGAAGCCTATTAACATTGGTTAGCGCTTAGGTTGTTGTTTATAAAAAAAAAGGTCAACGATAGCCCACAGTCAGTGTACTTACATTAATAATCGGGTACCTCTTATCCGAACGCATGAAAAAAGTGATGATTCGTCGGTAAACTACACATGGTTTCAAAAATTTTTATCGTATCGCAGAGGGTCACCAAACATAAAACGTCGGGAAATAACTCTCGAGTATTAACTACTTTTAACACTTGCACCCATAACAGCAAACTCATTACTTGCAGGGCAGCATTGATATCAACGTTTACATCAATCTCGCGATTTCACCTTGTTTAATTTTCGCGTAACTTTCTTCTACAATTCGTTGTTACCCAACTTTCACGTGAAAAGCAAATCACCCAACCACTTTTCCATAACCATCAGTGCCGCCAGGATCTTTTAATGTTTTTCGTATTGTCATTTAGACATAATCTAGCAATGTTTTGTTTGTTACGCCCGATTCCCAACTGTGCAGCTATACATTCTTCTTCTTTCTATTGGGCCTTGGAGCTTTGGAGTCAATGACAGCTCAAAAAGGGGTTTAAATTATGATTTTAAAATATTTTTTTTCAGGGTAATTATACCTGAACAGAAATTTTTTAATCACGTATTCGTATTATAGTCATGTATATAGGACAAACAAAATATCCCTAAACTCTAGATTCAAACCGCATTCTAACTAATATATAAATACGAAATGTAGAGGAGACTGGAGTATTCTGAACCACTGGGAATTGCGGACCCGGTTCATATTTTTTTCTCTAATAGTGTTTGATAGCTACAAATAACTGTTGTCAGCTCGCTTCATGTTATGCTCATTTTCCCTTCAGTACTCGACTTGTGTACACGAATCGTTACCTCGCTTTGATACCAAATAGAAATTGGATATTACCAATTTTTGTTTACTTTAGAGTTTCCTCTAATTCGATCACACTTTTCGAGAACCAACTCAGTTAAATATCTTCATAATATTGGCGAAACCTTAAGTCTTCAACAGGAACATGAAGTTTCGTATGAAGTTTGTATTGTGTTACTTACATGCTGCCATATTGTAAAAATTGACTCTCGGGGAATTACGCACCATTTTTGTCGTGGAAATATGGATCACTCAATTTTGTACATTTCACAAGCTAATTTCGTGTATTTGGGACATATAAGTGATTATTTATGCAAATTTTCAGCACAGCATTATTTTTCGACAATTTCCAATAGTTTTTTGGTAAAATAATAATTTCGTTTCGAACAGATTTTCATTGCGATTTGCCACTTCACTTCACTTTGTTTCTCTTTCATAATAAATCGTCTGCCATTCTAAATCAAAAATAATAAGGTTTTTCTACTACATTTTTCCATTTTTAATCGATTTACAAAGTGGTCCGTAATTCCCCGACATTTTTGAAAATGTCGGGGTATTACGGACCATTTTTGTCGTGGAATTATGGATCTCTCAATTCTGTAAATTTCACAAGCTAATTTCGTGTATTTGATGCATATAAGTGATTATTCATACAATTTTTCAGCACAGCATTATTTTTCGACACTTTCTAATAGTTTTTTGGTAAAATAATAATTTTGTTTCGAACGTATTTTCATTGCCATTCGCCACTTCACTTCACTTTGTTTCTCTTTCATAATAAATCTTCTGCCATTCTGAATCAAAAACAAGAAGGTTTTTCTACTACATTTTTTCGTTTTTAATCGATTTACAAAGTGGTCTGTAATTTCCCGACATTTTTGAAAATCGCAAAAATGCAATTTTTGCCCCAACTGTTATAAGTTGTGTAATTTAATTCAATTTGACCAAACTGCCGCGACCCAAAGAGAAATCATTACTTGTACTACAAATTGAAGCTTTGAAATTTTCAGAAAAAATATTTTTTTGCCAATTCTTAGCCAACATAAAAGGGCTGGCCACAATACCACAGTCTCCCCCACTTTTTTATTTGTCGGCTTTTTACGGCCAAAATACTGAAGCGTTCTACCCTAGAGAATTGATATTACATCCAAAAAAGTAACTAATTCTCTAAAAAATTTAAATACAAATCTTGTCCCTTGAAACCAAGAAAGATTAAAAAACACAACAATGTTCTAACGCGTTTCGACAGCCAAGCTATCATTTTCAGAGAGATATTTAGTATCTCTCTGAAGATGATAGCTTGGTTATCTAAACACGTTAAAGCAGGGGTCGGCAAACCGCGGCTAGCGAGCCACATGCGGCTCTTTTAAAAGACAACTGCGGCTCTTTAAATTCTCCTAAAAAAGCTTGAATGAACAGACATTCAGAAAATACCCATTCAAGTAAAAAGTAAAGTACTCATTAAACAAGTGACCAACAGAAGTCGAAATTTCCAAAAAATACTTTTCTAGGAATTTTTACATTTTGCAAAAATTTCAAGAAGTATTTTTCCAAAATTTTTGCTTAATTTGTATTAACAGTTCATGAAATTTGAAATTTCTAGAAAAAGATCAATTCGGAAAGTCGAAATTTAAAAAAAATTATTTCTCATGATTTTTACTTTTTTATTTTTAAATTTTCTACAGCCTTGAAATTTCGTGAAAAAAAGTTGAATTACTTTTGTTAGAAAAAAAATCTAAACTTACAGAAACAGCAAATCTCGAAATGAAAGCTGAAATTTCTAGAAAAAGGCCAATTTTCAGAAAAGGGAAGAGATTTCAAAAAAATTGGGAAAAAAAAAACTTCGAAAAATTGAGAAAAATGAAGATATTTCAAACAAATTGAGAAAAAGGGACTTCGAAATAATTGTGAAAGTGAAAGAGATTCAAACAAATTGAGAAAAAAGAAGATATTTCGAAAAAAATGAATTTGTCAAAAGTACTCAAAAAAGGTAAAATTTTTGAAAAAAAAATTCGAATTTCAATAGACAATAGATTAAAACCCAGAACAAATTAAAAGTCTCAAATATTTAAATAAATCTGAATTTGTTGTAAAACTATAAAACATCAAAAAGATAAATTTTAAAAATTAACTGGAAGCTTAAAAAAAATTGTCAAACTTTCAAAAAGTCGAAGTTTTTCAGGGAAGATGAAAAAGGTGCAATTTTAGGAAAAATTTAAAGGAAAAGGTCAAAATTTTAAGAAAAGCTTGAAATTTCGACAAATATGTCGGGAGAAATTTAATTTTGAGAAGAAAGATGAAATTTCCTTTTTTCCTTTTTTCAAAATTTCGACAAAATTTGACTCTCTCTGAAGAATTTTGAGTGTTTCGACATTTTACTCAAAATTTGAACGATTTTTTGATAAAAATAGTTATCTGGAAATTTTTGTAATGACTTTTTTAGAAATTTTGTAAATAAACAAAAATTCTAAGAAAATTTTCCCTAGAATTGTTTTTCAAAATTTCGACGTTTTTTTTCAATATTGGACATTTTCTGACTTAGGGTGGGGCGGATCAGAGCGCATGCTTGCCTCTAAGTTAAGTAGTCAGAAGAAAATTCTAGAAATTGCATTTTCCTTAAAATTTGTCTTTTTTCCAAAATTTCGACAAAATTTGACTCTCTCTGAAGAATTTCGAATGTTTACTAAATTTCGACTTTTTTCTCAAAATTTCGATATTTTTTTTGTTTTTCAAAGGTAAAAAAGGGGATTTCCACTGAAAAACGAATTTAAAAAAATTGAAACTTGGATATTTTTCTCAAAATCTGCCTTTTTTTCGCAAATATGAAATTTATCCTAAAATTCCATCCTGTATGTTCCCGGAGATCTGAATATTTTTCCTGGAAATCCGTATCTTTCTTAAAATGTTGACTTTTTTCAAGATTAGTTTTTTTATAAACCGCTATTCTCAAAATGGACTTTTTCTTAAAGTTTGAATTTTTTCTGGAAAATTTCGATTTTAGATGCATCATTTGGTAGTTTTTTGATTTTTTTTATTTTTGTTTTTCAAGGGAAAAAATCCCAATTTCCAGTAAAAAACGAATTTAAAAATATTGAAACTTGGATATTTTTCTCAAAATTTGTCCCTTTTCCGCAAGTTTGAAATTTATCCTAAAATCCCATCCTGTATGTTCCAGGAAATCTAAATATTTTTACTGGAAATTCGTATCTTTCTTAAAATTTTGACTTTTTTTCAAGATTTGTTATTTTCATAAACGGATATTCTCAAAATTGTGCTTTTTCTCGCCGTTTGAAATTTTTTTGAAAAAATTCGATCCTTGATGCTTCATTTGGTAGTTTTTCTAGAAATGTAGGCTGTTTTTCAGGGATTTCCTTTGTTTTTTTAAATTCCTTTATTTTTATCAAGTGTTTCTGAAGATTTTGATCTTTTAGAATTTGATTTTTCAAAAATTTTGACAGGTTTCTTAAAATTTGCCTTTATCTCGATATTTTTATATCAAAATTCCATATTTAACTTTGATAAAAATTTTTAATTTTTCTCTTAAAATTATTTTAAATTTGTCTTTTCCAAATTTAAAATTTATTCTAAAATCCCATCCTGTAAGTTCCCGGAAATCTGAATATTTTTCCTGGAAATCCGTATTTTTCTTAAAATTTTGACTTTTTTCAAGATTAGTTTTTTCATAAACAGCTATTCTCAAAATTGACTTTTTCTTAGGGTTTGAATTTTTTCTGGAAAATTTCGATTTTAGATGCTTCATTTGGTAGTTTTTCGATCTTTTTTTTGTTTTTCAAGGGAAAAAATCCCAATTTCCTGTAAAAAGCGAATTTAAAAATATTAAAACTTGGATAGTTTTCTCAAAATTTGTCCCTTTTTTGCAAATTTGAAATTTATTTTTATATCCCATCCTGCATGTTCCCGGAAATCCGAATATTTTTCCTGAAAATTCGTATCTTTCTTAAAATTTTTATTTTAATTTTTTTATAAACGTCTATTCCCAAAATTGTGCTTTTCCTCAAACTTTGAAATTTTTCTGAAAAAATTCGATCCTTGATGCTTCATTTGGTAGTTTTGCTATAAATATCGACTGTTTTTCGGAGATTTCGTTTTTTTAAATTCCTTTATTTTTATTAACATCAGGTTTTTCTGAAGATTTTGACCTTTTAGAGTTTGATTTTTCAGAAATTTTGACAGCCTTCCTAAAATATGCCTTTTTCTCGATATTTTTATATCAAAATTCGAAATTCAACATGCTAAAAATTTTGAATTTTTTTCTTAAAATTAGTTTAAATTCGTCTTTTCCAAATTTCGACTTTATTCTCAAAATTCTACTTTTTGGACTCTTCTTTCGGAAATTATTTTTTTTTTTATCAAAATTCTGCCACTTTTCTGAATATTTGTTTATTTTTTGAAAATTTTGACTTTTTTAAAAGTGACTCCAGTAATTTCAACTTTATATTTGGCCTTATTTTCGAAATTTTGACTTTTATTTTAAAATGTGATGTTTTAGTTACTCGAACTTTCTGGATTTTTTCCTCGAAATTGGATTTTCCTTTAAATTTCAGTTTCCTCGAAATTCGCCTGTTTTCTCTAAATTAGATCGGATATTATTGACAATAAAAAATGTTGAGAGAAGTATTTTTGGGTAATTTCGAGAATAAGATTTCTTGTACATTCAATTCCTTTATTGAAATTTAAATATTATTTCAAAATTAGAATAAAAAAGTAAAAATTTCGAGAAAAGTATTTTTGGAAATTGCGAATTTTTTCACAGAATTTGACCTATTTTGGCATATTTAGAATTTTCAGCACCTTTCAAGTTCTTTCGAAAGATTGGGTTTTTATTCAATTTTGGTTTCCTAAAAAAATCCTTTTCCAAAATAGGGTTTATTCTCAAAATTAGTCGCTTGCGAAATAACGACTTTATTTTAGTTTTTTCTTTTAAAACTGAGCTTTCATTTTTTTAGTATTCGATTTTTTTCTGATTTTTTTTTAAATTTCAATTTCCCAAAATTTCGTGTTTCTCAAAATTTGTCGTATTCTGAAAATTTTGACTCGTACTTCAAACGGGGATGTTTTATGCTTCTGGAATCTCCACTTGTAGTGAACATTTTTTCTTCAATTCTGAACATTACGTCTTTTTTTCCTTTAAAAATGTAATTTTTTCGAATTTCCAACATTTTTTTGAGATTTTTCGAACGGTTAGGATTTTATTTAAAACATTATTTTCTAAACAGTCCAACTTTTCCCAAAATTCGTTTTTTCCTCGAAATTCGTCTCTCAAACTTTCTCTTGAAGTTCTTTCAAAAGGTTGGGTTTTTATTCAATTTTGGTTTTCTAAAATGTCCTCTCCCAAAATATGCTTATTTCGCCACAAAATTCGTCGCTTTCGAATGTACGATTTTATTTTTCTTTTTTCTCTCAAAATTGAACTTTCATTTTTTTTAATATTCGGCTTTATCTAATTTTTTTTATTTAAATTTCCGAAGATGTCATGTTTCTCAAAATTGTCTTATTTTGGAAATTTTGACGAAGAAATCTCCACTTACAGTAACAAATTTTTTTCAAATTCTGAAAATTACATCTTTTTTTCACAAGACACTACCTTTAAAAATGTAATTTTTTCGAATTTCCAACATTTTTTTGAGATTTTTCGAACGGTTAGGATTTTATTTAAAACACGATTTTCTAAACAGTCCAACTTTTCCCAAAATTCGTTTTTTCCTCGAAATTCGTCTCTCAAACTTTCTCTTGAAGTTCTTTCAAAAGGTTGGGTTTTTATTCAATTTTGGTTTTCTAAAATGTCCTCTCCCAAAATATGCTTATTTCGCCACAAAATTCGTCGCTTTCGAATGTACGATTTTATTTTTCTTTTTTCTCTCAAAATTGAACTTTCATTTTTTTTAATATTCGGCTTTATCTAATTTTTTTTAATTTAAATTTCCGAAGATGTCATGTTTCTCAAAATTTGTCTTATTCTGGAAATTTTGACGAGGAAATCTCCACTTACAGTGAAAAATTGTTCTTAAATTCTGAAAATTACGTCTTTTTATCACAAGACCCCATCTTTAAACATATAATTTTTTCTGATTTTCAACATTTTTTGAGATTTTCGAACGGTTAGGATTTTATTTTAAACACGATTGTCTAAACATTCCAAATTATTCCCAAAATTGGTTTTTCCTCGAAATTCGTCTCTTTCAAAATTAAACTTTAGAAAATGTTCACTCTTTTTCAAGAGACTTCAACCTTTTCTCGACATTGTAACGGTATTTTTCAAAAATCGTTATTTTTTGACATCTTCGAAATTTCGATAATTTTCGAAGTTTTTCGAAAGGTTCGGTTTTTATTTTAAATGCATTTTTCTGACTGTTCTCGCAAAGTTTGGCTCTATTTCTAAATTTCAAAGTTAAGAATTCGAATTCTCAGTTCATGTAATTAAATGAAAATATACATATACTCAACCGGAAGGTTTATCAATTTTTCAAAATGATTCTGGCCCTCCCTGAACGAAATCCTGCCTACGTTCATGTCAGACAGTATAGCAAATCATTCTGCAACCTGCACGAACTCTTTAAATCTGCCAGATTTCTGCATTGTTTATGCTTCTCTTGATTTAGTTTGAATATTTTCTCCTTTTTCTGTGACAGCAGAATGCTTAATTTTTCACACTACACTAGTTAGTGCTTACTTTCAGTTCAAGTCAAAGCTGTCGTTTGGTATTTTTCCAAGTTTTTTTTTTATTTTATGCAGTATTAAGGCGGCCAATTTGAATAAAATAAATGCTCTTAAAGACTCTTTTAAAGTAATAAAACCACTTAATGCCGGTGATATTTGTTGCATAATAATTTTATATCTTTAACCAGTTCGATGGTTGAACGTTTTAATGCGGATTTAAAAGTGGTACTCCCGCTGTTGCTACCAGGCGCGGACACGCGAATAAAATATCATTTGGAGTGATTTGTGACAATAACGAGACAATATCGTAAATTATTTATATAGCCGCGTACCGCGCTAATGACATTAGCGAAACTATTACATATTTACATTTCAGTAATTAGCAGTTACTCCACTTTGTCGAAACACATCGACGATAAATACGATAATATGAATAATTAATGAAAATAATGGGAATTGCGTATGCAACACTTTGACGCTGATAAAATTAAGTTATTATATCGTGACAGAGAAATAAATAATACATACAGACAGCATTGGAAAGTTTACTAGTTCGATTCCTTAACTGTAAAAAACAAAATAATAAAATTCCATAAGAATAGACAGATGTGGTTACAATAGGCATTGTTTCACGATTTCATAGCTCGATAGAGACAATTATTACATTATGACCAGACTAGCTCGCAGATGCATATAAGGCAATATTTATTTGGAGCACCGGCTCCCATATAAAACTAAAGGCATCTACTGTACACCTAACTAAATAATCTGGTGAGTAATTCTAAAACATAAAAAATAACTCAACCACAAAAATTAAATCAGAGTTAAATTACTTGAAGAGGCCTTAAATTGGAAGTTTTTACAACGTACTGTACTGGTGAGGCTGAGGAGGGCTGAAACTAGTCTAGAGTCGTGGTTGTAAAAATTTTCAACTTCGGCACGTGCAACTGTTTAATTACAGAACATTTGATTGGCCATTTGTCACAAAATTAAAGTTCGATTCGATTACCAAAGACGGTTGTACTGGTGGTTGAATAACTTCTACATTTGTGCCCATTTATTATCGAAATATTCCACAATTTCACATTAATTTATTTCTAAAATTTACTGTCAATTTCACCCGCTCTTCTTAGGAAAAGGCGAGTCTTCCAAATGATTATATTTTTAGGGCACTCGAGGCATTAATTGTATGTTTTTATTTTTATTAAAACATTTTTTAAACAACGATTTCTTTTCGAAAATTTTTTTTACATTTTTTAAAAAATTTCATTTTTCTTACAAATTTCATTTTTCTTACAAATTGAACTTGACTTTTTATCCTGAAAAATTGAATTACAAATTTTGTCCCCTGAAACCTAGAAAGATTAAAAAACACAACAAAGGTTGCTCTATCGCGTTGCGATAGCCTAGCTATCATCTTCAGAGAGATACTGCACATTTTTCTTCTTTTTTTCTGAACTTTTTGACCTTTTTTGAATATTTTGGCTTTTTTTAAGTATCGACCGATAGCAAAACTCAACCCTTTTTAGTATTGTTGCTTTTTTTGAAATTTCTGACTGACCGAAAACTTCCACCTTTTTAAAAATTTTGATTTCATAAAAATCCAACTTTTTTGAACAATTCCGCCTTCCTGTTGTTCTCGAAAATCTGAAAATTTTTCATGGAAATTCGTATATTTCTTAAAAGTTTGACTCTTTTTCAAAATTCGTTTTTTTCATAAACGGCTGTTCTCAAAATTGTGCTTTTTCTTAAAGTTTGAAATTTTTTTGGAAAATTCGATCCCTGATGCTTCATTTGGTAGTTTTTCTAGAAATGTCGACTGTTTTTGGAAGAAATCGTTTTTTTCAATTCCTTTATTTTTATTAACATCATTTCTGCAGATCTTGATCTTTTAGAATTTGATTTTTCAGAATTTTTGACAGTTTTCTTAAAATTTGCCTTTTTCTCGATATTTTTATATCAACATTCAATAATCAACTTTGCTAAATATTTTGAATTTTTCTCTTAAAATTAGTTTAAATTTGTCTTTTTCGAAATTTCGACTTCATTCTCAAAATTCTACTTTGAAAATTTCGAAATTGATATAAACGACTTTTTAAAAATCTCCGCACTTTCCGTCACTTAAAAATTCCCAATTTTCTTAAAATTTACACTTTGCTGGTTATATTTTTTTAACTTTTACTTATTTCGAAATTTCGGTTTCTTAGAAAAGTTTTGACTCATTTTGAAAATTTTCACCTTTTTCAAAATTTCGGTTTATTACAAAATTTTATTTTATTTATTTTGAAAATATCTACTCAAAGTTTTGATTTTTGTTCGAAGTTTTAATTTCATTTTTAATAAATTCGAGTTATTTCTTAAATATCGTTGTTCCGCAAATTTAAACTTTTTTTTGAAATTTCGAAATTTAAAATTTTCTAATTTAAAAAAAATAGTGCCAGAAAGTCAGAAAAACAAAAATTATTTTTGAAAAAGTGCGCTTTTTAAAAAACTTCCAATTTTCATAAAAAAAGTTCTTCAAAATGTTCAAAAATTAGTCAAAGTTTGAAGGCAAAAATAAAGTAGAAACTTCGAAAAAGAGTCAAAATTTTGAATTAAAATTTTTAAAATAAAAATAAAATAAAAATATATGTATGAATAAAATTAAATGTTCAGAAACATTTTTAAAAATGTGGAAATCTTCAAAATGACTCAAAAATCAGCGAAAAAGTCGAGATTTTAAAATCAGTATAGTGATTCCTAAAATAGGTTAAATTTTAAAAATATGAATGAATATTTGTTGTTGCTTTTTTTCAAAATTTTACTTATTTTCGGAATCACTATACTAATTTCAAATTCTCGACTTTTTCGCTCATTTTTAAGTCATTTTGAAAATCTCCATCTTTTTGAAAATTTCGATATTTTGGAACATTTAATTTTAATTATATTTATATATATTATTTTATTTTAATTTTGAAAATTTCGACTCAAAATTTTGACTTTTTCTTGAAGTTTCTGCTTAGTTTTGAAATTTTTGAATTATTTTCTAAATTTCATAGGTTGTCTTCAAACTTCGACTTTGTTGTAATTTTTGAAAGCTTTTTTATGGAAATTTGGACTTTTTTTAAAAGTTGGACTTTTATAAAAATAATTCTTGTTTTTCTAACTTCCTAGCACTATTTTTACTCTTTTCTAAAGAATTTCGATTTTTAGAAAAAATACGAGTTTTTATTTGAAAATTTCGACTTTATTCTCAAAATGCTACTTTAAAAATTTCGAAATAAAAAAAAACGACTTCTTAAAAATTTCCGTCTGTTTCGACATTTAAAAATTTCCACTTTTTTCAAAATTTACACTTTGTGCTTATTTTTTTCAAAATTTTACTTATTTCGACTTTTTTGCAAATTTTTGACCTATTTTGAAAATTTTCACCTTCTTCGAAATTTTTTTAGAAACTGTTATTTTATTTATTCTGCAATTTTCGACCCAAAATTTTGATTTTTGTTTGGAGTTTTCACTTCATTTTTAAAAAATTCGAGTTATTTTCTAAATATCGCACTTCTGCAAATTTCGACTATTTTTGAAACTTCAAAATTTAAAATTTTTAATTTTTTAAAATTTTCATTTTGTTGGTCTTTTTTTCGAAATTTTACTTAATTTCGGAATCACTATACTAATTTCAAAATTTCGACTTTTTCGCTCATTTTTGAATCATTTTGAAAATTTCCACCTTGGTATTTTGAAAAATTTTATTTTATTTATGTTTTTATTTTTATTTTAAAAATTTAAAGTCAAAATTTTAACTTTTTATCAAAGTTTCTACTTTATTTTTGGAAAATTCGAATTATTTTCTAAATTTTGTACATTGTCGACTTTATTGTAATTTTGGAAAATTTTTGAAAACTTTTTTTATGAAAATTAAGTAAAATTTTGAAAAAAAGGCCAACAAAAAAAATTTCATTCATTTTCAAAATTTAACTTATTTTCGGAATTACTATACTAATTTCAAAATTTCGAATTTTTCGCTCATTTTTGAGTCATTTTAAACATTGCCACGTTTTTGAAAATGTCGGTATTTTGGAACATTTAATTTTATTCATACATATATTTTTATTTGATTTTTATTTTGAAAACTTCAATTCAAAATTTTGACTTTTTTCCAAGTTTCTACTTTATTTTTGCCTTCAAGCTTTGACTAAATTTTGAACATTTTTAAAAACTTTTTTTATGAAAATTTGAACTTTTTTAAAAGGTGAACTCTTTTAGAAATAATTCTGGTTTTTCTGACTTTCTGACTCTATTTTTACCGTTTTCTCAAGAATTTCGATTTTTATAAAAATTACGAGTTTTCATTTGAAAATTTCGACTCTTTGAAAGCTCTGACTTTTTGAAAGCTCTAACTTTTTGAAAATTTCCATATTTCAAAATTTTCATTATTTCTGAATTTTTATCCCTCTTTTGATAAAAATTTCTATTTTAAATTTTCGCCTTTTTATAGAATTTCGGTTTTTTATAAATAACGATTTATTTTTTTTGCGGAACGGACTGGTACCTCGCAGAAGATGATAGCTTGGCTGTCGAAACGCGTTAGAGCAACCTTTGTTGTGTTTTTCAACCTTTCTTGTTTTCAGGGGACAAGTTTTATATTTCAACGATTTATTAAAAAATTCGACACTTACAAATTTCAACTTTAAGTTCTTATTTTAATTAACATTTCGATTTTTTTCGAAAATTTTGACTTCAAATTTTCTACTTTTTCTGGAAACTTTGACCATTGTATTTTAACTTCAGAAAATCGATGTTTCAATATTTGCAGTTTTTTTAACTTTTAGTTTTTATAAAAATTTTCAATTTTTTTTTCAAATCTTAGTTTTGACCAAAATTTAACTTTTTTTTAAATTTTGAGCTTTTTAACAAATGTTCAATGAAGAATTTTGCCTCTTTTTGAACATTTTGGCTTTCTCAAAATTTAATTTTTGCAATTTTTGACTTGGAAAACTCTAATTTTTTTTAATTTGAACTCTTTTGCACATTATTAACTTTCTTTGGGAAACTTCGGTTTTTTTTTAAAGTTTGACTTTTTCAAAATTTCAACGTTTCTCTTCTTCAGAAAATTTAACTTGAAAATGTCAGCAATTTATTTTGAGGATTTCCACTTTGTTTCGAAAATCGAATTTTTTTTAAAGAGCAAATTAATTTTTAAAATTTTATTTTATTTATATGTTTTTATTTTATTTTCATTTTGATAATTTCAACTCAAAATTTTGACTTTTTGTCGAAGTTTCTACTTTATTTTTGAAAAATTCTAGTTATTTTCTAAATTTCGTACGTTGTCTTCAAACTTCGATTTTGTTGTAAATATTTTTGAAAACTTTATTTATGGAAATTTGGACTTTTTTAAAGGTGGACGTTTTAAAAATAATCCTGATTTTTCTGACTTACTTTCTAGCACTATTTTTACCCTTTACTAAAGAATTTCGGTTTTTATAAAAATTACGAGTTTTTATTTGAAAATTTCGACTTTTTGAAAGGTCTGATTTTTTGACAGCTCTGACTTTTTGAAAGCTCTGACTTTTTGAAAGCTCTGACTTTTTGAAAACTCTGACTTTTTGAAAATTTCTACATTTCAAAATTTTCATTATTTCTGAATTTTTACTCTTCTGTAAATATTTCTATTTCAAGTTTTCGCCTTTTTATAGAATTTCGGTTTTTTATAAATAACGATGTATTAAAAAAAATTGACATTTCCAAATTTCTACTGTTTTATAGTTCACATTTTAATTAACATTTCGATTTTTTTTGAAAATGTTGACCTCAAATTTTCTACTTTTTCTCGAAATTTTGACTTTTTTGTTTTAACCTAAGTCGATGTTTCAAAATTTTCTTTTTTTTTTCAACTTTTAGTTTTTATAAAATTTTTCAAATTTTAGTTTTAGACAAAAATTTTGTTTTTTAAATTTTGGGTTTTTTTGAACTTTTGGATGGGGAATTTTGTCTTTTTTTGGACATTTTGGCTTTCTCAAAATTAATTTTTGCAATTTTTGACTTGGAAAACTCTAATTCTTTTAATTTGCATTTTTTTTGTCTCGGGTAGCCAACTAAGAAAGGTCGCTGGCTATATACCAGTAACGAATCATTTCACAGCTTTGGGGAAAAAAAATTGTATTAAGAAAAGTGGCCCTAACCTCATGGAGCTTTTACGTTATTAAAATTTTATTTGACGATATCTCCGGTTAGACAAAAGATATTGAGTTGCAGTTTTCACTGATAGATAGGCTTTTTAATTTTCTGTTTTATGATGTTAAAATTGACATAACATTATTTTTAATTTTTTTTGGAAAAACTGCGAAATTTGCTACCATTTTATATAACGCACTGTATAAGCGAACATATGAAAGTAGGTAGACTAAATAACCCTCTTTTTACAAAGACTAAGTTTGTTAAATTTCATTAAGGTTAACTGAAGTAAATGCTATTAAAAATTTTTTTTTCAATGTCTCCCCACCACTTTATTTTTAGAGATAGGACAAAAAATCTTAAACAAAAACAAGTTAAAATGACTCCAAGATTACAATGCACATATTTTAGATATACCCTAATTAAGCAAAATTTCGAGAAAACCTTAATTTTCTATTTAACTCTACATATTATGCCACTTAGCGGTCATTTTAGAACCTTGCAAAACAAAACAAATCAAAATTACTCTAGAATTAAAATTCACTTATCTTCAATATAATTTAATTAAACAAAATTTTGAGAAAATTCTAATTTTCTATTCAGTCCTCGTACTACGCCACCTAGTGGTCATTTTAGAACTTCAAAAATATTTTCCAGCAGCCTTTCAGGGCTATTTTGCTTATTAAAATTTTTTTCTAAAAGCTGTAAGATGATTCGTTGCTGAGATATAGCCGAAATTCTCTCTTATTTGTCCACCGGGTACATTATTAACGTTTTTTGGAAACTTCGGCTTTTTCTTTCGACTCTTTCAAAATGGGAACGTTTCTCTAGTTTCAACTTCTTTAGAAAATTTTAACTTGAAATTGTCAGCATTTTATTACGAGGATTTCCACTTTTTTTCGAAATTTTTATTTCCTTTAAAAAGCAAATTAATTTTTTGAAAATTTAAAATTTGGAGCATTGATAAGGATTGCAATATTGAAGTCGTAATGATAAAATTAAAATTCCACGTTTGGATTGGTATTTTGAAATTTTTATTTTTAAAAATTGAAATACAAATCTTGTCCCCTGAAAACAAGAAAGATTAAAAAACACAACAAAGGTTACTTTAACGCGTTTTAATAGCCAAGCTATCATGTTCATCTTCTTCTCTCTGAAGATGATAGCTTCGCTATTGAAACGCGTTAGAGCAACTATTGTTGTGTTTTTTAATCTTTCCTTTTTCTTTTTTTTCTTTCTTCCCTCTGAAGATGACTATCGAAAAGCGTTAGAGAAACTTTTGATGTGTTTTTTCAATCTTTCTTGGTTTCAGGGGACAAGATTTGTGTTTCAATTTTTGAAGATAACCAGTGACCAATTCGTTCCACCAAAATTATGGTTTTCATTTATAACTACAAATCGACTTTTTTTTAATTATAATAGGAATTGTAAGAGAAGTGGTAAAAAATTTAATAAAAAAGACTAAATTTCTATCAAAGCCCATATTTTAGAAAAAAGGTTTAAACAAATTTTCAATTTTCACTAAAAGTTTGTAAAAAATTACTGCAATCAATTTCAATATTGAAAAAAATTCTAGATAAAACTGACTTTAAGAAAAAGACTAGTTTTAGTTTAGGCCAGAACATTCTAAGAAGAAAATAAACGTTTGTGCTGAAAAAAAAACAAAAAAATAGATAAAAAGAAAATGACATTTTAACTTTAATTCACAAAATATCTACAAAAAAATCTTACGATTCCTGAAGTCGAAATCTTTGGAAAAAAGATTAAGTAAAAAAATAGGTTAAACATTAAAAATTGAAAGTTTAAATTGGAAGTTTAGTAAAAAGATTTACCAATTCATGTCTCATCTTAGAAGTTTAACCTTATTTTCAAAATTTCGCCTTTAAGCTGTTATACTGGAATATCCTATATTTTTCTTGTAATATTGACTTTAAAATTCAAAATAAACAAAGTCTTGGAGACTGCCGACAGAAGTGGAAAATTAAAACTAGAAAATAACAGTGCCTATGTAGTGTAGTTGGAACCCACACTAGTAAACAAGTCAGAATATTGGAAATATTTAAAATTAAAATCTGTCAAACTAAACTACCTTTTTCTATTTGTGGTTTTGAGGCTTGTATCGTGTGGAAACGAATCTAATATTTATTGATAATAAAATACACTTTAATTATCTCTAATGTTAAGAGTAGAATATACATTTAACATTAGGGCATGTTGGTAACGCGTGACACTGAGACATGATGGTCATGCGAACCCACAAGTTTACCCTCTATAAAAAATCGTTCAATGCACCTAAAGAAGTTTTCACTTCAACAAGATTTTAACAGAAATTTTGAGAAAAATGTCGATTTTAAAGTCGACTGTTTAGAAAAATAAAAGGTACTCGAAAAAGTTTCAGAAAAGGGCCGAAATTTTAGGAGACACTCAGCTTGTTGAAAAAATCCACTTTTAAGTTTAAAACGAGTTAGGTCGCTCTGTGAAACTTCAACTCAGGATTAGGAGGTAAAATTTGGGAGTCAAAGTCGAAATTTTGAGAACAAATTAGAAAACACTAGAAAGAAAAGGCAAAATTTTGACTTCTAACCTCAAAATGTGCTCTAAATTTTGAGAAGAACGAAGTTTTAAGATAGTGGGTCACGAAGGAGCACAACTATAGTCAGGCCATGCATACAGGATCTTAAGCTATTTGAAATGTTGTCAAGTAACCATTAAATATATTACTTTGCCGAGAACATTTTAGCGAGCAAAAAAATCTCCCCTAAAAAAAGCTTTCATTAAAGTTTCTACGGGGCTCAAGAATTTGGTGATCAAAAAAAGGAACATCACCCTTATTTTTCTCTACAATTTCTTATGGACAACACTGTCTGTCCAAATATGATTTTAGGGGAATGGGGGCTAAATTATAATAGCTTGTATGTAAATCCAGCATTGGCCCCATGCCCCAAAAAGTTTAGGAAATGTCGCACTTTCGCATTTTATATATTAGCAAAGATTTCTTTTTTTTGGAACCACTAGTGGAGGCAGAAAACTAAGTTAATTTTTTATGACGGTGTGACTAAAGTTAACCAACCGCCGGTACGATGGAAAATAACTTATATCAACAAGAACGCATTATATGCCAAAAGGCAAATGCTTTGCAGCTGTGTGGGAGCTAATCGATTGACGCGTGGCTCCGTACGCATTTCACCATATTTCTCTTCGTCGTCGGCCACGGTAAACCACCCGCAGGTGTGCTCAACTTCTTTACCGTATGCGTTCACCAAACGAACAGGAGCGTAATTGGCGTTTTTGTTTTCAACACGGTGCACGTCGAATCAAATTGAAATTCCGAAGACATTGATTAAAAAATCAAAATCGGTGACAATCAATTTTTACAGAGAAAATAAAACAAAAATACCAATAGAAGTTTAAATATTGAAAATACGTAAAATATTCAAATTTAAAGTATGTTTCACGAAAGCCAAATAAAACGTAATAAATTTGTCCCCTGAAACCAAGAAAGATTTTAAAACACAACAAATGTTGCTCTAACGCGTTTCGATAGCCAAGCTATCATCGTCAGAGTATCTCTCCTTGTTGTGTTTTTTAATCTTTCTTGGTTTCAAGAGACAAGATTTGTATTTCAATTTTTGAAGATAACCAAGAACCAGTCAGTTCCAATAAAACGTAACTTAAAATGTTTCTTCAAGTATGTAATGAGTTATTTCATGTATTGGGTGACAACTGTCGTTTTCAGTTGATGCGTCATTCCGCGCGTTAGGGAAACATCTTGAAATAAGAGCAATATAGCAGCTGCACTACTCCTTTCAGACTCTCTCTCGCTTAGGCAGTGCAGCGTTGTGGGTTCAGAAAATCTACAGCAAAGCGGCTTTGAAATTTCTATTACTGTATCCACGTGTATAATCTATGCTAAGAATCGTGTAGTGATTGCTTACGTCTCTCTATACGCAGTGTAGATCCAACGTCCTAAAATTTTTAGCTACGGTTACTGCCGGTGAACTACCTACAATTTGTCATAACTTTTTTTTTAACTTTAATCCACTCGTAAGGGCAACCCTATTATGCCTTCAAAGCACTGCGAGTAGGATGTGGAAACAAGGATAGATGGCAACGAACCGCCTTCTTAAACAAGGATATGTTGTAGTTCTTTGGGAAAATTCCTTTCGGTAACGAGTTCCATAGCTTGGAAGTTCTATAGACAAAAAGAGTCTCCATTCAGTCCTCACTGTGTCAAGTTGAATCGCACAGGAATTTGCTGTCTCCGACTGTCTTGTGTCTCTCAAAAATGTTGCTCTTGGGAGGATCAATCCTATTAGTTCTTACGAGCATCTTCCATGATGGTACTTGTACAAAAGAAACAAGTCACCAACCATTCGCCTGTGCTCTAGTGTTTCGAGAGCTGTCTTGTATGCCTCAAAAATCTTGTCCTTGGGGGGATCAATCCTCTTAGTTCTTGCGAGCATCTCCCATGATAGTACTTGTAGATAAGAGACAAGTCACCAACCATCCGCCTGTGCTCTAGTGTTTCGAGAGCATCGGTCAAACTCTCGTCATCAATTAGGCGAATCGCCATATAAAATAGACGCAAGTCCGCCCCTGTTACAATTGAAAATGAATCTGTGCAATACTGGCAGGTGGCAAGGACCGTTAAGCGCACCAGAATCGCTACCAGCCAGCATTTTCAGCTCGTAGATCTTTGCACCGATTTCAGCATGTGTGTGTGTGTGTGTATTTGTGCCCTCTCCGGTCTCATGTCAAGGGCTTATTTTAGAACCCTATTAAGATCTTTCTCTTTCCCCTTTGAAATTCTAAAAATAATGCCGCCCTATAAGGAACAATTGCTATCATTTGATCTGGCAAGCATCCGGATAACCTTACCAGGAAGTGAACGCAAGGGTCATAACTGTTATATCGAAGGGAGAAAGTTGGAGAAGAATTTTGAAAAATTTATCATTAGTCAAGGTCGAGGTTGGATGATAATTTAGGGATAGACGAGGAATAATGTTACAAAGTTATACAATTCATCAAATAATATTATTAGAATTTTAATTTGATTTAATAAAATAACGTAATAGATTATTTTATGGAAAAGCAGCAAAGTTCCAATGAAACGGCGGCTTTTGTTTAACAAATCAAATTATTCTTGTAAAATGAAATTTACAAGTATTAGTTCTAGGGTGCGATTGTCTCAATTTTTAAAAAAAGCGTCGCCATTAAGTCGAAATTTTAAAAATAAATAGCATTTTCAAGAAAGTCGAAATTCTCAAAAAAAATCTAGATCTCGAGAAATATCAAAGTTTCGAGAATAACTCAAAATGTTTAAAACTGAGTTTTTTCAAAATTTGAATTTTTTTCTCGAAATTTAGATTTTTTTTGAAAACAATGACATGATATTTCAAAATTTTTAATTTTGTTTATTAATTTTTTTTACTACGACCCAGCTTGAAAATATTTAAATTAATTTTTTTTATTAATGAAACTACAAACATTGAAATATCTCTCTGAAGATGATAGTTTGGCTGGCGAAACGCGTTAGAGCAACTTTTGTTGTGTTTTTTAATCTTTCTTGGTTTCAGGGGACAATATTTGTATTTCAATTTTTGAAGGTAACTAAGGACCAGTCCGATCCACCAAAATTAATGAAACTTGACAATATCCTGAAATATTTTTTAAAGTGTGACTGCTTCATAACTAAATTTATTTAAAACGTCATCTCATGACAATTAACAAAAAATAGGTTAATTTATTTTACATAGAATATCAAAAAAATGTAATATGAAATTAAATAAAATCAATAAACCTAATGTTTCCGACCAATAATGGTCCACCATGAAGAATTTTTACGTTTGTAAGCAAATTCAAGTTTCTTCGTAAAAATTCGACTCTTTAATGTATATATCTGAAAATGTCGACTTTTCCCTTGAAGAATTTGACTTTTTTTTTGAAAATATCGCAATATTTTGAAAATCTGAATTTAAAACTTTCTGTGTTTTTTTGAACATCTTGATATTTTTGAAAATGTTGACATTTTCGAAAATGTTTACCTCTCATAATTTTTATTTATATTGAAAATACTTTTCTTGCAATTTTGACGTCTTAAAAATGTTGAAAAACTCAAAATTTTGAAAGACGAAATTTTCGAAATAAATCAAAATTTTGGAAAGTAAACGTTTAAAAAAGGGGAGAATTTGGAATGGGAACATATCAAAAGGTCTAAACTTTCAAAATATTTCGATATTTTCAAAAAAGGTCGAAATTTTAGAAAAGTTTCCATCTTTAAAAAAGTTGAATTTTTCACAAAAAAAGTAGAAATTTAAAAAAAAAATTAAATCTTGAAAAAAAACAACAAAATTTCGAGAAAAACTTAATATTTTGAGAATTGAGTTTTTCTCGAAATTTTGATTTTTCCTCGAGATTTAAGTTTGATTTGGAAAATAATGACAATGTTTTTTTTGAAAATTTTGACATTTTGGAAAACGTTAACTCTTTCAAAATTTTTACTTTCGTTAACAAATTCGACACTTTTATGTACATGTCCGAAAAGTTCAACTTTTCTTTTAAAGAATTTGACTTTTTTGAAAATATCGAAATATTTTAAAAATCTGAATTTAAAACTTTCTGTGTTTCTTTGAAAACGTTGACATTTTCGAAAACGTTTGCATTTCAAAATTTTTACCCCTCATAATTTTTATTTATTTTCAAAATTTCTTCTTTTGCAATTTTGACGCCTTAGAAATTTCGAAAACTCAATATGAAATGGGAAAATTTCAAAAAACGCCAAACTTTCAAAATATTCAATATTTTCAAAAAAAAGTCCAAATTTTTATAAAAATTTACGTTTTCGAAAACGTCGAATTCTTCAAAGAAACAAATGAAGAGTCAAAGTTTTCAAAAATTTTTGTATTTTCAAAAGAATATTTTTTATTATCGAAATTTTCAAAATAAGTACAATTTCGATAATTTAAAAGTTCGTTCAAATTTCTCTTATATTGCTGACTTTTTCAAAATTTGGCTTTTTCTGCAACTTTCGAGTTTTTTAAATTTGTCGAATTTCGAAATTCGATGTTTTTGTATTAAATTATCTCATCAATTAGGACTTTTTTCTGGAAAATTCGAAATTTCTTCAAAATTTTGACTTTATTTATTTTTATTTATAACCAAACTTTTTGAAAATTTCGATTGGTTTAAATAAATGTGCCCTTTTCTCAAATTTTTGTTTTTTATCTCAAAACCAAACCTTTACGTTTCTGTCCAATTCATTTTATTTTTCCTTAAAATTCATCTTATTGTCGAAAGTTTGATGTTACTCTCAAAGTTAAATTTTCTTTGGGAAAGTTCGACGTTTTTTACAATTCGATACCTCTTTCAATTCTATACCTTTTTTCAATTTTTTTTTATATTACTGACTTTTTCAAAATTTGACTATTTTTTGCACATTTCGAGTGATTTAAATTAATCTTTTATTTGAAATTTGAAAGTTCATAACAGATTATTTGTGCAATTACGATTTTTTTCTGAAAGTTTCGAACATTCTTCAAAATTGACGTTATTTCTGATTCAACTTTTTGGAAATATTGATTTGTTTCGCAAAAAATGCTTTTTTCTCAAATTTTCGACTTTTAACCCAAAAGTTTGTTGTTATTCTCTAAGAAATTTTTGCCTTTTTTAATGTTCGATACTTCGAAAGTTCTAAATTTTTCTCAATTTTCATGATGTTTTCTCAAATTTTTTTTTATCTTCAAATTAGATCTTTTGCGTTTCTGCCAATTTCGATTTTTTTTCTTAAAATATTATCGAAAAGATGTTACTCCCAAAGTTAAACTTTTCTGAAAAAGATCGATTTTTTTTAAAATTCGATATTCAATCAAGGTCGAAATTTTCAAAAAAGATTGCGTTTTCAAAAAAGTTGAATTCTTCAAAGAAACAAACGAAGAGTCGAAATTTTCAAAAATTTATTTTAAAGCCAAAATGTTAGAAGCAGAATTAAAAATGTTCAAGTTTAAATTAAAAGGATAAGAATCAAAGTCAAAAATTTCAGAACTCACACGAAATTTATTTAAAAACTTAAATTTTCAAATTTCACGTCTAAATTTATTTAGAAAATTTGGAAAGAACTCATACGTATTTATAAAACGAAGTAAAACCCTATGTTAACGTTGAAATTTTAGAAAGAAGTTTAATTTTCAAGTTTAAATTTAAAAAAATTAAGCCGAAAATGGAAATTAAGACAAGAAATTCGAAATTTGCAACAACAAAAAAAGTTTCAAGTTTAAAATAAAACCATAGATTTGAGTTTAATCCCTAGTGGATTTTCAACAAAATTATCAAAAAAAACTAGAAACTTGACAACAGGTTTTTGAAATAGCGAGATGCATCCTAAAATTTTGAGTGTGAACTTATTGTATTTCTTTAGATGTCGAGACTGAAGTTCAACTTTACCCTATCTCAAGGAAATGGACACATTCTTTGCAGCTATATTACTTGTTACTTTTTATATTCTATGAAGCCTCTAAATGTAGGCAAAGGTATGTATATCTGTGATACTGTTTAAATAGTTTTTGGGCAGGCTAATTAGGCTTTTAGGAGACTTATCCCCCGATTTCCCCTTATCTTTGTCCATGATAGTGTCGGGGGATATCAGGTTGCATTTACTTGCTATTTTGTCAAGTATAGGATAATAGTCTCTTGTGGTAACAATGCCCAAAAAATGAATTCTTTGTGTTCCAAATGTGCCCTGTATATTTTGCCATATATAAATATACAAATCTTGCCCCCTGAAACAAAAAAAGTTAAAAAAATACAACAACAGTTGTTCTAACGCGTTTCGATAGCCAAGCTATCATCTTCAGAGAGATACTTATATCTAGAGAGATAATAATCTTTTTCTTCAGACAGATACTAATCTCCTTCTTCCGAGAGATACTAATCTCTAAAAAGATACTAATCTATAGTTGTTCTAACGCGTTTCCATAGCCAAGCTATCATCTTCAGAGAGATACTAATATCTAGAGAGATACTAATCTTTATAGTTGTTCTAAAACGTTTTCATAGCCAAGCTATCATCTTCAGAGAGATACTAATTTTGGTGGAACGAACTGGTCCTTGGTTATCTTCAAAAATTAAAATACAGAATTTGTCCCTTGAAACCAAGAAAGATTAAAAAACACAACAAAGGTTGCTCTAACGCGTTTCGATAGCCAAGCTGACATCCTCAGAGAGATATCTCTCGTTTAGGGGACAAGTTTCGTATTTCAATTTTAGAGATACTAATATCTAGAGAGATACTAATCTCTCTGAAGATGATAGCTTGTCTATCAAAATTCGTTAGAACAAATTATGTTGTATTTTTTAATCTTTCTTGGTTTCAGGGGATTAGGATTTGTATATCAATTTTTGAAGGTAACTAAGGACAAGTCCGAGAAAAAATGCCATATATTGTAATTGTCTGACGATGACTTTGTGAGACCATCTGACTTCATTCTAAAACTCTAGATCCAGCGCTAAGTCCTCTAACAGGTAACTAAACATGATAACCCTCAATGTGAATATTTTCGTTCATGTCTTCGCCGTATCATCCCAATGAACAAATTCCAGTCCTTAAATCATCTCAACTGTGAATTTGGACAAAGCCCCCGAACCTCCGCATTGTATAACAAAGCCATCGCGTTACTTATTTACGATCATCTGCGGACCGTTCCGCTATTAAGACGAGGGATCTGGTACCGGATGGTTTTTTTTCTCTTGCAGTTCCGGTATCGAGGTCCCAGAACTGGATGTTATCGTCCCTTTTTTTTAAGACAAAGGGCCCTTTCTAACGGTAATAGTCGATGATGCTGTTTTTGTATGTGTAAATGTTTTGTTTGGCTACATGCGTACGTAATAAGATCCTAGCCTGCGATTATGTTAATTTTATGTTCTTTGCCGATTTTCTAAACAATGCCCAATGGGAAAGTTTAAGTCTTAATAATGGCGGTGTAATTTTATTGCTTATGTGCCTGCTTACTGTTAAATTATAGCTCTGTGAACATTTCTCTATGAAAGAATTTTTTTTACTTCAGGTTTAAACCTAGCCTTAGCGAAATGTACCACCAGAGACCTAATAAATTCACTCAAAAATTAAAATACAAAACTTGCCCCTGAAGCCAAGAAAAATTAAGAAACCCAACAAGAGTTGCTACTGTACGGTATCTCTCTGAAGATAATAGGTTGGCTATCGAAACACGTTAGAGCAACTTTTGTTGTGTTTTTTAATCTTTCTTGGTTCAGGGGACAAGATTTGCATTTCATTTTCTGAAGATAACCAAAGACTAGTCCGTTTCACCAAAAATAAAGAAATAAAAGTTTACTGTTATTCTTAAGACATGATGCTTACTTATTAATAACTAACTGACCCCTGCCACTAAGGTCCAATTATTTCAAAATAAAATAATTTCTAGAGACTGGATTTTAGGCACAATCAAATGAGGTAAAAAGGTGAACAAAACCTTAAGTCAGTCAAAAACAAATAGCTAAAAAAGGCATTAAAAATGCAAGGTACTCTTAAAAAGAGCACTAAAAGGTCAAAACCACAATTACCAAGAAAAGGCAGGGTCGGAGTCAAAAATGTTACAAAAGAAGCTTAAAATTTATAACAAAAACTACTCAACAAAACAAAAACAATATTGAAGGTGCAAACTTTGAATTGTGACAAAAAAGTTGAAATTTCGAAACAACTCAAAGTTTATAAAAAATTTGAAAAGTTGAAATTTTAAAAATCCTTATAAGACCAAAAGTTCCACCAAAGGAGTTAAGTTTTTAAGTGAACAACTAATAAAAAAAGGTGAAAATTAAAATCAAATTTTTGACAACAAAATGTCGAAACTTTATATTAAAATACAAATTTTTCTGAACTTTCGAGTTTACAATCGAAACTTGTTACAAAAGTAAAAATAAGAATTACAAAAGGAAAGTTGTCATTTAAAAGAAAAAGAACCAAAAATTTTAATTATGTAAACTAAAAATTTCGAAAGTCAAAATTTCAGGATTATGATCGAAATTTCAAAATAAAATGAAAATTCCTGAATCAAAATTAAGGATTTAAAGTAATTATTATAAGAAAAGACTAAAGTATTGAATTTGGCATTTTAAAAAAAAACGACAAAAAACAATAATAAAAACTGCCTCGATATTTCAATAAAAAGAGACATTTAGGATTGAAATTTAAAAATTAATTAACATGTCTAGCATAAATCTAAAATTTGAAGTTTCAAATTGAAGTTTTAACAAAATAATTAGAAGTTGAAAGCCTCAATTTTTAGTAAAAGACATTTTTGAAAAAATCTGCAATGTCAGAATTATTTCAATTATAAGATTTTTTGATTTCAAGTTAAAATAAAAAAACAACAGTTTTTGTAAATAGAAACTAAAAATTTTTTTAAATTTCGAGTTTATTTTTACATTTTTACCACAAATCTTGTAATTTTTACTTTAAACTCAAATATTCGGGTTTTCCCCGAAATTGTGACTTTTAAATTTGGTATTTCATACAAAGCTTACACTTCCTGGAAAAAGTCGAAATTTTGAGATTTAAAGTCGAAAATTCGAGAAAAAAGCCAATATTTTAAGGTTAAGCTTGAATTTTTGAAAACTTTTTAAAAATAATTTAAACTTTCCTTGAAATTTCTTTTTCTTTTTTATGCGAAATTTTATCAACAATTTTGAATTTTTCAATCTAAAAATTTGAAGTTTAAACTCTATTTGAAAAAAAAAATAATTCTGATAACAAAGGCTTTCACGGCCAGAGTCAGTACAGGATATACTTCTTCCGGGATTGGACCGTGTCAAAGAACTACTAAAAGTGTTTGACGTTTCGCCACCATCGTAGGGGAAGAAGAAGAGTTTCGCCTCTGGTATGGTGGACATACTGAGTTAACGCCTCTTACACAAGGACGGTCTACCGTGCTCTTCTGTCTAAACTTTCTTATCCTTTGTACCAATTTTCAATTCAGAAGAGTTTCGCCTTTGGTATGGTGGACATACTGAGTTACCCTGCTCTGATATTTTGAAATTGACCTTTTCATTTTTTTTATTTTGCATATTTCCTCATATTTCCCTTTTATTTATTGTTTCTTTTCTTTGTTCCTGAAGAAGCCCCCTACGATGGTGGGCGAAACGTCGAACACTTTTAGTAGTTCTTTGACACCGTCCAATCCCGGAAGAAAAATTTAATTCTGTTATAAATTGGAAATTTTACACAAAATCTGAGCATTTTTAAACTTCATGATTTTTTTTCCAAGTCTTAACTCACCATTTTAGCTCAAAGCTGCTCAAGTTGGGTTTGATATTTCGATTTTGATTACGAAAATTTAACTTTTTTCTCAAAAGTTCAACTTTAAAGTAAAAACTTCGGAAAAAGTTTGACGTTTCAAAGTCAACATTGAAATTTAGATCTTAAATTAGTTACCAAATTTTGACTCTAATTAGGATTTGTTTTATACTTTTAATCACGACATTAGGACTTATATTTTCAGAAAAACTTGATTTATAAAATTTTTAGAACTTTTTGAATTTAAAAATGCCGAAATTATAGTCGAAATCATGAAAAAAAAACTGATTTTAATAACTGATTTGTTTCTTTCAAATTCGCCATATTGGCAGTGGCTCAAAATTTAGACTTTTTCAAAATATTTTCCTCTCTTGACATTTAAACTTTTTTTAACACATTTTCACTGGGTCAACTGGGGTACTGAGGCAGAAGAGTTTCGCCTCTGGTATGGTGGACATACAGAGGTACCGTGCTCTTCTGCCTAACCTTTCTTATCGTTTGTACCAATTTTCAATTCAGAAGAGTTTCGCCTCTGGTATGGTGGACATACTGAGTTACCGTGTTCTGATGTCTTGAAACTGGCCTTTTCATTCTTTCATTTTTGCATATTCCCTTATATTTCCCCTTTTTATTTATTTTCACTGGGAATTTTAAAAAGACAAAAAAGGGTTTAACAAACTTCAAAATTCCTCCCCCTAATTCTACGCCAAATGTTGAATTTTGATAGTTCTTAATTGATTCTATCTTTTTGAAGTTTAGAATTTTTTTTCCAAAATTCCTGATTTAAATTTGTCTTGCAGTTTTTATAGATTGGCTGTTTTTTTGAAAATTTTAACAATCTTTTATAAATTATGGCTTCTTTTTTCTCGAGATTTAGGTAGTAATTCTGAAGCAAGGTAATTTAAAGTTTAAAAAACTTTAATTTAAAGTTTAAAAAACTGAAAATTTCTCTGTTGACTTCAAACCTGTGTTTAATTAAAGAACTTTGTCTTTCTGGAGGCATTTTTCACATCCAAGTGCGCTTTGCAGCGCAAAAATAATTTTTTAAGTTGTAGAAAAGTGATATCCTTCGGTAAAATTTATCATTTTACTTGTACATCTAGTTTTACTTAAAAAATAAGATAACTAGGTACCGTAGTTCAATTGTCCTGCTCTCAATAGCACGCAAAACTTATAGGGGACTAAGTGGGGCACAAGAGTAATTGTTATTAAATTATATTTCTTGGAAAATGTATGCTTAAAGTTTCTTGTTATTAGGATGAATTAATTTCTATATTATTGCTCTATTTTATTATGTTGGTATGTATACAGATTTCTGCTTAAATTCTTCAGAAGTGTAAATGTAGTCGGGGAAGCCTACAGAAAAGGATAAATAGGCACCAAACTCTTTGAAAATAGGTCTAAATCGTGTATGAAAAGGCAAAAGAACAAACAAAATCTAAATTTAGGCAATAATGCACGAAAAACGCCGAGAAAGGTGAAAAGGTACTATCTTAGGATTCCGGTCTCTTAATAATCTCTCATTTGATTTTAACAGAATAATAGATTCAAAACATGATACTTCTTTTAATAGTACTTTCTAGAATTGAAGGTGGCGCGCATTATCAGTCATACGTTGCCCGTCGGTTTCCCTTTTATGAGTTATAACTTCAAATAAAATTATTAGCATAATTGAGTTTTTTGTGAGTTTTACCGCAATACCAATAGCCTAAAAGATACCCCTTACCATACTCTACATTTAAGTAAAAGTTTCATAAAGATTGATTTAGCAGCTTTCGAGATTAAAGCGGACAAAAATCAGTCGACAGACGGACAGTCAGTTAGACGCTTCAATTTTGTTAATGCAGACGTATGTGTTAAAGCGACATAATGCCAACTTCTCTTAAAAACTGCATCTTCTGGTGAAATCCGACTGTGCATATTGTTCGATTCTGCAAATGTCATAGCGCAGCTAGTATTTTGCAACAAGTAATCAGATCGGGTTAGAGTTGAAATTATTTATTTAGTGTTAATTTACGATTGCAGACAATGCGAGATACGATCTAGTTTGTTAACTTGCCAACGGTGATATTAAATATTGTACCGAGCGGAGTTTCGGAACTGAATAACTCGAACGAGAACTCTCTCTACCCACTTGTTCTTGGATCGAAGCCTTGAGTGGCGCCAGTTGTGCAGATCTTTAATTGATTTTCTCTACACATATTTCAACGCAACGTTACATTTTGATTGATTTTTATTTTAAATAAATTTTTATTGTGCATCTACAACTTTTTACATCTTCTGCATCGTATTACATTATACTTTGCATATCTTTAAGAAGAAACAGTTGTTTTTTTGCAATGTGTGTCATGTGCGGAATTTTAAGAATTTTTTAAATTCTCAAAATTCCAAATCCTTAGTACCTTATGTAGTAGAATTAAAAATGGTATCAATGGGACTGGGGATCGAACCTAGGACCTCCACGTGAAGAGAGAACTCGCTAACCCTTGAGCTAGCGCATGACCACCCTTGACTCTGCTTATTCCGATCATACTGCACACTCAGTACTTTCTTCACTTTTTTATTGATTGTCAAAAATAGCTTTTTCGTTAAATTTACCTTTAAGTGACTAAAAAACACCAACACAACCAACAGAACACTTACAAATGTCGACCCACAACAGCGTTTTTAACTTCTACCCGATTTTTTATTTATTTTTTACTCACAATGAGTTTGCTTTAGTCTTTTGATCAACAACAATTTTGTAAAGTTTCTTTTCTAAGTTTGTTGATTTTTTACTCTGTTTACTTAACCCAGTTTGTGGACTACATGTTTTAAACTAATTTTTACTCACGACAGTTTTTAACTGACAAAAGTTTCACTTTTGACCCAGTGTTTCCATTTTTACTTTTCTCTCAAGATACCGAGTTTAAAATTTCTTTCAATTTTCCACATTCTTCTTGAAATTTAATTTTTTCTAAAGTTTTAGTATTTTTTAATTATACTTGCTGGAGGTTTTGGAGGAAATTTCGAACATTTCTCAAATTTTCGATTTTATTTATAATTCAACTTTTTGGAAATGTTGATTTGTGTAGGAAACTATGCATTTTTCTCAAATATTAAATTTTATCTCAAAATGTCACCTTTTGCGTTTCTGTAATTTCGACTTTTTTCCTTAAAATTCATCTTAAGTATATTTGTATTTCATAGAAACACATTTCATAGAAACACATCAAATGTTGCTCTGACACGTTTCGATAACCAAGCTATCATCTTCAGTATCTCTCTGAAGATGATAGCTTGGCTATCGAGATGCGTTAGAGCACCTTTTGTTGTGTTTTTTAATCTTTGTTGATTTCAGGGGACAAGATTTGTATTTTAATTTTTAAATATAACCAAGGACCAGTCTGTTAAAACATAATTTCATAGATTTGCCTTTTACTCGAAATTTACTTAATAAACAAGTAAAAATTTTGCAAATCATTGGCAATTTTGACAAAGACGTTTTTGAAAAACTCCGACTTTTTTTACAAAATTTGTCTCCTTTTTATAACTTCGTCTTGCCAAAATTCGACTTTGTCAAAATATGACTCTGTCCTAAATTGAAACTTTTTTCTCAAAATTTCATTTTCACTTTACTTTCAAAATTAGTTTTTTTTTCCAAATCTGGGCAATGTACCCTTGATTTTTCAATTTTATTTAAAATCCAACTTTTTGAAAATTTTGATTTGTTTTGCAAAATACGCCTTTTTCTTAAATTTTCTTCTTTTAACTCAAAATTCTTTTGAGTATCTGCGATTTTTTTTCTTTTAATTCATCTCTATTGTCGAAAATTTGATGTTATTCTCAAACTTAAACTTTCCCTAAGAAATTTCGACTTTTTTACAGTTCAACACTTCAAAAGTTCGAACTTTTTTCAAATTTTCTTTATATTAGGATTTTTCTCAAAATTCGACTTTTTCTGCAAATTTCGAGTTTTTTAAAATTTGTCGAATTTTGAACGTCGAATTTCGAAATTCGACGTTATTGTATGAAATTATCTCAGCAATTACGATATTTTTCAGGAAATTTCTAGTTTTTTGAATTTGTCAAATTTCGAAATTCAACATTTTTGTGTAAAATTATCGCAGCAATTACGACTTTTTTTGGAAAGTTCGAACTTTCCTCAAAATTTCGACCTAATTTTTATTTATAACCCAACTTCTTGGAAATTTCGATTTGTTTAGAAAAATGTGTCTTTTTCTCAAATTTTCGACTTTTATCTCAAAACTAGACTTTTTACGTTTCTGCCAATTTCATTTTTTTTCCTTAAAATTTATCATTATTTTCAAACGTTTGATGTTATTCTCAAACTTAATTTTTTTTAAAGAAATTTCAATCTTTTTACAGTTCGACACTTCGTAAATTCGAACTTTTTTCCAATTTTCCTTATGTTAATATATATATCTCAAAATTCGACTTTTTCTAAAAAGTTCAAGTTTTTTAAATTCGTCAAATTTTGAAATTCGACGTTTTTGTATGAAATTATTTTAGTAATTACGGCTTTTTTCTGGAAAATTCAAACTTTCGACTTTATTTTTATTTTTAACCAGACTTTTTGAAAATTTCGATTTGTTTAGAAAAATGTGCCGTTTTCTCAAATTTTCGTCTTTTACCTCAAAAGTAGACCTTTACGTTTCTGCCAAATTCGGTTTTTTCCCTTAACATTCATCCTAGGGTCGAAAGTTTGATGTTATTCTCAAAGTTAAATTTTCTCTGAAAAAGTTCAGCGTTTTTTACAATTCGATACCTCAAATAAGTTCGTTTTTTTTCAAAATTTTTTGTTATTACTGACTTTCCCAAAATTTGACTATTTTTTGCAAATTACGAGTATTTTAAATTCATCTTTTTTTTTGAAATTTGAGATTATTTATGCAATTACGAATTTTTTCTGAAAGTTTCGAACATTCTTTAAAATCGACGTTATTTCTGATCCAACTTTTTGAAAATGTTGATTTGTTTCGCAAAAAAACGCTTTTTTTTCAAATTTTCGACTTTTAACCCAAAATTATTTTCCGCAAATTTCAATTTTTTTTTCTTAAAATTCATCTTATTATTAAAAGTTTGTTGTTATTCTCTAGAAAATTTCCATTTTTTATTGTTCGACGCTTCGAAAGTTTGAACTTTTTCTCAATTTTCCTTACATTGCTATTTTATCAAAATTCGACTTTATTTATAACCAAACTTTGTAAAAATTTCGATTTGTTGAGACAAATTGGTCCTTTTCTCAATTTTTTTTCTTTTATCTCAAAACTAAACCTTTTACGTTTCTGTCAATTTCAATTTTTTTTCCTTAAAGTTCATCTTATTGTCGAAAATTTAATGTTATTCTGAAAATTAAATTTTCTTTGAAAAAGTTCGACATTTTTTACAGTTAGATACTTCAAAAGTTTGAGTTTTTTTTCAAATTTTTCTTATACTACTGACTTTCTCAAAACTCATATTTTGCTGCAAATTTCGAGTTTTTTAAATTCATCTTTTTTTGGAAAGTCGAAGTTTTTTTAACAGATTATTTGAGTAATTGCGAGTTTTTTCTGGAAATTTCGAACATTATTCAAAATCGACTTTATTTATAATCCAACTTTTTGAAAATGTTGATTTGTTTCGCAAACTATGCTTTTTACTTAAATGTTTGTCTTTTATCTCAAAATTCGACCCCTTGTGTTTCTGTTGTTTAGATTGTTTGCCTTAAAATTCATCTCATTATCGTTTGACTTTTTTTCAAAATTAAATCTTTCCTGGGAAATTTCAACTTTCTTTATAGTTCGACACTTCGAAAATTCGAGCTTTTTTCAAAGTTGCCTTAAGTTATTGAAGTTTTTTTAACACATTATTTTGGAGAGAAAGAGTTTCTCTCTGAAGATGACAGCTTGGCTGTCGAAACGCATTAGAGCAATCTTCGTTGTATTTTTTAATCTTTCTTGGTTTCAGGGGACAAGTTCTGTATTTCAATTTTTGAACCAAGGACCAGTCCGTTCCACCAAACATTATTTTGGCAATTACGACTTTATTTATAACCCAACTTTTTCGAAATGTTAACTTGTTTCGCAAAATATGCTTTTTTCTCAAACGTTCCTCTTTTATCTCAAAGTTCGACCTTTTGCGTTACTGAAATTACGATTTTTTTTTTAAATTTATCTTATTATCGTTTAAATTTATTTTTAAAATTAAACTTTCTCTGCAAAATTTCGACTTTTCTTAGAGTTGACAATTCGAGAGTCGATCTTTTTGTTAAATTTTCTCATGTTACTGTTTTTCTCATAATTCGACTTTTTATGCCAATTTTGAGTTTTCAAAATTCGTATTGTTTTCGAAATTCGACGTTTTTGTATGACATTACTTGGGCAATTACGACTTTTTTCTAAAAACTTCGAACTTTTCTCAGAATTTAGATCTTTTTTAAATCCATTTTTTTTCAAAATTCTTTCATTCTCTCCAAAATTCAACTTTTTTCTTGACGTTCAACTTTTAAGTTTGATTTTATTCCCAAATCTTGACTTTTTTCATCAAATTAACTACCACTGAAATTATGACTTTTTTGACATTACACAATTTTCTCGAATTTCCGAATTTATTTCTTTACAACGTTAACGATTTGTTTAAAATTCTTCTTTTTAATTTCAGTTTGATTTTATTTCTATGCTTTGACTTTTTTCACTAAATTTAGTTCGTGAAATTGTGAACTGAAGTTGGACAATTTTCTCGAATTTTCAAGTTTATTTTCAAAATTTGTCTTTCTTTAGAAATTGCAAATTTTGCTCAAACTTTTTCTTTTTTATAATTTCCAGGTTTTAAGTTTTTTTTTTATTTTACTCTCTTAAAATTTGACTTTTTTGAAATTTTACTGATGAGCAAATTCGACATTTTTAAATTTCGAACTTATCAAATTTTCAACTTTTTTTAATTCGACTTAATTTCGACTTTACAATTTGATTTCTTTGTGATTTTACTGATGAGAAAATTCAACATTTTTAAATTTTGAACTTATTATCAAAATTTCAACTTTTTTTAATTCGACTATATTTCGAGTTAGTTCATTTTCCCACACTTCAATTTTATCTTAAACTTCGACATTTTCCACCTCTGCTTACTATTTTTTTTTTCTCAAAATACACTTCATTTTCTAAATTCCTATTTTTTGTCAAAATTTGTTTATTGTTTCAAAATTAGATCGAAATTTTGATAAAAAAAGGTGAAACTTTTATTGGAGATGTCAAGAAAAATATTTCTTGGACATTTTAAATTATTTTTTTGAAACTTAAAGATTATTCAAAAGTAAAAATCATTAGAGAAATATTTTTACAGATTTAAGTCCGCTGCAAATTCAACTTCTTATAAAAATCTTCGCGTTTTTCTGAAAATAGCTCGAAATATTAAAATAAGCAGTTCTTTTCAACATTTTTGTCAAAATTTGATTATCGTCTCAAAATTAGATCGAAAATTCAATAAAAAAAGGTGAAACTTTTTTGGAAATGTCGAGAAAAATATTTCTTGGAAATTTTTAATTTTTTTCTTGAAACTTCCACATTATGCAAAAATTGAAATAAAAAAGTAAAAATTGCTAGAAAAATATTTTTAAAGATTTCGAGTTTGCTGTAAATTCATCCTCTTATGAAAATCTTCAAATCTTCGCGTTTTTCTCAAAATAGCTCGAAATATTAAAAAAACAGCCTTTTTCAACATTTTTGTCAAAATTGGATTATTGTCCCAAAATTTGATTGAAAATTTAATAAAAAAAAAGGTGAAACTTATTTTGGAAATGTCGAGAAAAATATTTAATGGAAATTTTTAATATTTTTCTCGAAACTCCCAAATTATTCAAAAATTAAAATAAAAAAGTAAAAATTGCTACAGAAATATTTTTAGAGATTTCAAGTCTGCTGTAAATTTATTTTCTTATTAAAATCTTCGCATTTTTCTCAATATAGCTCGAAATATTAAAAAAAAAACACTCTCTTTTTAATTTTTGTCGAAATTTAATCATTGTCTCAAAATAAGATCGAAAATTTAATAAACAAAGGTGAAACATTTTTTGTTAATGGTAAGAAAAATATTTCTTGGAAATTTTTAACTTTTTTCTCGAAAGTTCCAGATTATGCAAAACTTGAAATAAGAAAGTAAAAATTGCTAGAAAAATATTTTGAGGGATTTTGAGCCTACCATAAATCGATTTTTTTAAAAAAATCTTCGCCTTTTCCTCTAAATAGGTCGAAATATTAAAAAACAGAAGCAACGCATATTAAATCTCAATTTTGTTCTCGAAATTTCAAGAATATCAAAATGGATATTATAGGCAAAAATTTCGAGAAAAAATATTTGTAAATTTGTAATTTGTCAGAAAATATGACTTTTTTTTGAAAATTTTGGCACATCTATAAGCAAAAATAATATAAATGTGGCACATCCATAAGCAAAAATAATATAAATGAGGGAAATTTCCGGAAGCAAATCCTGTCTACACCCATGATTAAACATTAGAAACGTTAATGTGAAAATATAATAATAAAAAGATAACTGGGGAAATTAAGTTAAAATTTTGGGAAAAATGCAAAATGTATTAATGAAAAATTTAAACTTTCGAAAAAAAACGGACCTCTTTTCGAGTATAAACAGGGAATTCGGAAAAAAAACAAAATATTTGAAATTAATGCTGGAATTTGAGGTTGAATCAAATTCTTTGGAGATATATGTTTCGAGGTTGCGAAATTTCAGGAAAAAAGTACTAAAATATGCAAATGTAAATTTTGAATTTGGAGAATTAAAAAATTTAAACTAAGAATTATTAAAAATTCTTTTGTAATACTTTTGTAATTGTTATTTTTTTTGGAACTTCGTTCGTTTCTCAAAATTTAATTTTCACTTTTTATCTCAAAAATTTGAGTTTAAACTGTAAATTACAGCTTTTGTTAAAAATTCTTTCAAAAATGTTGACTCGAAACGTCCACTTTTGATCAAAATTTCGAGAAAGTTTATATAACTATTTTTGGTCGACTTTTTCCCTAAAATGCGAAACTATTCTTGCTTTTTTAAAATCATTTTTAAATTGAAATTTCGACTCAAAGATTTTAATGTTATTTTAAAATTTCCTAACCTTGAAATGTGACTATTTTTCGAAGTTTTTAGTTTAATTTGAGATACAGTTATAACTTCTTTGGTTTTCCAAGATTTCGATTTTCTTCTTCAGAAATGCTCTTTTAACTTTTGTAATGAATTTCGATTATAAAATCTAAAGTGTAGGTGTGGATGTACTTTCAACTCCAGGCAGCCCAAATACGCGTTTAACTTCTATGAGTTCTAGGAGCATTTTTGGGAGCAATTTTAGGAGAATGGGATAACGTCACTTTGACAACAATGGAAAGACGATTGATAATGAAGAAGTCAATAACAGTCGTAGTAATTGTGCAAATATAAAATAATATTTCTTTAAAAATTGTCAGATTATGTGCCAACATAATGGAAATAGTTTCAGTATACGTTTTATGTAGTGTAGTATGGTAATAATATTATTATTATTTCCATAAGATACTGCTAAAATAAAATGAGACAATTTATTGTGATTAAATTGGAATTAAGTCAAGGAATTATTAGACAAAAATTATTGCCCAGAAGGCAACGTTGTTTGTTGTTCGATTATGTGGCGAAAAATGCGGAAAGTGTACTAAGGTGTGGGTGGTTGGCACTTATAAATAAATCCGCAATATTATAAGTAAATAAATTGTGCATTACAGTATCAATAAAAGCCAGGCATTAGAGATAAATCCATTCATGGTCGGTGGGTTCGCGTTTAACGGTACCAAACCAATCGACACCCATGGTTTAATATTCCTTCCGCGACTCGAACGATAATTGCACAATCATATTTCGTGATAAGGCTTTGCACCAAATTGACGCTGTATGGCATAAAGGTATTCCGAATTATCTCTAAGGTGGATTTATTTTCTCGCCTCGTGCAGATTTTAATGAACTGCTACACATACAACATAAGTTACTTTATTCCGCTTAGTGCAGCCTATTTTAAATCTAGACCTTTCGCAACTGATCGACTCAATGATTTTCCAAGGGAGTTCACTAGGACTTTTCGTTATTAAAGTTATTCTAATCGATTGGTGCGCTTAGGTGTTAGTGTCTTTTGTAAATCTAGGTAACTGAGTTTCTAATCCAGAGTTTTTTAACCCTTTAGTAGTCGCAGACAATTTTCAAAGGTTCATAAATGCTACGGAGCTCTTCCTTTGGATATTTGTGATGACTTGGATATTCGTGATGACTAAAAAAAAGTAACGACTAAAAAAGTCTGTCGTAGGCAACCATGGACCTCACGCTGATGACCTCCAAGCTCTTTATGGGCTCTAGGTTCAGAAACTGTTGTAATCAAATTTGCAATTCTTAATTTTTTCCTAAATGTTCGGCTACAAACGCACAAATTCGATTTTTTTGAAATTTTGGTTTGATTCCCGAAAATTCACATTATCTTATAAGTTATAGGTTTTTCGAAAATTTAGAATCTTTTTTTAAACTTCCAAGTTACTTTTTTCTAAAATTTCGATTGTAAATATAACATGAATTCATTGTTATGGTTTTAATCTTAAAATGTCGACATTTTTATTAATATTAAAAGTTTAAACTATGAATTTATTAAATTTCCCCTTTAAGCTCCAAATTTGGAAATATTCAAGGTATTTTGAGTGTTTTCAAAATTTTAATTCTGAGCTCCAAGTGTCCTACATATTTTTTACAATTTCGAGAAGTTGCTATTAAAAATGTTGAACTTCTAACGTGAAATTATGATTTTAATTTTGAATTTGAACTCAACATTTTTTCATGTAAATTTCGTTATGTTAGGTGTAACCATGGGGTCAAAATAATCAAAATTTATGGTTTATTTTCTTAGTTAAGATACGAGACCTTCATGAAGAAAATTGTTGACAACGCTCTTGCAAAAAGCATACATCTTTAACAAATAGGTGGCCCTGTACAAGAGTATTTTGGTTCTCAGTTACGTCACTGTTACCACTGGTGCCAAAATGCCAAAATTTCAAATTATTTGGATTTACAAAGCTTCGCGCTCTGTAATCAATAAATCTCGACTCGACGTTACAAACAGATCCCGACACAAAGCCCTACCGTATGCAAACAAAGAACAACCGAAAACAAATCCCACCACAGCACATGCACCTATCCAAAATCAATTACGCATCTTGCAATGAGGCACGTGCAGATGTGCAATTGTTCCATAGGTGGCTGGATGCATTCTGTAACGGTCATCCGGGACGCGTGCCGACGTACTTGTAACTAGGGTCCTTCCGACGTCTGTTGTTAAGGTCGATTTTGCCAAGTTCGACACCCCGGCATTTAGGGTTGCAGGGATACGGTGGCTCTTTTGTATGAGCGAGCAGGTGAGATTTAGCGCATTCGGTTTTTATTTTCTACGAGTTACCCGCACAGATTTCTATTCGTCGATGAGTGACACCCGTCGGGATGTTACCAAACCGAAAGGTCACTAACGAATCAATGAACTGAAAGCTGAAGTTAAATCTGCGATTTTTTGGTCGAAATTTTCAACTCAGATACTAGTGATCTTGACAATAAAATTTCAGGAAAATGTTTAAAATGGCATCTACTCTCAATCCTCGAAAGTTAACGCCCCAATTTTTGACATTTAAAAGTTTTTTTGTGGAACGGATTGGTGCTTTGTGATCTTCAAAAATTGAAAAACAAATCTTGTCCCTTGAAACCGAGAAAGATTAAATTCTTTTTAAACTGTTTAATCTTTCTTTGTTTCAGGCGACAAGATTTCTATTTCGGGCTTTGACAGTTAATGTTCCTCCTCACCAAAATAATATAAATGTGTGAACATCTTTCTTCATATTTACAAGTAAAACGCACTTTTTTGTTAAGATCAAAATTGGTGAGTTTCGTTTGACAATAAATTGCGACGGCAGATTGCGTAATCTTCGCCTAAAGTCGTGTTTAACTTGAAGAGGTTTTAATGTCGAAACTCCTTTCGCTCGAATCGGCGTTGCAATGAAGTTATCCAATTTCACCCGTGGTGATAATAATTGGAGTAACCACGAGATAATATCTGCGCCCATTAACAACCTTGTTGCGCTAGGAAAGAATTTAATTCGGTCGATAAGTGTGTCATTGTACTCTCACTGACCAATAAATACCTGCAAGTTGTAGGAGTTCTATCGTATAAATAATAATGATAGGTTAGTTATCAGATACTAAACTTATATCATAAATTGCTTTATCTATAATGATATCAAATCTTCGCCAAAGAAAGCATGACCAATTATTAGCTTAACGAGCGTTTTATTGCGACCACTTCGCGTGCACTCTCTACAATAGAAATACTATTAATATTTCAATTTTTATTGCACCATTACGTAACGTTTTTTCTTCTTCCTTCGAGAAAAGTATGCTTACTTCGGCTAAGAAGAATAGAAAAGCACTGGGTATGTTTACTCAAGGTGTTTTCTGTTGAGCGCCATCAATATCTCATGCTCGGCAGCGGGATTTCTTTCAGATATTGCACAATAGCAGAAGTTGGTTGAATTGATCCAGAGTTACCTGCTACCCGACCCGAGGCATGTGCCATATGGGCAGATGTGTCAAACATGCACGTCTGGAACTCCCTTGCCGGAGGTGTATGTCTTCATAGGAACAGAAGTCGTCAAACGGTATAACGTCGTCCGATTACATAATAATAGTAGCTCCCTTTTTGGTATAGGCTGCTACTACTAGGGCCGACGCCGACGGCTCGTTAGTCACTGCGCCACTCAGCCCCCTATTATTACCTCAAGTTACACCCGAGTACCCGTTTAATTGTGAGGCTGATTCTGAGTCGACCAGACCGTTTCGTAAAACGGGCGGTGGATGAAGCCGCTAGCGGGAATCGAATCCAGCTCTCCAAAATTGTAGTCCAGGGCCTATACCACTGGACCACGGTCCCTCGTCTGATTACATTCCTGTATTTTTGGTGAAACGGACTGGTCCTTGGTTGTCTTCAAAAATTAAAATACAAATCTTATCCCATGAAACCAAGAAAATTTAAAAAACACAACAAAGGTTGCTATACATTGCAACTTTGCTGTGTTGTTTAATCTTTCTTGGTTTCAGGGTTTAAAATTTGTATTTCAATACATTCCTGTAAAAAAAAACTCTAGCTCACTAATCATTTCAAGTTCTTCTTGGTAGAATACTGAACTTTGGCTTATGATTAAGTTTAAAGGTGTCAAATTAATTTTTTTAATACGAATTTTAACGCTAAAATTCGAAAAAAAAATATATAAAATATAAAAAGTTAAAATTTCAAAGAAAACATATTCAAAAATTTATCAAGTTCTCGACTTTTAATGTTTTAAATTTAAACTCGAAGTTTTAATCAATCAAATTTCGAATACTATGTATTAGAGTTTTTGCTCAAAATTTCCCTTATTCGAGATTTAAATCAACATTTTTTAAATATATTCATTTTTCTTTCGAAATCTTCACTTTTTGGGCTCTTTTTAAAAATTCAAACTTTGTCTAAATTTTTTTTTTTTTGAAATTTTAAGTTAAAACTCGAAGTAGAATGGCAAATGAAATATGTAAAAAATATTTGAAAATTTCTAGTTTGATACTGAAATATTAAGTTGAACATAATTAAACAAAAGGAATAAAATGCCTACGACTTGTTCAATGTTTTATCTTTGGCGTATGCATTTGGTAACTGTTCGCACATGTTTATGGTCGCTGGTTTGCGCCGGCAGAAATAGAAAATGGTAACGTTGATTTGCAGGTATAAACGAAAAGACAGATGCAACTTTGGCCCAACGGTAGCGCACCTTCAAAATTAAAATGTACCTTTACATAAAATATAACCCATCATTAAATATTTCGGTGTGTCGCTTTTGCACGTTTTACTGACCATATAAAACACCTTTGTTTAGTAAATAGTTTCATTATGCCGCCACAATGGTTAGTAACGAGGGAAACTCACCGAGAAAAAACACTAAATAATCACTATTCTGCTTTCAATTGAGGTGCATTAAAAAAATCTCTTTTTTTATACTACAAAATAAAAACCTCCACTACTCTGTTAATCTGCTTAAAATTAAAGTAATTCTAAACCGAATATTCGGTTCGGAGAATGAGTGACTTTAATGTACACAACATCCCCTGGTTAAGGTTTTCTTCCCTAATTGACAACGTGGTAAAGGGTGACAGAGGTTTTCGCCATCACTTGTGGACTATCGCAATTAGTTAAGAAACCCACAAGAATTCCTGATGTAGATACCCATCAACCTAATCTACTCGAACTTTTTCTCACAAATTCTCCAAATTTATATATATATATATATATATATATATATATACAGGGTGTTACAAAAGTCCGGGCCGCTACTTCAGGAGCATATTCTACACATTAAAATATGAAAAATGTTAAAATACATTTTTTTCTTTAAATTGCCTCCTAACGGAGATATGACCATTTAAAGATGGCGCCCCTAAAGTGGTTTTTTTACTACAAAAAGTTAACGGTTAGTAGCAAAGTCATGAAATTGGGCAAGCAGTTAAAGAATTGGATTAGGCATATTCTCATGTAACATATTTTTTAAATAAGCAGTAGCGTGGTGTGTAGGGGGTTGCCCGCGATTATTTTTTGCCGTAACTTTTTTGTATTGCAATATTTCGACACAAAAGTGCCATAATCGTAAGAAGCAACATTTTTTATACAAAAAAGGTACTCTTTCTCAAAGTCGCTAAAAGTAACCGTTTCCGAGTAAAAAGCGTTTAAACAAAATTGTTGCATTTATTAGAATTCGTTTTGCAAATTTCTAATTTATCCACTACTAACTGCATTGATATAAAAATAGTACAAAATTAAGAAAAAAAAAATCAAAGCAAGTGTTCGAAATTACTGCCCCCTGCAGCAATACATTGCTCGGCTCGTATTCTAAGGGAACTCCTTACTCTTTCGCAAATGCCTGGTGTGTTGTGAATCTGGTTGAACCCATTTTCAATTCGTTCACGAAGATCATTGATATTGTCAACTGGTGTGGAGTAGACGATCTGCTTTAGATGTCCCCATAAGTAGAAATCGAGTGGGTTGAGGTCAGGAGACCTAGCTGGCCATGGTATCGGACCTCCTCGACCTATCCATCGTTGATGATAGTTGTTATTCAAAAATTCCCTAGCAACTGCACTAAAATGGGCAGGTGCCCCATCGTGCATTATCCACATTCGCTGTCTTGTTATGAGTGGAACATTTTCAAGTAACACGGGTAACTCTGTTTGCAAAAAATGTCTATATGATGCTCCTGTTAACCTATGAGGTAAAAAAAAACGGTCCAATTATAGAGTCCCCTATTATTCCTCCCTAAATGTTAAGTGAAAAATGTTGCTGATGTCTCGACTGAATAACTGCATTGGGATTTTCAACTTGCCACTGATGCATGTTGTGAAAGTTAAGTATCCCGTTTCTGGTAAAACCCGCTTCGTCCGTAAATAATATGAGCGATGGAAAGTTCTCATTTTCAGCGATCTTATGCAATAGCCAGTTGCAAAATTCTATTCTTGGAGGATAATCAGCAGCAAGTAACCCTTGCACTCTTTGAAAATGATAGGGGTAAAATTGGTAAAATTTCAAAATTCGCCAGATAGTTACGTGATTTACTCCTTCGGCTAAAGCAAGTTGTCTAGTGCTGACACATGGATCTTCTTCAACTCGCTGAAGCACACGCTCCTCTAAATTAGCAACTTCTGCGTTTGGCCTTCCAACACGTTCGCCTTTGAAAACAAAATTTCCTGTTTCACATAAACGAGCATGAATTTTCTGGAACAATTTTTCTCCTGGTAGGTGTCTATTAGGAAAACGTTCAGCATAAAGCCGTCTTGCTTCAGCACGATTACAATTTGCAAGCCCGTACATTAAATGCATATCGGCCATTTCTTGATTTGAATAGTCCATTTTATCAAAATAATGAAAAGTTAAAAAACTACTACACTTACTATTGACAACAAAAACTGCTAAAGTTTACAGCTTACGACCAAATTTTATCAGTGACACAACGTCAATCTCTGGCAGATATTGTCAAGTACAATTGTTTTCTTTACGATCAGTTTGCATGACCAACTTATTTTTTCTTATACAAATTAGTTAGAATTTCGAAGACGGGATAGGATTATTTAAACGCCTTTTTCTCGGAAACGGTTACTTTTAGCGACTTTGAGAAAGAGTACCTTTTTTTGTATAAAAAATGTTGCTTTTTACGATTATGGCACTTTTGTGTCGAAATATTGCAATACAAAAAAGTTACGGCAAAAAATAATCGCGGGCAACCCCCTACACACCACGCTACTGCTTATTTAAAAAATATGTTACATGAGAATATGTCTAATCCAATTCTTTAACTGCTTGCCCAATTTCATGACTTTGCTACTAACCGTTAACTTTTTATAGTAAAAAAACCACTTTAGGGGCGCCATCTTTAAATGATCATATCTCCGTTAGGAGGCAATTTAAAGAAAAAATGTATTTCAACATTTTTCATATTTTAAGGTGTAGAATATGCTCCTGAAGTAGCGGCCCGGACTTTTGTAACACCCTGTATATATATATATATATATATATATATAAAATCACTGTCGCATCGCCTCTTAGAAATTCCGATCAGAAGCTTGTAGCAGCCTCTCGCTTGCCTCATACACCACATCCTTCTTAGACACAGTCTCGTACGGTTTGGCACTTTACCTCTGCTAACTGGGAAGAATTAAAAGACTTCTGTGCATTTTTCCCATAGCAGGAAGTCTGCTTTAACTCAGAAAACCTTTCCTCAGTTGCCCAATCCATCACTGAAATTATCCTGATTGGTATGGAATGCACAATTCCCCATTCCCGAAAGAAGTCTGCCTCCAGTAAAGTTCAATTCGTTGTTCGAAAATTAGAGTGGGGGAATATCCGCGCAACTTTAACGGTCGTATCCTGACAACTTTAACGGACGTGCAATTTTAACGGGCGCAACTTTAGCGAAAGTGGACTGTATTTCCTAACATCGAAAATTCTGCTAGGGAGCAGCCTGTCCCTAAAAAGGGAAAAAGGAATCTGGATAACAACTATGGCCCTATATCTTTGTTGTCTGTTATATCTAAAGTGATGGAAAAGGTTATCAGCATGGAGATTCTCAAATATTTAGAGAGCAATAGCTCTCGGACTGACAATACGGTTTTAGACAACAACGCTCAACTGACGATCTACTGCCATATTGTCGTTGCCGTGGACAAATCTTCTATGTGCTGAAATGTAACTTTTACAGGAGAGCTTTTATTTAAAAGAGAAGAGACATTCAATCCCCATCAGATTACGAAAAGACCCCATTTTTATAAAAAAGTGCACATACAAATTTTTCCACTGGAGCGACGATATATTTTTTTGCTCTCCTTCAAAATTTACATTTCAGCACATAGAAGATTTTTCCACGGGAACGACGATATGTTACTCATATCTGTAACTCATTATGGAAAAGCGAGTACTGAAAAAAGTTAAAATTTTCAAAAAAGTTGGAAAATGTTGGAGTTCAAATTTTTAAATAAAGTTGACATTTTGGAAAATGTAATTTTTAAAAATATCGGAAGTTGAAATATCCAAAATAAGTTAAAATCAAAATAAAAAAAAGACGTTTTGAACAAACCGATATTTCTAAAATTTGAAAATTAGCAAAAATGGCGAAATTTCCAAAAGTATTCGCAATTTTTTAAAAAAGTTTAAATTTTTGAAGACTTTGAAAAAATTTCGAGATTTAAAAAGTACCTCGGTAAACGTTCAAATTAAAAAAACTGGTACCTTTTCAAAAGAAGAACAACCAGAATTATCAGAAACATTAAAATTTTCAAAAATTATCGATATTTTAAAAAATTAAAATTTAAAAAAACTCAAAATTTTGGCTAGTTAAAATTTTGGGAAAACATATTTTGAATAGGTCGGAAAAAATTTGAAAAATAAAATTTTAAAAGATTTTCAAAAAATTGAAATTTTGAAAAAATCTACATTCTGAGAATTTTTAAAAATTTGCTAAATTTTTAGAAAAATTCTAAGAACAGTCAAAAATTTCAAAAAAGTCGACATTAAAAAAATATTGCTATTTAAAAATTAAGCGAAGTTTTTAGAAAAAGATTGAAATTTTCAAAAAAAAATTAAAGTTTGCAAAAATCCAAAAAAAGTGAGATTTTGAAAAGTTGTAACATTTCAAAAAATCTACATTTTGAGAAATTTTAAAAATTTGCGAAATTTTCAGAAAAATTCTAAGAACAGTCGAAAATTTCAAAAAAGTCGACATTAAAAAAATATTGCAATTTAAAAATTAATCAAGGTATTAAGAAAAAGATCGAAATTATCAAAAAAAATTAAAGTGTGCAAAAATTCAAAAAAAGTGAAATGTTGAAAAGTTGTAACATTTCAAAAAATCGAAATTCTTGAAAAAACTTAGCTTACATAAAACTTCTAAGTCAAGATTTTCAATAAGCCCACATTTTCTAAACAAAAATCTTAACTTTGAAGAGTCAAAATTTTCCAAAGAAGTTAAAATTCTGAAAAAGTCTAAATTTTGAAAAAAAAAATAAATTTTAAAAATAGTCAAACACATTTTGAGAGAACAACTGAAATTTTGAAAAAAGTGGAAATTTTAAGATGTCGAAATTAAAAATTGTTAAAACTTTCAAAAATAGTCGAATTCCTCAAAAAAAAACTAAATTTCTTAAAAAGGGTCAAACTAAGTAAAAAATCTAAATAAAAAAGTTAAAATTTCGAAAAGTGGAAATTTTGAAGAATCTTAATTTTCAATATAAATCAAAATCTTGAGAAAAAGGTGCAATTTTTAAAAACAGTGTGAGTTTAAAAAACTAGAAATTTCAGAGTCAACATTTTCTAAAAAAAAGTAAATTTTCATGGAAAGTTGAAATATCCAAAAAAAGTTAAAATCAAAATTAAAAAAAAGACAACATTTTGAAGAAACGGATATTTTCCAAATTTGAAAATTAGCAAAAATGGCGAAATTTTTAAAAGTATTCGTAATTTTTTAAAAAAAATTTAAATTTTGGAAAGTAATCTAAAAATTTCAAAATGGTCAAGATTTTGAAAAAATTTCGAGATTTAAAAAAGTACCTATGTAAACGTTTAAATAAAAAAACTGAATTTTTCAAAAAAAGAAAAACCAAAATTATCAGAAACGTCAAAATTATCGAAATTTTGAAAAGTTAAAATTAAAAAAAATCAAAATTTTGGCTAGTTGAAATTTTAGGAAAACATTTTTTGAAAAGATCGAAAAAATTTCAAAAATAAAACTTTGAAAGATTTTCCAAAAATCGAAATTTTGAAAAAAAAATCGACATTTTGAGAAATTTTAAAAATTTGCGAAATTTTCAGAAAAATTCTAAGAACAGTCGAAAATTTCAAAAAAGTCGACATTAAAAAAATATTGCAATTTAAAAAAAGATCGAAATTTTCAACAACAAAAATTAAATGATAACGAAGGCTTTCACGGCCAGAAACAGTACAGAATATACTTTTTCCGGGATTGGATCGTGTCAAAGAACTACTAAAAGTGTTCCTGAACACTTTTAGTCCAATCACTTTCGGTCCAATCTCGGAAGAAGTATATCCTGTAGTAAAAAGAATTAAAGTTTGTAATAATTCAAAAAAAGTGAAATGTTGAAAAGTTGTAACATTTCAAAAAGTCGAAATTCTTGAAAAAGCCTTGCTTACATATAAGTTGATATTTCAAAAAAAGTAAACATTTTCAAAGAGCAGAAATTTTGAAAAAATTCTAAAAGTCAAGATTTTCAATAAGCCCACATTTTCTAAACAAGAATCTTAACTTTGAAAAGTCAAAATTTTCAAAAAAAGTAAAAATTCTGAGAAAGTGTAAATTTTGAAAAAAATAGTCGAACAAATTTTGAGAGAACAATTGAAATTTTGAAAAAAGGGGAAATTTTAAGATGTCGAAATTAAAAATTGTTAAAACTTTCAAAAATAGTCGAATTTCTTTTTGAAAACTAAATTTCCTAAAAGGGGCCGAACTAACAATAAGTAAAAAATCGAATTAATAAAGTTAAAATTTCGAAGAGTCGAAATGCAAAATCTTACAAAAATCAAAATTTTTAAAAAAAGCAAAAATAAAAAAATCAAATTTTCAAGAAAGTCAAAAATTTCAAAAAAATCGATGTTTTTAAGAGTAAAAAGTTTGAAAAAAATATTTTGTAAGTAGATGAAAATTTGCCATCTTCAGAAAACAGTTGAAATTTTGAGAATAAAGTTAATTTCTGTAAAATATTCAAAATTTTCCAATAAAGTCAAAAACTATTTTTGAAAAAGTTAAAATGTTCCAAAGGACATGAATTTTTGCAAGGTAATTTTTTTTTAATAATTCGAAATTTCAAAAAGGTGGAACATTTAAAAATAGCTGACATTTTGCAGAGTCAAAATATTTTTTAAAAAATTGAAAAAGACAAAAATTACTACTGATATGTGGGAAATTTTAGAAAATTGACAAATAATTAAATTTTTGTCTAAAGTAAAATTGCACAAAAATTGCAATAACATTAAAAATGGCAAAAATTGCAATTGTCAGTAACATCCGGTCTTTACTGACAAATATTTCAGCTTATTTGTTTATGCTTTAGACCTTGTATGCACTATCAACGGTGTAGTTGTAGTGCAATAACGTAAACAAGTGACTAATAACTTGTCCAAAGATTGTTCTGCTTATCGACTATCATCCACCGCTATGAGTAGTATTGATATTATAAAGTTATAAATAACGAAAGTTATTTTAAATATCGAAAATAATGAGCCATTTCGGTTTATTTATTTTTAACTAAACAAATATTGTAGGACTGCTTGTGACAGAAAAAATATTTGGAACCTTATCTATTTCAATATTTGACGATAAATTTACTTGTCTGCTTGCATGGGGATGCATTTATTTATAAACTAAATGATTTTCTAAATATAGATAGTATAAGGGATGAATCACCTATTCAATTTGTATAATTCTTGGCTAACTTTAAACATTCAATAGAAATAGTCCGTCGATTTCAAATGTAAAAAAAAATTGAGGTAATGAAGAACCTTTTTTTTTAAGTAGGGGAAAATCTGTTAAGGACATCTGGGAAGATACCCAGATAGTGTCGGACTTCCGCTCAAACTAAGGGTATCGACTAAAAACCCCTACTTCTTCGGGCCGGGCCCTTGGCCCCCAATCCCTCCGTCGGAACAGTACAATAGTGCTGGAGCACTATTGTAAGCTGTCTTGACTGAAACATAAGGATCAAACAAAACAAAAATTTCCGAAATGGAAGTCGTAGCCTAGAGAGCCATCCTTGGTCTCCTAATCCTGGTTGGGATGTTTGGATCGTAATACACTGCCTCTCGAACTAGCTCGTTGGGATGCGTTTCCGCTCTTTCCATCGCCCTGGAATTAGTTTCCTCAACTTACCAGGGGTAGTTCAGCTTCGTTATGGAGTTGATTGTTTCTCACAAACCATGGAGCCTCTATGGCTTGTCTTCGAAAGATGTTCTGGAACACCTGGAGTTTCTTCATCTAATTTTCCGTCACCTGTGACCAAGCTACAGATGCGTAGGTCATCGCTGGGCTTATGATTGATTTGTATAGTAACACTTTAAGTCCAATGGACAGGTTACTACTTCTACCAATCATCGCTTGCAGCATTCCCTTCAGCATTTTGGCTTTGGACACTGCATAATTGATGTGTGCCTAAAATGTAAGTCTTTTATCCAGAATTACACCTAGAAATTTGCCTGAAGTCACCAGTCGACGTTTTGACCATGAACATTAACATGTTCATATGGTTGGAGTCTTTTTCGGGTGCAGAAGACTGCTTGGGTCTTATCTGCGTTGACTTGGGTTCTCCATTGTCCGAAGTAGTCTAGTAGACTGTTACCTCCTGAAGTCGTCTGGTGACCAACTCTGGACTAAAAGAGTACGCCGCCGCTGCATAAGTTGCCAATAAGGTGTGGTCGATTGTTGGATAGGTTCTCGGGATGTCTGCTGTGAATAGAGAATACAGCAGAGGTGACAAAGCAGAGTCCTGTCCCACCTTTGCTCTGAATGAGCGCTGGTCCAGAAACGAGCATACCATTTGAACCATTGTTAGAGGTATTCCAAACTGGTGCATCTTGTAGACTAGTCCTTGGTGCCAAACTGTGTCAAATGCCTTGGAGATATCGAAGAAAATAGCTCCAACTACCTGGTTCCAGTTCATGCGTTGAGTGATTGTTTCAACCACTCTCAGCAGCTGGTCTGAGGTAGAGTGCATAGGTTGGAACCCAAATTGTTCCTTAGAAATGATGTCGCGATCGGTGATGATTTTCTGCAGACGTTTCTCCAAAACCCTTTCCGCCACCTTGCCCAAGTTGGATAAGAGGCTGATTGGCCTGTAATTTTGGCAAAATGTCTCATCCTTATCTGGCTTAGGAATGAAGATAACGTTTGCAGTCTTCCATTTTGTGGAAAAATTCCGGTACTTAAACATGGAAATGACAATTGCTCCAAAGTATTTGCCAGCTTGGTCCGGAAGAGACTTTAGAGCTTGGTTTGGAATTTTGTCTGGACCTGGAGACTTTTTGATGTTTAGCTTACGCAGAAATTTTTGGATTTTCTCATCGTTAGTCGATTGGATGACGTCGTCTTCTTCTGGCACTTCCTCCTGAAGAACTTGAACCTTTTCTTTCACCTCCTCTGTTACCTCTTGAAGTCGTCTGGTGACCAACTCTGGACTAAAAGAGTACGCCACCAAAGCTGTTTCATTTGCATAAGTTGCCAATAAGATGTGGTCGATTGTTGGATAGGTTCTCGGGATGTCTGCTGTAAATAGAGAATACAGCAAAAGTGACAAGGCAGAGCCTTGAGGCACCCCATACTGTAGCCTAAAGTGGTTTGATAGTTCCTGTCTCACCTTTACTCTGAATGAGCGCTGGTCCAGGAACGGGCTTACGATTTGAATTATTGATAGACGTAATCCAAACTGGTGCATCTTGTAGACTAGTCCTTGGTGCCAAACTATGTCAAATGCCTTGGAGATATCGAAGAAAAGAGCTCCAACTACCTGGTTCCAGTTCATGGATTGAGTGATTGTTTCAACCACTCTTAGCGGCTGGTCTGAGGTAGAGTGCATAGATTGGAACCCAAATTGTTTCTTAGGAATGAGGTCGCGATCGCTAAAGGTATTCTGCAGACGCTTCCTCAAAATCCTTTCCGCCACCTTACCCAAGTTGGATAAGAGGCTGATTGGCCTGTAATTTTGGGAAAATTTCCCATCCTTACCTGGCTTAAGAAGATAACGTTTGCAGTCTTCCATCTTGTGGGAAAATACCGGTACCTAAGCATGCAATTGAATTGCTCCAAAGTATTTGACAGCTTGGTCCCGAAGAGACTTCAGAGCTTGGTTTGGAATTCCGTCTGGACCTGTAACCTTTTTGATGTTTAGCTTGCGCAGAAAGCTTTGGATTTCCTCATCGTTAGTCGGTTGGATGACGTCGTCTTCTGCTGGCACTTCCTCCTGAAGAACTTGAACTTCTTCTTCCAGCTCCTCTATGAAGTCCAAGTTCACTTCTTTAAGTGTGGCCTGACAGTGTCGTTCAAAGGTCTCAGCGAAAGCTGCGGCCTTATCCTGATCTAAGTAAGCCATTCCTTGAGATCCGTGTATCGGTGGGATAGGTTACCTATCTTCTCTTGGAGCTTAGAGATCTTAGAGATCTGATGGACTTTCGAGGTTGCAACTTCTTAGGTGTGCCTGAAATTTTGTACTCTCGGAGCTCATACCTGAGCTCGTGGATGAGCCTGTTGACTTCTGCCCTATCTGCTTGCAGATTGGTTCGTCTCGCTCTCTTCCTGGTACGATTTTTCCTTCTAATCAGCTCCACCGAGTGATTTGGCAGTGATTCCCTTCCTTCTATACGCCAAAAAGTTTCATGAAGAACCTAATTGAAATTTTTAACCCTTACTATGTGGAATTCTTGAATATTCAGAACTATTAAACTCTATAATTCCAATGAAATACCTAGATAATTAATAAAATGTAATTACATTAATTTGGACTAAGAGGCAATCAGTGGCTGTTGTGGCTTTCTTCTTCGTCTCCGTTTGGTCTTCACTTCTGTTTGGTCTTCGCGAATAATTTTCAAACATTAGAAATAGAAATCTTGTCCCCTGAAACCAAGAAAGATTAAAAAAACACAACAAAGGTTGCTCTAACGCGATTCGATAGCCAGGATATCATCTTCACAAAGATACTGCACTCTCTGAAGATGATAGCGCGTTAGAGCAACCTTCGTTGTGTTTTTTAATCTTTATTGGTTTCAGAAAATAAGATTTGTATTTCAATTTTTAAAGATAACCAAGGACCAGTTCGCTCCACCAAAATATTCAAACGAATGAACAAATTTACGTAGATCATGGGTACTCCTCCATTCAGTTGACGAACTTTTGTTCAGATGGTAAAATATCGAAATTTTTAACTTTTTAGTTGTGATAATTGGGAAATGTAGAAAAAAAAGTGATATTCTAAACAATTCTACCAAAGATAATTGGATCTTTTTATCTTTCGTCAAGTCAAAACCCTAATGGTACCCCTTCTTGCATAATGCAACTCTGAATCAGCTCTGAATCGAGATACGGAAATCCATCAAGATACGGAAATCCACATGTGTTGCTCTGGTGCATCTTTGGGTCCAAAAGTGGCAATTTGAGCGTGGACCTGGGGCCCGCACGTGTGCGGGTGTGCTAACGCGTGCCGTTAAGTGCTTTTGCTAGTGTTTATCTTTTATTTCGCCACCCCAACGACATCCAAATATAACTTGCCGACGCCCATTTGTCGTCCAAAACTGCACCCAGACATTTTCGTGACGTATCGTAAACAAGAGGCACAAAAGCATTCCGAAGAGCTGAGACGCTATTTTTTTCGACATAATGAAATTTCCATAGATTTAATCACGAAGGCGCTGAGAACCATCGCGCATTTGTTCGAGAGCGTGCCCGCGCATTGAATTGATGGTTCAGAAACAGGACGAGCTTCCGTCGAACACTTGAAACTTTTTTAATGAAGTGAATGGGTTCGAAGAAAAGGTTCCCGATGTGCGGGCAACAAGTGCCATTTCTATAGAAATATTTTTACATAATCTCATTGAAATGATGAACGAGCTCTTTTAAATGTAAAACAGGTCAGACCCATTGGAATGCCATTCTTTTTACAGCACCGATGGACAAGAAAACCATAAAATCAGCATCGTGGTTGCGAGTTACTCGCATTATATAGTAGATGTTACTATTATGAGAGAAATAATTTTCTCACGTTTGTCATTGGCTGCCGTATATATATTAAATAAGAGACATTTTAGATTATATAGAAACTCTCTATTACCCACGGCTTGTCTGTGAAACTAAATAACTAAGTTAACTTTATGGAAAAACTGTCCAAAATTAAAGAAAGTTGTTAAATTTATTAAATTGTTTTGTTTTAGTGGTTTAAATATAAGTTAAACACACTTTTTCGTTTTTAAAATTAGTTGGATAACCCTAGTGAAACTAGCTTAATCAGCTAAACAGAGTTTGTGCAGATTGCAAATGATGTTTTATTCAAATTCGTTGATGTGTGTGTTTAGATAGATAGCGAGTCTCCAGCAGGGATGCACACGATCGATATATCAAAAACATCGATGTTTTCGTTTCGATGTTCGATATTTTTGTATCGATACTTTCGTTTCGATATATCGACGGTATCGATACATTTTTTCGTTGTATCGATTGGTGAAATAAGTTTTAAAAAAATCTTATTTTGTTCGACGGTTAAAATTTATTTAGGGACCAGCTAATATGTCACCCGATCCCATTCACTATTTCACTGTAACTACTTTAACTTGTTTAAATAAATCGATTTTTTAAATATCACTTTTTTTGAAATTTCTGCCTTTTTAAATCTAGTCTTTTTCTGGAATTTCGGTTTTTTCAAAGTTTCTAGTTTCGAATTTCGAGTTTTAAAATTTCACCTCTTTCAAACTTTCGACTTTTTCGAAAATTTCAACTTTTTTCAAAATTTTGCTCACTTCATTTTAATGAAAATTACGATTTTTTTACTGTTATTTAACCTATCGAACAGTTAATCTTTTTGAAAAATTTGACTTTTTAAACATTTAATTTTTTTAATTTAAAATTCCTGAAATGTCAACTTCTTGTCGATTTTTTTAATGAATTTTTCAATAATTCCGACTTCATTTCCAAATTTCGGATTTTTTATCGAAATTTAAACTTTTTCAAAATCTTCGCTTTAAAATTTTTTTTCACACAATTTTCAACTATCCAAAATTTCGATATTTTCAAAATTTTACCTTTTTGAAAATTTCGACTTTTCTGATCATTTCGATTTTTTTTTTAAACTTTCTCTTTCGAAAAGTCTAGATTTTTTGGAAAGCTTGACACCGAAGATTTTTGAAATGTCTAAATTTTTGAAAAATTGTATTTTTTTAATACTACGGTTGTATTTCAAAATTTAAACTTTTTTTCAAAAATTTCGACCTCCTGTCAAAATTTGCGTTTTTTAAGACTTTCAACTTCAAAATTTCGACTTTTTTAAATCTCTGTCTGTAAAAAAGAAGTTTTTTTAATATTGGCTTTTAAAAATGTAGATTTTATTTTCCAAAATTTTGACACTTTTGAAAACCTTGATTTTTTGGAAACTTTGACGTTTTTTCCAAATTTTTACTCCTAAAATTCCTACTTTTTTAAAATTAAACCACTTTAATTTTTGATTTTTCCAAAAATTTCTACCTGTTGTGAAAACTTTGAATTCTTTTAAAAATTTCGACTCTATTCGATTAGAGTTGTTTTGAAATTTTAAACTATTTTGCAAAATTTCTAATTTTTTTTCATACTTTCGCTTGTTTTACAATTTTCAATTTGTTTTATAAATTTCAACGTAATCAAAGTGTCGACTTTTAACAACTTTTTCAAAAAAAAATTTGACTTTTTGGAAAATTTTGATGTTTTCTCAAAATTTCAATTTTTTGAAAATATTCAAACCTTTTAACTCTTTAAAAAACAGACATTTATCTTTTTTTTATTTTAACTAACTAGGACTTTCGGTTTCCCAACATTTCTACTCTTCATTTCTAGTTTTTCTTAGAATTTTTTGATAATTTTCACTTTTCTTTAATATTTGGACTCTTTTTTTTAAATTAACTGAAAATGTTTTACTTTTTTAATCTCCACATTTATTCAAAATATTGATGGCCTGTTTGTTGAAATTCAGATTATTTTTCAAAATTTCAACTTTTCTAAAAGTTTTTTGGAAAATTTCTTTATTTTATCAAAATCTTTGAATTTTTTGAACGGACATTTATCTTTTTTTTATTTTAACTAACTAGGACTTTCGGTTTCCCAACATTTCTACTCTTCATTTCTAGTTTTTCTTAGAATTTTTTGATAATTTTCACTTTTCTTTAATATCTAAAAATTTCGGTTTTTTTTTAAAAATTAACTAAAAATGTTTCACTATTTTTATCTCCACATTTCTTCAAAATATTGATTGCCTGTTTTTTTGAAATTCAGATTATTTATCAAAATTTCAACTTTTCTAAAAGTTTTTTAGAAAATTTTTTTATTTTATTAAAATCTTTGAATTTTTTGAAAAGGTCGACTTTTAACATATCTTTTCATAATGTTGATATTATTTTTCCAAAGTTTGATTCTTTTTTAATTCTAATTTTCTATAACAATTTTGAAAAATTTCGAGATCAAAAATGTTCACTTTCTCATTTCGCTTTTATTTGAAATTATCGATTTATTTTAAATAGATTTTTGCTAAAATGTTGGATTATCTTGCAAAAATGTCGTCACATTTTTAAGTTTTTGATTTGTTTATGATTTACTTCGAAAATCTGAACTTTTTCATAATGTCGATTTTCTTCAACATATTGACTTTTTTTTTGAAAATCCTAACTCTTTTTGGAAATCATAACTTTTTTTGAAAGCTTCAACATTCTTTTAAATTGAATTTCTTTTTGGGATTTGTGACTTTTTAACTTTTTTCTCAAAGTTTTAACTAACAAAAATTTCGATATATTTGATAATTTTCACTTTTTTCGGAATTTGGGTTTTTCAAAAGTTTAGGGGTTTGGAGATTTTACTGAAAACTCTTAATTATTTTTTAAATCTCGACATTTCTTTATAATATGGAATATTTTTTAAAGTTTAGACTATTTTGTAAAATTTTAACTGTTTTTTTTTTCGAAAATTTGGCTATTTTTTAAAATGTCGATTTTATTTAAATACTTAAGTGTTTTGAAAGTTTTAACTTTCTATGAAAGTTTAGACATTTTTAAAGGTTTTGATCTTTTTGGAAATTTTGACTGTTTGGAGAATTTCCACTTATTTTAAAATCTCGACTTTTTTTGAAATATTTCAAATTTTCTCTCTTTTAAAAGATTTAGAATGTTTTTGAAAGATCTATTTATATTTAAAACTTCAACATTTCAAATAATTCTTAAGAAATCGAGTTTTTTTGAAGATTTTGAAATTTTTGAAGTGGATAATTTTTAAAGTGGTTACTTTTTTTAAAAGTTTTCAATTTTTGAATTTTTGTTTTTTTAATCAGATTTTCTTTGAAAACTTTGACATTTTTGTAATATACTCAGGTGCCTATTTTGGAAAATTTAAAAAATAATGCAGTGTTCAAGAAATTCCAAATTTTCGGAAAAATCGAAATTTTAGAATCAAAATGTCCAAAAAAGTTAAAATGTTGAATAAATCCAAAAATTTTGAAAAAATTAAACATTTTGAAAAATGGAGAAATTTAGTTTGATGGAACGGACTGGTCCTTGGTTATCTTCAAAAATTGAAACACAGAACTTGTCCCCTGAAACCAAGAAAGATTAAAAAACACAACAAAGCTTGCTCTAACGCGTTTCGAAGGAATAAATAAATTATTCAAATTAGGTGCCCTTAAAGAACATTCTTCTTAGAAAAATAATTATATTAATATTGTAGAAAACCTCTCTTCGCAGGATTTTGACAAAGCTGAATTAAGCCTTTTGAATAAAGGGCTTAATTACGCTCTGCCATCCTCCCGCACTGGTTTGGAAGATGTTGTTGTGTCCATTGAGAGCTCCTTGAGTTCCATGGCGGACGACACTAAAAACTATGTGAGGGAGGCTTGCAGACAAAAGCTCTCTAGAAATTTAAAAAACGTAAAACCATCACACGTAACGAACAGACATATTGTCAAAGGACTACGAAAGAAAGATTGTTATTATGTAAAGGCAGATAAAGGTAATAAGGTTGTGATTCTAGATAAAAAGGAGTATTACGAACGAGTTGACACACTCATTAGTAATGGCCCATATCAAAAATTACAGAAGAACCCTTTGAGTAAAATGCTGAAAAAAGTGCTTGACAAAAGTAACAACCTTATTACTCCAATTTTAAAAAATCCCTTCATGTATCTAACCCCAGTGTACCTAAATTATATTGTCTGCCAAAAATACATAAACCCGGAAAGGCGGTGAGACCAATTGTGTCAGCTATTGGAGCACCGACCTATAATTTATCAAAATGGCTAGTAAAAGAATTCAGCACAGAATTCCAACAACTCAGTTTGTCAGTCAAGAATTCCCAAGAGTTTGTACAGAAAATTCAGAATGAAGAGTTGTTGGAGGGTGAAATGCTGGTTTCTTTTGATGTTCCTTCCCTCTTTCCCAGTGTACCCATACCTCCAACTTTATTATACCTTCGAGATCTGCTGGAATCTAATAACCTTTCAGGCAAAATTATTGACCAATATATTTCATTAACGAAAATATGTATGGATCAAAATTATTTCCAAATTAATAACGAATTTTATGAACAACTTGAGGAAGCAGCCATGGGAAATCCTTTGTCACCTTTCATGGCTGAGCTCTTCCTGGGTGTTTTTGAAAGTCGTCTTAAAAATGAATGTAATTTGTTTCCTAGGGTATGGATTAGATATATAGATGATATTTTTACTATTTTTGACACAAAAAATCTAAATTTAGATAATTTCATTGATGTTTTAAATTCACGTTTTCCAACAGTTAAATTCACCGTAGAATTAGAGAAAGAAGCAGCTGTACCATTTTTAGACACTTTAGTTATTAGGAATAAAAATAGATTAGGATTTGATGTATATAGGACAGATTCCAGTTCCTTCCGCTATATAACTTCCAATTCTAACCATTGCATACAGCACAAAATGGCAAGCTTCAACTTCCTTGCCCATCGCCTTCTGAGTCTTCCTCTTAGTAGGGAAAGATTCAGAAAGGAGTTGAAGATAATTAAACATATAGCTGAAGTTAATGGCTTCGATCCAAATATTATTTATAAAATTATTAATAAGAAAAAATTCAAATTAGAATTGGCGAATACTACAACTTTTCGAGCTGATGAAAACAAAAACTTTAAATTCGTCTTACTTCCATTTGAACCCTCGCTCACACAGGGTTTGGGTAGAATTTTTACGAAACCAGGGCTGTCGGGTTATTTATACTTCTAACAGAAAATTAAATTCGCTTTTGGGTAGTTTAAAGGATAAAGTAGAGCAAACAGATAAGTCTGGTATTTACCAAAGTTCATGTAGGGATTGTCCTCAAAAGTATGTCGGGCAAACTAGACGATCTCTTAAAATCCGACTGAAGGAACATTTGGCTCATTTGAGGTACGGAAGAACTGAGAAGTCAAGTGTGGCTCGACATGCTTTTGAATTAGATCATAATATAGATAATAATATTAAATTGTTAAGAGTAGTTAATAAGAATTATATGTTAAATGCATGTGAGAGCTTAGTCATCCATAATGCTGGAAACAACATTATGAATGGTTGCACTGGACCTTTAGGCCATTCATCTCTGTTAAAAATAGTTAAGGTTGATAGATAAGAAATTGTGACACAACGACGTGTATGATTGGATGCGCGTTCGGGTGCGGCCGATCACGCACGAAGTGAATATTCTTAGTATATAAGGGTTAATTTGAAGATTAGATGTTAGTTTCTGAAGATGACAGCTTAGCTATCGAAACGCGTTAGAGCAACCTTTGTTGTGTTTTTTAATCTTTCTTGGTTTCAGGGGATAAGTTCTGTGTTTCAATTTTTGAGAGATTTAGGAAAAATTCGAATTTAATTTTTAAAAAAGTCGAAATATTGAAACAGTCAAAAACGTCAAAAAAAGTGAAATTTTGAAAAAAATAACAACTTCTCCAAATATTCAATCTTAAAAAAGCCATGCAATTTAAAAAATCTAAATTTTTAAGCAACGGAAAACAGAAAAATTTTCAAAAAAAGATAAATTTTCAAAAATGTCGCAATTTTTAAAAAAGCCCGATTTTTAAAAAAGAAACAATTTGAAAAAAAGTAGAAATTTTAAAGAAAAATTTTGAGAAATGTCGAAATCTTAAAAAAAGTTAAAATTTTCAAAAAAAATGAATCGAAATTCTGAAAAAAATTTGTATGAATTAAAAAAATCAAAATATTGAAAAATGGGGGAATTTTCAAAAATATTCGAAATTACAAAAATGCTTCAAAAAATATTTTGAAAAAAGGTTTTTCGAAAAAGTCAAATTTTGAAAAAAATAACAATTTCTCCAAATATTCAATCTTGAAAAAGCCATGCAATTTAAAAAATCTAAATTTTTAAAAACAGAAAACAGAAAAATTTTTAACATTTTGAAAAATAGATGAATATCCAAAAAGTGTTGCAATTTTTAAAAAAGCCCGATTTTTTAAAAAAGAAGCAATTTGAAAAAAAGAAGAAATTTTAAAGAAAAATTTGAAGAAATGTCAAAATCTTTAAAAAAGTTAAAATGTTCAAAAAAATGGATCGAAATTCTAAAAAAAATTTGTATGAATTCAAAAAAAAATTAAAATATTAAAACATGGGGAAATATTCGAAATTATAAAAATGCTTCAAAAAATATTTTGAAAAAAGGTTTTTCGAAAAAGTCAAATTTTGGAAAAATAGATAAGTTTTAAAAAATGGTTAAAATTTTCAAAGGGCATTTATAAAAAGAAGCTTAAAATTTTTGGAAATAAATGCGAAAGTTTCAAAATATGTCAAATTTTTTAAAAATTTCGAAATTTTAATAGAAACATTTCAAATTTTCAAAAAAACGATTTAAAAAAAAAGTAACAAGTTTTAAAGCAGCTTTGAGAAAATCGATGTTTGCCAAAAAATTGGTGAAAAAAGTCGAGAATTGAAAAAAACAATCGAAAATTTGAACAAGAAATATCGAATATATCAATAAATCTGAGCTTTTCGCAGAAAAACCAATTTTTTGAAAAAATTGAAATTCCTGAAATCTCAAAAAAGCTCGAAACTTTCTGAAAGGTCCAACCTTTCAAAAGTTGAGGTCGACATTTTAAAAAAGTAAGAACAAACATCGAAATTTAAGAAAAAGTGCAAATTCTGGAAAAAGAAGTAATAATTCTGGAATAAAATCGTAAAAACATTTCAACTTTTCAAAAAGTTGACATTTTAAAAAAAATGTGACTCTTATAAACTGAAATTTTTCTAAATATTTGCAATTTGCGAGGTTTAATGAAAAAAATCGAAGATTTAAACAGAAGCGGAAGTTTTTTATTAAATGATGTCGAATTTTGAGAAAGTCAAAATTTTTAAAACAGTCAATAATTTGAAATAAGTAAAAATTTGTTTGAAAAAGTAGGAATTTTAAAACAGGGAAATCATGAGAGGCTCGTCTCGCTGGTTGAGAAGTCCTGCTGCATAGTATTGTATTTATGTGATACATCGAATATCGAATAAATTTACCAATGTATCGAAACATATCGATATATATTTTGCGATATATCAATTGAATTAAGCATCGATGTTTTAAAAATTTTGTGCATTCCTATCTCCAGCTATATAGTGTGTGATAAAGTTGCCCCCTATGGCGGTGAATGAGTTGCCAGGCTACTATATTAAAAAAAAATCCATGGTAAGTTTGTGCCTTACCGTTAGATGACGCTGTCGTCGCTCTCAGTTGATTTGTTTTCATTGAAAAGGAAACAAAAGGGATTTATTCTTTTTCAATATTATTTGCAAAGATCTGAAACGATTTTTCAGGATAATCTATTAATCTATTAACAGTCTCACCTTGTAAGGTACATCTATACCAATTTTCGTCAAAATCGCTTCAGTAATTAAACTGTGAAAAGCGAACATTTATGTAATAATTGGATTTCGAATTATTTCACTGAAGTAGCTTTATACTGCTTCTCTGGTGATACTGAAGTCCCAATGAATTATCAAGAAATTCTTTATTCAGTACCATTCTACCTTAATTGAGTCTATTCTCATTAACTCTCGTGATTTAAATCTATCCATTCAGATAACATCTGATATATAATTGTTTTACTATTATTATTACATAACAGCCTTTACGATTCCATTAAAAGCTGCAGTTCCACTAACATATCGGCCTTAATTATCGAGAGAAATTCCTCGATATTGTAGAACTATATCGCATTAATTATCCCGCAACTAACAAATGAATCATAAAAACACCTTTTTGCCGGGAAACCGTTCATTTCTCACGCTTTTTTTACTAGCCGGTTCACCTTTTAATACGAGCTCGCAACTCTTACTGGAGCATGTTAAATATTTAGATTTATTAATTTCACAGTATGGGATTAAAGCCCTTAGGTAACAATTCACAACGTGCTTGGTACAAGTGCCTTCGAATCTATATAAATGCATATCAAATTTATGCGGGCTCCGGTAATGAAATTATACCTAGAAAAAAAAAGATGTAAATCGGAGCAATGAGGAAGGGTTCACAAAGGTTTGCGGTAAATGGAACATTTTAAATTGAGCACTGGGGGCCTCATTATGCAAATAATATTGAAACGATGGGTAAAAAAGTCATCCCATAACGACGGGTGTATCTCCATTGACGACTGTTGATGAAAGTAGTTTTGGCTTATAGAAGAAATTTCAAAAATTTTTCAATATTAATACCTTTTTTCACCACCTTAGAATCTGAATTTTTAAAATCCACCAATTGCGAGTTTACCATAATTATTTCTTTTATTTATTACTAGCGTCTTCGTCTATGAAAAAAGCGAAAGGATTTTTGAGCCCTTTTTTTGAAAATTCCAACTTCTTTGGAAGAATTCGATTTTTATTGGAAATTTTGACTTTCATTTGAAAATTTCGACATTACAATTTTGTAATGTAATGTAATGTTTTTGATTTTATTTTTGGAAACTTTTTTGATCATTTTTGTCTTTTTCAAAAATTTTATTTTTCGTGCATTGCATTTTTTTTTAATTCTAATTTTTATTTTCTTTGAATATTTTGACTTTATCTCAAAGATTTGAGTTTTTTTGGAAAATTTGAACCTTTTTCAGAATTTTGACCTTACTTTTGCAAATTTTGACCTTTTTCAAAATTTTTACCTTGCTGAAAATTTTTACCTTGTTGAAAATTTACATATTTTCACTTTTCTAAGCATTGCTCTTTTGCAAATCCGACTTTATTTAAATTTGACTTTATTAATAAGTTCCAATTGTTTTTTAAAATTTGATTTTTTTGAAATTTTCGGCTTTTGAAAAGTTTGGCCTATACTTGAAATGTTTGATTTTTTTTTAATTTGACATATTTCAAGAATTCGAATTTCTCTCAAAATTTTAAATTGTTTCAAAAATCTAACTTCAATTTTTATTGAAAATTTTGTCGTTTTTAATCTATCGTTTTATATTTGGAACATTTTGAATTTTAAATTTTCCATTTTTTTTAATTTCCTTTATATTTCGATCGACATTTTGACTTGTTTAGACAATTTCAATCTTTTCATAATTTCATCTTTCTTCAATTTCTTTTTTGTTCAATCCATTTGGGTTACTTGTTAAATTAAATATGTATAAAAAAATTGATTTTTTTTGCAAATTTAGTTATAGTAAATTTTTTCGTCAAAATATCTACCTTTTTTTTAAATGCCCACGTTTTAATTTTGACCTTTATTCAAAATTTTAACTATTTCTCCAAGTTTTGACTGTTTTTGTAAATCTAATTATAGTGATTTTGTTTCTGAAAATTTCTTTATTTTCCTAAAATGACCACGCTTCAATTTTGACCTTTGTTCCAATTTTTGACTATTTCTCGAAATTTTGATTTTTTTCAAATTCTAGAAGTTTCGACTTGTATGTAGTAAAATGGACTTCTATTTGAAAAAATCGACTTTTTGGAAAATATTTTCTCTTTTCTGAAAAGTTTGATTTTTTAAAATGTCTACCTTCTTTTAAAATACCCATGTTTTAACTTCGACCTTTATTAGAAATTTTAAATATTTCTGCAAGTTTTGAGTTTTTTTGTAAATCTAATTATAGTAAAACTTTGTTTCTAAAAATTTCTACCCTTTCCTAAAATGACCACGTTTCAATTTTGACCTTTGTTCAAATTTTTGACTGTTTCTCGAAGTTTTGACTTTTTTTCAAATTTCTGCTTATATTCTAGAAGTTTCGATTTTTATGTAGTAAACTGGACTTCTGTTTGAAAAATCGACTTTTTGGGAAATTTTCATTTTTTTGAAAGGTTGGATTTGTTGAAATGTCGACTCTTTTGAAAATTTTGACGTTTTTTGAAATGTTCAACCCTTTTTGAAATTTTCGACCTGTTTTCAGAATTTGAAAGTTCCGACCTTCAAAATTTCGACTTATTTTCAAAAATTTAATATTTTTCAGAATTTGAATTTCTTTCAAAATGTCGACCTTTTTCAAAACTTTGACTTTTTTTGAAAATGTTGACCTTTTTTTCTAAATTTTGACTTAAATTCAAAACTCTGAATTTTTCTAACTTCGACTTTTTAAAAAATTCGGCCGAATTCGAAACAAATTTTGATTTTAAAGCTTTCATTTTAAAAAGTTTAAATTGAAAGGTCCAAATGTAAAAGAATTTTCATGTTTCAAGTTTAGACTTGATTTAGATAGGGATTTTGCAAAAGCACAAATTTTGAGTAAAAATGCACAATTATGAAAGTTATTAATTGCATTAATTTTTTCAATTATCTGACTCGTATTTCGCAATCAGCTCGCTGATCGCTGATCGTTTACTAAAGTAAACAAAACTTAATATCATTTGTGATAATATCCATAAGCATCAGGAAATACACACACGTTTTTAATCACCACTACTCTCGCTGAAACGGGGTACTGAGGATTCGACAAGTAACTCTTTAATGTTGGCTTTTTAATCCTTGCATGAGATAGCCACTTACTATAACGTGGCTTGCATATAAAGTTTTATACCCTCTTTAATACTTTTAAGAGTTGAATTGCGAAAAACCCTTTCTTAAGAGATGGCTGAGTGAGTGAGTGAGTGAGTGAGTGAGTGAGTGAGTGAGTGAGTGAGTGAGTGAGTGAGTGAGTGAGTGAGTGAGTGAGTGAGTGAGTGAGTGGGTGAATGAGTGAGTATGTATTTGTCCTTTATATTGTATAGATTTAAACAAAGTATTGGACTAAGAACCCCTTTTTCAATTTTTCTTATACAAACCCCAACATTTCGACTTGATTCTTAACATTTCCTCTTTCTCGAGAGATTTTTTACTGAAATGTGGAGTTTCGTTTAAAAATTCCAAATTTATACCTAGAATTTCCAGTTTCCTAAAGTTTTAAACAAGATTTTCAATTTATACTCGAAGATTTTCTAAAAGCAGAAAACTGTTAAAACTTTTAAGAAAACAAGCTGAAATTTTGAGTTGAAAGTCGAAATGTTGGGAAAAAATTGTTTAAAAAATATTTTTTTTTGAAAAACTCGGGTTTAAAGTAAAAATATTCAAGTTAAAACTTCAGGAAATTTAGAGGAGACGAATTGTTAAAAAGAGGGATGAAATTTTGACAAACTATTAGAAGTTTAAGAAATAAAAATACTTCGAGATCAAAGCTTCCATTTTAGAAAGGTAAAATGTCAAGCTAAATATCAAAATTCTTAGAAAAATTTGAAGTTTATAGGAAAAAATTCAAATTAAAGGAAAATTGTCGAATTTAGTTTCGAAATTTTGAGACAAAAGACGAAAAGTAGGAATTAAAATCAAAATTTTGAAATTGCCTAGTTTTTGAATTTAAAGTCAAAATTAGCTTTTCACAAATATAAGGTTAAAGAAAGTATTGGGCTAAGAAACTCTTTTTTCATTTCTTTTTATACAAACCACGAACATTTAGACTTTATCCTTAACATTTCTTCTTTCTCGAGAATAAAATATGAAGATTTGTTTACACATTCTGAATTTGTATCTACATTTTTTGTGTTTTTTTTTAAATTTTAAATATAATTTTCAACTTTAATTCGAAGATAAGCAGATAAGCAGAAATCTGCTAAAATTTTGAAGACAACGACCTAAAAATTTGAGCTGAAAGTCGAATTTTTGAGAAACACTTTTTTAAAAAATATTTCTTTTGAAAAACTTGGGTTTAAAATAAAAATATTTAAGTTTAAACTTTAGAAAATTTATAAGAGACAAATTGATGAAAAGAGGGACGAGATTTTGACAAAATATTCAAAATTTAAAAAATAAAAATACTTCGAAATCAAAGCTTTCATTTCAAGAAAGATAAAATGTCAAGCTAACTATCGAAATTTTTAGAAAAATTTGAAGTTTATAGGAAAAAATTCAAATTGCAGGAAAATTGTCGAATTTAGTTTTGAAATTTTGAGACAAAAGACGAAAAGTGGGAATTAAAATCAAAATTTTGAAATTGCCTAGTTTTTGAATTTAAAGTCAAAATTAGCCTTTCACAAATATAGGGTTAAAGAAAGTATTGGACTAGAAAACTCGTTTTTCATTTCTTTTTATACAAACCACGAACATTTAGACTTTATCCTTAACATTTCTTCTTTCTCGAGAATAAAATGTGAAGATTTGTTTACACATTCTGAATTTGTATCTACATTTTTTGTTTTTTTTTTTAATTTTAAATATAATTTTTAACTTTAATTCGAAGATAAGCAGATAAGCAGAAATCTGCTAAAATTTTGAAGACAACGACCTAAAAATTTGAGCTGAAAGTCGAATTTTTGAGAAACACTTTTTTTAAAAATATTTCTTTTAAAAAACTTGGGTTTAAAGTAAAAATATTTAAGTTTAAACTTCAGAAAATTTATAAGAGACAAATTAATGAAAAGAGGGACGAGATTTTGACAAAATATTCAAAATTTAAAAAATAAAAATACTTCGAAATCAAAGATTTCATTTTAAGAAAGGTAAAATGTCAAGGTAACTATCGAAATTTTAAGAAAAATTTGAAGTTTATAGGAAAAAATACAAATTGCAGGAAAATTGTCGAATTTAGTTTCGTAATTTTGAGACAAGGGACGAAAAGTAGGAATAAAAATCAAAATTTTCAAATTGCCTAGTTCTTGAATTTAAAGTCAAAATTAGCCTTTCTCAAATATAGAGTTAAAGGAAATATTGGGTTAGGAAACTCTTTTTTCATTTCTTTTCATAGAAACCACCAACATTTAGACTTTATCCTTAACATTTCTTCTTTCTCGAGAATAAAATGTGAAGATTTGTTTACACATTCTGAATTTATATCTACATTTTTTGTTTTTTTAATTTTAAATATAATTTTCATTTTTAATTCGAAGATAAGCAGATAAGCAGAAACCTGCTAAAATTTTGAAAACAACGACCTAAAAATTTGAGCTAAAAGTCGAATTTTTGAGAAACACTTTTTTAAAAAATATATCTTTTGAAAAACTTGGGTTTAAAGTAAAAATATTTAAGTTTAAACTTCAGAAAATTTAGAAGAGACAAATTGATGAAAAGAGGGACGAAATATTCAAAAATTAAAAAATAAAAATACTTCGAAATCAAAGCTGTGATTTTAGGAAAGATAAAATGTCGAAGTAAATATCGGAAATTTTAGAAAAATTCGGAGTTGATAAGAAAAAAATTCTAATTATAGGAAAACTGTCAAATTTAGATTTAAAATTTTGAGAAAAAAAGACGAAGGTTTGGGATTTAAGTCGAAATTTTGAAATTAAACCTATACCCTTATGAAAAAGCTATATTTTCGATTTAAAGAGAAAATTTTAAGAAAGGGGCCACAAATTTCTGAAAACCAGATATTAAAAAAATAACACTCTGAAGAAAACTGAAAAATTAAAGAAAGTGAAATTTTTGGATTAAAAATAAATAAATCCTAGATTTCGGGTTTAAAGGCGAAATATTAGGGAAAAATTTCAGTTGGTTAGGTTAGGTTAAGTTAAGATTAGGTTAGGTAAGGTTAGATTAAGAGAGAAACAAGCTAAACAAAGAGATAAAAAAGGCCAAAACCAAAGCCTGGAAAAAGGTATGTGACGAAGCAGATGGAAATATTTGGACAAATTTTTACAAAATTTTAACTAAGAAACTTGGACGTAGAAATCCAATCACGTTGAACGATGAGGAACAGATAATTATTACGAATGAGCTTTTCCCCACACATGAACAACATATGTGGCCCCCAGAGAATAACCAATAATAGGAAATACCCCCTTTCACACCTGAAAAACTTACAAAGGCACTGACAGAGATTAAGGAAAAGAAAGAGGCTGGAGTTAACCAAATACTCCCTCTACTAGTTAAAGCCATAGGTACACACTTCACTCCACTAGTGCTAAAAACGATGATTAACCTGGTATATTAAGGGAACTTTCCAACACACTGGAAAATCGGAAATGAAGGTACCGCTGGAAAAAAAGAAAGACACCAGGAAAAACGCCAAGCAGAGACCTATTTGCCTATTAAATGTTCTAAGTAAACTAATGGAACATCTATTCGCACAAAGCTTGCCTGAGGAACTTGACGGAAAACTTTCGGCAAACCAATACGGCTTCCGAAAAGGTCAGTCGACAATATAGGCTATGCTAAGATTCACCTGGATAATGGAAGGAAATAAAGGACTGTCAACAAAGATACGTAAATTCTGCACCCTTAGCTTAGGTTAGGTTAGGTTAGGTTAGCTTAGCTTAGCTTAGGTTAGGTTAGGTTAGGTTAGGTTAGGTTAGGTTAGGTTAGGTTAGGTTAGGTTAGGTTAGGGTTAGGTTAGGTTAGGTTAGGTTAGGTTAGGTTAGGTTAGGTTAGGTTAGGTTAGGTTAGGTTAGGTTAGGTTAGGTTAGATTAGGTTAGATTAGGTTAGCTTAACTTAGCTTAGGTTAGGTTAGGTTAGGTTAGGTTAGGTTAGGTTAGGTTAGGTGAGGTTAGGTTAGGTTAGGTTAGGTTAGGTTATGTTAGGTTAGGTTAGATGGGGTTAGGTTAGGTTAGGTTAGGTTAGGTTAGGTTGGATTAGGTTAGGTTAGGTTAGGTTAGGTTAGGTTAGGTTAGGTTAGGTTAGGTTAGGTTAGGTTAGGTTAGGTTAGGTTAGATTAGGTTAGGTTAGGTTAGGTTAGATTAGCTTAGGTTAGGTTAGGTTAGGTTAGGTTAGGTTAGATTAGTTTAGGTTAGGTTAGGTTAGATTAAGTTAGCTTAGGTTAGGTTTGGTTAGGTTAGGATAGCTTAGGTTAGGTTAAGTGAAGTTAGATGAGATCAGGCTAAATAAATTCTGGATTTCGTGTTTAATGCGGAAATGTTACCGAAAATTTCAATTGGTTACAATATTCACAGCGCAGCCTTGCTTTGTAGAGGTACCTGCCTTCAAAAATCAATAAACTTTCATCATAAGCCTCCAGGATAATACACGATCGGCATCAGGCCCGTTCAAGTCACTTTCTTCCATCTAATTAATAAAAAGCTGAAAAGTGCGAGTAATAGCTCGCTTTAACCATGATTTATGTCGAGTCGGTAGTTATCAAGCGATGTGTGATGAGCATCGTAATCATGTCGGCCCGAAGCGGAATTCAAGGCAGCGGCAGATGTGTCTAGTGAAGGTCTAGAAGGCGGCGTAACGCGTGTATTATGTGCGTGAAGACACACACGTGGCCTCGCAAGGAAGAGGGTGTTTACGGAATTCCCCAGTACATTGTCCGATGTGACCCAATGCTACCAGCTGGACTAGGAGGATCGCCTTCCTGGTTTGCTTTGTCAGTGGCCAGTTGTCTGCTAAATTAGGATTAGAGTTACATAAATCCTTTTTTAGTGTTTTTGTTTGTCGTTAGACGACCGAAATCGGTTATTAGGGGCGGGCATCAGATATAAGGGGAGGGACTGTAATGCTACACAAATTACGTAACGGTTTATTCAATTGAAAAAATTTGCATCAAAATTTGTAGATGGATACTGTAACAAAATGTAATTGCAGAATTTAGAATCTAAGAAAATTTTCTAGACATGATAAGGGAAAGCGGCCGCGATAATGAAGCAAACGGCAGATAAGCGTTCCAGAAATTTCGGCAAACGATAAGCCTTATCTGCTGTATTTTTCTAGAACCCGGAAGCGAAAACTATATAAGGCGGTCGCCTTTCCCTCGAATCAGTCAATTAGAGTCAGTGTAGTTAATTAGTGAGTTAGTAGTTAGAAGTCAATGAATAAGTTGGTGAATTGCAATTGTAGTGTTCCGAGTTTAGTTTGGAAATAAAGTGTTTTAAAGGTCACGTGTTAATCATTCGAACCACGCCTAACAATAGTATTTAATAAGAAACTCGCTACAATTTCGTTTGAGTGGATCGAGGAACAACAAGAAGAGGACGAATGAGAAGAAGACGAAGACGAAGAAAAAGAAGAAACATAGGAAGAAGAAGACCAACAAGAAGAAGACGAATACGAAGAAGACGAAGAAGAAGACGAATACGAATAAAAAGAACAAAAATAAGAAGAAGACGAAGAAGAAGACGGAGAAGAAAAAGAGGAAGACGGAGAAGAGGAAAAAGAAGATGAAGAAGAAGACGAAGACAGAGAAGAAGAAGACTAAGAAGAACATTGAGAAGAAGAAGAGAAAAACGAAGAAGAAGGAGAAAACGAAGAAAAAGACGAATAAGAAGAAAAAGAAGGAGGAGCAGAAGGAGAAGAAAAAAAAGGAGGAAAAAAAGAAGTATGTCTTTTACAGATTCTACTGCTATTTGGAGAAAATTATCTATTAAAGTACCATTTGTCCGAACTAATATCGTTAATACGATGGAGTGTACCTTTAAGTTGTTATACTATATTTTTTTGCCAAAGCTACAGGAAAAGCGCAACTATGGGGCTTTAATGGGAAGATATGTGGTTCGACAGGACAGTTAACATCGAGCAGTGTAGGTGGCTGAACAACTTAATGTTTTAAGACGTATTAGCGGCTTGTGCCGCATTGTTTTCCATGGTTGGCTTAAAATGACTCCTAAATGGGAGACGGCGTTTATTGTGCTATCGAAATTTATTGTATTGAACGGTACATTGTTTTATACAATCGAGTATTAAATATTTGAGCGTGGGCACACTCGGTTTGTGTGTTATATAATTTGATGCATTTATTATATCTTTCATGACTTTTGTCCTTGTACGTTGAAATTAACGTTTATTATTATTAATGCGCCATTTGCATTTAACTTATTGCAACAAATTAGATAATTTCGCCGTACGACACAAATTAGACATCGAGCACTTTGATTTATTCTAGATTTGTGGCGTTTGTGTTATTTAGAAAAAAGATCGCTGCACAGAAAAATCGACCCCGGGGGTACGGCGTTATTGTCGAACCATTTGCATTAATTCTAGGCGTAATTAAATTATTACGGTTGGAGAATTACAACGCGTTCGACTTCGTAGCGCCAGCAAAAATGTATGTCTCTGCAAGGAGATTCCATAAATCATTTTATCACCTTTAACTTTCTAATGAACATTTAATTTCACGTTCTGCACTCCATTTGGATTAAAAGAACGAATTGTGGGAAATTTCATTTACTGAGATGCTAATTCATGAATAATACGCTCAACTCCCATCAAGTTAATAATTTCAGCGACAATTAAAACGATAATTAAACTGAAACATAATTTGAACAATGCACAGTATACACACATTGAATTTTGCACGTAATCAATTTAACTTAGAGGCGGTGCTGAGTAACGAGTGAACATTTTGACAATTAAATTAAAAAAATGTTAACAGGTGATGGCTCAAGGTAAACGCGTTGGATTCTTACGTTGTAGGATCCCAGTCAATTCCTGGTCGTCGATCACATATATTTATAATTTTCGTACACGTCTTACTTACAGCCACAGATATACTGTCAATACTAGCATGTTGGTAACGCGATATTATTACGTTGGTGACGCGAAACCATAACCATAAAAATTACTCAATGCGCCTAAAGTTTTCACTTCAAAAAACCATAAATTTTGATCGGATAAAGTTATTGACTCATAGGATGTAATCGTCTAGTTGTATTTTCATAGAAATTATATTGTTACGGGCTTATCGGTTTGAATTGATTATTAACACGTGAATTGACTAATACCCACTTTATTACCAAACTAAACTCGTAACATTACAACTGAATAGTGAACTCACTTATTTACTTCTAACTACTAAGTCACTAATTACACTGACTGACTCTAACTAACTGACTCGAGGGAAAGGCGACCGCCTTATATAGTTTTGGCTCCCAGGTTCTAGAAAAATCCCGCAGATAAGGCTTATCGTTTGCTGAAATTTCTGGAACCCTTATCTGCCGTTTGCTTCGTTATCGTGGCCGCTTTCCCCTTATCAGATCTTTGTAGACATTTTTTTTACGTACTAAATTCTATAATTTACATTTCGCTACAATATGCATTCTGCTTGATCCTTTGGCTTTTATCACAGTAAATCAGAAAATTGAAATAGAAATGTTATCCCCTAAAACCAAGAAAGATTAAAAGTTACAATAGAGGTTGCTCTAACGCGTTTCGATAGCCAAGCTATCATCTTCAAAGAGAGTAAATTAGGATAACAATTAGAAAAAAAAATCTGTTTTAATGATTGCACTTCATGTTGAGAATGAGTGATAAAATAACTGACGATGTCGTTGAATAATGCGAAGGTTAAACCAAATGATGAGCAAAGAATATGATCAGCAGATCCACAGGCCGGAACATACATCCGGTTTTAATAAGTGACGCACACCCTGATTTGCCTCAAAACCGACCGCTCCTTAATCTTCAAGATGGCTCATTATGCGATAAAGCACGTGCATTATGTCGTTTTATTGAACATAATAGTTGCTGGTTACGCATCAAAAGTTTATTCAAAGAAACCACTGATGATCCATTAATTACAAAGATGTCATAAGCCACTTAAAATTACATACAGGTCGTTTGGCACACACCTGTAGATGTTTAAACAAAAAACATAACTGACATTGACAGTAACAAAATTAAAGATATATAATTACAGAAAAATATAGAAAAACTAAGGGTGCGTTTAGATAAGACACTTAATTCCGTACATTTCTCTCTGACATAAGTGTCAACTGTCCTGACGGTGCGTTTACACTAGACACTTAATTCCGTGTATTTCTCTCTGACATGAATATATTTTCTCTATGTGTCAACTATCCTGAGAGAAGCTATTTCCTCCCAGCTGTTTAGATAAGTCTCTGATAGCTTCTTCTAAGGGTAATTGATACTTATGTCAGAGAGAAATGTACGGAATAAAGTCTCTAATCTAAACGCACCCTAAGAGAAGCTATTCGAGACTTATCTACACAGCTGGGAGGATATAGCTTCTCTCAGGATAGTTGTCACTCATGCCAGAGAGAAAATATATTTTATGTCAAAGAGAAATGTACGGAATAAAGTGTCTAGTGTAAACGCACCGTAAGCTACAAATTTTAGCTAAAGCTGGATTCACATCAATAAAAAATTGTGTTGTGCGTTGTATTTAGAGTTATAGTTCTTATCACGAGAATTGAGTTCTACGTCATCAAATGCATTTTCCAAATGAATCAGTTCAAGGTCACATTTCAGAGTAATTCGTTGGTGTTTTGTTAAACAGAGGTTTTGTAATTAACAAAACCCGCAAATATAAGACCAAAGCCAGTCAAAGAAGACAAAGAAGGATTCAAACTAGATTACGCTTCACATTTTTAATAATTGTTTTTCTAGCATAACATTGTTGCACGTTATCGGTTCGAATGATTAACACTTGGTGAATTTTAACCACTTTATTTCAAAACTAAACTCGAAACACTACAATTGTAATTCACTAACACTATTTAATAACTTACTTATTCATTGACTTCTAACTAACTCACTAACTGAGGGAAAGCTGACCAGACCCCCTTATATATAGATCCCGTTTCGGGTTCTAGAAAAATCCAGCAGATATGCGCTTATCGTGTGCCGAAATTTCTGGAGCGGTTATCTGCCATTTGATTTATTATCGCGGCCGCTTCCCCTTATCAAATTTTCTAGAAAATTTCCAACAAAAATTTATAATTACATTTTGTTACAATATTTTTATACATGATGTCTGAGAGGTAGATTTAGTCGAAGATTTGTTATTATTGGACTTCGAGGGCAAAGAAAATATGGATTATTCCAAAAAATAAATACAAATTTGTTTGAAAAATGGTTTTGTTTGCAATTTCACCAACAGTTAAACGGCGATCACCTTCCAAAGGGCGCTTAAGAGCGTTAATCCTGACCGCAGTCACACTGGCCCGAGAGCGACGGGCATGGGGTTCATTTTCAACTTGAGTTCGTCCTTCCAAAAATTTTTTATGTCATTCACACACTTGAGTTTTCTTCAAACAAGTATCCCCAAACTGTACTTCAAGTTTACGAAAAATTTCTGTGGGCTTTACAGTTTCAACGGCAAGAATTTTAATAATAATGTGCTACGCAACGTGCGGATGAACCTCTTGCGCATTATTGTATTATAACGCAATGTAAGTAGATGGAATAGAATTTAGAATAGAATTGTATAATTTAGTAAATAAAAAAAAAAGTTTCTAGAAGGATCTGAAACAAATGGCAGATAAGCGTTCCAGAAATTTCGGGAACGATAAGCTTTATCTGCCGAAAAGTTCTAGAAGCCGGAGGCCAAAACTATAAAAGGCGGTCAGCTTTCCATCGAGTCAGTCAGTTAGAGTCAGTGTAATTAGTAAGTTAGTAGAACTCAATAATAAGCGAGTTAATTGTTCAATTGTGGTGATCCAAGTTAAGTTCAGTAATAAAGTGGGTATAATCTATCACGTGTAATCAATCGAACCGAGAAGGCCGTAACAGTATTTACAACTAACGAACGGCGAGAACGGAGTTCACTTGAGCGCAGGAAGTCACGTGATATTCCTATCTAACATGTCTAAGAATATGCGCACACTCCCAACGCCCCCATAGCGACCAGATAGAAATTTCGGTTCATATTTGATTTACCCTCGTATATTTCAAGAAATTTTTCAGAATATTGTCAACTTTCATTTACTAAAAATTTAAATATTTCCAAACTGGGTTGTAGAAATGTTAAATTAGGAATACTTCGCCTTTTTATCAAAATTTCCTTTGAAATTTTGCGTATTTTCTCCAAATTCCAAATTTAAACTTAAAATTGCTATGTTTATTATGAATTTTATTTCGCGATATTGCTAGAAAAAATTTTATAGTATTAGAACAGGTCTATATTTCGAACCAAAATGAAAAGCACGAAAGAAAAATGGAATTTGTTTAAAAAAATAAAATTTCCAGTATACTCTCGAAATGTTGACTTTTTTAATAAAATGTTTAAAATTGTCTGCAAAATATTTAATAAGTATTAAAGATTTTATCAACAAAATCAAATTTTTAAATCCAAAAATCCTGGAATTTATAACCAGTTCTAAATTTGTTTCGAAATATTGACTACTTTTTTCAAGATCTTAATAAATTCCGATTTCTTCTCAAATTAGGAGTGTTTTGCAAAATTTCAACTTTTATTTCAAGTTCAAATCTTAAATTTGAAATTTTTAAACTCAAACATTCGAGAATATTTTAATAGGTTTGAGAAATAAAATCGAAATTTTAAAAATAAAAAATGAAAATTTCGAGAAACTTCATTTATTTTCAAAAAATTCACAAATTAACTAATAAAATGTCAAAATTTCAAACTAAAATTTGAAATTTTCACTATTTTTAAATTTTGATTTTAACTAAAATCGAAATTTGCAGAAAATATTTAAATGTTTTGAATTATAAATTCAGATTGAAATCTGGAAAAGGTTTGTTTTTTTGGACAATGCTAGGTTTATCTCAAAATTTCAAATTTAAATTCAAATTTCGTAAAATATTTTTGTAGAAATTCCAAAGTGCTTTTGACCCTAATCCTTAGATTTTGATTTTAACCTTAAAATTTTACCTTTAGAAGCAAAATTTAGAAAAAGTAGAAATTTTGGATAGTGGTAGTAGCAGAATCTCTCTGAAGACGATAGCTTAACTGTAGAAACGCGTTAGAACAACTGTTGTTGTATTTTTTAATCTTTTTTGGTTTCAGCGGACAAGATTTTTATATCAATTTTTGAAGATAACCAAGGACAAGTCCGTTCCACCCAGAAAAAAAAAACAATAGTTAGATTCATTATAGAATTCGAATATTTAGATCAAAAGTCGATGATTCATTCTTCATTCGATGATTTAATTGAAAATTTTCAAATTAACAAATAAATAAAAAAAGTCACGCTTTTCAAAAAGTCTGGTTTTAAAAATGATCAAAATTCTTCAAAATAGTCGATTTAAAAATCGATATTTTAGGTAATGTCGTGACTTAAAAATAATTTACATTTTCAAAAAAAAATTTTTAAATAAAAATGATACTTTAAGAAAAAGTGGAACTTTTAATGGTCTAAATGTTTCAAAAAGTCGATAATTTGAAAAGAGTCTGCATTTGGAAAAGCTTAAAATTTTCATGATAAAGTCAAAACATTAGTTGAAATTCTGACATTTTTCAAAATTTTGAAAAATTGACGAAATATTCAAAAAAGCTGATAATTTGAAAATAAGAAGACTTTTCAAAAAATTTTCAAAAGAAACTAAATTTTTAAAAAGCAGAAATTTTCAATAAGGAATTCCAAGTTTTAAAGTGAGAATTAACCAAAATTTTGAAAAAGTCGATATTTTCAAAATGTTTTAGAGCTCAAGTATGGCAAATTTTTTTTAAAAAACTTAAAATTTTTACATTTTTCAAAATTTTGAAAAATTGACGAAATATTCAAAAAATCTAATAATTTGAAAATAAGACAAACTTTTCAACAAATTCCCAAAAGAAGCAAAATTTTATAAAACGCAGAGATTTTCAATAAGGAAATCCAAATTCCAAATTCAAAATTTGGAAAAGCCGATAGTTTCAAAAAATTTTAAAGCAGTATGGCAAAATTTTGTAAAAACTCAAAATTTTCAAAAAGATGAAATTTTGCAAAAACTGTAAGGTTTTAAAAATTGAAAAATTTTAGTCAAATTTTCAGTAAAAGCTTAAATTTTCAAAGCCGCGATAACGACAAAAAAGGGTAAAATTATCAGAAAAGTCCAGTTTGAATTTTTGGGAAAAGTCAAAATTTTAAAGCAAGTCGAACATTTTTTTGGAATAGTCAACAGTTTTGATCGGAATTTTCAAATGAAATAACTTTTGAAAAAAGCCCAAGTTTTCAAAATAAGGTCAAGATTTTCAAAAAGAGGCAAAAATTTTAAAAAAATATCGAGATTTTGAAAAACATTGGAAAATTTAAACACAACATTTTGAAGAAAAATTCGAAGTATATTGCAAAAAAATCTGACATTTCACAAGGTCAATATTTTTTAAAATGTCTGGATTTAAAAAACATTGTAAAACATGTCGAAATTTTAAAAATGTTGACATTTAAAGAAATAGACGAAATTATTAGGAATCAAAATTTTAAATAAAAGTTTCTAGGGCGATAAAATTTAAATTTAAATTTGGGGATCAACCGCAATGACAGATATCAGTCTGACTGTCACCGACAGCTCCCTCGCCTTTTAGAGATTACACAGACCAGTCGATGCAAGTTGTTGCACAATCGTTAGTGTTACAAGATGGCAAGTGTGATCGACTGAATAAATTTTGTTACTAAAAGACTTGATTATTATTTCACAGGCCGAGTATCCTCCTTACCAGTTATAATTAGAAAAAAAATTGAATGTTGATAAAAAGATGAAATTTACAAAATTCGAAAGTTCAAAGGTCAAAACTTTGATAAATATGTTGAAATTTAAAAAAAAAGTCAAAATTTCCAAAAAAAAACATTAACTGAAAATTCGAAATGTTCGCGAAAAAATTTTAATTTCCAAAATGTTCGGAAGAGTCCAATCTTAAAAATTTTGACAAAAGTCGAAATTTTGGGAAAGGTTTCAAAGTTTTTAAAAATATCAAATTTTGAGAAGTCGAAGTTTTGAAATAGTGCATAAGTTAGTCCTAAATTTCGAAATGAAATCGAAATTTGGAAACAATCCAACTTTAAAAAAACTCGCCTTTATCAAAAATGTTCATTGTCAAGTTTTCAAACAAATCTGAAATTTTCGACAAGTAAAAATGTTTAAAAAGTCGAAGTTATCAGAACAGTCGAAATTTTCCAAATGAGTCAAATTTGAAAAAATGAAAAGTTTAGACAAAGTTAATATTTTGAAAAACCAAACATTTAAAAACCAAAATTTTCAAAAGAAATCGAAATTCTAAGAAAGGGTCAACAGAAGTTAAAGTTTTGCAAAAGTAGATAACTTAATTTTAAACGCCCCCGAGTTCTGACAGCAAACTAAAAATGTATTCAACAGGGGAAAATTTTTCATAAATTTATTTCTTTAACATTTATCCTTTCCTTGAAACATTTTTTAAATTTCGTTTTTTTCCAATTTCGTATTTTTCTGTAGAATTTGTTTTTCAAAATCTCGCATTTATTCATCAAATTTGACTTCTTTTATAAAATATGTTTGTCGAAACGCTGAATTGTAATCTAAAAATTTGTTGTTTTTTTTTTCTGAAATTTCGCCATTTCTCGATATTCGACATTTTCTAAAGATTTCGACTTTTTTTAATTGTGGAGCTTTTGATTTTTTCAGAAATTCGATCGATTTTTTTGGTAATTAAACTTTTTTTGATAATTACAATTATTGGAAATAAAATTTTTTGTAAAAGAACAAAAATTACTAAAAAATTTTCTTCGCAAAGTTCAACTTTTTTAATTGTGGAGCTTTATGATTTTTTCAGAAATTCGATCGATTTTTTGGTAACTAAACTTTTTTGATAATTAAAATTTTTGGGAATTAAAATTTTTGTATAAGAACAAAAATTACGAAAAAATCTTCTTCGCAAAGTTCAACTTTTTTTTAGTCCACATTTCTGGAAGTCGAAATTTCGACGTGTATCACAATATTGGACATTTTTCGATGACACGCTGAGGCAAAGTAGAGCGCCTGTCTTCCTCTGAGGCGAGTAATCAAGAGAAAATAGTCACCCAGAATTTTTTCTTAAAATTTTGATTTTTTTCGTAAAATTCATTTTTTTTTTCTAAATTTTGATAAAATCTGACTCGGAAATGTCGTATTTTCACTAAGATTTTAATCTTTTTTTTCACTTTCTAAGCTTTTTCTCAAAAGTTTGATCTTTTTCGCATATAAATAGTCACCCAGAATTTTCTCTTAAAATTTCAATTTTTTTTTTCGTAAAATTTTAACTTTTTTTCTAGATTTTGATAAAATCTGACTCTCGGAAATGTCGTATTTTCACTAAGATTTTAATCTTTTTTTTCGCTTTCTAAGTTTTTTCGCAAAAGTTAGATCGTAATATTTTGATTATTTTCTCGTAATTTCCTATTTTTTTATTTTACGAAATTTTTGTCCATTTCGAAGTTTTCTCGAAATTTCGCCATTTTTCCAAACATGTAACAGTTTCTGAAAATTTCGATCCATTAGAATCGTATTTTTTAGAAATTTTAACTGGTTTTTTAATTTTGCATTTTCATGACGATATATAATATTTTTCGAAATTTTTTCTTTTTCCCGCTAAATTCGCCTTTTTTCTTAAAATTTTGACTTTCACTCTCTCGTGAAATAGTCTTTTTCCTAAAATTTGTGTTTTCTTCAAAATTATTTTGTAAAAGTTTCGCTTTTATTTTCAAAATTCTACTGAACTATTGTTGCAAAAATCATTTATTTCATTTAAAATACTGCCATTTTTTGAATATATTTGTATTTTTCAGCAAATTTCGACTTTTAACTTAAAATGTGATATGTTATGGTTCTTAAAATGTTCACTTTTCTCTCTAAATTGGATTGGAATGTTAATAAAAATGTTGAGAGAAATATTTTTAGGGATTTCGAGAAAAAGATTTCTTATAAATTCAACATTTTTATTGCATTTAACATTTTAAGATTAAACTTTTTGGAAATTGCGTTTGTTCTTTCTCAAAATTAAACTTTTTCTGAAAATGTCTTTTTAGATAATTAGACCTTTAAAAATTATAACTTTTTTTCAAATTTGAACATTTTTCAAGCTTTTGAGAAAGCTTAAGGTTTTTAGTTTCGATATAATTTAATAAAAATTTGACTTTTTCAGTTTTTTTTTTAAAATTCGTCCTCGAAATTACTAGTTTATTCTCAAAATTTCAATTTTCCTCTTAGAATTGAACTTTTTTTGTGGACATTTTCAATATCTTTTAGAAAGTGCGATCTTTTTCTCGAAATTGCAATTTCAAAATTCCTGAATTTTTGTCAAAGTTTGCTTTGCTAATGATCTGTTTTTGTTCTGAATGTCCTTTTTAAATTCGATTACTGATAATTTCAACTTGTTATTCGAACTTTATCTTACTCTCTAAGTTTTGACTTTTATCTCAAAATTCAAAACGTTTTGTTTCTGGACCTTTTCATTTAAAATTGAATTTTTACTGAAAATTTCGTCTTTTTCACAAAATTCGTTTATTTTTTCTAAAGTTGGATCAAAATTTTAATAGAAAGAAAAATTCTGAAAGAAATATTTATGAAAGATTTTATATAAATTCAACTTGGTCTGGAGATTGCCACATTTTTTACAAAAATCGACTTTTGATAATTTTATCATTTTTCAAATTTTCGACTTTTTCGAAATTTCTACATTTTTTGAAGTTCTCCAAACGGTTTTCCTTAAAGTTTGACTCTCTTTCGAAATTTCGAATTTAATCTAAAAATTCTATCTTTACAAAGTTCGTGTAGTTTCTAAATGAAAGTATACATCACACAGTTGGAAGGTTTTCTATTTTTACCATAAAATTTTCAGAATGATTGTACCCCCCCCCCCCCTCTCTCCTGAAGGAAATTCTGCCTACGCTCATGCAAATTCACATAAAATAAAACAATCGGCAGCGAAGCAAAATATTTAATGATATTTATGTTAGCATTTTAAGAACACAGAAAACCATTTAGATATGTCAAGGGTCATATCTGAATATTACTAGTTCTTATTGTTGCCACAACAAAATTAGGCGTTCAGTGCCTACTCTGATGCACATTTATCTGCAATGGACTATAACATTTTAATCGCCTGAAGTAGAAAGTATCAAATCTGACAGTCAATCGAGCACTTGATTCAATTTTTTCATTTCGTATTTCCATACATCTTCAAGTGATTAAACTGAATACTTTGTATAGAATGAAATACAGCTCGGCTACGTCGAACCAGTTAACCCGCAACAAAATAAATGAAAACGTCCCCTTAACACCGCCGCGTCTACGTCGATTTTTTATGTTTAAAAATAAACCATTTCGTATTAAACAAGTACAATACAGTCTGGCAGCTCCGCCGGTCCAGCCATTTTAAAAATATCATCCGTTGTGAGGGCCCCCTAACCCCCGATCTGGCCGACTGCAGCACTAAAATATTTCTCTGAGAGCGCTCGCAAAAGTTCAAGTTCACTTACGCACGTTGTGTATTTTGAGACCGGGTAAATCACGTCGACATGCACACATAAATGCACCTGCTTCTTAGGTTGAATGTGTCCCAGCAGGTGTATGTAAGGCAAATATTTCTGCCAAAGCGTATCTAGAGCTCCAGATCTGGACCAGCAATTTGTAAGAATTTACGCTGGATGAAGATAACGAGGTTTTGTTCGTTCGGAGGCAGTTCATTAGTTGTTTTCGGCTGATTTAGGTGTTGGGCTTCTAGGAAATTTCACTTTTAACGGACAGATGTAGGAGATGAAACGCCGATCAAGCATATCCATCAGGTATCAACACCCGCGGAGATCACTGGGGGGTTCCATCTGCCTTTCCTTAAATATCACTAGTAAACTTACCAGAACACAGCAAGCAGAAAATCATGCTTTGATTCAAGCAAGGTATTTTCTTGACAACCTTACTTTTTTTATTAAAAGAATCAAACGAATTATCAAGCGATAAAATCGGAAATGTAAAAGCTTTTCCATTGAATTAAGTAGGCGTTCACTATGTTTCATAAATTGTACTTTTCCGGAAAGAAGTTTAAATTTTGGATTAAAAAATATTAACTTTTCGAGTTTAATTCGTTAACGAACACTTTAAAATAGACAAAACTATATTCTGGGGCAACTACGTAACATTTCCAAAACACATCAACAACATAATTGACAAAATTTTGTAAGTAAAGTCAAAATTTCAAGAAAAAGGCTGGACATTTCAAAAAGAAAAACGTTTTTAATTAAAATCAAAATTCAAAAAAAAATCGACAATTACGTAAAAATTCGAAATTTTTACATTATTTTGGAAATTTTATTTTATTTAATTTTGAATTTTACTAAAAATTCTGGCGTTATTTTTTGTTTCTGAATTTTAGGGAAAATTTTAAATCTCATCTTTTTTCTATTTTTAAATCTGTTTCAATATTTCGACTTTTGTAAAAAGTAAATTACAAAATCATGTTTATTAAGTATCATAAGGTGACGTTTTAAATAAATTTAGATATCACGTGGCCATACTTCAAAAATTGTTTCAGTTTCAGTTTCAGTCAGCTTTCGTTAATAAAAATTAAAATACTTCTAAACTGGGTCGCAGAAATGTTAAATAAAATGAATAAACATAATTTTTCCGACCAATAAGAGTCCACCATGAAGAAATACAACATTTTTTAAAACTTTAATTCTTTTGAACACATTAATTTTTTTGATTTTATTTTTTTATGAAAATTTTGACATTCCCCAAAATTTCGACTTTTCAAAATTTTCGACTTTATTCAAGACTTTTTTTTTGAACATTGCGACTCTAAAATTTTGAACATCTATTTTTTAAATTTTCAAATTAAAACTTTAAATATTTTTTTATCGACATTTTTTAAAATTTCAACTACTTTATTAAATTTGGACTTTTTTGAGAATTTTGACTTCAAATGACTCTTAGTTTTGATTCGAATTAAAAATTTTATTGAAGTGGAACATGAACAAATGTTTATACTCCGAGCTGAGGGGTACAACATAAACGTAAAGGGTGGCAACCCCTCCCATAACAGACTTTTTTTTTTTCAAGTGTACTCTGTTTTCTATTGTTTATTCTGAAAAATACTATAATCAGATGAAAATATGTTGCCAATTCTTCCTGACCTGTCCTAAATTAGAATGTAGTGGTCAACATGTGTTGCACATCGGTGGAAGATAATAATTTGCCACCTTGCAAAACGCTTCCAAAGCACGTACCCCTGTCGGGTAATAAATCCAAACCAAGTTTTCTGGCGAAACCGCCAAATAAAAATAAACAAAATCAGGTAAATTGCAGTGCCCAAGTTATAAAAGTTCATAGACGGACGGGATAGGGCGGCCAGATGTGTCTGAATGAGCGGCGGAATATCCCTAAATAGAATCCATCTGTCTGTGAAAGGTGTTTGCGCCAAGAAACGTTTATAGAAAGAAGGTGCGGTACTTATTCTAAACGGCACCCCCTCGGGTTATACGATATCAACGCAGTCATAGTCAAAATCAAATGGTATGAGTAATTACGATTCGGTCGCAGTGATTTCAAATTAAAACCTTTCGAACATCTGACGCGTAAATATCGGGCTTGTTAACTGAAATTATACGTTTCAGAGTCCATATTAGCCAGCTACCGTTCGCAGATGAATGGTTGCACCTTGGGAAATGCTCAAGTGGGTTAAATGCTTAACAATTTCACAACGTACATGCATGATAATTCGTACTAAGAAGCCCTTGGGTGCACGATATTTATCTAAAACTAGGGTAGATAATACAAACGTATTTATCGAAATTTTCCCACGCAGTGTCAATCAAATATAAACATGTTTTCATTCCGCAACAACCACGAATCGATTAATTGGTCCAAATCGGTCGGATAATCTTACTTTGGGGAGTTAATTCAACCGGGGACAGAGGAAATGTGCATAGAACGAGCAATGGAGCAATTTTAAAGTATTCTTCAAGGATAAAACAGCGGCGGTCATGGGGACTGTCAACAAAATTAATTGTGGAACCAAAAATGAAAATTTCAGAATTTCTAAATTACAATTATTAATATTAGTCTGATTTTCACATTTACGGTCACTCCGAGCAACAATTATATGCATTTTTACTTTCTTATTTACTTGTTACTAAAAATGAAAAAATCCAAAATAATCAAAAATTAGAATTTTCAAGAAAATACTTAGCATTTTAACTTTTCCTTCTTATCGAGAATTTATACTTTTTTCTTGAAGTTTAACAATTAAATTAAATGTTTTTAAAACAATCTTTAAAATTTGAGAAAAAGAAAATGTAAATTGCGAATGAAATTTGAAATTTTAATAGAAAATTTTGGATAAAAAATTGGGTTTTCTTCAAAAATCAAAATTTTGAATAATTCTGAACAACAAAAACGAGAAATTTTGAGTAGAAACTGAAAATTTTGATATTTGGAGAAGAAAGTTTTTCCAGGTATTTTTATTCCAGATTTAAATATTGTTACGGGCTTATCAGTTCGATTGATTACACGTGATGGATTACACCACTTTATTACCAAATTAACTCGGCACACTTCAACTGAACAGTAACTCACTACTTATTTACTAATTGCTAACCCACTAACTACACTGACTTCTAACTGACTGACTCGAGGAAAAGCTGACCGCCTTTTATAGTTTTGGCCCTCGGCTTCTAGAATTTTTCGGCAGATAAGGCTTATCGTTTGCCGAAATTCTGGAACGCTTATCTGCCACTTGTTTCGTTATCGCGGCCGCTTTCCCCTTATCAGATCCTTCTAGAAACTTTTTATTTACTAAATCCTACAATTCTATTCTAAATCCTATTTCATCTATTTACATTGCGTTACAATATTAATTTTTTTGCCAAAATTTTCGACTTCCAAGTCGAATTATTTGATTTTAAATTCAAACCTTCCATTTTATGTCTGAAATTAAAAAAATATATATATTTTTTAAAACTTCGATTTTAAATTCGAGCTTTCAAGATTATAGTCTCAAATAGTCGAAGTTTTCGAATAAATGGAAATGTTGGGTAAGATCAAACAAAACTTAAATTCAAATGTTGAGTTTAATGCGGAACTTGCGAAAAAACCTCTCAAAAATCTAGATTACAATAATCTAAGAACTGAATGTAATAAAGCACTTTTGTTGTGGACACAAAATTAAAAAAAATGCTGTTAGTGCAAAAGTTTTTATAAACCTAAATAAGTAGCAAACATTTTTTAGTCTTTCCATAAAACAGGACTTTCCAATTGGTGTGGGGCGCCTCCTTAAAAGGGCGTAAAAAATCATAAGAGGGCCCAATGTGCATTCAGACACCTTTAACTTTTTTTTAAACGTAACTTTTTCCAAAGTTTTGGTTTTTTCAAAATTTCTTCAAAAATTTCTGCTTATGTACAACTCTTCCATTTTCTAAGTTACCGAGTTACCGTGCTCTGATGTTTTGAAATTGGCCTTTTCATTCTTTCATTTTTGCATATTCCCTTATATTTCCCTTTTTATTTATTGTTTCTTTTCTTTGTTCCTAAGGAAGCCCCCTACGATGGTGGGTGAAACGTCAAACACTTTTAGTAGTTCTTTGACACGGTCCAATCCCGGAAGAAGTGTATCATCCTATACTGACTCAGGCCGTGGAAGCCTTCGTTATCATCTTCCATTTTCTTTTTAATTTGACTTCAAAAATTGTAACTTTTTATAAAAATTTCAGTTGTTAAGTTTTCAGTTTTTTAAATGTCGTTTTTGAAAGGTTGAAATTTTTTCACGATTTAATTTCAGAATTAATACTTAAATGTGGAATTTCAAAAATTTTTTGATTTGTTTCTCAAAAATCTGAACTTTTTTAAACATTTCCAAAATTCCAGAAATTCACAAAATTTCGATTTTTCAGAAAATCTCACTTCTATCGATTTTTTCGACATTTTTCCAAAATTTCGATTGTTTTTTAAACACTCAACTTTCCAGAATTTAAACTTTTGTTTTTAAGATTTGATTTTAAAATTTCAACTGTTTTAAAATGGACATTTTTTAAAATTTCGAATTCTTTTGAAAATCTTGATACTTTGAAATTTCATTTTTTTGCATAAAACTTTAAAATAAAAGTTGACTTCCTTTCAAATATCAATTTTTTTAAAGCTGGATACAATTCTTCGTAATGTAGCCTTTTTTGAAATTGTCGACTATTTTTCAAAATGTCTACTCCTTCTTCAAAATCTTTACTTTTTTAAATTTTAAATGCTTGTTAAGATTTCGGCATTTTTCGAAATTTTGATTTTAAAACTTCCGCTATTTTTTCAAATATTCGCCCCTTTCCCAAAATCTTAAGTTTTTTTGAAAATGTTGGCCTAAAAATGTTGATCTTTTTCAATTTTTTTTCGCCAGATTTAAACCTATTCGAAAATTTGAAACTTATTTAAAAATTTTCGAATAAAGCTTTATATTTTTTATCGAAATTTGATCTCTATTTTTGACCATTTTTCGCTATTTGACTTTTTAAAATAATGGGTTAGGAATTTTTTCAAAACTTCACAATTCTTTAAAAAATTTGATTTTCATGAAAATTTTAACTGTTTATAAAAATTTTGACACTTCAGAATTTCGATTTTTTTCAAAGTTTTTGAGTTGGGTATTTTGAAGCTCTTGTTTTTTTGAAGGCTCCAAATTTTTTTGGAAATTGTCCTGTTTATTATAGATTTTTGAATTTAAAAAATAATTTTTTAGTTCCTCGACCATTTTTTACTATTTAAAATTTTTAAAACTATACGACTTTCTTTGCAAATTCTGACTCTTAAAAATTTTGACTTTCGTAAATTTTGATTTTTTTTAAAAATTATAATTTTGTACGAAATTTTCGACATTTCTCAAAATTTTACTTTTTAATTTATTTTTTCAAATTTTCGTCTTCTAGTTTAAAAATTTTGCTTTTTAAAAACCCTGATAATTTTTAGAAATTCATCTGTTTTTCAAAATTTTAAAAATTTTTTGAATTGTTTTGGAAATTTTCATTTTTTTAATTTTGAATTTTTTTGAAAATAGTACTTCTTTTACGTTCTTAGGAACATATTTTTTAAAATTTAACCTTATTTTTTCAAATTTTTTATTATTTAATATTTTACTTTTTGAGATTTTATCAAAATTTCGAGTTTTTTTTGAATCACGATTTTTTGAAAATTAAATGTTTTTGCATAGAATGTTAAAAAAATATTGACTTCTTTTGCAAATATTAATTTTTTTAAGGGTGGACACATTTCTTCAAAGTGTGTATTTGAAATTTTCGACCCATTTTTCAAAATTTCTACTCCTTTTTAAAAATCTTTACTTTTCTCTGAAAATTTGAAATGTCCATTAAGGTTTCAATATTTTTCCAAACTTTGATTTTAAAATTTCCACTATTTTTTTTATTTTTACTCCTTTTTCCAAAATTTTAGGTGTTTGAAAATTTGGCTTAAACATTTTTATCTTTTTCAAAATTTATATACCTTTGCCAAATTGAAACCTTTTCAAAATTTTGAATCTTCTTCAAAATTCTTTAATGAAACTTTAGATTTTTTTTTCGAAATTTGATCTCCAATTTTGAAATTTTTGTCTATTTTTTAAAATTTTACTTTTTAAAATAATGGATTACGAATTTCTTCAAAACTCCAATTTTTTTGAAAATTTTAACGTTTTATGAAAATTTAACACTTGACTATTCTTTAATATTTTAAATATTTTTTTGCATTTTAAAATTTCGACTGTTTAAGTTTCGACAGTTGGGTATTTTGAAACTTGTTTTTTAAAGACTTCAACTTTTTTTGAAAATTGTCCTGTTTATTATAGATTTTTGAATCTGAAATGTTTTGTTTTTTGAGTTCTGTGAACATTTTTCACTATTTCAATATTTTAAAATTGTTTTTTTTTTTCAAAATTTTGACTTTTGAAAATTTCAACTTTTTTATGCAAATTTGGACATTTCTCAAAATTTTACTTTAAAATTTCATTTTTTCAAATTTGCCTTTTTTTTCAAAATATTGCTTTTTAAAGACTACGACAATTTTTGGAAATTCATCTATTTTGAAAATTTTTTGAATTCTTGTGGAGATTTTGTTTTTTTTTTATTATGAAGTTTTATTGAAAATACTGCTTTTTTAAAATTTTTTAATTTTAAGGAATATTTTGATTTTTTCAAAATTCACCTTTTTTAAATTTTTCACTATTCTTTAATATTTTGACTTTTTAAAAGCGATCGATATTTTTTTCAAAATTTTGAATTGTTTTGAAAATCTTGACTTTTTGTAATTTAAATTTTTCTGCATAAAAACCTTTAAAAATATTGACTTCCTTTACAAGAAGTTATTTTTTTTCAACTGGACAAACTTTTTTAAAATAGTGCTTTTTTAAGTTTTTTAATTTTTGGAAACATCTTGATTTATTTTTAAATTTGACCTTTTTTCAAATTTTTGACTATTTTGTAATATTTTGACTTTTTAAAAGTACTTTCAATTTAAAATTTCGACTGTTTTAAGTTTAGACATTTTTTTCAAAATTTTGCATATTTTTGAAAATCTTGACTGTTCAAAATTTAAATTTTTCTGCATAATGTTGCCCTCTTTTACAAATAACAATTTGTATCATTATCATTATCATTTCTTCGAAGTGTAATCTTTTTTGAAATTTTAGATTATTTTTCAAAAATTCTACCTCTTTTTAAAAATCTTTACTTTAAAAAAAAATTAAAGTTGGACACATTTTTAGGAATGTGACTTTTTTTGAAATTTTCGGCTATTTTTCAAAATATCTACTCCTTTTTTAAAGTCTTGACTGTTTTTAAATTTTTAATTAAGATTTAGACATGTTTCCAAATTTTGATTTTATAATTTCTATCAATCGTTTACAGTTTGGCCGCTTTCAAGTTTTTTTTGAAAATTTTAATTTAAAAATTTCGATTTTTTCAAAGTTAATCTATTTTAGCGAAATTTAGACTTTTTCGGAAATTTGAATCTTTTTCCAAGATTCTTGAATTAGGTATTTGAAACTATTGATTTTTTTCGAAGTTTCAGCTTTATTTTTGACAATCTCTGACTATTTTCCAATATTGGACCTTTTTAAATAAATATATTAGGAATTTCTTCAAAACACCAATTTTTTTGATCATTTTGATTTTTTTGAAAATTTTAACCTTGTATAAAATAATTGACAGTTTTCAAAATTTTGACTTTTCTCAAAATTTTTTTGGAAATGGTTTCGTTCATTGGAATTCTGAATTTTTTTGAAAATATTGACATTTTTGAACTCTGACCATTTTCTTCAAAATTTCGACTTTTTCTGATAATTTTGATTTTTTTTTGAAAATTTAAACTTTTTATGAAACTTTTTTTTTTTAATTTTATTTTAAAATCCATTATTTTTTAATTTTCGTCTTTCTTTTTAATTTTGCTATTTAAAGCCCTCGACATTTTTTGCAAAATCATCTATTTATCAAAATTTTGAATATTTTTGAAAATTGAGCTTCTCAAATTTTTGACTTTTTAAAAGTACTTTAATTTTAAAATTTCGACTGTTTAAAGTTTCGACGTTTTTCGAAATTTTGATTTTTTTTGAAAATCTCAACTTTTCGAAATTTAAATTTTTTGCATAGAACAAAAAAAAATGCAAATTTCTTCGAAATGTTACCTTATTTGAAATTTTAGATTATTTTTAAAAAATTCTACCCCATTTTAAAGATCTTTACTTTTTCTGAAAATTTTAAATGCTTATTAGGATTTCGACATTTTTCCAACTTTTGATTTTCAAAGACGATGAGAATTAAAGCGGGCGCGTGGCCCAAATATAGCACGCTGTACTCTCACCTGGTTGGTCCTGGGTTCGATCCCCGGTCGCCGACCACACATTTTTAATTTTTTACACGTCATACTCATTGCTACAGATATCCCGTTTAACAGCATGTTGGTAATTCGGCAGTTGTGTGTTGGTGACGCGAAACTACGAGATTTTTCCTTGTAAAAAATCGCTCAACTTTAAAGAAGTTTTTACTTTAAGAAATCTCGATACATATTTTGAATTCAAATTCGAGAATATTGAAAATTCGCCGTTCAGACGTCTAGGGTTCGAATCAATCATCTCGGTCCAGGGAAGGCTATGTATGAAGCTGCAATGACTTCACGAAAGCCACATAAAACGTATTTAACTGACCCGAGGTGGGCGGTGTAATAATGAGTTATTTGACGGTTGACGAGCGTTTTTTAAATTCCATACAAAGATACGAGCGAAAACCGGAGGTCAAGCTCGTAAACGTCTTCCAAAATACCACTTAAAAATTGCATTTTTGGAAGCTCGTTCGGTATAAGAATACGTAGTGGGCGTCGGTGAACAAGTGATGAAGAAACAAGTGACGACTGCGTATACTTTCGTTGAAATTTCACTAATGTAATATCGTTAGCGCCTTTTTAGGTAAATGAGGTTTCGCTTAAACTCTAAATTATACGTTACCTCGGTTGTATATGGACAACGAATTAACGCTGCAACAATAGAGGCGATATTACCAAAGACGCGATCATTAGCCGTTTTAACCGGCTAACGGTTGGTTAAAAATTGTCGCCAAAGGCAGATGTGCCTCGGGGCGATTGTGTAAAATTTTGTTTAAAATTGGAAGCGCCTCTCTCGGATGCTGTTGATGGGTGAGCATTGAGAAGTAAGCAGCTGGACCCCGACAGGTGACGTCGGGCAGAAATAGTCGAGACGACCTGCACAAGTATAAAGCATACACACACATATGCGGTCATGTCAAAAGGGCATATGTTCGATCCATTCAACCAAACTTGCCCTGTAACGTACTTCTATTTTCCCTCTTCTTTAGATGGGACCCAGAGCAAGCAGTCGATAAAAAGGAAGAGCTCATAAAATCCAAAAGTTCCGAATTTAACTTGAAATGTTTAATTTTTTTTGTAATAGAAACATTTTGAGATCAAAATGGAAACTGCAAGTTTAGTCGCGAAATTTTGACATTGAATTGAGAACGAATAAATTGACAATTCCAAATTTTCTAAAAAAAAGGTATGAAAATTTTCAATTTTTTTGAAAATTTTAACTATTTTTGAAAGTTTAGGTCATTTACCGTTTATTTTTTTAAATGTCATTTTTTTCAAATGTCTACTTTTTTAAGCTTACTATTTTTTTCGACTTCCTTCAAAATTTCGACTTTTTAAAATTAAGACATTTTTTTTTGAGAATTTCGATATTTTTAAATCTCAATCATTTTCCAAATGTCTTTAAAACAAATCTTGTTTTTTGAAAATTTCTACTTCTTGAAAATTCAGACTACTTTCACAATTTCGACTTTTTTGAAAATCTTGATTTTTATTTTTGAAAGGAAGAGAATTCATGCATGGAAGATTTATGCTAATTTTCGATGTCATATCAGGGGCGTTCCTACCGGTGTTGTATTGCGTGTCTCACATACAGCCGGGAATTTTTGGGAAGCCAAATATGAATTCTATAAAAATTTTAATCCATTAATGAAATGGATTTTTACTTTTTTCCAGTCTGAAATGAACATTAAGGTCGATATTTTAGATAAGTTTAATATCTACTCCCTCCCCAACTAGCCTTCATATACCCAGAGTCCCAGAGGGAGGGTACGTGGGCTTCAGCTCCATTTAACACTTCAAGTAGATAGCAGTGACTAGCAAAGAAATTATATTATTCGGAAAGTTCCCTTTTTTTTAACCTTTCCGGCCACAAATTGTTTTTTTTTCTTTTTAAAAAAATTGAGGCTTTGGTGACCAGTTCGTTTAATTAAATTATGATTTTTCGGCAATGTAGAACGGGCCCGAGACGACTCCCAGTAAGGTACCACATGTCCCAAAATAAGGAAAATGTAATCGACGAAATTTGTCTTTTTTCATTAATTTCCTTCGAAATTTCAAATTTATTCCTAAAATTTGATTTCTTTCGTCAGAATTCGATTAAAGTGAAGATTTCGAATTTTTATCTCAAAATTTATCGTTTTATTTTTCGAAATTCCTCCACTTCTCAATTCGTTTTTTCCGGAAATGAAATTTCCGGAAATTAGTTGAAAATAGTTGAAAACTATGCTTTAAATTTTGATTTTCTGAAAATTTTGACTTGTTTATCAAGATTTGCCTTATTTTCTTAAAATTTGATCGATTTTTTGGTAAAAATATTTATCTGGAAATTTTTATAATGACGTTTTTAGAAATTTAGTAAACAAACAAAAATGTTGACAAAATTTTCCCCTGGAATGGTTTATAACTGAAATAGAACTTGTTTCCCAAAATTTCGACGTCTATCTCAATATTGGACATTTTCTGACTTAGGGTGAGCCAGATCAGGGCGCATGTCTCCCTTCTGATTCAAGCGGTCAAGAAAAAATTCTAATAATTACATTTTTCTCAAAATGTGTTCTTTTTCCAAAATTTCGACAAAATTTGACTCTCTCTGAAGAATTTCGAGTGTTTACTAAATTTTGAATTTTTATCTCAAAATTCATCGTTTTATTTTTCGGAATTTTACCATTTCTCAAAATTCGTTTTTTCCGGAAATTTCGACTATTCTTGAAATTTTGATTTTCTGAAAATTTTGACTTGTTTATCAAGATTTGCCTTTTTTTATTAAAATTTGATCGATGTTTTGTTGATAAAAATGTTTATCTGGAAATTTTTATAATGACGCTTTTAAAAATTTTGTAAAGAAACAAAAATTCCGAGAAAATTTTCCCTGGAAAGGTTTATAACTGAAATACAACTTGTTTCTCAAAATTTCGACGTTTATCTCAATATTGGACATTTTCTGACTTATGGGGGGCCAGATTAGGGCGTATATGTCCCTCTTAGTTCAAGCGGTCAAGAGAAAATTCTAATAATTACATTTTTCTCAAAATGTGTCCTTTTTCCAAAATTTCGACAAAATTTGACTCTCTCTGAAGAATTTCGAGTGTTTACTAAATTTTGAATTTTTATCTCAAAATTCATCGTTTTATTTTTCGAAATTCTACAATTTCTCAAAATTCGTTTTTTCCGGAAATTTCGACTATTCTTGAAATTTTGATTTTCTGAAAATTTTCACTTGTTTATCAAGATTTGCCTTTTTTTCTTAAAATTTGATCGATGTTTTGTTGATAAAAATGTTTATCTGGAAATTTTTATAATGACGCTTTTAAAAATGTTGTAAAGAAACAAAAATTCCGAGAAAATTTTCCGTGGAGAGGTTTATAACTGAAATACAACTTGTTTCTCAAAAATTTGACGTCCATCTCAATATTGGACATTTTATGACTTAGGGTGGGCCAGATCAGGGCGCATATCTCCCTCTTGATTCAAGCGGTCAAGAGAAAATTCTAGTAATTACATTTTTCTCAAAATGCGTGCTTTTTCCAAAATTTCGACAAAATTTGACTCTCTCTAAAGAATTTCAAGTGTTTATTAAATTTCGAATTTTTTCTCAAAATGACGATCCTTTTTTTGTTTTTCAAGGGAAAAAAATCGAAATTTCCAGTAAAAAAACGAATTTAAAAAAATCGAAACTTGAATATTTTTCTGAAAATCTGTCCTTTTTCGCAAATTTGAAATTTATCCTAAAATCCCATCCTGTATATTCCCGCAAATCTGAATATTTTTCCTGGAAATTCATATCTTTCTTAAAATTTTAACTTTTTTCAAGATTCGTTTTTTTCATTCTCAAAAGTTACTTTTTCTTAAAGTTTGATTTTTTTTTGGAAAATTTCGATTTTGGATGCTTCATTTGGTAGTTTTTCGATGTTTTTTTTTGGTTTTCAAGGGAAAAAATCAAAAAACGAATTTAAAAAATCGAAACTTGGAGATTTTTTCAAAATCTGACTATTTTCGCAACTCTGAAATTTATCCTAAAATCCGATTTTACATATTCCCGGAAATCTGAATATTTTTCCTGGAAATTCGTATCTTTCTTAAAATTTTGACTTTTTTCAAGATTCGTTTTTTTCATAAACGGCTATTCTCAAAATTGTGCTTTATCCTAAAGTTTGAAAGTTTTCTGGAAAAATTCGATCCTTGATGCTTCATTTGGTAGTTTTTTTTTCAGAAATGTCGACTGTTTTTCAGATTTCGATTTTTTTTAATTTCTATGTTTTTTTTAACATTGGGTTTTTCTGAAGATTTTGTTCTTTTAAAATTAGATTTTTCAGTAATTTTGACAGGTTTCCTACAATTTGACTTTTTCTCCATATTTTTGTATCAAAACTCGATACTTAAATTTGCTAAAAATTTTGAAATTTACTCTAAAATTGGTTTAAATTCGTCTTTTTCGAAATTTCGACTTTAGTCTTATAATTCTACTTTTTGGATTCTTTTTTCGGAAGAGTTTTTCTATCAGAGTTCTGCCACTTTTCTGAATATTGGTTGTTTTTGAAAATTTTGACTTTTTTAAATTGGACTCCAGAAATTTCAACCTATTTCGCCCTATTTTCGACATTTTGACTTTTATTTCAAAATGAGATGTTTTAGTTGCTGGAACTTTCTGGATTTTTTTCTCGAAAATGGCTTTTCCTTTAAATTTCAATTTTCTTGAAATTCGTCTGTTTTCCCCAAATTAAATCGACATATTATCGACAATTAAAAATGTTGAGAAAAATATTTTTGGGCAATTTCAGGAAAAAAATTTTTTGCACATTTAATCCCTTTATTGAAATTTAAATATTATGTCAAAATTAGAATAAAAGAGTAAAAATATCGAGAAAAGTATTTTTAGAAATTGCGAATTTTTTCACAATATTTGACCTTTGAAAATATTTTGGCATATTTAGAATTTTCAGCATTTTCCAAGTTCTTCCGAAAGATTGGGTTTTTATTCAATTTTGGTTTTCTAAAAAAATCCTTTCCCAAATTAGGGTTTTTTTCAAAATTTGTGGCTTTCGAAATTACGACTTCATTTTACTTTTTTCTCTCAAAATTGAACTTTCATTTTTTTAATATACGGTTTTTTTCGAATTTTTTTTTTAATTTAAATTTCCGAAAATTTCGTGTTTCTCAAAATTTGTCTTATTCAGGAAATTTTGACTCGTACTTCAAACAGGGATGATGCTTCTGAAAATCTCCACTTACAGTGACAAATTTTTCTCAAATTCTGAAAATTACGTCTTTTTTTCACAAGACACTACCTTTAAAAATGTAATTTTTTCGAATTTTTAACATTTTTTAAAATTTTTTAAACGGTTAGGATTTTATTTTAAACACGATTTTTTTAACAGTCCAACTTTTTCTCAAAATTCGTTTTTTCCTCGAAATTCGTCTCTTTCAAACTTTCTCTTAAAAATGTTCACTTTTCTTCAAGAGATTTTATTCTTTTTCTCGACATTTTGCCGGTATTTTTCAAAAATTGTTATTTTTCGAAATCTTCGAAATTTTGATAGTTTTCCGAAAGGTTCGGTCTTTATTTTAAATTAAAATTTCTGACTGTTTTCGCAAAGTTCAGCTCTATTGCCAAATTTTAAAGTTAATCTGAAAATTCGATTTCTTAGTTCATGTAGTTAAATGAAAATATACATATACTCAACCGGAACGTTTTCTGGTTTTCTTTTTTTGTCAATTTTTCAAAATGATACTTGTCCCTCCCTGAACCTAAAAATTTTTTTCAAAGTTCCGATTTTTTCTAAAATTTTTGTCCATTTTTCACAAAACTCCGCCTTGAAAAATATTTTTTTTTTCGGTTTTTTAACATTTTTTGGGACTTTTCGAACGGTTAGGATTTTATTTTAAATACGATTTTCTAAACAGTCCAACTATTTCTCAAAATTCGTTTTTTCCTCGAAATTCGTCTCTTTCAAACTTCCTCTTGAAAATGTTCACTTTTCTTCAAGAGATTTCAATCTTTTTCTCGACATTTCGACAGTATTTTTCAAAAATCGTTATTTTTTGAAATCTTCGAAATTTCGATAGTTTTCGAAGTTTTCCGAAAAGTTCGGATTTTATTTGAGATTCAATTTGCTGACTGCTTTCACAAAGTTCAGCTCTATTGCCAATTTCAAAGTTAATCTGAAAATTCGATTTCTTAGTTCGTGTAGTTAAATGAAAATATACATATACTCAACCGGAACGTTTTCTGGTTTTCTTTTTATGTCAATTTTTCAAAATGATTCTTGTCCCTCCCTGAACGTAAATTTTTTATTCAAAGTTCCGATTTTTTCTAAAATTTACGTCTTTTTTCACAAAACTCTACCTTTAATAATATTTTTTTTTTGATTTTTAATATTTTTTAAGACTTCTCGAATGGTTAGGATTTTATTTTACACACGATTTTCTAAACAGTCCAACTTTTTCCCAAAATTCGTTTTTTCCTCGAAATTTGTCTCTCTCAAACTTTCTTTTGAAAATGTTCATTTTTCTTCAAGAGATTTCAACCTTTTTCTTGACATTTCGACAGTATTTTTCAAAAATCGTTATTTTTTGAAATCTTCGAAATTTCGATAGTTTTCGAAGTTTTCCGAAAGGTTCGGTTTTTATTTTAGATTCAATTTTCTGACTGTTTTTACAAAGTTTGGCTCTATTCCTAATTTCAAAGTTAATCTAAAAATTTGAATCCTCAGTTTATGTAGTTAAATGAAAATATACATACAGTAAAACCCCACGCGGGGGTTACGTTCCAACCAAGTAAAGCGTTAAACGAAACAGCGTTAAACGAGGTCATCTATTCATGTGCTTAATGGGGTTAGGGGAAAACGGGTGTAAAAAGCAAATCATCATTCATGTTTAGATCATTCGGATTCTTCCGCATTTCCAATTTTGCGCTTTGTCATCAAGAAGGCGCCTAATGTCATTTTTATTTTTCTTGAGTGGCCTCTAAGAAGAATCACTATTTTCAATATTTTTGTGTTGTTCTTGATCCACCATTTCCTTGAGCTCATCATCAACATTTCTTTGAGATCTTCCACATTTCTAAACCCGTTTGTTTCGCTAATTCGACTATTTCGTTCATATTGTTACGGGCTTATCGGTTCGATTTATTACACGTGATGGATTATTTTATACTTTATTACCAAATTAACTGGGCACACTTCAACTGAACAGTAACTCACTACTTATTTACTAATTGCTAACCCACTAACTACACTGACTTCTAACTGACTGACTCGAAGGAAAGCTGGCCGCCTTTTATAGTTTTGGCCCCCGGCTTCTACACCTTTTCGGCAGATAAGGCTTATCGTTTGCCGAAATTTCTGGAACGCTTATCTGCCATCTGTTTCGTTATCGTAGCCGCTTTCCCCTTATCAGATCCTTCTAGAAACTTTTTTTATTTACTAAATTCTACAATTCTATTCTAAATCCTATTTCATCTATTTACATTGCTTTACAATATTAACAGAGTTCCTAGTGTCACCGTCTTCGTTTAGATCTTGCCAAATATTTTTACACACTCCGTTCAAACTTTTTTTCGAAACCTCATTAAAAAAATATATGTGTATGGTATATATATATATATATGTATGTGGTATGTGCTTTAAATTTAAGGGAAGCCCAATGGTGCCTGCAATTTTCAGGTAATCTCAGCGTTAAGCGGAGTCTTACTGTATATTCAACCGGAACGTTTTTTGGATTTCTTTCCTTTTATTCTTTTTTCAAAATGATTCTTACCCCTCCCTGAACAAAATCCTGTCTGCGTCCAACAATTTTAATGATGATGCTTGACGAGAGATGCAAAGGTATAAGTAAATAAATTTACATCGTAAAGGATACAGCAGGATAAGCTTAGGAAATCTGCCCCTAGAGCCAAATGTGATGAATCTCAGATCGATCAGTATGTCATCTATCTGTAGTAATATTTCCATAGTTTTGCCCGCCTATCTCTTACTGTCTTTAAGTAATTTTAAAAAATGCCCTTTTTGCAGAGCATTTTTTAACTTTTTTTTCTCCGTAAGTAATAAAGCTAGAAAGATGATTTAAAAACCAAATTGTAGACAATATTATGACAAATATTGTGCGTGTGTATCTAAATTATATTGCGCAATAATATATATATTTTTAATGGAAATATTTTTTCATTGCAATTTTTATCAGTTCCAGCAGAGTGACCACTTTCTTAAAATTATCAAAAGTTGCTACTAGTATAAAGAATAACTGGTATGAGTTTCATTAAAATCTTGTTGAAAAAAAATTGTTACGTAGAGTCCTGCTTGATCACCAATTATAGGCGTCTAATACCTTTGTTTTTAGGTTTTGGCAGAGTAACCATTTTCGTAAAATTACTAAAAATTTCTATTAGTATAAAGATTAACTGGTGTAAGTTTCTTAAAAATAGGAAGGCTGCAACCTGCTGAAAAAAAAAAGTATTTTTAGCTAGAGCCCTAGTTGATCTAAATTATAGGTTTCGAATAGAAATAAATAAAAAGTATATTTGATTTTAAATAATCTTTATTTTAAATTAATCATTATCATTATCTGAATTAATGACAACAGATATATTGTTTTTAGCGCATATTTTGCTTAATATTACTATCGTTCCATTGCCGTTTGAACAATCACAAGTATAGCGTTTGACGTCACTCTAACTTTTTTCATTTGGAATATAATCAATTTAGCAATTATAAGTCTTGCTATTTTTATGCCGTGATTTCACTTCTGCTGTCAGTATATTTGGTGATTCTTTTATCCAATGTATTCTATTTGAGAAACTTTCTTGATCTCCAATTAGCCCGGCGGATATGAGGCTGCCTAAGATAATTGGTAGGAACTCGTGCATAATATTTTTAACTCATGTTCATCTAGTTCGGGGAAATCCATTATTTGCGATGCCCCTACTGTTTTAAGTCTTTTTTTTTCTTCTGTTCCTGTGTTGATTTTCAACCTCAGTGCTCAAAGTATTTAATGTAGTCATTCTGGCATTCATATGAACGATAATTTCGTCAGCTAAATCAGTATCAGATTTAAATACTTCCTAAACCTGTTGTGCAAAAATCCACATTCTTACAAAGCGGTTTTACTTTCGATAGCATTTTATTGCCCATTGTATGACGCAAAAATTTATGCTTTTGACCAATCGATCCGTCAACATTTTCGACGACCCATCTTAATCTTGCGAACTGTTATATTCTTTAGTTGTTAATTGATTTCTTTTGCCTTTAAACGCTAGCATCAAGGGTAAATATCCTTCGTTTTTTATTTGATCTTCAACATCACGGAATCCGCGTGCATGTCACCTCTTTGCAATAACGTTTTTAGACCTTGCGAATCCTCTGAAACAGTTCTCATAATTTGGGCATCATTTTGTGCGCCATAAAACGATACCAAAATATCCGCAATGTTGCCACCAGAACAACAAATTGTAAATGCTTACATATAGGCACCTTTTTCTGACCAATATAAGATTTTCGCTAGTACTCATTATTGGAAATTTTTTGATGGCGAATATGTGTGCCATCGAAAGTCAACATCAATTCTTGGGTAATGTGGTATAATTTTTTAACTGATGGTATGACTATTGATAAGTTCCTGCCGAGATATAGGCTTAAAACCAAAATGGAATAGTAAAATAGCTTGTTCGAAACAACTATTTGACTGCAAAAATTTGATACTATTTGTCCAGTGAAGTAATATGTGGAAGCTCTGAAATAGGAACATAGATAACATAAAACCATTATGTTGCAGGTGTTTGATTTTCACCAAATTTATACCATTTAATCTGTTTACTAATTACTAATTTTAAGAATTTTTATAAAGTAATTACTCTGCCGAAACCTAAAAAATATGTATAGAAATACCTATAATTTGCGATCAACCAGGGCTCTAGGAACTAAAACTTATTTTTTTAGCAGATTGTAGCCATTCTATTTTAATAAAACCTATACCAGGTAATTTGTATACTAATAGCAATTGTTGGTAATTTTTAAAAAGTGGTTACTTTACCGGAACCTAAAAAAATTGCATTAGGTTCCTATAATTTGCGATCAACTAGGGCTCTAGGTAACAAAAACATTTTTTTTTCAACAGGTTGCAGCCATCCGATTTCAATAAAATTTATACCAGTTATTTTTTATACTAATAGCAATCTTTGATAATTTTAATAAAGTGGTCACTCTGCTCAAACATAAAAAAAATTGCAATGTAAAATATTTCCATTAAAAAAACATATATTATTGCGCTATTTAATTTAAATACAGACGCACATTATTTGTCATAATATTGTCTACAATTCGGTTTTTAAATCACCTTTCTAGCTTTATTACTTACGGAGAAAACAATCTTTAAAAAATGCTCTGCAAAAAAGGCATTTTTCAAAATTACTCAAAGATAGTAAGAGATAGGCGGCCAAAACTATGGAAATATTATTACAGATAGGTGACCTACTGGTCGATATAATATTCATCACATTTGGCTCCTGGGCGGGCAGATTTCCTATGCTTATCCTGCTGTACCCTTTGACATTAAATATTTCGATTTCAGCAGCGCCACGGGTCTTTTAATTTTGTAGCTGAATGGGTAACAGTGTTAGTAACATTTGATAGAAATTTAAAGAAAATATATAAAAAGGCAATTGACCGGTGAACTACCTTAAGCCCCCTCAAGTAATTAAAGCTTTGTTTTAAAAGCAAAGCTTATGAAATCATCAACCAGGCAGATGTTTGAATTCGAGCAAGCATCTGTTATTAGCTTAGCATTTTATTACTATTCCATTATTGGGCGAAGAAGGTGTCGATTATAACAAATTAGTATGCCAATGACTCATTCATTGGAATATCCAATTAACGTTGTTCATGTGCTGAAATGTAATAAATGAAACCCAACTTTCTTAATTAATATTATAACTTACACTGGTCAGCACTGATTTTGTCACAGAAATCTGGTAGGTATTTGTGCTTGGACTACCTACCCCCATCATGAAACCGTAATTATTTTTTTTCCAACACCCCCAGTTTTCTTGTGGCAAGGTAACATTTATTTTTAAAAATGTAGTCTTCCCAAATACTCTTCGTTTTTATTTAGATCCATATATTATTTATATCTTAAAAAATGTTATCAGAAATAAAACATATCATGATCATATTAATTCTTTATTTGAAGTTTTTTTATCATTAACATTTACGTACTTTTTATGAGAATGGGACCCCAGGGATAAAAAAAATCACAATTAGGAACAAGTTTGTTCTACACAAAGACCTTTAATTTGTAAATAGAAAACTGTAAAGCATTTACACTTGTAAAGCTCTCCGGTATATTTTTACCACCACTTCTTATCAAATTAGGCTTACAACAAATTTTCTTAAGGGGGTGGGTCCCAATAAAAATGGATTTTTATATTTCAAAGAGAAATTCCCCAGAATGAGTGAAGTGGTAATAGTAGTAGTTGTTGTAGTGATAGTATTGGTAGTAGTAGAACCTCAAATTAAGAAAATTAATAAAAGACTCGTTGCTTAAACAAAAATTAAATGTTTTGAAAAAATCTGCATGAAGATGCTTCAATAATTTAATTGGAAACTTTTGGTTTACCATAAGAATGACATCTAAAGATATTTGGTTAAAAAACTTTTATTAGAGTATACAATTTTGGATTGCAATATGGGGATCAAGATTCATTTTTTAGACACATATCTTGACTTTATTGCTACGAATTAGGGGGCTCTGGAAGGGTCTTAGTAATAAGAACTGATAAAAGTTGCATACAGACATTCCAATGATGGAAAAACTTTATCAGGGCAAGGGTATTGACTGACTACTTCTGCTTGATTAAGAGGGTCCAATTAAAAGCTAAATAATCTAGAAAAAAGAAAGATTATAACATTGTTCATGTTATATTTCTTGAGATCCATCATTTTTCAAATTGAAATACAGAACTTGTCCCCTGAAACCAAGAAGGATTAAAAAACGCAACAAATGTTGCTCTAGAGCAACGTTTGTTGTGTTTTTTAATCTTTCTTGGTTTCTGCGGACAAGTTCTGTATTTCAATTTGTGAAGATAACCAAGGACCAGTCCGTTCCACGAAAAAATTTTTTAAACATTTAACAAACAAATGTCGTGGGTGATGAAAATTTCAAAACTGCCTATTTTAAATGACAACTAACATTACGTCACCCCAATATTACAAGGTCCTATGTAACACTTTTGAATATTTCAAGTTCTTGGTGTAACATTGCCCTATGTGACATAAATTATGTTACAATTATCGAACGAACACTTTAGCTCTCATAGAACTCCGTTAATCCTGTGGAAATCAAAGGTGTATGTCAAAAATAATAAGTCATGTGTATACCAGGGGTGTATGTTAAACATAGGACTTCGTAATTTATTTTTTTAAATAAAAATACTATTACTTAGTCCTATGTTGTAACATACAACCTTGTTATTCCATTTTCTACAAATTCTAGGTTGTGTTACATTGTTTAGTTCTAAATTGTGGGAGCATGTAATTAACGGTTTCTGGCAGTGTTTTGTTTTAAAATATCATAATGAGTGATAGTGATTCAAGTGATGGCCACGGCTATGACTCTAATTAAAATGGGGAATTCCTACCACATCAAAAAACATCAAAAAAAGTAGTCAGGTAAAAGATTATTTTGTAAATTAGGTTAGGGGGCTTGAAGCAATATTTTTTTTAGAATAAAAATTCGCGGCCGCTATTACGACATTCCCAAGTCTTCCCAATCTTCAAGTAACAGTAGCAGTGAAAGTGATCATTCTATTTTAGAATCTGATTCAAGAAGGTATAATATTGTATATTTTTGGTACGAAAAATATACAATATTATACCTTCTTAAATCAGATTCTAAAATTCTATTTTTAAAAAACACAACAACAACAACAAAGGTTATTTTTGTGTTTTTAGAAATAAACCTGGCTGCTCTGAGATTAAGAAATTAACCATAAATCGAGCCTTAAATAAAAGACATGATTTCAAATCCAAAAATCCGCAAATGCAATCTGATGCAAGTAAAGATGCTTCTTCAAATTTACAAACTGATTCCAGCAGGTAATGGCCTCGGTTATAGCCTAATCTTGGTGCTGGGGATATTTTTCATTTAATTTTTTTTTTAGGGGTCGGCTTGGTTGTTCTATGATCCCAGTTCTAGGGACTCCAACGAGAAAACAAGTTTCAGTAAACAATAAAATTCAGATCGAAGAAGCATCTGAAGAACAACCCCGTCCCCAGGATTCTGAAGGTGACCATATCGCAGAGATTAAAGAAGCATCTGAAGAAGAACCTCGTCCCCAGGATTCTGAGGGTGACCATATCGCAGAAAATCCTCAAAATCCAACTACTGGTTCTAGAGAAGATATAATCGATGAAACAAAAAAATATTGACACGAAAACGGAAGAGTAATACTTCAGAATGTGCATGTAATGCAAGAAAAGCAAGATTTGATCAGGGCCTTGACTATATTTCTTCCCGAAAAAAAGCATTCCGGCAAAAGAAATGCTTATTTAAGTGCTCTCGCAAAATAAGTGACGATCAAAGAAAGGACATTTTTAAGAATTATTTGCTTTCTGCTACTGCAAAGAAAAATTATATTTTAAACACCACCGAAGTTGACGTTCCTTGGAGAAGAAGAAAAGACAATAATAATGAAAATTATAGAAAGAGTAGAACCTTTAGGTTTTACTTTAAGTTGAATGGACATAAAATTCAAGTATGCAAAGCTTTTTACACTGGGACGTTATGTATTAGCCAGAAACCAATTTATACAGTTCATGCAAATAAAACCTTGACCAATACATTACGTGAAAGTAAGCAAGGGAAACATCAAAAACGGGTAACATCACCTGAAGATAGTGATTTCGTCAAGCTGCATATTAACTTGACTCCGCGAGTGGAATCCCATATTTGCGTTCGCAAAAAAACAACAAAGAATATTTCGAAAGCGAAATGAGCATTAAAAAGTTGTATGAATTGTATTTAGAATATGCAAATGATCATCAAAAAACTCCGGTTTCATTTTGCGTATATAGAAAAATATTTTGCAATTTTTTTAACATAGCCTTTCATAAACCACGAAAAGATAGATGCGATACTTGCGAAGAAATGAAAGTGTAGAAAGAAGAGAATACGGTGGATGAAAATTCAGAAAGAAAGCATATAGATCATTTGAAAGAAAAAGAATACATGATGGAACAGAAACAAAAAGATAAGGAAAGTGGAAAGCCCATATTATGTTTTGATCTCGAAAACGTGTTAACTTGCCCAAAGGCAGATATAAAAACCTTTTTTTATAAGAGCAAATTGTATGTTTACAATAAGACTGGTCACCTATCTGTCGGATAAAAAGTTTATTGTGCGATATGGACCGAGGCTTTACATGGGAGAACAGGAAATGACATGGCAAGCGCAGTCTATAAAATATTGGATAAAATAATGGAAGACCATCCAGAATTTACAGAAATAATTTTGTGGAGCGATAGCTGCGTTCCTCAAAACAGAAACAGTCGTATGAGCTATGCTCTCTCTCACCTTATTCAAACCCACAAAAATCTACAAAATATTACAATGAAATTTTCTGTTCCAGGACATTCTTGTATTCAAGAAGTAGATGACATCCACAGCTCTATAGAAAAGTCATTAAACAAAGTAGAATATTATTGCCCGGTATCGCTTTCTACTGAAAGTAAACCGACAAAAACCCTACACAATAATTCAAATGAAGAAACAAGACATAGATTTTCAGTCCTACTCAAGTCACTACAACACTGTCCCATTCTCAAAAATTGTATCTTTACAATTTTCAAAAAACTTTTATGACCTCAAGTATAAGGAATCTTTTGAACCGACAGGAGAACCTGAGGTATTTAAGACCGTAAACTTGCATCAACGAAATTTGCGAAAGGCTCACGTTACGAACGAAACAGAGCCGACCATTCCTTTGCAATTAAAGAAGTGTGATAAAATTGTTGCACTGCCACAAGCTAAGGTGGATGCAATAAAATCCATGTATAAGTGGATTCCTGAAATGGATAGGCAATATTATGATTCAATTTTGAATCAAAAAAAAATTAAGCTTTGTTTATTTTGTTTTTAGGAAATATTATTCAGTTTCAAAGTTCTATGTTACCTCTATTGAGAAAAAAAAAGGTTTAAGAATATCAGCGTTCTATGTTTTCTTTAAATTAATGTTTTTTTTGAGAGTTTTGCATTTTTCGGGATGTTTTTATTAAAAGCACCTTGATTGCCCCGAATAAAACACCCTTTGAAAGAAAATTTTAAAAAATACCAAACTGACTGACTTGGACCTGGGGTCATTTTTTTAAACAAATTATTCTCAAAATGACCTAATTGTCACATAAGACCTTGTAATATTAGGGTGACGATTATTTGAAAATAAAGAAGTATATGTGACATGACAAAACTTTAATTTTGTTAACCAATGTAACGGGGAGAACACTTAAGTGATGTAATTTTTAAAACTCATTAATTTAAAATGACATTATGTATACTTATCAAGGAATAAAGTTTTTTTTCGCATCTTGATTAGTTTAGTTCTTTCTAGTTTTCCAAATCGGGGAACTCTTTCTGCCCCACTCTATCGACTTAACCCTTCTTTGCATGATTTTTTAAATTTTTTTAAAATAAATCAGGGTGATGTAATTAATGCTCTAGATTAAAGGAAAAATATTTAAAAAAATCCTAGTGTAAATAAAAATATGTATTATGTAAAAAACAATATAATGGAAATTTACATCATCATGCATTGTCACATATTTAGCTCAGTACTAAATAAATAAAAAAAATATTGTTTCCTCAATCTTCTTTATTCTTTATGATAATTTAAAAAACAATTATTATTTTTATTTAAGCACAAATTGACGCCACATTTAATACACGAAATTGTGGAATAGCCTTTACATTTGGGAAATTTGCACCGGAGTGATCCACCTACTTTTGGCCAATGTTCAGCACCATCTTTTCTTATGTCTTTTGGAGGTGGTGGAGCTGGAGAACCTTTTCTTTTTTTTGTATTGTAGTTCTTCTTCTAGTAAACTGGTACTAGGACGCCCTCTTTTAGCTTCTTTGGAGGGTCCTCTGTTGCATAGCACAAAGGCCAATTCATTTCTGAATTGGCCCATTGTAAGCAGACTCTTTTTAGGTTCACCTCTTTCTTGAGCATTTTTTTTATAAATAATCCAAGAGTTTATAATAGCTAGATCAAATAGATGAAAAAAAATACGCAAATACCACTTTTTAGACCTCATTTTTATGTGATTTCTGCCCAAAAAGCTATCCATGAGATCTACTCCTCCCATATGTTTATTGTACTCTTGGGCAATAAACGGGCAAGTAATATCAATTTTTTCTTTTGTTGTCCTATCAAATCTATTGACTTTAGTTACAGGCAATGCTCCAGAATAAGAAGATAACAGGGTTACTATCTTATTATCTTTCCAAGCCACACAACTCAAATCTATACCATCATGCACAGACACTCTTTCCTCAAAACTACCTCTGGGCACAGAGTTTTTCATGAAATTTTTCTTCCCTGGAAGTTTATTATTTGGTATCCTGTTTTGTTGCACAGTTCCCACTGTGTGAATTCCTGATTTAGCTAAAAAAACTACCAATGGCAAAGAGGTATAAAAATTATCAAAGTATATGATGTGGTTTTGGTTTCTTGGCACTCCTCGAAGCAAACGAACTACAACATTTCCAAGATCTGGTTCATCTGGAAGTTTATCTGTATTCTCTTGTCCAGAATATACCTCAAACTTGTGGGCATATCCCATCAAATCACAAAGAACATACAATTTGAAGCCCCATTTATGGGGCTTCTTAGGCAGATACTGTTTTAAAAAATGCCCTATTTTGGTAGAACACATCTGTTCATCCACAGAAAGTCTTTGATTCATTGGCACTGTGGCAAACCTCTCATTGAGATGCTTGATAACAGGGCGGATTTTATAAAGCCTGTCATGTTCTGGATGACCTATAGGTTTGTGAAGATCATTGTTATTAAAATGTAATGATAACTTTATTTTCTCAAACTTGTTTAGTGGCATTGTTGAAGAAATGGGCTCATAACCAAACTTGGGCGACCAGTATGATCTTGTGCTAGGAAATTTGATTACTGACATGTATAATAATATACCAAAGAACTTATACAAATCATATTCTGTAAATGTTATAGATGAACTAGAATTACTCTGTATTACATATATAAATTTGTCTCCTCTACTAATGTTTTGATAAAATCTTCAGTGATAAAATGGTTAAAACATTGATATGGAGTTTCTAGGTGTGATAGACCGCCTGAAGCAGTAGAACTCCCCAAGAAAGTAATTTTATCTGTATCATACACCAGATTCCTTTTTTTCTAAATCAAGCTTCTTTTGTCAAATGGAAAACTGGATGAAGACTGCAAATTGGATGATGTTGATGGGTGAGAGGATTCTTGATCTTCTGGTTCTACAAGAGGAGGATCAATGTCAGCAGTTTCATCCACATCATCATCATCATCATCGTTCTCCTCCTGTTACACTCTTATTTATAACTTCATCAGCATCCCGGTTTTCATCACCGGAATCTTGGTCATCAAGGCCATCTTCTGAGAGCCAACCGCCTTCTAACTTACTAAGATAATCTTCAATATCTCTTTCATTCAAGTTTCCCTAAAAAACAACATAAAATAAACATTTACAAAAAAAATTGCCATACATTACAAGTGAAGTTACTGCACAGTGATGTAAATTTCCATCACATAGTTTCGAGAAATGTATTCACAGTGTTTTGATATAAATTGTACATAAAATAACAAAAACATGAAAACAAACCTTTTTTCCACTCATGTTCACTTTTCTTGTATTTTATATCTCCGTTTATTTCCTTAAAACAATTTAAAATATCACTTGTTTCTTCCAGTCACAACAAACAGCGGAATGACAAGTTCTAAGCCTGGTAATTGACAGTATCGTTTACTATTTTTTGACAACTGCGTTTCTTTGTACGCTATAGTCGCTTAAGCAACAACAAATTTACAGTACAAGGGTTTTGAGTACCTTTTTTTGTTGACTAAATATTATGATTAAAATTTCCATCATCATGCAAAGAAGGGTTAAACATAGACATTTTTGACTTTTTTCTTGAAAATGTGAGGTGAGAAGTTAAAAATAGGTTTTTTCTAAAATTTCTCACAAATTGAAGTTTCGAAATAAAAAACTTATAGCTCTAAGGCTCAATTTCGAAATTAAGATTGAAGTTTAGTCTATAACACAGTTTTTGAAATTATACTGACTCAGCTTAAATGATGCAGTTACCATATTTTATTATAAAAGAGCATATAAAAATAAGCAATTGAAAACTAAGGGAAATGTTGGTTGCAGTAAATGTATATGTAATTCATAGAATAATATGAATACAATGCTGACAATAACCAAAATATAAATAAAAATTTGTGGAAACCGATAAATTCAGCATCACAGCTTAAAAGATGTAGGCTGCAGCACTTGCCCATATCATCAGAATTACGAAATATTTTTTCAATTTAGCTAATTATTAGATGTTTATAATAGTAAATCTTAATTTTGTGCCATATTATTTATGCCAAATGTTTGTAAAACAAACACAAATAGCTGTGCGGACTGTCATACCACAATTGAGAAGTCACAAGTGATGATTAACCATTTTAATACATACAACTTTAGAAAATTGCTGAAATGGTCAAAAAGGTCGAGGAACAGTTTAACACATTATAAAACATTATACTAAAACAAAATAGGACCTTAAATAAATTGACAAAAGCTTATAACAAAATTTTAATTCAATATGACAAGGAGCAGATGTAAGAACAAGCACCAAAATCCCCAAATTTAGTGCCTTAAAGTTAATAATAGAAGTTCATAAGACATCAAAAAAGAATGTTGTACAACAAAAATACGACCTGTTTTAAGGGGAGTTAATTTACACGGGAGAACATCTGGGAATATACCCCTCAACAAAAGCTAAGAATGGAATTCACACAGCAGCATTTTAATAAATGAATGATCTGCATGGAGTCAATATTATTGACTGATGAAACAAAATTCAACCTTTTTTCACCAGATGAGAAGATAACTTTAAGAGAAAACCTAAAGAAGGATTAAAACTTAAGAATTTGAAAATTTCAGTTTAATAGGATGGTCAACACGTGATGCTTTAGGGTTGTATGTCTTTTGTCAGGGTCGGCAAAATACACTTTAGTGACGGTAGAATGGGTTAGTATTACTGTTTCAATATTTTTAAACATTCAACGCAGTGGCGGCCAGTGCTAAGGTTTGCAGGTTTGCGCAACCTCCAAAAAGACGCTGGGATAAAAAAGAAAATAAATTGTTCTTTATGTTGTTTATTTTATTTATTGATAACAGATTTATGGTTACCAAACATACTGCTGACTATAGCGGATTCCGCCGATTCGTAAGGGTTTGACGACATTATTGGGTCCATGGTTTGCAAAGGTTGCAGGCTAGACTGCAAACTTTGCTTTACACATATGCACCTGCGCCTTAACTCATATTTTGTTCGCTTAAAATACTTGCCCATAAGCAAGCATTAGGTTGTACTTGTGGGTGCAAACCAAATATTGATTCGCTATTATAATATGCAGTGGCGGCTAGTAGCTAAAACTAGAGGGGGTGCTGCGACGGCGTTTGTGTTAAAATTGTGTAAAAGCAAATGAGTTCAAAAAATTAATAACATAAACCACCTCTGTTGCTTCCCAATGAACCTCCAACAGAAATCTCAACTTTAGGAAAAGTCGAAAATGCAAAATTTCGAGGAAAAATTGGAATTTTGTGATTAAATAATGAAATTTGTCTGGTTTTTTAGAAAGTTTCCTGAGCATGAAAAATATATTTTTTAAGACGATATTGTTTTCTTTTTAAATATAAACTTTTTAAGAAAAATGTCGAATTAAAACTCAAAATTAAAGAAATAGTGAGAAAAATTTCTATTTTTAAAATTATTCGAAGTTTTGAAACAAATTTCGAATTAAAACTTGCTTTCAATTAAAAAAAAATTCCAAAAATGCGAATTTTAATTACAAAGGATCGACTTCAAGCTGAAATATTTGATCTTTGAAGCTTCTCTGGTAACTTCAAAATTACTAGAAAAAATTTAAATTAGAATGTTAAATTGTCAATTAATTTTTTTAAAGATTTTTACTATTTCTAATTTTGAAATTTCGACTTTTCTAGAAATGTTGACTCATTTTTGAAAATTTCAATAATTCCTACTTTAAAAGTCGAAATTTTGAAAATATTTTTGACAATTAATTTATTTTTAAAAATTGTTTTTTTTTCATTAATTCTGACATTGCTATTTTTTCAAAAATTTTATGTAAAAATAACAAATTTTAACTTTTTTCTAGAAATGTCGTCTGCTTTTTCTCCAAATTTTGAGCTTAATCTTTGAATTTTAATCTATTTTTTAACGAAATTTGACGGACTTGACAATTCCGGGAATAAATTTAACAAATAAAAATAACACTTCTAGAAAAATTGGAAATTTCGATTCAGAATTTTCTTTGGTTCCATATAGTGGTAAGTTTTTTTTATTAACGAAATATCAAATCGCAAAAAGTTGAAATTTAGAAGGTTCATTTTTCTTGAAATTCAATATTTTTCTCACAATTTAATATTTTTCTCAAAATTCTAAATTTTTCTGAAAATTCAATATTTTTCTGAAAATGCAATATTTTTCTGAAAATTCAATATTTATGTCAAAATTGAAAATAACTTTTTTTTAATTTTTTCGTTTTCTCCCAAAATGTTGACATTTTTGGAGAAACTTCATGGTTTTTTTCTGAACATTTTTTGTTAAAATTTCTATATATGAAAGCAATCACTAAACACGTACTTAATCGATTTTAAAAATGTTAACCCCAAGCGGGATGAAAAAGGATATTTAACTGAAACTTAAAATTTAAAATTTTCTTTTACAAGCCAAAAGTTGGGTTTTGAAAAACAATTTTGTTCGAACAAGACAACATTTAAAAAGTCGAAATTTTCGAAAACCTGAAAAAAAATTTCGAAACAAGACGCATTTTTAAGTCCAAGGGGATGACAAACAGTATTATTGAATATTAAAAGATGTCAGCACTTTCTAAAATAATTTCGGCTCAACAAGACAAAATTTTGAAATGTCGAAATTTTCAAAAAAAATTGAAAATTTCGTTCGATAGTTAACATTTTGAAAAAACTGTAAAATGTTTTAAAAAAGTCGAAATTTTTAATAAGGGTCTTAATTTTTAAATCAGGACGAAATTTTAAAAAAGGTCCAAATTTAAAAAAAAAATCGAAATTAAAAAAAAATTTTCAACTAAAAGTCGAAATTTAAAAAAAGGGCCGAAATTTCGAAAATAAGTTGTAGCTTTCTAAAGAAAGGTCCTTTCAAAAGAAAAATCAAAACTTCGAGAAAAGATCGAAAATTTAAAAAATAACTGGAATTTTTAATAAAAATGAAAATCATCAAAAATCAAAATTTTCCATATGTTGGAAAATCGAAATCTTCCAAATTTTGGTAAATCTAAATTTTCCAAAATTTGGAATAAACGCCACATCAGAATAGTTGAAATTAACCGGAAAAAAAAATCAAAATTTTCAAAAAGGTCAAAATTTTGAAAGATTTAACACTTAAAAAAGTTTAAATTACCACAAAAAGTAAATATTTAATAAAGCCGTAGGTTTTCAAAACCTACCTATGTCTAAATTGTTAAAAAAAGTTAAAATTGGGAGAACAAATCAAATATTTGAAAAACGGTCAAATTTCAAAAAATAAATTGTAAAATGCGGAAGTTTTTGAGGTTGACATTTTGCAATAAAATCGAAAAGAAGTGCCGAAATTCTCACAAAATATCAAAATTTCTAGAAACATACGAACGAAATTCTTAACAAAAGTGGAAATTTTCGAATGAAGTCAAAATTCTGAAATAGGTCAAAATTTTAAAAGATTCCTATTTTCGTAGAAAGAAAATCAAAATTTCAAGAAAAAATTTGAAATATCTGTACAAAAAAGTCGAAATTTTAGGAAAATAATCCATCGGTTATTAGTTTTTTTAAAGAAAAATATTAAAATGCGGAAGCAATGGAAACTTTTCCTAAAATTTTTTGGTTTCTTTCCAAAACTTTGACATTTTCACAGAAATGTCGGGATTTTTTTCTAAAAGTTGTTAGTCAAAATTATAAAATAAACTTTAAAATGTCAAAATGCCGTGGAAAACCTAACATTTTTAAAGCAAATTAGAGGAACATAAAAAATTAGGAGTTGAAATTTCCAAAAAAAATTTAAGAACAAAATTTGCTGGAAAAGTAGTTTCGACAAAATTTGTTGGTATAATATATTTAGGAAAATAAAAACTTTCACAACAAAGAAAAATCAAAATATTAGAAAAAAATAAAAAGTTTCCTACAATATAGTAGAAATTGCAAAATCAGGTAAAAACGGAAAGATTTGGTATTATTTTTTTCAGAGAAATAACAAAATGCGAGAAGAGTTGAATTTAGATTATTTCTTGAAATTTTCATTACTTTCTCAAAATTTTGACACTTTTAGAGAAATTTAACCTTTTTTTTTTTAAATTTCAATTCTTTCTCGAAATATTAATTTTTTTATTAAAAGATTTAGAAAAATGAATTTTTGGAAATGCGTTTTTCATCAACATTAGAAATAAAATAGATTTTAGAAAGAAAGATGAAATTTTCATAAAAGAAATCAGAGAAAATTTAAAATTTTTATAAAAAAGTGTTAAGGAAAAGTTTTCAAAAAAGACCAACATTTTGAGAAAAAACTCGAAAGCTGAATTGGGGATGCTGCAGTTCCTCAGTGCATATAAGCGAGCCGCCGCTGATAATCTGTCATCGGTCAATGTTGCGAGTCTTGAAACACAAATAAAAATGAATTCAGTGCAAAGTTTAATTTGCATAGCCATTCTGTAACCGATCTATGTCGAAAAAAACTGGAAATTAGGCGACGTGGATGACCTATTCCAGACTTAAATATTGTGCAGACCGTGTTTTGTAAAAAGCGAAGTTTTAGCAGAAATAGTTCGCGAAGCTAAAGAAGTACCTATGTGACATTGTTATCTGCTAAGCTAAAGAACGATTCAGCTTCACTGGCCATTTAATTGCAGCAACCTTATTTTTTTCTAAAAAGTTTAACCAACATAAAATCACCTTTCCCGAAAAGAATTTTAAAGAAACCGCTAAGGTTCATCAATTTTTTAATTTACAAAAACTAAGAGCTGAATTATCTGTAATTTACGAAACAGAAAAGTTTTAATCGGCTTTTGTTTTACTTGTACTCTATAACATTATTTCAGAAAACAGTGAGCTAAGTGAAACTCTAAATCTTTAAAAAATCTTGATAACTATCCCAATGGCTTCTGCTGAAGCAGAAAGGTGCTTCTCCAGTCTGGAAAGAATACTTTTTAAAAAAATACATTATGCCAGGAAAGATTGTCCGCATTAACGATATCTTCAAAGAAAAGGACTTAATTTAAGGAATACTAGACTTCAGTAAGAAGTTATTGATAAATTTGCAGCTGCCAAAGATCGTCCGTCGTATGGACTTCCTCTTCTTTTTCTTTCTGTTTTTGGCGGATATAAAAAAAGGAGAATTTTAGCAATATACTATATATGTATATCATATATCAATTTAAAATTTTAAATATCTCTTAATTCCTCCAGCTTAATTTAAAATTTCCAGTTTCGGCACATTTTTGCAAATATCTCTTTGCAACCCCCAAATTTTATTAGCACCAGCCGCCACTGATTCAACGGAATTTTCAATTTTTGTACGACAACAACCCAAAATTTTCAGAGGGTAATGTACGAGAATGGTTATTTTAAAATTGTCTGGCGTGTCTTAAAATACACCACCACTATCATCTAACGTTAATATAATAGAGAATGTAAGGTCAATATAAAAGAAAAAAGTTGCTAAACATAACGTAATCAATAAAAATAAGTTAAAGATGATCACTGAAGAACAAAAGGCAATTTCTTCTCAATACACCCAAATTTTAGTAGAGACAATGCCTAAAAAATTACGGGCAATTATTGATAACAAAGATAGACCTTTAGATTACTAATAAAGTAGGGGAGACTGGGGTATTCTGGACCACAGGGAATTGTGGATCAGCTTCATATTTTTTTTCTCTAATAGTGGTTGATAGCTACAAATAACTGTCGTCGGCTCACCTCATGTTAAGCTCATTTTCCCTTCAGTACTCGACTTGTGTACACAAACCGTTACATGGCTTCGACACCAAATAGAAATAGAATACTTCAAAAAAATTTTTTTCACGTTAGAGTTTCATCTAATTTAACCACACTTTTCGAGAACCAACTCAGCTAAATATGTCCAAAGAAGGTTTCACCCCTTTACCACATCGGCAATTAAATAAATAATTACGCGATACGTATTTCGCCAGCCAGTGCGCTTGAAAATGCCAGTTCTGCTGGCGAAATACGTATCGCGTAATTATTTATTTAATTGCCGATGTGGTAAAGGGGTGAAACCTTCTTTGGACTTAATCACAAGCCACAGTGTTTAGTTCAGTGCTTTAGTCAGGTAAATATCTTCATAAGATTCGCGTAACCTTAAGTCTTCGAGAGGAACATGAAGTTTTGCATGAAGTTTCTATTGTGTTACTCATATGCTGCCATATTGTAAAAAATGACCCTCGGGGAATTACGGACCACTTTTGTTATGGAATTGTGGTTCCCTCAATTCCTTACATTTCACAAGCTAATTTCGTGTATTTGATGCATATAAGTGGTTATTCATGCAAATTTTCAGCACAGCATTATTTTTCGGCAATTTCTAATAGTTTTTCGGTAAAATAATAATTTCGTTTCGAATTGATTTTCATTGCAATTTGTCACCTTACTTCACTTTGTTTCTCTTTCATAGTAAATCTTTTGCATCTACATTCTGCATTCTGAATCAAAAAGAAGAAGGTTTTTCTACTACATTTTTCCATTTTTAATCGATTTACAAAGTGGTCCGTAATTCCCCGACATTTTTCAAAATCGCAAAAATGCAATTTTTGCGCCAACTGTTATAAGTTGTATAATTTAATACAATTTGACCAAACCGTTGCGACCCAAAGAGAGATTATTAGTTGTACTACAAATTCAAGCTTCGAAATTTTCAGAAAAAATATTGTTTTGCCTGTTTTTGGCCAACATAAAAAGGCGGTCCACAATACCCCAGTCTCCCCTACAAATTTATGGTGTTTTATGGTTAGTATAATGACTGATTCATTTTAGCTGTGAGCTCTATTTTATAGGCGCATCCGTTTGTTTGCATTTTTTTGTCAGGTACATTACTTTTAGAGCTTGACATACAATAAAGTTTGAACTATATTTGCAAAGATTTATAACTATTAGTTAAGGTGACCAAGTATACTCATTTCCTGAGTTTTGTACTCTTTTTTCGCAAACCGTACTCTTTTCGAATCCTGTACTCTGAAAGTACTCATTTGTATAATTTTATACTCATTTGTATTTCTAAAACATTTTTTTAGATTATTTTATTTCAATTTTATTAATTAAATATTTAAAATTATTTTGACAGTGATTTGAATTTCACGCGCGCATATTGCTTGCCGTTTCCGGCACGTCAGAGGACAGGGCAAACACCAGACACGAGTTTGACAGTGATTTGAATTTCGCGCGCACATATGGCTGCCGTTTCCGGCACAATTGAGAGGCCGTATTATGTACCTGGAGAGATAGATAGATACTACAGACCTCTTTTTCTAACAACGTCAAAATTACATTTGTGAAAAGAGATGGATATATCTATCTCTCCAATATTTGTGTACGTAATCCCCAGGCTGATCTTTGATGTGCAGTATGTACGGCATGCTTGACAGTCTTGACGCATGCGTAGTATGTACGGCAAAGTTTTATGGGAATTCCCTTTCTGTTTAATTAATTTGAGGTTAGAGAAAACCAACAATTTCGTACTTTTTGTTCAAGTTAACAAGATTTGAGGTGTACAAAATAAAATAAAATTTTATTTTATTTATCTAGTGAAGGTGAAGTTGCATGTAAGTATTAATATTATAGTTTCATTTTCATTTTACTTAAATAATATCAGATTATAATATTTATTTAAAATCAAAATAAAAAATATACTACTAATATAATTTTTAGATTATTAATTCAAATATCAGCTATAACAAAATAGGGAAAAATCGTTTAAACGAAAATTTAAAAAAAGAGTTTCCGTTCATTGTAGTTAAAAATCGAAATGATGACTCCTTGGTTAAATGCACAATCTGCAATAGGGAATTTTCAATTGCAATTCATGGACGTAGTGCAATAGCGGCACACATTGAAACTAAAGTACATAAAACGTCTCATGACACAGCAGCGTCAACATCCAAACTGACAACATTTTTTAAAGGAAATACTTTTGGAACTGATGAAAAAAAATTGGCAGTTATGGAGGGTATTTTCGCTTTTCACACAATAATCCATAATCAAAGTTTTCGCAGCATGGACTGCACTACTAAACTATTTAAAAAATGTTGTGACGAAAAATTTTCTTGTGCGCGAACAAAATGTGAGTCTATCGTAACCAGCGTATTTAATAGATACTGCAAGAAAATGATATCAGAAAATCTGGATTCTGTATCATATATATCTATTCTATCAGACGCATCGAATCACAATGAAATAAAACTTTATCCAATTTTATTAAGGTATTTCGATATTAAGAACGGTATTTAAATTAAGATTTTAAATTTGGAATCAATCGAAGGGAAAACATCAAACATTTTGTCTAATCACTTATTTCGAGTTATAACAGACAACAAATTTGAACATTGAACATTGAGCATTTTGGCGCTCTCGGCTGATAACACAAATACTAATTTTGAGGACGTACCCGTAAAGGTGTCAATAATGTGTACACAAAATTACAAGATCTTCTGAAACGAAATATTTTGGGAATTGGTTGTAATGCTTACAATATATCAAATGCCATCAATACGGCATCAAGATCAATGTCAATAGATGTGGAAGTAATTATTACAAATATATATTTATATTTCAATCGGTTAACAGTACGGGTAGCAAGTTTGAAAGAATTTTGTAAAGAGGCTGGTGTTCAATACAAAAAATTGCTTGGTTATTCCAAAGTCAGATGGCTTGCTTTAACTCCAACATTAGAACGCGTTTTGCAGTGATATGATCCACTACGTTCATATTTTTTAAGCCTTGACAAATGTCCTACAATTTTGAAGAAATTCTTTTAAAACGATATGTCAGAACCTATGCTTTATTTTATTCACAGTCAGGCGTCGTTGTTTCATAAAATTACTCTACAAATTGAAGGAGATAAAATTTCAGCAACAGAAGTTTGTATTATATTAAACGATTTCTACTGCAATGTAAATCAAGATTTAATGATGGATTTTTACCACTAATTCTAAAGAATAAACTGACCGTTTTGGAAGATTCCAATCCCGGAATAAAAAATGAATTTTTAAAAGAAGTTAAAAATTTTTATAATATTTGCTATGAATATATCGAAGAATGGATAGTGACCTTTAGAATTAAATTGTTTCAAATGGACCCTTCTAAATAGTAAAATTGAATGGAAAGAAGTTTCTTCAGCAGTCGAATTTGTAATGAAAAAAATAAATGATATTGTTATTAATGACAATTTTCTCTTTGAAGAGATTCGAAGAGTAAATTTATATTTAAATGAAGAAAAATTGAAGAAATGGAACGATGAGAAAAGATGGGTAGAAATCTTTCGGCATTTTAGAGTAGAACATATCCCACATGAAAATTTAAAAGTTTTAATAGAAATTTCCTTATGTTGTCCAGGCACTAATGCTGCTGTTGAAAGGGTATTTTCACTAGGGAATGATTATTGGAGCAGTGAGAAGTCGCAACTTTCTGTAAAAACATTATCTGCCGTCTTAACAGTCAAATTTAATATGCAAAATGAAAGTTGTTCGGATGTGGCTACATTATTAGACGAACATCCTCATTTAGCAAAAAAAATCCACTCCGAAGAAAAATATGTTTTTAAAAGAAAATAAAGTTTTTATCGTTTTTTCTTCTTTTTTTTCACCTATGAAATACTTGCAAAGTGTACTCTTTTTGAACAAAAAATAGTTGGTCACCTTATATTAGTAACTCTTTGTGTTTAGTTCTTTCTGTATGTTTGTGCCAGTAGTTTTATCTGTTGTATGCTCACTGCATCATTTAAGCTGTGAGTCAATGTAGCTGTTGTTGGAACTACTACAGACAATGTATTTTGAGGTTTCATGTTTGCGCTAAATTGGTCTAAATATAAGGTAAGTGTTCGGTAATGCACGTCTAGATGTTGAATACGTGGGCATATCTGCACATGTGTGGATAAGATTGGGGTGTCGACTGCCCCATATGGAGGGTGTCGTGCTGCCTGTAACGGTTTTGATGCAGCTGTCAAGCGCGTGCCTCCGCTTCAAGTATATATACATATACATAGACCTGCAACGCCCATTCCGGCTCCTGTTTTACCATCAAAATGCCCATATTGCACATGCGAATATAACCACAAACCTTGAAGTGTAAATGCATTTCGATAGATTTATACATGTTTTACGTTTGATGGTCCCAGAGTTTTGGGTTCATATTTATGCCAGATTTACAAAATATGTGGTGCTTTAAACCAAAATCGCCAACCCCTTAACACTGTTTTGTTGATTATTGATTCCAATCTTAATTGAATATGAGATTGTACCTTGACAATGGCGGTTGCTTGCTGTCGCACACATATCAATGATCTGTGGTTAAATCATGGTGTGGTACAATCTTTTTTTTCAATTTGGGCTACAGTGGCGATTCAACATTACAACTACTTTCATGGATAATAACGCACGTTGAATTTAATTCAGTTTACCTTCAAGATAATTCTGAGTGTGGCCTCTGCAGTCTACCACAAAAGAAATTAATCACGATACAACATGAATTCGATTAAGTGAAACAAAACACACAAACATGAACGAGAAAAAAACGCATCCTTTATTTTGACCGGTAAAGGGTTCGGATCTCACCACCGAGATTTAAAAATTATACAGGAAAAAAGCAAAAGGGTGTAGCAGAGGCTGTGATATACTTTTATGTGGAGCACCTGGTTGGAAACCAGGTCGTCAAGTTAGTACACACCTGGTGCACCTAATGTATATATGTGCCGGGGCACCCTTGATTTAATAAGTTGGTTTTTTTAAAGGACCTGATCGTGGAACAACGTTTTAAATACTTGTCTGCCACCGTTAGCCGGTTGGGACGTGTTTTTAGAGCTAGAAGGTAGTAAAGTTGCGAAATGCATGACTAATCGAGGATGCACTTTAGCATTGGCAATAACTTACAAATACATAAATTTTGATTCATTTCTAAGGAAGACAATTTATTGCAAGTTGTTTGTTTAACGGTAAATGATAAACAAGTTGTATATTTATCATAGTTTGGATGACAAAGAGTAACAAATATGCATTATTGTAAAACGGTTCCTTACGAACTGATTCATGAACAAATAAAAATATTGCATAATTTATTAACGATTTAATGATCCAAACAAGTAAGCGAAAGTTTCCAATCAGAGACTGTAAACCAATTATTTACCTAAAAGATGTAATATTAAGCGCATTATATTTATATCAATTACGACCCACACAAATGCTTGAGAAATACAGACGTTATGTAAAATGCAAGGTTTAATAGACATGTTGAAAACATGCTTTATGGAATTAAAAAATCTAAACGGGAACAGAACAGTTTCGTAAATGAAAATGGGAATCGTCCTAGTGGTCTCGCACTCCTACTTCATCTATTTCGTCCTTTTTTTAGATTAATTGTTTTTAAGTTAGGTTCGTTCCTCATTTTTTATTTGCGTAATAATTGTCATGATTGGATTGAATGCATTGTCATCCAATTTTAAGCTATGGTTAAGTTTCAGTGACTAGCTCATTTGGAAACTTATCGATTTGTATAACAGTCAAACACTTGTCAATTCTTCATGGTGGAGTCTTATTGGTCGGAAACATTATGTTTATTAATTTTATATAACATTTCTGCGACCCAGTTGGGTAACATTTTAAATAAATTTGGATATCACGTAGAATTAGGTCAATGTCAAAATTGGGCCTATATTTTACACAGACAAAAAAGCGTGTTAATAAATAAGATAATTCGTATTTAGTCGTTGTTATTCTGGCCACTTCGGATTAACTCTCGAGGCTTAACAAAGAACAGAATTTAAAAAAAAACAGTTGGACATTTTGGTTCGACATCAAATTTTGTGACAACACGTTGGCGTAATAATTATTGATATCGTGGTACCTATTTATTTAGAACATATTGCGAAAGTTAGACACGAGCAGTGCGTATTTACTCCTTAATTTGCCCAGGTGACATCTTTAACAAAATCGATCTTTTGATATTGAAGGAATCCTGTGTTTACCAAAGGAAGTCGTTATCAATAACTCGATTTTCCTTCCGACCCCAATAACATTCACTTTTAAATAAATAAAGGGAGTATTTTACAACACAATATGCAAGGTGTTATTTTATTAATTTAATGATAAAACGGGAAAGATTGTGATACAAGTGACGGCCTATGTATATGTGACTGCCACTTGTTGAAATTTAGCGCAAAATCAATTGCCAGAATAATAAAATATCGACTCTTATATCGACAAATTTTTAATACGAATACTTTTTTACAGTTATACATGTACAGCTGGAAATAAAATTATCTAGATTTCTTCCGGAGTTAAACGAGTGTCAAATATTCAAATTCAAGTTGTAAGAGTACAAAATTTATGACAGGTGATTTTGGTTCTTTCTGGGGCAGCACAAATTTGAATTGTTTTTCGAGAAGTTTCCCAAAATCAACAACTCGATTCATCCAACAAAGACTGTAGTAGCTCATTATTTGTAGTATTGAGATAAAATAATTCAAATTAAAATGTTTACCTAACCACAAAAAATCAGTACATTAAAGATATATTTTTTTAAATATCTTTTATATATATTTGCTACAAATGTAGAATTTAAAAATTGTAATAGGTTGTTTAATATGCAGTAAATCACAATACGTGAGCCTTTAATTTCAAATACTGGGTCACTGAACCAAAAGTGAGCATAAATACAATGAAAAAGTTCGTAGCGCAGATGAAAAGTTTCGTTAAAATTGGTCCTACGTAAAGGTTCATTGGGCTAACGAAACTTAGTTCGTCACTTAATGTAATGAAATCTCAACGAATTCCGTTCATGTTTTAATGTCATATATTTGTTGATTCAATGATCATTCGTTATTAATTTTATGAATATAATTCGTAATCTTTATGAATTGTAATAATTGGTTGAATGAACAGGAGTATTGATGCAATGAATCTTATTCGTTGGTACAACGATTATTAGATATTTCTATTACCATAATGTTCATTGTTTTTATGAATTTTGATAATTGCTGAAATGAATAAGGTTGTCATTGTAACGAATTTTATTGAAAAATAATAGTATACAAAATTTTATTAATATAATAATGTTAAATCATCAATTTGTCCTCCTGTGCAACATGTAAAGAGTTGAATCTGGAGTTTTTTCTATTTTAGATTGTGGTTCCTCGATGTATGTAGATGTTTCACAAGAAATAAACAATAATTCCCGCTAATCTTTGATGCTTCTTTTATTATTTGCTTCCTTTTTCATTATCAGATTCGTTTTTATGGAGTATCGATGCATTGTCCACGTCCATCTGTTCGTATGTGTACCTACCAAACATAATTCAATAATATTGATTGCAGAATTACCTTAAAATATTAAAACCAAATAGGTAACTAATACTTACTTTTAGAAATATTTTTCTTGGTTTTGACCTACTCCAATGAAACCTTGATATTTTTTTCACATGATGAAGTTATCAACAAAAATAAGTTTGTCGTTTATCATGTTGTTCCAAGTATTTATGCATTTGTGTGATCGAGAACAACGTTATTCAATCTGTAAGGAAGAGAAAATAAAGAAAGTGCTAGATTTATTTAAACCACACGTACCATCATGTCGGGATTTACTAAAAGCGCCATTTTTCCGCTGGTGTTTTGCTTCTAAATGATTTTGAATATGGTTAAGTGAAGTTGCACCTTATAATAACTGTAACAGAAATAATTGAACTAGGCAAAACTTTATATTTAATAATAATAGTTATCCTTTCCTTCCTAAACATTTAGTAAATATTTCACAGAAAGCCCTCACTGTATCGTTTCGTTTAGCTGCAAACGACTGAATCAAACTGAGTTCTTATTTTGCAGGTAGTGGACAAAATGGTAATGGCAAGATGGCAAGCACATGTACTTTCTCATTATAAGTTAACAAATCCTGGGTTCAATTGATTCTTTCGTTATTGCAATGTATGATTTTCAATATTTTATGTTTTTTGTTCGTTACGACAATGAATCATAAAACATTAAACTAGAAACAGATTATCATATAATACTTTATTTACTACCTTATTACAATGAACAAATTTTATAAAACTGTTCGTAAACTGGTAATGAACGTAATTCTTTTATCCAATAAAATAGTTCATTGGATTTATGAAAATTTTGTTGTTAAAATAAATATTTTACATCCATCCATTCATTAGTTCAATGAAGGTAATTTATTTTGACAATGAACTCCATCATGAAATTTTATGAAAAAAAATCATTGTCTCGATAAAATCTTGTCAAAAACCACTTGTTATTGATATTATAAACAGTATTTTTTTCAGTGGTGAATCCCACAGAAACTGCCAATGTGTCAATGTTAATTTGGTTGCAAAATTCTAATTTATTGCTATACGTTAGTCTTCAATGAAAACTATTATGAAGCTCAAATGCTTGGGGTATGTATCTCAAAAATTGTCAAAATTGAGTTACCACAGTTAGTCCAGGATAGATAATTTTTGAAACCAAAAAAAATTTTATGAAATTTATTATTTTTGGAACATACCAAGAGATGTATTTCTTGTTAAACAGACTGACTGTAATAATAAGAGCGCTCTTTTCCAACGCTTTTCAACACTATGGGAAGAGCAGGTACAGGCTGCGCTACCACTAGGGCCGAATGATATAGAGGAAGGCACTGTGACTAGGGATACACACGATACATCGATGTATCAAAAACATCGATGTTTTCGTTTTAATGTTCGATATTTTTGTATCCATACTTTCGCCCTGATTTATCGATGGTATCCATACATTTTTTCGATGTATCGAAACGTGTATCGATGTATCGAAACGAGTTAGAGCAACCTTCGTTGTGTTTTTTAATCTTTACTGGTTTCAGGGGACAAGATTTGTATTTTAATTATGGATTGATAAAATAAATTTAAAAAAATTTTACTTTTTCGGCGGTTAAAATTTATCTAGGGGCCAACTAATTTGTCACCCGATCCCGTTCATTGTTTCATGAATTTTTAAATATCACTTTTTTTGAAATTTTTGCCTTTTTCGACTTTTTTCAAAGTTTTGACTTTTAAAAGTTCAACTTTTAAAATTTCGCCTCTTTTCAACTTTTCGACTTTTCCGAAAATTTCAACTTTTTTCAAAATTTTGCCCACTTCACTTTAATGAAAATTACGACTTTTTTTCCTGTTATTTAATTTATGGAACAGTTATTCTTCTTGAAAAATTTGATTTTTTAAACATTCCATTTATTCGATGTATCGGTTGGTGAAATAAGTTCAAAAAACTCTTATTTTTTCGACATAAAAAAATTTATCTGGGGACCTGCTAATATGTCACCCGATCCCATTCACTATTTTTTTTTTCAATAAATTTTGCCCACTTCACTTTAATGAAAATTACGACTCTTTTTCCTGTTATTTAATTTATGGAACAGTTAATCTTCTTGAAAAATTTGATTTTTTAAACATTCCATTTATTCGATGTATCGGTTGGTGAAATAAGTTCAAAAAACTCTTATTTTTTCGACATAAAAAAATTTATCTGGGGACCTGCTAATATGTCACCCGATCCCATTCACTATTTTACAGCCACTACTTCAATTTGTTTAAATAAATCAATTTTTTAAATATCAGTCTTTTTGCCTTTTTGGGTTAATTTTTTTTTCTGAAATATTGACTTTTTTCAAAGTGTAAACTTTTAAAATTTCGCCTCTTTTCAAATTTTCGACTTTTTCGAAAATTTTAACTTTTTTTAAAATTTTGCCCACTTCACTTTAATGAAAATTATGATTTTTTTTACTGCTATTCAACTTATCGAATAGTTAATATTTTTGAAAAATTTGATTTTTTAAACATTTCAATTTTTTAATTTAAACGTTCTGAAATTTTAACTTCTCTGAAAAAATTAGAATGTCGAGTTTTTTTAATGAATTTTTTTATAATTTCGACTTCATTTTCAAATTTCGATTTTTTATCGCTTTTTCAAAACTTTTACCTTCAAATTTTTTTCACACAATTTTCAACTATTCAAAATCTCGACCTTTTTCAAAATTTTACTTTCTTGTAAATTTCGACTTTTATAATTTTGAATTTTTTAAAATCTTTCTCTTTAGAAAATTCTAGATTTTTTGGAAAGCTTGACCCCGAAAGTTTTTTAAAATGTGCAATTTTTTAAAAAATTGTATTTTTTCAAAATTACGATTGTATTTTAAAATTTAAACTTTTTTCGGAAAATTTCGACTTCTTGGTTAAAATTTTGGTTTTTTTTAAGAATTTAGACTTTCAAAATTTCGACTTCTTTAAAACTTTTGAAAAAATTAAATTTAAAAAATGTGTTTTTAATTTTGGGTTTTAAAAACGCAAATTTTATTTTCCAAAATTTTAACACTTTTGAAAACATTAACTTTTTGAAAACTACGATGTTTTTTGTAATCTCTTTTGTAAATTTCAACTTTTTCAAAAATTTCCAGCTTTTTTGAAAATTTTGGATTTTTTCGAAAATTTCTTTAAAATGTTGACTTTATGTGATTCGAGTTGATTTGACACTTTGAACTATTTTGAAAATTTCTAATTTTTTTGCATACTTTTGCTGGTTTTAAGGTTTTCAATTTGATTTTTAAATTTCGACTTAATCAGTGTCGACTTTTTACAGCTTTTTAAGAAAATGTGACTTTTTGAAAAATTTTGATGTTTTTTTTTTAAATTCCAATCTTTTTGAAAATATTCAACCGAACATCTTGACTCTTTAAAAAAAAGACATTTTTTTTAATTTAAACTAACCAGAATTTCTCTGTTTCTCAACATTTCTACTCTTCATTTCTAGTGTTTTTGGAAGTTTAGAATTTTTTGATAATTTTCACTTCTCTTCAATATTTGGGCTCTTCGGCTTTTTTTTTTAAATTTATTAAAAACTGCTCACTTTTTTAAATTATCACATTTCTTCAAAATTTTGATTACCTCTTTTTTAAGATCGGATTATTTTTCAAAATTTCAATTTTTCTAAAAGCTTTTTTGAAAATTTCTTTATTTTATTAAAATCTTTAAATTTTTTGAAAATGTCGACTTCTAACAATATCTTTTCAAAATGTTAACATTATTTTTTAAATGTTAGATTTTTTTAGATCCTAATTTTCTATAAACATTTTGAAAAATTTCTAAATTTCGTACATTTTTCAAAAATTTGGCTATCAAAAATTTCGACTTTCTCATTTTGCTTTTATCGATTTTTTTCATCATATTGACTTTTTTTGAAAATCTTAAATTTTTTCAAAATTACGACATTTTTTAAAATTGAAAATCTTTTTGAGATTTGTGACTTTTTAACTTTTTTTCTCAGTTTTAACTAATAAAATTTTGAAAATTTTTGGCAATTTTGACCTTTTTTTTGGAATTTGGGCTTTTCAAAAATTTAGGTTTTTAGGAGATTTTACTGAAAATTTTTCATTTTTTTTTTAGATCTCGATATTTCAATATTTTTTAAATTTTGGACTATTTTTTAGAATTTAAACTTTCGTTTTCGAAAATTTGGCCATTTTTTAAAATGTTGGTTTTATTTAAATCCTTTTTTTTTTGGAAGTTTTAAAGGCTCGACATTTTTCAAAATTTTGACTTTTTTGCAAATTTCTTTAATATCTTGACTTTATTTGATTTGAGTTTTGACATTTTGAACTATTTTGAAAAATTTTTTTTCTTCTTTCGCTGGTTTTTAATTTTTTAATTTGTTTTATAAATTTCGACTTAATCAAAGTGTTGACTTTTTAGAGCTTTTTAGAAAAATTTGACTTTTTGGCAAATTTTTCTTTAATCAAAGTGTTGACTTTTTAGAGCTTTTTAGAAAAATTTGACTTTTTGGCAAATTCCAATCTTTTTGAAAATATTGAATCCAACATTTTGACTCTTTAAAAAAATATGTTTATCTTTTTTTTAATTGGTTTTAAATTTTTCAATTTGTTTTATAAATTTCGACTTAATCAAAGTGTTGACTTTTTAGAGCTTTTTAAAAAAATTTGACTTTTTCAATTTCGATTTTTTTTTTAAATTCCAATACTTTTGAAAATATTCAATTCAACATTTTGACTCTTTAAAAAAATACATTTATCTTTTTTTTAATTGGTTTTAAATTTTTCAATTTGTTTTATAAATTTCGACTTAATCAAAGTGTTGACTTTTTAGAGCTTTTTAAAAAAAATTGACTTATTGGCAAATTTCGATTTTTTTTTAAATTTCAATCTTTTTGAAAATATTTAATCCAACATTTTGACTCTTTAAAAAAATACATTTATCTTTTTTTTAATTGGTCTTAAATTTTTCAATTTGTTTTATAAATTTCGACTTAATTAAAGTGTGACTTTTTAGAGCTTTTTAAAACAATTTGATTTTTGGCAAATTTCGATTTTTTTTTAAATTTCAATCTTTTTGAAAATACTTAATCCAACATTTTGACTCTTTTAAAAAATACATTTATCTTTTTTTTTTTTAATTTGAATTAACCAGAATTTTCTGTTTCTCAACACTTTTACTCTTCATTTCTAATGTTTATTTTTTTTACACCATCAGAAAAAAGACACTTCAACAAACAAAAAGCCCACCGAGTTTTTTGAAAAAGCAAAAATTTTAACGTGAGATTTTTCGATTGAAAATTAGGGTGCTTTTTCGATATTGAGTCAAAATAAGGTGAAAAAATAAATATTTTAAATCAAAAAAATTACAGTGTCTTTGGGATATAAAAAGGTAAGTTTTCACCAAATTTCGTAAAAAAAAATTTTTTTGTAAAAGATAAAAAACCATAATCCTGGTTTTTTGAATTTTTCACGTGAATTTTGAGGTTATGTTAATAAAGTGTGGGTACAAAAGTTGTAGATCTTCTTATTACCTACAACTTTGCTATTTAACTTTTTTAATAGGATTTGTAGTTTTGCTAGAAATCGAGATAAACCGTTTTTTACCCTTAAAAACTCACCCCTACCCCTTCCCGACCTCAGATCGCCCGTAATTTATTTTTTCTTTTATTTTTGTTGCATTATCTTTATTTTCTAATAGGTTTCATCCTACTATAATTTTTGTTCACTTTTTATCGTTTTTGAAGGCTTCTTCTACCCTGGTCTAAGTCTGGATGGATGAGTCAAACTGCGAAAGAACAATAATTGTTCACCCAAACTTGCTGCGAGAATTTTTCTACATAAAAACAGGAGAATTTTGTTTCTGAATCTGATAAGAGAACAACCTATTAGTCTATAATTATTCTGCTAGAAATCTCCATGTTCAAACGAACGAAGAAAGTTGTCCAAGAATTCATCAGAAGAATTCAACTTCTAGTGTCAACGACCTGACTGAATACTGTGCTTTTCTCTCCTCAATTTAGGTTCTCTTGTACACGAAGAAGTTCCTCACGAAACGGTTTCATAAGGAACTTACAAAACCGGACGTAACGTCGAACAACGAACACAATTCTCGAAAACGAAAAACGGAACTGACAACTATTTAGAACATAGACACTATCAAAATTCGATGCACAACAAACTAGAGAAATTTGGAAGATTTTTTCGGCAATATTTATAACAATTTAGGCTAAACTGTTAAACAATTACGTAAACATTATAAAGTATCTAAATCAATTGACAAAATAAATCCCAACTTAAGATTTTGACAGAAATACTTCTTACATTCTCCTTTAAAGCACTGGTTGCGTCATCAGTCAAATATAAAATAAAATATAAATTCTTTAAATTTTGGATAGAGTGCATTTTACACGTCCCAATTGTATTAGGATTCTAAGATTCTGCCGCCGGTGCCAGTGAGTTACCACAGTCTGAATGGATGAGTCAAACTATGAAAGAACAATAATTGTTCACGCAGACTTTTTCTACGAGCATTTTTTTTGCATGAAAGCAGGACAATTTTGATTCTTAATCTGTTTAGAGAACGATCAATAAGTCTTTAATTGGACATGAAAAAGATTGTCCAAGAGTTCATCAGAAGAGTTTAATTTCCAGTGTGAACGACTTGACTGAATACCGTGCTTTTCTCTCCTGAATTTGGGTTCTCTTGTACACGAAAAAGATTCTCACGAAACGGTTTCATAAGGACGAAAACCGGACGAAACGTCGAACAACGAACACAATTCTCGAAAACAAAAAACGGAACTGACAACTAGAACATAGACACTATCAAAATTCGATGCACAACAATCTAGAGAAATTTAGAAGATTTTTTCTGCAATATTTACGACAATTTAAGCTAAATTGTTAAAAAATTACGTAAACATTATAAAGTATCTAAATCAATTGACAAAAAGAATCCCAACTTAAGATTTTGACAGGCACACCTCTTACATTCTTCTTTAAAGCACTGGTTGCATCATCAATCAAATATAAATTAAAATAAAAATTCTTTAAATTTTGGATAGAGTGCATTTTACACGTCCCAATTGTATTAGGATTCTAAGATTCTGCCGCCGGTGCCAGTGAGTTACCACAGTCTGAATGGATGAGTTAAACTATGAAAGAACAATAGTTGTTCACGCAGACTTTTTCTACGAGCATTTTTTCTACCTGAAAACAGGATAATTTTGATTCTTAATCTGTTTAAAGAACGATCAATAAGTCTTTAATTGGACATGAAAACGATTGTCCAAGAGTCCATCAGAAGAGTTTAATTTTCAGTGTCAACGACCTGACAATACCATGCTTTTCTCTCTTCAATTTGGTTTCTCTTGTACACACCGTTTCTCACGAAACGGTTTTATAAGGAACTTACAAAATAGGACGTAACGTCGAACAACGAACACAATTCTCGAAAACGATAAACGTCATGGAACTGACAACTATCTAGAACATAGATACTATCAAAATTAGATGCATAACAAACTGGAGAAATTCCGAAGATTTTTTCTGCAATATTTATAACAATTTAAGTTAAAATAATAAATAATTACGTAAACATTATAAAGCATCTAAATCAATTGATAAAAAGAATCCCAACTTAAGATTTTAGCAGAAACACTTCTTACATTCTCCTGTGAAGCACCGGTTGCATCGTCAATCGAATCGATGAAATATAAATTCTTCAAATTTTGGATAGAGTACATTTTACACGTCACAACTCGTATTAAGCTTCTAAGACTCCGGCGGCGGTGCCAATGGTATGAATATGTTTTAATATCAGTTAATTTTCATGAGAGCAACAAGATATGTTATTTGCGGTTCTTGTTATGCTAAACATTCGCCCATTCGGACAAGTTACGACTTTTTTCTACGAAATCATAATAGAAAAGGGAGCAGGTTAGCGGCATTAAAAGAGGGGTGTGCGAAATAAATGCACCGAAAGCCCCCTTTTTATGTCCAGATATGTCCATTATGATTCTAATTTTCGACTCATTCATTTCCTTTGCGATTATTGTTAAAAAGTGGACCCCATCGCGCGTCGAGAAAAGGAGCTGCGATGCTGGAACTTATCACAGCCACCTGTGTTTGCTATAAAAGTTGAATAAAATACTAATAAGATGGCTTTAAGTACTTGTTTTGCGAGGAACAATGGTTTATTTGTATGTATGATTGTGAAATGTCACCCCTTGCGACATGTGTAATGTAGAATTAAAGACCTATATACGATACGCAATATCAAGATGGTGATCAAATTTTTCAGAGCAGTGAGCAATTATTTAAATATTTTTCTTCATTACATTTTCTCTGGAGTAAAATGACATAAGTCTCAATGTTAAAGTTTTGAATATAAATCGTTTATTTCTTCACTTGGACGCGGTATTGTAGAAAGTCGCACGACTTTTTGTTCTTAGTCATGGTACATAATACAATTTGTGGCGATTTTAAGGATTGTCAAAATTATTTAATGCATATTTAATCATGTAATAATGTGTTATCCACCTACGTGACTTTTTTTGATTACAGAAACACACTTAATAAACATAAGCTATTAATGTTGATGCGAATAGACGAGTCAATAAACACCATTACCATATTTGCTTCACTTGAATTAAATTTCTACTAAAGGAATGGATATTTTTATTCTTTAGAGTTAATAACAATACTGCTATTGTGACAATGTCGTTATCAGCAGTTCCTGAATTTTGCTTCGATTATATGTATTGACCTTCGATAAGTCTTATTCTATTGTACACAGCTGACTTTAACTTAGGTACTTCACACAGTGACCTTTGTAACCTTTAGGTTGCATCGCACTTCTGGTAGACAACATTAAATGTTACGAATTCGTAATTTTCCTTACTTATTAACAATTTAAAGGTATTTAATTGTCTGTTATTGTAACCAAATCTAAAAATATTTAAGGTACCAGTGACAAGGGTAGTAAGTTAAAAAAAATTGGTTTCTCGCCTGCGCGACTGTTGGAGTCTCCACATGAATTTAGATAAACTGATAACCAGTGGTCAATTACCTTACCATATTCACATCTATCAGGCTTTTAAACTAAAAATTAAAGCATTTCTCGTATATACTGATATGATTTTATCTTGTAAATAGTCCTTGAGTTACGACAAAACCATCGTTTCGTACCAGCTAAAGAAACTAACGGAGTTTAATCTCAACATCGCTTGACGACACAAAATAAAAACATTTGATCGATTTCTGGAACGTGCAAATTGCTCCACTTCTTTTGAATTTTGCCTAAATTTGGCCATTTATTTTTTTTCTCCTTAGATAAAGTAAAATATTTCTAATTGGATAAATAGCCATTATACGCGTTTATCCTTGTCTAGATCGTCCCTATTGTAGCCTCATAGTTAAATGGTGGTCATATGAGCTCATTTTGTCTTTTTAGCTATAGAAAATACTTATGATTTCTTTTTTAGAGGCGCTACATTGAGATATTATGGGTACGCCTGACTACGTTATTAATCGATTTTCTGTTTAAAAATAAACTGGGTAATTATTTAAAGATTAATTTCATTTTACTAACTTTAATAAAGATTTCGCCTACCCTTTAACCCTTTTACCACATCGGTAATTAGTTAATAATCACACGATACGTATTTCACCGGCAGAAGGGCCAGTCCTGCTGACGCCTGATTATTTCCTAATTTCCAATGCCGCAAAGTGATAAATCCTTCTTTAAACTTAATCATAAGGCTAAGTGTTTAGTTTGGCCCATTAGTTTCTTCTATTAATTTTGACTAATCTCTTCTATATACCAGAAAAAAACAACTGCCAGAAAAAACTCTTATTCCGCATTTCTCCTGTTTCTTAACAAAACATATGCTAAATTCATACAAAGTTCAATCTAAAGATGTACCTGCTTTATTACATTGGTCTAAACCCTTGTAAATTCACGAAGTTAGTGTTTTAAAATAAGGTTTCCCGTCTGCGCGACTATTGGAGTCTCCGATCGAATCGACATCGGCGGCAGTTTTTCGTCAAACAAGCGCATGTCCTTCCAGAATCGAGCGCAAAAAAAGGATAAACAAAGCGTTTTCAGGCGCATTAGTGCACCTACAGAATTATAAATCTCCTCTATACAGGAGCACACCTGTGCCTTGCCCCACCTCGGCCTAGCTTCCGATTGGGTGCACATCTACAGTTCGACACTATTGGTCGAACGGCACGTGGATTCAGCTGTTTTCTCGAAGGGAGGGAGAACTCCTATTAGATAGGTATTGCTCGCCTGAAAGATCCAATGTTCAGAGATGCAGTCGATGTTGTTGTAGTCGAACGCATTTCGCGCGATATATTTTTGTTACGATTAATTTACGACGAGGTTGCGCTTAGTTGCGGTTCGTTTCTTTTTCGGTTGTATGGTGATTTGTGAGATGCTTGACAATATGCCCGTTACTATTATGGCTAAAAATTATTCGCATTGTCCCCTGAAAAAGAGGCCCGTGCAGATTTTCGAGGATGATGTTTCAGGTAATTGTTTTTTTCATCAAATCCTTTCAGTTATCTTAGTTGGAAGCTTGATCAACTCATGATTAGTTCCGTTAATGTCTAAGAAATACTGAAAAAAACTAAAGCTGGACTCTTATTATGTTAAATGTTGATTGTTCATTAACTATAATTAGCTGTAAAAAATATGAAAATAACAGACACCTAAGCACTAAGAACTTTTTTTAAATTCCCAATTTATGATATTGAATAGATATTGATATTGAATAGAGGTTCCAAAAAGTATTGGACTTTTTGGAACCTCTATTTTGTGAAATCGTCCAATTTTCAATTTCACATTTTTGATTTTGTAATTTTTTGCTTTACACCTCTGTTACCGCTTAAGCTTGGAAATTGGGCCACCACTGGGGTTGATCGATTCCCAGTTTGTAACATGCAAGAGAAATGTTTAATACTTTTCAGAATTATTGCTCGTTTAGCCACAAATCTCTACTGCAAAGAATTTCAATAACAGTTTATACTTCAGAGGCTGCATTAACAATAAGGACGAAAATTAGTTATCATCTAAATAATGTCCTTGTTAATCTTCTCTCTAAATTACAAGTTAAGGACAGATAGCAGATAAGGAGGATAACAGTTTATAATTCAGAAGCTGCATAAACAATAAGGACGAAAATTAGTTACCATCTAATGTTAATCTCCTCTCTAAATCACAAGTTTGGTTTTAAATTTTTGGCATATAAATGCCTCAAAAAAAGGAGTTCCATGGAAAGTAGTTATTATGCTTTTTGTTATATGTTTCGGTTTTAGTTAAATGTTACTCAACTTTGATCTAGAAACAGCAGAATAATTTTCAGACATGACTTTTTTGATATTTTTTAATATTTGCCAAGTAGGATTTATTAACTTTTAGTATATAGTTCTTATTTGCTGAAAAAGCTTAATATTGAGTCAAACAGTAAACTTTTCGATATAAAGTGGTTAAATTGTGAAATTTTGTTGACTTGTGGAAATTAAAACAATTCCGAATTAATCATATCTGCAAAGATAAATAAAGGTAAATTATTTTTGAATCAATTTTTCTTTCATATAACAAAAAACGTAAAAACTAATTTGCTTACAAGATAAAATATAAAAAACTTCGTTTAGAATGTAAGTCAAAAAATCAAATTAATTAGATTACAAGATCTTTTTTCTTAATTAGAATCTTTTAGACTGTCTTAGTTGCAGCATTTCTAAGCTAAATTAAGCTTATAAGTGAACCTAACACACCCTTTTCGAGTAATGGCAGCAACCAAAACAAAAAATTATTTTATATTTTAAAAGTCTTGGTTTTATTTCTATAAACGAATAATTTGGTGTGTTGTTTAGTCAAATCATCAGATATGATTAAGAAAAACTAAGTAGAATGAATATTTGAAAATACTAAACCAGCTAAATAAAGCAAATTAAGAATACATCGTTTTGCTACAAACCAACGACTTAGAAAATTTTTGAAAAAAAAACCCTTTAAAATACTATTGTTTTCTTTTTATCTCGGTAACTTTTCGAAATTTAGTTAGTTAGACTTTTTGAAACTTAAATTATCATTGTCAAAAATTTGATAATAATAATATTAATGTCAAAATTTATTAAAAAAAAGTATTTTTTAAATTTTCTAGTTAAGTCCAAAAGTGATATTTAGAGAACAAAAGTAATAATCCGAAAATAAAATTTCAAATTAGGAAAGCAATTCTAATTTTAAAACAACATTTTAAGGCAAAAGAAGAATTTGCAAATCCACTCGTAAAATTTCAAACAAAAAACCGAAATTTTCAGACATTTTGAGAAAGAAAAGTCAAAAATGGCTGAAATTTTAGATCGAAGTGACAAAGATTAAAGTGAAAATATTATCTTTTTTTTCAACATTTCGTGTTTAAACACGTCATTTTTATTTATTTATTTATCGTTTCTAAAATTTGTATCCATATTTTAACCGAAATTTTAATTCTTCATATTTTCGTTTATTAATTTCGAAAATATAATCGTTTACAATTTTCTCCAAAAATTACAACCTTTCCTTGTTTAGGAAGGCGGTTCATCGCCATCTATCTTTGTTTTCGCACCTACCCGCGGTGCTCTGAAGGCATAAAGAGGTTGATATTTGCGAGTGGATTAAACTTTAAAAAAAGAAGTATTTTGAGATAAAAATACAAAATCGACTATTTTTATTTCACTTAGTTTTTACTCGTAACTAATTTATACGGTCACACTATAATGGATCCAACCGAATCTAATCTAAAATAAATCTAATTAAAATCAAAATGTTGTAGTCTTTTAGAAAGGGAGTCTCTCTCTCTATTTCTTAAGACGATGTGTTTCCTTAGTTGCTTATTTGTTAGCTTTGTTTCACAAGATACATTCAAGGACATGAAAATTGCAATTAAAAAAAAAAGAAATTGAAAATTATAAATGTACGTGAAGTTCTTAGTTCTTAGGGGAAAATAGGGAAAAATAAAAAAAAACAATATTTTGTATTTAAGCATCAAAACTTTATTGTTAACAATGTAATTTTTGTTACAGATGAACCAGAAAACTTGAGCACCAAGCCTGAAGATCTCAGTCGTACCAGGCGGCAGAGTTCAGTTTCTCCTACATTTTCGACGGAGGTGCTTCCGATATCGCCCCCTTCTTCAATAGTTACTACTCCCCCATCGTCGCCCCCTATGCCATCACCGTCACCACCAAGCTTCTACCAACAGCTACCCATCAAAAGCGAGCCGTTGGTACCATACGCCACATCAATCAGCCCGGAATACGCTCCTCAGACTTGGCATCGAAGCGTAGCTCCTATTTATCCCCCAAACTACCCTTTCTACGGATACCACCACGAGTTCATCGGAATGAGCCCGACTTCCCCATACAGCGACAGTTCCTTATCGCCACCTCATCACATGCAGCAACCTTTGGTTCCTTTGGCGCTAAGACCGACACCTTACGATCAGTCATCGCTCAGCCCAAATTCGACGACATCTTCCCCACCCCCGAACACGCTAGCCGAAGATTTATCGGAAAAACGCCGTCCTGGCGGAATCCGACACCAATGTCCCGATTGCGGAAAAAGCTACTCCACCTTCTCCGGTCTTTCCAAACATCGACAATTCCACTGTGCCGCCGGCGAGGGCCCCAAGAAATCCTTCAGCTGTAAATACTGCGAAAAAGTCTACGTTTCCCTCGGTGCACTAAAAATGCACATAAGGACGCACACGCTTCCGTGCAAGTGCACCATCTGCGGTAAAGCGTTCTCGCGACCGTGGCTCCTCCAAGGTCACATCAGGACACACACCGGGGAAAAACCGTTTTCTTGTACTTATTGCAACAGAGCTTTCGCCGACAGATCCAATCTTAGAGCTCACCTTCAGACGCATTCCGATGTGAAAAAGTACTCCTGTCCGACGTGCAGCAAGACTTTTTCTAGAATGTCGTTGCTTACGAAGCACGCGGAAGGCGGTTGCACTGGGGGTTCGGCCATATTACACACCGGGGATAAGATGTACTGATCGCGATGTCAAGTTTTTAGAGCACCTAAATCAAAATTTTTTGATTGTAAATTTTCGTTCCTCGAAACAGTATTCCGTTTTGTAACTTTTTTTTTGCTTTTGCAGTGCCTTTTTGAAGACTGATTATCGTTTAGGTTTCTTTTCGTATTACAATGTCAAATGTACAAATAAAGAACACGGTTGCTATGATGTAAATATTATTTAGGATAAATAAATTTAATATATTTTTGTAAATCGTTCTGTACAATGTTGGGCTTTTAAGGCCACACATTATAATCTAGTCATTGAAAAAATGCTGGAATATATTATTCCTTTTTTATGTTATCTTTACGCCATTGTATAGTGCCTTATTTAGTCTTATTGAATTTTATATATAAAGATTTTTATACTATTTAATAAACGTGTTACTTTTATATAAAACGAGCTTTTATTCCTTCGTGCCATTTAACCATTTACTATAATTATAATATTTACACGAACTTTAACATTGAACTTAAATAATTCACAGGTTATAGGTAAGATAAAAATGATCAAATTATGATTTATTCAAAATGTTCACTACTAAAAAACCTACTTTTTATTTGGATTTTATACAAGATACAATACAATACTATCTTCTTAATAAAACACTGAACATATCGCCAGACAACCCACAGCTTAAAGCCGTGAATCTTTGCCAGCGTTATATAACTTTGTTATATAACGCTGGCAAACATTAACAAAGAATGTATCGAAATTTAGTCCCCAAGGAGGTGAAAATGTGTGTCAAATTTCCACCCCTTAAAAAAATACAAATAGGTCATGAAAATATATATGGAAGTTTCGAAATTTGGTCCCGAAGGACGTAAAAATGTGTAATAAAATTCAACCCCTTAAAAATGGATTTTTAACTTCAAATATGATTTGGGGAAAGTTGGATGGCTCCACGCCTAGTATTAAGAAGAAAATCGCCCAAAATCTCAATAATTTGAATTAGATTAAAGCTTAATTAAAGCGCTAAGTATTCACTCGAGATTTAAATTTTAAAAGAAACATTCGTGATCGAGTTGATTTCTCGGGAAAAGTAAAAATGAATGTCTAAAGTAATTATTTTTATATTCTTAAAACGCGTCAAAAAGTCCCAAATCGAGGCGATGTGCGTCAAAAAATTATCTGTTCTCTACTCTACTCTCTATCTCTACTCTACTCTTTACAATACCTATTTAGAGTAACAAAACTGGTGTGGTAGGTACACTTTTTTTTGAAATAATTATCAAAAGAGCTACTTTCATTTAACGTTCGAGAACGAGCGAGCCAGGTAGATATTTCATTGTCAGCACCTAAAGTGCTCGGGACAACCTGTAATTTAGAAGCACATTTTGCAATTTAAACCGAATAAAGAACACATTGAATTTCTTTTAAGCAAACACACGGTTCGCCGGAAATCTACAGGTCGAATATGGGAGCAGGTTAAACTCATTCAATCCTGATTTCCGGTGTCTCCTCAACACGTGGGCCATCAGATGTTCACCTTCAAAGATGCCCAGCCTCCGTGGATTTCCTGTCGCAGCTCATTTATATGTACAGGTTGATTCGTTATTCCACATTGAATTTATTTTAGCATATCAAGTAAATTACATAATAAATCAGATATTCGATCGTGGACCATGGTTTTATCGTTATATATATATTATTAGTATTTGTTTATGATCGTAGGGTATGTTAATTAATTTTGTTTTAGGGTAAGTCGATCAGTAGAGGTACAGGTAAAGAATACTCTTTATCTATTTCCAAGCTTTCGAACTTTCGAAGCTTTATTTTTGCTTCATCATCAGGGATTAGATTTGAGATTTGACCTTTGTGAAGTGGTATACATCCTACTATATATTACATTACATTTGGTTTTTTTATATCAAGGATAACCATTCCTGTCATTACATTGTCCATTATGTGTTTACTTTGCTACATGCAATTATCTTATTAATATTCCAATTTAACCAACGTTTAGGTCTTTTTTGGGAATAGGATGGTTCGTTATTCCTTAGTCTTTATTGTTTGTGAAATTTGGACCTTTTTTTTGTTGTTACTTTTCTTTGGTTATCACCAAAGAAAAGTAACAACACGGTGATAATGGTGATAACCAAAGAAAAGTAACAACAAAAAAAAGGTCCAAATTTCACAAACAATAAAAACTAAGGAATAACGAACCATCCTATTCCCAAAAAAGACCTAAACGTTGGTTAAATTATAACCAAAGAAAAGTAACAACAAAAAAAAGTCCAAATTTCACAAACAATAAAAACTAAGGAATAACGAACCATCCTATTCCCAAAAAAGACCTAAACGTTGGTTAAATTGGAATATTAATAAGATAATTGCATGTAGCAAAGTAAACACATAATGGACAATGTAATGACAGGAATGGTTATCCTTGATATAAAAAATCCAAATGTAATGTAATATATAGTAGGATGTATACCACTTCACAAAGGTCAAATCTCAAATCTAATCCCTGATGATGAAGCAAAAATAAAGCTTCGAAAGCTTGGAAATAGATAAAGAGTATTCTTTACCTGTACCTCTACTGATCGACTTACCCTAAAACAAAATTAAAAAATTATATATCGATATTTTCGTTTCGACGTTCGATATTCTTGTATCGATACTTTTCTTCCGATGTATCGACGGTATCGATATATTTATTCGATGTATCGATTGGTGAAGTAAGTTCAAAAAATCTTACTTTTTCGGCGGTTAAAATTTACTTAGGAACTAGCTGATATGTTACCCAATACCATTCACTGTTTCATGGCCACTGCTTTATTTAATTTGTTTAAATAAATCGATTTTTTAAATAACCCAGTTTCTCTTTGAAGATGACATCTTGGCTGTCGAAACGCGTTAGAGCAACCTTTGTTGTGTTTTTTAATCTTTCTTGGTTTCAGGGAACAAGATTTGTATTTCATTTTTTAAAGATAACCAAAGACCAGTCCGTTCCACCAAAAAAATGTCTGTCCTTGTAAATGTGGCCTTTTTCTAAAATCTCTACTTTTTTCAAAGTTTCGACTTTTAGAATTTCGTCTCTTCAACGTTTCGACTTTTCCAAAAATTTTAATTTTTCCAAAATTTTGTCTATTTTGAACATTTCTACTTCACTGGAAATTGAGATTTTTTGTAACTTCATTCAATTTATCGAATAGTTCACCTTTTTAAAAATTTGAAATGTCAAGTTTTTTTAGTAAATTTTTTTATACTTCCGATTTTATTTCCAAAATTTGAATTGCTTATGAAAATTTCAACTTTTTCAAAACTTTCGCTTTCAAATTTTTTTTCGCACGATTTTCAACTATCCACAATTTCGTTTTTTTTTTTCAAAATTTTGTTTGTTTAAAAATTTCGACTTTTACAATAATTTCGACTATTTTTTAAAAGTCTCTCCCTTTCGAAAATTCTAGTTTTCTTGGAAACCTTGAAACCGAAGATTGTTAAAAATGTCCATTTGTGTTGTATTTTGTATTTGTATTGTATGTTTTCAAGATTTCGATTTTATTTTAAAATTAGGACTTTTGTCTGATAATTTCGACTTTTTGCCAAAATTTGGGTATTTTAAACACAAAATTTCAACTTTTTTTTAAATCTCTCTCGTTTAAAAAAATTGTGCACTTTTATTTTTGCTTTTAAAAATGTAGATTTCATTTTCAAAAATGTTGACACCTTTTAAAAACCATGACTTTTTGAAAATTTCGACGTTTTTTCAAAATTTTCACTCCGAAATTCTTACTTTTTTAAAATTAAACCTCTTTTTTCAAACTTTTTTGAAAGCTTTGAAATATTTTTGAAAATTTTGGCTTTATTCGAAAATTTCAAGTTGTTTAAATCGCGACATTTTAGGCGATTGAAACAACTCGAAATTTTCGAATAAAGTCGAAATTTTCACAAAAAAGTCAAAGCTTTTAAAAAAGTTTGGAAAAAGAGGTTTAATTTTAAAAAAGTAAGAATTTTCGGAATGAACATTTTCTTAAAATGTCGACTTTTTTTGATAATTAAAACTATTTTGCAACATTTCAATTTTTCTTGATACTTTCGCTGCTTTTTAAACTTTTCGATTTTTTTAAAATAAACTTCCACTTATAGTGTCGACCTTTTGCAGCTTTTTTTTTAAATTGACTTTTTTGAAAATTTCGACACTTTTTCTAAATTCCAATCTTTTGAAAATATATACTCAATCAAAAATTTTAACTCTAAAAAAACGACATTTTTTAAAAAATTTTAACTAACCAAAATTTCCTGTTTCTCAACCTTTTTACCTTTCTTCAATATTTAGACTCTTCGAAAATCTCGACTTTTTTTAAAAATTTAACTAAAAATGTTTCGTTTTTAAAACTACATTTTCGTAAAATTTTGATTATTTTTGAAATTTGGATTATTTTTCAAAATTTCAACTTTTCTAAAAGTTTTTTTGAAATGTTCTTGATTTTATCAAAATCCTTGAATTTTTTGAAAATTTCGACATTTTTTCAAAATTCCAATCTCTTGAAAATATATATTCAATCAAAAATTTTAACTCTGTAAAAAAGCGGCATTTATCTTTTTTTCTAATTTTAACCAACCAAAATTTTCTGTTTCTCAACATTTTTACCTATCTTCAATATTTAGACTCTTCAAAAATTTCGACTTTTCTTAAAAATTTAACTGAAAATGTTTCATTTTTTAAAACTCTACATTTATTCAAAATTTTGATTATTTTTGAAATTCGGATTATTTTTGAAATTTCAACTTTTCTAAAAGTTACTTTGACATTTTTTTGATTTCATCAAAATCTTGAATTTTGTTGAAAATTTCGAATTTTTTCAAATTCCAATCTTTGAAAATATATATTCAATCAAAATTTTTAACTCTGTTAAAAATAGCGACATTTATCTTTTTTTCTAATTTAACAACCAAAATTTATTTTCTCAAAATTTTTACTTTCTTTAATATTTGACTCTTCGAAATTCGATTTTCTTAAAAATTGACGAAAAATTTTTAAAACTCTACATTTTTTAAAATTTTGATTATTTTTGAAATTCGGATTATTTTTGAATTTACTTTTCTAAAAGTTTCTTTGACATTTTTTTGATTTTATCAAATCCTTGAATTTTTGAAAACGAATTTTTAAATTTTTTAAATATTTTCAATCATTTTACTCTGAAAAAGCGACATTTATCTTTTTTTCTAATTTTAACCAACCAAAATATTCTGTTTTTCAACATTTTTACCTATCTTCAATATTTAGACTCTTCAAAAATTTCGACTTTTCTTAAAAATTTAACTGAAAATGTTTCATTTTTTAAAACTCTACATTTCTTCAAAATTTTGATTATTTTTGAAATTCGGATTATTTTTGAAATTTCAACTTTTTTAAAAGTTTCTTTGACATTTTTTTGATTTTATCAAAATCCTTGAATTTTTTGAAAATTTCGATATTTTTTCAAAATTTCAATCTTTTGAAAATATATATTCAATCAAAAGTTTTAACTCCTTAAAATAACGACTTTTATCTTTTTTTATAATTTTAAGCAACCAAAATTTTCTGTTTCTCAACATGTTTACCTTTCTTCAATATTTAGACTCTTCAAAAATTTCGACTTTTCTTAAAAATTTAACTGAAAATGTTTCATTTTTTAAAACTACATTTCTTCAAAATTTTGATTATTTTTGAAATTCGGATTATTTTTCGAAATTACAACTTTTCTAAAAATTTCTTGGAAATTTTTTTGTTTTTATCAAAATCCTTAAATTTTTTGAAAATTTCGATATTTTTTCAAAATTTCAATCTTTTGAAAATATGTATTCAATCAAAAATTTTAACTCCTTAAAATAACGACATTTATCTTTTTTTATAATTTTAAGCAACCAAAATTTTCTGTTTCTCAACATTTTTACTTTTCTTCAATATTTAAGCTCTTCGAAAATTTTGGCTTTTCTTAAAAATTTAACAGTAAATAAACAAAAACTCTACATTTCTTCAAAATTTTGATTATTTTTGAAATCCGGATTATTTTTCAAAATTTCAACTTTAGTAATAGTTTTTTTGTAATTTTCTTGATTTTATCAAAATCGTTGAATTTTTTGAAAAGGTCAAATTTAATAGAATATTTTATACATTTTGACATTATTTTTCAAAGGTGTGATTTTTTTTTAATTTTAATTTTCTATGAAAATTTTTAAAATTTTTCGAAATAACATTTTTTAAAATTTTGACTTCTAAAAATTTTCACTTTCTTTAAAATTTTACTTTAATCTGAACATATCGATTATTTTTAAATCGACTCTTGTTAAAATTTTGGTTTATTTTCCAAAAATTTTGTTGCGTTTTCAAGTTTTTTATTTATTTTAAAAATTTGAACTTTTTTCAAAATGTTGATTTTTTTTAAAAACATTTAGCTTTTTTTGAAAATGTAAACTTTTTATTTGTGACTTTTCCCAAAATTTTTAATACCTCTCTGAAGATGATAGTTCGACTATCGAAACGAGTTAGAGCAACCATCGTTGTGTTTTTTAATTTTTCTCGGTTTTAGGAGACAAGATTTGTGGTTCAAATTTTAAAGTTTCAAATAACGACTTCTTTTCGGAATTTGGACTTGCCAGAAATTTGGGTATTTAGGAGGTTTCACTGAAAATTCTTCATTTCTCGACATTTCTTCATAATTTCGAATATTTTTTAAATTTTAGACTATTTCTTAAGAGTTAAAGTTTTTTCTGGAAAATTTGGCCATTTTTTAAAATGTTAGGTTTTTATTAAATCCTTAACTTTTTTTGGAAGTTTTAACTTTCGATATTCCAAAAAATCAAAACATTAAGAAATGGTCAAAAAACTGAAAAAAAAAGTGATTTTCGAAAGTCAAAATTTTCAAAAAAACAGAATTATCAAAAATATTCGAAATTATAAAATGTTTCAAAAAATATTTTGAAAAAGTTTCAGATTTTCGAAAAAGTCATTTGGAAAAATAAATAAATTTTAAGAAAAAATTCGAAATTTTGTAAAAGGCATTTTAAAAAAAAATTAAAATTTTGGAAAAAAGTACTAAAATTTGAAAACAGGTCAAAATTTTAAAAAATTTCGAAATTTTAATATAAACATTTAAAATTTTGAAAAAATCAGGATTTCCAAAGAAATTCTAAACTTTAAAAAAAGTCTTTATATAACTTTTTATAAAATTTTAGATTAAGCTTCCAATTTTTTCGAAAATATCGAGTTTTTTGAAAAGTTTAAATTTTCGTTTCTATTAAACTAAAAAAAAAACGATTTTATTTCAAAATTAGGATCTCTTTTCCCAGGATTTACACTATTTTTGACTTTTTCTTAATTTTCAATGGTTTTCAAAATTTTTATTTTTTCAATTGACGACGTAGATTTTTCAAAGGTTCAAACTTTTGAAAAATTTCGACCTTTTTTGAAAATTTTTGAAATTTCAATTTTTAAATTTTTTCAAAAATTTCAACATTTCAAAATTTTCCATTTTCAAATGTCCATTGTTATTAAAATTTCGAATTTTTTAAAATTTTTCAGACTTTAAAAATGCTACTTTTTTTCAAAATTTTCTAGAAATGTACTTTTTGTAATATTTAACTTCTTCTTCTTTTTCAAACTTCGACTGTTCTAAACATTACCAACTCTTTTGGAAATTTCTTCTTTTTTTGAAAATTTCTCTTCTTTTAGAATTTCGACTTTTTTCAAATTTCGAAAGCAACTATTGTTGTGTTTTTTAATCTTTCTTGGTTTCCGAGGACAAGATTTGTATATCAATGTTTAAGGATTATCAAGGACCAGTTAATTTCACCACAATTTCGACTTTATCAGATTTCGACTTTTTCTGAAAATTTAGATTTTTTTTGGAAATTTTGACTCTTGAAATGTACTTTTTGTAATATTTGACTTCTTCTTCTTTTTTTAAATTCGACTTTTCTAAACATTACTAACTTTTTTGGATATTTCGTCTTTTTTCGAAAATTTCTGCTCTTTTAGAATTTCGACTTTTTCAAATTTCGAAAGCAACTGTTGTTGTGTTTTTTAATCTTTCTTCGTTTCAGAGGACAAGATTTGTATATTAATGTTTGAAGATGAAGATAGCCAAGACCAGTCCATTCCACCAAAATTTCGACTTTATCAAATTTCGACTTTTTCTGAAAATTAAGATTTTTTTTTTTTAATTTCGACTCTTGAAATGTACTTTTTATAATATTTGACTTCTTTTACTTTTTTAAATTTTGACGTTACTAAACATTACCAAAGTTTTTGGAAATTTCGTCTTTTTTCGAAAATTTCTCCTCTTTTCGAATTTTGACTTTTTGCAAATTTCGAAAGCAACCGTTGTTGTGTTTTTTAATTTTCTTGGTTTCAGAGGACAAGATTTGTGTATCAATGTTTGAAGATAACCAAGGACTAGTCCATTCCATCAAAATTTTGACCTTATCAGATTTCGACTTTTTCCGAAAATTTAGATTTTTGTTGTTGGAAATTTTGACTCTTGAAATGTACTTTTTGTAATATTTGACTTCTTTTACTTTTTCTTCGACTGTTTTAAGCATTACCAACAGTTTTGAAAATTTCGTCTTTTTTCGAAAATTTCTCGTCTTTGAGAATTTTGACTTTTTTCAAATTTCGAAAGCAACTGTTGTTGTGGTTATTAACTTTTCTTGGTTTCAGAGGACAAGATTTCTATATCAATGTTTGAAAATAACCAAGGACCAATCCATTCCACCAAAATTTCGACTTCATCCTATTTCGACTTTTTCTGAAAAGTAAGATTTTTTTTTGAAAATGTCGACATCAAAATTTAAACTTTTTTCAAAATTTAGATTTTTCAAAATTTTGGTTTTACATCAAATTTAGACTTAAATTAAAAATTTTAACTTCTATTATTGATGAGAACTGAAATATTTGACTCGCAAAAAAAGCTTCAAGTTTAAACTCGTATTTTGAAATTTTCATTTTAAGTTGAAGTCCATTTTTTTAATTACAGTGGACATTTTAATAAAAGTGGTGAAAAATTCTAGAAAAAAGACCTAATTGCTATTACTTTTTATCTCAAATTTTGAAGAAAAAAGTTCAAATTTTTGTTTTAAAGTCGAGATCTTAGGAAAAAGGTGTAAGAAATTTCCAATTTTCATAAGAAGTTTGTAAAAAATCAATCTCAATCAAGCAATTTCAATGTGAACTCTTAACAGTTCGATAAAAAAATACGAGTATGAGTTGAAACCAAAAGCTTCGGAGAAAAAAACAAATTAAACATTTGTGTTTGAAAAAAGTAAAAATAAAATGACTTTTTAAACAGTATTTAAAAAACAACTGAAAATAATCCTGACACTTTCTAAAGTCGAAATTATTAAAAAAAAAGTAGGAATTGTAAAAAAATTAAAATTTCAGATTAAACAATACAAATTGGAAGTTTTAATTAGAAATTTTTTGAAAGATGGTACGGTTGTCTTCAAAGGTTTAATCCTATTTTGGCTTTAAGCTGTAATATTAGAATATTCTACTTTTTTCTTGAAATTTTGACCTTGAAATTAGAAATAATAAATTTAATCGAAATTTTTGAAAAAAAAATTAAAACCTCGATTTTAACGTCAACATTTTGCAAATATAAAAAACAAAATGTACTCGAAACAGTTTCAGAAAAGTACTGACTTTCTCTTTTCAGCACTTTTCATTACTTTTCAGTCCTCGATTGTTTCACTGTGCTGAAACAATCGAGTTTTAAGATGAAAGAGGTTTAGTTAAACTTTGAAACTTCAAATCAGGATTTCGATTAAAAGACAAAATCTTAGGATTACACTTGAAACGATGAGAAAACAATTTAAATAGAGACAAAATTTTGAGTTCTAAGCGCAAAACGTTTCGAAAAATTAATTATTGTTGGAATATTGAGAAGAAAATTGAAGAAAGTTAAAAAAACAGTGGGTCACGAAGGGGAGGGAGGCTAAAAATAACTTGTCCATGACAAAAAAAAAAAACTTCAGACATACTGATGTATATCTGTGGTGTATGTTTTTACTATACATACAGCACTCAACAGATTGAAGCAAATTCCTGTAAGAAAGCGGACATCTTTTCGATAAGAAGAGATCGTATGTCCGTCTTTCAATTTTAGGTCACTATGAACAATAAAATCCACCTACAAGTTGGCGAATTCGTAATAAATAAACACGAGAGGACGGATTAAGCGCATAATTCAAAGACTGAGGTCGAAAGGTTGCCAACGAACGCCGCCAGTCGTAAAGTGGTGCTTTAATGCGGCACCGGTTGTAAATAAATCCAATGATCCCGTATGGAGCGTTTCTTTTCTTTGTCCGTGACATCCAAATGGGAAATGGATAGGAAAACAAGTCAAATTAGAGACGGACGACCAATAATTGACAAAATTAATAACCGCGTGTGTACGTAAAACTATTGATTTTTCCTTTCGTTTTGACAAAAAATATACAGAAATGTTTAAATTTTTTTCGTCCAAACTTTGACGTCCCTTTTTCCCTCCTAGGGGTCGTGTGTTTCAAGTATCTGGTTAATTATTTATAGAGAAAAAAGGGGGGTATACCATGACCCCGTTACACCGGATATTCTTTAAAATTTTTGGTTACCAAATGATTTCTTAATTTTTTTGTATGTCAACTGTGATACTCATTTTTGCCCCTTTTGGAACTGAAACCTTAAAATTGACCAAATAGGTCTACCTTGCATAGATCACTTGGACGAAATTTTGGATTATAAAACGCATTAATAACCTTCCTCCAGACTAATTTTGAAACTTAAATTCACCCCCTTAGGAACTGATTTGGTAAAATCGACCAAATACGTAAGTAATTATTTCTTTTTTACATAAAATTTTGGGTTACAAAATTAACGTCGCTTCACTCTAATTTTGAAACTCTATTTCACCCTCTTAGAGGACAAATTTCCAAAAATTTCTCCATATTGATACCTGCACCTTAAAAAGAACCTATTGTCCAAATTTCGTGTTACTGACTTCAGTAATGATTAGGTTTTTCAGTAGATCAGGAGTTTTCTTTCTACTTCAGTATAGATATAAAACGAAACCTCATAGAAGGTCGAAATTCAACTCAGCTGGGAGGTCAAACTCACCACTCATTCTCTTGGTATTAACAATGGATAGTTATGCAACAATTTTTTTTTGACAAACCTGTTTTGGTTATCGAATCTGTTATCTATTGTATCAATATTACCAGAGTAAATTATGTCAGAGATCTTGATAAACTTTCGATGTTTTTCAGGTGTTCCCAACTTTGTAAGACTCTGCGGGGTGATTTGAAATGTTAATTCGCCTTGGAGGGTTTCTTTATGGCAATTCAGGAACCATTTTCGTACAACTTCAATTCGCATTGTGCGAAGTCAGGAAGTGTAAAAATAATGCGCGGAACTTCCGCAGATGTTCAAGAGTAACACGATATTTTCACCTGATTACACAGAAGGCAAAAACGCAAAGTTTTTCAAACTCAAATGCAAATTAGGAACCTCTCTGGAAAAAAAAAGTTAAATCGCATCAGGCGTGGAGTCGTCGTCAATAAAATGTGATTTACTTTTATTAGTTGGTTGTAAGTACGTACATATAAAATGATAGCGTGATGAGCATCCATAGTGGCTGCTTGTTTTGCTGTTTTCATGAAACTTTAAAGGAAATTTGCACTTGGCACGCAACGGCGAAGGTGCAAAAGTGATACCGCATAAATCAATTAATGGAAGAGCATTTCTGAATCGATTGCTTGGATTACACCTACAATTTGATATGCCGATCACGCGTTAAATATGAGCGCTATTAAATAAATGTTGGATGTGACTGGTAATTTAAGTAACAATGGAAGTAAGGTGTGCTTAACTGCGATACAACCCTAAATATGTGTTAGTTGATTAGCGGTGCCAATTACATTTTATGCGAACTAATTAAAAATGCCTTGACATTATTATTTCCTAGTTTTAAGTTTTCACTTCTACCGGCAGTCTCCATGAGTGTTTATTTTTTTTTAGAAGTTCTAAATTTGAATGAGTAGAGATCGTAAAGAAGTAAAATCCCAAGAAATTTGCAGTCTTATTTCTTTGATCGCTAAACATACTTTATGAAATGCAGGTGGTCAGGTTCAGCTTTTTTAACTCTCGAACGAGACTAAATTCTATTAAAGCATATTAAAGAATGTCGTAATTACGGATAAGAAGCGTTTTAAGCACATTATTATATATAAAACGGTTCGGTCACTGTATAATTCAAAATAAACCGATTATTCTCCGTCGTGCTTTAGCTAAGTTAAAATTACTTACACTCATAGTGATGGGACATAATTTCAAGTAGAAGGAAAAACATGGTTTGTTATAATTTATCTAATTGTTTTTTCATAATTCTGTCTTAGCCCAGCTTAAAAACTGAACAACATGAAGATACAATTATGTTGGAGAAAGAAAATATTACTGATGAGCTTTCGTTTTTCATTGAAAATTTGACCACCAAAATTACTAAGATGGATCGATTGTGTCAGAATACGTAAGATCATGATGGCGAAATGGTGTTAAGCTTCAAATGAAGCTTATGATTAGTTTAAAAGGTCTCTACATAACCATTCGATAAGTTACTGCTTAGAAAAGTGTACCATATGAAAACAAAGTTATAGTGGAAGAAGATATTACTGATAAACTTTTGTTTTCCATTAAAATGATGACGACCAAATGGTTACTAACAAATATGTCAATCACCAAATGATTATTAAGATGGATCGATTGTTCCGATTACGTAATATTATGAGGGCAATAAGCTATTTAGGTTCAAATGAAGTTTCTTATTAGTTTCTAGGGTTTCTAGCATAACTTTTCGATAAGGAACAGCTTAGAAAAATATCCCAAATGAAAACAAAATTATAGTGGAAAAAGAATATATTACTGATCAATCTTCGTTTCTCATTGAAATTTTAACCACCAAGTGATTATTACATAACATTATGATAGCGATTCAGTTTCAAAGGAAGCAGCTTGTTCACTTCAAGAGTCTCTATCATAACCATTAAGGTACAGCTGATATAAAGGTAAATTATAATGGAAAAAGAAAATATTACTGATGAACTTTTGTTTTTCATTGAAATTTTGACCATCAAATGATTATATGTTCAAATGTACCGACGAAGACAAAATTATAGTGAAATGAGAAAAATTACTGATGAACTCTCGTTTTTCTTTGAAATTTTGACTATAAAATGATTATAAAATGGATCGATTGTGTTCGAATATGTAACATTTGTTGAGAAGATTCATTAATCTTGAAAAATAGATTTAGTTTTAGCGCCATCTGTTAGATACTTTTGAAAATAAAAATGTAGAATCTATGATATAATCAATAAGTGACGTAGTAGACTCATGTTCATGTAATGAATTAATCTTTTGTTTGTTCTTGGTGGCAAATAAATTATTTTCAATAAGAACAACCTGTCTTCATTATCTCCAACAGGTTATAGGTCTAGCACAATAGAGTTGTTCCTTAGAGAAATAAGCAATAAAGCAGTGGAAATGTCGATGAATTTTCTAAGAAGTGTGCCAAAGCTTGGTGGCAGGGAAAATTATTATGAATGGTGTTTTGCTGTAGAAAATTCCCTCGTTCTAGAAGGGCAACGGGCATGTACTTTGGGAATCGAGAAGGACGAAACAAAAATAGCTCAAGCCCGATCGAAGAAAATTTTGACAATTGATCCGAGTCTTTTTGTGCATATAGAAGGTACCAAGAATGCAAAGGAGTTGTGGGATAAATTGAAATCGTTATTTGACGACAGTAAATTTACCAGAAAAATAACCTTGCTAAGATCATTAATAAGTATTTGACGAGAGAAATATACTTCTATGGACGAATATGTGACTAAAATCATGGAGACAACTAGCAAGTTAAAGAATACTGGTTTTTTGCGATAGATGATGGTTGGATTGGAAACCTACTTTTGGTCGGATTACCAGAGAAATATGAGCCTATGATTATGGCCATAGAACATTCAGGTATGAACATAACAACTGATAAAATTAAGACTAAGCTCTTAGATATGGAGTGTGATACCAATGGAGGAGGAGCTTTTTCTGTTAAAGTCAGAGGCGAAGTAGATTCCACAAACAAAAAGAAAAAGCATCTTACTTGTTTTCGGTGTCATTCTAAAGGGCATTTTGCATATCAGTGTCCTGAGAAAAAGATAAAAAAATATATAAAAAAGATAAGGATAACAAGAAAGAAAACAAAAATGGACAGAAAAAAAATTCTTGGAGAAAACAAAACAACATGTACGCAGTGCTGCATTTACGAGTGGCAAGTTTAACAAACAGGATTGGTATGTTGATTCTAAGGCAACTGCTCATACAACCCCCAATAAGGATTGGCTGTTGGATGTGAAATCGAAAACGGCTGACATGCCAGACATCATAGTTGCCAACAATAATACAGCATCAGTGGAATGTTTTGGCGATGTTGAAATAAAAACCAAAGTGGAAAATAACCTTTTTGAGATTTGTGTCAAAAATGTACTTTGTGTACCACAGATAACAACACACTTGTTGTCAGTCAGTGAGTTGATTAAAAATGGCAACACAGTCGATTTTGATTATATGGGATGCAAAATACACAACAAGGAAAACATGTTAATTGGGGAAGCGACTCTCACCAATAAGGTCTACAAACTAAACACAGGAACGTGGCAACCATGCTTTTGAACTGAAAAATCGAAGGTAACTGGGGAAATGTAGCATCGCAGGTTTGGTCACTTGAATAGCGCAAACTTGTTAAAAATGAGAAATGGGGCTGTGATAGGCTTAGATTTTCCTGAAGATCTGGAAGTAAACAAACACAACTGCATAGTGTGCAATGAAGGCAAACAAACACGATAACCTTTTCCGAAGAAGAGATCAAGATCGAAGGATCTATTATACCTGATTTATGTAGATTTGTGTGGACCGATAGAAGTGAAATCTCTCGCAGGAGCCAAATATTTTTTGCTGTTTGAAGACAACTACAGTAAAATGTATGTTTGTATATATTTGTCATAAGAAAAATGAGGTCTTGAAATTCTTTAATGAATTTAAATCTATGGCAGAGAATCAAACAGGAAGAAAGATAAAAGTGGTCAAATCAGACAATGGAGGCAAGTTTTGTGGGTTGGAAATTGAAAATATGTTCAAGAGATTTGGAATTATTCATCAAACCATAAATAGTTATACACCAGAGCAAAATGGCAATGATGAGCGCATGAATAAGATATTCGTGGAAAAGGCAAGATGTCTGTTGTTTGATGTAGGACTGAAAAAGCAACTTTGGGCAGAAGCGGTAAACACTGCGGTAATTTAAGAAATAGAAGTGTTGTTTCTGGATTAGGAGAAAAGACACCTTAGAAAGGGTGGTCGAGACGAACTCCTGATGTAAGTCATATTAGGATTTTTGGTAGTACTGCGATGGTGCACATACCAAAACAGAAAAGATTGAAATGGGACAAGAAATCCAACAAAATGGTACTTGTGGGATTTAGTGACACTACTAAAGGCTTTATGACCCAAAGAAAAATGATGTGATAGTGTCAGGTGATGTCACTATTATAGAAGAAAAGAAAAAGGGTAAGGAAGTGGTGATTAATCTAGACAGAATCCAAAATAGAGAAAATGAATCTTAGATAGAAAGATTTAGTTTCAGTGGGGGAAAGCAAGAAAATAAAAGAAAATTTTTTGGATAGTGGAAGTGAAACAGAGAATGATCAAGATGAAGACAGTGATGAGACTATAATCCTGGTCCAAACGTTATGAATCAGAATGTTGCTTCAGAGCAAAATCTGAGACAGTCGAGCAGAATTCCTAAACCCAAACTCTATGATGACTATGTATCATATTTTTGCATGACAGATTTTGAAAATCCAAAAAGTGTAGAGGAAGCTTTATCTGATGCAGAGAGTTGGAGAAGAGCCATGCAAAAAGAATTGGAGTTGTTTGAGGAGAACCAGGCTTGGAAGTTGAAGGAATTGCCGAAAGATGCCAAATTAGTGGACAACAAGTGAGTATTTAAGAAAAAATTAAATAGTGAAAATGAAGTGGTCTACCGTGCACGACTAGTCGCAAGAGGCTTTAGGCAAGAATATTGTAACGCAATGTAAATAGATGAAATAGGATTTAGAATAGAATTGTAGAATTTAGTAAATAAAAAAAAAAGTTTCTAGAAGGTTCTGATAAGGGGAAAGCGGCCGCGATAACGAAACAAACGGCAGATAAGCGTTCCAGAAATTTCGGCATTCGATAAGCCTTATCTGCCGAAAATTCTGGAAGCCGCGGGCCGAAACTATAAAAAGGCGGTCAGCTTTCCCTCGAGTCAGTCAGTTAGAAGCAAGTGCAATAAGTTGGTTAGCAATTAGTAAATAATTAGTGAGTTACTGTTCAGTTGAAGTGTGCCGAGTTAATTCAGTAATAAAGTGGGTATAATCTATCACGTTTATCAATTCGAACCGATAACGCACGTAACAATATGGTATTAATTATGAGGAAACTTTTGCACCAGTTGTGCGGCATTCGACCTTGAGACTTTTAATTGCGTTATCAATTAAGATGAACCTGGACATTAAGCATTTAGACGTTGAGACAGCTTTCTTAAACGGGTATCTAAAGGAACAAATATTTATGAAAATACCTGAGGGGTATATAGATAACGCTTCTTGCTGTAATAAGGTTTTAAAGTTAAACAATGCTATTTATGGACTTAAACAGTCATCATGAACCTGGAATGAAAGAGTCAATAATGTGTTATCTAGCTATAAGAAATCAAATTTGGAACCAAGTTTGTTTACTAAAAGAAATGTAGATGATTCTTTAGTAATCATAGCACTTTATGTTGATAACTTTTTTATTTTTTCAAATTCTGGATGTGAAGTTAGTTTCTTAAAAAGTAAATTAGGAGAAAAATTTAAGATTAAGGAGTTAGTTGAAGCTAGACAAATCTTAGGTATATAAATCCAAATTGATAAAGAAAATCAGATGATTTCTTTAAGTCAGGAGAAATATATTGATGAATTGCTAAGTCGTTTTAAGATGACAGATTGTAAACCTGTTAAAACGCCGTTAGAAACAAAATTGAAACTTGAAAACGCAAAAAGAAATGTGTCTGATATTCCTTATCAAGAACTTGCAGGTAGCTTAATGTATTTGGCAGTACTTACGAGGCCCGATATCGCTTTTGGGGTGAGTTTTTTGGGCCAATTTAATACCAGTCATGATGAAACTCATTGGAGTTATGCCAAAAGGATATTACGCTATGTTAAGGGTAACGAAAGTTATTGTCTAAGATTTTCAAATGAAAACACAGAACTTGTCGGATATGTTGATGCCGATTGGGGTAGTAATTTATCAGATAGAAAATCATAAGCTGGTTTGTAAAATTTGTGGTTCTGTGATTTCCTTTGTTAGTGTTAAGCAAAAGACAGTTGCACTGTCTAGTACAGAGGCAGAATACATGGCGTTGTCTGAAGCAGCTAAAGAGGCTGCATATTTACCGAATCTAATTTGTGAACTAACGAGAGAAATGCAACCTATTCCTCTTTTTAATGATAATCAAAGTGCGTTGAATTTGTCATCAAATCCTGTTTAGGATATAAATGTTCTAAGCACATAGATGTGCGACATCATTTTGTTCGAGAAGCAATTACAAATGGTCTTATTAAAGTCAATTATATGCCAACCAATGAAATGCCTGCTGATGTACTATCCAAAAGTTTGGGTAATGAAAAGCATTATAAATTTTTAAATGTTTTGGGTATTTTTCAAGATTACTGAGTGGGGGTGTTGAGAAGATTCATTAATCTTCAAAAATAGATTTAGTTTTAGCGCCATCTGTTGGATACTTTTGAAAATAAAAATGTTGAGTCTATGATATAACCAATAAGTGATGTAGCAGACTCATGTTCATGTAACGAATTAATCTTTTGTTTGTTCTTGGTGGCAACTAAATTATTCTAAATGAAAACAACATGCCTTCATTACCTCCAACAAGATTATGGTGGCGGTATGCTGTTTAGTTTTAAATGAAGCTTCTGGTTAGTTTCAAGGTTTTCTAGCATAACCATTCAATACAGTACAGCTTAGAAAAATGTACCATGTGAAGACAAAATTGTAGTGGAAAAAGAAAATATTAGTGATGAAATTCGTTGAAAATCGTTGAAATTTTGACCACCAAATGATTATTTGTCCGAATAAACCAGATGAAGACGAAATTATAGTGGAAAAAGAAAATATTACTGATGAACTTTCGTTTCTCATTGAAATTTTGACCATCAGTGATTATCAAGATGAATTGATTCGGTTCGATAGGAAAGATGATGGTGACCAAATGAAGCTTCTGATTAGTTTCTACTAGTTTCACGTGGTCTCTAGCATAACCAATCGATAAGGTACAGTTTGGAAAAATGTACCACTTGAAGACAATATTATAGTGGAAAAAGAAACTATTATTGATGAACTTTTGTTTTTCGTTGAAATTTTTACCACCAAATGATTATTTGTCTGAATGTACTAGATGAAGACAAAATTATAGTGGAAAAAGAAAATATTACTGATGAACTTTAATTTTTTAATGAAATTTTGACCATCAAAAGCATCGGTGCGTATTAAGAATCATTGGTTTTGATTGACTGCAAAAGATTACGACGAAGACACCCTATTTAATTTCAGACGAAGAGCCCGCTCACGTCTTAGTAGCATATTCAATCGATTAGATGCAACTTTCCAAATATGAAGATTTTAGTTTCTCACTGAAATTTTAATGTCCAAGGGCACCTGTGAGTATTTAAGGTGGACAGACTTAACTAAATACACAAAATCTTGACTGGTTTATTCATAACGGATTATATACTGAAGCGCTCTACGTTGTCTAGCCAAATACTGATTGGTCCTCCTAAAAATTATTTTTCATGATTTTGATGTGCACTTGCATCTTCTCAGCCCTAGTTCTCCTTATTGAGCCACTGAATAAAATATTAAAATTCAAACTTGGTTATTCTGGAACCGGTGACACATAAAATAATGCTCTACTGCATCTACTGGGAGATTTTCTTTTGTATTTGTTAGCTTAAACTAGCAACATAAAGCAAGAGGATGGCAATTTCCTTTTGCGTCTTTATGGTATACTTGTATTTTATTTAGTCTGCAACAAACAGATGTTACTAAAATACGAACTCAAGGTAAATGTACAGCAGCGTAAGTACATTAAACAGCGTTGTACAAAGATGGTAAAATGCAAAACAATCCGTATTCTTCCCAAGAACGAAAATGGCGACGAAACGACGTTTCTAATAAACATTAAACTAAACCTTAATAAGAACGGTGAATTAAAAATCTTGCAATTCTTTTCCCGGTTCATTCATTACGCCAACCTGTTTGAAAACGTCGACAAGGTCGACGTTCTACACCTGTCGCTTCAATTAAAAATAATCACAGATACCATAGGCTACTTTTGCTTTCGTTTCGTGGCAATTTGTGATCCTGCCACCCACTAATTTAGGGACCGAAGGAATGCCTACACGAGCCGGGCCAAAAAATGAGAGAAATAAAAGGACTAATCGCCATATGGTGGGTAGCAGGTTGTCCGCATCGCGAGAGATACCATACCGTGCCAAGAATCAGCATCAGCACCAGCACACAGACGAGATGGTTGTGGGTGGATTTTATAAATAAACCGCTGGATCTTTCCGAGAATCGCGATTTAACGCCGCGTCGGGAGAACAGGTACATGTGCTCGGAGAGAATTTCAATCTAAAAATAACCGCTAGTCCATAGCTTTACAAGAACCTGGGAAATGTGAAATTAATAGGGTTTATTCCAGTACTTCATTGCTTACTAGATGACCCCCGCGACTTTCTCGGCACAAGATCCAATAACGTCATATTGCCAAATAAAACATTTTTTTTTAATTTTGCCGTTTTTCTCATACTTTGTTTTTCCTCATAGTTTCTAGATTTTTTCTAAATACATAGGCAACTTTTTAAAAATTTATTTTCGTTTCTCAAGATTCGCCTCCTCGAATTTCGATTTTTATCCCAAAATTCGACCTTTTATGTTTATAAAAAGAGGCGAATCTTGAGAAACGAAAAATAAATTTTTAAAAATTTGCACATTTAGACTTTTTTTCAAAATTTGTCTTTTTATGGAAATTTCAACATATTTTCTTTCTCGGAATGTGTTTATGTTTATAAAAGGTCGAATTTTGGGATAAAAATCGAAATTTCGAGGAGGCGAATCTTAAGAAACGAAAAATAAATTTTTAAAACTCTGCACGCGACTTTTTTTCAAAATTCGTCTTTTCATGGAAATTTTAACATATTTCCTTTCTCGGAATGTCATCTTTGGTGTCAAAATTTAACTTCTTAATATTCACTTTTTCTAAGAAATCTCAATTTCAACCATTTTTCTCGAAATTTAGAGTTTAGTCCCAAAATTTGTCTTTTTTTTTCCGAAATTTGATCTTTTTTTGGGCTTTTTTGCCCAAATCATGTTCTCGAAACTTTTGCTACTTTCCTCAAAATTTGATTTTTTTTGTATTTTTCCAAATTTTGATTTATTCTCAGAATTCGTCTTTTTTCGAAATGCCGACTTTATTTCCGAAATTTCTGAAAATTTGTCTTCCTCTTAGATATTTCGTGTTTTTATCATCCTTTGTTTTTTCAAAATTTTTTCCTTCTTCTTCCTCTTCTTCCTCCTCTTCCTCATCTTCTTCCCCTTCTGCTCACTCTTCTTCTTTCTCATGGTTCTCTTGTTCTTACTTCTCTTCTTCTTTCTCTTCTTTTCCTCTTCTCCTTTAACTTCCTCTTTCTCTTTATCTTTTTCTTCATCTCCTCTTTTCTTTTCTTTTTCCTCGTATTCTTCCCTTTCTTCTTTCTCCTTTTCTTTCTCTTCTTTCTTGTCTTCTTCTTCCTCTTCTCCTCTTTTTCTTCTTCCTATTCTTTTTATTCGTCTTCTTTTTCTCTTTTTCTCTTTTTCTTCTTCCGCTTTTTCCTCTTCTTTCTCGTCTTCCTCGTCTTCGTCCCCTTCTTTTTTCTCTTTTTCTTCCTTTTCTTTTACCTCTTCCTCCCCTTCTTTATTCTCTTCTTGTGCCTCTTCTTCCTCTTCTACTTTCGCTTCTTTCTCTTCTTTCCAATTCTTTTTCCCTTTCTTCTTCTATCTCTTCTTCTTACTCTTATTTTTCCTTATCTTTCCTTCTTCTTATTTCACTTCTTCTTTCTCTTCTTTTTACTCTTCTTCTTTGCCTGCCTCTTTTTTTCTCTTATTCTTCCCTTTCTTCTTTATCTTCTTCTTTCTCTTCTTTCTTCTGTTCTTATTTCTCTTCTTCCTCTTTTTCTTTCCTTTCTTCTTCTTCCCCTTCTGCTCACTCTTCTTCTTTCTCGTGGTTCACTTCCTCTTACTTTTCTTCTTCTTCCTCTTCTTTTTCCTCTTCTCCTTTACTTTCCTCTTTCTCTTTTTCTTCATCTTCTCTTTTCTCTTCTTTTTCCTCGTATTCATCCCCTTCTTCTTTCTCCTTTTCTTTCTCTTCTTCCTTCTTTTCTTCTTCCTCTTCTCCCCTTTTTCTTCTTTCTATTCTTTTCATTCGTCTTCTTTTCTCTTCTTCTTCCTCTTTTTCCTCTTCTTTCTCCCCTTCCTCGTCTTCGTCCCCTTCTTTTTTCTCTTTTTGCGCCTTTTCTTCCTCTTTTTCTTTCTCTTCGTCCTCTTCTTTCCAATTCTTCTTCCCTTTCTTCTTCCTCTTCTTCTAACTCTTCTTTTTCCTTATATTTTCCTTCTTCTTATTTAACTTCTTCTTTCTCTTCTTTCTTCTCTTTTTCTTCCTCTTCCTATTTTTTCATTCGTCTTTTTTTCTTCCTTTTCTTCTTCCCCATTTACCTCTTCTTTTTTCCCTTCTTTTTCTTCTTATTTCTCTTCTTTCTAATCTTCTTCCTCTTCTTTTTTCTCTTATTCTTCTTTTTCCTCTTCCTCTTCCACATCATCTCCCTCTTCCACATCCTCTCCCTCTTTCTCTTCCTCTTCCTCTTCCTCTTCCTCTTCCTCTCCCTCTTCCACATCCTCTCCCTCTTCCTCTTCCTCTTCCTCTTCCTCTTCCTCTTCCTCTTCCTCTTCCTCTTCCTCTTCCTCTTCCTCTTCCTCTTCCTCTTCCTCTTCCTCTTCCTCTTCCTCTTCCTCTTCCCCTTCCTCTTCCTCTTCCTCTTCCTCTTCCTCTTCCTCTTCCTCTTCCTCTTCCTCTTCCTCTTCTCTTCTCTTTCTCTTTCTCTTTCTCTTTCTCTTTCTCTTTCTCTTTCTCTTTCTCTTTCTCTTTCTCTTCCTCTTCCTTTTCCTTTTTCTTTTCCTCTTCCTCTTCCTCTTCCTCTTCCTCTTCCCCTTCCCCTTCCTCTTCCTCTTCCTCTTCCTCTTCCTCTCCCTCTTCCACATCCTCTCCCTCTTCCTCTTCCTCTTCCTCTTCCTCTTCCTCTTCCTCTTCCTCTTCCTCTTTCTCTTTCTCTTTCTCTTTCTCTTTCTCTTTCTCTTTCTCTTTCTCTTTCTCTTTCTCTTTCTCTTTCTCTTTCTCTTTCTCTTTCTCTTTCTCTTTCTCTTTCTCTTTCTCTTTCTCTTTCTCTTTCTCTTTCTCTTTCTCTTTCTCTTTCTCTTTCTCTTTCTCTTCCTCTTCCTCTTCCTCTTCCTCTTCCTCTTCCTCTTTCTCTTTCTCTTTCTCTTTCTTTTTCTTTTTCTCTTTCTCTTTCTCTTTCTCTTTCTCTTTCTCTTTCTCCTCCTCTTCCTCTTCCTCTTCTTTCTCTTTCTCTTTCTCTTTTCTCTCTTCCTCTTCCTTTCACTCTCACTCTCACTCTCACTCTCACTCTCACTCTCATTCTCATTCTCACTCTCACTCTCTCTTCTCTCTCTCTCTCTTCTCTTTCTCTTTTTTTTTCTCTTCCTCTTTCTCTTATTCTTTCCCTTTCTCTTCCTCTTCTGCTTCCTCTTTCTCTTTCTCTTCCTCTTTCCCATCCTCTTTCTCTTCTTCTTCCTCTTTCTCTTCCTCTTCCTCTTCCTTTTTCTCTTCCTTTTCCTCTTCCTTTTCCTCTTCCTCTTTCTCTTCCTCTTCCTTTTTCGCTTCCTCTTCTGCCTCTTCCTCTTCTTCTATCTCTTATTCCTCTTCTATCTCTTCCTCTACTTCCTCTTACTTTTTCCCATTTTTTCGCTTCTTCGTCTTCTCTTTCCTTTTCTTTTTCCTCTTTTTCAGGTTACGTAAATTTAACTAAGTCGCTGGTGGTGAAAGAAAAGATCTTGTAATACGGATTGCATGGCAACATCTATTAAACACGAGCGCTCTCGGCATGGCATACCTTTAGGTATGTTAAACTTAACTAGTAGTATCAATTAACTGTTGAAGGTGTTACAGTTAAAAATATTTACAATCAACAACCATATTGCGACCAACATGCAACTATAATACTGGAAAGTTATCTCACTACTATTGGCCCTTGCAACTTTAGTTAAAGACTGTATATAACCTTACTGTAAATGCAATTTCCTTTAACTGACTCTCTGAGGCATGTCCCCTGATTGAACTCCGGTAGCGGCTGATAGAAAATATCGATATATTTTGGTAACGTGCCTCATTTCTCACACATGCAGCTATTGTTGTTTACCTCTGTGTGTCGCTTGAAGGTGAGCATTGCGTTTTTAAAAATTAGGTTAAGCGCCCTAATGTCATAACTCCGCAAATAAATAAAAATTGTGACAAAAGACTGGCATTAAAATATTAAATATTAGCAATGGCCATTTTAATGATAATATATGGCACCGGGTGTAATAATTCTTGCAAAAATTGTACTCCATAACTCATCCGTGACTTCTGTTGAATTCTGCCGCGAGACGTAAATTTAAAGGCATTTAATACTTGACCTAGTAGGTCAAAGCTTTTTAACGAAAACAAAAAAAAGCGAAAACGGTTTTAATAGAAAAAGTTGCCGAAATTGACATCTTGCGTGAAAGATGTATGTAGGTGGCATTTACAACGCAGATTAATTTCTCTTAGACGATGTAAATGAGTGTGTTTTGGTTCCCATAAGAAACACATAATGAATATCGGATGCTTGCAAGTCAAATGTGGCCGATTTGTTAAATTGTCAGCAGCGATCTTTAAAAATTCCATTTCCGTTAGTCGCATCTATTGTTTATGTATTATATGGGGGAGTCGATTATAAATATCCATGCCGAAAAACAATGAAATACCGTATCTGTTGCTGTTGGACTAAATCGTGTCATCCGCTTTTATAAGGTCAATCGCATCAATAAAGAAAAATGTTCGATTTGGAGAAGATAAGCAGCGCTGCGTAACGCGGTAGGATCTTATGTGTAATGGGAAAAGCAAACATCTCTTCGCAATTACCGAGTTTACTAATGTATATTATGATAGTTAACACCTCGGTTATGAGAGGTGCGTTTTTAAAGACATAATTAAAGGCGATCTGCCTTGACTAGGAAGGAGGGACAGCCAGCACCAGCAGCTTTATAGCCAAGACGATTATCAAGTCCACGTGATGTGAAATCTTAAGTGCTTTATTACTTACCAGCTCGTTCTGCTACTGTGAGATCTCATCTATTAACTGGTCGCTGCTACACTAAAAAAGATCTCTTCTTCGCAGCACTGGCATTGCTCATATAAAGTAACATTCGCGGTGTTAACGTAATTAGCTCAAGAGATTATTGTACAAATCAAGCCTATTTGAGTAGAATGGTAAATACTTTAAAATAAACTAATATTGTTTGTTTACCACATCATGTCAACGTCATTATTAATCTTCCAGTAAAACACTGACGAAAAAAACATACAAGGCACAGTGTGCCTATCACACAGTTATTTAATACTATTACTCGTCTAACTTATAGCTACTTAATACTCTTAATATTAAAGTATGTTGGTAATGGTATGTGGTACTGACAGCAACAACAATTTTTCCCCTATCAAAAACTCCTTAACGCGGCTAAACAAGTTTTCGTTTCAAAAAAATAATAGATACAACCCTACTATTTGTTACTTTCTGACGCTCTTAAAGGACGCAGAATTGTGCCCAAAAGAGGCAACAAAGCTTAAAAAGGAAGCCCATGTACAACAAACACACTGTGTTTTGCAGGTCTAGATCTGGATGGAGAATCCGCGGAATCACGAACCAACAGTCTCCAGGGGCTTTTGAAAATTATTTGTCCATTATTTTAAAAATGGTTGATATCAAAATTCTATTGTTATGATAAATGTTTATCGATGTGGCTACTTCTTATCTTCTTATATTTCTTCTTCTTCCTCTTTTTCCTTTTTTCTTCCTTTTCTTTTTTCTTTTCTTCCTCCTCTTCTTATTACCCTTCTTTTTCCTCTTCTTCTTCCTCTTCTTCGATCTCTTATTGTTTTTATCCTCTTCTTCCTCTTTCTCTTCCTCTTCCTCTTATTCTTCCTTTACCTCTTCCTCTTCCTCTTCCTCTTCCTCTTCCTCTTCCTCTTCCTCTTCCTCTTCCTCTTCCTCTTCCTCTTCCTCTTCCTCTTCCTCTTCCTCTTCCTCTTCCTCTTCCTCTTCCTCTTCCTCGTCCTCTTCCTCTTCCTCTTCCTCTTCCTCTTCCTCTTCCTCTTCCTCTTCCTCTTCCTCTTCCTCTTCCTCTTCCTCTTCCTCTTCCTCTTCCTCTTCCTCTTCCTCTTCCTCTTCCTCTTCCTCTTCCTCTTCCTCTTCCTTTTCCTCTTCCTCTTCCTCTTCCTCTTTCTCTTTCTCTTTCACTTTCTCTTTCTCTTTCTCTTTTTCTTCTTCTTCCTTTTTCTCTTTCTCTTTCTCTTTCTCTTCCTCTTCTTCTTCCTCTTCCTCTTGCTCTTCCTCTTCCTCTTTCTCTTCCTCTTCCTCTTTCTCTTTCCCCTTTCGTTCTTATTCCTCTTCCTTCATATCACAAACTAAAAAGGACTCATAACCTTAAATTATCAATCTAATTTGAGTCAGGAACTTGGATTTCCAAGTAGTGGTTCCCAACGTTCTCCTATTGAGGACTCCTTTATAATTCTTTCAAAATCTAGCTGATTCTGAGATAGATGGGTATACGTATTTTAAACAAACGAAAATTTTGAATAATAAGTATGTCAAGTGCTGTCGTGAAAGTAACGAATTATTATTATTCACCTGAATGGATCGTGACGCGAAAGTTAACACAATAGGAAGATTGACAAAAAAAAAGGTAATAACAAAGTTAAAATCAGTGATACCTACACAACTGCCATCGTTGCTTCGAAAGCTCTCTTCGTTCGGGCTTTTAGGTCGTACTTACGGAGGTTGTATTTTCGTATTTGCATACAATGGCATTAACCACATAGTTACCCGAAATCAGTCTGGCCAATAGAATAATTGCATAAGGTCGTCTTGGCGTGAACTCTATTGAAAACAGGACGACCCGACCCCGCTGGAGGAAGTATTTAACAATAAGAGATACAGGTGGACAAAACAATGGACATTCATGCAAAAATTAATGCTTATTATCGCCCATAAGGGAACAAAAATAAGAAATGAAATTTTTCTTATGTGAAAGACATTCGGTGTGACCATGAATTCTATTAAATTTGTCTGTTTAATAATTTTTGTTTTTCTTTCGAAGTTCTTAAAAAGAAGTTTCAATCCAATCCTATTTTCTATTTTAATTATGTTTCCTAATCGCAATGAAAAGAATCACTAGGTGATTTTAGCACCTTATGCTTTTATAACATCTTAAGAAATCGGTTTGAATTTTGCTAATCGTCGTGCTTGTTACGCCTTCATGTAACTGTTGCAAAAAGACATTTTAAAACGCGCGACAAAAGGCATTAACGACAGCAACTTTCAAAACATTTATATCGGCACAAAACAAAGACCCACCGAGAACGTAATGAGCATAAGTCAACAGACATTTGTAATTGGTCACACCGCCCGTGAACGTAGGATTAAATCAATTTATAAATTCAAATTTAATCGCATCGAGTATTTCATCTAGACGGCGTTTTTTTTCGCTTAAAGGTGACTCATTGTTGCACCTCCATCACAACGTTTCACTCCCCCTCAACATCATCTGGTCGTCGAGTTTCTCTCGCCGCAAAGATTGCAGAAGAATCCGAAGCGAGTATTCGGCGCACCTGTTAATTACGCGTTTCTTCCTAATAAAACGCCGACGGTGGGCCCGATCTATTATGCGGAGGTGGATAATATAAAATTAATGGGTGATTATTATTAATGGGAGATGTTTAATAAATGAACTACAATCGCGCACCGTTCATTGCAAAATCCATGTGGTGGCGAAGTTATCCGTTACCGAATTTTTTCCCAGTAGACTATGTGTTAAAAAGTAATAAATGTAGGTGGCAAAGATTTACTAAAAGGTAACTAAGTTCATGAGGAAGTTAGGTTTACAGATTAACAGAGGGGGGGAGGTGGCACGAGTTTTTATATGTTTCAGGCTGGGTTTCGTGGCCCCAGTGGCAACCTGTTTCTTTAACTTGCGCAACTTGAAATAAAAGGGGCGATACAACATTCTAAACCACTGGGGAACTAAGCTTCCTAGTTCTCTGTTGGAACAAGAGGGCATTAGATGTTCGCAGCATATATCAGGTGTAATAGGCGCCAGGTAGTTTCCTGCTTACCTCTTTTTAGACTAAAAAATCATTCGACGTGACTATTAAATCATTCGACAGGACCACGATTGATGAAAAGTTATTCCAAACCACAAAAAAATGAAAGTGGTAAAGACAACTTAACGTCCTATCACACTTTTTACACTTACTTTAGGAGACACGACAAATTAAACTTTAATGATATTATTTAAACCTAGGCAAAAGTTACTTATACAATAGCATACAAAAAGGAACAAACCCAGGAATATGGCAAGATACGACTAAATTCTAAAATACCAGTAAACAATTTCACTAACATGAATATAAATTATAAAATCTTGGTAATTTTTTTAAGTAAAATAAAATAATTAAACGGTACAGCTAAAAATATCGCAGAGTCATCACAACTAAATTAAGTACAATCAAAATCTGCAAACTTCATACATAACGATTTCAAGGAATGCATCCTTCTAACAAAACGTTTAATACATAGATAGGTCTAAAATTAAAAAAAAAACACTTAATTGACTTCCGTCTGGGCATAACTATATTTTAAAACCAGGAAAAATACGTAAATTGGCATGGGAAACGTAGGACTCAGTTAGGGATACAAACGATAGTTCGATGTTTTAAAACATCGATGTATCCTTTGTAAACGTCCATCTTTCAACATCGATGGTAAATAATAAAAAATATCGATACATCATTCAGTTTATTTAGTATTTATTATTATAAATATTCGGGCAAAAATCAAGTTCTTATATTTATCACAATTTCTAGGGTAAACTTCAGATTTTCAATTCCTTTGCGACAACATTTTTTACGTAAATCTTTTTCAAACTTTTATTTTTCTTTAATTTCGTATTTTAATTCAAAGCCTCTAGAAAAAAGTCGGTATTTTCAGAAAACGTTTTTATAAATAGACCATTTCTCGAGTTAAACATAAAAATTTCCAACTAAAAAAATAAGAAGTCGAAATTTCCAGAGAAAAAATCAACATTTTTAAAAAGCTTAATTTTGAATCAAAAGTTAGTTTCAAAATCAGAATTCTCAAAATTTCGAACCCAATTTCCGAACTTGGAATATTTGAGAAGTTGTCAATTTTTGAGTAAAAATTTTAATAGCTAATTAGCTATTAGAAATTTTTATCAAAGTTCCATTTTTAAATCTGAAAATTACATATTTTTCTCTTCTTTTCCAAAATTTTTTGAACATATCAAAGCCATTCTAAAATTTTGTATTAAACCAAATTTTATTTGCACGAATTTTGGTTTTTTTCCAAAATTTGAGTCCTTTTTTCCAAATCCGGAGTTAAATTTTGAATCTTTATCAAAAATTCGAACTTTTTTTAATAAAGTGTCATTTGAGTAAAAATTTTATACTTATAGATTGAAATTTATAATTCCTTTATTGAAATTACATTTTTTTTCTTCAATTTTTTTAAACAAGCCTCAATTTTATAAACATTTATTAATTTTTTTTCAATTGAGCTTCACCGGAGTTAATTGAATCTTATCAAATTGATTTTTTTTAAATGAGACAAAGTGGAATTTAAAATTAGTTAACTTTTAAATGTAGTTCTTATGTACGTCGTAATTAATTAAAATAAGAAGCAATTCCAGAGAAATCAACTTTTTAAAAGTATTTATCAAGTAAGTTAAATCAGAATTCTCAATTTTTTTTTTTTTTTTTTTTTTTTTTTTTTTTTTTTTTTTTTTTTTTTTTTTTTTTTTTTTTTTTTTTTTTTTTTTTTTTTTTTTTTTTTTTTTTTTTTTTTTTTTTTTTTTTTTTTTTTTTTTTTTTTTTTTTTTTTTTTTTTTTTTTTTTTTTTTTTTTTTTTTTTTTTTTTCTTAATTTGAGCTCCTTTTTCCAAATCCGGAGTTAAATTTTGAATCTTTATCAAAAATTCGAAATTTTTTTATAAATATTTGAGACCAAAGTGGAAATTTTTAAAATTTTTGAGTTTAACTTTTAAATGTTGAAGTTTCCGCTTCAATGTACGTCTGTAATTTTAACTTTTAAAATACGAAGTCGAAATTTCCACAGAAACAATCAACATTTTTAAAAAAGTTTAATTTTTAAATCAAAAGTAAAAGTTTCAAAATCAGAATTCTCAAAATTTCGAACCTAATTTCCAAATTTGGAATATTTGAGAAGTTGTCAATTTTTGAGTAAAAATTTTAATACCTACTATTAGCTATTAGAAATTTTTATCAAAATTCCATTTTTAAGTCTGAAAATTACACATTTTTCTTTTCTTTTCCAAAATTTTTTGAACATATCAAAGCCATTCTAAAATTTTGTATTAAACCAAATTTTATTTTCACGAATTTTAGTTTTCTCCTAAAATTTGAGCCCTTTTTCCAAATCCGGAGTTAAATTTTGAATCTTTATCAAAAATTCGAACTTTTTTTTTATAAATATTTGAGACCAAAGTGGAAATTTTTAAAATTTTGAGTTTAACTTTTAAATGTTGAAGTTTCCCTTCAATGTACGTCTGTAATTTTAATTTTAAAATAAGAAGTCGAAATTTCCAGAGAAAAAATCAAAAAGTTTAATTTTTGAATCAAAAGTAAAAGTTTTAAAATCAGAATTCTCAAAATTTCGAACCTAATTTCCAAATTTGGAATATTTGAGAAGTTGTCAATTTTTGAGTAAAAATTTTAATACCTACTATTAGCTATTAGAAATTTTTATCAAAATTCCATTTTTAAGTCTGAAAATTACACATTTTTCTTTTCTTTTCCAAAATTTTTTGAACATATCAAAGCCATTCTAAAATTTTGTATTAAACCAAATTTTATTTGCACAAATTTTAGTTTTTTTCCGAAATTTGAGCCCTTTTTCCAAACCCAGAGTTAAATCTTGAATCTTTATCAAAAATTCGAACTTTTTTTATAAATATTTGAGACCAAAGTAGAAATTTTTAAAATTTTGAGTTTAACTTTTAAATGTTGAAGTTTCCCTTCAATGTACGTCTGTAATTTTAATTTTAAAATAAGAAGTCGAAATTTCCAGAGAAAAAATCAACATTTTTAAAAAAGTTTAATTTTTGAATCAAAAGTAAGAGTTTCAAAATCAGAATTCTCAAAATTTCGAACCTAATTTCCAAATTTGGAATATTTAAGGAGTTGTCAATTTTTAAGTAAAAATTTTAATAGCTACTATTAGCTATTAGAAATTTTTATCAAAATTCCATTTTTAAGTCTGAAAATTACACATTTTTCTTTTCTTTTCCAAAATTTTTTGAACATATCAAACCATTCTAAAATTTTGTATTAAACCAAATTTTATTTGCACGAATTTTAGTTTGTTCCCGAAATTTGAGCTCTTTTTCCAAATTCGGAGTTAAATCTTAAATCTTTGTCACAAATTCGAACTTTTTTTATAAATATTTGAGATCAAGGTGGAAATTTTTAAAATTTTGAGTTTGACTTTTAAATGTTGAAGTTTTTCTTCAATATACGTCTGTAGTTTTAATTTTTTTCAAAGGTTTAATTTCATTTTCAAAATTTTGCCTTTTTTAAAAATTTCGACATTTTTAAAATTCTCTTATTTTTTTTTTAATTTCAAAATTTGTAAGTTTCTAAACATTTCACTTTTTGATAGAAACTTTCAATTGTTTTTTCAAAACTTCGCTGTTTTTTTAAATTGTCGATTATTTTTTTTTGGAAATTTTGACCTATTTCAAAAGTTAAGCTTCTTTGAAAATTAGGATTTTTTCATGTACTAAATTCTTCCAAAATATCACTTACTTTTGAAATTTTTAGCTATTTCTTTAAACTTCGAAATTTTTGTTTGGAAATCCTCACAGAATAACATTTTTTTAAATTAAATTAGAGCGGCTTTCCAAAAATGTTGATTATTTTGAAAATTTAGCTTTTTAATAAGAAAAAGTTCATTTTTTTTTAAATTTCAGCAACTTTAGAAATTTAACGATTTTTTTGAAAATTTTGGTCTTTTTAATTTTCGACATTATTTTAAAATTTTGACTATTATTCTTAATTTCGATTTTTCTTTGAAAATCTTTACTTTGCTCAAAATTACAATTTATTTTTAAAGCCTTCTTTTTTGAAAATTTTCATTTTTTCAAATCTCTTTTAAACTCCTGTTCTAAAATCGTTTACTATTTTTCAAAAACGCAGCTCATTTTTAAATATCGGATTTTTCAAAATTCCCACATTTTTGGAAATCCTTATTGAGAATTTTGCTTTATAAAAATGTCAATGTTTTTCTAAATTTCGACTATCAAAATTTGAATTTAAAATTCGTCTGGTAAAATTTCTACTTTTTCGAAAATTTGATATTTTTTGAAAATTACGTTTTACAAAAAATTTTAAATTCTTTTGAAACAGTTTTCAATACTCGATATTATCTCAATATCTCGCTTTTTTTGAAAATGAGGATTTTGATAAAGTTAGGCATTTTTACAAAATTTTGCCTGACTTTTAAAAAGGGTTTTATCAAAATTTCGATTTTTGGAATTTTTGAAAAACCATAATTTATTTGAAAATTTTATATTTTTATGAAAATTTTAACATTTTTCAAAATTTAGTGTTTTAATATGATTTTCGTAGTTTCTCAAAGTTTTAATTTCTTTTTATCAAAATTTCGATCTTTGGAATTTTTGAAAAACCAGAATTTATTTGAAAATTTTATATTTTTATGAAAATTTCAACATTTTTCAAAATTTAGTGTTTCAATAAGATTTTCGTAGTTTCTCAAAGTTTTAATTTCTTTTATAAAATTTTACCAATTTTACAAATTTCGTCATTTTTAAATTTCATTAATTTTTGAAAATTCCAATATTTTGTATTAAACCAAATTTAACATCAATTTAAAAAAAAATGTTTTAGAAACTTTAAGTTTAAAGGCTAAATTACGAGTTTTTTCTCGAAATTTCGATTTAAACCTCGAATTATCGACTTTTTTCTCGAAATTCCAAAGTTAAAGTCAAGATTTCGACTTTAATCTAAAAATTTCAATTTTAATCTTGAAATTTCGACTTCATTTTCAAAATTTCGACTCATTTTGACTGTAACCTAGAAAATTCGAGAAAAAAGTCGAAATTTTGGTTATTAAAAAGTGAAATTGCTGAATACATCCTACTGCCAACTATCTAACAATGATACCAAACCTAATCCAATCATAGAGTAAAAGAATCTCGAAATTAACCTAGACATTTTCAACTTTTTCCGACATTTCAAGAACAAAGTTGAAGTTTTGAGTTTACCTCTAGTGGAAATGTCGATATTAAGTCGAAGTTTTGACTTTAATCTCGGGATTGCTGGGAAAAAGTCGAAATTTTGAGATTAAAGGAGAAATTTTGAGATTTAAGGAGAAATTTTGAGATTAAAGGTGAAATTTTGAGAAAAAAGTCGAATTTTCGAAAAAAAAGTCGAAATTATAATTTTAATCTCAAAACTTTTTTTTAAAAATTGGAATTTCTAAGATTAACTCAAAATTTTCAAAAAACATTTCTTTTCAAGTTGATATCTTTTCTATTTCTTAAAGATCGATGTATCCTTATCGAATACCAATGTTTAAGACATCGATGTTTAATTAAAAATAAATGTCGATGTTTTTTAAACCACGTGGCATCTCTAGACTCAGTTTCGGATGCAATTTTGATAGAGTCACATCTGTAAACACTCGCACTCGCAATTATCCTGAAAGATCTACCACATGAGAGCGCTCGCGAAGGGGTGTTAATGTCGCATCGTTACACATCTGACGTATACCAATATTTTACAACACTCTATAGTACCGAGTGGTTTATTTGATGAATATTACTCATATTAAATTGAAATAATATAAAAAATCGGATAGGATAATGCCAAACAATTTTTTTTAGTGGGACTGATCCTTCGTTATCTTCAAAAATCGATATAGAAATCTTCTCCTCTGAAAACAAGAAAGATTGAAAACACAACACATTTCGATAGCCAAGTTATCAGCTTCAGAAAAATATTGAATAGAAACTTCTGACTGAAAACTTTTAAAATGTTACTTACGAGTATAACTTCCTCGTGGCTGTTTTTTCTACGTTCACCTGATAGGCTTTTGATGTGCTCGTCGCCTTTGCTCGATTATAGAGTGAACTTCGTAAATTATGGACTTTCGCCTTCTTTGCTTTAATCTTCGACGTCACTGCAGCGATTTGAATGAATTACTTATTAAGTAACACTAATGAACGGCGAGAATTCCGTGATGGCCTGTAGCTCCCGAACGAACGACTTTAGCTACCATTAATTCCCTTCATCTCGCAAAATATGGCACGATTTTCAAACGATCTCCATAAAATGCAGCCACACGATTAGCGCCGTCTCTTTTCCTGTCAACGACAAGTGTATCTCACCTCTCGCCCATTTCTATGCAAAATCCTCGAAAGGCGTTATTATTAAATACGCTAAATACGAAATAATGCTCCGTAGGTGGCTGCTTGAATAAGCGACGAGAATAAAGCGATTATTCTGCAATAAATAGAAGGTTTGGATGCGACTTTTTACGGACTCAACGGTAGTTGGTAATCCTCGAGGCGGTATACTGTGGCGAATTGCAAATTTACAACGATCTAGCGAGATTTTAAATTACTGGAGCTGGCACCTGTTAGCTAAATAACTAGGAAATACTGCGCCGGAAGAAAGTAAACCATTAACGCCGAAGATTTTTCCTTATTTTTGAATATTGTAACGATAGTGATAGAAATCGAGAAGTATGTGGACCCCTTTGTGGAATCTGTCAGACAGTTGTTATCGCGAAATGTCTCACGTGCAAGTGTAGATCTCCTGACCTGCCGTGCCGTCTAGAAACTGGAAGATACTAAATGTAGAAGATGGAAACTTCCGGAGCTGGTTTCAGAAATAAATAAACACGCTACCCTAGTGTGATTCATTTAGTATTCGCTAACTGATTGATTTTATTCGTTGTTGTAATATGTTTTGTTTCTTGGTCTAAGTAAAGTGTTTAAATTTATGATGATTGAACCCTAACATATTAGCTGTCCTTGACTAAATATTTCTGAATAGAAAAAAATACTGTTCTGCTATTATCTTTTTCTAGTAAAACTTACAAGTAATTAATTCCTTTTTCTAAGTAATGGGTAATTGAATTACTTTTTAGCCAATGGTAATGTAATTCAAAATAATTTCATTTCTTTTTGTAAAAAAAAATGGGTAATGTAACGATTCGTTTTTAAAAGTAATTTGCCCAGCTTTACATATTATAGCATTTTAAACAAAAAACTGACAACATTTTAGCAAAATCGATTCAAATTCAGATCTCCCAGACACTGGTCTCACATTAATAAAACAGTTTGAAATGCTACAAATTAGTAAAGACGTCGAGTTCTGTTTCGTACACATCAAGAAAAAATCCCTAATCGAAGATAAACATTTACATTCCAGGCGGATGTATTTCAAAAGTTTCTTCGTTTTACCAAGCGATGACCCTGAACTTGTAAATCATTTAAGCGATCAAATATATAATCTTTGATTAGAAAAAAAAAAGATACACAACAGGACCACGGACTTATTTGTATTTTTCTACAAATAAAAGATTATCGCGGAGTGCAGGTTTGTTGACCTGCTTTCTCTGAAAAGTCTTTGATCTTGACATGATTAAAGGCTCGCACGGAAAAAAAGAAAGAATACGCTTAATTTTAAACAAACAATTAAATGTTATTTTAAAGGTGCAATGGAGGTAAAAAATAATGATTTATTTTTTGAAACCGTGCCTTACAGTTAGCGAGTTTTCGAGTGTGTAATTATTAAATATTTAAAACGTTTTTTAATGCATTACTAAGATAAAATCATAAGATAATATAACGCGAAAGCTCAAGGCTATATGTGCAAGAAATACAAATGAAAATATTTTAATGCGCTTGGTTGAGTGAAATACTGAAAATGCTGGTATAATTTCGTTTCTTCCTCGAAGCTAAAATAATAATGAATGTTTTTTTTGTAAAATGGAATGGTTCTTGGTTATCTTCAAAAATTGAAATACAAATCTTGTCCCCTGAAACCAAAAAAGATTAAAAAGCACAACAAAGGTTGCTCGGTATGTCTCTGAAAATGATAGCTTGGCTATCGAAATGCGTTAGAGCAACCTTTGTTGTATTTTTCTTTTTTGGTTTCAGTGGACAAGATTTGTATTTCAAGATTTGTAATAAAAAAATCATAGTCAAGTAAAATTCGTTTTTGTGATGTGACTAAAATCTACTAATATTCATCGAATGAATTTGAATTCCCTAGTTGATTTGATTTTGTTTCAAGTGGTGATACAATTGCACCGAGTCGTGTTCATTTAAGAAGATGACTATGAATATTGCAACCCACTTTTGGTCGCACCATCGTTAGAGCAGTGATAGTGATTTCTCCTTTTTCACGGTCTTTTAGAGACAATATCCGATTGTTTTTGAATGACGGAATGTTTTGTGTAATAGCGTACGACCACAACAGGTTATTTGTACAATTCATCTTCCTACGTTACGGATTCTATTATTAACTGTATACATACATATTATGTACATATTCAATAAGTGAATTATGCCAACGAATGAATCATCCGTGTTAATTATTAGTTGTGTTGTTGGTAAATTAACAATTCACTTAGGCAGAATAAATTAGCGATATTTCGTTTAAGATTCTACTTATATAGACTCTTCCATATTTACAAGTAAAAGTCTTTCAACTAGGGATGGATTGAAATATACAACTTGTCTCCTGAAACCAAGAAAGATTAAAAACCACAACAGAGGTTGCTCTAACGCGTTTCGATAGCCAAGCTATCATCTTCAGAGAGAGATATCGTACGTTATGTAAAGATTGAGTTTTTCTGAAAATGATGATTTTTCTTTTAACTTTTTTTAATATTTTTTTTATAAGTTTCCGTTTGTTTATTTTTTTTTTCAAAAGTTCAGAATTAATCTTAAAATTTCGGTTTTTTTTTCGAAATCCCTTTTAAATTCTTTAGTTTATTATTTCTTTAGTCTCAAAACTCGATTTTTTACAATGAGTGTTTCTATTGTAATTTGGTTTCTTTTCTACAAATGTTGATATTATCAACAATTTGTTCTAAAAATGAGAAGTTTCAAATCCAAAATTTGAAGAAAAAGTAGGATGGTCCAACCTTCTGATCGAGATTTTGAAAACATCGTCAAAGGTCAAACTTTCAAGAGTAAACTTGAAATAGTGTCTAATTTTTCTTTAGAAAATTGCAATATTTAGGTGTTTGAGCTAATTTTTTGTAATATATTTCGACTAATTGACATTTCCAATCGTTACTTCGTGGAATTCTTTAATAATCATAATCATAACTATTAAACTTTATTAACGATTAAAAAGCAACTAATATTAAAAATTCCACAACGTTTCGATAAATATTTGCTAACACCGGACCAAGTACAACCGCCGATGATGCAGTAATACAAATACGAAAGACATTTTGAGCAAATATTCGAAATTTTGATTTACTAAAATAAAATTTTTAAATTTTTGCTCAAAATACTTCAAAATTTTGAATTTTAACTCAAACTTTTAGCTTTTTTTATGCCACGTTTTAATTCGAGATCTTAAAAGAAAGATTTTAAATTTCAATAGAAAAAAGTTGTCATTTTTAAAAAGAATCTAAATTTGAAGTTGCCAAAACTTCGAAAAAGAAGCAAACTAAATTTAATAATAAAAATTATTTAAAACTTCGGTTTTAATCAATTTGACTTCATCAAAACATTTAAAACTGTCGAGCAAGAATTTAAATTGTCGACGTTTTCGAAATTCCAAGATCAAATTTATAATCGTCAGTTCTTCAATTTGAGTTTCAATTCAAAATTTCGAGAAAAAGTCAAAATTTGAATACTAAAGTCAAAGTTAAAGAAAAGGAGATCATTTTTTGGGGGGGGGGGAAAGACTGGTCCTTGGTTAACTTCAAAAATTGAAATACAAATCTTGTCCCCCGAAACCAAGAAAGATTAAAAAGCACAATAAAGGTTGCTCTAACGCGTTTCGATAGCCAAGCTATCATCTTCAGAGAGATACTCATGCGTTAGAGCAACCTTTGTTGTGTTTTTTTATCTTTCTTGATTTCAGGGGACAAGATTTGTATTTCAAACGAAAATCATAATATAGAAAGAGAAAATTTCGAGTTTGAAGCCAAAATTTTTGAAAAAACCTAAACATCATTTTTTTAAATCAGGAATTTTAGGATCAGAAATTAAATCTTGAAAAAAAAACCAAAAACCAAAAATCTTGTTCCAAAACTCGCCTTTTTTTAAAGATTTTGTACTTTTTGACGATATTTCCAAAAAAGTCAATTATTCAAATTTAAAATCAATTTCTCAAAATAGTTGCGAGAACTTTTGTTACGAAATATTTTTCGAAATTTTCCCATTTTTCTGAAAATACCTTGTTGCGTTGCAAAATGTATACAAACTTCTAAAACCTACAGGTCGAAATTTCGAGAGAAAAAATCGAAATTCCAAGAAGTCTAAATTTTCGACACGAATTGTCACATCGAAAGTTTCGAAAAAAGAATTTCAAAATTTATACCTTAATTTAGAAATATCGATCTTAAACCCAAATATTCAATTTTTTCTAAAAATCTTGCTAAAAACTTAAAAATTTCTAAAATAAAGTAAATTTTTTTAGAAAGATTTGGTTAATATATTTACCCTTTTTCGATATCTTAACTTTTTTATTTTGAAGTTTTAAAAAACTTGTATGTACATTTTGTTATAATTTTTTTTCTTCGAAAATTCGAAATTTCGACTTTAAAGAAAATGTAATTTTTCTCGAGTAAGATGAGAAGAGAAGAGAAGAGAAGAGAAGAGAAGAGAAGAGAAGAGAAGAGAAGAGAAGAGAAGAGAAGAGAAGAGAAGAGAAGAGAAGAGAAGAGAAGAGAAGAGAAGAGAAGAGAAGAGAAGAGAAGAGAAGAGAAGAGAAGAGAAGAGAAGAGAAGAGAAGAGAAGAGAAGAGAAGAGAAGAGAAGAGAAGAGAAGAGAAGAGAAGAGAAGAGAAGAGAAGAGAAGAGAAGAGAAGAGAAGAGAAGAGAAGAGAAGAGAAGAGAAGAGAAGAGAAGAGATAAGATGAGATGAGATGAGATGAGATGAGATGAGATGAGATGAGATGAGATGAGATGAGATGAGATGAGATGAGATGAGATGAGATGAGATGAGATGAGATGAGATGAGATGAGATGAGATGAGATGAGATGAGATGAGATGAGATGAGATGAGATGAGATGAGATGAGATGAGATGAGATGAGATGAGATGAGATGAGATGAGATGAGATGAGATGAGATGAGATGAGATGAGATGAGATGAGATGAGATGAGATGAGATGAGATGAGATGAGATGAGATGAGATGAGATGAGATGAGATGAGATGAGATGAGATGAGATGAGATGAGATGAGATGAGATGAGATGAGATGAGATGAGATGAGATGAGATGAGATGAGATGAGATGAGATGAGATGAGATGAGATGAGATGAGATGAGATGAGATGAGATGAGATGAGAGAGATGAGAAGCGATGAGAAGAGATGAGAAGAGATGAGAAGAGATGATAAGAGATGATAAGAGATGAGAAGAGATGATAGGAGATGAGAAGAGAAGAGATGGGAAAAAATTAAATTCGAAACCCTTTTTATCAACAATGTTGACTTGTATTTTTTAATTCTAAACATTTTTCCCGAAATTATGAACTGAGACTCGGGCTATAAGTTTAAGTTTGGAATTTTCCAATATTCGTGTTTCAGCTCGAAAACTCAAAATTTTCAGGATTTTCGAAATTCCAAGAAGTCTAAATTTTCGACACAAATTGTCACATCGAAAGTTTCGAAAAAAGAATTTCAAAATTTATACCTTAATTTAGAAATATCGATCTTAAACCCAAATATTCAATTTTTTCTAAAAATCTTGCTAAAAACTTAAAAATTTCTAAAAAAAAAGTAAAATTTTTTAGAAAGTTCTGGTTAATATATTTACCCTTTTTCGATATCTTAACTTCTTTATTTTGGAGTTTTAAAAAATTTGTATGTACATTTAATTATAATTTTTTTTCTTCGAAAATTCGAAATTTCGACTTTAAATAAAATGTAATTTTTCTCGAGTAAGTGTAACCCTTTTTATCAACAATGTTGACTTGTATTCTTTAATTATAGACATTTTTCCCGAAATTATGAGCTGAGACTCGGACTATAAGTTTAAATTTGGAATTTTCCAATATTCGTGTTTCAGCTCGAAAACTCAAAATATCCAGGACTCGAAATTCCAAAAAGTCTAAATTTTCGACACGAATTGTCACATCTAAATAAAAAGCTAACTAAAAAAAGACTGCTTTGAAAATATCGATTTTAGTCTTTAAATTTCAAAGATTCTAGAAACCTTCAATTTGTGAGTAAAAGGTCGAATCTTTGAGGTCCTTCTCAAAATTCTGGGTTTGGACTTGAAATTTTTTAACCTCGAAAATGTCAGACTTTCTTAAAATAAATTTCAAGTTCCCTTCGAAGTTTTGACATCTTTCTCAACATTTCGTGTTAAAACTTTTTTTTCAATTTTAGAAATTTTAAATTTTTTCCAAAATTCAATTTTTTTCTCAAAATTCGGAATTTAAACTAGCAATTTTTAAATTTGAAAACTTATCCTAATGCACAGACCAATAGGTTTGAACATTTATTAGATTCGAAGTTTGGAAACCAAATACCGGTTTCGATCTTGTTAGATATTTTAGATATTTTAATAAAATTCAAAACGTAATTTTTTAAATTCTAAAACTGTAAAACTATTATTACAAAATCCAAGTTTTTCTCAAAATTTAGTGTTAAATCTCGAAAAATCGCTTGTATAAATTTCTAGTTCTTCCCAAAATTTGAATTTTTTTCAAAATAGGGAGTTTAAGCTTGATTAACTTGCAAATTCAACATTATTTTAATATAATTCAAAACGTAAGACTGAAATTTTAAATAAAAAAAAAGAAATTTCAAGAAAAGTTTAAATTTTTCTAGAAACGAAATCTCAGATTTAAATGTCAAAATATTGGAAAAAAATCGAATGAGTTTAAGGTAAAAATTTCAAGATTTAGGGCGAAAATTCGAGAATGAACTCGAAATTTTAAGAACTTCTTCATTTGAAAATATTATACTTCTGAATATCCTGAGTATAACCTAAAATCTATTATTTTTTTTAATTTCGACTGAGATATCAAAATGTTTTTTTTTTTGTTAATTCTGCGTTTTCGACTGTTAATGCCTTTTTTTTAGAGTATTTGACCTTTTTGGTATCTTCTTTAGCTTTTCGTTTCTGCCTAATTTAATATTTTGCTCACCTTTTTACCTTGCTTGATTGTGCTTAAAATCCGGTCTCTAATAATAAGAAATGGCGCCAAATTTCAAAAATAAAACATCCTTGCATTTCAGTACGAAAACAAAATGATCCATTAAAAATGGTTTTTAAAAAGGTCGTACATCTGAAAAGTTCAGTTCTATCTAGTGTGAAGCCAAAAAATTTCGCCCTCCCCCCCTCTGGTTACGGGCCTGCATTGATGTATCGTGTGCATCCCTACTTTCAACTTTGTCAATCCTGAAAACAACATTATCAAATTATGTTGTATGTCTCGTCATCTAGGTTTGGTCCCCGATCGCCGTTTTAATTTCATGACACGTTACATTCGTAGGTGCAGATACACTGTTAACGTTAACATGTTGGTAACGTCACGTTAGCATGTTGGTGACCCGAAACCATCAACAAATCGCTGAAAGCGCCTAAAGAAGTTTTCACTTCAAAAAGCTGCGTTATAGCTACTTATTATATAACAGATAGTGCCACTGTATCATTAATAGCTTAGTTATCATTCCATTCGTATTTCTGGCAAAAAAGAAATTTCCTGATAGCGGAATTATCCACTTATATTTACGTTACGGAGGAAAATGTAAATACTTTTTTATTATTTCATAAGTATAAGTATGTAAAACGATAATTTTTATTGTTCATTTCGGTTGTTTGCGCACCCAAGTTTCCGCATTAGGAAAACGACTTAATAATTCATATGTGCGGACACGATAAATCTCTGCTAAAAAGGAGTTCTCGTACGGGGCACGTAGCCGAGCATAATACACGGTTTTAGAAGTGAATAAGTTTGTGCAAACATTCCTATACATATTAATGAAACAGCCACAATCGATGAAGTCGTAATCACATGCATACATTCTCTGACACCTCACAACGCTTATATCACATCGGGATCAAAGAACACACACCGCACAGGATAAATGCATACATGTGCAGAGTGCACTCCTATAACTCGCATCGCGAAATTTATTCCTTCTTTTTTTTAACAGCGTCATTGTGTTCATTAAGTGCACGTAAGAGAGACAAGTTTGACATGATTGTCGCCGCATTTTGTCATCGGGTTTGTTCTTGAATTATACCTGTCATAGGGTTGTGGTAATTCACCTTACGTCTATAATTAAAATTTGAATTAATTGCCTATATGACGACAAACAAACCTTGATAAATCTTCTTCGTTTTTTTAAATTTTTTTTTCACCCCCAGTGGTTAATCTAGATTAATCCTATAAAAAATCAATTTTTTTAAGTACCTTGCCCAAAATCGAAGTTTTGTGTGTTTCTGCCATTGTCAAAGACTGCGCGCCATTCATTACGTTGGATATTGTTTATGGTTCTCGTGATGTAGGTCGGATCAATTTACATAAAAATTTGATATCTTATAATTAACGAACTTGATTAATATTGCGTACAATGATTTACAGTAATAATAGACGAAAGCGTGTAATTGGCACTGTTGAATCTATATTTTAAGTAAAAAAAAAAAACACATAACGGAATACACCTACTTTTCCATTTTATATTAACATGACATGTCACTTAAACCGACAACGTATTATTATTATATCCATCTTCGTCAATAAATAATTCATAGAGGAAGTCATTTACAACTACTATACAGCCCGATGTACAATATTTTGATCCGTATATGGGTTCCTGCGCCGACCATAAATACAGAAAATCGAGATCCATTGGGTCTAATCAAGATGCAAAATATGACAAGCTATCTAGCATCTATTCGATTTTACGTCCGAATGTCAAACAAATTAGTTACAAAGTGGCGCAAATGGACGCGTATTATTGCAACTAGAGAGCACGTGTGGCCGGTTTACATTTTTTCCTTCAGTTCACCACTAGACTTTCTTACATAGGCTACGTCGGTTTCCTGCAGTAGCAGTAACAGTCGGTTACGCTCTTTATTCATAGTCACCGTGAACAATCAACTAGACGAGATAATTCTAGGGTTAAGTTAATAAATTTGGGTCAAGTAAAATTATTTTAGTAACATAATACAACGAAACAGTCGAAACAATACCAGTTCGCTGTAGTACTGTACCGTAATGCGTTAACTTTTTATTAGCTTTGGAGTACGTTCCATTGGACAATTGAAATATAAAAGTAGAAACGTAGAGAAACATGCAAGAAAGGCTGAATGCATTTTTTTGCTAGTCTCGACGGGAAGGGTCACGGTGGTATATTTGGAGCAAGGTACATCGGAAGGCCGTCCGAGGGTAACCGAAAACCGGTGCAAGTGCGACAGGGAGTCTGCATTTAAGATGGGCGTTCTCTCACCATGGGAAACAATCAATTATAAACGTGGGAACCGAAATCGGAAATCACCAATTCGATGGTCACTGGTGGATTCTTGAGCCAGCTAGCGAGCAATACAATGTTGACAGTTAGATACAGCCAGAGACTAGATACAGCAAGTTGGTTGAAATATTATTCTTGAGATATACGAGATGATGAAATAGATTCTTGAGATACGTTATACATTGTTTCGCCGTTTTGAGAAATATAAAAAAACCGGCGATCCAAATCCCAATATTTGCTGAGGAGTTGTGGCCAATGGGTCGAGGTAACGAAAAACAAGACGATCTTTCTTAGTTTTAAGGGACAAGATTTATATTTCCAGACGATAAGATAAAACAAAGTATTTTGTTTGTTTAGAAATTATTTCCACATCAAGCTCTGTGGGGCGCACAATCATTTCTAGTACTCACCGATGCTTTTGGTGGTCAAAACTTCAATGAAAATGGAAAGTTCATCAGTAATATTTTCTTTTTCCAGTACAATTTTGTCTTCATATGATATCGATCCATCTTAATAATCATTTGATGATTGTTATATTAGTTTGGTGGTTAAAATTTGAGTAAAAAGCGAAATTTCATCAGTAATATTTTCTTTTTCCACTGAAACTTTCTCTTCATCTGATATTGATTCATCTGACATGTTAGTTAGGAATCATTTGGTGCCAAAATTTCAGTAACAAGCGAACGTTCATCAGTAACATGTTCTTTTTCCACTATAATTTTGTCTTCATGTGGTACATTTTTCCAAGCTGTGCCTTAACGAATAGTTATGATAGAGACCTTATAAACTAATCAGATGCTTTTTTTTAATTTAATCCACTCGCAAAGGGTAACCCCATTATGCTTTCAAAGCACTGCGAGCAGGATGCGGAAACAAGGATAGATGGTGATGAACCGCCTTCTTAAACAAGGATAGGTTGTAATTTTTGGGGAAAATTCCTTTCGGTAACAAGTTCCATAACTTGAAAGTTCTCTAGAAAAAAGAGTCTCCGTAGACAAAAGTCCTCACTGTGTCAAGCTGGACCGCAAGGAATTTGCTATCTCCGACTGTCTAGTACGCCTCAAGAATCTTGCCCTTGGGGGGATCAATCCTATTAGTTTCTGCCAGCTTCTTCCATGATAGTACTTGTAGAAAAGAGACAAGTCACCAACCATACGCCTGTGCTCTAGTGTTTTGAGAAGATCGGTCAGACTCTCGTCATCAATTAGGCGAATCGCTCTTCTTTGAATTGAATCCAATAAAGCTAAAGTGTGTTTTGGAGCGGAACTCCAAACATGAGAACAGTATTGGCTAGTGTTGCCCTAACTTGGGCTTTGTATAGTGTTAATAGCTGATGAGATATGAAGTACTTTTTAGCTCTAAAAAGAAAGCCTAGCTTCTGAGAGGCGGATTTGGCAATGGCGCGCACATGATCATCCCAAGAGAAGTTAGTGCTTGCATTCACTCTAGGATAGATAGATTAGATCCCATCGGAAGGATTTTACCGTCCATTAGTATGTTTGTTGCATTATCCCTTGATGTTTTCTTACAGAAAACCGCGGCCTGAGTTTTTGAAGCATTGAAATCAACCAAATTGTTCTTACCCCATTCCAGAATAATCTCGAGATCCCGATTCATCATCTGCATCTGCTATTCCCTTAGTCGATCTGAAGCAGCGACAGATAATTTTTTGTCGGAGAAAAAAGGTGACAAGGTTACTATCATCTGCGTAGCTATATATAGGATTGGAAGTTGAAGCTAAGAGATCGGATTTGGCAATGGCGCGCACATGATCGTCCCAAGAGAAGTTAGTGCTCGCATTCACTCCTAGGATAGATAGATTAGACCCCATCGGAAAGATTTTACCGTCCATTAGTATGTTTGTTGCATTATCCCTTAATGTTTTCTTAGAGAAAACCGCGGCCTGAGTTTTTGAAGCATTGAAGTCAACCAAATTGGTCTTACCCCATTCCAGAATAATCTCGAGATTCCGATTAATCGTCTGTATCTGCTGTTTCCTTAGTCGATCTGAAACAGCGATAGATAATGGTTTGTCGGAGAAAAAAGATGACACAAGGTTACTATCATCTGCGTAGCTATATATAGGATTGGAAGTTAAAGCTAAGAGATCGTTTATGTGTAACAGAAATAGAGTAGGAGACAGAACAGACCCCTGAGGCACCCCCGCGTTAATCGCAAATGTCTCTGATGAGATACCATCGACGACGACCTGAAGAGATCTGTCAGCGAGAAAATTTGATATCAAATGACAGAATCGAAGAGGAAGACCATAAGATGGTAATTTGGCGAGAAGAGATCGGTACCAGACTCTGTCGAAAGCCTTTGAGATATCCAATGCCACAATCCTAGCCCCACCATGTTTTCCCATAGCTGAGTTACAGATATGAATTTTTTTTCAATTTATGTAACATTTCTTCGGCCCAGTTTGGAAATATTTAAATTTTTCATGGTTTGTTGATAAACTGGGCCGAAGAAATGTTAAATAAATTGAAAAAAAACAAAATATTTCCGGTCAATAAGGTTCTACCATGAAGAATTACAGATATGAGTTACACACCAGTAGATCGCCAGTGGAACGTAGTTGTCTAAAACCGTATTGCCTGTCGGAGATGATTCTATTTTCCTCCTCCGGATATTTGAGAATCTCGATGTTGATAACCTTTTCCATCAGTTTAGATATAACGGGTAACAAAAATATAGGGCGATAGTTGTTAGCCAGATTCGTTTTTCCCTTTTTAGGGACAGGCTGCACTCTAGCAGATTTCCAGATGTTAGGGAATACACCTTTGTTGTAAGACACCTTTGTTGTAAGAGAATATAAACAATTTCCTTAGGACAGGAGTCAATTCTGGGGCTCACTTCTTAAGAATAATAGCGGGAATACCATCAAGGCCAGAAGCTTTCGAGGTGTCGCCAGCTGAAAGAGAATTTTCCTGATTGTGCGTTGTCTGAAAACAACTTCAGTCAGGCATCAAAGTGCCAACCTTAGGAAGAATAGGAGTTTCTGCGTTTCGAGAATCAAGATTGGAATTTTCAGCAAACATTAAGGCTAACATGTCTGCCTTTTCCTTGGAGGTAGTAGCAATATTGCTATTTTCATCGAGTAAAAGTGGAAAATTTGAAGGTGTAAAATTCTTTCCAATCGACTTTTTAAATCCCCAAAGGAACCTGGAACCGTTCGGACAGTTGATAAGCCTCTAGCGCTTTTTTTTCCACTACAATTTTGTCTTTATATGATATCCATCCATCTCAATAATTATTTCATGATTGACATATTAGTTAGAAATCTTTTGGTGGTCAAAATTTCAATAAAAAGCGAAAGTTCATCAGTAATATGTTTATTTTACTATAATTTTGTCTTTATGTGGTACTTTTTTCCAAGCTGTACCTTAACGAATGGTTATGATAGAGAACCTAGAAATTAATCAGAAGCTTTATTTGAAACTAAATAGCATATCGCCATCATAATCTTACGCACGTGAACCCAATCGATCCAACTTACTAATCGTTTGGTGATTGACATGCTAGTTATGAACCATTTGGTGGTCAAATCTTTAATAGAAAAACGAAAGTTCATCAGTAATATTTTCTTTTTCTACTAAAACTTTGTCTTCATCTGATATTGATTCACCTTAAGAATCATTTGATGATTGACATGTTAGTTAGAAATCATTTGGTGGCCAAAATTTTAGTAAAAAGTGAAGGTTCATCAGTAACATCTTCTTTTTCCACTTTAATTTTGTCTTCATGTGGTACATTTTTCCAAGCTGTGCCTGAACAAATGGTTATGATAGAGACTTTAGAAACTAATCAGATGTTTTATTTGAAACTAAATAACATATCGCCATCATAATCTTACGCAAGTGAACCCATTCGATCCAACTTAATAATCATTTGGTGATTGACATGTTAGTTATCAACCCTTTTCTTTTTCCACTAAAACTTGGTCTTCATCTAATATCGATTTATTTTAAGAATCATTTGATGATTGACATGTTAGTTAGGAATTATTTGGTGGCCCAAATTTCAGTAAAAAGTGAAAGTTCATCAGCAACCTGTTCTTTTTTCACTATAATTTTGTCTTCATGTGATACATTTTTCCAAGCTGTGCCTTAACGAATGGTTATGGTAGAGACCCTAAAAACTAATCAGATGATTTATTTAAATATCATATCGCCATTATAATCTTACGTAACTGAACCGAATCGATCCATCTTGATAATCATTTGGTGATTGACATGTTAGTTATGAATCATTTGGTGATCAAATTTTCAATGCAAATGGAAATTTCATTTCATTCACATTTTTTTTTCACTAAAATTTTGTCTTCATATGATATCGATCCATCTTAATAATTATTTGATGAATGACATGTTAGTTAGGAATCATTTGGTGGCCAAAATTTCAGTTAAAAGTAAAAGTTCATCAGTAACATGTTCTTTTTCCACTATAATTTTGTCTTCATGTGGTACATTTTTCCAAGCTGTGCCTTAACGAATGGTTATGATAGAGACCCTAGAAACTAATCAGATGTTTTATTTGAAACTAAACGTCATATTGCCATCATAATCTTACGTAATTGAACCCGATCATCCATCTTAATAATCAATAGGTAATTAACGTGTTAGTTATGAATCATTTGGTGGTCAAAATTTCAATGCAAATAGAAAGTTCAACAAAAATATTTTCTTTTTCCACTACAATTTTGTCTTCATATGATATCGATCTATCTTAATAATCATTTGATGATTGACGTATTAGTTAGGAATAATTTGGTGGCCAAAAATTTCAATAAAAAACGAAAGTTCATCAGTAATACATTAAGACTCCGCTTAACGCTGCTCCGTTTAGCGCTGTTTCAGTTTAACGCTTTTTTATTTTAATAATGAGAGTACCTGAAAATTGCAGGCACCATTGGGCTTCCCTTAAATTTAAAGCACATATAACATATAACATACATATAATATAATTTTTAATAAGGTTACGAAAAAAGGTTTGAACGGAGTGTGTAAAAATATTTGGCAAAATCTAAACAAGGACAGTGACACTAGAAACTCTGTTGATATGAACTAAACAGTCGAATTAGCGAAACAAACAGGTTTAGAAATGTGGAAGAGAAATGTTGATGATGAGCTCAAGGAAATAGTGGATCAAGAACAACACAAATATATTAAAAATAGTGATTCTGCAGAACAGAAAAAATTTTCAATGGCATTTCTAAAAACCAGGTTAGCCTCTATAACAGAAATTATAAACCAATTTATTGAAAATGAAGCAGATTTTGATAGGAGTTCAAAGGCAAGACAAGGTGCCATGGATGGCTTTCCCACATGCTCACAACTTCCTTTGGGGCACTCAAGAAAAATGCAAATGACATCAGTCGACTTCTTGATGAGAAAGCGGAAAATTGAAAATGCAGAAGAATCCGAATGATCTAAACATAAATGATGACTTGCTTTTTACATCCGTTTTTCCCTAACCCCATTAAGTAAATGAAGAGATGACCTCGTTTAACGCTGCTTCGTTTAACGCTCTACTTGGTTGGAACGTAACTCCCCCGCCTTAAGGGGGGTTTTACTGTATGTTCTTTTTCCACTATAATTTTGTCTTCATATGGTACATTTTTCCAAGCTCTCCTTTACCGAATGGTTATGACAAGGACCCTAGAAACTAATCAGAAGCTTCATGTGAAACTAAATAGCAGAGGGGAAGTACGTGCAAGATGTTATATACTTTCAAAATGATATAGGCGGCATAATTCAAATTTGGTGGACTGTAGCGCGTAATTGGCCTGACCCGAATAGCTTTTACAGACCTGTCGAGACATGAACACGCCCGGATCATTAATGCTGGTGTCATGGACGACAAGTTTATATACGTTACGAGTTTTTTTTACATCAAGTACCTTTGTAAAGGTAGTAATTTTTTCGCCATAGTACCTATTTCTGTAACATTTTACTTTTCAAGATATTAGTATTGTCTTCAAATAACTTCTTCTGTAAAAAAATGCTCTTTCTATTTATTTATGAAGTATATTTGTTGAAAACGTTGTATGGACAAATTGACCTACACGGACAACTGGCATCATGACATTGGCACCATGACTGGCATCATGACATTGGCACCATGACTGGCATCATGACATTGGTACCATCACTGGCATCATGCCATTGCCGGACCTTCTTTCTAACGCTTTTTGATCAAATTTGATTTGCGAGGATTTTTAAGGAGTACGGAATCCTTCTTCTAGCATCCATGAAACAACAAGCAGATAATTCACCTCAGGTTCCAGCAGTTAATACTCATCAAGAATTAGTTTCAACTTCTGTTTCAAATCAAGGTCATTTACATGCTGTCAATAAAAAATATCCATCGCCTTCTAAAAGTACTTTGATTATCACTATTCAGTTCCAAAAGGACATTTTATTGGTGAATAAAGCAAAGGTAAACCAAAGACTCAGTATGGACCTCTTTGGTTTTAACTTCTACTTTTCTAATATAAAGCAAATTAAATAAAAAAATATCCCCAAACTTCACCATTAAAGAGGAAACAAAAGGCCACTACAAATTATTTGGAAAGTTTAACTTCCAATCGTATATACAGTTATGCAAATTATAGTAGCCTGGTATCATCTTTTTTTTTCGATAAACCATTATCCGTCGCTGCCTTAGATCGACTAAGGCAACAGCAGATACAGATGACTAATCGGGATCTCGAAATCATTCTGGAATGGGGTAAGAAAATTCTGGTCGACTTCAACGCTTCAAAAACTCAGGCCGTGGTTTTCTCTAAGATAACATCAAGAAATAATGCAACAAACATTCTAATGGACCATAAAATGCTCTCGATGGGAGCTAGTCTGCCTATTCTAGAAGTAAATGCAAACACTAACTTCTCTTGCGACGATCACGTGTGTACCAGTGCCAAGTCCGCCTTTCAGAAGCTAGGTTTTCTTTTTAGAGCTAAAAAGTACTTCAGATCTGATCAGCTATTGGCACTATACAAAGCTCAAGTTAGGCCAACACTAGAATACTGTTCCTATGTTTAAACTTCAGCCCCAAAACACACTTTTGCTCTTTTGGATTCAATTCAAAGAAGAGCGATTCTTCTAATTAATGACGAGAGTTTGATCAATTCTCTCCAAAAACTAGAGCACAGGCGGATGGTTGGTGACTTGTTTTTTTTTTTTCTACAAGTACTATTATGGGAGATACTCGCACTAATCGAATTGATTCCCCCAAGGGCAAGATTTTTGAGGCATACAAGATAATCGGAGACAGCAAATTCCTGTGCGGTTCAGTTTAACACAGCGAGGACTTTTATCTACGAAGACTCTTTTTTCTATAGAACTTCCAAGCTATGGAACTCGTTACCGAAAGGAATTTTTCCCAAAAATTACAACCTAACCTTATTTAACAAAGCGGTTCATCGCCATGTATACTTGTTTCCGCATCCTGATTCTCTCGAAACACTAGAGCACAGGCGTATGGTTGGTGACTTGTCTCTTTCCTACAAGTACTGTCACGGAAGATATTCGCAGGAAATAATAGGATTGATCCCTCTAAGGGCAAGATTCTTGAGGCGTACTAGACAGTCGGAGACAGCAAATTCCTGTGCGGTCCAGCTTGACACAGTGAGGACTTTTGTCTACGGAGACTCTTTTTTCTATAGAACTTCCAAGTTATGGAACTTGTTACCGAAAGGAATTTTCCCCAAAAATTACAACCTATCCTTGTTTAAGAATGCGGTTCATCGCCATCTATCCTTGTTTCCGCATCCTACTCGCAGTGCTTTGAAAGCATAATAGGGTTGCCCTTTGCGAGTGGATTAAACTTAAAAAAAACCACAGTGAAGAAGAAAATATTTCAAGATGATGAGGAGGACTGTCTATGCATATATTGCAATGATCTTTCACCATCCAAGCCTAAAGAAGAGTGGTTACATAAGTTGTTCACTTTGGGCTCACGCTTCTTATCCTTATATTCCTAGAAGGTTCAAACTTTTCTTTATTTAAGAACTTTGTCAATAATTGAATAGTTTTTACGCGTGTTATTTTCTCCATGCTTCATATGTTATTTTGTCTATAGCATATAAACAAAATAGGTTTTGGTAGATCTCAGTTAAACCAATAATATATTTTTTTCTGTTCCTTTTATCCCATAAATGTTTGCTAGTTTCAATAAGTTAAGAACCAAAGATGATTGGTGTACATTATGATATATTGTAAATTACCGATAAAAAAGCTATTACCCAAAAACAAAACCATATATCATTCCCCTGTATCCATTCCAATTTTACGTAATTGAACCCAATCGATCCATCTTAATCATTTGGTGATTGACATCTTAGTTATGAATCATTTGGTGGTTAAAATTTTAATGAAAGGCGATAGTTCATCGATAATATTTTATTTTTCCACTACAGTTTTGTCTTCATATGATACCGATCCATCTTAATAATCATTTGACGATTGGCATATTAGTTATGAATCATTTGATCGTTAAAATTTTAATGAAAAGTGATAATTCATCCTCAATATTTTATTTTTTCACTACAATATTGTCTTCATATGATACCGATCCATCTTAATGATCATTTGATGATTAACATATTAGTTATGAATCATTTGGTGGTTAAAATTTCAATGAAAAACGAAAACTCATCAGTAACAGTTTATTTTTTCCCTATAATTTTGTCTTCATATGGTACATTTTTTAAGCTGTACCTTACCGAATGGTTATGCCAAAGACTCCAGAAATTAATAAGAAGTTTCATTTGAAACTAAATAGCATATCGCCATCATTTAATGATTGACATATTAGTTATGAATCATTTGGTGATCAAAATTTAAATGAAAAACGAAGGTTCATCAGTAATATTTTATTTTTCTACTGTAATTTTGTCTTCATCTGTTACATTTTTTCAAGCTGTAGCTTATCGAATGATTATGCCAGAGACTCCAGAAATAAGTGAGAAGCTTCATTTGAAACTAAATAGCATGTCGCCATTATAATCTTACGTAATCGAACTCAATAAACCCTTCTGAATAATCATTTAATGATTGACATATTAGTTACGAATCATTTGGTGGTCAAAATTTCAATGAAAAACGAAAGTTCATCAGTAATATTTTATTTTTCCACTGTAACTTTGTCTTCATGTGGTACATTTTTCCAAGCTGTACCTTATCGAACGATTATGCCAGAGATTCCAGAAATTGGTAAGAAGCTTCATTTTAACTAAATAATATATTGCCATCATAATCTCACGTGATCGAACACAATAAACCCTTCTGAATAATCATGTGATGATTGGCATATTATGAGGGTTGCCTTTTATGTTTCGGGATTTGACAACCCTAGTGTTGCAATCTGGCAACTGACAGCTCTATCGTAAAGTTGGACATTTTTGAGATAATACGTACTCAGAACGTTTTGACATACGAGCGCTACTTGTGTTGTTTACAGTAACTTAAAAGATTCATCTCGGCCCAAAACTGGAATTAAATCGTGAACATTTTCGTGCGATTATTTTTTACAACTTTCGACGTGAATTAACTCAGCAACAGTGCATGGATGAACTTAATTCAATTTTTGGCGATGAAGCTCCATCAAGGACCAGTGTTTATCGATGGTATGGTGAATTCAATCGTGGTCGTAGTTCACTCCAAGACGAATTTCGTGAAGGTCGTCCAAAATCAGTTGTTGTTCCGAAAACCATTGATGCTGTGCGCGAACTGATATTGCAAGATCGTCATGTGACCTATCGTGAGATTGAGACAACCTTAGGCATTAGTAGGACCAGCATACATTTAATATTGCATAAACATTTGACTGTCAACAAAATTTGTTCGCGTTGTTTTTGTTCTCTAATCCCGAAATATAAAAGGCAACCCTCGTAGTTACAAATCATTTGGTGATCAAAATTTTAGTGAAAAACGAAAGTTCATCAGTAACATTTTACTTTTCCACTGTAACTTTGTCTTCAAGTCGTACATTTTTCCAAGATGTACCTTGATGGAACGGATTGGTCCTTGGTTATCTTCAAAAATTGAAACACAGGACTTGTTCCCTGAAACCAAGAAAGATTAAAAAACACAATAAAGGTTGCTCTAACGCGTTTCGACAGCCAAGCTGTCATCTTCAGAGAGAAACGCGTTAGAGCAACCTTTGTTGTGTTTTTTAATCTTTCTTGGTTTCAGGGGACAAGTTCTGTGTTTCAAGATGTACCTTATCGAACGATTATGCCAGAGACTCCAGAAATAATAGAGAAGCTGCATTTGAAACTAAATAGCATATCGCCATCATAATCTTACGTAATCGAACTCAATAAACCCTTCTGAATAATTATTTAATGATTGACCTACTAGTTACGAGTCATTTGGTGGTCAACATTTCAATGAAAAACGAAAATTCATCAGCAATATTTTCTTTTTCCACTATAATTAGAGTGCTGCCATCATTTAATCCGCCACTGCCGGTATGAGATTAAGATTGCTTGCGAGCCAATGTTGCCTTTGATCTACGACGTGAATAAAAACGAAATGTTTACATCAGCACGAGCAGAGATGAAAATTATTTCGTAGTTAACAGACACGAACGTTATTATCATTTATTCATATGAAGAGAATTTAATGCCTTACACTATACGTAAAGAAATACTAAGTGTTGATATTTTACACCGTACGAGTCTATTTAAGTTATTCACGAACGAAATTGATATCAAATGTAATCCTTTCGATTTATGGCACATATTCAATAAGATGGTCGTCCTATGGTTTAACGTTGTGCTTAACATGCTTAATAAATGAGTGATATTTAAGTATTATGGTGTGTTGTGTATTCACTTACGTAAGATTATTTACTGCAAGTAAGCTCAATACGACAATTCAGTTTAGATATGTTCTTCCTTCTCATTCCATCACTTTATTCCATTTGAAAGATAATCGGCGAAAGAGGTGGAATTTTTTGAAAACTGGCCACAAATACCAGAAAAATTTAATAAACTATTAAATATTAACGTAATTTTTTTATTTTATTGGTCTAGATCTAAAAAATACTTCACGTCTCATCAGTTACTCACTCTATACAAGCTCAAGTTAGGCCAACACTGTTCTGATGTTTGGAGTTCACTTTGGCTATCGAAACGCGTTAGAGCAACCTTTGTTGTGCTTTTTAACCTTTCTTGGTTTCAACGGACAAAATTTGTATTTCAATTCTTGAAGATAACCAAGGGCGAGTCCGCGTCACCAAACGAAAAAATTCTTTTGGATTCAATTCAAAGTAAGAGCGATTCGCCTAATTAATGACAAGAGTTTGACCAATTATCTAGAAACACTAGAGCACAGGTGGATGGTTGGTAACTTATCTCTTTTTACAAGTGCTTTCATGGGCAGGAACTAATGGGATTGATCCCTCCAAGGGTAAGATTTTTAAGGCATACAAGACAGTCAGAGACAGCTAATTTCTGTGCGATCCAGATGAGGACTTCTGTTGATGAAGACTAATTTTTTATAAGACTTTCAAGCTACGGAATGCGTTATCGAACGGAATTTTTCCCAAAAATTATTGCCTATCCTTATTTAAGAAGGCGATTCCTCACCATTTATCCTTGTTTCCGCATTCTTCTAGTAGTGCTTTGAGGGCATAATAGAGTTGACCTTTGTGAGTGGATTGATCTTTAAAAAATTATCTGTTAATAGACAGATTTTTGAACTGTAAAAAAACAGTTATTGAACGATTCGCTTTTTCGTATGGAAATCAATCAATTGTGATAACAAATTGCAAAATAAAGCTAATGTAAAATCGCGAACAGTGCAGAATATTTTGAAAAGAATTGGGTACAAGTGTTATAAAATGATTAATTCTCAAAAGATAATAATTTTCTGACCATAAAAAACAAACGTTCTGACTCTTGTGAATCTGCGAGTGAAACCGATGGGAATTTTTTAAACAACGTGTTTTTCCTCATTTTTTCGAAATCTCATCCTTTTTCTTTAAATTGGACTTTTTCTGGTTTCTGGTTCTGGTTTTTATTTAGAGTTTTGATATTTGCTGTTTCTATAAATTTAGATTTTTTTTCTCACAAAACTAATTCAACTTTTTTTCACGAAATTTCAAGGCTGTAGAAAATTTACAAATAAAAAATAGATAAAAATATTTTTTAGACATTTCGACTTTCCAAATTGGTCTTTTTTTCGAAATTTCAAATTTCATGCGTTTTTTCAAAATGCGAATGGAAATAAATCAAAAACTTCGAAAAAACGCGAACCGCGGTTTGCCAACTTCTGACCTAGGAGATAAAATATGTAATCGTATTATTTTCCGCCTTTGATCAAATGTTAAAGGAGAAAGCAAAGGAAACTTGGAAAACAGGGCCGCCACGTGTAGGTATGCAGGTTGTGCGCCGCACAAGGGGGTCTACTCAAGAGGGGCAGCAATCTGACTGACTTTTTACCCGAGTTTCCTAACTTTCACTTCAATGAAAATACTTTTTAGAATATGAAATTTAGACAAAACAGTTTTTTTTAAGGCGAACGAGTCAGTTTCAAATATTTTTACCATTAAAAATGTTGAAGCCAAATTTCCACATTTAAACTCAAATCTATGGTTCGAAACTTCAAATTTTTAAAAAGCATTTGAAATTTCTAATTTAATGGAAAAATTTAAAGAAATAACCCCACATTTATTAAAAAACCATCGAGGAATGAGAAGTCCATTATTTTAATTCGTAACTCATTATTAATTAAATATATTCAATTTGAAATAAAAATATTAGGAAAAAAGGTAACAATAATTTGAAAAACTCAAAATTAAAAGAAAAAACTAAACCTATTAAAAAGCTGTCTTCGAATTTTTTTGTTAAACACCCTTTTTCTAAATATTTTTAAAGATTCGAGATTAAAAAGTAGTCTAAAGAATTCCAAGAAACGAGTTTAAAGGTCCAAAATTTTGAGAAGATTTATCTTCGAATTTTGATCTTAGTAAATAAGAGACAAAATTTTCTGTTTGAAATTATGATTCTTGAAATTCTAAGGCTAAACTTGTAATTTTTTCCTTTTTCATAAAAAGATTTCAACCTCCAAAATGTATATCTTTTTTTTATAATCTTGGATTTTGACTTTAAAAATCAACATAATCAACAAAAAAATCAAATATTAGAGTTAACTTCGAAATTGAAATTGAAAATTTGAGGAGTAATTCGAAATTTTGAGGATTTTTAATATTATTTTTCTTCTTTTCCAGAAATTTGATTTTTTTCTGAGAATTCTGAGGTGTAACTTGCAACTTTTTTTCTGTAAATCTTGACCACTTTAGAGTATTTTGAATTTTTTCATTTGAAATTTCGCTTTTTTTTTTCTAACATTCGATTGTTTTGTAAATTTTGACTCTTTTGTTTTTTCTTTGATTCCAAATTCTATTTTTTTTATTTTAAATTGCCTTTAAATTGGAAAATGGGAGAAAATTTTTTAATACCACGATCATTGACTTTTTCTAGATGTTTCCGAAGTTCAGCTTTTATTCTTCATGGCATTTTTAACACAGTAAATTTTTAACACAGTAAATTCATGATGAAACGTCTATTCATGTTAAAATTTCTTTATTTTTCTTTTTTATATTTTAAAAAAAAATTTTATTTTTAAGTATTTCTTCCTCATTTTTCCCTTTCCATGTTATGTACTGCTGACGAGCTTAAATGAGAGCGAAACATCGATGTCCAGTGCTACAACTTTTTTATGTATTTTTTTATATTTTCCTAATTTATCAAAAAAACAAAATTTTTATTTTTTCCATATCTAATTTTTGGTCTCCTATTTTTCATTATTCCTATTCTATGTAAAATAAAATAACCTCTTAATTTGTGAACTGTCATGAAGTGACATTTTCAATAAATTTAAATATCACGTAGTCGCATTTCAAAAACTGTTTAGAAAATTGTCAACAAACCATAAAAATTTAAATATTTCCAAACTGGGCCGAAGAAATGTTAAATAAATTGAAAATAACAAAATTCAGTTTTCATTTCAAAATCTTAACTTTTTCTCAAAATTCTAAAACTCTAAATTATAATTTTGTTCTTCTCTTCACATTTCCATTTTAATCACGAAATCAAAACTTTCTAAAAATTTTGAATTTTTGAACGAATTCTCAAGAAAAAAAGGGGTGAGTGTTATATATTTTTTTCTTTATTACTGATTAACTTGAAACGTGTTTGTTAATCAATTGGTTAAGATTTCACTGAACGATGTGGGTGAAACACTCGCCCACGCCACTCACGCCACTCACGATTGTCCCTAATTTCTTTAACATATTAAATGAATCAATTTTTTTTTAATTTCGACCATAAATTACTTCTAAATTTTCAGCATTTTTCCGAAATTTCAATTTTCATTTTGAAATCTACGGATTTTCAAACTTCGAGTATCTTTTCAAAATTTCAGCCTTTTTAAAAATGTTAATTTTATCTTGAAAATTTTCACGTTTTCTGAAACTTTTAACATTTCTTCTTTAATATTTTTGAAAATTTGGATTTTTTTTCAGAATTTCAACTTTATCTGACTTTTTTTGAAAATGTGTTTGTTGAACGGTGGGATATTTTCAAAATTTAAATTTCACTTCAATGTCTAACCCAACGAAATCTGGTTTTTTCTTCAAAATTTCAACGTTAACTAAAATTTATTATTTCTGAAATTTCGACTTTTCTGATTATTTTTGATTTTCTTCAAAATGTAAACTTTTTAAAAATTTCGAAATTTTCTAAAAAATTGACTGACAATTTTAATTTTTTTTCAAATGTTTGGCATTTTTTTAAATTTTAAAGGTTCGATTCATTCAAAATTTCAATATCTTAAAATAAACTTTTTTTTGTCCAAATTTCAAATTGCTTTAAGACTTTCGACTTATGTCAAAATTTCGACTTCTTTCAAAATTTTAACTTTAATTGAAAATTTCGACTTTGTTGAATGTTATCACTTGCAAATACTTAACAATTTGGACATTTGTTCAAAATTTTAATTCTTTGAAAATTCTTTGTTCAAGTTTACGAGTTTTTTGAAACAGTTTTTTTTTTCAAAATGTTACCTTTCTTTAAATTTCGACTTTTTACAAAATTTGAACTTTTTTAAAAAGTTCACCTTTTTTTGTAAATCATAATTTATAAACCATATCCTTTTTCGTTAGTTAATTTTTTTGTTAATTAATTTAGTTAAAAATTTTCAACCTAAAAGTTCTAGTTTTAAGATCAAAATCTAATGAAATGTTTCCTTGAGTGCACATGACTCGAAAGTAGTCATATAATTTAAGCAAGCATTTTGTTATTGTTTATCCTCGTGACAACTTGACACCTATCATTTTTTGAGCGTTTTTCCCGCATTGAATTGATTCCGAAGTCGCTGCTCGTTATCAGACGACGGCGACCGAGCACAATAACCAATTAAAATCTTTTGAAATCTGGAAATCTGTCATGTTATCACGTTTATGTGAATGTTAGGTAAAAACGAGGGACGATGAATGAAAGGGTGTGTAACCCAGTATTTGTAACGATTCCCATGTACGGTGGCCACAGCTTTTGTGAAAACAGGTAGAGATCGCATTCACGGGCGCATGTATGCATAGAAACGTGAGTCTGAAGGACCTTATTAAAGGGGGGCGCCCAGGGGTACATTTTTAAAGAAATTGTTTCTGTCGACGTCGGTGCATGGGAAGGAAGTAAACAGGTTACGGGGTGGGAAGTGTTTTAACTCGAAGAAATCTTTCAGGTTACCTGTGATTCGATTTTTACACCTGGTTGTGTGATTTCCGAGATGCCGTGAGAACCAAAATTAGATCCAAATGCAAAACTACTAAACGTTGAACGTAAAGCATTCAATTACGTCCTAATTTAGATTTATTACAAAATATTTCTGTGTTCGGGTTCGATAATAAATACGTCATGAATGCAAAGAAACAGAACGTAATAAAAAAAAATAAAGTGAATCGATTACTAAATACTGGATGCATCGTGATGGGGTAGCGCCAATATTAATATCGCATCCCTGCTTTCATAGGCGCAGCTAGAATAGGGCAGGATAGAGTGCTTGTGCCCCTCTGGCTCATGCAGTTAAACGAAAATTTTTATTCAACTGAGTAAACTTTTTCTAAGAAATTTCCGTTCGACAAAATTCGTCCTTCTTTAAGCTATTGACATTTTCTCAAAATTTCCCCTTATTTCTCAAAATTCGTCGTTTTCATGAATGTCTTTCCAAATTTCAAATTTATTCCTAAAATTCGATTTCTTTCATTAGAATCCGACTTTAGTCAAATTTTCGAATTTTTATCCCAGAACTCATCGTTTTATTTTTCGAAATTCTATCATTTCTTAAAATTGGTTTTTCAGGAAACTTCGTCTTTTCTTTAAATTTTGATTTTCTGAAAATGTTGTCTTGTTTATCAAGATTTACCGTTTTTCTCAAAATTTGATCGATTTTTTGATAAAAATATTTATCTAAAATTTTTTATAATGACTTTTTTTAGAAATGTTGAAAAAAGACCAAAATTCCGAGACAATTTTGCCCCCCTCTGATCCTATTTGACAGCACATATTTTAAAATTTAGATTTCTAAACTTTCTTAAAAATCTAAAGTTTATTCAAAATTTCGATATCTTTAAATATTTTTTATTATTTTTCCCAATACTTCTACTTTCCTCGAAAGTCTCTACAAATTTTTTTTTAAACTACTGGCTCCTGAAAATTTCGATTTATTTCGAAATTCCGACTTTGAAGAATTTGATTTTAATCTAGATTTTTAAAAATTTCAATCCATTTTGAAAATCTCAATACATTTTGAAAATTTCGACTTTTTTCTAAAAAAAAAATTCGATAATATTTTAAAAAATCCACAGTTTTTAAAATTCTCTCAAAATTTTTGATTTATCTTCAAAAAATTTGATTTCGCAAACTCTACTTTTTTCTCAAAATTTTGACTTATTTTAAAAATTTTGAATCTTTCTGAAATTTTTACCTTATTAAGAATTCCTATTTTTTTAAATTTCAACTCCAGACTCCCCAATTTTTAATTTTTTTCTCAAAATTTTGACGTAATTTTAATTTTTATTGGATATTTTTACTTTATTGAAAATTTCTTCTTGATTGATTGATTTTTCTGCAAAATTTTATTTTTTAAAACATTTTTCTTTTTACAATCTTTTTCTTTTTCAAAATTTTAACTATTTTTGAAAATTTTAACTCCTTTTCACAATTTTAAATCTTCTTTTTAATTATTTTGACTTTATCTCAAAGTTTTGAAATTTTTGAAAAACTTCAATGTTTTCAAATTATCGACTTATTTTTGAAAATTTTGACTTTTCAACATTCGCCTTATTGAAAATTATGCCACTGTTTTGTAAATCTGACTTTAAAATCCCACTTTTTTAAAAATTCAAAATTTTTGAAAATTTCGACTTTGCGGAATTCGATTTTTATTTAAAATTTAGCATCAACCGCCGTAAAATTTTTGATTTCTTTTAAATGTGGCTTTTTTCAAAATTTTGTTCAATTTTTGTACAATTTGGAAATTTTGGAAATAAAACTTTTTTGAAAAACTTCCACTTTCGATATTTACTGAAATTTTTGGCTTTTTCGAACATTTTGGACTTTTTGAATATTTCGAAAATGTTAAATTTTGGTTTATTTTGAAAATTCAGCTTTTTCACAATTCAAAATTTGGAAAAGTTGTACAATTTGGAAATTTTGGAAATAAAATTTCTTTGAAAAACTTCCACCTTCGATTTTTACTGAAATTTTTCCCATTTTCGAACATTTTGAACTTTTTGAATATTTCGAAAATTTTAAATTTTGGTTTATTTTAAAGCTTTTTCACAATTAAAAATTTGGAAATTTTGGAAACGTAATTTCTTTGAAAAGTTTCCACCTTCGATTTTTACTGAAAATTTAGACCTTTTTGAACATTTTGAACGTTTTGAATACTTCGAAAATCTCAAATTTTAAATTTTGGTTTATTTTGAAAATTCAGTTTTTTCACAATTCAAAATTTGGAAATTTTGGAAATAAAACTTCTTTGAAAAACTTCCACTTTCGATATTTACTGAAATTTTTGGCTTTTTCGAACATTTTGGACTTTTTGAATATTTCGAAAATGTTAAATTTTGGTTTATTTTGAAAATTCAGCTTTTTCACAATTCAAAATTTGGAAAAGTTGTACAATTTGGAAATTTTGGAAATAAAATTTCTTTGAAAAACTTCCACCTTCGATATTTACTGAAATTTTTGCCTTTTTCGAACATTTTGAACTTTTTGAATATTTCGAAAATTTTAAATTTTGGTTTATTTTAAAGCTTTTTCACAATTAAAAATTTGGAAATTTTGGAAATAAAATTTCTTTGAAAAACTTCCACCTTCGATTTTTACTGAAAATTTAGACCTTTTTGAACATTTTGAACGTTTTGAATACTTCGAAAATCTCAAATTTTAAATTTTGGTTTATTTTGAAAATTCAGTTTTTTCACAATTCAAAATTTGGAAATTTTGGAAATGAAATTTCTTTGAAAAGCTTCCACCTTCGATTTTTACTGAAATTTTTGACCTTTTTGAACATTTTGAACTTTTTGAATATTTCAAAAATTTCAAATTTTGAATTTTAGTTTATTTTGAAAATTCAGCTTTTTCATAATTCAAAATTTGGAAATTTTGGAAACGTAACTTCTGTGAAAAAATTCCACTTTCGATTTTTAGTGAAAATTGTGACTTTTTCGAATATTTAGAACTTTTTGAATATTTCGAAAGCTTCAAATTTTAAATTTTGGTTTATTTTAAAAATTCAGCTTTTTTACAATTCAAAATTTGGAAATTTTGGAAATGAAATTTCTTTGAAAAGCTTCTACTTTCGATTTTTACTGAAAATTTGGACTTTTTTGAACATTTTGAACTTTTTGAATATTTCGAAAGTTTTAAATTTTAAATTTTGGTTTATTTTGAAAATTCCGCTTTTTCACAATTCAAAATTAGGAAATTTTGGAAACGTAATTTCTTTAAAAAGCTTCCATCTTCGATTTTTACTGAAATTTTTGACCTTTTTGAACATTTTTAACTTTTTGAATATTTCGAAAATTTCAAATTTTAAATTTTGGTTTATTTTGAAAATTCAGCTTTTTCACAATTCAAAATTTGGAAATTTTGGAAATGAAGTTTCTTTGAAAAGCTTCCACCTTCGATTTTTACTGAAAACTTTGACATTTTTGAACATTTTGAACTTTTTGAATATTTCGAGAATTTCAAATTTTAAATTTTGGTTTATTTTGAAAATTCAGCTTATTCACAATTCAAAATTAGGAAATTTTGAGAACGTAATTTTTTTAAAAAGCTTCCATCTTCGATTTTTATTGAAAATTTTGACCTTTTTGAACATTTTTAACTTTTTGAATATTTCGAAAATTTCAAATAAAATTGTTTTAAAAAGCTTTCACTTTCGATTTTTACTGAAAATTTAGACTTTTTTGAACATTTTGATTTTTTGAATATTTCGAAAGTTTCAAATTTTAAATTTTAGTTTATTTTGAAAATTCAGCTTTCTGGAATGTTTTATAACTGTAATACCGGTGAAAATGTTGACCTTTTTCTCAATAATGGACATTTTCTGACTTAGGCTGGGCAAGATCAGGGCGCATGTCTGCCTCTAATTCAAGCGGTCAAGAGAAAATTTTAGAAATTACATTTTTCTCATAATTTGTCCTTTTTCCAAAATTTCGACAACATTTGACTCTCTCTGAAGAATTTCGAGTGTTTACTAAAATTCGACTTTTTTTTCAAAATGTCGATCTTTCTTTTTGTTTTTCAAGAGTAAAAAATCGGCATTTTCAGTAAAAACGAATTTAAAAAAATTAAAACTTGGATATTTTTCTCAAAATATGTCTTTTTTCGCAAATTTGAAATTTATCCTAAAATCCCATCCTGTATATTCCTGGAAACCTGAATATTTTTCCTGAAAATTCGTATCTTTTTTAAAATTTTGACCTTTTTAAAGATTCGTTTTTTTCGTAAACGGCTATTTTCAAAATTGTACTTTTTCTTAAAGTTTGAAATTTCTGCACAAAAATTCAATCCTTGATGCTTCATTTGGTAGTTTTTCTAGAAATGTCGACTGTTTTTCAGAGATTTCGTTTTTTTTAATTCCTTTATTTTTATTAACATCAGATTTTTCTGAAGACTTTCATCTCTTAGAATTTGATTTTCCAAAAATTTTGACAGGTTTCTTGAAATACGCTTTTTTCTCGATATTTTTATATCAAAATTCGATATTCAACTTTGCTAAAAATTTTGAATTTTTCTCTTAAAATTAGTTTAAATTCGCGTTTTTCGAAATTTCGACTTTGTTCTCAAAATTCTTTTTGGACTCTTCTTTCGGAAATCATTGTTTTTATTAAAATTCTGCCACTTTTCTGAATATTTGTCTTTTTTGGAAATTTTGACTTTTTTAAATTTGAGTCCAGAAATTTTAACTTCATATTTCGCCTTATTTTTGAAATTTTGACTTTTATTTAAAAATGCGATGTTTTAATTTCTGGAACTTTCTGGATTTTTTCTTCGAAATTGGCTTTTCCTTTAAATTTCAGTTTTCTCGAAATTCGTCTTTTTTTTTGTCTAAATTAGATCGGAATATTATCTAAAATTAAAAATGTTGATAAAAATATTTTTGGGTAATTTCGAGAAGATTTCTTGTACATTCAATTTCTTTATTGAAATTTAAATATTATGTCAAAACTAGAATAAAAAAGTAAAAATTTCTAGAAAGGTGTTTTTCGAAATTGCGAATTCCATCAGAATATTTGACGGTTGGAAATATTTTAGCATTTTTAAAATTTTTAGCATTTTTCGAGTTCTTCCGAAAGGTTGAGTTTTTATTCAATTTTGGTTTTCTAAAAACCCTTTCCCAAAATAGGGGTATTTTTCAAAATTCGTCACTTTCGAAATTACGACTTTATTCTACTTTTTTCTCTCTAAATCAAACTTTCATTTTTTTACTATCCAGTTTTTCTGAGTTTCTTTTAATTTAAATTTTCGAAAATGTCATGTTTCTTAAAATTTGTCTTATTCTGGGGATTTTGACTCGTACTTTAAATAGGGATGTTTTATGCTTCTGGAAATCTCCATTTACAGTAAAAAACTTTTCTGAAAGGTCCAACTTTTTCTGAAAATTACGTATTTTTTTACAAAACTCCACCCTTTAAAATCCAATTTTTTCGAATTTTCAACATTTTTTGAGATTTTTCCAAAGGTTAGGATTTTATTTTAAACACGATTTTCTAAACATTCAAACTTTTCCCAAAATTTATTTTTTCCTCAAAATTTGTCTCTTAAAATTAAACTGTCCCTTGAAAATGTTCACTTTTCTTGGGATTTTTCGAAAGATGAGGATTTTATTTTAAACACGATTCCAACTTTTCCCAAAATTCGTCTTTCTCAAAATTAAACTTTCTCTTGAAAATGTTCACTTTTCTTCAAGTGATTTCAACCTTTTTCTCGACATTTCGAAGATATTTTTCAAGTATCGTTATTTTTCGAAATCTTCGAAATTTCAATAGTTTTCGAAGTTTTCCGAAAGGTTCCATTTTTTTTAGATTCAATTTTCTGACTGTTTTCGCAAAGTTCGGCTCTATTTCCAAATGTCAAAGTTAATTTGAAAATTCGATTCCTCAGTTCATGTAGTTAAATGAAAATATATATCTACTCAGCTGGAATGTTTACTGGTTTTCTTGTTTTTATCAATTTTTTAAGATGATTTTTACCCCTTCCTGAACGAAATCCTGTCTACGTCCATCTTTTGAAGCTTTCCATCTTAGGAAAACCTCTAGTACGTTCTAAACTACACGGTGTGGTTAAGAGACGTTTGCACATGAATCACTTAGCGTTAACAGCTGTCTGGCACATTCCATAAAGGAGCCCAGATATTACGCGATTTCTAACACATCAGTTCGTTATAATATCTTATTATAAATTATCACATCGATGGTTGATAAATAATTAGGCTATATATGTAGGGTTTTTCCTTGTCTAGGGATGATTATAGATGGGGTTCAATAATTAAAAGCGCTTTTATCAAGAATAAGTCAATTAATGAACCAGATTCAAGGATACAATTTTAAGTTGGTTAAGGATCACTCTGCTTCTTTTAAATAAAGAAGTAAAACTTTCTAGAAAAATACGTAAAGGTTTTCCATATGCGATTCGTCTCTAATTTCTAGTTATTCAATTTTTTTTGTTATTTTATTTATAAACTTGATCAACGATAAAACCGCAACAAAATTTAAAAATTCAATTATGACAACGATGTTATACTTTTGAAATCCTACATAAAACGCCAGTCCTGGTATTTTCAAGCATAGTAATCGTAATTGATTAACAAAAAAAATATTGGCTTACGATAAATATGCTTGAAAATGACACTTCTGCTGGCGAAGTACTTATGGCGCAATTTTTTATTAATTGCTGATGTGGTAAAAGGGCAAAACTTTTTTGAATGTAATCATAAGCCACAATGTTTAATTTTGTGCTTTGGGGAAGTACTATATTAATGTGGCAAGATTTGTTCAAGGAACCTACTAAACTTTTTAAAATTTTTTATCATCCTGTCGAAATTGAAACTATAAAATCTATAATGAACTTCATCTCTACAAAGAGATGAGGTTTTGTTTTAAATGTTACAAATAGTGAGCTGTTATTAATTCGATTTGGTAGCACTGTTTTCCTTGATATCACTGCAAATTCTTGACGTAATATGCCATGTTAGAGCGATCCAAGTATAAATAAGTGTTCAAGACAAAATGGGACTTTTAGGCAATTAGAGGAACGTCTGGAATAAAATATAAGTAAGCAAAATGAAAACGAAAAGTTTCAGAGTTTTTGTGCACACTTCTTCTAAATTATGTCAGTTGGCATACATTTCTATCGTATCTACATCCACACCGTGATGGCACGTTGGGATATTAATCCAAAAGAGGTCGCAGGATATAAGTTAAAGCACGTCTGGACTGTACAACAGCGAACTGTCCATGAAACTGTGCCCGATCAGTGGCAAGATAACTGAAACCATCATCGTGTCACCGGCCAAAGAATATGACCCCCGAACTCTCGTTGTACGTCTATACCGTTATCTGCCTTGTCCGCGTGTCTTGGTGCCTTCTTGCCAAACGATTAATGGCCGAAGGAATCTCGAACAATCGCCCTAAACTGTCTGAATTTTTTCGTTGCACTTAACGAAACGATGAACTTGTCGAATCCCGAGTAAATTAAAATCCAACCTCTATGTTTGTTTAATAATTAAGAAACGACCCTTTGGTGCAGCGGAAACGGCTGCAGTCGCTTTTACCACTTGTTCGTCTCGTAAACAGTCGGTCAAATGGAGAAAACTAATAATCTATCCAGAAATCTGGCCAGGAGTGGGTTTGGTCGAATTTGAAGAGAAAATATACAACAGGCATCGACTCCGGAAGCTGGGATCGGGTTTCATAGAGGCACCTCATCTTAGGTAACATAAATTTCTTTAAAAAACGATCGTGGGTGCAAATAAATCTTTCCTAATAAAGCTCAGTAATTGAAGATGTTTTTTTTTAATTTGTAAGTATAGCTACTGTATTACTGACATTTCGAAATTAATACGATCGAGATTTAAATAACTTGAACGTATTTCAGAAAATGCTTCAGCTTCGCCCTTCTTGTTCTCCATAAATCTAGAGTTCGAACGTAATCACGAACTGGAACAAATATAAAGAATCCAGCATGTTCATAATGGGTCCGTTGAAAGTAAATAATGCAGATATGGGCATATATTTAATAGTGAATATAGATTGCTCCACATGAAAATAAATCGTAAGCATCTATGATATATAGTGCACAATCACGATAAAATATTACTACAAGTGTGTCGTTGGTGTTAGATTTATATTGTAACTTCCTTATGCCATGAAATACCATCTAATTGCATACAATAAGTGACTCACCTTATTAATTAAATCGTTCCAAGTAATGCGAGCTATTTATTCATTTCATTATGTGCTCGCGACCTAATTCAACCTGAAGCAAGCTGCTTCACTACGTCGTTGTTACTATCTATAACGTAAACCGTCGTCGATAACTATCGAAATATAAATATAGTATAATCATTTGCAACATTTTAAGATAATTAACAAAAAGAGAATGTTGGGGATTGCCCACAGAAGCGAAATTTAAAACTAGGAAATAACTAATTTCCTATTACTAGGCATCATACTCAAAGCTACAGATTTCCTGTTAGCATTAGCATGTTGGTGACGCGTCATTAGTATATTGGTCACCTGAGCCCACGAGATTCTCTCCTATCAATTTTGACTTCAATTATATTAAGGTAAAATCAGCTCTATTTCATTACTTATTAAACTAACGATGTGTGGTTTTCAATTAGTAATAAAATTTGTTTTTTCATTTTCTCGCACCAGTTTGTATTTTAACGACCTCAACATGCCACGATGCGACGAACATGAGAAGGATATGCAGGAACTGTTCACATTGCTTCTGCTATTTCGAAGGAATACCAGATTAATAGCGGAGATGCCCCAAATGCTTACACATGTAACATGTTATTGAAACATGCTGGTTTGCACCAAAGTGCTGATCATATCATTTGTTGCTGAATTTATCGGCTGCAAATTCACGCATCTTCTAAAGAGGTCGCCTCTTCAGTTGTACATATTGTCGTCCCATTTAATAACATGTCGGGTCGGCGACATACATGATCTGCAGATTAAATGTCACTAAGTGCAGATTGCATTTAAAAAATTGAAATACACATCTTGTCAGGGGATAAGATTTGTATTTCAATTTTGGAAGATAACCAAGGACAAGTCCATTCCACAAAAAAAAAAGATTGCATATAAGCCTGGAAAATGAATAAATTGGCTAATTTCAATTTAAAAAAGCTTCGCTGTCAAAATCTCCTGAAAATTGTTCTTTGTTGTCAATCAACTACAAAGGCGTTAAAAGGACATCGATACAAAAATTTAGCCTCAAAATTTCGACTTTAATCTCAAAATTGCAACTTTAAACTCAAAATTGCTACTTTAAACTCGAAATTGCAATTTTTTTCTTAAAATTTCGATTTTAATATCCGAGTTTCGACTTTAATCTCGAAATTTCGACCTTTTTCTCGAAATTTTGACCTTTTTCTCGAACTTTCGACACCAAACTCGAAATTTCGACATGTTTCTCTAAATTTCAACGTTTTTCCTCAAAATTTCAACTTTAATCTGCGGATTTCGACTTTAATCTCAAAATCTCGACCTTTTTCTCGAAATTTCGACCTTTTTCTCGAACTTTTAACTTTCTCAATCTTGGAATTTCGACTTTAAACTTGAAATTTCGACCTTTTTCTCGAACTTTTAACTTTCTCAATCTTGGAATTTCGACTTTAAACTTGAAATTTTAACTTTTTTCTCGAAATTTCGAATTTAACTTTGAAATTTCTATACTATTTGGTTAAGTTAGGGCGATAACAGTTGCGTCCCACCATTTCCCTTTCTCAACAATATTGACAGTGGTAGTAGGGTACGTTTAGTAATTTCTATTTTTAATTACCAAAATTTCGTCCTCTTTTATCGAAATTTCGAGTTTAAAGACGAAATTTTGAGTTCTTTCTCTCTCTCTCTCTCTCTCTCTCTCTCTCTCTCTCTCTCTCTCTCTCTCTCTCTGAAATTTCGAATTTAAATTTGAAATTTCTATACTATTTGGTTAAGTTAAGCAGATAACAGTTGCGTCCCACCATTTCCCTTTCCCAACAATATTGACAGTGGTAGTAGGGTACGTTCAGTAATTTCTATTTTTAATTACCAAAATTTCATCCTCTTTTCTCGAAATTTCGAGTTTAAAGACGAAATTTTGAGTTCTTTATTTAAGTTAGGCAAATGACAGTTGCGTCCAGTTACTCTCCTTTCCCAACAATATTGACAATTGACAGTAGCCAGATTTCGACTTTAATCTCGAAATTTCGACCTTTTTCTTGAAATTTCGACTTTAATCTTGGAATTTCGACTTTAGACTTGAAATTTTGACTTTTTTTCTCGAGTTTAGGGTCGAAATTTCTATACGCTTTGATTATGTTAGGCAGATAACAGTTGCATCCTACCATTTGCCCTTTCTCAACAATATTAACAGTGGCAGTAGGGTACGTTCAGTAATTTCTATTTTTAGTTATTAAAATTTCATCCTCTTTTCTCGAAATTTCGAGCTCAAAACCGAAATTTTGAGTTCTTTATTTAAGTTAGACAAATGGCAGTTGCGTCCAATTATTCTCCTTTCCCAACAATATTGACAGTTGACAGTAGCCAGATTTCGAGTTTACTCTCGAAATTTCGACCTTTTTCTTGAAATTTCGACTTTAATCTTGGAATTTCGACTTTAAACTTAAAATTTTGACTTTTTTCTCGAATTTAAGGTCAAAATTTCTATAGGCTTTGGTTATGTTAGGCAGATAACAGTTGCATATCTCCATTTCCCTTTCCTAACAATATTGACAGTGGCAATAGGGTGCGTTCAGTAACTTCTATTTTTAATTACCAAAATTTCTCCCCTTTTACTCGAAATTTCCAGTTTAAAGTTAAAATTTCTATCCTCTTTAGTTAAGTTAGGCAAATGACCGTTGCGCCTCTCTCTCTCTCCTTTCCCAACAATATTGACAGTTGGCAATAGGGTGCGTTCTGTTTTTAATTACCAAAATTTCGTCTTTATTTCTCAAAATTTCGGGATTAAAGTTGAAAAATTGCGTTCAGTAATTTCTATTTTTATTTACCGAAATTTCGTCCTTTTTTTCTCGAAATTTCGAAATTAAAGTTACGAGTTTTGACTTTAATATGAAAATTACGAGTTTAACGTCGAAATACGGAAAATAAAGTCGAAATTTTGCGAAGAAAGTCGAAATTTCGAGTTTAAAGTCGAAAGTCCGCGACCAAAGTCGAAATTTCGAGAAAGAGACGAAATTTCGAGTTTAAAGTCAGAAGTCTGAGACTTAAGTCGAATTTTCGAGAAAAAAGTCGAAATCCAAAGATTAAAGTCAAAATTTTGAAAAAAAACGTTAAAATTTAGAGATAAATGACGAAATTTCGAGTTTGGTGTCGGAATTTCGAGTTTGGTGTCAAAATTTCGAGTTTAATGTCGAAATTTACCGAAAAAGTCAAAATTTATATTCAACATTAAATTATTTTGTATGGCTTTATCAAAAATGTGATATTTTTGATAAAATGTCGAAATTATGGGAAAATAAATAATGAAAACCCAAATCTAAACTGGTTTAACAAAAAATTTAAATTTCAGAGAAAAAAATCGACATTTGTTAAAATTTTAACTTCAGACATTATCGAATTTCTGAAAGGTTTCCAGTTTGAAGGGAAAAAGGAAAATGTTGAAAAAGTTGAAACAAAAAAAAATGTAAATCTCGAAATTTCGACCTTTTTCTTAAAATTTCGACTTTAATCTTGGAATTTCGACTTTAAATTTGAAATTTCGACTTTTTTCTCGAGTTTAAGGTCGAAATTTCTATACGCTTTGATTATGTTAGGCAGATAACAGTTGCATCCTACAATTTCCCTTGCCCAACAATATTGACAGTGGCAGTAGGGTACGTTCAGTAATTTCTATTTTTAGTTATCAAAATTTCATCCTCTTTTCTCGAAATTTCGAGCTTAAAGTCGAAATTTTGAGTTCTTTATTTAAGTTAGACAAATAACAGTTGCGTCCAATTACTCTCCTTTCCCAACAATATTAACAGTTGACAGTAGCCAGATTTCGACTTTAATCTCGAAATTTCGACCTTTTTCTTGAAATTTCGACTTTAATCTTGGAATTTCGACTTTAAACTTGAAATTTCGACTTTTTTCTCGAGTTTAAGGTCGAAATTTCTATACGCTTTGATTATGTTAGGCAGATAACAGTTGCATCCTACCATTTCCCTTTCCCAACAATATTGACAGTGGCAGTAGGGTACGTTCAGTAATTTCTATTTTTAATTATTAAAATTTCATCCTCTTTTCTCGAAATTTCGAGCTTAAAACCGAAATTTTGAGTTCTTTATTTAAGTTAGACAAATAACAGTTGGGTCCAATTACTCTCCTTTCCCAACAATATTAACAGTTGACAGTAGCCTGATTTCGACTTTAATCTCGAAATTTTGACCTTTTTCTGGAATTTTCGACTTTAATCTTGAAATTTCGACTTTAAACTTGAAATTTCGACTTTAAACTTAAAATTTCGACTTTTTTTCTCGACTTTAAGGTCGAAATTTCTATAAGTTTTGATTATGTTAGGCAGATAACAGTTGCATCCTACAATTTCCCTTGCCCAACAATATTGACAGTGGCAGTAGGGTACGTTCAGTAATTTCTATTTTTAGTTATCAAAATTTCATCCTCTTTTCTCGAAATTTCGAGCTTAAAGTCGAAATTTTGATTTCTTTATTTAAGTTAGGCAAATAACAGTTGCGTCCAATTACTCTCCTTTCCCAACAATATTGACAGTTGACAGTAGCCAGATTTCGACTTTAATCTCGAAATTTCGACCTTTTTCTTGAAATTTCTACTTAAGTCTTGGAATTTCGACTTTAAACTTGAAATTTCGACTTTTTTCTCGAGTTTAAGGTCGAAATTTCTATACGCTTTGATTATGTTAGGCAGATAAGAGTTGCATCCTACCATTTTCCCTTTCCCAACAATATTGACAGTGGCAGTAGGGTACGTTCAGTAATTTCTATTTTTAATTACCAAAATTTCATCCTCTTTTCTCGAAATTTCGAGCTTAAAGTCGAAATTTTGATTTCTTTATTTAAGTTAGGCAAATAACAGTTGCGTCCAATTACTCTCCTTTCCCAACAATATTGACAGTTGACAGTAGCCAGATTTCGACTTTAATCTCGAAATTTCGACCTTTTTCTTGAAATTTCGACTTTAATCTTGGAATTTCGACTTTAAACTTAAAATTTCGACTTTTTTCTCAGGTTTAAGATCGAAATTTCCATACGCTTTGATTATGTTAGGCAGATAAGAGTTGCATCCTACCATTTTCCCTTTCCCAACAATATTGACAGTGGCAGTAGGGTACGTTCAGTAATTTCTATTTTTAATTACCAAAATTTCATCCTCTTTTCTCGAAATTTCGAGCTTAAAGTCGAAATTTTGATTTCTTTATTTAAGTTAGGCAAATGATAGCTGCGTCCAATTACTCTCCTTTCCCAACAATATTGACAGTTGACAGTAGTCAGATTTCGACTTTAATCTCGAAATTTCGACCTTTTTCTTGAAATTTCGACTTTTATCTTGGAATTTCGACTTTAAACTTGATATTTCGACTTTTTTCTCGAGTTTAAGGTCGAAATTTCTATACGCTTTGATTATGTTAGGCAGATAACAGTTGCATCCTACAATTTCCCTTGCCCAACAATATTGACAGTGGCAGTAGGGTACGTTCAGTAATTTCTATTTTTAGTTATCAAAATTTCATCCTCTTTTCTCGAAATTTCGAGCTTAAAGTCGAAATTTTGAGTTCTTTATTTAAGTTAGACAAATAACAGTTGGGTCCAATTACTCTCCTTTCCCAACAATATTGACAGTTGACAGTAGCCGGATTTCGCCTTCATCTCGAAATTTCGACCTTTTTTTTGAAATTTCCACTTTAATCTTGAAATTTCGACTTTAAACTTGAAATTTTGACTTTTTTTCTCGAGTTTAAGGTCGAAATTTCTATACGCTTTGGTTATGTTAGGCAGATAACAGTTGCATCCCACAATTTCCCTTTCCTAACAATATTGACAGTGGCAGTAGGGTGCGTTCAGTAATTTCTATTTTTTAATTACTAAAATTTCCCCCCTTTTACTCGAAATTTCCAGTTTAAAGTTAAAATTTCTATCCTCTTTAGTTAAGTTTAGGCAAATGACCGTTGCGCCTCTTTCTCTCCTTTCCCAACAATATTGACAGTTGGCAATAGGGTGCTCTTTTTAATTACCAAAATTTCTTCTTTATTTCTCAAAATTTTGGGATTAAAGTTGAAAAATTGCGTTCAGTAATTTCTATTTTTAATTACCAAAATTTCGTCCTTTTTTTCTCGAAATTTCGAAATTAAAGTTACCAATTTCGACTTTAATATGGAAATTTTGAGTTTAACGTCGAAATACGGAAAATAAAGTCGAAATTTTGCAAAGAAAGTCGAAATTTCTAGTTTAAAGTCGAAATTTCGACTTAGGTCGCGGACTTTCGACTTTAAACTCGCAACAATTGATAAAATTTCTTCATTTTAAAAGATCGAAACTTTGCAAAAAAGTCGAAATTTTGAAAAATGGTTGACATTAAAAAAACAGTCGAAATTATTAAAATTTGAAATTTTCAATAAAAATACTAAAATTTCTCAGAAAAAATGGTGAAATTTTAAAAAAGATCGAAGATTTAAAAAGTCAAAAGTCCAGTTTTAAAAATTTTTACATTTTCAGGAAAAGTAAATATTTTCAAATGATGAAAATTTTAAAAAAATATACTTAATTTTCAAAAAAAAATACAAAAAAACTAAACGTCGAAAAGTTTAAATATTTTCGAAAACAGAGATATTTTTAAAAGAGTATACACAGATTTTCGAAAAAATCAATACTCAAATATATTTTAAAATTGAAATTATAAGAAAAAAGTCTAATTTTTGGAATACAATCGAAATTTGGAAAAAATCCAGTCTTTCGAAAAACGCGACATTATTCAAAAATTTTCATTGTCCAGTTTTCTAAGAAATCTAAAATTTTCGAAAGGTAACATTTTGAAAATGTCGAAATTTTTAGTTGAAATTTTAAAAAGTTAAAATTTTGAAGAAATCGACCTTTTGGATCAAACATAAAACGCTACACATTGTCGCAGCACCCCCAGCCGCCACTGGTTACAACAGATTACGTAATAATAATAAAATAAAATAAAGTACAAATTTATAAATAAATAGTTATGCTTACTCTACAACAGATGACGTAATAATAATAAAATAAAATAAGGAAGGTATTCACTAAATAAATTAGTAAATCGTCTCATGTTATTTATTCAAATATTTCTCGATCGGATTGGTACTTGGATCGATTTTTTGCTTGTTTTCACATAAACAGAATCAGTCAATAATCAAATCAAGTCTGTATAAATAAATGATTAAAGATATAAGTAAATAAATTTAACCTAATCAAGATATATATCTGATTTTATTGCAAGTTTTATCAGTTAACTCGGCGTTTATTGCATTTGCTTTGTGGCGTTTATGAGCACCCAATTACTGACAAAACGACGTTAAAAAGGCCAATTCGCTTATTTATCCATTCCTAATGACCACTGCGCTTACAAAGGACAAGTCAATCATGCAACCATATAATAACATATCTTTTACTTTATTTTAATTATACGGGAGTCGATTTCCAATAAATAAGGCAGCCAGTTGGTATTTAAAACCAATCAAAGCTGGCATTATGGATTGAAATTCATTTAAATAATGTACGTCATTTTTACTCGAGCAATAAACGACCGCAAGCGTGCGCTTTATTCGCCCGATTTTTTTTCCAAATCGACGGCTGTTCAGGGTCTCAATATTTCAGTTAACAAGCAGTTGAATAGCGTTACGAAATTTACTGCACGGCGTAAGAACAAAGAATTCGGTTTTAAATATTTAAAATCACGTTGATATCCGACCGAAAGTCGAAATTTGAAAATTTGAAGCTTATTTTGGGAAAATTTGAAATACAAATTTTGTCCCCTGAAACAAAGATTAAAAAATACAACAAAGGTGTTTTTTAATCTTTCTTGGTTTCAGGGGACAAGATTTGTATTTCAATTTTGGAAGATAACCAAGGACCAGACTTCCACCAAAATTTTGGGAACACTACTAGAGCATTGAACATCTCAATCGAAAATTTAAAAGAAATCTAAATCCGTCGCGGGTTTTTTCTCGTCGTTGCAGTACAAAACTAATATTTCGATTACTATTTTATTTGTAGGTCTTTATTACGTCTTAAATATATGCGAAATTATAGGCATTAGAGTGCAATCACAACAGGCTTTCCGGTTCCTTGTACAGGAGCATGTTCAACCAGCCGGAAGTGACTTGAATATCACTTGAATGGGCAAGCATAATGATTCTGACCTCACTATTATTTAATGTTATTCATCTAAAGGCGCAAATCATATTTAAAATAAAATCCTGACTTAGAATAAAAGAAGGTTCCTTTATCGGTATATTATCGCGCTTGGGAAGGAATATTTTTCTTTTCCCACGTCTCAACTTGCTTCTAAGATTTAAATTTTTACTAAAAGGTATGATTTCTTTAAAATTCCATGTTTCAACTTTAAACTCGAAAATTCTTCTAAATTCTGACTTTTTTTCGAAGCTTTTTATCTAAAAAGAAATGCCCCTAGCTCTAAATTCGCAAATTAAAACGTCAGATTCTGTTTCAAAAAAAGGCGAATTTTTCATAAATTCAATTTCATAAAAATTCAAAAAATTTTAAAATTTTGAGAAAGTCAAAATTCTTATAAAAGTTGAAATTTTGGACAAAAAGCGAGATTAAGAAAAAGTTGAAATTTTAAAAATAAATCCAAATATGGACCTTTAAATAAATCGGAATATTTGAAATTCGAAACTTTTAAAATATAAATCAAAAATTTTCGATATTGTTTAGTGTAATTTTCATTCATGTTCTATTGGCTCTAATTATTATTGAGTCACAAAAACCTAATTTTGAGTACAAGTCAAAATGACGAAAATTAGACGAATTATGCAAAACAAGCTAAAACTCCTAAAAATCAAATTTCAAAGAGATTTTCAAAAAAAGAACTACCACTAAAAATAAAGCACTACTAATGAAAATAATTTGAAATAAATAAACGATTTTTGAAAAATATAGCCGAAATTTTGAGAAAAAAGTTTACATTTCCAAGAAGATAAGCAGTTTTGGTAAAAGTAAATTTTCATAAAATCAAAACAATAAAAAACTAACATTTTGGAAAATCAAAATTTCGGAAAAATATTAAAATATATAGAACTCAAATTTTGTAAAAAAAGTTTGTTGTTCTCGGAAAAAGGCGCAATTTCAGAAACATCGAACACTGAAATTACAATTTGAAATTTCGAGAATAATGGGAATTTTGATACACGAAGTTTTTCAGAAAAAAACATGTATTAATTTCTCCATTTTTCTTAATATATGTTTTATTAGGAAAACTGAAGAAATGTTGAAAAAGCGATTTTTGAAAGAAAAGTTTAAATTCAAATCTTGTTCCTTTGAAGAAAGATTAAAAGACACAGTAATGGTTTAGAGCAGGGCTAAGCAACTTTTTTTTACAGTGGGCCAACCGTAAGGTCTTGCTCATCCCTGGTTTAGAGCAACAATTGTTGTGTTTTTTAATCTTTCTTGGTTTCAGGAAACAAGATTCAATTTTTAAATATAACCAAGGACCAGTCCGTTTCACCTTAAGAGACAAGTTAAAAAAGTATAATTTTAATAATAAAATCGAATTTTATGAAAGGATTTTTGAGAAAAAGGTGAATTTTGGGAAAAAAACTAATGTCGAAAATATAACGGAATTTCAAGGAGAAATCGAAATAGCAAAAAAAAATAAAAATTTGAAAAAAAAGGTCACCTTTTCCAGAAAAAATATTCGTAAAAGTAATTAAGAAAAAACGTCGATAAAGGTCAAAGTTTTGAAAAAAAAGACGAATTTTGAAAAAGTTGAAATTTCAAAGAAAAGTAACATTTGAAAATAAATGTATATTTGCATTTGCTAATTTTTTAAAGAAATTCGTCATGAGTGTAAATAAAGCTGAAAACTGGTTTGCAATTTTTGTCTTCATTCATTTTTTAAAAATAATTTTAAAAGTTTTCAAACAAATATGTTTCAAAAATTTTTGACAAAAAGACAAATATTGATAAATGAATTGAAATTTGCGGAAAGTTATATTTAAAAAAATTGGAATTTTCAGGAAAAAATAATTCGAAAAAAATAAACACATTTTTGCGATAAAAACTGGTTTTTATAAAGAAAAATCTAAAACATCACAATTTCAAAAACGACGAATATAGAGAAAGAGGAAACTTCTGAAATAAAATAATATTAAGAGAAAAATTCGAAATTTTAAGAAAAAGAATTTAAAGGAAATTCTCAAGATTTCTAAACCTATTTTGAAAGGAATAAAAATAAAAATTTCAAAATACTCACTCAAAGTTTCCAAAAAGTTAGATTATAAAGCCCACTGTCAAGATATACTATAAAATTTCGAATAAGGTCAATATATCAAGGAAAAGGTCAACATTACATAAAATTAATTCAGAATTTTTGACAGAAAACCACATTTTAATACAAAAAAGTCGAATTTTGAGAATAAAGTTAAAATTTAAAAAAAATGTCACTAATTTAAAAAAACTCTAAATTTGGAAAAAGATGACTTTTCATGAAAAAATCGTTATTTTAAAAATAAAATTGAAATTTTTCAATGTCAAATTTTGTAAAAAATTCGGGATAAATTTAAAATTCTTAAAAAATTGCCTTTTTTACAAAATTTCCAAAAAATATTTTTCAAAATCTCGAAATAAATATTTTTCTCCAAATTTTTGTCTTCTTTTTTTTGGTGGAAGGGACAGGTCCTTGGTTATATAAGTTTTGATTTATATTTGAAATTCGAAACTTTTAAAATATAAATCAAAACTTTTCGATATTGTTTAGTGTAATTTTCATGTCCTATTGTCTCTAATTATTATTGAGTCACAAATAACAATTGACAAACTAACCAACGCAATCACTGCTTGGGGCAATCTATAAGAGATTGCCAATCCTTAACAGAAGGTTACAGAAACTTTAGAATTGTGGAAGGAGTAACTGGCGAGCAAAAAGTCAATAAAACATAAATCAAAAATTTTCAATAAAAATCAAAATAATTTCGCCTTCTTGAAAGGTCGACTTTTCTTTCGAAAGTTCGATCTTTTTCCCGATTATGTCGCCTAATGTAGGGTTTTTTCTCAGTTTCGATTTTTTTTTAAATCCCACTTTCTGGAATATTTTCAAGTCGTTCTTTAACGTTTGCCTTGAAATTTCGACATTCTTCTCAAAATTTAGACTTCTTTTATAAAATTCGTTGTTTTTATGTCAAATTTATTCCTAAAATTCGTCTTTTTTTTTCCTCTAAATGTAGCTTCTTCAAAATTTTAAATTTTCATCTTCAAATCGGTCAGTATTTTTTAAATGTCCTCATTCTTTAAAATTCGTTTTTTTGGGGGGAAATTTCGACGTGTTTTCATAACTCTAATTTCTCCAAATTTCGTCTTATTAACCAAAATGTGATTTTTTTTAAAATTTGGTCGATATTTTGATAAAAAGACAAAAATTGAAATACAAAACTTGTCCCCTGAACCCAAGAAAGATTAAAAAACACAACAAAGGTTGCTCTAATGCGTTTCTCTAACGCGTTAGAGCAACCTTTGTTGTGTTTTTTAATATTTCTTGGTTTCAGGGAACAAGTTCTGTATTTCATTTTTTGAAGATAACCAAGGACCAGTCCCTTCCACCAAAAAACAAAGAAGACAAAAATTTGGAGAAAAATATTTATTTCGAGATTTTGAAAAATATTTTTTGCAAATTTTGTAAAAAAGGCAATTTTTTTAAGGATTTTAAATTTATCCTGAATTTTTTTCAAAATTTGACATTGAAAAATTTCAATTTTATTTTGAAAATAACGATTTTTTCATCAAAAGTCATCTTTTTCCAAATTTAGAGTTTTTTTAAATTAGTGACATTTTTTTTAAATTTTAACTTTATTCTCAAAATTCGACTTTTTTGTATTAAAATGTGGTTTTCTGTCAAAAATTCTGAATTAATTTTATGTAATGTTGACCTTTTCCTTGATATATTGACCTTATTCGAAATTTTATAGTATATCTTGACAGTGGGCTTTATAATCTAACTTTTTGGAAACTTTGAGTGAGTATTTTGAAATTTTTATTTTTATTCCTTTCAAAATAGGTTTAGAAATCTTGAGAATTTCCTTTAAATTCTTTTTCTTAAAATTTCGAATTTTTCTCTTAATATTATTTTATTTCAGAAGTTTCCTCTTTCTCTATATTCGTCGTTTTTGAAATTGTGATGTTTTAGATTTTTCTTTATAAAAACCAGTTTTTATCGCAAAAATGTGTTTATTTTTTTCGAATTATTTTTTCCTGAAAATTCCAATTTTTTTAAATATAACTTTCCGCAAATTTCAATTCATTTATCAATATTTGTCTTTTTGTCAAAAATTTTTGAAACATATTTGTTTGAAAACTTTTAAAATTATTTTTAAAAAATGAATGAAGACAAAAATTGCAAACCAGTTTTCAGCTTTATTTACACTCATGACGAATTTCTTTAAAAAATTAGCAAATGCAAATATACATTTATTTTCAAATGTTACTTTTCTTTGAAATTTCAACTTTTTCAAAATTCGTCTTTTTTTTCAAAACTTTGACCTTTATCGACGTTTTTTCTTAATTACTTTTACGAATATTTTTTCTGGAAAAGGTGACCTTTTTTTCAAACTTTTATTTTTTTCTTGGTATTTCGATTTCTCCTTGAAATTCCGTTATATTTTCGACATTAGGCTTTTTCTGAAATTTTCGACTTTTTTTCGAATTTCACTTACCAGAAATCTTGAGTGATTTCTTAAGATTCAAATTTTTTTTCTTCGAATTGTCTTCTCTTAAAATTAGTCTTTTTCCCAAAATTCACCTCTTTCTCAAAAATTCTTTCATAAAGTTCGATTTTATTTTCAAATTTATACTTTTTTAACTGGTCCCTTTTGGTGAAACGGACCGGTCCTTGGTTATATTCAAAAAGTAAATCTTCTCCCCTGAAACCAAGAAAGATTAAAAAACACAACAATTGTTGCTCTAAACGAGGGATGAGTAAGACCTTGCGGTTGGCCCACTGTAAAAAAAAGTTGCTTAGCCCTGCTCTAAACCATTACTGTGTCTTTTAATCTTTCTTCAAAGGAACAAGATTTGAATTTAAACTTTTCTTTCAAAAATCGCTTTTTCAACATTTCTTCAGTTTTCCTAATAAAACATATATTAAGAAAAATGGAGAAATTAATACATGTTTTTTTCTGAAAAACTTCGTGTATCAAAATTCCCATTATTCTCGAAATTTCAAATTGTAATTTCAATGTTCGATGTTTCTGAAATTGCGACTTTTTCCGAGAACAAATATTGTCCGAAATTGCAACTTTTTTTTCAAAGTTCAACTTCTTGTGGAACTTGCAAACCTTTTTTACAAAATTTGAGTTCTATAAATTTTAATATTTTTCCGAAATTTTGATTTTCCAAAATGTTAGTTTTTTATTGTTTTGATTTTATAAAAATTTACTTTTACCAAAACTGCTTTTCTTCTTGGAAATGTAAACTTTTTTCTCAAAATTTCAACTATATTTTTCAAAAATCGTTTATTTATTATTTTCATTAGTAGTGCTTTTATTTTTAGTAGTAGTTCTTTTTCTGAAAATCTCTTTAAAATTTGATTTTTAGCAGTTTTAGCTTGTTTTGCATAATTCGTCTAATTTTCGACATTTTGACTTGTACTCAAAATTAGGTTTTTGGAAATTTGAACTCGAAATTGAATTATTTCCCTAAATTTTGCCTGTTTCTTAAAATTCTTTATTTTTCCAAAAGTGGATCAAAATTTTAGTATAAAGCTAAAAATTCTGAAGAAAAATCTCCTTCGAGAAAAATTTCTTCTAAATTTCATGATTGTCAAAATTTGAATAAAACAATAATTCTGATCTTTGGAAATTACTTTATTTCTCCAAATGCAATCTTTACAAAATTCGACTTTTGGAAATTTTAAAATTTTGTTTTTAAAATGTCGATATATTTCGAAATTTTCCGAAAAATACCGATTCTGTTTTAAAACAGATTTTTTATTTCCTCGAAATTTCCCCAGTTCATGTAATTAAGAGAAAATATAATGTGGTTAAATGTTTACATATATATATATATATATATACTCAACCGGAAGGTCTTTTATAAATTATACTTTTTTTGCCCATCAATTTTTCAAAATGATTACTGGCTCCCCCTGAAGCAAATCCTGCCTATGCCTATGATTGCTACAATAGAGCTCCACTGACAAGTGATTTTCTAGACGGTTTTTGGGTTAATTTTCATATGTGAGCATACATACGAAGTGCAACAACCTTTTTTTTAGAATCCATGCCCCAAACAACATTCTTACTAGTAAGTTTTTCAGGGCTCAGTTCCTGAGAAGATTTTGACGAAAATTGGTAGAGATATTCCTTCAAGTTCACTATAAATTATTCGATGCTGTTAACATTTTTTTTAAAGAATTATTGCGTAACTTTCATATTAATAACAATAACGCGTGTCGTTCTGCACGATTACTTTTAAAGCTCAAACAGACATTGATTTTGACATTTATAAATTTAAAACATACCCGGAAATGATTCCAATATGAATTCTACAAATGTATGAAATGGAATAAATAGTATATTGAATATACATAGAAATTCAAACTGCTGGGGCGTCGATGATAACGAGCCTTTGACAGGGGAATTCGGTAGAAAGTTTTTATTTATATTTTCGCCGACCGTTAGGATATCTGTTATATAAAGCGTTAGATACTAAATCATTTCACTTTAACAGATATGAAATGATCTGTTAGAGTGAAATGATATTTTTCATCGTTTACTATTTCATCATTTCTTCTGTTTGTCGATAGTTGATCAGCATAGGACATCTTGATGCAATAATATTTTATGTTAAGCATCGATGAGGAAATAGTGATTAAGAAAAATTATTCGTTTATCATACTTAAAAATTCTTAGAAAAATGAACATTCATGAACGTTGGCATCGTTCATTTGTGGAAAATTATTTACAGGATGCGTCATCTCCTTGTATATAAGGCGTATTTTTATTTACAATAAAAAAATTGTACCACTCTGTTATCGTAACACACTGGCGTGTTGGGGGCGGAGATTTTTACTAAAATGTCATGTTAAGATTAAGAGGTTTTTGGTTTTCTACTTTAAGCTCCAAATTTGATTGAGGTTTCTTAAGTTTTTTGTTCCAAATTTCGACTTTAAGCTCCAAACTTTTTCCGCAGTTTCGAGTTTGTCATTGTCAATTTTTTTTTGTAAAATTACAATTTTAGTTTCGCAATTTCTAGTTTAAACCTAAAATTTTTTTCTTTAATAAATGCTGTGGTATTAGGTGCTATATGATGGTAAAGAGTCGAAACCAAAATTTATGGTATAATGTTTTTTTTTCGTTGAGGTGTAAGACCCTCCTGAAGGAAATTACTGATAACGCCCCTGCAAAAACATATATTTTAAAAGAATTGGAGGACCTGTAAAGTTTTTTACCCAAGGGTTTTTGATTCCTAGTTACACTATTTTAACAAAAAAAGGTCTGATTCTGAATTAAATAATATATCAAATCGTCCAGCACCTAAACATAATATGGTCAATTCTAATTTAAAAGGACTCGGTTGTCATAAATATAATCTTGTCTAGAGACCATAATCTGGCTATAAAACGACTTATCGATACATAAAGATTCGGAAAATTTACGACTTAAACTTACATCTGCTCAAATTGCGAAAAATTGGCATTAATATCGCAATAGTAATGACAATTTTTTGTCCTCAAATGCCCATAAATTTATTATTGCTTCAACGTTATTTAATTGCTTCTCCGGTATCTTTCGGCAACATCTAATTGCAAAAGCAATCGTCAAAAAAATAACCTGGAAAAAAATCCATAGCACGACATACGTAGGATTTGATGTTTCGAAGAAATGCCGCTCCTGCTTCGCAGTGGCGCTGACCCTGTTTCAGGAAAACCACAAAAATGCCTTCCTACGACGACCTAGTCGAGTTCGCTCGTCTCTATTGTTGGCTGTGCCCGTGTATCTAACATATTTATTCGCTTTTGTGTTACCTTTTATTCGCTTTGATATTCCCACATAATACGCGGATGTGCTACAAATTGATATTGATTTATGGAGTCGAGTTATGTATTTTAATGAATTAACGCACCCGAACGCCTCACACAAAGGGCTCCTACGGGGCATCGGTTTCCGCATATTTTCAACAAGTCCAAGACCAACGTACACGTCGATGGAGCTGCTCTCGATCGCATTTCGTGTAAAATTTAACTACTTGTAGATGATACACTAAATTGATTAAAGAATCGTAAACATTAAGTACGTACTCGTAAAACTGCCTGATCTAAATCAAGCGAAAAAGTTGAGAAATTTAGTAAAATTCCCTCATAAACGAAAATGATCCTTTTCAAATTTAAATGACTATGATGACAAAAGTCAGAGATTAGCAATTTCTTCATGATTATCAGGAGTCTGAAAATAAACTTCATTCCCATTTTTTATTTATATTAATAAAATTGGGGCGTTTAAGTATCTATCTGTCCGACATTTTAATTAAATAAGCTCCAAATATTATCTCAACATTTTTAAGCCTAAATTACGGATTTCAGCTCAAAATCTTTTGAATGGGTTTCTTAAAATTTCGTCTTCTCTCTGAATCTTTCGACTTTATCCTTAATATTTAGTTTTAAATTCGAAATTTCGTTAAAATTGACATCTACTTTAAGTTTGAATCAGAAAAAAGATCAAAATTTGAGAAAAAAAAATCTAAAAAATTTTAAATAATCCCAATTTTATTTAAATTTTGTCTTATTCTTGTTGAACTCGACATTTTCATATCCTTGTAAATCATTTCGACATTTTGGATAAAATTCAGCAGACAATACAAAAATCAGTTTCAGAAATCTTAAAATTTCACTCTCAAAATTGCTATTTTTTTTAATTTTTTCAATTTTAATTTAAGAATGTAGAAAGAGAGAGAGAAGAGAAGAAAGAAGAGAGGAGAAAGAAGAAAGAAGAAAGAAGAGAAAACAGAGAAGAGAGAAGAGAGAAGAGGGAAGAGAGAAGAGAGAAAAAAGAAGAGAAAAGAGAAAAGAGAGAAGAGAAAAGAGAAAAAAGAAAAGAGAGAAGAGAGAAGAGAGAAGAGAGAAGAGAGAAGAGAGAAGAGAGAAGAGAGAAGAGAGAAGAGAGAAGAGAGAAGAGAGAAGAGAGAAGAGAGAAGAGAGAAGAGAGAAGAGAGAAGAGAGAAGAGAGAAGAGAGAAGAGAGAAGAGAGAAGAGAGAAGAGAGAAGAGAGAAGAGAGAAGATAGAAGAGAGAAGAGAGGAGAGAAAAGGGAGAAGAGAGAAGAGAGATGAGAAAAGAGAAAAGAGAGAAGAGAGAAGACAGAAGGGAGGAGAGAAGAGAGAGAGAAGAGAGAGAAGAGAGAAGAGAGAAGAGAGAAGAGAGAAGAGAGAAGGGAAAAGAGAGGAGAGAGAAGAGAGAAGAGAAAAGAGAGAAGAGAAAGGGGAGAAGAAAGCAGAGAGAAGAGAAAGGGGAGAAGAAAGCAGAGAGAAGAGAGAAAAGAGAAGAGGAAAAGGAGAAGAGAGTAGAGAGAAGAGAGAAGGGAGAAGAGAGTAGAGTGAAGAGAGAAGGGAAAAGGAAGGAGAAAGAAGAGAGAAGAGAAAAGACAGAAGAGAGAAGAGAAGTGAAGAGAAGTGAAGAGAAGTGAAGAGAAGTGAAGAGAAGTGAAGAGAAGTGAAGAGAAGTGAAGAGAAGTGAAGAGAAGTGAAGAGAAGTGAAGAGAAGTGAAGAGAAGTGAAGAGAAGTGAAGAGAAGTGAAGAGAAGTGAAGAGAAGTGAAGAGAAGTGAAGAGAAGTGAAGAGAAGTGAAGAGAAGTGAAGAGAAGTGAAGAGAAGTGAAGAGAAGTGAAGAGAAGTGAAGAGAAGTGAAGAGAAGTGAAGAGAAGTGAAGAGAAGTGAAGAGAAGTGAAGAGAAGTGAAAAGAAGAAGAGAGAAGAGACGAGAAAAGAAGAGAAGAGAAAAGAAAAAAAGAAGAGAGGAAGAGAAGAAGATAAGAAGAGAAAAAGAAGAAAAGAGAAGAAATTTTCAAAAAAAAGTGAATTTTTTAAAATATATTGAAGAAAATCCAAAATAATCAGAAAAGCTGAGATTGTCAAAAACGATCAAAATTTTGAAGTTAGAGTTTTGAAAAGAAAAAGAAATTCAAAAAAACTCGGATTGTTTTTATAAAAAGCTGAAAATTAAAAAAAGGAAACGAAATTTTTAAAAATAGTGAAACTAAAATATAATTATTTTGAATAATATTATAATGTTGAAAAAAAAAGAATTTACAAAAAATTAGAAAATTATTAAATCTGAAAAATAAACGAAATTTCCGAATAGTTTAAAATAGCATTCCCTTAACTTGTTTTTTAACTTTAAAACCAAACATTTCAGAAAACGGTGGAAAATCCAATAAACTCGAAAATCTCGAATTTTCTAGTTTAGAAAATTCAAATTTTTGTCAAACATCATGAGGTAACGTATTCAGAATTTTAAATATCGTATAGTCATGTGTTAAAAAATGTTTTTTTAAAAGTAAACAATTTGATTTACTTAAATAATAATTTAAGTGTCTTACAAATTGGACTCGGTAAACTAAAATAAAAAATGTTGTATAATTCAGAATAAGTCAATAAGGATCTTAAAGTGAAAAGGAATAAACAATTCGAGTTAGAGTTATTAGAAAAATAGTAAACATTTTGGGAAAAGTATAAAATTTAACAAGATAATTTAAATTTTAAAAAAGCATTACCAAAAATCTGAGTCGGAATTTTCAAAAAAATTTAAAAATTAATTTTGAAAAAGGTCCAAACACTGCTGAAAAAAGTAGATATTTTCAAAAGAAGTTAAAATTTTGGAAAAAGCTTGAATTGCTGGAATCAACATTTTCAATTTTTACGAACTTTTTCGACTTTATTAATTTTAGTTTCAGCTTTCGACTATTTTCAAATCTTTTCCAAAAATTCTCAAATTAGAAAAAATAGCAAAATTTTCAGAAAACATTGCAGTTTCTAAAAAAGTTGAAATTTTGAATTCAATTCTTCATAGACCCTTATTGACCGGAAATATTATTTTTTTTTCAATTTATTTAACATTTCTTCGGGCCAGTTTGGCAATATTTAAATTTTTATGGTTTGTTGACAATTTTCTAAACAGTTTTTGAAATGCGACTACATGATATTTAAATTTATTGAAAACGTCACTTCACGACAGTTCACAAATTAAGAGGTTAGTTTATTTTACATAGAATAGGAATAATCAAAAATAGAAGACCAAAAATTAGATATGGAAAAATAAAAATTTGTTATTCTAATAAATTAGGAAAATATAAAAATACATAAAAAAGGTTAATAAAGGTCTACCATGAAGAATAATCCTATTCCTCTAACGGAACGAACGGACTCCGCAAATGGTGAGTGCTTCTAACTACCAAGCTGAATAGATTTCAGTGGTTAGGAACAGTAGTCACCAAGAGCATGTAAGTTCGACCCACGAGTGTAGGAAGGGGTATTAGCCCTCGGAGTAGTTGTTTCTTGTGGATCGGGCTTCAAATATTTAAATTTTTAAATTTTTTAACACAATAAATTGATGATGAAACGTCTATTCATGTTAAAATTTCTTGATTTTTTCTTTTTTATATTTAAAAAAAAAAAATATTTTTAAGTATTTCTTCCTCATTGTTCCCTTTCCATGTTATGCACTGCTGACGAGCTCAAATGAGAGCGAAACATCGATGTCCTAATGTTTCCTAATTTATTAGAATAACATTTTTTCCATATCTAATTTTTGGTCTTCTATTTTTGGTTATTCCTATTCTATGTAAAATAAACTAACCTCTTAATTTGTGAACTGTCATGAAGTGACGCTTTCAATAAATTTAAATATCACGTAGTCGCATTTCAAAATCTGTTTAGAAAATTGTCAACAAACCATAAAAATTTAAATATTGCCAAACTGGGCCGAAGAAATGTTAAATAAATTGAAAAATACATTTGAATTCAACTTGGAAACTTTTAAATTTTAAAGTGAAACATTTCATAAAAGGGGAAATTTCAATAAATTTGAAATTCTCGAAATTCGAATTAAAAAATTCAAGTATTTAAAAAAGAAGTGAAAATTTTGAGAACAATAGGAAATTTATCAAGATAATTAAAGTTTTAAAATAACATTTCAAAAATATGGTCTACACTTCGAAAGTATATTCTCGAACTTTGGAAAAAAGTTGAAATTTCTGGCCAAAAATATAACAATTTGAAACCCATTACATTTTCAAAAAATTAAAATTTTAAAAAATATAGACATTTTCATAAAAAATTAAAATTTCCAAAAAGTTGAAATTTTCAAAAAAATAATCGAAATTTTTAGAAGACAAAAATTTGAGTCAAAATTTTCTACAAAAGTTAAAATTTTGAAAACGGTCTAAAATAGTGAAATAAAAATCAAAATTTTCAAAAAAAAACAAAATTTCGAAAAAGTCCAAAGTATTGAAATGAAAATTATCGAAAAAAGTTAAAATTTTGAAAAATGTAGACATTTTTATGAAAATTTAAAATATCCAAATAGTTAAAATTTTTAAAATAATCGAAATTTTTAGAAGACAAAACTTTCAGTCGAAATTTTCAAGAAAAGTTAAAATTTTGAAAAAGGTCTAAAATACTGAAAAAAAACAATTCGAAAAAAATCCGAAAGTGTTGAAATCAAAATATTCAGAAAGAGTCAAAATTCTGAAAAATGTAGAAATTTTGGTGGAAATTTAAAATTTCCAAGAGGTTGACATTTTCAAGAAAATCTAAATTTTTAGAAAAGACAAACATTTGAGTTAAAATTTTCAAAAAAAGTTAGAAATTTTGAAAAAAATCCAAATACTGAAAAAAGTTTATATTTTCAAAAAAAGTTATAATTTTGGAAAAAGCCTAAATTGGTAAGGTCAGAATTTTTCAGAAAAAGTTAAAATTTAGAAAAAGGTCTAAAATATTGAATAAGTTCGAAATTATCAAAAAAAATTCAAAATTTCGAAAAGGTCGAAAGCACTATATGCAATTTTTTCAAGAAAAAAGTTAAATTTTGTTTTTTTCAATTTATTTAACATTTCTTCGGCCCAGTTTGGAAATATTTAAATGTCCAATGCTACAACCTCTTTTATGTATTTTTTATATTTTCCTAATTTATCAAAAAAACAAAATTGTTATTTTTTCCATATCTAATTTTTGGTCTCCTATTTTTCATTATTCCTATTCTATGTAAAATAAACTAACCTTTTAATTTGTACTGTCATGAAGTGACGTTTTCAATAAATTTAAATATCACGTAGTCGCATTTCAAAAACTGTTTTTAAAGTTGTCAACAAATCATAAAAATTTAAATATTTCCAAACTGGGCCGAAGAACTGTTAAATAAATTGAAAAAAACATAATATTTCCGGTCAATAAGGGTCTACCATGAAGAATAAAAAAGTTAAAATTTTGAAAAAGGTCCAAATACTGAAAATTGTCGATATTTTTAAGAGTTAAAATTTTGGAAAAAGCCTAAATTGTTAAAGTCAATATTTTTAAAAAAAGTTCAAATTTTGAAAAAGGTCCAAAATACTGAATAAATTCAAAGTTATCAAAAAAAACAAAATTTCGAAAAAAGTCTAAAATGGTGAAAGCAAAATTAAAAAAAAAAGTCAGAATTTTGAAAAATGTAAACATTTTTATGAAGATTTAAAATTTCCAAAAGTTAAATTTTTCATAAAAATCAAAATTTTTAGAAAATAAAAACTTGGGTCAAAAGTTTCAAGAAAAGTTAAAATTTTGAAGAAACTCGAAATATTGTAAACGTCGATATTTTCAAAAAAAGTTAAAATTTTGAATAAAGTCAAAAAATGCCGAAGTCAAAGTTGTCAAAAAAAAAATCAAAATTTTGAAAAATGAAAACATTTTCATGGAAAGTCAACATTTATAGAAAGTTGAAATTTTCAAAAAATTGAAAATTTGAAAAGAAGTCAAAATTTTGAAGAGACATTTTCAAAATTCAAATATTTGAAAAAATTGCAAGAACTTTCGAAAAAATAGTTTTTAAAAAGTTGAATTTTCTAAAAATAGTTTAAAGATTTTATAAATGGTCAATATTTTGAAAAAATTTCGAGGTTTAAAAATTGTTGGGTCAAAATTTCAGAAAAAATCAGATTTTGCGAAAAAAAAATTATCGGAAGGTTTCAAATTTTTAAAAATGGTTGTAAATGGTGGATTGGTAGTGAAGTCCCATCACTCCTGATATCACGAGAAGGTTCTGCCTACTGTCTAGACGTTTTTTCGACGCCGTTTTTAAGAGAGTTCAATATCCTTCTAGTATCCATCGTTTGAGAGTAAGTTTCTTTGTAAGACAAACATCTTATCTGCCATAGATCGCGAAACGCGCATTAAAAGCTAATTGAATAAATTCAAAGTATTCGCATAGGTAGAACAGCAATTTAAACTCACTCAGATATTATCGCGGTGTGATAGTGTTTACAAGTTACAAATTTTCCATGCTATCAGATTGTTTTCGCTGCAAAAAAACAGTATTTATCGTTCTGTCTCTGTACTCGACGATTGTTATTTCAATAAAAAACTTTACGTGGGTGATCGTGGTGCTCCATCCGAGAATGTGGACTTTCCCTTTATAATACATACACAAAATTAAACTATCGAATTGCAAATGAAAAACTATCAGTCTGTATGCGATGACAACTTAATTGTTTTGGCATAAGTTATGAGTCAAATAAACGTGTATAATACGTTTCTTTTCTTATGGCTCGTACCGAAAAAAAAACGGTATTAAAGTAGGTAGATAGCTGATAACCGGATGAAATATGACTTTTAATTTCGGAATTAAAATATTGCGATGTTATAGTTTGATAGAACAGTAGTTCGAATTGACTTATCAAATTATATCGACAGCGATCAAAAAGTTGCTCCTTATAAGGTCCGAGACAGCAGGAATCATAGCGCCAGCACATTTAGTGTTACATCACGAGTAACAGTAAATTATTTGAGATTAATTAGATAACCTTTAAGTTTCCTCATTCAGATGTGGTACATGGTATGTGGATGGTCGCCATCCCGCATTATATGCAATTTTCAATGCGATTTTACTTAAAATTCATATAAGCTAGGGATGGCAATCTTTTTTTACAAAGGGACAACTACAAGGTTAAAAATTTATTTAAAAAAATTGAAATTCTCTTATGACTGTCAAAATTTCGAATTTAAAAGTTCGTTGTTTTTTTTTGTGAAATTTCGCCATTTCTCAAAATTTGACTTTTCTGAAAATTTCGCCTTTTTTAATTCTGAAAATTTCAGCTTGCTTATTAAAATATGCCTTTTTTTAAATCCGGTGGGTCTTCTGATAAAAAAGTATGTTTTTTGGAATTTTTGTAAAAGGATAAAAATTACCAAAAACATTCCTTTATAAATTTCAGCTTTTTTTTAATCCAAATTTCTGGAAGTTTCAACTTGCTTGTCAAAATTTCGATGCATATCACAATATTTGATATTTTCGGACGCCCGTTTAGGTAAGGCCTGCACTCTTCTGACTTGAGGAGTCAAGAGAAAATAAATATTCGATTTTTTCTTAAAGTGTGCTTTTTCTAAATTTCGATAAAATCTAATTCTTTCTGGGAAATTTCGAAATTTCACTAAGATTAAACATTTTTTGTCAAAATTTAGATCTTTTTCGCAAAAGTTCTCTCGTAATATCGTCTAGTTTTGTTTATTTTTCTTAAATTTCGACTTTTTTTTAATTTGACTTTCTCTGCAATATTTTTGGTCCATTTCAAAGTTTTTTCAAAATTTCGCTTTTTTCCACATTTTTGTGAACATCTAGCTGAAAATTTCGACCTTTTAAATTCTGATTTTTTAGAAATGTTGACTGGTTTTCTAAAGTTTGCCTTTTTCAGGAAATCTTGATTTTTGTCTCAATATCCAATATTTAATTTTTCTATAAATTTTTTGTTTTTCCTGGTAAATTCGTCTTTTTTTTCAAAATTTTGAATTTCTCTAAAATAGTCTTTACCTAAAATTTGCCTGTACCTCCAAATTTGTCTTTTCTTGAAATTTCGATTTTATTTTCAAAATTCTATTTTTTGAACTTTTTCAAAAATAGTTTACTTATTTCCGAATTTTGGCATCTTTCTGAATATTTGTTTTTTTAACAAATTACGACTTTTAGCTCAAATAGTTTTATGGTTCAGAAAATGTTCACTTTTTCCTCTAAATTAGATCGGAATATTGATAAAAATGTTGCGAAAAATGGTTTTGGGGATTTCGAGAAACAGATTTCTTGTAAATTCAACATCTAATAGAATTATAAATTTTGAGAACAATGTTGTTTTTGAAAATTGCGATTTTTTTGCTCAAAATTCGAAGAGTTGCATCTTCAAAAATAGACCTTTAAACATTTTAATTTTTTCGCATTATAAACATTTCTCGAATTTTTGGGAAAGGTTAGCTTTTTATTTTTAATGTGATTTATTGAAAATTCCAAATTTTTCAATTTCTCTTAAAATGGGACTTTCTTTTGGAAATTTGAAATATTTTCTAGAAGTACGATATTTTTCTGGAAATTGAAACGTAATTTTCAAATACCAAGATTTTTTCGAAGTCTTTGTTTTCTGAATTTTTTAATTAGATTTCTGGTAATTTCAACTTGCCCGAAATTCATCTTATTTTCCAAATTTTGACTCACCTCAAAATTCGATATTATCTGTTTCCGGATATTTCCCTTTAAAATTTACTTTTTTTAAAGACTTGGACTTTTTAACAAAATTAGTTTATTCTTTTTAAAATTGGATCAAAATTTTAATAGAAATCTAAAAATCTGAGAACAATATTTTTACGAAATTTTGAGAAAAAGATTTCTTAAAAACTTTCAAGAATGTGGCAAAATTTAGATAGATAAATTCTGAAAGAATATTTTTAAAAGTTGCATTTTTCTTACCTTAATTCGACTTGTTCTGGAAATTACCACCTTTTTAACAAAAATTGACTTTTTGAAATTTTGTCTTTTTTGCATTTCCACTTCTTCGAAGTTTCGACATTTCTTAAAGTTCTTCGAAAGGTTTTTTTCTTAAGATTGGGCTCTTTTCGAAATTTAGACTTCAATCTGAAAATGCGATCTCCCCAGTTCTGTAGTTTTTAGTGAAAATACACATCACTCAGCCAGAAGGTTGTCTTTTTGTCCACGAATTTTTCAGAATGATTGTGTTCCCTCCCTTGAAGAAAATCTTCCCTACGCTCATGTCCAAAATATTTCATGATTTGCATTGCATACCTGACTAATCATGTAGGTTATTTTACTAGAATTTTTGAATGTCCTTATTGTGAAATTTGATCCTCAAATTGGTGTTGTTTTGTAAATCTATTAATTCCATTTGTGCTCATTTGGAACTGTTTCTGTGTCCTATATTAAATGACTAAGAAAAATACGGAAACTGCGAGTAATTTCTTCGGATCGAATTATTTTAAATCTCGATTTAAATTGGTTTATTAAGTTTTGAATTTCCTGGCCATATTTTATTCTATCTGAAGGAGTTTCTTTTCTAAAGTATGAAAAATGTTTCGTGTTTTTGTTCAACAAATGTTTCTTCCAAAAAGTAAGTAATTTTTTTTGGCCAAATTGTTTGACATTTTCGTTTTTTCTAAACCTGCTCTAGACAATGTCAAAGCTTTTCCTAAAATTTTCACTTTTCCCAAAATTGGATTTTTTGCAATTTTTGATTTTTTTTCTCAAAAGTACTTGGCTTCTGTTTGGAAATTTTATTTGTTTCTGAAAATTAGCTTTTCTTAAGATCTAGCTTTCTTTAATAAATCTGGACTTTTCCATCCCTGCTCTAGACAATGTCAAAGCTTTTCCTAAAATTTTCACTTTTCACAGAATTCGATTTTTTGCAATTTTTGATTTTCTTCTCAAAATTACTTAGCTTTTTTCTTTCGAAATTTTATTTTATTCTGAAAATTATCTTTTCTTAAATTATAGCTTTTTTTAATAAACTTCGACTTTTCCTCGTCCTTTCTTTCAAAATTTCAGAAACCTTCTCAAAATTCCCCTTTTTCCGAAAATTTGTAATTTTTAGGTTATTTTATTAAAATTTGACTTTTCCAGGAAAATTTAGACTGTTTTCTTGAAATTTCCATTTGTTTTTAAGTCCTTTTTCTGGATTTCTTCATTCTTCCTAACATTTGTCTTTTTCTAGAAATTTTCTTTTAATTTTGTTTTGAAAATTTCGTTTTCCCCCAATAAAGACCTTTTCTGGAAATTTTGGCAGCTCTCAGAAAAGTAATCATTTTGATAATGTTAATAAAAGAATTAAAGACGTCGAATAATAATTGTTATTAGAAACCTCAACTTTTCTCGATATTTAAAAATAATGTCAAAATTTATTAAAAAAAAGTAAAACGTTTCATATTTCTGGAACTTTTGACTTTTTCAAAAGTTTTTTTGCCCCCTTAGAGGTTAATCTGTTAAAATCGACGAAATGTGTGTTTATATATTTCTTTTATAAATTATTTGCATAGAATTTCGGATTATGAAACGCTTTCTTAATTTTTTTACACCTAAACTATTCCCCTTTTCTCTAGGGGTTGAATTATTAAAATCGTCCAAGTATGTGCTCAATTATTTCTTTCTAAAAACATCTGGACTGTAAAATATTTTAAATTTTCTACCTTACCAACTTTTAATGTCCCTTTTTACCTCCTTTGAACCTAAATTGTTAAAATCGGCGAAATACTTGATTAATTATTACTTTCATATATTATTTACACAAAATTTTAGTTCATAAAAGGCATTATTAACTTTGTTCCATGCCAAACTCCAAATTGGATTCACTACCTTTTTCGTCTTTGGAGGCTGAACTGTTAAAATCACCCAAACACGGGAATTTAGAAAAACACATGGCTAACATGACCATAGATGTTCCCAGGGCCGTGCCGTGCTATTATGCAAAGTGCATTGTCTTATTCTGAACATTTCAGCTTTTTTTTGAAAATTTTAGCCTTTGTTCAAAATTTTGACTATTTCTTATAATTGTGAGATTTTTGTAAATTTCGATTTATTCTCGAATTTTTTTGGACTTTTTTTAGACATGCTTAACAAGGGAAGCAGGTTAAGAAACCCTGGTAGCTTTTTTAAAACATTGTCTTTTTCTGAAAATTTCTACTCTTTTTGAAAATTTTAACCTTTGTTCAAAATTTTGACTATTCCTTGAAATTTTGAGTTTTTTAAAAATTTCGACTTTTTCTAGAATTTTTTAGACAAGTTTTTGACCTTTTTTCAGAATTTCCTTCTTTATTTGAAATAATTTAACCTTTTATCATAACAAGACTTTTTCTCAAAAGTTGACCTGTTCAGAATATGGACTCTTTTCAACATTTCAAATCTAAATCGAAATGTGAAAATTGGAACTGAAATCCATCGAAATCCGTAGAAAAAGGTCAAAATTAACAAAATACAAGAACTTATAATTTATAAGCTAAAAAAAAGTTTTCGAAAACAATTTTGGCTCCACAAAACAAAACTTTGAAACATCAAAATTTAAAAATAAAATCAATAACTTTAAGAAAGCAAAATTTTGAAAAAAGGTAAGTTTAAAAAGTGCTTATTTTAATAAAGTTAAAAATCAAGAAATTTAAAAAGGTTCAAACTTAAAAAAACCTGAAATATTAAATAAAATTATTAGAAATTTAGAACAAAGGTAGAAATTTTGAAAATAAGTTATAACTGTCGAAGAAAAAATTGAAACTTTGAGAAACGATCAAAAATTTGATAAAAGGTTAGAATTTTTGATGAAAGTGTAAATTGTGAAGAACAAGATTTTCAGACAAATTTTGAAAAAATAAAAAATTGCAGAAAACTTGGCGAGAAATTGAAGTTCGTTGAAAAAGATGACATTTTTAAAAAAAGCGAAATTTTGAAGAAAAAATTGAAAATATTGATAAAAAGAAAATTCTGAAAAAAATTAAATCTTGAAGGATTCAAAATTAAGGACAAAATTAAACAAATTTGAAATTATCAATAGGAGTGCCAACATTTGCAAAAGATCGAAATTTTCAAGTAGGTTAAAAAAATGGGATTTCAAAAATGTCAAATAAAAAAAAAAACGAAATATTCAAAAATACAAAACTTTGAAAAAAGAATTGAAATATCAAAAAGAGCAGATATTCCGAAAAACTCGAAAATTTAAAATAAGTAGATACATTTAAAAAAGGTAAGATTTTTCAAAAACAGTAGAAATTTTTAAAGCAGATTAGATTTTAAAAAATGAAAATATTTGAAAACGTCGCGGTTTTCAAAAAAGTAAAAACCTCGAAAAAAAGACGTTATTTTCACAAAATTTTGAAAAAACTCAAATTTGAAATTTTCAATAGGACTGGCAACATTTGCAAAAGATCGAAATTTCCAAGTCAGTTAAAAAAAATCAAAAAAGTCGAAATATAAAAAAAATGAAAATTTTCAAAAAGAGCCCAATTATGAAATGAATATGTTCAAAAAATTTAAAAATTAAAAAGTATTTAAAATTTGAAACGTAAATTTTAAGTTACCAAAGATTCCGTTTTTTCTTAAGCTGAAATTTTAAAAAAGTGACAAGTTTATAATTTTTAACAATAAAAATGCATCATGAGGAATCAAATCTTTTAAATAAGGTGGAAATTGTTCAAACAGACAAAATTTTCAAAAAAAAAAGAGTAGGATTTACAAAATTCTAAACTTTCAAAAGGTCAGAAATTCTATATCGAAATTTTTAAATTTTTAAAAAACTGTGAGTTTTTAATAAAACCGAGTTTTTCAAAGAAAGGCGAAATTTATAACAAAATAAAAATTTCGAGAAAAAGTCGTAATATGAAAAAAATGAAAATTTTCAAAAAGAGCCAAATTATGAAGTGAATATATTCAAAAAATTTAAAAATTAAAAAGTATTTAAAATTTGAAACGTAAATTTTAAGTTACCAAAGATTCCGTTTTTTCTTAAGCTGAAATTTTAAAAAAGTGACAAGTTTATAATTTTTAACAATAAAAATGCATCATGATAACGAAGGCTTCCACGGGCAGAGTCAGTACAGGATATACTTCTTCCGGGATTGGACAGTGTCAAAGAACTACTACAAGTGTTCGACGTTTCGCCCACCATCGTAGGAGACTTCTTCAGGAACAAGGAAAAGAAACAATAAATGAAAAGAGAAATATAAGGAAATATGCAAAAATGAAAATGCCAATTTCAAAACATCAGAGCACGGTAATTCAGTATGTCCACCATACCAGAGGCGAAACTCTTCTAAATTAAAAATTGGTACAAAGTATAAGAAAATTTAGACAGAAGAGCACGGTAACTCAGAATGTCCACTATACCAGTGACGAAACTCTTCGGTGAGGAAAGAGGGAAAGGGAAACTTTATATACCATTCGTCTGCGCGATCACTCCCGAAGATTTCCGATGGTTCATTTCCAGATGGAAGAAAGCATGTAACCATCGTCTCTGTTGATGTTTTTGGGGAATTTTTGGATTTCAATGGCCTCGCGTATCTTCCTATAACAGTAATTGGGAATATTGGATATAATTGAAATGTTTTCAAAGAGAATCTTATGTCCGGTCTCATGTTGATGTTCCGCAATGGCTGACTGCGAAAATAAACCAGACCGAAGACATCTTTGGTGCTCGGATATTGGCGTCTTAAATGATCGCCCCGTTTCTCCGATGTAAACTGAACCACAAGAACAAGGAACCCTGTACACACCATTAGAACAAAAGGATGAAGTTTTATCTTTGGGAGATGGAAGGAGCTGTTGAATCTTTGAGGATGATGAAAAAATGGGTATAATGTTGTGTTTTCTCAATAATTTTCCGATTTGATCTGTTACTCTGTGAACATAAGGAAGAAAGGCTTTTGAAGAAATTATTGAATTTTGTGAAGGACGAGGGGTAGGGTGAAGATGTCGTTTAATGAAAGTTTCAATGTCGTGCGATTTGTAACCATTGTTGCGAAGGTTGAAACGAATTTTGTTCAACTCGTCTGAAAGATTTATCGGTTGTGAAATTGCTACAGCTCGTGAAACCAGTGAATTTTTGACAGAACCCTTTTGGGAAGGGTGATGATGGGACTCCGCATGCAAATAACGATTAGTACGGGTGGCTTTTCGACAAACGGAATGAGAAACACGACCGTTTGGTAAACGGGTGACCAGTACGTCAAAAAATAAAGAGAATTGTTGTTTTAGATTTCCACACTGAAGCTAATGGAAGAATGTAAACTGTTTAGGTGTTCCAAAAATAAATTTAGTGAATCCTTGCCATGTGGTCATACAATAAATGTGCCATCTGCATAACGAATCCAAATCTTAGGTTTTAAATCCGCAGTTTCCAACGCAGTGTTTACAAAAAATTCCATGAAAATATTTGCTACGACTGGGGATAAGGGGGAACCCATTGGGGTGCCGGAGACTTGTTTATAGAAGCTACCATTGAAAGAAAAATAAGTCGATGTGAGGCATATTTCAGTTAAATCAGCTAGAGAATCCGCATTCTCTTTGCCTGAAAGTAATTGACGAATTATCGTCATGGAGTCGGAAACTGGAACATTAGTTAATAGTGAAGTGACGTCAAAACTTACTAGTATGTCGTTGGGGTCTAGGGTTAATTTGGACAATAATTCGACAAAGTGTTTAGAATTTAAGACGTGTGATGTGTTTCCGGTATATGACTTGAGGATGTTAGATAAATATTTCGAGACATTGTAGGTAGGTGAATTTATCGTGCTGACAATGGGCCTAAAAGGAACATTGGGTATGGGAATTTTGAGGCGACCATAAAGACGAGGTGATTTGGATTCTCTCGGAACAAGATGTCTGAGAGTGTCTGCAGACAAATTTGAGGATTTTAGCTTGGACTTGAGTTCACGTTCAGTTTTGCTTGTTGGGTCCCGAGGAAGAGGAATATAGGATCCGTCATTCAACAGAGCGTTAATTTTGGATACATACTCTTTTTATTTATTGTTTCTTTTCTTTATTTCTGAAGAAGCCCCCTACGATGGTGGGCAAAACGTCGAATACTTTAAGTAGTTCTTTGACACGATCCAATCCCGGAAGAAGTATATCCTGTACTAAAAATGCAGCATATTCAAAAAAAGTCGAAATTTCGAGGACAGGTCGAAATTCTGAGAAAAAATTTGGGATTTTCAAAAAAAAGTAGACATTTTTAAACAGGTCAAAATTGTCGATGGAAAATGATACCTTTTCAAAAAGAGTAGGATTTTTCATATTCCTACTCGTTTCCTCAAATCATCAAGGCAAGAATTGAGAACTGCATACAAACCTGTATTGGGTTTGGGTCGAATTTCAACCACAAGCGGTGCTAGTAATACTGTAACGCAATGTAAATAGATGAAATAGGATTTAGAATAGAATTGTAGAATTTAGTAAATAAAAAAAGTTTCTAGAAGGTTCTGATAAAGGGAAAGCGGCCGCGATAACGAAACAAACGGCAGATAAGCGTTCCAGAAATTTCGGCATTCGATAAGCCTTATCTGCCGAAAATTCTGGAAGCCGGGGCCAAAACTATAAAAAGGCGGTCAGCTTTCCCTCGAGTCAGTCAGTTAGAGTCAGTTTAATTAGTGAGTTAGTTAATTGTCAATTGTGGTGATCAAAGTTGAGTTCAGTAATAAAGTGGGTCTTATTCGATAAGTGTAATCAATCGAACCAATAAGCCCATAACATCTGGTGTCAGAAGCGGGATTATTCATGGATTGTGCTTTATTACTCAAGAAAAAAATTCCTGCCTTTATCTCGGACGTTATAAATTGTTAAATAGTTATACGAGGCGCGTCAAATAAAATCTTGAACATTCAGATACGCTTTATGGATATGAGATTAAAATTGGCCAAAATGGAACAACAAATGCAAGCCTTATTCGCAATGTTTAAAGAACACGATGAAGAAAGAAGACGACAAGAAAAAGAACAGGAGGAAGAACGAAGACGACAAGATGAAGAACGAAGACGACAAGAAAAAGAACAGGAGGAAGAACGAAGACGACAAGATGAAGAACGAAGACGACAAGAAAAAGAACAGGAGGAAGAACGAAGACGACAAGATGAAGAACGAAGACGACAAGAAAAAGAACAGAAGAAAGAACAAAGACGACAAGAAAAAGAACAAGAGGAAAAACGAAGACGACAAGAAGAACAGAGAAGGAATGCAGAAAAACAAGAATTGCATAGTCTACTAGCAAATATAACTGAAAAAATGGGAGTAGACGTTGAAAAAATGAAAGAAGAAATGAAAGAACAAATTACCGGAATGAGAGAAGAAATGAAAGAAGAAGTGAAAGAACAAATTACAGGAATGAAAGGAGAAATGAAAGAACAATTTACAGGAATGAGAGAAGAAATGCAAGAAGAGATTGACGAAGTCAAAGAAGAATTCAACAGCAAGCTTCTTGATTTGGAAAATGCAACAAAGAGGGAGATCAGCAACATAAAAAATAACATGAAAAAGTTGCTAAGTGGACAAAGCACACAACATAAATCCGAAAGTGTACCTGCTAGTTCTTCCCAAAAGGTAAAACCTCCGACCTATGACGGAAAAACACACACAACTGCAGAAAACAGTTCGAAGCTGCTGCTAAGGCCAATCACTGGACGGAGGAAGCAAAGACAACCTCATTAGTGGTATCTCTGCGCAGAGATGCTCTGGAATTACTCCAAACTCTATCGGATCAAGAACAAGCCAATTATGAAGATCTAGTTAGGGCTTTAGAGCTGAGATTTGGGGACCAACATTTGCAGCAAGTTGTCCAGTCGCAGCTGCTAGTAAGAAGACAGAAAAGTGGAGAAACGCTGCAAGAATTCGAGGCTGATGTTAGAAGATTGGCGTACATTGCCTATCCAACAGCACCAACCGACTTTCTGGAACTCCACACAGTTAGAATCTTCATAGAAGGGATAAGAGACCCGGAAGTCCAGAGAGTTATACGCCTGTCAAACGTACGAACATCAAGGGAGGCAATGATTAGAGCCTTGGAGGTTGAAGCCAGTTTCGGAGCCAGGGGCGTCACGGAGAATTAGGAAAGCTGACATCGAAGAGGCCGCGAATGACACTGATCTCGCGAACATAAACGCCAACATAAAGGAAATGAACGCGAACATGAAGAAAATGGACGGAAGCATGAACACTAACTTGAAGAAAATTGAGGCGAGCATTCAGGAACTGGTGGGAACCCTTAAAGGCAAATCCAACAGAAGCACATGTTATAACTGTGGCAAACCGGGGCACTTTAAGAAGGACTGCAGGTCGGCCCCAAGAAGTCGACAAGCCCCACAGCAGGAAAACTAAAATCAGCCAGTGGGAAGGGGCACTCACTGGTTGGTGTCGAAAAACGAGCCTCCAAAACTCTTTCCATCAAACAGATAAAAAAGACCATGGAAACTTTAGTAGTTGCAGCCAGCGTAGATGAAAGGAATGTACAAGCCACAGTTGACACAGGCGCCTTGGTTACTTGGGCACGAAGGAACATTCTTCCGTCACAACCGAAGGTACTGTCGCAAAGATTGGTCCTGAGGACAGTTACGGGAGATACTGCGCCAATTATAGGAGAGGCAGACGTCATGATTGGTCTGGGAAAACTAAGGATTTCGCATCGGGTGTTGGTGGCAGATATCGAAGACGAACTGATTCTTGGGATGGACGTAATCAGGCAACATGGCTTTACTTGCGACCCAGCGCAGAACATTTTAAAGATTGAAAATGAAGAGCTTGTCCTGACTACACCAAAGGACACTCCAAAGAAGGTAAGACTGTTTGCCTGCGAAACAGCTGTAGTGCAGGGAAGCAGCGAGAAGATGGTTATGGCTGTGATGGAAGGAGATTTGGGCTGCTGCGTTGGATTAGTGGAACCGACTTATGACATTTCCAAGAATTTGCTAGTGGCGAGATCCGTGGTTAAAGTATCTCAGAAGGTACCTGTTAGAGTTGCCAACGTGTTCCCAACAGCACGCTTAATCAAAAAGGGTAGTACTCTGGCAGTCTGTACCCCGGTAGCCTCAATAAGCTCTTTGGGAGACAGTTGTGCGCCAGTACAGGAAACGAAGATTGGGCAAGTCAAGTTAGGAGTGGACTTGAAACACTTGTCTAAGAAAGAAGTAGTTCTGGCTAGGTCATTTCTAAAGAAAAACTACGGCGTTTTTACCGATGGAGACCGAAATCTAGGAAGGACCGACGTAGTTCGACACAAAATCAACACCGGCGATGCGACACCTATTCGTCAACCCCCTAGAAGATTACCGGTGGCCAAGCAAGAGGAAGTCGCGGGACTGGTTAAGAAGATGATGGAGGATGGAGTCATCGAGGAGTCCAATAGTCCATGGTCTTCCCCTGTAGTCTTGGTTAAAAGATTCTGTGTCGACTACCGGAAATTAAACGACGTCACTGAAAAGGACAGCTACCCCTTGCCAAGGATTGATGACACCTTAACAACCTTGTCTGGGTCTGTCTGGCTTTCAACTCTGGACTTGAAAAGTGGATATTGGCAAGTGGGCATAGACCCCGATGACAAAGAAAAGACGGCTTTTTTGTCAGGAAGTGGATTATATCAGTTCACGGTTATGCCTTTTGGGCTATGTAACACACCGGCTACTTTCGAACGTTTAATGGAACTGGTACTTCGTGGACTCACTTGGAAAACCTGCTTGGTTTGCCTAGATGACGTCATGGTGATGGGCAAGAGCTTTAAAGAACATTTGGAAAATCTTCAAGAAGTTTTCGACAGATTAAAGCAAGCCAACTTAAAGCTAAATCAAAAGAAGTGCTCTTTGTTTCAAAGGAAAATAGAATTTTTGGGCCACACTGTATCAGCCGCAGGAGTTGAAACAAATATCAGCAAGACTCAATTAATTCGTAACTGGCCAAGACCCAAAGACAAACATGAACTGAGGAGTTTCTTGGGGCTATGTACCTATTACAGAAGATTTGTGAAAGGTTTCGCCAACATCGCTGCGCCGTTGCATCAACTAACGGAAGGAAGAAGGCCGTACGTCTGGACTCCCGACTGTGATACCGCTTTCCGAAAACTAAAGTCCGCCTTGTGCACAAGCCCTATCTTGGCTTATCCTCAGCAGATTGGGAAGTTTGTGTTAGACACAGATGCCAGCAACGTCGGCATTGGAGCTGTGCTGTCCCAAGTTCAAGGCGGTGAAGAAAGAGTAATCGAATATTACAGCAAGATCCTGACAAAGCCGGAGAGGAACTATTGCACCACCAGGAAGGAACTACTTGCGATAGTGAAGGCCGTGGAACACTTTCACAAGTATTTGTACGGGCAAGAATTCCTCATCAGAACAGACCATTCGGCACTTTCTTGGTTACTCCGAATGAAGAACGCGGAGGGACAGACGGCTAGATGGTTAGAAAGGCTTCAGCAGTATCACTTTAAGGTGCATCATCGACCGGGACGACAGCATAACAACGCTGACGCTTTGTCCAGAAGACCTTGTGGGGATTGCAAACATTGCAGACGAGTTGAGGACCATGAGGATATGGTGGATATAAGGGCCACTTCTGTCCAGCCAGAAGACGAATGGACTGTTGAAGGTCTTCGGAAGTTACAGAGGAGCGACGCTGATATCGGACCCATATTGGAATGGAAAGAAAGCTGGAGACAGACCGGAATGGCAAGTGGTTTCCGACAGAAGCCCAGCTCTTAAGAATTTGTGGGCTTAATGAAAATCCCTCCAGGTCGAGGACGGGGTACTGAAGAGAGCATGGGAAAGCGCGGATGGAAAGCGTGTCAACTTGCAGTTGGTGGTGCCTCAGGAGAAGATTTCACAGGTCTTGTGGGAGGTGCACACTGGGACCTCTGGTGGACACCTAGGGATGAACAAGACCCTGGAGAAGGTTCGAAAACGGTTCTATTGGGTTAACTGCAGGGAGGACGTCGAGCGGTAGTGTCGGAAATGTGTCACCTGTGCTGCATCCAAGGGTCCTCGTACGAGAACCAAAGGGACCCTTAAGCAATATAATGTGGGAGCTCCATTTGAAAGAATTGCAATCGATGTGGCAGGACCATTCCCAGTTTCAGACGATGGAAACAAGTACATCCTGGTGGCCATGGATTATTTCAGTAAATGGCCTGAAGCTTATGCCATCCCGAAACAGGAAGCCACCACAGTCGCAAGGATTCTTGTGGACAACTTCATCTGTCGATTTGGTGTTCCCTTGGAACTACACTCGGACCAGGGAAGGAACTTTGAATCGGGGGTTTTCCAAGGGGTGTGTCGTCTTCTTGGAATAAGGAAAACTCGAACAACACCATTTCATCCACAGTCTGACGGAATGGTGGAGAGATTCGACAGGACCTTAGAGGAACATCTTTCGAAGGTCGTTTTCAAACATTAGACAGACTAGGATCGACATCTACCACTGTTTCTGATGGCCTATCGCGCGGCAACTTATGAAACTACAAGTCAGATTCCGGCAAAAGTGATCTTCGGGAGGAAACTGCGGCTTCCGTGTGACTTGGTGTTTGGATCACCAAGGGAGATCCCCAGGGAAAGGTTGGGTTTCGTAGATGACTTGAGGGAAGCGGTATTGGAGACGCATGCTCTGGTGCGGACGAAGGTCAACTTGGCGACGGACCGGATGAAGGCCAGGTATGACGTGAATACCAATCATGATGGTTTCAGTGAGGGCGAGTTGGTATGGCTATACAACCCTCAGCGAAAGAAAGGAGTTTCGCCAAAGTTTACGCCATCTTGGGAAGGGCCTTACAAAGTGCTGAAGAGAATCAACGACTTGGTATACAGGATCCAGCGTAGCTCCAGGAGTAAAATGAAAGTGGTACACCTGAACAGACTATGCAAATTTAGTGGCGAAGTGACTGATTGGAACTGATCGGGACGATCATTTCTAAGGGGGAGGCAGTGTAACGCAATGTAAATAGATGAAATAGGATTTAGAATAGAATTGAAGAATTTAGTAAATAAAAAAGTTTCTAGAAGGTTCTGATAAGGGGAAAGCGGCCGCGATAACGAAACAAACGGCAGATAAACGTTCCAGAAATTTCGGCATTCGATAAGCCTATCCGCCGAAAATTCTGGAAGCCGGGGGCCAAAACTATAAAAAGGCGGTCAGCTTTCCCTCGAGTCAGTCAGTTAGAGTCAGTTTAATTAGTGAGTTAGTTAATTGTCAATTGTGGTGATCAAAGTTGAGTTCAGTAATAAAGTGGGTCTTATTCGATAAGTGTAATCAATCGAACCAATAAGCCCGTAACAATACATAAACAAAAAATCACAGGAATAATATCGAAACTAAAATACAAATTGCAGAACAAAAAACTGTTTACAAAATTTTGGGAAAAAGTCTAAATCTAGATTATTAAAATTAATATTTTAGATAAACATGTAAAAACTAAAAGTGCGAACTTTTTATTTCGAGGAAAAATTTACATTTTGATCAAAATACTCCTACATTTTTGAGAATAATAAAAGTAATTAAACGAAAAGGTGTTTTCTTGAAAAAATATATATTTTACGCTTTTAGTTTTTATTATTTTCGTAATTTTAAAAATAAATTGTTTAAATAAAAATCTAAGTTTAAAAACTGTTCTAGAATCTTTGAGAAATAGTCGAAATTTCGAATTTAAAGTCGGAATTTGAAGAAAGAGTCAAATTTGAAATTGCCGCAAGGAGCTTATATTCGACATAGATTTCCATATTTCGTATTATACGATATTACAAAAATTGAATATTTTAATCGAAACTTTGAAATAATTGCTACATATGTTTTGACAGTTCTGCTTTAAGCTTACACTTAATTTTTTATCGATCATTTAACCCACAATCAAAGTATTTGTTTGTTTGTTTTAAAGAAAAAAAAATATGGGGCGGCATTTGGAAGAGTTGCTTCATACAGAGAAAATTTACCGCACGGCTCTGGACGAACTTTAAACTCAATTATTTCTAAAAATATCCATGCCAATGTCATAAAGTGGAACCTCATTAGAATCATGATTTCAGCTGCTTTCCAATCCCTTCAAAACAACATGAGATTCCATTTTAAAAAATCGACTATATCTGAAGTTCTTTTTCAAATTCAGAAGTTTCCGTTTGATCCGATTTATTCTTATAGAAAAATACATTTTACTCACACTGTATGTACATTACGTATTATAAACATAAATGTATAAGTCTACGCCTGGCCATACGTTAGGTTGGGGTTAAAATGCACGAGCGGAGGTTGAATTATGAATGATTGACCATTGTGGCGCCCACACTTAGTCTCTGGTTTGACCCAGAGTGCCCTTTTAGTCTCGGCAGGTGAATATACGCATCCACGAGACGATCAGAAATAGTAAAAAGGACTAATTTAATGGGTACACGTAAGGTAGCGTTGAACAAAATGCGACGTATTATATCGGTTTATCCTGGTTAACCCGGTTTCTACACTTATTAAAAGAAGTCGCTTTTGTAGTATATGTGGCGAACTGGTCCGGAGTTAATTTATTTTTATGGGCGCAAGTAAATAGCTTCGGGCTTACACAATAATTACAAGTAATTTCATATGCACTTTCCGAAAGTTATATTACACCTTATAAATCATCGAAACTAAAGTACACTTCCTTTTTTTATTTTACAGTTGTATTTTCGATTGGTCTCGCTTAAGAATCCGCTAAAAATCGCCTTCAATTATTATTGTTTTTGGTCGTGGCCAAGAAAAACGTAATATCCTAGGCCAAATCTAGTTTCACCTTTCGATCTGTTCATTGTTCCTTGTCGTTTTTAAATAACAATAACAGTTATTTTTAAGCAACAGGTAGATATGAATCATAATCGTTTTAGTCGAAGAAATAAGTGTTAACATATGAATTTAAAAAGGCAAGTACCTCATTACAATTCTATTGTATTCCTTGTTCCTCTTTTAGATTCAAATTTCTACATTTTATGAATAGATGAATACGTTTCGGATTTACATAAGTTCATGGCTACTCCACATCCAACCCACGACGCACAACTGAATGAACTTTAAAATGATTTATGATGCGGCACAAGGAGATCTCCTCGATTTCGAGTTTCGACGTCGTCCACCCGAATGGAAAAACAAAGATTGACAAGTCCGGCAGTAAACCCATTTTCGGATGCCACACGGACACGTCTTGCGCCTTTTAATAGCGGCCCCGGTAATTGATCGTAAAAATGAAAAGAAAAAAGTAACTTTTATGTTCGAGGAGAGAACACGCTCTCAAGTTTGAAGGAAATGAACTTTCTAGCCTTTAAGGAACATTATTTTATAAGTTTAATTATAGTTGTCTACTGGCCGCGTAAGGTGTAATTAACTAAAATCATATATACTGACCTTTTATATCTTGAGCAAATTAATCGACTAATTAAATAAGGATTAATTATTTATTAAGTCCTTTTCGGATTGAGTTCCTCGCGTTCAATTGTCCGCTCTTGCTACAATGGTCCAAGTCGGATAATTATCCAAATATTAGATACTAGCTATTACCTGCGACTTCGTCAGCGAACTTGAAGAAATAACTGTAATGCAATGGAATGGAAGTTTCAAAACAATTTTACATTTAAATGAAATTTAAAATTAATTACCAGTTTCGATTCGAAGGCGGTAACGCAATATTACTGAAACCGATAACAGGATGTCTACTTTGATGATAATAGTTCGAGGAGCTAAGAAGAGAGGGCGCTGTCAAGATAACGATTACAGAATTGGGTTTCCTCTATGATGGTTTAAATTGTATAAACAAGTTATTTAAGCTTTCTAGATATGAGTTTGTAGTATCCTATTAGGTGTTCTACATTGTACTCGTAATATCTTTACTAATTTCGTTAAAATCGATGCAGTAACTGAGTTGCGAAAAGCGGACAAACAAGCAGACAAAACACTTTCGCTTTTATCATCACACTTACATGATTTTTTTTTGTGGAACGGACTGGTCGTTGATTATCTTCAAAAATTGAGATACAGATCTTGCCCCCTGAAACCAAGAAAGATTAAAAAACACAACAAAGGTTGCTCTAACGCGTTTCGAAGGTTTCAGGGGGCAAGATTTGTATTTCAACACTTCCATGGCTTGAGGATTTCTGGTAATCTATAAAAAAAAGTTCATCATCAATTTGAAGGCTCCTCAAGGTGGTGGGGGCCTTATCCATAGCTTTATAGCTTATAGATAAATCCAACACTGCTTTAAACGGTTGATTAGTTAGGTTTGAATCTGCATCACACTAAAATAATACCTCGTGTAGCCCCAATCAACAAATTTCTTGACCTATTTTATGAAATTGGTATGTCGAAATTCTTTAAAAATCCTAAATTTCCAAAAAACGTTAAAATACTGGAAGAAAGCGAAAATTTGAAAAATGAAGACGATAATATTAAAACTGAAATTTTAAAAAATTTCGAAATTTTTATGAAAAAGTTTCGAGTTTTTAAAACAAGTTGCAGTTTTGAAAAAGACCAAATTCTTGAAAAATATCAAAATTTTGAAAAATATCAAAATTTTCAGAAAAAAGTTAAAATTGCCAAGAAAAAATCTTCAAATTTCTTGGCCTATTTTATGAAATTGGTATGTCAAAATTTTTAAACAATCCTAAATATCCAAAAAATGTTAAAATATTGGAAAAAAAGCAAAAACTTTAAAAATGAAAACGATAATTTTAAAACTGAAATTTTAAAAAATGTCGAAGTTTTCATGAAAAAGGTTTGAGTTTGAAAAAAATTGAGAATTTTGATAAAGGTCAAAATCTTGAAAAGTATCAACATTTTGAAAAATATCGAAATTTTGAAAAATATCGAAATTTTGAAAAATATCGAAATTTTGAAAAATATCTAAATATTGATCAAAAGTTACAATTTCCAAAAAAATCATTTTTTTTAAATAAAATTTGAAATTTTGAACAGAATTTGTAATTTATAAACGGTTTAAAATATTGAAAAATAGTCAAACGTCGAAAAAATACGAAATTAAAAGAGAAGTAAAAATTTTTTAAAGAAAACTTCAAAATTTAGAAAATGACGTAATGTTCAAAAAATCGATTTTTTTTAAGACTATCAAAATAACAGGAAAATTTTGAAGTTTTCAATAAATTTCAAATTCTCGAAAGTTTTAAAAAAGCCAGAGTTTTTTAAAAAAATCTAAATTATGAAAAGACGTAAGATTGAAAAAAAAGTCGAAATTATAAAATCTAAATTTTGAAAAATGCAGAAATTTTAAAAAATATTGAAATTTTCATGCCAGTTAATATTTCCAAAAAAAATCAATATCTTCAATAAAAATGGAAATTTTAAAAAAAATTTGTAATTTATAAAAGGTTTGAAATATGAAAAAATAGTCAAACGTTGAAAAAATGCAAAATAAAATTTTTTTTAAAAAAAGCTCCAAAATTTAGAAAGTGACGTAATTGTTTAAAAAATCGATTTTTTTAAAACTAACAAAATAACTGGAAATTTTGAAGTTTTCAATAAATTTCAAATTCTCAAAATTTTTAAAAGAGCCAAAGTTTTTTTTAAAAAATAAAAAAAGAATTTGTAATTTGTAAACGGTTTAAAATATTGAAAAATAGTCAAACGTCGAAAAAATACGAAATTAAAAGAGAAGTAAAAATTTTCATAAGAAAACTCCAAAATTTAGAAAATGACGTAATTTTCAAAAAATCGATTTATTTTAAAACTATCAAAATAACAGGAAAATTTTGAAGTTTTCAATAAATTTCAAATTCTCGAAATTTTTAAGAAAGCCAGAGTTTTTTTAAAAAATCTAAATTATGGGAAAACATAAGATTAAAAAAAAGTCGAAATTATAAGTCTAAATTTTGAAAAGTGCGGAAATTTTGAAAAATATCGAAATTTTCATGAAAGTTAATATTTCCAAAAAAATCAATATATTCAAATAAAAATGAAAATTTTGAAAAAAATTTGTAATTTATAAAAGGTTTGAAATATGAAAAAATAGTCAAACGTTGAAAAAATGCAATATAAAAAAAAATATTTTCAAAGAACTCCAAAATTTAGAAAATGACGTAATTGTTTAAAAAATCGATTTTTTCAAAACTATCAAAATAACTGGAAATTTTGAAGTTTTCAATAAATTTCAAATTCTCAAAATTTTTAAGAGCCAAAGTTTTTTTTAAAAAAATAAAAATTGTGGGAAAACGTAAGATTGAAAATAAGTCGAAATTATAAAGTCTAAATTTTGAAAAATGCGGAAATTTTAAAAAATATCGAAATTTTCATAAAAGTCAACATTTCCAAAATAAAAATCAATATATTCAAATAAAAATGGAAATTTTAAAAAAAATTGCAATTTATAAAAAGCTTGAAATATGAAATACTAGTCAAACGTTGAAAAAATGTGAAATAAAAAAAAAGTAAAAATTTTCAAAAGAAAACTTTAAAATTTAGAAAATGACGTAATATTTTAAAAAATCGATTAATTTTAAAACTATCAAAATAACTGGAAAATTTTGAAGTTTCCAATACATTTCAAATTTTCGAAATTTTTAAAAAAGCCAACGTTTTTTTTTTAAAAGAAAAGACGTAAATTTGAAAAAATTCTGAAAAATGTAGAAATTTTCAAAAAAATTAACATTTTTAAATAATTTAAAGGTTTTAAAAAACGAGATATTGAAACAATTCGTAATTTTTTAAAAAAATCGAAATCTTGGAAAATAATTGAAATTTAAAAAAAATAAACGTCACATTTTGAAGAAATGTCAGAATTTGATAAAATCGAATTTTGTAAAAAAAAGTAGACATTCTTTAAATAGTGTATTTATACTAATCTAAAAAAACTGAAATTTTCGAAATTTCAGGTGCTTCAAAAAGAGTCGAAATTTTGAAAAAAAAAGGTCGAAATTTTTAAATAAATTAGGAATTTTGAAAAAATATGGAAACCTAAAAAAACCGTAATTTTGAAGTCAACATGTTTAAAAATAAGTTAAAATTAAAATTTTTAAATAATCTAAAGGTTGTAAAAAACGAGATATTAAAATAATTCCTAATTATTTTAAAAAGTCGAAAGCTTGGAAAATATAAGTGAAATTTAGAAAAAATAAACGTCACATTTTGAAGAAATGTCAAAATTTGATAAAATCGAATTTTGTAAAAAAAGTAGATATTTTTGAAGTAGTGTATTTATACTAATCTAAAAAAACTAAAATTTTCAAAATTTCAGGTGCTTCAAAAAGAGTCGAAATTTTGAAAAAAAAGGTCGACATTTTTAAATAAATTAGGAATTTTGAAAAAATATGGAAACCTAAAAAAACCGTAATTTTGAAGTCAACATGTTCAAATATAAGTTAAAATTAAAATTTTTAAATAATCCAAAGGTTTTAAAAAACGAGATATTAAAATAATTCCTAATTTTTTTAAAAAGTCGAAAGCTTGGAAAATATGAGTGAAATTTAGAAAAAATAAACGTCACATTTTGAAGAAATGTCAAAATTTGATAAAATCGAATTTTGTAAAACAAGTAGATATTTTTGAAGTGTGTATTTATACTAATCTAAAAAAACTGAAATTTTCAAAATTTCAGGTGCTTCAAAAAGAGTCGAAATTTTGAAAAAAAAAGGTTGACATTTTTAAATAAATAAGGAATTTTGAAAAAATATGGAAACCTAAAAAACCTCGAAATTTTGAAGTCAACATGTTCAAAAATAAGTTAAAATTTTGACAAAAGTTGAAAAAGAAGAAGAATATTTAAGAAAATACCAAAATTATCAAAAGAGCACATTTTTAAAAATTGAAATTTCAAATAAAATTTGAAACAATATCGAAACCTAAAAAGTTGATATTTTAATGTCAAAATTTTCAAAAGAAATTATCTTTAAATTTCGTATATTTTAAAAATTTGAAATATTCAAAAAGCTAAAATTTCAATTAAGGTAAAATTTTGAAGAAATGTCGGAATTTAATAATATCGAAATATGCACAAAAATGAATATTTTTGAAGTTGTGTTTATCCTGTTTAAAAAACTGACATTTTGAATATTTCGGGATTTTCAAAAAAACTCGCAATTTTGAGAAAAATAAAAATTTTTATATTTAGGGAATTTCAAAAAATATTGAAATTTAAAAAAGGTGAAATTTTCAAATCAAAATTTTCAGAAATAAGTACAATTTTGACAAAGGCCGAAGAAGAAGAAAAGGAAGAAGAAGAAACATATTTAAAAAAATAAAATTTTTGAAAAATCGACATTTTCAAATAAATTCGGAATTTTGAAAAAATATCGAAACTTAAAAAAGTTTAGACTTTAATGTCAAATTTCTCAAAAATAATTTTCGACAAATTTTGTAATTTTTAAAAATTTGAAATGTTCAAAAAGAACTAAAAATTTCAAATAAGGTAAAATTTTGAAGAAATGTCGGGATTTAATGATGTCAAAATTTGCAAAAAGTGGATATTTTTGAAGTCATGTATTTGTACTAATTAAAAAAGCTGAAACATCGAAATTTTGAAAAAGTCAAAAATTTTAAATTGGGAATTTTGAAAAAATATCGAAACCTAAAAAAGTTGAAATTTTTATGCCAAAATTTTTAAAAACAAGTTACAATTTTGACAAAAGTCGAAGAAGAAGAAAAAGAAGAAGAATATTTAAAAAAATATCCAAATTATCAGAAAAGCAACTTTACCCTATTATTTTAAATTTAATTTTTAAAAATCGAAATTTTTAAATAAAATTTGAAAAAAATATCGAAACCTATAAAAGTCAAGATTTTAATGTCAAAATTATCTTCAAAAATAGCTGAAAATTCCAAATAAGTTAAAATTGTGAAGAAATTTCGAGATTTCATAAACTCATAATTTGCAAAAAATTTGATATTTTTGAAATAACACAGATATTTATACTAATTAAAATAAAAAACTGAAATTCCGAAAATAGTTAAGACTTTCAGAAAAAGTCGAAATTTTGAAGAAAATATCGACATTTTCAAATAAATTTGAAATTATGAAAAAAAATATCAAAACTTAAAAAAGTCAAAATTTCAAGGTCAAAAATACGTTTAAAAAGTTGAAGATCTAACTAAAAAAGGATCGAAATTTTGAAAAAGTATCAAAAAAGTTAACTTTCGAAAACATCCACAGCTCCAAATTTTGAAAAAGGTCGAAATATTTGAAAATATCAAAGTCAAGGTTTTTTGAGAAAAAGTCGAAAGAACTCCAAATTTGAAAAAGTCCCAATTTTGAAATAAAATCGAAATTTTGATAAATTTCAACGTTATGCAAAATTTCAAAAAATTGAAAGCTTAAAAAACCAAAATTTTATAAAATAATGCAATTTTTGAAGTCAAATTATAAAAGCCAAAGTTTTGAATAAAATCCACAATTTTGAAATAAAGTCAAAATTTGGGAAAATGATTAATTTTGAAACAAATCGAAAGCATGAAATAAGTAAAAAGTTTAAAAAAAAAAGTCGAAACTTTGAAAAATTTAACAGTTTCAATAAAATGTAGCATTTTTTAAAAAATTCTAACTTTTTAAAAAGTCGATATTTTCAAAAAGTCAAATTTTTAAACCTACATAGCAAACCATGGATATGAATATATTATGGATACATTCATTCACGAATTATTGTTATGTGTATATCCATAGTATATCCACATCTACAGGCCCGGATTCAATAAGTGTGGGACCCGATTAATTTTTTTTGGGAGGCTTTCTATTTTTTTTTTTAGTTTTTGTTTTGGCTGAGCAGCTAGCAGAAATAAAATAATGTTTGTGCTGTTATCGAGTTTATATGTAAAATAAAACAAATTGAACTCTTTAAATTCAACAAAACCATGCAATTAAATAACATTTGTAACCCTTACTTTGTGGAATTCTTCCATATTGTAACGCAATGTAAATAGATGGAATAGAATTTCGAATAGAATTGTAGAATTTAGTAAATAAAAAATTTTTTAGAAGGATCTGATAAGGGGAAGGCGGCTGGGATAACGAAACAAACGGCAGATAAGCATTCCAGAAATTTCGGCAAACGATAAGCATAATCTGCCGAAAAGTTCTAGAAGCCGGGAGCCAAAACTATAAAAGGCGGTCAGCTCTCCCTCAACCGCGTTAAACTACCACAGAACCTCAAGTCAGTCAGTTAGAGTCAGTGTAATTATTGAGTTAGTAGAAGTCAATAATAAGTAAGTTAATTGTTCAATTGTGGTGATCCAAGTTGAGTTCAGTAATAAAGTGGGTATAATCCATCACGTGTAATCAATCGAACCCATAAAGCCCGTAACAATATTCATAACTATTAAACTTTACTAACGATTAAAATAAAAACGAACTGGTCATAGCAAATATTTATCGAAACATCGTATAATTTTTAGTATATGTTGTTGTATTAATCATTAATAAAGTTTAATAGTTATGAAAACCATGAAATTGCATAAACTGTTTGTAACTTTGGATAGTTAATTACATAAAGTTTTACTTCTGTTAAGTATTTTTTTAATAGTATCTTACTTTGCTTTATTACATTTACACGTAGTATTAAGGAATATATCGTAGCTAACCATAGGCGTAGCTAGAATAGAGCAGAATGGGGCGCGTGCCCTCTAGTTCAAACCGAAAATTTATGTGTTCAATTGGGAAACCAAAAATTTTCATTCCAGCTTCAAAATTCATTCTTTCTTTGAAATATTTTTTCGATATTTCGACTTTTTTTCTCACATTTCGCATTTTTTTACCAAATTTATCTTTTTTTTAGAATTTTGCATTCATTAATAAAATTCTAACCCTTTTATCAAACATGACTATCAAAATTTCAAATTTCTATTTAAAAATTCGTCGTTTTTTTTCTGAAATTTTGCCATCTCTAGAAATTCGACTTTTTTGAAGATTTCGACTTTTTTTAATTCTGTTTTCAGCTTGTTTATTCAAGTTTCCGTTTTTCTTAAAATTTGGTCGATCTGCCGATAAAAAAGTATATTTGTTTGAAATTTGAAATTTTTGTAAGAAAATTACGAAACAATTTTGTGGAAGTTTCAATTTTTGTCAAAATTTCGACGTGTATTCGACATTTTCCTACGCCACATGGGGCAAGGTAGGGCTCCTGTCTTCCTTTGAGTAGAACAGTCAAGAGAAAATAAATGTTCACCCACGAAATTTCAATTTTTTCCTTAAAATGTATTTTTTCCTCGAAATTTGTCTTTTTCGAAATTACTTACTAGTAATTTCGAAATATACTTATTTTCAAAATTCCAATTTTGATCTCAAAATTGGATTTTTATTTGGAAAATTGAAATATTTTCTAGAAAGTGAGATCTTTTTCTCTTAATTTCTCTAAATTGTACGTATTTTTAAAAATCGTGATTTTTTTTCGTAGTTCGTTTTGTTAGCTATCTCTTTTTTCTTAATTTCTTTTTTACATTTGATTTCCAGAGATTTTAAATTATTGTTCAAAATTTTTCGTATTATGCAAATTTTGACATTTATCTCAAACTTCCATACATTCTGTTTTTCGACATTTCCATTTAAAGTTGATTTTTTTTTAATTGCGTCTTTTTGACAAAATTTGTTTATTTTTTTAAAATTGGATCGAAATTTTAATAGAAATCTAAGTCTCAGAATAATAATTTTAGGAAATTTTGAGAAAAAGATTTCTTGTAAATTTTAAGAATATATTAACATTTAAATAAAATAAAAATTCTGAGAGAAATATGTCTGAAAGTTGCATTATTTTTTTTAATCTAAATTTGATTTGTTATGACCCTTTTTTCACAAAAATCGACTTTAGGAAATTTCGTTTTTTTCTAATTTCCACTTTTTCGAAATTTTGTCATTTTTTGAAATTTTCTGAAAGATTTCTTCTTAAAGTTTGGCCTTTTTTCGAAATTTTGACTTTAAATCTGAAAACTGATCTCCCCATTCAATTAATATTGAGATTTCTTCTTAAAGTTTGGCCTTTTTTCGAAATTTCGACTGTAAATCTGAAAATTCGATCTCCCCATTCGTGTTGTTTTTAAGTGAAAATGCATGTACAATATTACTCAACCGGAAGGTTTTCTCTTTTTGTCCATGAATTTTTCAGAATAATGATTGCCTCTTTTTAAAGAAAATCCTTCCTACGCCCATGTAGCTAACTATTAACGGACCAATTCATAACCTAAATCTCTGGATATAGAAACCTAAACTTGGTTAGTAGATTCATTAATGACTGCACCGGAAAATGGGCAATGCTGGACATGAAAATTTTTTTTAAGAAAAGCAAACCTCGAGGAAGTAAAATGTTAACATTTTCTAGAAAATCAGTTATTTAGTTCCACGCAGACGAAATCGCGGATAGCAGCTCGTATTATAATAAAAACAATAATAAATCTTATTCATCAGTCGTCAAAACCAATTTGCTTTAAATTTCGAAAAGTAACTTTTTCTTAATTTTGGTGGTGATGTGGGACTTCTTCAAGTGCGGGGCCCGATTGAGCCCAATCGCTCTAATTGCCTCAAATCCGAGCCTGGTTTCCTATATGGGAATTAGTTGACATTTTTTAAATAATCTAAATTTTGAAAAGGTAAACATTCTGAAAAGGTAGACATTGTTGAAAAGTAAAGATTTTTAAGAAGTCGAAATTTAAAAAACCAAAATTTTATCATATTGCCTTTTTCTTATGAACTCTTTAGGGAAGAGAAGCCCAATTGGAAGGAAAGATCTGTATTAGACAGAGACACTGTACGTATCAGAAATGTAAATTTTTTGAGCTAGATTTCGATAGAAATTTTATCAAATTTTGAAATTCGATTATATTTTTAAGAGAGAGCTTATGCAATTTTAATTTCGAAAACAAACATTATTTATTATCGAATCCAGAATCCAGAAACATTATATTATTATTTTATAAACAGTATATTTGTTCTAATGCACAGACCAATAGGTTTGAACATTTATTAGATTCGAAGTTTGGAAACCTAGGATCGGTTTCGATCTTGTTAGATCTCGTCAGTTTGGTATATCCAGCTCGAATGCTAACAAATGTTTCGACAAGTAAGTACTAAAGAATCAACGAACGTCAAGCGTGCACTCTCTGGTCAGTGCATTAGAATCCTTGTCTTCTGGGAACTTTCCTAGAGAGCAACCGCTTCGCTAGGTGGCAGTGTTTCAACTGTTGGTAGTTCAGCTACCTATCATTCACTATACACGCCTAGAGGGCTGCCTGAATTTGCAATCTAGCTTGTATTCTACTTGCACAGTATATTTGTCGTTGGATATCCTAATTCTAATCGGAATTTAATATATAAATGCGGCAGTCTGTTTGTTGGTTTTTCACGTCTCAATTACTGAAGCGATTTTGACGAAAATTGTAGGCTAACCTTGAAAGACTGGATTGTTAGTGGGTACGTCTTATCCGAAGAACTGAATATTAGTTTGGGAGTATCCAGAAGACTCTTCCAGATACTTCCAAAGTAATATTATATCCAGAAAGAGTGAACATGTTTCTATTCTCTAGGCAAATAAATGATCTGACAGAGACGACAGCGTCATCTAACGTGATAGGGCGCAACTTTGCTACCAAATATACAACTGGGGACTCGCTGCGAGGCAGCTAAATATATACATGATCGTATCAACGAATTTAAACAAAAACATCATTCTGCAATCTGCAAGAACTCTTTAAAGCTTAGTGCTTAATTGATTGTTGATTAACTTAGTTTAATTACGTTGTTTAATCAAACTAATTTCATAAATGGTAAAGTAGATTTGATCCACATGCTATCTTACAGCAATCTAATCTATCTGGTTACTAATTGAAACCAGATTAACTAAGACACTAAAATAAAACAAATTGATTTGTCAATTTAATAACTTTTAAAACTTTAGACAATTTTTCCGTTAAGTTGACAGAACGGAATTAGGTGATCGGATTCTATTCATCTAATTTTGCAGATAAACTAGCGGGTAATAGCTGGTAATTCATAAAGTATTACCAAATTGTAATCTTTTTTTTTATATCTACGTTCTTGCGAAGTAAATGAAAGATATTACTAAAAGGTATTTCGAATGCTATGAGCATCCAGGAAACTTTTTTGCGGCGATTTATTTTTAGTCTCCCTTCTTTTAAAGTTGTTTTAAGTTACCTCCACAACGGACAAAAAAATGTCGGCGCTGTACCGTCGATAATGTGCAACAACGAAGAAATATGTCGGAAGCATCAAATAATTTCGAACATCATAAAAAATCACCATCTTCGAGTAACGAAACGTACGATAATTTTCTAACGCTCCGACGCGACGTCAATCAGACTATCGATGAATAGTGCATATTACGTGCGCTGGATGATTTGCAAAAAGGAAAAGCGCTTCGAAATCAAATTAAATTAATTTGACAAATTAGGTTAGATATGTCACGATTTGAAATATGGGAGTGTAAGTTTTTGTCGGATTCATGAGCTACTCGCATTAGCATACAATGGATCAATTTAATGGAAAGATGATCTTAAAAGCTAAATTAAAATTAGAACGACAGATCAGTCACATTATAAAGTAGCTTGGATGAGAATAAAAAATATCACTTTGTCACATGTACGTTCAGCAAAAAAGTTATTATTTATATACAGGCTGTTTCTATTTTTAAGTTTAATCCACTCGTGAAGGGTAACCCCATTATGCCTTTAAAGCACTACGAGTAGGATGCGGAAACAAGGATAGATGGCGATGAACCGCCGGTTGTAATTTTTAGGGAAAATTACTTTCAGTCACGAGTTTCATAGCTTGGAAGTTCTGCAGAAAAAAAGAGTCTTCGTAGACGGAAGTCCTGGTTCAGTCAAGCTGGACCGTACAGGAATTTGTTGTCTCCGACTGTCTTGTATGCCTCAAGAATCTTGCCCTTGGGGCAGGGGTCAGCAAACTTTTAAACCGAAAGAGCCAGCCGCAATAAAAATATTGATTTCCTGAATTTCAAAGAGCCACAAATTTTTATTTCTAAGTTTAAATTTTATTTTAAAATTAAATCGAATAAATCAGACAAAATATGGGACAGAGAGAGACCCCTTTGACTCATATAGTCAAACGAAAATATATTCAACTCAAAAGACTTTTTATTGCTTAAAATTTAGACCTTTACTTCAAAATTTGCCTTTTTTTTTCACAATTTCGACTTTTTTAACTCTTCTCTATATTAGTCTTCTTTTTTAATATCTGTTTTGTTCCTAAAATTAAACTTTACCCCAAGTCTTCCTTTTTTCTCAATACTTGACAATTTGGGATAATGTTTACTTTTTTCTAATTCTTACTGGAAGATTTGACTTATTTCTTAAAAATTTATCTTTTGTCGATTTCTTAATAAAAAAATTAAAAATTTGAAGTAATTGGAGATGTTAAGTAAAATAGTTTTTGAAGATTTCGACTTTTTTTTCAAAGTTTTATTTTTTCGAAATTTAGATCTATTATTAAATTTAACTTTTTACCAAAATTGGATTTTTTCGACTTTGTTCTAAATTACGACCCTTTTCTAGAACTTTCCGCATTCTTTTTAAAATTCCTACTTTTAACAAATTTCGGCATTCTTTTTATTTTTCGAAATTTTAACTTTAAATTCGACATTTCATTGTTTCTGCAAACTGCGATCTTTTGACGTTTATCTACATATTTTTAAAATGTTTATCTAAATCTCAAAATTTGACTTTTTCTAGGAAATTTTGATCTTCAACACTTTAACATCTTTCTCGAAAGTTCTATATTCTTTTCAAAGTTCGTCCTCTTTCCAAATTTAGCCATTTTGCCCAAATATTGACTTTTACAAAACATTTAAACTTTTATGTATTATCTACAAATTTGAACTTGGTTCACAAAATTCGTTTTTTTTTTCTTTAAATTTCGACTTTTAAAATTCGACATTTTATTGTTTTTACAAGCTGCGATTTTTTCGAAGAAATTTAAATTTGATTCTTCTCGAAACTGGAAGTTGTATCAACATTGTCTTTACTTTCGAATTTATTTTACCAATTCTATCAAATTTTGAATTTATTTGAACATTTAGACATTTTTTATTCGTCTTGTTCTCGAAACTTCAAATTTATTCTCAAATTTTAACTTTCTCTGGCAAAATGCAAATTTTTTCTTCTTCTCTGAAAAACTTAGGCTTTTTAAAGGTTCGACGATTTTTTCTAAGCTTTCAATTTTTTACAACTGCTTTTTCCGAATTTTTATAATTTTTCACAAAATTTAAATTTGTCTTAAAATTTCAAGTTTTCAATTTGTTCTGGGTTTCAATCTACTGTCGAAATTCGGCGTTTTCTTTAATTTTATCTTTTTTGAAAACTTTTGATAAAATCATTTTTTTCAAAATCTCTTTTTTCCAAAATTCGGTATTTTCTGGTAATTTCAATTTTATTTCGAACTAAATTCATCTATTTTCAAATCTCAAAATTTAATTTTTTTTTCTTAGTATTTGACTTTTTCTGGGAAATTTTCACCTTCTTTTAAAATTCAATACTTTTCTCGAAACTGGAAGTTTTGTCGACATTTTCTTTTCTTTCAAAATTATTTTACTAATTTTCTCAAAATTGGATTTATGTGAAAATTTAGATTTTATTAATTCGTCTCGTTCTCGAAATTTCAATATATTCTCAAAATTTAGCTTTCTCTGGAACATTGCAAATTTTTTATTTTCTTCTTCTCTGAAAAACTTCGACTTCTGAAGAAGTTCCACAATTTTTTCAAGCTTTTAATTTATTATCATTATTTTTTCCAAATATTACAATTTTCCACAAAATGTAAATCAGGTTTCAAAATTTGTTCTGCAAATTTCAATCTGTTGTCAGAGTTCGAAGTTTTTCAAAAATTTTGAGGTTTTTGAGAATTTTTGACGAATTCATTTTTTTCGAAATATCTATTTTTCAAAATTAAGCTTTTTCTAGAAATTTCAACTTTTATTTCGAACGATATTCATCCATTTTTAAATCTTAAAATTTGATTTTTTTCTCAAAATTTGACTTTCTCTGAGAAACTTTGACCAATTTTTAAATTTTAATACTTTTCTCGAAACTGGAAGTCTTGTCGACATGTTCTTTTCTTTCGAAATTATTTTAGCTAATTTTCTCAAAATTGGATTTATCTGAAAATTTGGATTTTTTTTAATTTGTCTTTTTGTCGAAATTTTAATTTATTCTCAAAATTTAACTTTCTCTGGAACATTGCAGATTTTTTATTTTCTTCTTCTCTGAAAAACTTCGACTTCTGAAAAAGTTCGACAATTTTTTTTTAAATTTTAATTTATTACAATTTCTCTTTTCGAAATTTTACAATTTTTCACAAATTTTAAATTGGTCTAAACATCTCAGGTTTTTAAATTTGTTCTGCAAATTTCAATCTTTTGTCAGAATTCGAAGTCTTTCAAAAATTTTGCATGTTTCGAGATCTTTTGACGAACTCATTTTTTTCGAAATATCTATTTTTCAAAATTAAGTTTTTTCTAGAAATTTCACCTTTCATTTCGAACGAAATTCATCTATTTTCAAATCTCAAAATTTGATTTTTTTTAATTTGGCTTTCTCTGGGAAATTTTGACCGTTTTTTAAAATTCAATACGTTTCCCGAAACTGGAAGTTTTATTGACATTTTCTTTTCTTTCGAAATTATTTTACTAATTTTCTCAAAATTGGATTTATCTAAAAATTTGGATTTTTTTAAATTCGTTTTGTTCTCGAAATTTCAATTTATTCTCATAATTTAACTTTCTCTGAAACATTGCAAATTTTTTATTTTCTTTACCTCTGAAAAACTTAGACTTCTGGAAAAGTTCCACAATTTTTTTAGGCTTTTAATTTATTACAATTTCTTTTTTCGAAATTTTACAATTTTCCACAAAATTTAAATCAGGTTTTTAAATTTGTTCTGCAAATTTCAATCCATTGTCAGAATTCGAAGTCTTTCACAAATTTTGCGTTTTTTGAGAACTTTTGACGAATTTATTTTTTTCGAAATATCTATTTTTCAAAATTAAGCTTTTTCTAGAAATTTCACCTTTAATTTCGAACGAAATTCACCTATTTTCAAATCTCAAAATTTGTTTTTTTTTAAATTTGACTTTCTCTGGGAAATTTTGATTATTTTTTAAAATTCAATACTTTTTCCGAAACTGAAAGTTTTATTGACATTTTCTTTTCTTTCGAAATTATTTTGACAATTTCTCAAACTTCGAATTTTGGATTTGGGTTTTTTTAAATCGTTTAGTTCTCCATATTTCAAATTTCTTCTCAAAATTTGAATCTCTAGAAAATTACAAATTTTTTGTCGAAATTTCGAGCTCTTCTTAATATGTTGACTTGTTCCTTGAAATTTTTCCTAAAATGTGCCTTTGTTTTTCTTTATTGAATAATTTCGACTTTTTAAAGTTCGACAAATTTTTTTAAACTTCCAGTTTATTTTTAAAATTTCCCTTTTGATATTTTACAGTTGTTTGAAAAAATTCAAATTTTTCTAAAAATTTCAGGTTTTCAATTTGTTCTGGGTTTCAATCTATTGTCAAAATCCGACGTTTTTTTTAATTTTACTGTTTTGCGAACTTTTCATATTTTTTTTAATTTCTTCCTTTTTCTCATTTTTTTTCGAAATCACTTCCTTTTTCTCAATTTTTTCGAAGACCTTTTCTTTTTCTCAATTATTTCGAAATCTCTTCCTTTTTCTCAAAATACGTCTTTTTCTGGAAATAGCTTTTGTTTCGAACTTTGATATATGCTGTTTCTGTAAATTTAGATTTTTTTTCTCACAACAGTAAGTCAACTTTTTTTCACGGATTTTCAAGGCTGTAGAAAATTACAAGAAATAAAGAAGTAAAAATCATGAGAAAAATATCCTGTAGAAATTTCGACTTTCCAAATTGGTATTTTTCTAGAAATTTCAAAATTCATATGTTCTTTCAAAATGTTAATACAAATCAATCAAAAATTTCAGAAAAATACTTCTTAAAATTATAATTTTCGTTGTCAAAATTTAAGCAAAATCTGAAGATTCCTAGAAAAGTATTTTTGGAAATTTCGACTTCTGTAGGTCACTTGTTTAAGGAGTACTCATTTTCTAGCTATCCACTCTAGCTTTTATAATTTGGGGGGGAGGGAATTTAAAGAGCCGACATTGTCTTTTGAAGAGCCGCATGCAGCTCGCGAGCCGCGGTTTACCGACCCCTGCCTTGGGAGGATCAACCCTATTATTTCCTGAGAGCATTATCTATAAATTTTACGATTTCATCTCTCTATATCCTGATAACGACTTAAGATATAATTAAAGACAAATAACCATCATTAGGACTGCCGAAAGAAGTGAAAACTTAAAACTAGAACACATTGTATACGAATTCGTAAATTCAAATAAGACGCACTAACAAAGTTAAAATACATGCTACAGGATTAACGACGTCGATGACGAGACCATCGGAATGAAGTTCGCTAAATAGAAATTGAAAAAAAAAGCAATCTCCAATCTCCATCTCGGTTCTATTAAGGTGGCATGTGGAACCGTAAGTAAAGCACGCGCGATACAATCTAGAGTGCCTGGTCGTTCGATCCCGTACGTCACCTGATGAAACAAGTGAATCGCGGAATGCTGTCCCAGGTCGCTAACAGTGGCGTGCGCTCCCACGTCATGCTACGCTACTGCACCCACGCCCTCTGCTTTTTTGTCTTAAATGATTCGCACCGAGGGAGGTCAAGTAAGAAAATCCTATGGGAAGCTTCGTTTCTCAACGTTTTTAATGTCGCGCGTTGAGAATTTTATGACTATGATTTCTCATTACCATCACGCGTCACTGTCACACGTCACCAACATGCTTCAATCAGCTTCTGCGTGCCCTTAACAAACTTCAAATTAAATTCCTCTGAGAATAACGAAATTTTCATTCAGACGTCAAAACTAGTAATATTTTTCTGTTTCACAACGTAATACCATCATTATTAGCAAGATAAAATAATGAATTAATTTATAATTTTTAACGATGACCATAATGGTGTTTTCGCACGGATCGAATTGCACCGCAATTTATATGGCAGAACCAGAAAACGGTGAAGACGCGATGCGATGGTATAGCAAGTACAAGACAAGCTATAGACCCACGTGAATTCCGCAGTGGGTGTCGTATGATTACGAATTCGATGGAAAAGGTGTGGGCTCTTCACCTGACCGCATCTCTGAAAACCACCACAATTTTGCTCCAAACCTTAACCACTATTAATCAAAATCTACGTATCTGAAATTAAACAGATCCATCCATGCCATTGCAATTAGGGGGGCAGGTTTAGATAAAATTAAAAAATTCCGGTTCCCAGTCGAAATTTAAAAGTTTCGAGTTTATATTCTGTATTTTGAGAAAAAAAAATCCATCGTAGACAGCTACAGACCCCTCATATTCATGCTGCTACCAGGGTTTCTTAACGTGCCTGAATCAAAGGTTACAATTTTCAAAAAAAAAAGCTGAAATGTTCAGAAAAAGACAATGGGTTTCTCAACCTGGCTCCCTTGGGGACTTTTTCTGAACATTTCAGCTTTTTTTGAAAATTTTAGCCTTTGTTAAAAATTGACTATTTCTCGAAACTGTGAGATTTTTGGCAATTTCCATTTATTCTCGAAGTTTTTTAGACTTTTTTAGACTTTTTTAGACAAGCTTAATTTTTTCAAAGAGTTCATTTTGACAAGGGAACCAAGTTAGCTTTTGGTTGGTAGCTTTTTTAAAACATTGTCTTTTTCTGAACATTTCTACTCTTTTTGAACATTTTGGCCTTTTGGCCTTTGTTCAAAATGTTGACTATTTCTCAAAATTTTGAGTTTTTTAAAAATTTCGATTTTTTTAAAAGGTTTTTTAGATTTTTTAGACAGGTTCCAAATTTCAATAAATGGAGAAAATTTCTATCTATTTTAGAAAAAACTAAGATTTTTCTTTTAAATGGAGAAAAGAAAAGTGGAATTTTAAACAAAAAAATTGAAAAAAAAAAAAGTTTAAATTTAGAGAGTTTAACCCTTCTTTGCATGATGATGGAAATTTTAATCATAATATTTAGTCAACAAAAAAAGGTACTCAAAACCCTTGTACTGTAAATTTGTTGTTGCTGGCAACTTTTTAAGCGACTATAGCGTACAACAAAACGCAGTTGTCAAAAAATAGTAAACGTCACTGTCAATTACCAGGCTTAGAACTTGTCATTCCGCTGTTTGTTGTGACTGGAAGAAACAAGTGATATTTTAAATTGTTTTAAGGAAATAAACGGAGATATAAAATACAAGAAAAGTGAACATGAGTGGAAAAAAGGTTTGTTTTCATGTTTTTGTTATTTTATGTACAATTTATATCAAAACACTGTGAATACATTTCTCGAAACTATGTGATGGAAATTTACATCACTGTGCAGTAACTTCACTTGTAATGTATGGCAATTTTTTTTTAATGTTTATTTTATGTTGTTTTTTAGGGAAACTTGAATGAAAGAGATATTGAAGATTATCTTAGTAAGTTAGAAGGCGGTTGGCTCTCAGAAGGTGGCCTTGATGACCAAGATTCCGATGATGAAAACCGCGATGCTGATGAAGTTATAAGAGTGTTGCAGGAGGAAAACGATGATGATGATGATGATGTGGATGAAACTGCTGACATTGATCCTCCTCTTGTAGAACCAGAAGATCAAGAATCCTCTCACCCATCAACATCATCCAATTTGCAGTCTTCATCCAGTTTTCCATTTGACAAAAAGGAACCTGGTGTATGATACAGATAAAATTACTTTCTTGGGGAGTTCTACTGCTTCAGGCGGTCTATCACACCTAGAAACTCCATATCAATGTTTTAATCATTTTATCACTAAAACATTAGTAGAGGAGACAAATTTATATATAATACAGAGTAATTCTAGTTCATCTATAACATTTACAGAATATGATTTGTATAAGTTCTTTGGTATATTATTATACATGTCAGTAATCAAATTTCCTAGCACAAGATCATACTGGTCGCCCAAGTTTGGATATGAGCCCATTTCTTCAACAATGCCACTAAACAAGTTTGAGAAAATAAAGTTATCATTACATTTTAATAACAATGATCTTCACAAACCTATAGGTCATCCAGAACATGACAGGCTTTATAAAATCCGCCCTGTTATCAAGCATCTCAATGAGAGATTTGCCGCAGTGCCAATGAATCAAAGACTTTCTGTGGATGAACAGATGTGTTCTACCAAAATAGGGCATTTTTTAAAACAGTATCTGCCTAAGAAGCTCCATAAATGGGGCTTCAAATTGTATGTTCTCTGTGATTTGATGGGATATGCCCACAAGTTTGAGGTATATTCTGGACAAGAGAATACAGAGAAACTCCCAGATGAACCAGATCTTGGTGCAACAGGAAATGTTGTAGTTCGTTTGCTTTGAGGAGTGCCAAGAAACCAAAACCACATCATATACTTTGGTAATTTTTATACCTCTTTGCCATTGGTAGTTTTTTTTAGCTAAATCAGGAATTCACACAGTGGAAACTGTGCAACAAAACAGGATACCAAATAATAAACTTCCAGAGAAGAAAAATTTCATGAAAAAAATCTGTGCCCAGAGGCAGTTTTGAGGAAAGAGTGTCTGTGCATGATGGTACAGATTTGAGTTGTGTGGCTTGGAAAGATAATAAGATAGTAACCCTGTTATCTTCTTATTCTGGAGCATTGCCTGTAACTAAAGTCAATAGATTTGACAGGACAACAAAAGAAAAAATTGATATTACTTGCCCGTTTATTGTCCAAGAGTACAATAAACATATGGGAGGAGTAGATCTCATGGATAACTTTTTGGGCAGAAATCATATAAAAATGAGGTCTAAAAAGTGGTATTTGCGTATTTTTTTCATCTATTTGATCTAGCTATTATAAACTCTTGGATTATTTATAAAAAAAATGCTCAAGAAAGAGGTGAACCTAAAAAGAGTCTGCTTACAATGGGCCAATTCAGAAATGAATTGGCCTTTGTGCTATGCAACAGAGGAACCACCAAAGAAGCTAAAAGAGGGCGTCCTAGTACCAGTTTGCTAGAAGAAGAACTACAATAAAAAAAAAAGAAAAGGTTCTCCAGCTCCACCACCTCCAAAAGACATAAGAAAAGATGGTGCTGAACATTGGCCAAAAGTAGGTGGGTCACTCCGGTGCAAATTTCCCAAATGTAAAGGCTATTCCACAATTTCGTGTATTAAATATGGCGTCAATTTGTGCTTAAATAAAAATAATAATTGTTTTTAAAATTATCATAAAGAATAAAGAAGATTGAGTAAACAATATTTTTTTTATTTATTTAGTGCTGAGCTGAATATGTGACAATGCATGATGATGTAAATTTCCATCATATTGTTTTTTACATAATACATATTTTTATTTACACTAGGATTTTTTTAAATATTTTTCCTTTAATCTAGAGCATTAATTACATCACCCTGATTTATTTTTAAAAAAATTAAAAAATCATGCAAAGAAGGGTTAAGACCTCCGTACTCAAATTTCTTAAAAAATAAATAGTCAAAATCGCAAAAAAACTTGAATTTTATACATAAATTTAAGCTAATTGAAAAAAAGTTCAATTTTGAGAAAAACGAAATTTCTGCAAAAGTCAAATTTAAATAAACATCGAAAAATTAAACCTTTATGAACCATGTTAAATTTCTGCAACATTTTTTTAAAAAAAATGTCGAAATTTGAAAGAAAAGCCTTTGTGAAATTTTGTGAAAAGGGTCGATTTCAAGAAAAATGTCGAAATTTCGATTTTTATGCATACATTTTTCAAAGAAATTTTAAATATAGCAAATAAGTTAAGATTTCGGACAAAGGCGAATTGAGAAATAGTTGAAGTTTTCAAAATATGCCAAAATTTGTAATTCATAAAATATTCAAAAAATTGGAAATGTTCAAAAAAGTCAAAATTTTCAGTAAAACTCGAAAATGAAAGTGTCTCAAAAAATTCTTACTTCGAAAGTTTCCAAATTTTAAATCAAAGTCAAAATCTTGAAAAAGGCCCACATTTGGAAAAAAACAATTCTTTAGTGAGTTAAAGATTTCAAAAGTCATAAGCTTGAAAAAATTAAAATTTTGAAAAAATCGAATTTTGAAAAAATCGAATTTTAACGTCAGATTTATAAAAAAGTTGAAATTTCGAGTCAAAATTTTTAAAAAAAGTATACATTTTCAAAAAAAAGCAACATTTAAAAAAGTCAATATTTTAAAAAATAAATGGAAAACTTGAAAAGAATCGAAATTTTCCAAAAATTTAAAACTTCGCGAAAAATTTATAATATTCAAAGAAGTCAAAATTTTCAGTAAGACCAACATAAAAAAGTATGTCTATAATTATTCAAAAAAGTTGAAAATTTCAAAAGTCGAAAATTTCAAAAAGTCCAAATTTTTAATAAGTCAAAATTTAGCAAATAATTTAAAATTTCAAAAAGTCAAAATTTTGAAAGAATTGTAATTCCTAAAATGTCAAGATTGAAAATTCGAAATGTTCAACAGTTGTCATTTTCAGAAGATCTAAGTTTTAAGAAAAGGTCAAAATCTTGATAAGATGTTAAAAAGAAAAGAAAACAAATTTTTGAAAAAAGGCGACAATTTGAAAAAAGTCGAATTTTTAAAATAAATGTCACATAGATAATAATATGGACCCAAAAATAACACAAAATCACATAATAAATCACATAACAGTTGAAATTTTGAGGTATATAGTCAAAATTTTAAACAAAGCTTGAAATTTTCAAAAAAGTTCAAAGTTGTCAAAAAAGCTGTTTCACAAAGATTAATTTACAAAATAAGCAAAATTTAGAAAAAAAAAAGCTGAAATTTTAAAAAATGTAAACGTTGTTTTGTCAACATTTTCAAAAACTGAAATTCCAAAAATTCCAATATTTCCAAAAATCAAAGTTTTGAAAATAAACCGAAACATGGCAATACCTTAAGATTTTGGAAAAAGACGAATTGTAAAAGAGTTGAAGTTTTCAAAATAAGTTAAAATTAATGTTCTTAAAATATTGAAAAAATTCCCTTGGGGAGCCAAGTTGAGAAACCCCCTTTTCTAAAAATTTCAGCTTTTTTTTGAAAATTTTAACTTTTGTTCAAAATTTTGACTTTGTCTTGAAATTGTGAGATTTTTGGCAATTTCGATTTATTCATTATTCATATTTAGACAAGCTTAATTTTTTCAAAGAATTAACTTTGACAAGGGAACCAGGTTAGCTTTTGGTTGGTAGCTTTTTTAAAACATTGTCTTTTTCTGAACATTTCTTCTCTTTTCGAACATTTTGGCGCTTGTCCAAAATGTTGACTATTTCTCAAAATTTTGAGTTTTTTAAAAATTGTGACTTTTTTTAGAAGTTTTTTAAATACTTTAGACAAGTTTTTTACCTTTTTGCCGAATTTTCTTCTTTATTAGAAATAATTTGACCTTTTATCATCACAAAACTTTTTCTCGAAGTTGGCCTGTTTAGAATATGGACTTTTTTCAAAATTTCGATCGTTTTCGTAAATGATTTTTTTTAATTTTTACTTTTTACCGAAAATTCTAATTTTTCTAAACCTAGCACTTTGAAAAATTTGCCTTTTCCTGAAAATTTTAATCTTTTTGAACGGTCTGGTTTTTTAAATTGCGATTTTTTAAGTTTTTCAAAGAATTGTATAAAACCAGTTCAGTAAAATTTTTACTTTTTAAAACTCCAGAAAATTTTGACAAAATTGCAACTTTCAAAATCTATCAACTACCCAAAGAAATTGTTACTTCTTTCGTCTTATAATAATTATTTGTATTTCCATACACTTGAAACTAATATGAAAATAATTGCGTTTACATTACATTTTTGAGACCTGTAATCAACCGATTTGGCGAAAAATAGAATAAAAATTCCAAAAATTAAATAATGTAAAAAGTACGATAATAATTAACCGATTTGATAAAAATAAAAAACGAATTCTAAAAATTAATTAACGAGGATTCGATAGAACCCATTGCTGCCGCCATAACGTATTCGTATCATACTCATATTTTTTTAACTTCTAAAATCCAAAAGCAACTGTATATTTCATCAATTTATATCAACGTTAGTTGTTTTTGCCAAAGGTAAAGAATTTTAACTTAAAGCTCGCAAGGTGAACCAAATGAACTTATTAAAAATTCAAATGGAGACATCAATGACTTCTTAAAGGCACGATCTTTCGCCTATAGAATAAAATATTAGTCAATTAGAGAAAATAATGTCCTGTAATAGGATCCTTAAAAGGTATTTATATGACACCATTCGGATGCGTTGTACAATAATGGATTGAGGTTTTTTTAATGAAAACACTTGCTTTGACCAATCCAACTTCTCTGAAGTTGTCTCTGAAAATAGCAACTGTTTTGTTTTAGCAACGAGAGAGGAAGTTTTATTTGTGACTCTAAATTGTAATTAGCAGTTACATTCAGTAAGGATTTGGTGAAACGGACTGGTCCTTGGTTATCTTCAAAAATTGAAAATTCCTCTCTGAAAATGATAGCTTTTCAAAATCCGAATTTTTTCAAAATTTCGACTTTTGAAAACTTGAACTCACTTAAAATGTTTTTTTTTTAAATCCCGACTTTTAATGATTCTGACTTTTTTTCAACATTTGGAAGTTTTGGAAATAAGAATTTTTGAGAAACTTCGATCTCCGATTTTTACTGAAAATTTTGACTTGGTTAAACATTTCGAATTTTGTAATATTTCGGTAAATTCAAATTTCAAAATTTGACTTATTTTGAAAATGTCAACCCTTTCACAATTAGTCTTTTTTTAAAATCTTAACCTATTTGCTAAATTTTGATTTATTTTACTCCGATTTTTGGATATATTTAACTTTTTTGAAAAGTTCGAATTTTTTGGAAATGTTGACAACGTCTAATTTTTTCAATTTCAACTTGTTTTTCAAAATTTTAACTTTTTCTTGTAAATTGATCTTTTTGAAACACTTTTTTTGATAACTTTGAATTTTTTAGAAAACGAGCCTTGTACAAAATTTTGACTATATTTCAAAATGTCGACTTTTGGTGATTTATTTGATATTATTAATTTTTTTGCCTTTTTTGTTCAATTCATACTTTTTTCAAATTTTGACTCTCGAAATTTTTACTTTTTTTGCAAATTGACCTTTACGAAACAACTTTTTTGAAAATTTCGAGCTTTGTACAAAATTTTAACTATATCACGAAATTTCGACTTTTATGTGATTTATTTGATATTTATTTACAAAATTCGAATTTTTTTAAATTTTCGCCCTTTTTCAGAAATTTGTTTTATTAAATTTTAACATTTTAAAAAGATTTTGAATTTTTCTCAAGACTTGGATCTTCTGAAAATGACAATTCTTTTGAAAATTTCGAATTTTTAATTTTGACATATTTTAAAAATTTCAACTCTCCCAATTTCGACTTTTTTAAAAATTTTAGCATATTTGCTAAATTTCGACTTTTAAAAATTTTGATTCTTTGAAATTTTCGACACTTTTGGAAAATTAAGGACATGTTTTTTTATTTTGTCTTTTCAAATTTTGACTCTCGAAATTTCAATTTTTTTGTAAATCTGACTAAAATTCATTTTTTTTTCAAAATTCGATTTCTTCAAAATTTAATTATTTTTAAAATTTTGACTTTTGAAAACTTTAACTCGCTTAAGATTGTTTCCAAATGTCGAACTTTTTCAAGATTTTGACTTTGTTTCAAAATTTGAAAACTTTAGACATAAGAATTTTTTGAGACACTTCCATTTTTTAATTTTACTGAAAATTTTGACTTTCTTGAATATTTTGAACTTTTTGAATATTTCACGACTTACAAATTTTGAAAATTTGGAAACTTCAACGCTTTCACAATTCGTCTTTTTCCAAATTCTTAACTTATTTGCTATATTTCGATTTATTTTCAAAACTTCGATTTTTGGAAATACTAAAATTTTGAATTTCAATTTTTGAAAATGTTGACACAAAACGTCACCATTTTTCAAAATTACAACCTCTGGTTCAAAATTTTGCTTTTTTTTGTAAATTGTTTTTTCTGAAACACCTTTTTGATAAATTTGAGCTTTTTTTAAAAATTTGTTCAAAATGTTGGCTATGTATCTCGAAATTTCAACTTTTATTTGATTTATTATGTAATTTTATGTTATTTTTTTAGTCTGTGTTATTATTTACGTGACTTTCATTTGAAAAATTCGACTTTTTTGAAATTGTTGTTTTTCAACAACTTGTTTTTTTACGTTTAACATCTTATCAAGATTTTGACTTTTTCTCACAACTTGGATCTTCGGAAAATGCCGACTCTCAAATATTTCGATTTGTCAATTTTGACATTTTAAAAATTTCAACTCCTTCACAATTTCGACTTTTTTAAAAATTTTAACTTATTTGCTGAATTTCGACTTTTTAAAATATGTTGACCTGGATTCTGGGATTCTGGATTCGTTGTGGGTTGCCTAAAGTTTAGGCCGGCACTTAGGCTACCCTGTTGGGGCCCATTGTGCTATCCCCGTGATTGAGGTGTCCTTGTCAGCCACCCAACCTTGTTGAGAAACTGAAGAACGTTCTTGACCTTTTGAAATTTTCGACTTTTTTGAAAAATTATAGACATAGTTTTTTATTTCGTTTTTATTGAGAATTTTGACTTCTTTGAGAATTTTAAATTTTTCTTGAAGTTTTCAATTTTATGGAAAATTTCGATTTTTTTTTAAATTTCCCATTTATTTTTAAAAATATTGACATTTTTTCAAAATTAGTCTGTTTATTGAACATGATAACTCTTGAAAATTTTGAATTTTCAATTTTGACATTTTAAAAATTTCAACTCTTTCACAATTTCGACTTTTTTTAAATTTTAACCAATTGCTAAATTTCGACTTTTTAAAAGTGTTGAATTTTTTGAGAAATTATAGACATAGACATACTTTTTTATTTTGTACTTATAGAAAATTTTGACTTTTTTGGAAATTAAAAATTTTTGTAAATATTAAAATGTCCACATTTTTTCAAAATTTCAAATTTTTTCCAAATTGGTATATTTTTTTTGTGAAGTCAATCTCTTTGAAGCAGCTGTTTATCGACTTTTTCTGAAAATTTCTACTTTTTTTGAACATTTTTAGGTATGTTCAATTTTTAATCTTTGTTCAAAATTTTGACTATTTCTCGAAAATTTGAGTTTTTTGAAAATTTCGACTTTTTCGCGAAGTTTTTTAGACTTTTTTAGACAAGTTTAGTTTTTCAAAGTTTTGTCTTTTTTGAAATGTTTGACCTTTTTTTTAGAATTTCCTTATATTGAATATCATCACAAGGCTTTCTCAAAGTTGACTTTGTACGAAAGCTGGACCTCTGCATCCCAAGAGTTAAGGAACATTGTAAGAAACACAGGACTAAGTCCTAACGTAGGAAGAAGAAGTTATAGACCTAAACATACTTTTTTACTTGGTACTTATTGACAATTTTGACTTTTTTGGAAATTATAAATTTTTGTAAATGTTAAGATGTCGACATTTTTTCAAAATTTTTTCCAAAACTTGGTATATTTTTTTGTAAAGTCAATGTTTTTGAAGCAGCTGTTTATCGACTTTTTCCAAAAATTTCTACTTTTTTTGAACATTTTTAGCTTTGTTCAATTTTTAATCTTTGTTCAAAATTTTGACTATTTCTCGAAAGTTTAGGTTTTTTGAAAATTTCGACTTTTTCGCGAAGTTTCTTAGACTTTTTTAGACAAGATTAGTTTTTCAAAGTTTTGTCTTTTTTGAAATGTTTGACCTTTTTTGTAGAATTTCCTTCCTTATATTGAATATCATCACAAGGCTTTCTCGAAGTTGACTTTGTACGAAAGCTGGACCACTGCATCCCAAGAGTTAAGGAACATTGTAAGAAACACAGAACTAAGTCCTAACGTAGGAAGAAGAAGAAGAAGAAGAAGAAGAAGTTATAGACCTAAACATACTTTTTTACTTGGAACTTATTGACAATTTTAACTTTTTTGGAAATTATAAATTTTTGTAAATGTTAAGATGTCGACATTTTTTCAAAATTTTGACTTTTTTCAAAATTTGGTATATTTTTTTTGTAAAGTCGATCTTTTTGAAACAGCTGTTTATTGACTTTTACCGAAAATTTCTACTTTTTTTGAAAATTTTTAGCTTTGTTCAATTTTTAATCTTCGTTCAAAATTTTGACTATTTCTCGAAAATTTGAGTTTTTTGAAAATTTCGACTTTTTCGCGAAGTTTTTTAGACTTTTTTAGACAAGTTTAGTTTTTCAAAATGTTGCCTTTTTTGAAATATTTGACCTTTTTTTTTACAATT